>OU612071.1:19475013-20886680 GCA_914767715.1 Membranipora membranacea
AGGTGGCTTTGGCCATACATGATTATATCAGCGTATTCAAACTGCACCTATACACTACGTAGATGTAGCGATCTTAAACTCGTGAAGGGGCGAGTCAACGCGCTTCGACTCAAACCATTTTACAGCTCAAATATCATACCAGAAGTTCCTGATATCAATGTACACAACCCTGTCAATTCTGACCAGTTTGATTCTAAGCCAACGCCCACACCTGCTAACTTGACGCAAGAGATGCCTGCGCCTGTTTCTACCCCGCAACCGGTCGCAGTGGGTAGTCCGGGTCAGACAGCTGAATTCTATATTGTTGAATGTTTACTTGGTTCATTTGTAAAGAAGGGTACAAGGTACTTTAAAGTGAAGTGGAAGGGTTATAAAGATAGAACATGGGAACCAGCAGATAATATCCCAGATAGTCTAATTGCAGATTATTATGCCAGAAAGGGAAAGAAAAGCCCCAAAATCTGAAGAAAAAAAAAGAAAAGAAAAAGAGAGAAAACGAAACAAAATCGAAGGTGAATTTAGTTTGAAGCAATGTCTAGCGAGAAGGGAAGAGTTTGGTAATGCAGTGGTGACCTTAGAATTGCTGAAAAAAAAGAGATCATTTTTACATGCATTACATCATAATCACTTATTAGTTCTAGCATTATTATTCAACCATTAGTCTAGTAATTAGTAATTATAATAATCACAAGTATCATATTAGGCATCATTTTATTAGATTAGATTTGATAAGATAGGCAAACCTTTATACAGTCTTGCGTAAATACAGGGCCAACATCCATTTGATTAGGCGAGGCATGACGAGACGAATTTAGTGGATACGACTAAATAAAAATAAACAAAATAGATAATGGAATTTATCAGTGATATCAACAGCCAACTATGTAGGCTTGGCATAGCATTTCCTGTACCGGGAGGGTACTTATCAATAGAATTTGATTATCAACAGCCAACCATGTAGGCTTGGCATAGCATTTCCTGTACCGGGAGGGTACTTATCAATAGAATTTGATTATCAACAGCCAACCATGTAGGCTTGGCATAGCATTTCCTGTACCGGGAGGCTATCAATATCAGGCTTAACAATAGCCAGTAATAATAGCAGTTAACAATTTATAAATAGCATTACTCAAGTGACCTTTAGCCAATCATATTTATGAGTTGTGATGCCATGTTGATGCGCGCCTGTGTCTGGGGATACTTAGTGTTGGTACTCCTGCCTGTGGATTGTGGATTGGGCGTTTGGTCCATACTGACTCTCGTGATCTGACTGGGCATGTAGATCACTGATAAACTAGGCTATAGTTACCACAAAGTAGATGTCGTAAGGCTAAGTATAAATCATGCGTGACTTTAAATTGCGCATGTGCAAGAACAATGAGTTTAGTCTAGGTTCTGAGAGAAAATTTGGTCAGAGAGAATGGGATAGCCCCTGCATGAACTGCCAATCAAAATCAGCTAATAGTGACAAGAGAGAATAACTATCAATATCAATTCCGCACGCATCGAAGAGCATACCACCAGAGCAGGTAGCCAATCAGATGGCTTCGGAATTCCGAGGCTCAATTTTGCAGAGATCAGCTCATGCCCAGAGCTGAGCATGCGCAGAATGCGTTTGGACTGCGCGCCCATTTTGTCGATATATGCTGGGCCTGTTCCTTGTGACTTGTGTGGGAACTCCTGTTGCTGCGGGGTCTCTCTCATGTCTGTGTCCTTGCTCCACCGGAGTGGCGGTGGGCTGTGTAGTGGTCTGTCTTCCTGTGCTGCTGCATTGCTGGCTGTGGCACGATCGGCATTCCTTGTGCGTGACTTGGTGTGTCTTATTTTTTTTTATAGCAGTCAGCATCTTTTTATCATGCAATATTTTTATTTATGCAATTTAATCTTTAGTAAACCAGTTTTACCACACATGTGTGTTGTAAGCAAAACGAGTTTTATTTTGGTTATTATTAGAGTTTTCTTTTGAGAGACCAATTTTGATCAAGAAAGAAGGGGCAAATATAGTATGAATCATTTTTTACAATTGTTAACCTCTGACCCCACAATCATTTTAATCCTTTATATGCATGCTATGTAGTATTCAATAGAACATGAATCAGTTAGTGTTTAACCCTATACAAGTCAACACGTTTATTTAAACGTCTCACTATAAGCTACAACCCCAAGTGAAGATAATTCTATCTATATCAATCAAACACGTACTGCGTCAGCCCTCATTCAACATTCATAACGAACAATAATATCATATTAGCATAACCTTATTGCTAGGCAACACAAAGATCAACATCAAGCAGAAGCCTGTTATGTACAATACATATTTGGGAACTTCTGGTTTGGTTGCGTTGAGATTTAAAGCTAGGATAACAAACGCTTTAAAACTAGAGACTCCTAAACTTGGTTCATTAGTATCCTGGTGGTAATGCTAAGAAATAATCTCTTTGAAAAAAAAAGGGTCAATTTTGACACCGAGCTTAATATATAGAATTATCAGCAGCCAACAACGCTGGGCCTGTAACAATATAATATGCATGTTAATTGAATTTTAAATGTGTAAAACAGGAAAAGGAAGAGAAGGGTTATGTACTTTTATCATTCTTGAGAAACCTGTTTGAGAATGAGACCTTCATCCTCACAGCTAAACTGCTCTATTTTTGATGTCATTTAAGTAGCCAATATTTTGACTCTGATTGTTTGTTGTTAAATGGGAGAGAGCCAATGTCGTTCAGATGGTACTTTCCTAAAAGTATTGATATATAGAGAGTGTGAAAAAACATATTCATTTTTCATCATATTGCAACAGGTCCTTCCCTTCCCACCCAGCAGGTAATTATATCAAAGCCAACACATTGGCTATGTATAAGTGACCTTCTTATTATAAAAATGGGTATTATCTTTTGTCTTTAGAGTTCCAATGCATTGCCATGAAAAAAAACAGCAACACTGCAGGTGAATTGCAAGCACCTATTGCATTGGCGCTGGGTTGCATATCAAGGTACAATTTTTTGTGCTTCAACCAGCAGAGTTTAATCTCCCTCTGATCAGAACAACATATTGAACTAAATATGATTTTATACCACTATGATCACAGTGAGCTAAAATAAATATTTACATAATGATTGATTGATTTTATTCTATCACTAACACTATACGGTGTTGCGAAAAATAGGTTGCAGTGCTTTGCTAATATTCGGAGAAAACCTTGCATATGCTGACTAAAAAAATGCACATAGAAAATAAGCAATGATTGTTATAAAAACTCATTGAGCTTTATGCTCATGGATGTCAGGAAGCTGTCTCTTCCCCAGGAGCTTCGGTATTTGGTATGACGGTAGCGACCTGAAGGACATTGTTCAAGAAAATTGTTTATAAAGTGGTCGGAATCATGGATCATCTGTAACATCAGTGTTTTGGTTCGTTTTTGTATAATATTGTCTATGCTGTCTATGTCTTCTAACCCTAGTCTCAAGGCTCGTTTAACTACATCTCTAATGTCTTTCTTATTTCTAGAAAAAAGGCTAGTATACAATATGGGGAGACAGTACATGAGCAGGGATAACGCAAAACGTTCAAAAAGCATACAGGCCAGTGGTTTAGTACTTAGGTAAAGAAAAGTCGGTACAATATACATTCTTTGATTGGCTTTGGTCACAATATTCTCTATGTGGTCTTCAAAACGCAGTCTGTTGTCTACTTCTACACCTAGATATTTTGCACTACTACAAAAGCTTATCTCTGTGTCATTTAATATCAATGGTTCACTGTCTGGTTTATCTCGTCTTGTAGAAAATAGCATCTCTTTAGTTTTAGAAGCATTTAAAAGAAGGTCTGAATCAGTGCATTGTTGGGCTATCCTGTTTATCTCAGAAAAGTAATTACATAAATCTTGGTTGTCTCCAATCCATCCTATCACACAGGTGTCATCAGCATTATTTTAAAATAGTTACATTGCTCATGCTTGATCTAATGTTATCAGTATAAATAGAAAACAAAAGTAGACTTAGTACTGAGCCTTGAGGTGTGCCAGTGTTGGTAGTAATTTGCTTAGACAGCTTATCTTTCACTAATGTTTGTTGTTTATATTGTCTTAGAAAACTTGTAATCCAACCAGTTACTTTTGTGTCTAGATGTTGAAGTTGGGGTATGAGGTATTCCACTCTGATAGTGTTGAATGCAGAGGAAAAATCGAGAAAGGAACATCTAGCATAATGTGATGATTTAATGTCAATGAAGTTTGCCACAGTAATTAGGAGGCAGAGTATGGCATCTTGGGTAGATCTCCCTGGTCTATAGGCATACTGATGTTGGTCAATGGTTGTGTGCTGGATAGTATAGTTCTTCATTATTTTCTCCATGACTTTACAGAGGCAGCAGGTCAGTGCGATGGGTCTATAGTCTTTTAGCTGAGATGGGGTGTTGACTTTAGGTAGTGGTTTTATAATTGCTGATTTTCAAAGGGTCGGCGTTGAATGTTTTTCTATTGATGACTGGAACAGTTTTGTAATGGTAGTAGCTAGTTGATTTGAGCAAAGACGTATCACTTTAGGTATCAGGCCATCTGGACCTGCACCTTTTCTAGTATTGAGACGTTTCAGCTGCTTCAACACTGTGTTTGAAGTTAGGTGCAGTTACTTTGGTTTCATCTGGAGTAGCTTGATTAATATTGGTCTTCTCATAGCGAGAAAAGAATGTGGTGAGTTCATCTGCTGTGTATTTAAAGTCATGATCAGGTGCTGTGGCAGTTGCTGGTAGGCCGTTAAGCTTTTTGATATCAGTCCATGCTTTCGCTGGATCGTTGGCGAGGTGCTGTTGAATATTGTTGGAGTATTTTATTTTTGATATCTTCATTTCTTTGGTGATTTTATTCTTGAGTTTGTGGTAGAGCTTTCTATTTCCATCCTGATGTGCTTTTTGTTTTCCCTCAATCATTTCGATAATATGCTTTGTAATCCAGGGCTTTTGATTAGGTTGATGTTTGACAGTGTTTTCAGGGATGCAGAGGTTTGTGCAGAATTTAATGTAGTCAGTTATGATATCGGTTTGTTGATCTAGAGTATCTGATGCATAAAATAGGTTATCCCATATAGTAGTTTCAAATCAGCCACAGAGATTGTCAATGTTTTCTTCAGAATAATTCCTCTTTGTTACAGTAGTTGTCTTCTTTTTAGAAAGTGGAATGTAGGTTGGGATGAGATGCATCACATAATGGTCGGACTTTCCAAGCTTGGCTAGTTGGTGACACTGTCCATATCCATCTCTGACTATTGTGAAACATTTATCCAGGACTTTGTTATTACGTGTAGGTTTTTTGACAATTTGGTAGTAACTATTCAGTTTTAGAGGTAGTTGGTTGAAGTCACCCATTATAATGAAGCAGGCATCAAGGTATTTTAATTCCATCTGTGAAACATTTGATTTTATAATGTTTATTGTTGGAGTTGTTGCAGCTTTATGTCGGGAATTTCCAGTGAAAGGTGCATAGCAGGGTATGTGGTCTTAGCATTCAATCAAGATTATCACAAATGCTTTGGTTGGCCTTGTGCCTTGATTAGCTGTGACGTCGTCAAAGCTATTGCGCATGTGGGTAAAGCTACTTATATGCCTTTGATCAAATGACATCCTACCTATAAACCTTGGTTAAAATTTTTATCGCCTTAGCTTCAAGTGGAACGTAAGAGCTTCTATTCGATGGAGCAGTGTATGCAAGGCTCGAAGAAACACCTGTGGCAGTGACTTAATTTAAAAATTATGCAATATCTGGTATAACCTACTTTCTAGGATACATGATTCCTCAGTGATGTTGTGCGCTATACTTTAATATCCTCCCAGATCAACACGGATCTATCGTGGGAACCATTTCATTTGTTCATCAAAACTAAGTTGGCTTTTGACTTGTTCACATTTTCAAAATCATGCGGTCATGAAAGCACAATTGATTTTTTATGAATTCAATTAGATAATAAGATTAGATGAACTGATAGTGTGATGTGTCATCTTCTCATAAAATCATTATAAAGGACCATTATCTTGCATTATATCCTTGGTGCGTGGAAACAAAGAGAAGAATGATATTTTTCCACTTGCCTATCCACCCAAACTCAGCCAGGTAATATTGACCAAGGACTTTTCCCTGTATGAACACTAACGCTAGTACCATAGGTTCAGAAAATGTCCTCTCTTATTGTTGGAACAAGTGGCATCAGTTAGCTATGTTCAAATGCTCATCATAATTCATATTTCGAATCACATTGAAAGTTTTTCTACAATTCCTAATCTACTGACACGACACTCATATCAGACGCGCCATACCCAGATCTCGAACTAATATAGGTATATATATCCATACGCGCCCCGTGATGGATGTTTTGGATTAGCTGTAGGTAAGGAAAGGTGAGGTAAGCAACCATGTTGGCTCTTTATGGTTGGTTGGTGGGATGAGAGCCAATGCCAGGTACGTTGGTTGGTTGGCCTTGTGCCTTGATTAGCTGTGAAGTCGTCAAAGCTATTGCGCATGTGGGTAAAGCTACTTATATGCCTTTGATCGAATGACATCCTACCTATAAACCTTGGTTAAAATTTTCATCGCCTTAGCTTCAAGCGGAACGTAAGAGCTTCTATTCGATGGAGCAGTGTGACAATCCTTCTTTTTTTTGTATGCAAGGCTCGAAGAAACACCTGTGGCAGTGACTTAATTTAAAAATTATGCAATATCTGGTATAACCTACTTTCTAGGATACATGATTCCTCAGTGTTGTTGTGCGCTATATTTTAATATCCTCTCAGATCAACACGGATCTATCGTGGGAACCATTTCATCTGTTCATCAAAACTAAGTTGGCTTTTAACTTGTTCACATTTTCAAAATCATGCGGTCATGAAAGCACAATTGATTTTTTATAAATTCAATTAGATAAATAAGGTTAGATGAACTGATAGGGTGATGTGTCATTTTCCCTTATAATCATTATAAAGGACCTTATCTTGCATTATAACCTTGGTGCGTGGAAACAAAGAGAAGAATGTCATTTTTCCACTTGACTATCCACCCAAACTCAGCCAGGTAATATTGACCAAGGACGTTTCCCTGTATGAACACTAACGCTAGTACCATAGGTTCAGAAAATGTCCTCTCTTATTGTTGGAACAAGTGGCATCAGTTAGCTATGTTCAAATGCTCATCATAATTCATATTTCGAATCACATTGAAAGTTTTTCTACAATTCCTAATCTACTATCATGACACTCATATCAGACGCGCCATACCCAGATCTCGAACTAACATAGGTATATATATCCATACGCGCCCCGTGATGGATGTTTTGGATTAGCTGTAGGTAAGGAAAGGTGAGGTAAGCAACCATGTTGGCTCTTTATGGTTGGTGGGTGGGATGAGAGTCAATGCCAGGTAAGTTGGTACTTTTCTCAAAGAGAGTGTGAAAAAATGATATAATTTCACTTTCATTATATCCCAAGATGTCCTCTCTGCTACCTTTCATTAGTTCCCTTCCCACCCAGCAGCTAATCATATCAAAGTCAACACTTTGGCTATGTATAAGTGGCTAATAGTAGGATAGTAAGTACAGATTGATTTGTGGATGAAAGCGAGCTGAAGGCAATTGTTAGTTCCATAATTTAGTTATGTTAGGATATACAATTCTGAAGACATTTTTATACTGTGATTGACATCCTGAATAACATTAATTTGAGTCTGCTTGTTCTTTTCTTACAAATTGGATGAGTTCGAGCTGATGAGACCCATGTTGATACTCTCCCTGCAATTAAGAACCAAAATTTACCCATCAACCTGATCTCTATAGATCCCATATGTGTGACAAAGTATCCCTGCTTAAACCATGGTGCCTACAATTAAAAAAGATTCACTTTCCAGTTTGTCGGAAATTAAAACTACTGCAGATATATAATTCAAATCACTATATCATAGCTGGTCCACAGCAGGGGCGTAGGGAGTACCCCGACCTCCCTGCCTATCGGGGGTTGAATTTACAACCCCAGATTTTCGGGGCTCAATAGATCTGGTGTTGAGAGAGAAGATCTGGGGTTGATATAACAGGCTAAAAGTAAGCTCAAACTCACCACTTACTTATGACCTTGACTGGGCCCAGTGGTCACAATGTTGGGGTAAGAGTTTTTGGGGTTGGAGTAGGCCCAATGTTCCATCATCAGCATTGGGTTGGGTTAAACTGCACTGATGTCCATTCTCATACAATTTTTTCTTCTCTTATTTCGTGTTGTCAAGGACCGTTACCAGGGACGTTCGATTCTAACCTCCTTTTCCAAATACTTTAGACCAAAGTCTTATATTTTGAACATGCTTCCTTAACTTATGACCACCCAACCGCAAGATTGATTTGTTGTGTGTTCCTCTGGATTCCGGCTAAAAGGTCATAGCTTTAAATTCACATTTCTACAGTTTTTTGATGGGGATAGTGCGCATTTGACTCTGGTCTATAAAAATAATCATATATTCTTGCTAAAGCAAATTTCAGGATCGGAGTTATTCCCACGCTTTTATTATTTTTCAATGGAATCACACCAATCTCTTCTAAATTTCAATTCTCCAAGACTAAGAGGTAATTTAATTCTAATATATTCCACAGTGGATGTGCTCATAATATCATATTAAGGTGCAATCAGGGAGAATGGTGGTCAGTCCAAATTACATACAATAAATGATATGTTACATGATACTGCTGAGAGTGTGTACATACATGCAAGGAGTTACTCCTTGGCACATGTCACTACACATTACTAGTTGGCCCTTGACTGCCTCGGGGGCACAGGCCTCCTTATTATACTGGTTGTAGGGGTCTGTGGAGCGGGGAAGATGAGGAGAAATATCTTCCTTTTTCCCCAAAGTTGAAGTTCAACCCCAGATAAATGAGCTCAACCCAGGATTTTTTCTACCCTAGATTTTTACTTGCCAACCCCAGACCATAAAAGATTTTTTTGCGCTCTGCGCAAATCTGGGGTTCAAAAATAAACTCAATACGCCCCTGGTCCACAGCATATAAAAAAACTTGTCCATCATTTTAGAGCTTATGAGACTATGAGGGCAATTTCAATTATTAATTTTGTTTAATGAAATATAAATAAAACGGACCATTGCCTAGTTTATTGATATTCAACAGCATATCATGTTGTTGTGTGTGTGTTTGCTTACGATTATCCCAATCTCCATCAACATCAATAAGTGCTGCAATCATGTTTTCAATTTACCCTAATTGAACAGGTTTGTAAGAAATGTTGGTCAACAACACAAGGTTAATGTTAGTCCAATTGGTGAGCATATTTTTAATAGTTATTTTTATACTTTAAGCCTCAGCATCAGATATTTGTTTTTCTAACCTTGCCAGTTATTGGTTCAGCAGATAATATAGCTGTACCCCAGTGGGGTAGATGGATTATATTGGAATTTTTCCACCAGCGAACCTGACACATGACATCTGAAAATATCAGTTCATCTTATCTTACTGAGAAAAACTCTGTGACGCCTGTTCATAGTGGAAATGTGAACAAGGAAGTCAAATGCAATCTTTTTTGAATGCAATTGAATTGAAAACCAAACAAGTGTTCTCACGTTTTCAGATCCGGGATGATTGGGAGAAATAACAAACTATCATGAGCAACAACCTTGACAAATCATGTATTAATAAAAGTAGGTCATTCCAGATATTGCATAATTTTGAAATTCAGCCACTGTGGCAAGGTCTACTTCTAGCCTTGCATAGGTTATACAAACAAAAGGATATTTTTTAGATACATTGTTGCATAGAATAGAGGCTCTTTCATTTCTCCAAAAATTAGGGCGGTGAGAGCTTGAATCAGCGGCATATAAGGGAAACAGGAGTTATGTAGGCCTCGTCAATCAGAATCTATAATTGACTAAATTAACCAACAAAACCCACAAGCTGTCAATTAGTTACTTTCTATTTCTGTAAATAAACTCAGTGACTTTCTGAGATGAACGCTAGTTCTTAAAAAGGATTTCATCGGTGATTACATAGCCTATAATGAATACAGATTGTTGAATAAGACGTATCTAATACAGTTAGATCGCTGTGCTAAGCAGGCATCTAGATGTGGCTCATTGCTGATAAAGGGAATTGATGTTGGCAGCAGGGTTTTAAAACCCAACATTACAATGTTGTGTTAGATGAGATTTTCAAAATTTCATAGCACAAACAGTATCAGCCTCATAATTACTTTGTATCCTGGTACATGTACATTTTATCGGCTAAACATTTCGGTTGTGAGTAGCATCTGCAGCATCACTGGTAAATATTGTCAGGGTCTTCTCCGGTTGTGTTGTTTCTATTTCATTGAAGAAGTTAAAAATTCGAGAAACTTGAAAGTATGAGAGCAAAGGGATGATTGGCCCAGCATGCGCAATAGCTTTTGACGACATCACTGCTATTCGAGGCCGAATGCCAAACAAAGCCTTTTGTGAACATATGGTTCGAATGCTGAGACTACGACAATCGTCATGAATTTTTCATCCTATTATGTAACAAATATGTCATGAATAGGAACATTTAAAAACTGGAATTTCACAGTTCACCTCTAGAGCTGATTGCACTTATAACTCATAGTGGTAGAAAATCACATTTTAGTTCAATATGTGTTCGGTTCAGAGAGATAGTAAACTTCCATGGTTGTAGTACAGAAAATTGTACCTCCATATGCAATCCCGCTCTAATGTAATAGACGCTTGCTCCTTTTCATCAGCAGTGTGTTTTTTGTTCATGGTTCGTTGGCTGCTAGCCAAATACCCTGATCTAACTTATTGCTACCTAGCATGTTCCAAATTCATCTATTATTTCAAACAAATAGTAATCATAGAATATTGTTTTACATGATCCATAATCTAAATATTCTTTACCTTTTTTTCAAGTTATCTTGGGAATTTTACAAGTTCCCTGCACGTAATTCTTACTATAGAATAATTAATGGAACGAATAATAGAACAATAATTTGTTGCATATAATAAAGTGAACATTGAGCATAAACAAGTCACTGTAAACATTGATGGCAACCCTTTGAAACTTTAACGACAAAAAATACTTCACATTAAATTCTCTAGTGTACTTTTATTTATAGTTGACAAAATGACTCTTTAGAGATTGAAGATTTTCACACCCCTGCTGGTGACATCACTTTCATGCAGTCATTTATCCGAGCCTGTAAAATTCTAATCAAAAGAACAACCTATATGGCCATATTCTCATATGGAGAAGAAAAATGGTAGCAGCGCAGTTGTCTGCTGGATATCAAGAAGCCTTAGGCACTAATGCAAAATTGTAGTTGTATTGTTAGTCAGCAGAAATATAATAATCCACACTTGGACGCACTGGGCGCACAGGCACGACTGGTCACCTTGATAATACAAAACTGAACGCATTACCCACTTCTCCATTTAAGATAATCAAAGTCGAGCTTGAACCATACACCTTTTACGTGAGTGATACAGGAACACACAAGATTGGGAGAAGCCAATAAAAATGTAAACGGGCTGTGCTGGACCATGGGAGAGAATGGAATTACAGAATGAAATCGGATTCCATTCTCAATGTTTATCCATTCATATAATGTATTTGATATCCAGGGATCATTCAATAGGAAAATCAGACTCTTAATGCACCTCATATGAAACACTACTATAAAACGCGTATGCCCTCTCTACGTGTATTATTCAGTTCAGTTAGGTTATGGTCCCTAGTTAGTATTATGGTCCCTAGTTAGTATTAACACAATTTTTAATGTCTGACATTGCATAAATTGTTGGTTTAGATGATTGATGTTTGACACATTAAGATTGATAGGGCGATTAGCAAGACACTATCTGGTTCGGCAATAAGTTTGTTGTCATAATCCCATTCAGTTTCAAGTCTGGTCCTTTCCCATATTAACTCACTGACGTCATTTGTTGATCTTTTCCAGTGGGCCAACCCACTTGGGATTCCCAAGAATGTTCACAAACATCACACACAGGACACACAACTCTTATACACAATTTATCTCAACCTTAAAATCTTTGCAGAGAGGGCATGTGTGTATACCTATAACGATAGCATCTACCTGCAGGAATAACTTTTAATCTGTGAACAATCATTTCAATATTAATATTCAATCTGCTTCAATTATTCGTCTTTTGAATACCAAGTGTGCACCGAATACTAATTGATCTCTAGCTTGCATTTAGGTATGTAAGATAAAAATACTGTCAAAGAACAAATTAGTTTCATCTAGGTTGTTTGCCAGAACTGTATGTAATCTAGTGTCCAAGTCAAATTTTTATGACTATGTGGACGGGCCACGTTGGGTACAAAAATGTTGTCTTTGCTTTTTTCAGCAAAGTTTGTCCGAGAATAGAAATTCAGAAATGCCCCCCCCCCCATTGGCAGCCCATTGGACACTGTCCCCCCTAATGTAAAGTGTCCCCCCTATTACTGACTGTCCATTTCAAGGGCCCAGCTATTTCTGATCATTCTAAATGGGTCAGACCACCTAACTAGAGTATACCATGCTGTTCTGGCTGCCACTATGATGGCTCCAGCTGTACCAGGGGAAGGTGGTGGTAACTCATTAACATTATGATTGAGTGTATAAAGCCTCTTTTCATGAAGTACCTGATAGATCTAGTTTTCGCAAACACCAGTTGTTATTTGAAGCTTTTATAATTGAAAGACATCTGGGTTGCGAAGAAAGGTGCACTAAGCCAACACTACAAAATGCAAAAAATAGCTTCTGCGCATTGAGTCATCTGGGCTTCAGACCCAACACTGGTGGCCTTGTCAGTATACTATGCAGGTATCTGAATATTTCACTGTGATGTTGGCAATATTGGCTATCACATTTGATTGTATGGTTTGCCTACTCCATGTACCAGCTGTTCTGGCTATGTCATTGGATGTTTGTTTTGAATTTGAATAGTCAAGCCCACACAACACCGAACCAAAACTCAACAGCCAACCAAAACAAAGCTACAACATAATCATATGCTGGGTGGGACTCTTCAGAAATACACAATACCAGTACATTAGTAGATATCTAACACAACTCCGAATACAACCCAGGCTCAATTGTTGGCCTGAATCCCAGGCTAGTCACGAATACGACACGGCAATGCTCCTAGGTGTTGGGTCTGACAACCAAATGGATAGTAAAGATAGATGCTAGCTAAAATTAATTCGCTTTATAACTGGCTAAACTTCACTCTAGCTAAGATTATCTCATCTAACTTATGCAGCAATGCATTCGTTCTTCCTTGAATCTTAAACATTTCAAAATACAGTGAAAAGATTTTAACCATTTTTATGCCAATAAAAGTAAATATATATATATATTTATATATATATATCTCAGTGAATTAAAACATCTGGAATTATGCCCTCCTTACTCATACTTAGCAAAATCTATATATAATGCAGATCCAAGGCAAACACATTCTCAACTGCCAAGTTTAGCCCAGCACACAATTTACATATGCAACCTTTGACTGGCATATAATGTTTGTCTCCCAAGTAATTAGCACTCAGGTATTACGCAATGCAATCCGCAAGAATCTGCTTTCTTTCCAAAAATTCAAAAGTGGGTGCACTCAAGTGTTTGTAATCTTCTTTATGTTGTTTGTAATATTATCATACAGTTTGGGATCGCCTTGCTGGTTGCTCACACAACACACGACGGAATAAAATGATATTATATATAAATTAAAACAGGCCTCCAGCATATGGGAAATCCATGGGAATTCCATATTGGGAATTCCCGGGGAGGTATTTCCCTTTCTTAAGTCACAAAGGATTTCCTATCATAAACAAGGGTAGTTCAGTATTATGATGAAGATTATGATCATAAGTCACCAAATGAACAAAATACACAATTTGTGGTTTATGAGGAGCATGCTGGGGTTTTTTTTATAACAAGGGCTGCTTCAAGCAATATAAATGTCTTTTCAGAGGGTCGGGGAAATTGTCACCTCACTCTTAGAGGAAACATTTAGATGGTATCAATTTTCATCCACAAGGTTAGTTCTATTGACATTTTCTAAAATTCAAATATATGGGTTAGTCGAGGCAGGCTGGCACTTGTGTTGCTTTTTAGTAAAATGACTAATACACTGAACATACATGAGTTGTGCACCCTTGTGTTTTATTGCACAACATGAGGAAAAGTTTTGTCATGGCCCGTGTTCGAACCCATGTCTGCTTGAGTAAGTTTGGAGGTGTCCTGCGCTCTACTGCTAAGCCATTTCAGCTAACTGGTTCAAGTTGAAAAAATTATCTAATACAAAACTGCAGTCTATTATAACATCCAAATCTCATTGGTCAAACTGCCAAGCCTATACTTGGCTGCACTGAATGTTAGTCCATCGACTTGATGTCAATCACATTACAGTAATAATCCATTATAAGTACATTGCGCAGTCACAGTGTACAGTCAAGGAGATGACCTTGTTAGTTGCCAGCAGCAAGTAATGCTCCAGCTAAAATAAATGGCTGTTAGGATGAAGAGCTTAGATAACATTATAATTTGAGGCTCAGTGCAGCAGCCAAAGTGCTGCAGTAATAATTTAGGTAATATATGGACAATCAGATGACAATAACCGTGTTATAGTATACTCTATCAGCTGCAAACATCATCACTCATCAGCATGGAGTTCTTTCTTTGTATGCTGTAATTTTATCATTCAACTAGAAGAAGAGTTCAGTTCTGGAGCACACGGCTGGTAGGTAGTACTAAATTTTTCTTTCTATTCTTGTATGTGGTATCAGAGAAGTGACAAACTATTTACAGCTATGATTGGTATCTAACAGCAAAGCAATCGATAAAGAAAGCAGTAGTTGTACTTGTAGACAAAATCTGTCTGGCGGCGGTAGCCAAAAATAGTGTTTGCCCAACTCTATCGACAGGGAGATGGAATCAAATTCCATTCTCTGTGCTCTAGATCATGATAATAAAAAACTACATCTAAATATGTATCAAGTAAATGGCATGGGCATCGATCCAGTGAGTAAGGCTAAATGTAGTTGATTGAAAGTCTGATCATGTGTGACTCTGTGATTGGCAGTAGCCCATATATTGTTTTTCAACTCTACTTATAATCACATACTATAAATCTATGAATCTAGTTGATTGTAAGTCTTTATGAGAGAGTAAGAAGTTATGGACATGAATTCCCAATTCTAATTGCGAAAAATCGACAGGTATGTAAGTTTACACCATGATATTATCATGGGGATGGTAACGGTGACAAAAAGGCAAACTGATACTGATACTGAGACAATAATGCTCCTGGTTTTCATTGTGTAAAATAAAAATCATGTCGCGCACAAGATAATGTGCGATAGGCGCTGTCATAAACACCAAAGAATACCAAAGAGAGTTGATTCTTGCTAGCTGATATGCTATATAGCTTGATAACTATGATAAAACATAATGATTCAATAAAGGGATATCATCTTTGTGAGCCACAACCTGCTTGTCTTCCTGAGGCAAGCCAATGGTGAATCCGATAGATTGGATATTGGCTTGTTCTATTTTCTCTATCTTACTCAATAACCCCTGCTTAGCACTTATAATGTGTGGTGATATTTTTTTCTTTATGTCTTTGTAGGCAGCTCGTAGCGCGATAGAGGATGGGGATTTCTTCAGTAATCGCCGAATGCGCAGGAAATCATCCACCAAACTGCTCCGTACATAATTCCTGAGGACTTTTTCTGTAAAAACAAACGGGTAAGGGTGTTATGATTTTAATTTACAGCATCACTAGACTCATCTAAATCCTTTGTAGTGGCAAGGTATGATAAATCATTAAAGGGAGGTTTGGAATCAATGACAGGTTCACATATATTACCTTCTTTAGGTGTGCTTTTGTGATGTGAAGCCTTTTTGCTTGAGCCTGGGGTCGATATAGGGGTGCTAGTATGTAGGGGTCCCTTTCCTGACCCTAGACATGGTCTCTTCGGAGTCCTGAAAGGTTGCGCTACAATAAAACAATATAATATATATAATATATAAATATCTATAATATATATATGGATATAATTGACACATAGGATAGTTTTTAGTATTGCTCACACTTAACAATATGAGCTATGACATTTGTTGGAGGCTATATTATTTGCTGTCGAATCTGTACTGATATCACATACCTGAAGTGTCTGTCATGAGAGTTGTAACTTTGGATGTTGAGGCTTCCTTGAGTGGTGTTGCCTGGCAGAAACTTCTACTGGGTGTCAACTTCCCTATGCTCAACGTTTCTACAAAAACAATTCTCAGTTTAAAATTGATCTCCGAAATTCAAACAACTTATATTCTGCAAATTCTGCACTTGCCAGCTGGAATCATCAATCATGCCTAAAATGAATTTGCTGCACAGTTTTGGATAGCCTGCAATTGAACCAAATACCTTAAGTATTAAAAAGCTTTTTCAAATAATAATTTCGTTAGCTGTCACAAAAGTCAACTTATCCATACTAATGAAATGCTTTCCATAAAATAAAATACCACTTGTAGTTTCATCTCTTGGACATGTTCGAATCCTGGGCGAAGAGAGGGCTCCGTCCAAATCTCTGCTTTCGCCGGTAGATGAACCTATAACAATGAGGTTAAAATAGGAAGCTTACACACAAAATGTTATGCAGTGCTAAAAATTATGAATGCTAATTTATGTCTTGGTTTTTTAGACGACATATTTAGAAGGACTACTTTATCCGAGGTGATCATGACTCAGGCAAATACAGGTTAGTTTACCTCTAAAAGAAAATTAAATCACAACAATACCTGTTATGTGGTTCATGGTATTGTCTGCTGTCGGAGTAGTTGTACATGTGGAAGTACTGTCAGTAACAGTTGACTCTTCTATCATTTCTGACTCCCTTGGTGTTTCAGCTGTGTCAAACACACCTGTTGTCACAGCTAGTCCTGTATAAATATAACCTTTTTTGTATTAAATATGGAATCATACTGCATTGCCCAAGTTCTAGAGGTAATTTATCAGTGTTGGATGTCAATACATGGCTTCTTGTCTTCTTGTGTTGGTCAAAGTCTTTTATTGTGTCTTGGTTTAGGGTTAAAGGTGGAAGGTAGAGCTAAATTCTTAGCACTTACCATAACTGACAATTTCATCAGCCTGGCTGTGATCATCATTCTCATCATCATCTTTGTCATAGATTGCATCTGTCTCATTATGTAAGTAGCTGTCTGAGTCGCTCCCCGTTAATTTTGTCATCTTGTACCGCTCAAACTTCTCCTCAAGCATGTTCCAAACATCTTCTATGTCATGAGATCTAAAAGATAACAAACCATTGACCATCAGAAAACTTAGAAAACTCAGAAAAATAAAAATACCCTGGATGTTAAACTTATGAATGTTTTGGTTAAAGTTGCGTCGGAGTATAAGCCATCAGCCTCACTATCCGAGAAAATCCAGTTCCCATCCTGCTCCTCGTGCCATAACCCGTCCAGAAGGTAATCTGCTATCCGCTTCTTATGAGCAGCGAAGAGAGTAGGGTTTTCATCAATCATCTGCTTAGTGATGATAGTCTGGTGTCTGGCTGGGAGCTGCTTCGATTCTTTGGTGATTTCAGTTTCTTGGACCCTCCAAGCTTTTCCGACTAGCTCCTCCTCAATCTTTGACTGAATCCGAATCAGAGCATTGGTCACAAGATGGTCATCAGTGTAGTTTGTCGACTTTGTCGTTTCTTTTTATCGTCTTGAAAAACCTTTCCTGATTCTCAGCAGCCATTGATCTCAGAGCAATCAGCCGGTACCACTCAGCAAAGTGAGATGTTATGGAGTGAAAAGGCATCCCAAACATAGCTCTGGGTTTTACTGTTTTGGTCACAGGAAACAGCTGTAAGCAAACATGAATCACTTGAACAGATTTTTGACACAACACAGTTAAAGACTACCCTATAGGAGTATAGTTTTCGCGGCATTTAGGATTCGCTTTTCTGTTTTTGCCTAAGTAGCGAAATTTTATGATAACGGAAATTACTTCCTAAGCAATAAACTTCACTCAGTTTCATAAACAACGTACAATTATACAGGAATACTCCTTGCATGTACATGCAAGGCAGTGTGGTGTAGTGGTCTAAGTGTCTGCCTTGCAATCAGATGGAGGGCAAACCAGCTTGGACATTTTTTTTTAATTTTCGCTAGTAAGCCTTCTAGTGAAATTTAGTGTATCTTAGATTTCACTCACTCACCATAGTAGCGAAATTAAACTTTAGCTAAATTAAACTCCTATAGGGTATAAAGAAAACAAAGTAGGCCTGGCCGTAAATATTAGAATCAGCTGATAATTTGTTTTCCTCAATGATACCTGACTGTCTTATGAAAGCTTCATCAATGGCAACACAATGATATTTAAA
This sequence comes from Membranipora membranacea, assembly GCA_914767715.1. NCBI lineage: Eukaryota > Metazoa > Bryozoa > Gymnolaemata > Cheilostomatida > Membraniporidae > Membranipora > Membranipora membranacea. Next base: position 19,493,406 of record OU612071.1, read on the forward strand.
GCTAAATAGTGGATGTTGGAGCTTACTTTCATGTAGTCTAGAGCGAAGACATAGGTAAGATTGTGCATCGCCAGGATTGTTTTAGAATTTCTCTCTGTTTCCATTGAATAGGCAAGATGTTGTATATGGCAAAGGTTGCCCAGTAACCTTTGCACTCTTCTGGTTGTCACGGTATCGTTTCCTGTCTTCTCTCTTTGTTTCGTAATAAACACCCAGAGACGTAAGAGTGTGAGTCTTGCATTACTGCCAGAGATTTCGTGTTGGTGATCTACAACATGTGATTGAGGGTTGAAATAATTTTCAAAAAAACATAACTGCACAATTTTTCACAAAACAGTAACATTGTCGCAGTTTCTAGCAAACTTGAGTTGACTAACCTTCCAAGTTATTTCCACAACTCGACACCAACTCAACCCTTAACATTTTAAATGGTGTGGCTTGCTTTACTTTTCTCTTCAGTTTTGATTGTTATGCTGGAAAGGATGGTGCCTGGCAAATCGCATAATTTGTAACCAGCAAGTATATTGGTGACGTTCAGTAGCAATGAGGGAATAATTGTAACAGAAATATGTTACATACTCTGCATCCCTGGAAGGGCAGCTGTCATATCTGCTTTTAGCTGAGGGGGAAGAATGTTTGGCATCTCTTTCACAATATTTCCTGGAAAGAAAAGTATAATATTGGGTAGAAAATAGTTGCATTAGAGAAGTGGCATGTCATATTGCATTGGTTTCCTTGTAGAAATATCAGGTTTTACTATTAACAGCTCGAAAAGAAAATTGTCATTTTTAAGTGATACAAAGTTTAGCTTCACCCTAGTTTAAGCGCTCAAACTGTGGCGGGATAGCTGGTAGAGGCATTTCATTATGAAACCACTTGGTTGATAATGAAATGCCTCTACCAGCTATTCCGCCACAGTTTGTGCGCTTAAACTAGCTTTCCCCAAAATCACTAGTACAATATTATTTTCATTGGCAACCTATCCTTACTATAGTAAATACTTCGCCTGTTATAATATTATTACCTATTATTGATTTTAGATCATGTAGTATTTCCAGATGAGCAACTGTGTACTGGCTGTGGGCTCTGGGCAAGGACTCAAGACAGTTGGTGCACAACAACGCCAATGGCCGTTTTACTCCACACAGATGATCGTCAAGACTTTTTTTACACTGCTCTCTATCCATTCCGTCTATATCTATTCCTCGAGCGGTAAGTTCCTCACGTAGTGTTTTAACCTGAAAGACAAACAACAACAAATGTTTCAAACATGCTTCAAACAAGTTACCCTATAGGAGTTTAATTTAGCTAGAGTTTAATTTCGGACCTGGACCTGGTACTAAATTTCACTAGTACTAAATTTCGCTAGTGAAAATTAAAAAAAAATGTCCAAGCTGGGATAACCCTCCATCTGATTGCAAGGCAGACACTTAGACCACTACACCACACTAACTTGCATGTGTAGGTAAGGTGTATCCTGTATAATTGTACATTGTTTATGAAACTATGGTGAGGGAGTTAAATTTAAGATACACTAAATTTCGCTACTTAGGCATTAACGTGAAAAGCGAATCCTAAATGCCGCGAAAACTAAACTCCTATAGGGTAATCTCAATTAAAAACTTGATTAATGTGCAGTCATGGGGAGTGAGGGGTTGGGGGTGGTAACGTGTACATACATCCAAATTGTCATAGACTGATAAGTCTCCATCCATGCGGTTGTTCCATCGACTAGACTCTCTTATCTTCTCCAGCCGATCAGAGCTCGATTTGTACTTGGGTGTTGACAAAGCCTTGTATGACTTTATCCTTCTAATGTCCACTCCGCAGTGGCATGGAAAGTGCCCATTTATCTGGTTACCGGCTTCAAATGCCCTAGCAGGTGAATCTCCTAAAAGCAGGATAACAGTATTTTAGGCTAGGCTTGACTTGACTGGGCTGATTATTTTTCTATCCTAGGATATTATTTTATTGAAACACATGACATTACATTCCTTTGAACAGTTAGTAAGCTGAATGTTATTGAGCCATCTTATGGCTAGCACTAGGCAAGATATGCTAAACATTATTGGATATAGCAACACATACCTATCCCAATTCTCATGACTGATTCGTATATACGGCCTGAAGCTGCTACTGATGGAATGAGATCCTTCAGATCATTTGCCCTGTATGGCGTATATAGCATCTGGTGCTTCACTGTACTTTGCGAACGAGCAAATATATATACCTCTGGTCGCTCTATACGGCTAATTATAGCACTGCCATTCCTGTTGAGGGAAAAAAATATGAAAGTATAAGGTGCATATATGTAGTTAATGCAGTAGAGTTACTTAATTTTTGAACCATGATGAATATCTAGTACGGGCAATGATTTGGCATGTATTCCACCAATGACCTAAAATGATTTCAGACTTTTTAGTTTTACCTGATATTGTGTTTTTCATTGTATTCTTCAGGTGTGAGAAATACTAGAGGATCATAAATCATCGAGACAAGTACTAGAAAGTGACTGCGGCCGGCGACAGTAGAGTCATCGTGCCAGATTGTGAAAAGGCGTCGTCCCATCTGCGAATTTAATTCCTCCACTGACTTAGCTGTAGTATATATACCTGAAATTATATAATTATAATTATATGTTTTGATATTCTCTAAAATATAAGAGAAAATCCATCCAAACAAGGTTTTGATTTTTATATACATTTGACTACGCAGTCTTAACATTAAACTTAAAACTTGAAAATTTTACCTTTGTCTTCAAGATATTTCCGAGTATCATTGAAGTCTGCGTCATCTGGGAATGCATCTCTGAGATAGCTGGCAGATTCTTGAGTAGTCAATAGCCTGTCCATAATCTTCTGGAGGCTGTACGCCCTTCCACGGGTCGTCAATTTTTCTTTTTTGAGATTTCCGTCTTTTCCTATCTTCAGGACATCTAAGTTGATGGGTACTAAGGGTGTTCCTATGTCCAGCTCCCCTTTGGCAATTCTGTCGACTGTTTCCTGTTTCAGCTGCGTTGCTGTTGGCAGGGAGTCTGATATTGTGAACTTCACACCGTCCAGCTCCAGCTTTCTCTTGCTTCTTCTTGCCCTCTTCGTAACTGTCTCCTCAGCGATCAGCCCTTCGGTTACTGCATACTCTTTCAGTATCTGGTTGCCGTTTAGGGCCATTTTCTGCGTGTCAGATATAAAGACCGGGTTGTCTCTTGCTAATCTAGCCCAGTTTATCTTAGTACCTCTCTGAGTGCAGTCGGCAATGGTGTTGCACACTGATTCCACATCAAACACATATTTGTCCAACTTTGGTATGTATTTTGGCCTAGCGCATTCTTTCCTCTCCAAAGTTATCCCCCTTCGTATATTTTGAAGCTTCCTGTAGCTCACATCATGGGCTAGCACTGCTCTATTGGTGGCTGCAACAGATGTGTCCCCTATTTTCTCAATCGTCCTGCGGATGAGCTCTTGTTTTTCTTGATCTGACATCGGTTTTGGAGGTGGGGCAGTGGGTTGATCGCCCTCGTCTCCAAACTTGAAAAGTCCCAAGGCATTTCTCCTCAGCTTAATGTACCTTTTTCTGTGCTCTGTCGAACAAACATTGCAGTCTTGGAATGTGTGTAGTGCCTGTTCCTCCTGGGTGAGCTTTCCCCAACTTCCAAGACCAAAGTAACGTAAAAAGCTATCTTTGTCTCTGTATGATGTTCTAAAAAAGACAGGAGTTTGTTTTGGTAAACAATCTGCCAACATTTCGAAAGCTTTACTGATAACAATTGAGAAATGATATAAATTGCAGCCATGCTGCTGGCTTATGTGTGCAATCATTCCACTTTGATGACGGACAAAGAAATGCACACTTTGAGTGTGTCCTCCAAATCTGAGGTCTGTAGATCGATACATGCATATGTCAGTCATAGACGACGATTTTTCTTTACAACATATAGAATCAATATCTTGATCGAGAAAAGAATACTGTTACAAGCAGGGCTCGAACCCAGCAACCATAAGTCTATGTGCAAGGATTTAATGACTGAGCTACTGAGTTACTGAGGTAGATTATGCTTGTGTTATCATATAGATCTTACAATTAACTATGGACGAATATACGTTATGTAGCAGATAACAGCATATTTGTGCCCAGAAAAAGAAAGTATCAGAAATCGGCAAAATCATGTATAGGCACATTTTCTTATGAGCAGAAGCGTAATTTTCAAATGGCCTGACAGATCAAACTTTTTTACCATTGGATTGCTCATCTCTTGAGGAAAATGATAGTTGTATTTTTAGTAAACAAGGATCACTGGAAAGATGTTAAAAAATGATGTAAATTGCTGCCCTGCTGACGTCTTATGTATGCATTTATTCTTCTTCCAAAACAATCAAATCTTAGGTGTGTAGCTTGATAATTGCTTACGTCAGTCAAAAAAAGAAGTTTATATATTTTCGAAATTTGGAATGATAACTTGAGCTCTAGCGTCTAGACCAGCTGTGGGCAACCTGCGGCTAGTGCGGCCTAATGGGTAATCTTTTGCGGGCCTAATTGTGGCATTATGCCTAAATCAGTTATTATACATCAAAGTTGAATCCTCTTTCGTTATGTGGAGAACCAAGTATGCATAGCGCTCTAACCAATCTACACATAATCATCATAACTGTGGTACTGGTGCCAAGGACTTTCTCAAGTTGTTTTTCTTTCAAAATAACACAAAACGGTGACCTTTGGATGTTAAAGTTGCAAAGTTCTCTAACATAATAGTAATTAGTATTTTTTGCAAAACCATCATTTTGGAAGCAAGGCAGATTTGTATCAAAAAATCTCTTTGTTAGAAGTGCTCCTTCATTATGGTTGAAATGATCCGTATTGCCTTTCAAATTACAAGCATTTGCAAAAATCATAAAAAAATATTCCCCTCGCAGGAGGAAGCTATAAAATGAAAATTCAGTCAGGATGCTAAAAAAGATTTTTTTGAAATTTGCTGCACGAAAATACTTTTTTTTACATAACAGCTGTCCCGTTATGAACTCTTTTCACATATTTCGCTAGAGGACGCTACAGCATCCCTTCCACACCCACCCTGCCCTTTTTCATACTCATGAAACACAGGGATACGGACACATACAAAATCAAATCATGACGTCACAAAACTCCAGAAGATTAAATAAACCGATATTTCTGCTGAGTTGATTGTTCTTGCAACATACTGCAGTCTTCACCCCAATCTGTTTTAGTATTGACAAAATAGGAAGGGCCAAAATTGTTACTCCAGCTCTAATTTTATCCCTGAAGGATATGTTGCGGCCTTTTGAGTTGAACCTGCGTAAAATGTTGCCTTTTTCAAGAAAATGTTGCCCACCCGTGGTCTAGACTATGTGAGGCTTCTATTGACTGCTCGAAACTATTTTTAAGAGGAGCAACTATATTCGAACAACAATAATCTAAGCACTTACGCTGTATTGAGATGTCTGTACTGATTTTTCCAGATTTTCCCATAACTTCTCTCTATGGTATCACTGAACATCTTAGGGAAGTTCCGCATAGTAGCTTTGTAGTCAGTATACTCTCCACAATTGTAGTAGAGAATTGTTTGTCCAAACCCGCAAAGGGGTTTATGTGGGCGTCCCATCGCCCAGATTTAAGTGTAGTCAAAGGTAGAAATTTCAGGTAGAACAATGGTTTACCTCTACTCTACTCGATTGAGAAGTTGAAATGAAAAGGACTCACCTCTGATAAACCACTCTCTTTTATACAAGCCCCTAGACATCTGACATCTTGACACCAGGGGTAAACAAAATCATCACCCAAATTTTCACCCATGTGCTGACCTCACAAACAATCCGCAGGAATATAGTGTTATTGTGCAAAGAAGAACAAATGTTGCGTCCCGCAGGGGTATTACAGTAAAATAAGTGACATCTGTCTGAAAAAATGACGGTACGTCTTGCTGAATTGACACCAAAACTTACTGTTCTTTTCCCGCCAAAAAATCTGCCAAAAAATCTACTGGACCTCCTTACTTTTCCCGCCAAAACTCTACTGACACTCTGACAGTCTGTACCATATTATTTAATGGTGTCACATCAGTTTTGACAGGCTCCAGAAGTTGCCCCAGCAATTCTTAATAAGCGCATGGTCGCGGGATCGAATCCCAACGCATGCAGTTTTTTTTATTTTTGAAGTTACATCGCTTTAAGTATTTAAAGACAAAATGTTGTTTGCGTACAACAATGGCAAAAAATTTGTTTGTTTCCAGGCTGTGCTCAAAGACTTCTGCTTCATATATTTATTTTAGTTTTTTAGATTTTAGAGTTACGCCACAGCTCAGGTTTCATGCCTGTTTCCATATTTTATGATCACATTTTATGGATGGAAGTGGAACCAATTCGCTGCTCTGAGACAGTCAAGAAGATATTGTGCCGGTCACAATATCTGTTAATCATGCCTATTTTTGTTCATTTATTATTCATTTTCTTTACAAGGTGGCAGGGACTATTGCAAAAGGTGGGAGGGGGGGAATCATGAGGATGTTCATTGATCAAGACAATCAAAATTTGTATCAGGGCCCGATAGGAGAGCGTTCACCAAGAACGAGTTTGATCCAATTTTCCGCAATCCGGACTCCGGTCATTCCATTTTTCTGGTGAGCCGCAGTCCCGCCGACTCCTAAATGCAGGCAAATTGAATCATGGTTTGATCAAGGAGTTAAATACTAAACTCCTCTCTTCAACTCCTTGGTTTGATCTAGCAGTCTTGTAAGATATCATAAAAGGTATTCAAGTCCAAACCTGCATGACCACCCCTACAATACTGTGTCTGAGACCTATCATCGATTGTTGTTTGTGGTGTGATCATGAGATAAAAACGAACAACTTACAAATATGTTTGGAGTCTACAATGAATGAATCAGTCTATAACCTCTATTTGGATCTAGATGATATTGGTATGCTTTGTGCTTACGATGCAAGAGTTAGTTAGTTCAAATCTCTTTTGTGGCAGTTTTGATCTTTCTTAGCTACACTGTGCATATCATGTTACTGTTTTTTTACAATAGATCTGTTCGTCATTTCAAATGACCCTAGCATTTTGGCAGAATGTTTTCCTTTAACAAAATATTCCTACCAGGATAAGCAATCCAGCGGTTGTGGTGCTATCAGGCCTTTATGAGCTTTACTCGTGCTAAAAAGAAAATAACGTCGAACAGAACTTCTGACTTTCATTCCTGCTGTTTTATCTGCATACAAAAACCAACAATTTCCTATGGAATAATCCTAATTATTAGGATACTAAGTTCAGTGGAGATTTCCATGAGTGGCTGAATAGCTCAGTGTGTAGAACGTCTGCCTATTTATCACTGTTTAAAAGATTGTTGTTGGTTCGAATCCCATTGAGGTCAGTTTTTTTTTCAAATTAATGCTTTATAACTGGAGCATTTTTACCGTAATCTTCTACTGCTATTGAGTTGTTTTCTGAAAGTACCCAACAGCTCAGTGAGCTATTGAAATACCTCTCTGCTTGCACTATTTTGCTACCGAAATGCAAAGATTTCCGTGTGAGATAAGTTTTCAACATGTGTGTTTTTGAAGCTTACAAAAAACTACAACTCAACTACAAAAAGCAATGCGTGGGATTCGAACCTGCATTAATTCGCTCCCCCCCCCCCCGCCGCCCAGAAATCCACTATACTTTCACCTAAAATTGAGAATAATTGAGAAAATTGAGAATCCTGCCAGAGTAGACAACTCTACTATCTTAAAATTGAGAAAATATATCCCTTCAATACATTGTCCGCATTTTCTCAATTTTTATTTGTTCTCAATTCTCAAAATTTCCAATAAAACATGAGTTGTAAATTATTAAAAAACTTTTCAAGTTGAATTGTTATTGAAAACTACATAAATCCCTCACTATCTTCCGAATTACATTCCTGCTCAACTATTATGAAGCAAACCGAGTGGTTTTGACAGGAAAGTAGAGACTCAAAGTGTACAAGCAAGCACTAGACAAATTCATTATACTCTTTTTATGATGAAGCAAAATAAGCTTAGCTGTATGTTTTACTTATATGAGTGGGTTGAAGACTGGACAGGTACAGCCTGTATAAAAACATCTGGCCTGATGAGAAGAAGACTGGTTAGTTTTGAACCAAAGAAAGATGATGATGTGAGTATTTTTTTACTACTAACTAGTCAATAATGTCATAAATAAGTCAAGACTTACTCTTAGCAAGGAGTTAAAGGGATGGATGAGGTAGTTTTGAGGCTATAAATAATGTAGCGAGCCCAGTAACACGCATTATTGAGGGGACAACTCTTGCTGTCTGCTATTATAATGGATGTATCATGCCTACTAATTTTGAATATTCTAAATATAGAATATTCAAAGTCAAACAGAGTCATTATGATGTGAAAAGGGTTATCTACCCTGATTTAAACTGGAACATATTATATTATCAATATCATGTAGACGGCTTCAACATATATATATTTATTGCAGAAGCAATCTCACGGACATCATAAATATATATTCTATACACATTTAATCTTAGCAATTATCGACATGGAACTCAATATTAAGACGGCTGCACCGTCTTACAGTATTATCACAGACAGTCTATCGCATTTCCAATATTACTCCCAGCAAGTGCGTTTCAGTGTCCGGTCTGAATATATAGTCCATACACCTCATATAGCTAAGGCTACACAGTCCAGGTTCCGGGTGCGTCCCGCTTAATCTGCTCAGAGGGCAAGGTCAGGGTACATCCCGCTTCGCAACGTATACTATCAGATAGAAATGCACCCGCTACAAGCTCCGCTTGTAAGCTACTCGAGACACCAGCTCTGCTAGGTTGGCTTTGCCACCAGTACGACCCTCAGTAAACAGCTCTGCTAGGTTGGCTTTGCCACCAGTACGACCCTCAGTAACCAGCTCTGCTAGGTTGGCTTTGCCACCAGTACGACCCTCAGTAAACAGCTCTGCTAGGTTGGCTTTGCCACCAGTACGACCCTCAGTAAACAGCTCTGCTAGGTTGGCTTTGCCACCAGTACGACCCTCAGTAAACAGCTCTGCTAGGTTAGCTTTGCCACCAGTACGACCTGAAGATAGCTATCCAGGAATTCTCTACCCAGGAGTTATCCTCTCTCGGCTCATTCATGGTGAGTTTGTTTAGCTAGATACCGTTAGCCTGAGAACCAAACCCTAGCCAGGTAACAGCCAGGTGTTCCACCCTTTCGAGATTTCCCGTACCACAGCCTTTGGCGTCCTCGGGTGGGCATAATTACAAAGGTACGGAGGTTATCGTTGGTGTGGACTCAGCAAAATCTAAAAGCAAACAAACAATGGCATCAAATACAGATTGACCAGTCGCTCAAGGCCAGTCAGCACGGCCAAGAACTCAGACTACTAGAAGATCGCAGCCCGCTTGGCTTGCCTCAGCTCTGGAAAGAACTGAACAGGTTCAGATACCTAGTCATAAGCTTGCTGGGCAGAGGCAAGGTGCTAACGATACCCGCCCTCAGCCAGGTCGCTTATTCGAACAATCCACTACTGTCAGTTTGACGGACCTGTCAGCCAATTGATCAGCTTCCATTGAGCGGAATCATGGCGAGATGATGGCGGCCATGGAAAGAAATAAGGCACATACAAAAGAAATACAGGAATACATGGATAGACGGATGACTGACCTGTCATCCATAGTATATGGGTTAGCTAGTGCTGACCATCAGCATCAGTCATCGCCTATACATAGAGAGCCTGACACCGTTTATCAGACTCTTGCACCTAGTTCTGCAAGTCAGCGTCCTGTGCCTGCTCCTAGGAGACGGCCATGTGAAATTCCAGTTGTTGACCTGCCAAGAAGAGCCAGAGCTTGTAAACCACTTGGCGACTTGCCTAAGTTTGATGGTTCTGGTGATCTCACCGTATTCAAACTGTTGTTTGCTGAATGTGTGGAGCTAAACGGCTGGGAGGATGAGAAGATCATCACTCTATGGCTTAAACAGTGCCTAATTGGTGCTGCTAAAGAGTGTATCCTCTATGAGCAGGTCTCAGATTCCAGGACAGTATTTGAAAAATTAGAGAACAGATATGGTAACCATTTATTGGTGCAAAAATATACAGTGTTGCTAGATAGCCGGAAAAAGGGGCAGCATGAGTCTATCTCCGACCTAGCCAATGACATAAGGAAGATGGTAGAAGTTGTCTATCATGACTGTGACAAAGTTACAAGGGAGAAAATTACCATCAGTAATTTCATTCGCTCCTTGCCCAGTGTCTATATCAAATATGAGCTGAATCGGGAGTGCCCGAAAACTCTTGAGGAGGCCGTACAGAGAGCTGCCATCCATGATGTATGGTACGGTCATGACTCGCCCTTCAGGCGTAATCAGAGTCAAATATCTCAGCCTCCTAGATCCTCGCCAGTTGTGGCACTGTCTACAATAGAGCAAAAGAATGTATCACCTACTATCCCAACCGCTGGTACTCAACCAAGAATAACACGACCGTGTAAACACTGTGGTGCGGCTCATATGCCATATGTGTGTCAGCCTTGTCGACACTGTGGAGGCCCCCACTTTGATAACAAGTGTGACCGCCAGGGGAACGGGTTGCCCATTCCCGGACAATCAATCAGGCAGTAATAGGGAATGGGACTCAGAAACATAAACTGTCTGAAAAGCCAACAAAGGAATTATTGTATCAACAGGGCTATGATGTGACAAAAACTGATATGTTTGAGGTCACCTCACTGAAACCTGCTAACATTGTTAGAAGAGTTATACAGGTGCTCACCTTGCCATATAGTGAACCAGCCAAGGTCACACAGTTCTGTATTCCTAGTATACATGATACTTCAAAGACTCGATTAGTTGATCATAGTCTTGGTACTTCAGTATCTCAGCAGAGAGCACAGTCTAAAAAGGTAAACATTGAACCGGCCATTGCTATGGTTAGTGAGATGGGATCTAAGCTAGCAGAATTAGAATTGGAGTCTAGTAACACAGGTCCATCTCCAGGTTATGTTATACCAGATAAGATTGATTTACCTCCCACAGAGTTATTGTATCAAAAAGGCTACGAAGTGACAAAAACTGATATGTTTGAGGTCACCTCATTGAAATCTAATAATATTGTTAAAAGAGTAATACAGGTACTCACTTTGCCTTATAGTGGTCCTGCAAAGGTCACCAGATTTCATGTACCCAGTATGAACGACTCTTCCAGTAGTCGATTAGTGGATCCTGATATGGATAACCCAGTAGTTCAGCAGCACGCTCAGTCTGACAAAGTAAACATTGAACCGGCCATTGCTATGGTTAGTGAGATGGGATCTAAGCTAGCAGAATTTGAATTGGAGTCTAGCAACACAGGTCCATCTCCAGGTTATGTTATACCAGATAAGATTGATTTACATGCATCAGGTTTACCTCTTGAAAAAGAGGAGACAACTCTGAACTTATTATTAGAAGAATTACCATATCAGCAATCAGATCCTTCTGATGATCAATTAATCGATGTAAGAAGAATACGGCGATCAGATTTATACTCACCTTATGTATCGGTGGAGGTAAATGGGTACAAAACTGTGTTTTTGCTTGACACGGGTGCTACCACCTCCATATTGAGTAAAGTGCATGCTATCAAGCTAGGTATCCTAGATGGTCAGTGTGAACCTGGAAAACCGAAGGGTAAAACTGCAACTGGCAGTCCTATATCTTGTTATGGCAAGCATGAGGTGAATGTCAAGTTGGGCAGTGAAAACTTGCTAGGACTTATGGAGGTGGCTGACATTACTGAAAATGGTTTCATTGGCATGGATTTTCTGGTGGCATTTGGATGTGTACTGGACCTCAATGAAATGAACCTCAGAATGCTACAGCAATCTATACCTCTAGTGAACAGTAGTGGTGACAGGCTAGCGTGTGCATGCTACTCAGCTCGGTCAGTGACCATTGAGGCCTACTCAGAAAGAGTTATACCTATGTATGCTCACACCACCATAGAAGGCGGAGGACTCATAGAGCCAAACTTCAGAGTAGTCGATTCGTACAATCTAATTGCATCAAGATGCTACGTGAAAGAGTGTTTGGTACTCAGAGTTGCCAACATAACCGCAGAAGCCATCCACATTGCCCAAGACACCCCAATAGCTTTCCTCACTGATGGAAACATTATTGACATACATGAACCTGAGGTACTAGACTGGAATGACACAACCATCCAGAATTGTGATGTCACAATTGACTCAGAATCGGTCTTGCCAGACCATGTCAAACCCCTATTCGACACCTTACCTGAATATATCTCAGTTGACAGTAAGTCAAAGATGAGACAACTCCTCGTCAAATATCAGGATGTGTTTTCCAAGGATGCATATGACATGGGTTATTGTGATCTGGTTCCTCATGAAATCACGCTCAAACCTGGCACCCAACCAATCAGGCTTCCTCCATATAGAGTAGGATATCATGCTAACCTAGAAATAGAAAAGCATGTAGATGAACTATTGAAAAAGGGCATCATTGAACGTACAGTGTCACCATATAGTGCTCCTGTTCTACTGATAGCTAAGAAAGATGGAACCAGTCGGTTTGTCCAGGACTACCGCAAGCTAAATAAAGCAACTTATATTCCATCACAACCCCTACCACGTATTGACGACTCACTAGAGGCACTGAGAGGTTCAACTCTTTTTAGCACATTTGACCTTTTATCTGGTTATTGGCAGTGCTCCTTAAGCCCTGACGCTAAGGAAATGGTAGCTTTTTGCACCAAAAGCGGAGTCTATACATGGCGTGTACTCGGTATGGGATTGTGTGGTGCTCCAGCCACCTTCGAAAGGTTGATGGAGAAAGTGTTACAAGGATTGCAATGGCAATCACTACTAGTGTATCTCGACGACATAATTGTCTTCAGTTCAGATGAAGAAACACATCTGACCAGGTTGGATACCATGTTAGAGCGGCTGCAAAAAGCCAATCTAAAAATCAAAGTGTCCAAGACACATTTACTCAAACAGGAAGTTGAGTTTTTGGGCCATATCGTTAATCAGGATGGCATTCATACAGACCCAGCCAAAGTAAAGGCAATTCAGGAAGTGTCCACTCCTACCTGCATTAAAGAGCTGAGAAGTTTCCTTGGTCTCACAGGGTATTACAGGAAGTTTGTGGAGAGGTTTGCAGAGATTGCTGTCCCTCTGTTCGACCTGTTGAAAAAGAAAAACCAGTCAAGGAAACTTGCGTGGAATGAGGAATGCCAAAATGCATTCCAGACATTAAAGGACAGTTTAGCGAGTTTCACATCTCTGTCATTCCCAGACTGGACAATACCTTTCATTTTGGACACTGACTGTAGTGGTGAAGCTATGGGAGCTGTACTGGCTCAGATTGATAAGGATGGGGATGAAAAACCCATTGCTTTCTTTAGTAAAAGACTCTCAGATAGTCAAAAGAAATATCCAGTGACTAAACAGGAAATGCAAGCACTAGTGTCTGCCGTAAGACATTTCCATACATACCTGTATGGGTCAGAGTTTGTATGTCGGGTTGACCATCACTCTCTGATATGGTTACACAATCTCAAGAATCCACAGGGAATTCTAGCCAGATGGTTGGAGGTCCTGGGATCATATAAATTCGATGTGATTCATAGACCAGGTCGCCAGCACTCTAATGCTGATGCTTTATCTCGACTCCCTTCAGCATCGCAGCAACCTCTCAGCGAGGAACCTGAGGATGAATGTGGTTTCACAGTCCGGTCAGTTGACTTCTCCGTTGGTCTATCCACGGATGAACTAGTGCTGGCTCAAGCTGAAGATCCACATCTCATGCCTATCATTCAGAGTCTAAAAGAGAATAAAAGCATATCACATAAGAACTGCAAGCATTTACCTCGAATTACTCGATTCTATATTGGTAAAATGCCCTCAATGAAGTTCCAGGACGGTGTATTAACGGTCACAACTCATCCTGAGAACGAAGATAAAATTTTGGTGCCGGAATATTACCAGGCAAAGCTGATAAAATCGTTCCATGAGATGGATCACAGTGGCATGGACAGGACGGAGTCAAGGCTCAGATTATATTATTACTGGCATGACATGCAGTCTGATATCAGATTGTTTGTTAAATCATGTACCAGTTGCCAAATGAGTAAATTGACTAGAAACCGTGTCAACCATCGGAATCTAGTAGTAGGGACCATTATGGATCAGGTGAGCCTTGATTTCATTGGTCCCCTACAACGGACAACGAATGAAAATACATACAAATTAATGGCCATCGAGCACTTTTCTCGTTGGGCAGAGGCATATCCTCTTGCCCAACCTGATGCTGAGTCCTGTGCTAAAAGTTTATACAAGGGCCTGTTTGCCAATTTTGGCTATAGCCGAGTACTGCATTCGGACCGTGGCAGCGCCTTCATCTCTGAGCTGATGAAAGAGCTGAGCAATCTGGGCCAGTGTAAACAAACATTCTCGGCAAGGTATCACCCAATGGGTAACTCCTATGCCGAACGAGTGATTGGGACGGTTACATCGCAGTTACGTACCCGTGTGGAGCATACCCAACTAGAGTGGGATGATCTCCTAGATACGGTAATGTCCGCCTACAGAGCCACTCCTCACTCTGCTACAGGGTTCTCCCCGAACATGGTTATGTTAGGCAGAGAGGTGAGACTTCCAGCTGTGCTCTGTCCTCCAGGTGACAATATACCAGTAACAGATTACGTACGGAAGCTAAATGAAAAGATAAAGTATGTTTACAGCAAGTGTCTGGGGGCCCCAAACATACAAATGGAGGGTTATGACCACTTGATACACACCCCTCTAAAGGTCGGTGATAGAGTGTTGGTCAAAAAGATAAATCCCTCCAAGATGGAAACAAAATTTAGTGGACCTCACTCTATCATTAAAGTACTAGATTTTGACACCTATGTACTATCAGAGAAGGGAAAGGAGGTGATAGAGCATCACAGCAGATTGAAATTATATAGTCCTAACCCGACTGAAGTTGAACCTGACCTGGGTGACTTCATGTCTCAGCATGGGATGGACCAATCAGATGATGATCTTATCCTAGATCCAGATGATCTGGGTGATGACTTCATGACTACAACTACAACCCAAGATAGATATACTTACGACAATATGGTGTCCCCAAGGCCTATCATACAGCCTGATGGGTCAGATGATAGCATTCCTCCTGACTTAGGTCAAAACAACACTTCTCAATCACACAATACTAGTCACCCTGATGGGCCTGCTGTAAGTGTTGGAAGAAGGAGAGAAAGGAGGCTGCCTTCAAGGTATCAAGATTATTTCATGGACTAGACTGAGTTGAACATATCTATATATATTACTATACATTCATGGCTATTTATCCTTAGATTATTAGGCTATGACTATCTATCTCTCTGTCAGTCATTCAAATGTGTTGCTGAACACATGACACATAGAAAATATTACTCACCTTAGTTATTATCAATTCCCACCAGACCAGTGACCCACAGGATTCACTTCAGCATGTACAGAGCCACAGTAATGGAATTGGTAGTTTATGATAGCCAAAGTTCTTATCTGCTGGGCATTAAAATAAAATATATGATGTGTTTCACACATAATTTTATATTGAGGCAACTGAGGTAGTTTTGAGGCTATAAATAATGTAGCGAGCCCAGTAACACGCATTATTGAGGGGACAACTCTTGCTGTCTGCTATTATAATGGATGTATCATGCCTACTAATTTTGAATATTCTAAATATAGAATATTCAAAGTCAAACAGAGTCATTCTGATGTGAAAAGGGTTATCTACCCTGATTTAAACTGGAACATATTATATTATCAATATCATGTAGACGGCTTCAACATATATATATTTATTGCAGAAGCAATCTCACGGACATCATAAATATATATTCTATACACATTTAATCTTAGCAATTATCGACATGGAACTCAATATTAAGACGGCTGCACCGTCTTACAGTATTATCACAGACAGTCTATCGCATTTCCAATGAATATATAGTCCATACACCTCATATAGCTAAGGCTACACAGTCCAGGTTCCGGGTGCGTCCCGCTTAATCTGCTCAGAGGGCAAGGTCAGGGTACATCCCGCTTCGCAACGTATACTATCAGATAGAAATGCATCCGCTACAAGCTCCGCTTGTAAGCTACTCGAGACACCAGCTCTGCTAGGTTGGCTTTGCCACCAGTACGACCCTCAGTAAACAGCTCTGCTAGGTTGGCTTTGCCACCAGTACGACCCTCAGTAACCAGCTCTGCTAGGTTGGCTTTGCCACCAGTACGACCCTCAGTAAACAGCTCTGCTAGGTTGGCTTTGCCACCAGTACGACCCTCAGTAAACAGCTCTGCTAGGTTGGCTTTGCCACCAGTACGACCCTCAGTAAACAGCTCTGCTAGGTTAGCTTTGCCACCAGTACGACCTGAAGATAGCTATCCAGGAATTCTCTACCCAGGAGTTATCCTCTCTCGGCTCATTCATGGTGAGTTTGTTTAGCTAGATACCGTTAGCCTGAGAACCAAACCCTAGCCAGGTAACGGCCAGGTGTTCCACCCTTTCGAGATTTCCCGTACCACAATGGATAGCTGCTTAGGTGGTAGCCTGTCTTGAAAAGCTTTGTCAATCTTTGACAAGCTTGTCAAGACAGGTTACTTAGGTGGGTAGTACTAGTAGCTTAGTTTTTATCTCCAATAATTGATTGATTGATTCCTTGCTGGTGGACTGAGTTACCTCATTTAGCCCTGTCTTTGGAACTGAGGGACAGTAAAGGATTAGGGCGAAGTGATGGCAACATGTTGACTAGCGTAGTTAGTGCTCATTCTCATTGAAAGAGCTCCTGATCCAGCGATCAGTTGAGTATTTACGTAATCGTTGTCTTGCTCAGATTTACATTGTATGATCTTGTAGGTTCACAATCTATATTTCTGGATGTACTTTTTGGGACAAGGCTGCCAGCAGTTAAATTGAAGACCTGAATGCTATTCAGAGGAAGACATGGTTCAATGCAGAAATGACTGATCTAGAGAAGATAGCACCTTCCGCTAAGCGTAAGTAGCCTAAGCCTAATCAGATGTATAATATGCATTACCAGTATTTTTGTCAGTTGAATCGGAAACAGGAAGCCCTATGTCTTGTGACGTGTCTAGCGAGCCTTCATGGCCACAGATTGGCTTGAGATTATAACACCCTAACCTTAGTTGTTACAAGCCTCATCTAATACAGGTAATTGGTATATCATCTTGCCGATCGTGAGACAATGACATAATCAATATTATATGCAAATTATCGCTTATTGGCGACAAGGTGGATGCACGCAATTATTATTCTCTTCTATGCTCCATCTTTCTGATTAAGTCTTTTCCGCTGACACTCATGACATAGTAATATTTGACCATTTCAACCTCATGTGTAAACGCGGCTTAATATTTTGGGCAGAGAGGTCATGGATTTATTTAGCGTTGTACAAACAAAAGGACAATATACTGAATAATTAACTGGTGTATGCTTTCTGTTTATATCTAGTTTCCTTGATGATGCAAAGAACGATAGGATCACTTAGGTGGTGAAGAATTTGACGTCTACTCTGTTACATGACCTGTTAACATCCATCAACTCTTTGCAAATGGTATGTTGTTTTCTTAAAGCAAAGTAGGCCCAAAGTTTATTAGTGTTTGATTTGAGGAACTACATCATACCTTAGAAGAGTAGAAGAAGTGCGCCTTTCCGCACAAAGGCTACTTGATTAAGCTCAAATTAGCTAGAATTGAGTACTAGCTAACATTAACTCATCTAGCTAAATTTAATTTAAGAAAATATTTACTCCTCTACGGTACTAGTCAATGCTAGATGTTTAGACACTTTGAATAGTTTTCATTCTAACGTGGCACTTAGGCGACTGTCACATCAGCTGATTCAATTCATTTGTGCAATCACAACGTAAAATCGCAAAGCTCATGCAAAAACTACCAAACCTGACAAGATCACATCTGATCAGACAAAAGATAATTTTGCCGATGCAATACATTGGAAAAAACATCTTTTGTTCGATCAGATGCTTTCACATTGCCCTCATTGCATAATATAAACATTCTCCTCTTGCAGGTATAGTGAGAGTCTTGCTGTACAGATCCAGACTGCCACGCTGTCATATCTTATACGTTGACTGCACGCTGCCAACTCATCACCTGCTGCAAAGAACACTTCAACAAATCTTGTCCGCATTCGTACGGCCATACGAGCTGAGCTGCAGTCTCAACCATCTTAATATTAGCCTCAAGTTCTGCATTCAGCGTGCAATGAGGTATTGTAAGGTCAACATGACGTCGACATACATTATTTAAATACCTACTAAGGATTTTCCTATGACTGTCTTCTGACCTGTACACAGTGCTGTGCTTGATATATTCTCGTGTTTTTTTTACTTGACTTGACTTTTAGTAGCAACTTTTCAGGCTGAAAAAAGGGTTAATTTTTTTGTTGAGGACATTGAGGTCAACATCGAGGTGCTATAGTTTTAATTTTGAGAAATCATCTGCTTAAATTTGTATCTTATTAAATACAATATAACCTATCTTACAAGCTTTGTACCCATACCTTTCGCAAAGTAAAACTCTTTGCTTGAATTGGCAAATAATACCGTTTCTGTTATATCGCTGATCAAGTCGCAGCATAGATAACTAAATGGACATTGCTAGCTAACACACATGATTACTCTATATGAAATGATGAACAAACAGTGTTGCGGGCCGTAGCTAACCTTTATTGGCGACTACCAAGTCATTAACAACCTGGTCAAATAGTTCACTGCAAAGAATTTCTTTGCCAGCCATCAAAAGTCAATTGTTTAGATGACTCATAAGGCAATTAATCTTCATCTGCAAATTGAAAAAGCGTTTCTATTGCTCATTGTATACCTCTCTCTATGCGCAAGGTTATGTTTTATGTCTATAAAAAAAACTATAAAATATCCCAGAAGTTGTCATGACACGTAAAATGAGAAGACAACTTCTTCTTATTTTTTTCCTTTGCCCCTCCCTTTTATCTCTTTTCTCCTCCCTCTTTTCCCCGCTCTCACCGAGAAGTTTATCCCCGAGCCCAGCAACCATCTTACCACTGAGCTACACCTAACTGATGGATCTCCATGGAAGAAATAAAATAGATATACTGTTTTGGCATGGTTCCAAATTACAATAACCAGTGAGCAAATACACAGCATATGTCATAGTGTTGATCTCCATACAAGTACTAATAGGTAGAGCAATGAACTCAACTAGGAGGTTTAGTTCATTGGGTAGAGCCATTGATATATATTCATATCAATGGGTAGAGCATAATACAGCAGGGTGTGGCTTACTCATTGATAATATTTTGTGACCAGTAAAGATGCACTATTGTTTCTGTTACCTAGCACAGGTCAAAATGTGGTACGATATTACTTATGGGCATCCACTGAGCATCTTATCCTCTTCTTGGTCAAATAAGAAAAAGAATGCTTTCGCTTCCCTAGCGATAATTTGCATCCTTGTCCCTTAATGAAACAGACAGCCTAGCAGCAAACAGTTGGTGGCAGTCAGAAGTATAAAATATCGCAAACACTGCCCCCCCCCCCCCCCCCCCCCCCACTACATCATCTAGTCAGATTAACATGGCCAAAACTCATGCTTGATCTTAACTGTGTGACAAACGACAATTCATCATAGCACCATCCCTCCTTTTAACACAAAATTTGATGTCCAACATAATGATGCTAAGATTCACAGATAAATGACACTGTTTTTATTTCCTGAATATGGAGAAGATAGGTAAGTGAATATGGATACAAAATTGAATATACTGGAAAATTACTGATATAAAGCGTCTGCAAATAAGAAAGGCATGGTAACAAACAAAGTTGTGAAAGTGCATTTATTTGTGGAAAGTTTTGTGTGCACATTTACATCGAACTAAATTTAACAAGCAGCTATCTAACATCTAGCAAAGAAAACAGAGGCAGAGTAAAAAATGTTGGGTCCACCCTCATGAAAGACATAATGTACAATAGCCCATTGAAAAACCTTACAAATGGTAGTTCAAATTTCTAAATCTGACAACAACTGCAAAGTTATTGCAGGTGGGTTATTCTCCATAGAAATCCAATTGATGCAAAAAAAGCCACACTGCGGAATATAGTAGTGTGGTGTGATGGCTACAACCTATTTTTTAGAATTAATTACTCTTCGAAATGTCAATATTAAGCCCAGTTTATTCAGGATACATGATATATCCTATGTATCATAAGTTTGTTGTTGTTTTGTTATTTTATTTGTGGCCTTAGCACAGGTGATGGAATGTTGGCGTATGTTCCAGCAGCAATGAAGCAATATACATTTAAACCAGATTGAGTCAATATTTTGGTATATCGTTATATATATTATCTAGGCAACCCCCTATGATCAAAGAGGGATATAACATTTATCAGCAGGTTTTACATGTTAAGTGCAAGTTGATCATGAAAAAATAGGATTTTACCCATAGAAAGCTGAGGCCCTTACATTATGTGGCCAGAAAGACTTGTAAAACCATTAAATTTATACAATATAATAGTTCAAATAATTTATTCAGTTGTATTAGTAAAACACAGGGTTGGAAATTATGGCAACAGATAGAGACTCCAAACAACAGTGTCCGACACCAATTTAGTCCATGGATCTTACTTGCCTTACATATACCAGTCACATTTTGCTGTTAACGTATTCTAACTTTTCCAAATTAATCATGGCAGTCACACTTCAAGAACGACTGTTGAATTAACCGCATCATCATAGGTAGATCATATATATTGCTGGTTTGTATGACACATATTCAGCTTGCTACAGTAACACCATCTGTCCTTGTTGTAGAATTGATAACCTGAAATCAGAAATCGAACAGTTTTTTAGAACCAGATTCTTATAAAGAAAATAAGAGCGATAATAACATCTCAAACAAAAACAAACCCTAGGGATTTGAAAACTTTAGGTTAGGGTTAACAAGTAATCGACTATGTCTCCCAATCACTACCCAATTCTTACCATAAACATGACCAGGAGATGCAAGGGTAAAATACGACAGCCTTGATACACAGGATGTCCTCAGGGCACCAGCAGAATAACACCTGCGGGGGGAAGGGGGACGGTTGTTCAGTTTTTGGTCATGAAACATAAATGACGCCCCAACTGATGATTTCAAACATATTTTTTCTAACTAAACATTCATCCATGACTTGTGTGCTATCCTGTACAAACAGAGGTGATAATGGTAGGATTACATTTTTAATTTGTAAAAACAGTTGCAAACTAGGAATCTTGTTACACCTATAACAGTAATCGATTTTTGTATAGTTTAAGGCGCAGCAGTTAGAGAATTGACTCAAGATTTGTGACTGAAAGTTTTCAGGTCCTATACTGCCTCACTTGCTGGCATTTTTTAGTAAAGAAGAAAAAAAACTGCCTCCCCCCCTACAGACTTTACGGCTTGTACTGACATGTTTGTAGGGTTTCGGAACACACATCGATGTGTAGATCATGTGCCAATGTGTTTATTATTTAAAGTTTATGTATATTGTTGTATGTATGGTGTGAATTTCTTCCAAAATGTTTAAAGGTTTGAAAGGGCTTAGGTATGATTCTGCATCTAGGAAATTTTCCTTTGACTCTTTTAATCAGCGGACTAAGCAATAGCTTTATCTTTTTGTGAGATGATTCATATTTGAATACCTGAGGGATGGTGGCTGATTGGTTGTCAACATCGTAATATATAATACCACAATTCCGGTGTAATTATCTTTTATAAATATTTCTTGATCTTTCTGTTTAGCGAAATCTCTTTGGTCATCTTAGACTTCTACAAAACAACAATAAAACATAAAACAAACATTATCCCATAGGGGAAACCCATCACAGATTATTTTTGATGTGATTTCCATTTCAATTTGGGCATCGAATCTCCAACCCGTGCTTATTATGGATGTTTGGTTTGTTAAAAAAGGCGACTTAATCTCTCATAGGTCAAATGAATTGGAAATTAGGAGTTTTCTCGGCCTGATTCATGGATATATGACCAAAACAATACAAAATGTAAACAAAGCATAGTTGTCTGATCTTCAATTTTGTGAGTACAGAAAACTCCCTAGTCATATGCATATTATTTCCTGGTTGTATCTACCTGGAAAGATCAGTGTAACAACAGTAGATAAATGGTGTTTGAGGGAAAAAAGCTGGAATGGACACAAACCTGGTTGAAGAACTATCTCCCGGTGTTGTCTAACCTTCTGAAGGCTCATACATTGTTTCATACTGTCTACTTTATGTCTGGAAATAAAGGGTGCAAATTGAGTAGACTAGATCCAACAGATATAAGTTGTTAAGGTGATCACCATCAAATCAAAATACTCAAGCGAAACAAGACTGTTGTGGTGCGTGCATCATGGTTTGGTTGTTTGATCTTTATGGTTAGCCGCCATTGCCGATAGGTCAAACAAGGAAGAGTTGGATACTAGTGATTTTCACATTTCGTATGAAAGTTTCAAATTCTACCGTCTGTGGTACACAGAAGCAATGATACATTGCCCTCATAAAAGTAAGCTACGAGAGGGACTTCTCTGTATACTAAGTATTGCGATTTCATAACACTAGATGTTTGCTTATTGAATTCCGTATAGCTGAAAGATAACTACATGAGGCTCTTATCCCAAAACTTTCACTGAATTAGCTAATAAAACGCACAAACTGATCATCAAAATCAGGGCATAAAAGTAACGCACTAGGTGAACTAGAAAGATGGTAACTACGTCACTAATTCAGCTAGATAATTAATTTCATATCCTGACTTGGAAGATGAGTCGGTGCAAATTATTTACCCTTTTATGACAATCCTAATGATTGTAGTCTCATTTTGTTACATACATACATACATACATACATACATACATACATACAACATACAATCCATGTATCAAATAGTTAGGTGGGCTTAACAACTGGGCCAAACGACCGCTGGACTGGCCTACTATGTTAATTGATATACTCTTGCTGACAGTCCCCGTATAACAATTACTGCTGGTCTACTACTTGGTCAAAGAAAGAAGATATAGGTGTACTCACTCAAAGTCTTGTCATTCAAAGCAGCAGTAGACCTACATTTTATTATGACTACTCAATCAAAAATAAAATTGCTTGCAGTCCCTGTTTATCATAAAATGTTAAACTCTAGGCCAGTATTCTCCTGATCGGTAGGAAAAAGAAATAAATTGGTCTCATCGGGGACAATGGAGTGGATTTACCCTGGTCTAATTCAGTCGAAGCCCTAATTATGATATAATTAAATACAATAACTCGCCACTCTAGACTACTCTATGATGGGAAAACACTAACATTGGCCAAATAACTTGCAGAGTCATACTTAGGCCAACCATGGACATTAAGTTGACAATGTACAATGTATATAAATGATAATTGGCCACACTTGTGACTATAGAAGGCCTGTCTAAGTATGATTGAGGCAGTGTTAAATGCATCCACACATTGTAGGCCTGCAAGTTTCAATTACACAAATTTATGCTGTTCTGTACAGGCACTAAAACGGTCGCTAGTGACCGGTGTTGTAAGACGTGGTATGTGCCATATGGGACATGTCTTACAGCATTCGATGCCTAGATCATGGAGCATGTGTCACAACACCCGAGATTTGTTGGACAAATTACCCAAAATACGTCATACCACACAACATAGGCTGCACCAACAAACCCTCTACTATGATTTTGTTGTAAGACTGGGGGGTCTTTCAATTAAAAACAACCAAAATTGCAATGTGTTTGCTCACTTACTGAGTGAGTGACACCTGCTAAGGGTCTCGCTCTCAGATCACTCACTCATTGATGGACGGAACTATATACGCTCTGGGTGAGTGATCTGGGAACGATTTTGTCTAGTTGAAACTCCAAGTAAGCGTCAAATTTGAGTGATGTGATAATTTGCTTTAGTAAGGCATCGCTCATTTTGATTGAAAGACCCCCCTGGCCATACAGAACTGGACTTTTTTCTGCAATATCATTCGATAGGCCTACAATAATAATTATCACCGATCAATCAACAATGTGTCATCCTCTACAACATACTTTGTTAATGTACTAATGTGTCTGAGTAACCATTTTAGTGGCTTTGATTTGGCTACTTAATGGTTGTCCTGTTTCCAATTAGCACTCAACTTGCCTGTCAATCTTTGTTTATCCATATCAATTCCAAAGAATATTGTAACTCAGCTGACAGCTATTTATTTACTTAGTTGCAGATCAGCTGAGTTACATTTAAAAATAAAATGTTACTGTAGAAGTATTGCATTAGAGGATGAATGAGTTCACTGAGTTCCAATAGCATACCTTTCTTGTCTTTCAGTTTTACCAGCAAGCAGGTGTTGTAGTAGCATGAAAATGATGACTTTTTTAGGTAAAATCATAAATTATTTTCTATCAAATAATATTGTTTCCCTCAAAGAGAACTTGTTCATTCAGCTTTACAAATTCACCTTGACCTTGGGCAAAACCTTAGCAAAAATGGTCACCTCCCCGTAACATTTGGTGCTACTTGGAATAAATATCAGTCTTAGAAAACACTATTTTCGGGAAGACAACTTCTAATACAACCAATAAGTGCACATCGGGAAGACAACTTCTATCTCAGATTGTCAATGGAAATGCATTTAAGTCACTGAGATATATATATATATATCTAGCATAGTTTACACTATATACCTGATCTGTGACTAGCTGAACTGGAAGTTCATTTTGTTCTGGAAGTTGTTCTCACCTAAATATTCCATACGTTGCAGTTTTGAGTTACCTACTCATGCTGCAAATTACAAGAATTCCAAGTTTTGTAATTGCGCTGTCATACAAACAGTTAGCTAAAGACCTTTCTCTATGCTATATTAATTATAGTGATACTTATTTCCGATCATTATGAGGAGAGATTAATATCAAGAGGACCCGTCATTAAGCTCTCCTATCGCCATTGCTTTCCTCACAAGTGAATACTTTGGCTAGCCACAAATTTTATGAGAGTCCAATGCCTTCTTTGAGGTCTTCAGAGGATCGTGAAATCGACAAGCCAACGGTTTTTCCCTGATGAGAGAGCCAGATACTGGTTACTTAGAATTTTGCTGGGGTCATTATATAATTAGAGTGCTACTGAATTTTACACAGAACATATGAAAGTTTTGGTCATCTTCAATTCTCAAAGAAGATTAAAAAAAGAAACAACTATTAACTATCAAGAATTAAAATCAAAAGTAGATATCTGATTTGCCTATATACGCGTTGGAACATTTGTTCTTTGTATTAGTAAATTTTGAGATTATTCTCAATTATGTTGCGTTATGTTTGTCCTAAAGAAACTCAACCAAGGATATGACAAAATAGGGCATGGTACGACTTTCTTCATACAAAGAGCTAAAAGCTTCTTAACAATAATATGTTGACTTAAGATTCTGTTTAAATGAGTCACCTAAAATTTGATCAATGACATGTGTTGTAGGTTACTACGTCTTGTTGCTGTGTTGTGATTATCCTGCAGGTGAATAAATATCCGGATACTGCCAAATAAGGTATGTTTCTATGGCCAAACATTATAAACATGAATAAACATGGGTAGATTATTCGAGGAGTTTTAGGAAAATGAATGACTCACAGATTATTTTATAAATATTCACTCACTGGATCACAATATTGTTGCTTTGCATACTTGTGGAGGAAAAATATCAGAAAGAGTAGTTAATCATACATGTTTTACCATCTCAGAGTTGTCATCCAGGTGTGGTGTTATGCTTCAATTAATGTAATTATATCAAAATTACAAATATGGAAAACCTTTTGTTTCCAGTGATAATTACCATCGATATCAGGGAATTAGCTTTTTTGAAATTATCAATTATTAGAACTCAGCGCTCAGGAGGAGTAGGAGGTGGCTCAATTGGTTAGTGTGCCGCTCCTTCAGCATGCAAATGTTGAAGTTTGTGGGTTCGAATCCCACTGGAGTCCATCTTCTACGGGGGATTGGTTGGCCCCAGGTGTGCTCTGATCTGCCTGCAAACAGAGAGCAACATGGCACAGATATTGCAGCTTCGCCGATAAGGCACTAATATTTGCCACCCATGCCTCGGGATCAACCTCTAATCAACCTTTTTAATCAACCCTTTTTAGTCTTTAGATTATTCGAACAACACATCTGTGATCCAACACACACAATTTTGAGTTTTTGGGACTGCTCTTGTTATTGAAGCACATTTAATGCATCATCTCATTGCATTACATTTTTGTCGGTTTTGCATGATAGATAATTAATTGACATGAAAGTGATACAATCCAGTCTAAAAACATAATGCAGAAAGTGTTGGATGTCATTACACACAGTGATAACATGTCAAGTTTCATGAACTCGCCCCCTTAATCATCAAACTTCAAAGACCACAGGTATATGTTCAACCTAGGCTATTTTGTTCATACGAGGTATGATTTTTGTGATTTCACGTTAGCCCTATAAATTCGCTCAGTAAAAGCTAAAGCTGTGGCTACACAGCCTGCGGTGAATACTGATAGATGCATCTGCCAGCTGTCCTACAAATAGGGTGCGGTGCTACAAAGGCCTATTTCTGTGGATAGCAAATTAATGAGTGTCTGGTTTGCCTTTCTTTTGTTCAAGATACAGCAACTAAGTCTATAACAATTTATTTATCTTAGAAAGAGACTCTTTCACAAAGTGATCGGCCAAGCTACTACAGATGATGACCAATGTGTTAGGTTACCCATCTGAGGCATCTGATAGATCTAACCTAGCAATAATAACTAACGAATCTACATTTAATCATGGGCAATAAATGTATCATTAGAATTTGGTAAGATTCAATCAAAGCTAAACCTGTGTGAACACAATATCGATTTTAAATTTGATTAGCACAGTGCTTGCTTCGCCCAAGGTAGAGTTGAAATTTTAAGATCATTCTATAATTTTTCCACATAAAAACTCGACCAAGGATATGATGAAACAGGCAGTGGCGTATATTAGCAATCACGGACCACGGATATCCGTCAATCAAAATCCGTGATTACTGTGATCAAGCCAGGCTGAAGTGTGTAGAGCGTCTGCCTGGTATTCACTGGTTATTAAGAACATTGTGGGTTCGTTGTGGGTTCGAATCCCAATGATGTCAGTTTTTTTTTCAAATGGGTGCTTTATAACTGGAGCATTTTTACTTTTCCCAAGAGGGGTGTCTTATAAGTGAGGAGTTACGGTACATACAGAGTTTGACTTTTGACCTTGAGCTGGACAAGCCAATCAAAAGCCCGGTGTATTGACACACACCCACACCCTCCCCACAACGCCCACGGCGTGTGGATTGGGCTGCGCCCGATCATTATGCTAATCTCTAAAAAGTCAGTGAGTGAAATTTTTTAGAATATACGCCCCTGGAAACAGGGCATAGTGTGACTTTCTTCATACAAAGATTTTGCTGAGCTATAGAATATTGATATTGTGATCAAAACATAACTAGTTTTGGCCCAGGAGTTTGGTTAGCATTTGTATTGAGCGGAATGAGTTGGAGTTGAGTCAAAGATGTCACTGCAATGTTTCTGTCATGGAGAGGCAATTGTCAAAAACCAACTTGGATATGCAGATGAATTTCATCGCATTGTTTCGGCCAAGCTATTATTCATATTTTAAGATAATGTAGATGGTGTTGTGTTACATTTGTGCACAAAAAACTCATACATATTATCGAATTATTTATTTATTATTATTTGATTTTTGTTTATATGGAGACCATTGAGAAGGCCTATTCAGCCATTAAATATCATTATGGTGACCATCATAGGAAAACCAAGACTTAAGATTATTGCCCTGCTTCATTTTTCCTGCTTTTCATGATTCCGCTGTTTGTTTTCATTGCAAAGAAGGGTTTATTGTAGGTAAAACACTTTGTTTACACGTATTCACCAGTTTCTTGTTTAAACAAAGCAACAACGGGAGACCTAAGTGGCGTTTAGGTAACAATACTGTAATCGATGTGATCATGTAACTAAAGCCCCAGTAAACAGCCAAGACAAAACAAGTACATTATTCGCCCAGCATAATATTAAAGCTAGTATCATTTAGCTCGTGAAGCAGGCTAGACGGAGCAATGAAATCCAGCTTTTTTGTAGGTATTTCTTGCTCGGTGTGAGTTTATCAAAATTTTATGTTCATTCGCTTGAGCCCATAATTATATAAAACTTATACAATTTTCGGCAACTATCATTTCAAATAAGATTATACCCTCACAGTGCCTTAAAAAAAACAATAGTTATTTTTAGTTTACTATTTTGCCTTACGACTTGAAAGTTTTGAGTTGGTGAATAAGGAATGAATCGGAGCAAATTAATTCAACCATTAAATTTCACTGTTACTTTGCTATTTAAAAATTTATCTCTTAAAATAAATAATGCACATTTGTATATTCTGTAAAACATTCATATATATTTCAAATGTTATCATCTCTGATAAAGTCAAAAACAATATACTTGGAATTTTTAGGCACCACTGGTAGTAGCAGGACTCCTTTATCATGCACATGGAATCTATAGAGACGATGTTGATGGGTAAGTTTGCAAGAGTATAAAAACCGAAGGGGTGCATTATCTGAATTTTAGCATGAAGGATTGTGGTAAATACACTTCTGGTTCATCAGATTACCAGAAGAAGAGTAATTCTGGATGGCATTTGAAAATTCTAGGCATCAATCTTCCAGAAATAAAGTCTTATGACGAATAATATTGTGATACAAATTTGAAGACAGGCAACAACCAATTTTTTTCTCAACATCTTGGGAAATCATTCAATTGAACACAAACCACATCAAATTTTGCTATTCCATTTTTTTAATGTATGAACACAATACTATTTCCATTTGAAGAGTTACCTATATCGAGATAGAAGATTTCCACAAACTGCATCCTGCAAGAGACATCACATTCATGCTGATTGAATGGAGCGAGCCTGACGCAATTCTAATCGCTAGAACAACCTACTTGGCAAAATACCGTGATGGGGATGAAAAAACAATATCAGGACAGTGGTTGGCAGGATATAGAGAAGCCATTGGCACTAACGCAAAATACAATCTCATAACAGGGTTCATCCAAAATACCGCAAGCAGCTTACTGTTAGTTGACAGAGGAAGTAAACTAATACGACAGCTAGACTTGAAAACAGGAAGAACAAGCAGATATGCTGGACGCACAGGCACGACTGGCCATCTCGATAATACAAGACTGAACGCGTTACTAACTTCTCCCTTTGGCATAATCAAATCCATTCTTGAGCCAAACACCTTTTACGTGAGTGATACAGGAACACACAAGATCAGGAGACTAAACGAAACACACTTGACAACAGCTTTCGATGGATTCCCCCTTACTTCTCCAAAAGGAATGACATTAGATCAGGACAACCCGCTCATACTGTACGTTGTCATCAACCATGGCGTAGCTATGCTGAACTTGCTTAGTGGACATGCGACTCAACTCAATGCAGCAGGGACAATAGGATTTAAGGATGGAGATTTTGGGGTGGTGAAATTCAGTTATCCGGAAAATATCATCCAACCAACAAAGGGAAGCTTTATCGTAACTGACAAAGAGAATGACCGATTGAGGATAATGGATAAAGGCAACAGCTCCTTCTCTTCAATATGTACAGGTAGCATTATTTTGTTTCCTTCTATGTGGCAGCCAGCTACTTTTATTAAACAATGTCTGTAATATGAGGTCTATCATCGATTTTCTTTTGTTGTTTGTAACATGCCCCAGAAATCATTCGTATATATTTACATATCTCTAGGTGTAAGAGGTGAGAAGAACGGTGCGATATCTGTGTGTAACCTTTTTTTACCAAGATGTTTGCTGAGCATCAACAGCAGTTTAATGCTGATTGGAGAAGGGCCGGAGTTGAAAGCTTTGAAACTCACTACTGGTATGTCTCATTGATACATTACTTTCTGTATTAAAGTGATTTCTGAGCGCACTTGGTTATCATTTCTGTCGCTGCAACTATGTAAATGATGGGACATAAAAAGTTAATTTTGTTGTATATATGTTTCACTCTTTATATTTCACAGACAACAGTTCCCAGTGGATAACAAAGCCCCAACCACCACAAACCACAACGACATCAACCACAACGACACCAACCACATCGACATCAATCGCAAAGTCAATTTTTAAGAGCGACCAGTCCATTTTCAGTACTGATGAGGAAGCAAAAACAAGTCAAGATGGTTTCTATGCGGCTGTGATACTAGGATGTAATATATTCATATATACATACTCATAAACATATACATAAGTGTATTAATACTAAATCCGATATCATTGTGCTTTACTCATCTGATTCGAGTTTTGTTACACTAACAGCTCACCCTCTTGGATCCTGAATGAACTAAAAGTAGTTTTGCATTGAGTCGTGTTCAAATGTGTAATTATGCAGGACCCATAGCTTGGAATAGCAATACACGTTCTACTGAAAATTAGGAACAGCACTAATAACAAATTAACCGATTATCTCCTATCAATTTTTATATCTAATGAACGTAGGAGTCGTTCCCCAGCAGTAACTCATAAAAATATGTACACAGCCACATAGTTTGATAATGCTTCATTGTTTATTTACAGCCTTACTTGGAGTGATCATGATAGCTTTGATAGTAGCATCAGTTTACCATTCGAGATTAATCAAATCGCAGTGAGTACACAGCTATGTCCATATATGTACCGGTTCCTCATCGATCTCACAATTTTTACCCGACCTAGAACATGTATCCCTACATTTCTGCCCACTGCTGGTAAAAAGCGTTATCTCATATTTTAATAATTCAGAGGCATCCAACTTTAGATTAAATTTCCTTGAGAGTAAACAATTATTGATTAGTTTACATTATCCCATTATGTCATGTCACTAATCCTTTATTTAATTTCCAAAAGAAGAACATTGTTGGATAATTAGTTTTCATTTAAATAAGGGATTAGTTTAATTGAGTTGAAATTATCAAAATATGAGATAACGCTTTTTACCAGCAGAGGGCAGATTTGCTTCAGCCAACCCGTTTCCCGTAATTTCATCTTCTCCTGCAAAGAACAAGTAACCCTCAACTTCTATGGCAAGCCATAATGACCTTTTACTCCTAGTGCTAATGTGCACTTTTATACGAGATACAACTTTGAGAACTTAACATTAGAGAGTATGAATCTGCTAAGAGTTACTAAGAGTAAAATACATGCATTCAGAATTTCCAGCAACTATCAACCCTGTGTTTTTTTGTTGAAAGTCTTCTCATCAGCTATGCTTTTTGATTAATAAAGGTTTAGCATGTGGAAACAGAGATGGTTGCGGTCCTCAAACCAGGAAGGAGCCAATAGATCTTCAGTCAATGGTAGGTTATCATCTGACTGATTCATTTCATATTATAAATCATTCTGGGTTCGAAGATTGGTGCCGAGCATGAAAATCATTTAGCATCAATCAGTGTGAAGGGCCTCCCAATTTATGGACGACAGATTTTAATTTTTATAAACGAAATTTTGTCAGATTTAGCGTATCATAATTTGTTGGCCTGAAGCCAGGTTCGATCATTGCTGTTACCATCTAAAGTTCATTACCAATGTACGGGGAAACACAATAAAGAAGCATCATTTAACAGGCTTGTATTTCTAGAGGTGGCAGGGACGCTCTGCCTCCCCTAGAATGCTCAATAGAGTGACCTGAAAATGGTATATTTGAATATTCCATGTCAGAATCAGCTCATTTGGTACTTCCATTTGCTATTTACGTCATTTGAACGATATGGATGCTGGGGAATGGTGACTCATTTTTTACAGCTTACGATCCCCAACCACCTGGTGATACTTCATACCCTCAAGGACTTTTGCCTCCCTACCAATATTAAAAAAATACGGCCCTGTTTAATGAACTGTGATTTTTTTAAAGTGCCTCTAAATTGTATTTGTTCAGTTAATGTTGGTGTTCTGATATAAAACAGCAAAATACAAAAAGCTCAGGTACATGTTGACTCTGCAATGTTTTTCTGCATTACCATACAATGAACTAGCCTGTGAAATCGGTCTTTTAAATGATATTATGATAAATAGAGAAATGATAAGCTGACAAAGCTGTATGGTTTAATAGTGAGGCTGGGTACATGTATTTGCTTCCCATGTGATTAGTTTTTGTTCGAGCCCCTTGCAGTTTGATTATGCTTGAAAATTCACTAAAATGAAGTTACATGATTCAAATATCATTTTCTCACATTTTTTTGGGGTCATCTTCTATGATGTCATTTTGAAACAGAATCGTTAATAATAGTATAGGCAGATAAGAATTTTTAGAGCATGTTAAAAGTGAATCTGGATTGTAGTGTGTATCGTTGAGAAAATCAAAAGGCATCATAGTTCTTAGAAGATTATTGTATACCAAAATATTGATACAATAAAGCAAAAACTCTGAACATTAAACCCATATGTACATTGATACATGTGTGCTACATTACATGATGGAAAAGAGTGTCGCATACCCATCCACAAGTCTGTTTTTTGGTGAATACTGATGCATTCAGAATAAATCTTTATTTTCAAATCTGTATGATTATCATTAAACAATATGCTCTGAAATACAGATGGCACTGTGGACAGTACTGTCCGTAGTGCACAGGCTCGTACTCATGATGAACCTCAAAGAGGGAGACCTGATAACAGGGCCAACAATCAACAGGTTCACTCCCCCGTAGCAGTAGAAGAAGCAGATAACAACTTGTCGTCGACGTCTCATAAGGGTAATGAAGGCCTGTTATCTAGAATTCCATTTTATTGATTTTTTTATCGTCACAAGATTTAAAAGTTTTCTTTCATGAGGTTTGATTTGACTGGATTTATTTGTTTTTGACATGTGACGTCCATCCATCCATACAGTTTTATTCAGTTCTTATATAATTACCTATAAACAATATGCTCTACCATATAGATGGCACTGCAGAAAGTACTGTCCGTAAGGCACAGGCTCTTACCCATGGTGAACCTCGAAGAGGGAATGACAGGGCCAAAACTCGCCAGGTTAAATCTTCCCGAGCAGTTAAAGGAGTAGAGGGTACAGATAACAGCTTGGCATCTACCTCTCGTAATGGTACTAAAAATCCTGTTATCTAGACGTCAATTCATTAATTGTATGTATTTTATCAAGATTTAAAAGTTTTCTTTCGTGAGGTTTGATTTGACTGGATTTATTTGTTTTTTGCATGGGACGTCCATCCATCCATCCATACAGTTTTATTCAGTTCTTACATGATTACATACAAACAATATGCTTTACCATACAGATGAGGCTGCAGAAAGTACTGACCATAATGTACAGGCTCGAAGACAGAAACCCGATAACAAGGTTGTCAATAGTCAGGCTAACTCATCCCTAGCAGTAGTAGAAGTAGAGGGTACAAATAACAGCTTGTCATCTACATCTCATAACGGTTAATAAGAACTCTGTTATCTAGAATTCCATTTTATTGATTTTTTTATCGTCACAAGATTTAAAAGTTTTCTTTCATGAGGTTTGATTTGATCTTGCTTCATTTATTTATGGCTCGGGATGTCCCAACATACAGTCTCAAGCCTATGCTTAATCTTCAGCTACAATCATATATGATGCTGGGCCCCCATGCTGACTAGCGATATGAGAAAATTTTATTCCGAATGTACGAAAAAATGTTTGTGCTTATTTCTTTGCAGGAGCGCGTGAAGCATCAATGGAGGCAGATAAAGACCAGCCGCCTCGATCGAGCAGAAGGGAACGACGAGTCAGGAGAGATGTCCTTATTGAATACACTAGTACTGAACTTCCACTCATAGATTTGTCTCAACCAACACAGCATTCAATGTTTTACCAATCAAACTTTTCAAACGCCACAAATACAAATCCATTCCACAACAACTTCCAACCAGCACAGCAATCAAATTCCGACCAACTTTCTAACAACAAAGACACAAACCCATTCCTATAACAGTGTTACAGAACTTTTATTTCAGCCTCAACATTTTCGAATACTTTGATCTATAAGTTGCGTTCTGCCTGCTGTGTACTGGATAGAGGTAGTTGCTATATTCTCCTTACATTGTATCAACTTAGTTAGAGTTTACCACATACTTGCCAAGTAATCTAAATACAAAATAGGGAGATCTCACTTTACGGCGATACTGCACCACAACGTGGTGCTTCGAGGGTGCGAAGCACCCGAGTCACCCACCTGGGGGTTTGGGGGCGGTGAGAGCCCCCCAACGGGGTACGGGGCGGAGCCCCGTCTGCAGAAGCTCTGAGAGCGTTTCCAGCCACTAGGAAGGGCTAAAAAGGTATATTTGACCCCAAATAATTTCATGTTTGTACTAGTACTTAATTAAATATAAAACTGAGGTGAAATACACTTTAAACAATTACAATCAATCCATGGGCCCCTGGGACTCTTACATACATACCTTTACATTGTCAATGTCAAGTATCAAGCACCCCATTGGCAAAGTAGAGGCATGTAAGTCCCAGGTGTCCATGGCTACAAGTGCCCATGCATCATCAAGATCTGAAAATGTGCTCAGTCACAGACAGTGAGAATCCAGATAAGGTACTATATTCCTGTTTGACTAACATTAAAAATGTTTCAAAGTCTTTGGTCCAAGCTTTGTTAAATTGTAGTGGACCTACCTTTGGAATTGTTAGGTTTCTATTTCCTTTCACTTAAATTTAACTAGAGTAGACAGTACAAAATTAATACTACAAAATGTGTGATCTGAAAGGAAATGAAAACTAAATGTATACACTTGACTAGCTACTTTATATTGTGACCAATGACAGTCAATGTTGTGAGTTATGAGAGGATGCTATTGGTCATTTACAATAATAGGCTGAATCTTAACAAAACAGGTAAATTTGTTAGGATTATTTAATTTGATAATTCTTTCAATTTTGTGTGCAAAGACCTTAACAGTCACTAGTCAACAACAACATGTGCTTGGATAACTATCAAAAAATTGCGATTGGACTGTTTTCTCTAAAATCTGGAGGAAATAGTGAGATTTACAAAAAGTGGGAGGTGGGTGTAAAAATCTGGAGGGTCGCGCCTAGATCGGGAGACTTGGCAAGTATGGTTTACCATAAGGATGCAACAACACAATTTACTTTTCACAATTCACATTACTTTACTGTCAACCCTGCAACGTTACGCAAGCCATTATGTTAATGATGTAACTGTTTTTTACTGTGAACAAAGTGGCTTGACCCAAGCCATTATTAGATAAAGGACTCGAGGATTCTTGCAAACCACATCGCATGTTTGTTTTAATCAGACCATATGTGTGCCCTGTTGACCTGGTGTTGAGACCACTGTCTAATGAATGAGAGCTTTTACTTTGATGATACCTGGAGTTGAGTTTATAGTTTTACCGTATTTTACTTCTCATTTTGCCTTTATGTAGCTTTTTTATATACATGAAAGAAAGTAAGATTCAACCATTTTGTATAATCATACTCAATGTTTATTTTGAGTTAATGGAAATGAGGGTATCGATAGTGATAGTGCTAAGCAGTAATTATGTCAAATAATTTAACTTAGTGGTAACTTGATTGATTGATTTTATTTCTTTCACTAACATGATATATTTTGGGAAAAAAGGTGTTAAATACTGATGCCCATGATATTAAAAATCATAACAGTATAAAATAAATGGCTTAAAAATAGGAGTAAATAGTCTCTGTGGCAGGAAGTCATTTAACATAAATTATTATACTAGTTTATTTAGCTTGAGTGCTGCCTGGCGTAAAAAATAATCTCTGCCCCATGAGTTTGTATTTAATTGTTCGATATCGTCCTGATGGGCATTTTTCAAGAAATTTTTTAAGAAAATGTTTGTCGTCATGTATATATTGCAGTAGCAGGGTTTTAGTTTTGGCATCCAATAGATTGTTGATATCAAAATAAAAAAGTCTATATATATTATATATGTTGCAACGCAGGGAAGAGTATAAATGAAAAACATCTGAATTCTCTAGAAGGTGGTGTGTATACATGCTAACATAACATTACTGACTTGCAATGCATTCATCCCAATCCAAACTAATAGGCATGATAATTGTATATTCTTTCTGGTTCAGGTCAAAGAAGCCTTTGCACCCAGCCAACTGGTATTTTAATAGGCCCAACTGAGTACAAAAGTTCTCGTAAGTAGGTCGAAGTGGCAGTCGATCGAGCATGTCCAGTAAATATCGATGTTTACATCATAGATCAACAGGGAAGCAAATTTTTTAACACTGAACATAATCTTTACCAAGAAGTGTTATGAAGTTTTTCATTCTAAAAGTATTGCCGAACTAGCTGCCTGAATATAATGTTACTTTGGTCTTCTGTAGTTTTCAAGTTTGTATTTCATTAGACAATAATTAACAATAATTAGAGATAATAGGTAAATTCGCGCCCTTGGTATCTATATTAAATAATCATTAATCATAATCATTTTCATGGGGAAATCCGACTGAATCCAACTTGAATTCAAGTTGTCTCCCTATTACCAATGAGGAGATAATTCTAAGTTTCATGTCAATATCATTGAAAAACCGTATACCTAATCATAAAATCTATTCAGTTGGATTTCCCCATGAAAATGATTATGATTAATGATTATTTAATATAGATACCAAGGGCCGAATTTACCTATTAAGGAAGAAATTTACAATCAAGGAAATTAATAATGAGGATGATGATTGTTCAACCAGTACTTAATCACACTTGATGTTTGATTGTATGTGACCATTGTGTGTTACATATCAGGGCTTGTATGGGAGGATTATCATCCCACCTTGGAATATTCAATACTAATGGATTTGAAAAGTGAGAGATCATTTGAAAGTATAAATATAGAAATAAATTGCTGAAAACATGTCACAGTTCGCCAAGCTGTGAGTACACAGTCCATAGTATTCATAAAGTCGATACACATTTATAGTACAGGACTGTGTTGAAAATTCTCATAAGTGATCATCTGTCTCCACAAAATATTCAAATTGATGAAAAGTTCTTGCGTATTCCACTACTTGTTTCATTTCATATATTATATACAAACCTAGCTGGTGGTTTGGCCATTGTTGAATAACCAATCATGTCTATGAGAGAGGCATAGGGTAAGAGCTCTGAGATAGTCAAGTCTGTCGGCGATTTGCGATGTGATTATAGCCTAAGGGTACACCAAACACGTTCCATGATGAGTCGGGCTTGCCTCGTGTCACCCCTGCACTATGGAATGTTCGAGTCCAATCTCCAGCATCCTGATTTCTGAAAACAAAGAAGAGATAAAAGTGAGATACTGATACATATCATCATCGTATAAGCAGAGAGAGTTCTCCTATCTTGGGAACAGGTATTGAAACTCATCGTATTCATGCCGCACCTTTTACCAAGCCGCAGGAGGCCCGGCTACTCTTTGTATCGAAGAGGCAGAGGGGTTCTATTTACTGTGTGTTGGGTATGCATACAGTCTTTTTTGTACTATTTTGTAAGGACCTGGCTAGGATGAATGGTGTGCCAGTACCAAATTAGAAATTATTGCGGGCGCCAGGAATCAAACCTGGAATTCTAAGATCCCAAGTCTGAACCCTCAACCATTAGACCACTCCTGATTCATTACCACACCATCTATAGAGTGCCCAAGGGTACCATAACAATTTCAAAACGTTCCAAACCTCATAGACATTGCAAACATTGGTGCTACACAATGCTTAAGAAGCTTCTGCTCTGGGAGTCAAAACCAAAGAGGGAGGAGAAGAAAAAACAATAGTTGGCATGTTTAAAATCACCGGGTGTATTTTACTGTCATTAAGCCGCTAATTATAACATGGGTACACTCATGGATATTGGGTTTGCCAACATAGACAGAAGTCATACCATACTGAAAACCATGACACACCATAGCAATGTGACGTCATGTTAAAGGGCAACCAAGGTTTCGCAGCAATGCATTGATGGGTAGTAAATAATGTGCTAGGCAGAATCAGCTTTGTGCATCACGCGATGTAAAACTCAAACTAGTTGCTGACTCTAAGCTGGGTAACACTTCGGTTTAGGGGAGGTTCCAAGATATCTCTGTAATGATGATAGAGCACTGGCTAAATAATTACAGGAACAGGAAACTGCTCTGTGGTATTCTATTTTAGCTGAGTTTGAGTACCTGATGGATGAAATGTTTCAGAAGAACTCTGGCTGAATAATCATCCGAATTAGATTTTTTGTCTTTCTCCCTCTGCAGAAGGTGCAATCTGGTA
The DNA here is from genome assembly GCA_914767715.1 of Membranipora membranacea. Taxonomy (NCBI): domain Eukaryota; kingdom Metazoa; phylum Bryozoa; class Gymnolaemata; order Cheilostomatida; family Membraniporidae; genus Membranipora; species Membranipora membranacea. The sequence goes on from OU612071.1 coordinate 19,531,804, forward strand.
TTAATCAATGAGGGCCAATGAGAAGTTGTTTGAAACCCTGGTTGCCCTTTAAGCGCTTTGCACACAGATATTGCAATCGCTGAACAAACAGCCATGAGATTGGGGTCAGTTTATTTGTTGGTAAATAGATACTTTTCAGAAACCTCTCAACGCTGCATGTTCTCTAACGCTAAGGGTGCGGGCTTGTTATATGTGAGGTTCAAGTTCAATATCCCACGCACTCAGAGGTCGCAATAGCTGATCAAACAGCATCTGCTCAATGCTCCTTGTTATTTATAGGAAGACTACTTACACTATCCTCTCAGCGTTGAGCAGAGCGTTCTGTTTGTGCGGTGACATCGCTGGTGATACTGATGTGACCTTTAGATGTCCTTGCTGATTTAGTACATGCTGATGATTGTTTAGTTTATCTGTAGGTATGACATTACCATGTCCCTGGCGAGGCCTCGCTGGCTCTCGGAAATCTATGAAGCAGAGGAAATAGAAACATGCAGGAGCGAGGCAGCTACCAGTTATGATATCGACAAAGCAAACACGCTAGTCTGAGCCACCCCCCCCCCCCCCAGACTCTTGCCCCCGTCGTCGGCACCCCAGCAGTGGAAGAATACACTAATCATGTGATATACTATTTAAAATTTATGGCTGATCCATGGAGCAGGAATTGGGAGCCCTCAGAACAAACTTGGTGTGACCACCAGTATCAACATTGTGTTAACAGCATGTACTCAATATATGTTTGGGATAGAATACAATCTGGGGGTCTTTCGATTAAAAAGAATCCAAATCACAATTTGATCGAGACCTGCTAGGGTCTCGCTCACAAATCGCTCATTCATTAATGGTACCACATACATTCTGAGTGAGTGATTTTGGAACGAATTTGTCTAATCGGAAGACATAGCGAGCGATAATTTTGAGCAATGCTTTAGTTATTCTAACTGAAAGACCCCCCTCCCTCTATCTATACATTCACACTGATCATATGATATACATTTGCATGTTCATCTCTGATTGATAATGCATGAATTAGTTGTGACCACCCGAGATCAGAATCTGTAAAAGATTGTGTACATTAAGGGAGGCGGGGATGGGCTGTGAGTATATAACCTAACATATGGATTCCCCATGTCTTTTTATATTTCTAGGTCTCTAGGGATTAACAAATAAAGATTTTTCTAACAAATAAAGTCAGCACCCTCTGTTTAAGGTCATTATTCCTCACAGGATGGTCATAGAGATTTGAAACTTGAGACATGGAGAATCAATATACTAGGTTAGATATACCCAGGGACCTCCAAAAGTGGGGGTATTTAGATCAAACTGACTATATTCCTAATTGGATATGTCATAGCGTTATCTTGATGCGTTTTATGAGATATCTTATCTAGGGTAGTCGACACTGCCTACCTGATCTGTTGCTTGTCTGGTACTGATGTGGCAGAGCAGAACTAGATGTATATCTGCTGAAAGCTTTATTCTGAGCTGACTGACTCCGACTACCATTACTCACTGCCAGCTGTGTCAACTCATCCGGTAGATGGCTGCAAGTCAATTGTATAAAATGAAGATTAAATACTAAGAACAACGTTGGTCACGCCTTGTCACCGGCTCCAAAAAAGTTGCCGCTTGACAAGGCTAATGTGTTCGCTATTACAGTTACAACTCTTTTGTCCAAAAACCCGACTGTTTACCAGCAAATCGGCATTTTTAATTAAAATACCCACTCCATGGGAGTATTTTTATGTATTCATGAGTAGGCTAAAACTTCCAACCTAATACTGGAAAAAGCGCCCTAATCAAGAGTTACCTTCCCTGTTACTGCATTTTGCAGAGGGAAAACAACTCTTGACTTCACACACATACACCACTTTGGATAATCAAAAAATTCTGATCAGAAATAAACTAAAATTTTAAAATGCATGACGTGGCTCAGATGCATGCAAGGTTATCATCCCGATTAAATTCAGAACTCAGGACGAGATCATCATAAAAAGACACAAAATTCAACAAACTGATATTTGGTAATAGTTATCAAGGGAGCTAAGAAGTTGAACTACTCACTCTATTGTAGCATGTAGATCAGGTACCCTGTTTTGCTTCTGTAGTCCAGTATTATACGCAGCAGGTTCTCCTCCAGCAGAGTGATTGTATGCAGCCATATTGTGTGCTGGCTGAGTGACAGGACTATGTCGAGACTGGACTAGTTTTTCTCTTGATGAAGGTCGAGCAAGTGGTATATCAGATAGACCAGCCAACTAAAAATAAAAATAGCAGTGGCATTGAGATGGACAGATATAATGTCAAAATGACATAAACTTGAGGCTCCAGACATGGTATGCCTTGACAGAATAAAGTGACTCTTACAAATTTAGGCCTCAGATTTTCAGCAATCTGCATTATTTGAGTAGTTTCATCAATTGGCAGTGATCTTCATCAAATTTCACATATAGGATATATCTAAAAAATTAAACCAAATTCATTTTTCATAACCAACCTCTTCTGCAGGTGATGATGATCTACTGCTGTTATTTCTGACTAGCTGATTGGTTATATCTCTTGTCATTATGTGTGACCTATTTTCTCTGTTAGCTGATTGTACTGGTGACCTAGTTTGCTGATTGGATGACCTACTTGCCATTGGGTTAGCTGCCAGCTCAGGTGAGGATCGCCGTGGTGGCTGTGCTCTTTTTTTAGACAGTGCTAAAAAACATAATGAATTGAGGATGGGTATTGTGTGCTTGAGATCCAATGATCAAGACAGATGGTCTAGCTTAGTCCTGTCAGTAAGTTTGTATATTCTGCTCATCAATCGCGCTCACCACAAAGTAAATAAAGGTTTGTAAGTTTTCAATGTTAGCCCAAGGCAAAAGGTGGATGAGGCTCAATAATTTTCTTCGAAAGGCCAGTTAAAATTGTCAAAACGGTGCAAAAAGGTCAACCGAAAGATAAGTGACGCCAAGAATAGGAATATATACACGCTGTAAACTTGCTTTCGACATAAACAAAAGGGCTATCATATATTTAATCTGATGTAATAATTTGAGAGTACAAAAATTGCTTGCTAAATCAAGATGGAAGCCGATCTTCCTATTCATCCATCATTCCCCATTCCATACATACCTTGTTTATTGGCATTGAAGAATCCTTCAAATATAACATAGTTGTTGACTTGAGGTATTGTAGCTCTCAGCTTATAATGCTTAGTGAGGAATGAACTAAACTTATCAGAAGGTTTATCTACAGCTAACTGTGCGGGAGTTACGCTCTCTGACTGTAAAGAGGAAGAGTGGGATACATGAAACATAATCAGTAATAGGATGAATTACTGTAACTACAACCCTAATATTATTATTCAAATAACAGAAGAGCTTGTTCACATTCTTGATTTTGGAGTTATCTCATCAAGAAACATAGATGGACAACTCTGTTTAAAATATTGTAACAGTGCAACAAGTTTATGTTATTGTAGCATTGTAATGATGGGATATAGTGATAAACTCGGGAGATGCTTGATTTGATTCTGCTTTGATTTCTTTAGCATACATTACAACACCAAAGCACCGATGCCCTTTCAGTTTCAACTTCAACTTCGACAAAACTATGCTTCATCTTGATCCTTAGTGAGAAATCTTGATTCACCCACAGATAGAGCGAGAGAAAGGGATTAATTTGTAGTTGCTGCTAACTAGAGTTCAAGCTTTGAAAATGAATTAGGATGAAAAAGACTACCAAAAGACTAATGCATGTTATATTCAGGCAGTTACTTATTATATGCAAATCTTACAAAACTTTATCATTAAGTAACTGCCTGACTATAACATGCATTAGTCTTTGCGTAGTGAAACCAGGGAGAATCCCTGCCATTCTCTCTTGTTTCACACATCAACTAACTCATTTTCAACATTTTGGTATAATGTGATTAAAATCGTATGTCAATGCGGAAACTCACTCTTCTACGCATGCCCTGACTAGCCTGACCTGGCAAGCTTTGTTGGTTGTTAGGACAGGCTATTTACCTACATGACACTGATCATGTGATATACTACTGCATGTATATCTCTGATCCATAGAGAGTGAATTAATTCACTTAGCATGAGTACTATCACAAGGAATATGGTGTCACAACCCAAGGCAAATTTCCTTAATAGGGGCGGGAGCATGTTAGGTACTGAAACTAAATTGACTCTAACGATCAGAGATACACATGTTATAGTGTAGTCTCGATGTCAGTGTGAACCCACGTACCTGCAGCATATGCTCATACAATTTCCTCCCGTACCCTTTCCTTTGCTGAGATTCATGTACATAGAAGTCTAACACACATAGAGGACTCGCCTCCTTCTGTGCTCCCTGTGTGTCGTAGAGAAATAACTTCTTAGTGCCAACTTTGATGAAGCCAACTGCTTTACCTCTATCGCTGAAATAAAAAAATATCACATTCATGAAACTTATTGGGAATCAATAAATTTGAAGTTCAAATGTGTGGTAGAAGGTAGGAATGTTGTATGCAGCAGCAGCAGCCCTAGAATTTGTTCAATCAATATTGGCAAACACAGAAAGACCTTATCGCATATGCTGACTACATGAAAGCATCAGATGCATAACCGCTTGAAACACATCACATGAGGCCACTGAGAACACCAAGTTCAAAACTAAGACAATAATGACAACGCAAGTTCTGGGGTTTACAGTCTTACAATAAAAACTGTCCCGTCTTCAGTTTGGCATGAGCATGAACTTTTATGTTTGTGATCATGAGTCATGTGTGAGCAGCGTCTGGCAACATGACTGATCAGACATGTACAAGCATTTGTTATCTTGAGTGAATACTAAGGTCTTGGTAAGCAAACAATCACACATCAATTTCGTTGAAACTTCTCCCATCGTAAAATAACGCTCCACTGTGAAACTCCTGTCACCTGAGTGTCAACCTTGCAACCCAGGAGGTTACATAGGATCAAGCTACCAACCAAAATACATCATCTTAGGCTTGAATTTGTTGTTGGCATGCTGTTTTGTCACACTATACTAGCTGGCAATGCAGGGCTTAGTTCTCAATGTCCGCCATACCACCATACGACTGAATGACTGAAATATAATATGTAATGTTTCATATAGCAGTAACTAACATACCCATCATGTTCAATGTATAAGTATATCTTCTGGTCTGTGTAGGCTAGTTTACTACTGGTTGTGATAATAGCTGGTAAACCCTGAGCTTTAGCTGATGCTGCGCCCAGGCGATCTATAACCACACATAAGTGCTGACTCGGCAGAGATACCCTTAAAGATAAAGAGAGTATTTCAGAGTAAATATAACAAATATCTGTAAAAGGGAAGAAACGAAACAAGATCTACCTACGCTTGTTATCTGTTGACTCTGGTTATTGACTTTCCTCAGCATGATTACCTATCTATGCTCAATCTTTAACAATAGTTAGCAAAGAGCAAGTTTTCCACTGTCGTATTGAATATGCAAGTGGGTTCAGAATACACATGTATCACATGCTTCACCCACCCAAACCTGAGAACAGTGGTTAGAAAACAACTGTAGCCTTATATCTTCCATTCCTCCCTATCCATACACATTCACTAACCAAGGAGTACTCCTGAGTCCTTGCATGTGGTACATATGAGTCAGGGACAATGAGTAGTAAGTAATATAGGAGAGCTCAAGTTATATAAAAAAATCACTTTTCATAGAGATGAGTAGGAGTTAATGGTGAATATTCCCAGGATGTATATTGTATACATATACACATATTATATGTTCACAATAAGAAAAAATCTGACCGACTACCATTTGGCATTATGATTATTCTATCTATGAATGAAGAATTATTGTCCACATCTATTTTCACATCTCCTAGTCCTACCTATCATACACCCTTGATGACAGAAGTTTCTTGTCAATCAAACAAATTGAGCTTCCTCCAAATACATCATACAATCTAAAGTCAAACTCCATTGCTGATGATCAAATGAAGCATCAACTAATGAAACTTATTATCACACTGATCTTAGGAATTCTCACAGCTACTGAAACTTATTGTGTTGCCAATCAATCTCACAACATCCGGTTTCATTATATGACCTATAATATGAAGAGCCAATCAGAATCAACTAAGTAGCATTCTGCGGCCCACAAATCTAGGTCACTTGTGTTTTGATTGGCTTCAAGGAAACTAGGAGCAGAATCAATCTCTATTCTTTTTTTGCACAGTAGGCAGAAGGTTGAGCTGATTCTAGAGTAAACATCATGGGTTTCGAGACATGTGGTCCTAATGAGGCTATTGTAGTTTCAGGTATGTAGATCAATGTTGATTCCAACTCACAAATTGAGCTTGAAAACAAGCTTTATCAACACTTGTCACTGTCATTTTTTTTTCTTACTTGGAGTTGGACTGGAGTAATCATCAATCAATGAACTTTTTTCATTAATAAAATCATTAAATCAGCTTCAGTTCATTGTATGCAATGTATGTTATGATGTACATCAACTACACAGTAGATTAATTATTATTTTATTGCACCACCTGGAACAAGAATTAGTGATACACACTCCCACTCACTACATACCTACATGCAGTGAGTGAGTAAGCTTTATGCTGTGACACCTGTGGGACTAGAAGTAGTCAGATGCAAACTATTGCCGGTGTCTCATGTCTTAAATGCAAAATTGTGCCTCGTATTTGTACACCGTTGCTTGGAAGGAAAACCGCCAGCCATACACTCATACTGTATACGTAATAGAATATCTATAATGCCTATTATATAGGATGTTGTCACTCAAAGCCAGCGTTAGTCCCGGGAGGTCGTGTATTTGTCTGGCCTGGATTACAGAAGCTGCAGCGTATATCCCTGAACACAGTAACACTGACTATCGATACACCATACGTCTACACACAGCTCGGAGTGTCAATCTCTGTCACTGGAGTCGCTCAGGTTAGTCTTAGCACAACAGACACTCACCTAATTGAACCTGGTGACCTATCAATTCCCTCAAATCTTCTCTCTTTTTGGTCTCCAAATTATTCCCAAGATTTTCACTCATGATAGGACCCTTTATAGTTTGATCATGCAGTTAACAATATGGAATGAGATCTCTGGCCACTCAACTCGGGAGTAATCAGATAGTGTTTTCTGTAGTTTTAAATTGAAAGATCCACCGTTGTCAATCGTCACACCAATAGATTTTGATGGCCTGTGATAAAATGCAAAATTGATGATGCTAGAGTCTGTTTGATTTTCTAACCGCATTCTTATTTTTACACTTACAGGTAAAAGTGAATGCCAGTAACATGGATATGCTGTTGACGGCTTGTGAGCAGTTTCTCGGTAAGCCGGAGTCCGAGATCAGATCTATAGCCCGAGAGACACTGGAGGGACATCAGAGAGCTATGATGGGTAACATGACTGTTGAGGTGAGTGTTAGAATTGAATTTCAGAAATGAAAGACACTCCACCCACAAATGGGAAAAAAGTTAGTTGCCAACAGCACAAAGTTATAGGTCATTTGGGCTATTTGTGGCAGTGTCTATGGTGCAGAGAGACCCAGAGTTGATCTGTGTCGTTTATAGCCAGAAATATCAGTATCTACTGGGAACTATGCCTAGTGATGTCTTTAGATATTATGGAGTGGTGTCAATAGTTGGTCTTCATTATGGGCGGCGCTGAGCAGATGAGACCATCAATTTTTTGTTATTCTTATGCATGTTATAATGGGAGCAGATCACACTTTTTGATCTGGTAATCAGCGGGTGTGCTATGTTCTTTCAACTTAAAGTACCTTACTTTTCCTGTTGGTCTGATATGTTGTAGTACGGATATACCATATCTGCCCATGCTCATGTCAATGAATAGATGGGTAACTTCAACTGATGATTACAATCTTGACTTTTGCTTCAATTCTTGCACATTACAACCTGACAAATCTATTGTTTGCAGGAAATTTACAAAGACCGTAAGAAGTTCTCTCAGTCAGTGTTTGAGGTAGCCAGCTCCGATCTGGTTAATATGGGACTTATAGTAGTGAGTTACACACTGAAGGATATCAGGGACGATGAGGGATATCTAAAGGCTCTCGGTATGGCCAGAACAGCTCAGGTAAGGCTCCCATATTATATTGTATGTAGGTAGGTTTGATCTTGCCGGAGGGCCGTCGGTTGAGGGGCAAAAGTCTGGGGGCTCAGGCTAGGTTTGATCCAGTTCCCTAGCATTCTGAATTGCTTTTCTCCCTCCCTCACTGATCAGCTACAAGTCAATGTCTGCACCTTGTCAGACAAACTGGATCTAACTTGTTATACATGCACCAATGGTACACAAGGTAATGAGAGGTTGCACTGAATGTTAAGCTCCTTATGGCAAAATTTGCTGAGACAGATGGTATCGTTCTGAAACAATGTGGTAGGCCTAATATTCCAGTAATTTTCTCCTTTGGCGTGCGGCTGCATTATCTCGAAATAATAATATATTCTTCATTGATCCAACCAGTATATCATGTGATACCAAGGAGGTTGTGATGTACATAAAGAGCAAATTATGCATAAATTAATCGTTTTTATTTGTCAGTCGGGTAAAGATTTTTTTAAAATACAATTGATTCTAAAGATAACAACAATACACTATCATAATTCGCTTGGTTCACACAAACTATACTGTGCAGTCACTCGATCTCCCCGGTCTCGGGTCACTACCAGAGTGTATTAACATTGTAGACACTCTTGGTAAAGTTTTTGTGACAGCTAGATAGCATTTTGTAACAAACCAACATAGTTGACTGATTTGATATAAGTGTACTCTGTTTGTTGGCATTCTGAGTCGACATTCTTCTCTACCTACCGTTCTCATCTTATAATTTCTGTTCCACTCACCATTGTTCTGATCTGACATTTATAGGTCCAGAGAGACGCGCGTATCGGAGAAGCCGAGGCCAGAAGAGATGCTGGAATCAAAGAAGCCATAGCTGAGGAACAGAGAATGCAGGCCAGGTAAAACTAATTATATATAGGGTTACATTATAGAGGAGTTTAAGCTAATGTTTGGAAGCGACTGAATATAAGCTTGCACCAAGTTAATTCAGTTAGTTATGAGGTTTGCTGGTCAGTCCTATTAGAAAAATGGATATATTACCCCAGTAAATCAAATATTGTGAGTTCATAGGGCAAATAAAAAAACAGAAAATGAAAATTGTGGAAAATAGCAATTAGTTTTTTTTTCAATTATTTTAGCAAGGATCATAGTGGATCATAGTGGTCAGGGGGTGGCAAAAAATCACTATGATCCACTATGATCCCAATTTTCAGACTTTGCAGCAGTTTTACTGGAATTAGGTTCACAGGCTGTTTTATTTCATATGCCTTAATGACTTTTCAGTCTCAGATCTTTAAAATCATACCAAACATGGCCTAGTAGGACTGTCACTTTAAACAGGACTATCACAAAAGCTGCAGCTACAAATGATAGCCATAGTGGTTATTGTGTTCTCCAAAAAAAAACTGGCTTAAGTCGGACACCGATTGTTTGTCCCTTCAGTCAATCCATAGTACATTCTGAGCAAAATTCACCGTATTTGATCTTACAAATTGCTGACAGAAGTTTCGTAAAGAATATATGTAGTAAGTTATCCTCAGTTATCTCAGGGAACTAGATTTGGAACAGATGGTGCATTGATTGCTGCCTTCAATTAAATTTGTCCAGATGGTGAAATGATGTATTGATATATCTTTGAATATTTCTCTGTCAGATACGCTAACGATATTGAGATCGCTCAGAGTAAGAGAGATTATGAGCTAAAGAAGGCAGCTTATGATATGGAGGTTCATACTAAGAAAGCTGAGGCTGATCTCGCTTATAGTCTCCAGGTAAGTGTACAGTTATGGTCTGTAGGGCGGGGGTCTACAGTTCGTCGGTTCGGTTTAACATTGAGCAGTGCCCTGCTGGAAGGTAACCTCTGAGATACCAGTGACTCTGCGCTACATTGCCACAGAGAATGCCAAATGGCTTATATTGTGCCTTCGCAAGCTGACTTTTTCAACTCATTTTGGTCAGATTTTCAGTTTAGGAACATAAAAAAATTTGGCTGGGCAGCTGTTTGCTTATCATACACTGTCGGACACAGCTCTGTCTCTCGTTGGACAGCTTTTTTTGGAAGATTAGTACGCTCATATCATCTTACATTGGAATGGCAATGTTACATAACATCAGTTTCATTGGTCCTACTGAAAATTTTACCAGTCATAGCTGCTGTATGATGTTATGCTCTATATCACAATGCCCAGTTAGCTTTGTCAACATGTAGTTTTATTTTAATGCAGGCTGCTAAGACCAAGCAGAGAATCAAAGAGGAACAGATGGAGGTCAAGGTCGTTGAGCGTACCCTTCAGATCCAGGTCCAAGAACAGGAGATAGTAAGACGGGACCGTGAGCTAGAGGCCACCATAAAGAAACCTGCTGAGGCTGAGGTCTTCAGGCTAACCAAGATTGCTGAAGCCAACAAGAACAAGGTAATTTTAGATTTAGCTTTCTAAATATATATATAGAGCAGTCTAAGTATCACAGCCCCTGTTGTATGCTAAGGGAGTGTTAGTTCCACATCTGACATAGTCAACACTTGGGATGGTTTACTAGGCGAAGTAGGGAAATTGACGAAGAGTTTTTAAATTTTAACTCAATCTAACACATCCATCCAATCATTAAACTGGCGAAAATTCTATTTTAGGGAATAGTTTACTTCCCCATATTATATAGAACAGTGTACTGCAGTCATTTCACAATAAGTAAACATGATGTAAAATTCATGTGACAGTGATGGAGTAATCAATCACTTACAACTACTTGCAAGTCTGCAGGCGTTTTTCCCCAGGTCAATTTATAAGACCGATTCAGTGTAGTTTTGTTTCCTTCAAGGTGAGTAGCCTACGAGCCATAAATAGACCTAGGTTATGAAAAGTTTTAGTATGATAACATAGTATTCTGTATGCATTCCATTGTATTGAAAAGATTGTAAGGGTGACATTGAATCACAGTTACAGTCCTAGTTTTTTTCAGTTATTTATATCGTTCGCGGCTGATCAGTCGAAAATAGACCTAGATTTTAAAATACATAGTAAACGTATTCAATCTACTTGTACGATAGCGGTGTGCTCAATAAATCCAAGTTTGAACTGAGAAATATTGTGAGCGTGACTCTGAATCACAGCCATACTCAAGTGCTTATCAGTTAATTCAGATCCTACTCTACAAACTTAACATACAGTGATAGCAGAGAAGTAACTATTTATAAACAGAGTAAATATTAGATTATACTGAATACAGTAGGCCTATGTACATAATTAGCAGGTCTGATGATAGTAATTATAGAGATTGACTTGTGCTATAAGTTGCATCAGGGATTGCCAGTGCAAGCTGCTGAAACAAGGAACTAGACCGACAAATAACAACAAAATAAATGTCTACACCCGATGACTTAGTATTATAATGATTTAGCTTTGGTGTTAGGTTGTAGAGGAATGATGCATTGCTGGCTAAATTTCCTTTTTTGCTAAAAGTCCATTATGAGAAAACCTGTCCTGAATCATTGACAGCACATACACACACACACACACACACACACACACACATGCGGTTTGTCTACGGACTTTATAATAAATTACTGTGCTATATATGCTATCCCACCTAAAACCATTCATCTCTTAACAATTCCACTCAGTTTGACTACTCGCTCAAGTATTATCTTACTCTTATAGATTTGTCTTCACCAGGACCCGGAGAAGACAAAACAATAACACCGGTTGCCAGTGTGTTTCTACCTTTACTCTAAAAAATGGAGTTTCTCTGCCGACAAGTCAATTTTAATTTAACCTCACAAAACTAATCATGTTTACTCATTTTTTTGTCTCCTCCAGGTGGTATTAGAGGCCCAGGCCGAGGCGGAGTCTGTAAAGGTGAGAGGAGAGGCCGAGGCTTACGCTATAGAGGCTAAGGCTCGGGCTGAGGCTGAACAGATGGCTAAGAAGGCTGACGCATGGAAGGAGTACCAGGACGCAGCTATCGTGGATATGATACTAGACTCTATGCCTCAGGTAAGATACACTACCTGGACATCACATGACAGGAATAGTAATGTTCTTATATCTAGGTATGGGAGTTCAACCCCTCTCCCCCCCCCCCCCACTTATTGACAGAGCAAGGTAAGATATCCACTACCTGTACCTTACATGCTCACTGATGGGATGATATACTATTGCATGTATATCTCTGATCGACAAAGAGTGAATTAATTCATTTAGCATGAGTACCATCACAAGGAAATTGGTGCGATGACCTGCAGTAATTTTCAGTATTTAGGGCGGGTACCTGTTAGGTACTCAAACTAAACGGACTCTGACGATCAGAGATACAAATGATAGTTGTGTAGTCTCGATGTCAGTGTACAGTACATGGCAGGAATACTAATGCTGTGAGCCTTCAGAACTGACTGACGCCATGTTGCTGGGTGGAACATATCTATAGGCCTAGTGCTATATGCAAATGAGAAAGGACAAAACTTCACTTTGGGCACAATGTTATGAGTAACAAGTCCAACGCAATGAAAATATTAGGTCCCAAAAGTGTGAATTAGGATTTTTGGGGCTCTCTAAATTAATTAAAGTTGAAAATGGTCAGTTAGATGCGATTTCGGCTAAGAGAAAAATATCACTTCCTCTGACTCTTGAACCAGCAGATTGCAAATATTGCAAAATCAAACATTGAGAAGACGGTTGACGCTGAGAATATGCTATCTTTCCAACTGTTGCAATGGAACCTATATTATTCAGGGCCTTAGTTTATAAAAAACTGTAGGGGAGGCAAGTCCGAAGTGTCACAAGGAGGGGTGCTGTAAACTTTTTCCCAAGCAATTTAAGGCATATAATTAGTTAAATTTTTTTCGCAGTGGAGCCGATTCTGACATGTATTATTCAGTCATAGTGTTTTTAGGCCACTGTATTTAGCTTTCTAGGGGGCACTGCTTCCCTGCCTCCCCTATAACTATGGACCTGTTATTGATCAGTATTATCTTAATCATCCATGACTCTAGGACTATTAAAATTGCAACTGTGATTAACGGCTGAACCTCAGGGATTTCATCTTTCCCCAGTAACCAGGAAATTTGCTGAATGAGTGGTTCAATAACTCTGAGGAATGTCGTTGGGTATTACTTGCCTAAGTCTCATACATAGTTTGTCGCATTCATAGCATAAATAAATGGCTCTCAATCTACCCTCAGATATTTGACATCAATGCTGGTATCAAACTAACAAACCATCACACTGACATGACAATTATCAGGAATAATTCTTCATGAATTGGCAAGAAAACTAGGATTCATAGTCTGGTTGTTAGATCACAGAGGCTGTAGAGGATTCATTTCTCTCTTGAGATCTGAACACCGTAAATTACGGCTACTTTACAATTTGGCATATATACTGGTAGAAAATAAGACCATGATGAGGTTGCCATTGGTACAGCAGTGGAACTGAGCACTCAATACACAGTCTCTTATTAACACGATAGACATTATTCACCCCTTGGAAATGACATTAAAGTCACTTCCAGATTGTGACGAATGACTTTTTGGACGTGAATACCCATGCCGTGTTAATTCTACCGAAGTCCTAATTGGCAGCGTGGCTGAATGGTTAGCGGTTGCACACAATGCTGTCAAAGGGATGAGATGCGGGAGAGTCATTCTTTGTCACTTTCCCACACAAGGCACCCGCACTCAACGGAGCCTGGTAAATGAAGCGGTAAAATAAGACTTTGTGTAATGCGTATGATCAGGGAGAGTGGGATGATATACCATTTTCTTATGGATTGAGAGTTGCCCACCTCTTCTATGTCATCCAATCCCTTTCCAAACTTACCTGTTATACTATATATAGAAACAGTGATCACATGGTCCTCTTGTACCTAGCCACTCTAACATATTTATCAGCTGGAAAGATTTCATTTGCCAGCATGGTCACAATAAAAGCATCTACGATGATCATGACGTGTGCAACGATTTACTCCAGCTGTCACAGGAAGTTGGTCGTACAGCATTCTATGATAAACTGCTTTTTCAAAATAATTATTCAATTCCTTCTTTGTCATGATGCATGTCGGTGAATAAGATAAAAAGTATATATATTTATATATATATACATAATAAGAAAATACCTACATGTGATAACATACTTCTACCTCTCCTTCTGATCTGTAGATCGCGGCAGAGGTAGCGGCTCCCCTCGCTCAGTGCAAGAAGGTAACACTAGTATCCAGTGGTAAGGGTGATGTAGGAGCGGCTAAACTTACAGGAGAAGTATTCGATATCATAGAGAGGATGCCTAAGATGGTGGAGAGTATGACTGGTGTCGATCTGAGCAAGGTAAGTTTGACCACACAAGTTTTGTCTTTAAAGTGATTGTGATGGAATCAGGTATCTGGTATCATTCTGGAGTTCTTAGTGTAATATGGGTCCTTAAGGTACTAACTACGAACTTTTTTCATGATGAATACTTTATTATAGGTATAAATGTTAGTGTAGCGGATGCACATTCTATACTGTCATGTTTTACCATTTGCACTTTTGTTGTTTTCAGATTGTAAAGAGTGCATCATCTGGCAGACGATAATCTATTGAATGATTCTTGAACAACATTTCGTCGTTTTTGGTGATTAATCGCCATCATTTCGCATCAACGTTGCAATCAACACAAAATATAAAATGCCATCCGAGATCCTGACGATATCGACAATGTTGATCAGATATTCAGCAAGGTAGTTACCTCCCATTGTGTCAAGCAGCAGCTTTTATAATATTATAATAAAATATTATTATATTATAGTTTAATGTTATAATATAATATTATTTTGTAATATATGTAAATGTATTTTGCTGCTGACCCTGTTTTTTTGGCGTTCATGGCGTTCTAACATAACAGTATTGTGATATGTAATATTATTATTACTCATTTGTTACAAAATTAGTCATTATTTTATTCAAATGTACAATAAACATACATTTATGTACATTGATTTTCTGTGTTTTGCTAGCTTAGCCCGGTTTTTATTGTACCTCTCAGATGTCGTGTCGTGTTTTTTTATTGTGCCAACACATTATCTGCTAGTTGGCTGGGTTTGACAATTTGATTTTGAAAAATGGGAAAATAACAACTAGCCCGCATATCTAAAATTTCATTCACATCCTAATAAAAGTTTGCGGCAGTCCCAGTGTTAAAATTGGTAGTCAATTTTAGGAGGGAATTATCAGTTACTGTGTATCTCTGACAAGCCAATGCAGAAAAATTGATTTCTTTATCGATTCTAACTCGGGTTAACGATGTGTTTATTTTTCTTCATTTCTAGATTTACTATCCCTGAACATCATCATTACTAATTGTGATAATCAATTTTTGTATTAATTTGTCATTATTACTATTTAGTTTAATAAAATAATTAAAATGTATTAATATAAAACATTGTCTTTCGTAAAACTCTGCCTGATGAGGAACATGTCACTGACTGAGTGCCGCCCATATCTGAGTGATGGCTGAGCACTACCTAAGTTGTCTGCCCATATCATGCTTATTATGATTCTCAGCATTGATCTACACCGATGACTTTGTGATTAGCCAATGCTCTGATCTGATTGACTGGGCGGCCAATCAGATCCAACGTATGGCTAGTTGTGGACCCGGTGAGGAATAAAGTTACAGCAATATGAAGAGTTGAAGCTCTTCCTTTCACTCTCAAATAGTCCGATTGTTTATAGATCAGATTTTAACAAATTTGCCTGCATTTGGAGTTGCTCCCTTCTGAGCCGCCAGCTGCATACAGAGTCCTGTTTGACAGAACTTTATCTAGGTTGTTGGTGGCTGTGTTGTGGTGACATCTATTTGAGCTATGATATCCCGTGTGTCTGAGACCTTCTTGTGATTCAGCCCATGTGTCACCTGTCTAATCTCGAGAGCCTTCTGGAGTTTTTCCACAGCTAAGTTTAGTTTTCCCTCAGACTTGTACAGCACTCCGACGTTGTGTAGAGTGTCAGCCACCTTATCATGGCTTTCGCCTAGCTCAGTCCGGCTTATGGCCAGTGATCTGTTATAGTAACTAAGCGCGGTGGTTAGATCACCTCTACGTTGGTAAACCTCGCCTATATCGTTATAGCACTCCGCTACTGCCGGATTATTGTCACCTAATGCTTTACTGAAGTTAGCGAGTGATTTATTTAGATAATCTTCAGCTTTATCTAAGTCACCCTTTGTTGCGTAAATCCCGCCTAGATTGTTGTAGGCGATTCCGACTGTTGGATTGTTTTCACCGAATGTTTTCTGTTTGATGGCAAGTGATTGTTGGCTGTATCTGAGGGCTTCATCAAATTCTCCTTTGTTTTCGTAGATCAGCGCCATGTTGCCATAGATCGAAGCCACATTAGGATGGCATTGACCTAGTGTTTTTACTGTAATCGTGAGAGACTTATGGAAAAGCTCAAAAGCTCTATCCATGTCACCTTTCACATAATGTATATGTGCCATGTTGGAGTACACACACGCCACGTTAGGATGATTCTCACCTACAGTTTTGAGGTAGATACCGAGAGAGCGTTGGTGATTCTGCAGTGCTGCCTCATAAAACCCAAACCTCTGCATGACGGTGGTACTGTGAGTAGCGAGGATATCGTTCTCAGGCTCCCTCTGTATGAGAGATTGGAGCTGCTCCACATACCAGCTTCTCAATCCATCCTTCACTTGCTGATTTACGCACAAGAACCCACCGTCTGACCTTTGAATGACCTCGAAAATCATTTGCCTATCCGTGTCAGACTTGGCCTCTGCTTTCTCCGCTTGTATATCTGATAGAGCCTTCGTGACGCAGTCAGGGTTCTCCACCACGCCGGCACTCAGCTTATCTACCTCACTAGTAGGCAGGTTAATAATCAGCTCAACATCCGATTCCTCTAAGGCTTTGTGTATCTCAAAGAGGCACCAGGCTCTGTGTAGTGGTATCGGATCATTCCAAGGTGACAGCGTGAGTAAAACCTGCCCAATACTTCGTATACTATCCCTAAAAGTCGTGCTGAACCAGTGGAAGTCTTTGGAGGCCACTTCGTTTTGGTTGTTTGTAAAAAGGTCGAACCAGAAGTAAGCATCCGGGTTCTTCATGGCATGTTGTTCCATAATGTTGACTACAACATCATAAAAAGAATATCTCCAGGCATGAGACACGAACACAGTGGCTGAGGATATAAGAGGCGCTCCGGTAGTATCGTCACACATATCTGTGTACTTGTGAGTGTAAGGCTGGTTTGTACCGATAGTCTCGGGTTTGACGAAGGCAGAGTTGATCTGAGACGTGGTGAGATGGTCTGCTTTTATACTCGGATGATCTTTGAGGAATTTTTGAATAGCTGTGATGTGTAGTCCTACCAGTACTGTGTCTAAAATTTAATTAAATTGAAAATTAAAATTGATTCAAATTAATGATAAGACACAATAGCTTAAATAATCTGCTCTCAACAAAATCTTATAGTACTTATCCGAGTTGCTGCATATTTTTAAAAGGGTCAAAATTGCCGAACTCTACAATACCCTAGAGATAAAAAAAACAAAGGAGGAAAAGTTCCTCAATCAGTGCAGGCTTGAAATAGTGAGGTAGAGAACATTTACTCAACCTCAGGTCCTCATATATTTAATCACCACCTCACCTTTGAATTAAAATTGGCGCTAGCTAACATTTAGTCACTTCCTAACTATCTCACATTTTCTCCTATGGATTAATTTTTTTCATTTTTTTTTCATATTTTTTAACACTTTTATTGGCAGTCTATTTCATTCCAGTAACGGAATGTTTTCCGAATAGTGCCGGAAAAAAAAGGAATAGGAAAATCACATGCTGTAGCGGGTTAAGGAGTGTGTTACGTACCAGATTTATTTTCTGTACCTGTATCCATAGTGTCAGCGGGAGTCGTCTCATCGTCAGTAGTTTCTCGTTTCACTTCGTCACCAGACTGATGAATATCACTACTGTGTGTTAGCTTGTCAGGATCAGAAGCTTCGTCGCCTATGAGCAAAATCAACAACAATATAAGCACTATTTTATTTAGCAGACAATATCATCCCAGACAGATGTTTTACATAAAGTGCCAGAGAATCAACAACAGATATTATTGTTATTGTAATTCATTGATATAAATGTTTTAAGAATGCACTAAATACAACTTTAATGACAGATCAGGCAGTTTGGGACAAACTTACTGGTCAGATTACTGAATAACCTGGAAATTTCACTCCTGATTAGAGAAAAAGTTGTCTTCTTTTTTTGTCATGAGAGACAATTCCAGGTATATAAATTCAAACGAGATAGGGAAAATTCCTGATCTGATTTGAAACAAAAATCGAACAGATTCAACATATTGTCATTATATGGCTTTTATGAACCATATCTTGCAAATGATGATCTGAAGGCCTGCCGCTAATTTTATTTTGCGCTGGATTTCAACCAAGCACATTGGCAAAAGTTTAAAAAAACTCCGGCTGCGTCAATATACACATTTCCACAACAAGAGTTGCCCATCAAATTGATACTGCTGCACCAAATTGTTGAAGTATGAAGCAGGCAAGGTGTACCTGGTGTATGTTTCGTCGGTGACTCTCCTCGTGAGGTCATAGACGAAGACTTTTCATTTATTGTTTTGTCAGTTGAATCTTTTGGTTGCGTACTAGTTCTTAAATTGCTACAGCTAGCCTCATTCCTCACAACTGGTTGTGAAATGTTGGTTTCCTCTACAAAAGGATTTATGCTAATCTATGGCTAAATAATATTTGTACTACAACATAAAAGTGATCAGTTTTACACTTAGCTGTTCTCGCACCAAATTAAAACAGGGCAAGGCTGTAGCTAAGGCAAATGGCAAGGATTGGTACAAAGCAATACCAGGTTGGGTGTGGTTAGCTCTTCATATATGGTCTGGTTCAAAGCGTCAGCCACAAATGCGTTTAATAGAAAATCACTCAATCACTGAAGAAGTGCTTCTGACGTGGATAACTCAATTATAGTGTTTCGGGCCCCTGATTTTGCTTACTAGTGTGGCAGTGGCTCTCTTCTCCCATGCCCCCCTATAGTAATAAGTGGAGGCCTTACCTGGTGTAAGTTGCGCAGGAGACGCAGGGTGATTCACAGCTGTTGCTTCTGTTGTGCTTGCTGTTATGTCAGCTATTGCGACATTCGTTTCCTCCTGTTTGCTTGACTCACCGATTGCTTGAATGCCCGATACTGTTTCAGCCGTGCTAAAGTCTTCTACAATAAGTTAATTAAGATTGCATCTATATGGTGAGACATGACATTATGACCATATGTTGGCTTCTCCTGAATGTCAATCAATCTTCATTCAACAAAAGAAAGGAAAGTTACCTCATCGCTTAACTTTTTATAATATCTTCGGGATAAATAGGCAAACACCTACAATGATCTTTATATTGAGAAACAAGAGTGTGGGAGTTATCTTTAGTCATAGGTTACGGTACACTCCGAGTAGCATCATTACCTGAATTGTAAGCCTCAGTCTCCTGCTGCTCATTATCATGTGAGGATTGAGGCTGTTTCGACTCCGCTACCGTATCCTTTGCCGTACTTGTGCTATGTCCGCAACCCATTTATCCTCAACAGCAAACAGTCTGTAGTCTCACATATATCAGCTAGCATCTAACTAGTACTACTATTACATAGACACAAAAGGCTCAACACGCTCTCATTTAGCTTTTATTCTGAGTTGCAGGTTAAAAACTAAGATCATTCATCTCATATATTAATAGTATAGCGGCCTATCCATCTTTTCTTTTGTTGTTATTGCGTTGTTGAACTGCTACCACTGCTGCCGCATGAGTGTAATGAATTAATGATATTTTAGTGCATGTATTATTTTTAATCAATGAAATAACAATGCTGCAAATTTCATAATTCTTGGAAACTCTTACTTCATTTTTATTTTCTTTGTTACGTTGAACTGCAAAGGGTCGGTGAAATTCACCTACGCACACGCCCACAGCTTTCCAAATATTTGGTGCAAATCAGGAAAATAAAATGTCAATCAATTTCTAGCCAACTGATAGTTAACAAGGATCAGAATAACTTTGCCTTATCAGCATTAATGAGGAAACAGGAGGGCTCTGATAGTTGCAGTTGCAGTATGCAGCTTGTGATCTTTGAGGTCCATGCATCGGTAGTCAGTTCTGATTTTTTGCTGGCACACCACTTTCCTTAGCCAGGTCCTGGAACTTGAATAAAAATACCGGAGGAACTGTTTGTTAGCACATGCTGTAAAGAGTTCCGCTCTGCCTCTTTGGTATGAAGAGTAGACTGGTATCAAACGGGTATTGGTATATACTCGGCGTCAGTGAAGTCAGTCCTCGTACCTGTACTCAAGAGGGGACAACTCTCTTACTTGCTTTCTCTAAATGTCAAATTCAAACAACACTTGAAAATGGTGATCATAATATTAGTCTTGTGTTGCATATTCATGTAACCTCAGGTCAGTCAAGGGTGCAAAATGAACCCTGGTAAAGTTTATTTTCAGTGGACCAAAGTTAAGTGTTACGCTCATCCTAATAAGTTAGGCTGTCGGGGTGGGTGGTTGGGTGGGGGACACCCACCCCCGCAGCCTGCCCAGGCTACATTTTATTGTCACCCCTAAAACAACAATATTGGCCGTGTGACAGGGCTAACCCCGTCCTTGTACAGGGGTGTGTCAAATAGATGTGATATGCCTGTGAGACAAATGTGATATGCCTGTGAGACAAATGTGATATATATCTGTGAGACAAATCTCATGGTCCCCAAAAGGGGCACATATTAGCCATAAAAGTAAGGTTTTTTTTTATTATTTTATTTATCATCCAGAAAACCTACGGATTTACCAGCTTCACTAGATCAATGTTTTTGTGTGACTGGTCGTGTATTGAGTAATTTGTCTCCATTACAATAAATATTAGAAATTTATTTTGCTATCATTATTTATTTGCCGGTCAAGTCACTATCACATATGAGACCATGCACAGCAATTATAATTGTAAAACAAACAAGTGAATATGTTAAAAATATTATTATCAAGGAATATAATTATTAATATATAATTATATATTATATATTATATAATTATTATATTGAGAATTTTATTATAAGTGAATATAATACACATATCGGTCAGATAAAAATTTCTACTCTTTATATCACGGATAGTGAATGATGCATTATGTGAAGCGTATAAGTGACAGTGGGTGGGCGATGAATTATTACTTACTACCTTAGCTGATGTGTGGACTGCCTTCCATCCTACCTTTGTGACTTTACTTCTCCTTCCTCTTTGCAGGGCCTATACATACCCCCGTATCTCTAGCTCTTATACTTATATTGAATGTTTAGAGCGCAGGGCAGTTGGCGCTTTCTATATATAATTTCATTATATTGTTATATTTTATCATCATATTTTCTCATTGCTTACATACTTAATGATGAACTTCTAATAGATTTTATTGTTGTATTAGCTACAGGCTTTATTATAAAATATCACTTTTGATTCTTATATTTTATTTGTACAGCGCTCAGAAATCCTTGTTCTAAACAATTTTTATTAAGCGCTATAACAATAAAATTTATTATAATTATTGCTTTTTTCTATAATACATCTTTTATTTGCATTTCAAGGTTATATTTTACACTTCTCACTCCAGTACAACTATCTCGGATATAATGGGGGGGGGGGGGGGGGGAAGCCTTCTCTCACTCTCCTGTCATTACATACATGATCTTAGATAACTAAATTACGTGGTGTAATTATTTTGTTATTGACAGCTTTCGAGTGAGAATTTACCTAAATACCAGTATGAGATTATGGGATAATGGTAGTTCCAGCCATCGCTTATTTTCTAAACACTTGCGTCCTTTTGTAATTCACACACCTAATACATCAATTTTGACATTGCACTGTGCTGCGACCAGAATGATTACAAGTATCTAAAAAAGCTAAAATCCTAAGGCTTGCTCAAAATTGTGCAATTGCAAAATTTGCATGGGAGGTGGCATGGGGTTATACAAAGGATAGCAAGCAATTTTAGAACTAGCAATGTCTTAGCAGGTGATCAGTAAAAAAAGCATTGTAATCATCTACCAAGTGCAGCTTTTCCAAGTCAAAGTTTGGGTCATAGACATCTATGACCTATTGTCCATGGTTTGGGTATATAACTAGTGATCAGCACAGTGCATGTTGCTCTTCTGCTCCAGATGCTGCTTGGACAGGACGAGCCACAGCGAGACACAGAAAAGCTATGGTAAGCTACTGCATGGCTGTCTAGCGTTTTGGATAGGTCTGTCATTTGATGGACTGGATTGAATATATTTGAATATTATATATATTTTGAATATTACATGCGTGTAGTCATTGTGTTGCCTGATAAATTTATTGTTTGATCTACCTTGATCTTTACCATGCCGTCAATGCAAGATGAATCAGGAGTTCACAGCGTTGTGTGAAACAGATCTATAGTCTAGGGTGTCGACTCCGTGATTTCTCATCGAAAAAATTTTTTACTGAGGACCTCAATTTTGATGCTAATTTCATTTCTTAGTCACTTTGCTTGGTTTCACTATGTCTGATGCAACACTTGGGTTTCTCCAACTCTTTTGGCAATTTAAGCTTATCAAAGCGCGGAGTGCCAGTGTTCTTTAGTCGGTTTAAATTTGTCTCCTGCACTTTTTTGCTTTATAGGGTTAAAGCATTGAGCATTTAATTAAATGTAGTGATTGTCTTTTAGTTATTAGCTTAATTAAAGCTGGAACTGGTGAGTGCATTAGTTTGTTTGTCAAATTTTAAAACCCTCTTTTCAGAGATATTTACATAAAATAAAAATTTTTACTTGGTGCCTAAAATTGCTAAAAAGAATACCCTTTGTATAAGGTGAAAGCAAATATAAAATAGATAAATTTAAAAAAAATCAATACTGACTGACTAAATGTAACTTGTGTTACACAGTATAGCTTGGCCTCTTTTATTTGTTCTCCTCTTCGGTATATAAAAATCGGATAACTTGGTGATTGATCAATTAGGCCTTAAAACCGTTTTCTCGATTAGTCTCTTCCTCAGTAAGTGTTCTGAGTTAGCGTATGTAATGGCACTGTTGATTTAGCATATGTGATAGTGTGCTGATTTTGACAGCTGCTAGTCAATCACAGTAGTGCTCCATTAGGGTAAACGATGCCAATCTCTGTGTTTGGTTGGGGTGCAACTCTCCGATTTAATGTGTTGGCTCTGAGTGGATTTTGCTATGCGTCTACCTACAGTAAAGATAATAATATGGAAATAATTAAAAAAAATTAGAAGACGCCTCATAATTTGTTCCTTTTTGTATTTCTAGGCACAGCAGGAGGACGGAGCAGAGGATCATCTTGTGGATGGATACAGACTAAAGTGGATCGTCATGGACTTCAACGGACCTGCAGCGGAATTCAGCAGACTTCAGGAGATCTCAGTTCACTTCAGTGGAACATGGATGACTACTTCAATGGCAGCAATTAATGTTCAACAACAAAATACGCCCGCAACCGCCGAAAACCGACCGTAAATGCCGAAAACCGACCGTGAACGACACGAAAAAACCGACATCAAGCAACAAAAAGCGACATGAACGGCATCGAAACAAACACAGGTCAGATCTAAAAAGTATTACTTTTCATTCTATGTGTAGAACTACAGCTCATTTAAACACAACCAGTCAACTCAGCAGCAACCAATCATTCAACCAACTGTCTTTCCAGCTTGAAAAATCTATCTACTCGCCTAGGGAACTATAACTTACATAAGAGAATGCAAATCAACCAAACAGCACAACACAATGTTAAAGTCAGATTCAGGTTAATTGTCCTCTCATCCCTGTTTCCAATGATTGAGTTAATTATTACTATGACCGAGGAGTAACAGCTCCTTGCTATGACACACAAATCCAGACAAAATTATTTGAAAAATACCTTAAAAATTAGTGCTGCTATTTTACTTGCGCTGTTATTCCAACTTGAAATTCTTCCTTGCCTACTTGATTTACTGCCTTACCAACTATTGCCGCACTGCAATGTGTCAAGTTTATCTGTGAAATGACTGATTGTCAGCTAGAGTGACTCACTTAAACTCTCTAAGACTAACACTATAACTACTAACTACTAATTATAACTACTTGCACTAACATGAGCTCAGCTGATGATCGATCGGATGAGCAGAAGGCTTGACACAACGTAGTGCGACAAAAGTAGGTAAGGTAGAAAATCAAGTAGGCTAGGAAGAATTTAAATTGGCAAGTACAGCGCAAGTAAAATGTATGTACAGAAGGCTTGAAGAAAGAAGTTTGCTTGCTCTAACTTGGAGACACTGAAGTTCAATTATTAATTATTCCATTTCCAAATTTGAGGTTTCCACGTTTTACGTTTCAAAACTTTTGACGGGCATGACAGATTATGTACTGTTCATCTTGACACAAATAAATGATAATACAATGCATTACACAAATAACTGAATTACCAATTAAAAGAGAGTCAAGCTGCAATAAGAAAAAACACCCCCCCCCCACATTTTATTGTCAAAAAAACTAGCAAAAAACTACAATTGCAAGAAAAATCCCAGCCACAAAGCACCAAAATTTACAACGAAAGTCATTCATTTGAAAACAGCAAAATATTGTTTTCCATTGTAGGTACATAGTATTTAGGTCTATAGTATCATGGTTACATGTATCATTTATGAATATTATATTGTTGTATGTATTATTGTATATTGTGATTAAATAAAACCAATTTTATTCAATAGTATATTTTTCAACCGTGCTTAGAGGTTGATTAGACTATAATTAGACTAGATAGTGATAGCATAGATAGTAGCCGGCATTAGTAGCAGGTAGTGACTGATAATAGCTAGTAATAGTATAAGGTAGTTAGGAGTAGTGAGTACTTGTATTAGTGGTGTAGTAGTTATTACATGCTTGATTGTGTTTATTAAGTTCAACGTACGTCACTGTATTTGTATAGTTAGGTTTGGTACAGCGATATTTAAGAAGCGCCTGAGGGACACCCCGAGCATGTTTAGCTATCGCCAGTGGAAACGCAGATTCTTCAAGCACTCAGCACGGTATCCTGACGACTTCTCTCAGAGCAGTCAGGAGCTGGCGGTTTGGATGGATCGGGACACACTCTGGGTAGCAGCATTGCAGTATGCTGTGGATCGCAGGGCTCGCCATCACCTACTACTACACTACAGGACCAGCTGAAGTGAACGGCATCAGCAGGTCATGTAAGAACTCTACTCTCCTTTGAATGTTTGGTGTTTGTTGTTGTTATAATCATTGAGTGTAGGCCAATGATTGTTTGATTGGATGAATGATTGCTTGTGACCGATTGGTTGGATGATTGAGTGTTTGTCTGATAGTAGTCCTTGTAAATTACTTGATTTTTAAATAGCGTACAAAGCTGAAACTGTAGGCTACCCTTGTACACCACTTGATTTTTAACCAGCATGCAAAGCTGAAACTGTAGGCTAGCCTTGATTGTACACTTGAATTGTTAGATACATGCGATGCTTACTTACATGAACCTTGTGTAATGCTTTAACTGTTTATGATGCTTTGAGTAATTGATGATTGTGAAAACTTGGTAAAAGTAAATGTGCATTGCTTGTTACAGTGTGTTCATTTGTATGCATGTATTGTTGTATTGTATTGTTTATTGTATTGTTGTTTGTCTTGTTATATTCCTTGTGAATGATTGCCTATGATGTCTTGTCACTGCATTTTTTTCTGAAACTGTGTAATAAATTTTTAACGTTGCTAAACACTAAATCGAAGCATTTCCTCCATGCTGTTGTTGAAAACTTTGAAAGAAATAATATTTAGGTTATTTTATTACAATATGCACAACTCTACAAAACAACATTCTTGGACAAACTCTGGAACCTACTATTATTCAAAACCGGCATCATCATTTTAAAAGAAAAATTTCTTCGTGATTCCGACCGACCTTAAAATATATTATCGCTGACTTTCCTTCCGACATTACATAACTACATTACCGTTATTTCACCGACCTACGAAACAAGATTATCTTCGTTTGAACGACACGATTAAAGACAACCGAAAACATCAGTTTTAAAAACAACGACCTACTCACTCTACAAATTCATGAAACTTATTGACAACAAATCCCATCCAAACCCACCGCACCGACTACGCATTGATTAATACAATCAACTTGTATCTACTGTAAACTACCACATTAAAAAAATAACCGACGACATCGTATTTTTTCATTGCCAGCCTCTTCTGCTGCAAAAAGCAAATGTCACACAAACCTATAATAAACTTAGGATGGGGTAGATAGCAAATTATCATCATCTGAATAATCAAAACCACCCAAAACTTTATATCTTCCCATGCCTATATTTTTTATTTTTTTATCTGTCATCTATCACCTGCAGGGTCTTAAAAAATCAAAACTTTATTTTTATTTTTGATCTACTTCCTCTTACTCTCTCTCTTACTTCCACTCCCTCTTCTCTCAGTGTTCAATCTGTAGGATCTCCCTTCATCTAATAGTAAATCCTAATTATTATTAATTAAAAGTTAAAAAATAAACTCTTATTAAATTATCACTAACACATTAGTTCGGGCTTTTATGTTTTAGAAGGAGCTCGGAATAAAAAACCCTAAAATACTTCTTCGGAGGGGGCTGGGGTTCTTGCTCTGGATTGGGAGTCCAGAGATTCTTAAGGCCCAGGGCAGCTGCAATAACCTGGTTGTTTATTATCCTTCCAGTTTGTGCAAGCTGACCTGAACCTAAAAGACACATGACATCACTTCTCTTACTACTTACACTCGCGCACAATGCCAGTGAATTAAAGCTTAACTTAAACGTGAATTTCTTTTAAAAACCTCAATTGAAAGACTCCATTAATATTTATCATTGAACAAACCTAGTGTTTATAAAAAAAATTTTATTTGATATTTATTCAACATTAATTGTTAAATATATATTTTTAATCGTATACTATTTAAAATTGAATATTAACATTTATTATTTAACATTTCTCATTAAGTTTAACCTTGAAGCTTATACTAAGCTTGTTCACTTGCCTTCCTTACGCTGCAACCTCTAGTCACAACAAAATCTACATCCTCCAATTTCTGACACTACTTTATCAAAACTTTAATCTACTATGACGACTGTAATTAAAAACAGGCCACCCAAACAGCTCAGTCGCTGTGTGCCGAAAGTAAAAACATCTATGTTAACCTTTCAATATTCTCTATTTTACCGATCGATAACTGAATCAACTGAATCAATTTCAGTAACGGTAACTGCAATAATGTCAATTTGATAAAACTTGCAATGAATTACCATATACATGCGCCTCCAAGTTGAGAAATTTGACAAAATCAGCTTTCACATTCATCCAACCTCCACTGACCATATAGCATTATTCCTAGCCAAGCTTGTTAAGACAAGCTGCATTATTCCCAGCTCCACCAACCTGTAATAAACAAAATTTCTTGTAAGTCAAGTTGCGTTGTTGCGGGGAGGGAGAGAGGGAGGATGGGTTGGGATGGGTATGTGTTACCAGGGAGGGTGGGAGAAGTATATCCTACCCTCCTGGTTCCACCCTCTCTGCAGGAAGGGTGCCACCCTCCCTGCTCTCTGGTTCTCCCATGATAGTGATATTATTAACTAAGAGTTGTCCTACAATGGTTTTTCCCTTTCAAACATCAAATCATTTATTGATTGATTATTAGCCAATAGGGTGTCTCAATGACTCAAACTGACCAATGGAAACACCGAGTTTTGGAGGCTATTATCAAAAGTGAAACCTCACTTCACTTGTCAACAAAAAAGTTCTTGACATGAACGTGTCTCTCAGTCATTTTCCTACCAATTTGTCTCTTTAGTGCCTGTCACTGGCTTATAAAGTGCAACAAGAGCTGAAAGGTTGTTTGCTGTTATAAGTGAGTTGAATTGTGTAGATACAGATTACAAAAGACAACAAATAAACAAGTCGGAGGGTGCAACAGTGAGTGACTCCCATTCCACTGCAGTCTGATTCAGAGTCACAGTGGGATAGATCTTGTTTGATGCACTTGTAGTGGGCAATGCACGAAGTTTCATTGCTCTGTGAATGGTAGTCGTGTCTGCAATGACTGAGAATTTAATAATTTGACTCTGTGAATGTGTAGTTCCTGTGACTTGTCATGTGTCAGGATTGTAGCAATTTGGATGTAGGCCTATCTATCTATGTATGTGGCTTTCCTGATGACTGAGGCCTACAACATCATGGGCCCCTGTGATGACATGGCTTACTTTTCCCATGTCCAGTATCAACCGAGTGTGGTTGATAATGGATAATGGCAAAGTAAAGGCGTGTAAGTCCCATGATGGGCTACTCTACTGTGGCGCTTGCAAGCCTGGCTTTTGTATATTATTGTAGCGAAGACTATGGGTGGTCTTTACTGACAGGCCAAAACAGTCACAAAAGGCCCAGGACTATGTATGAATTGATGAATTGTCTTCCGCATTCCTTTAAGTTTGAGCATCCTTCCGTCCGACGAACAAACAACAGACAGGAGCCCCGTATCTAGCTATGTTCAGTAACCACCGTACTGTATACATACAGGCCTAGGCAAGATACAGCTGCTTGTATATTGTTTCATCCAGCATGATAGCCACTTGACATGGACAAAGTACAAGTCTGCAAACTCTAGAGGACTATGGTGATTTCAACCAATAACCAACCCTCATCACGCTCAATGCTAATATGGCAGTGTTTTACATGCATTGCGTAGCTTTTGTTAGCAGTCCATAGCCAATGCGTTGAGTGGGTGGTTCATTCATGTTGTTATCAGGCACTATGGTTTGAACGAAATTCCTTGTGTTTTTGTAAGAGGGCTGAGTTGAGTATAGGAGCGACGCTACACATAATGAATATTTGATAATATTGTTTTACACACCTTCACTGACCGATGAATACTAGCTAGAGAAGTCCAAATTTTTGACTAGGATACATGCAGCTCCTGTGATTGTGTTTACGATGAAATATGTGAATGATATTCTTCCAGTGTAAGCCTAATGCTAAACAGGAATCCTTATAAAGAACCCCTCTGAATATAAACCACCTTTTATCGGACCAAGGTGTGGTGTGATTCTTTCACTCCTGACAAGTTATACTTTGCCCCCAACAAACGTGATTCTCGCTGTGTCTGCCTAAACTGCAAGCCTACCTCGAATGTATGTGTATGTTTTTTGTAGAGGGCAGCTAAAGTGTGGCGCTATTCAAGGACCGAACCTGTATGTTACTCAGCTGAACTCAACAACACAATGAGTGGGAGTATAAGAGACATCATGAGAGATAAACCAGCTAAACGTCTGCCTGCTATACCCACTGATCAGAAAGGTAAAATAGCAGCTTATACAGTGAATGGTTCTGTCTGTTGTCTAGTGGCCTGCTCGGTTTCTTATTGGAAAACTTATAACGCAACTTGTCAAACTCATCGGTGGAAGTTTTGACTGGGCAGCTTCAAAAGGCTTCTCTCATTGACAGCGTGCTGTCAGGGTCATTTGTGCAATTGTTCCTTAGGAAAGTTGAGCTTTCGTGATTTAGCAGGCCTTTGTGAATCTGTAAATTGTTCACTGTGCGAGGGAACAAGTATGTTTTCAATAAGAGGTTCTGAGAGTGTGATGTTTGAGGCAGAACAATATCCATGTGCTCACAGAAAGCTTGCAGCTCTTGCTGAAATACCCAATAAGTTAATGATGCCATCATGCCAAATTGATCAGAATGAACTGCCTTCTAAGAGCAGAATTTGCTGAACGTGTTAATTTCTTTACATTGAGAATTAATTAAAGAAGTGGTATAATATTACACCTAGCATTAGGCCTACTATACTGGTGTCCTTCACAGTGATGACCTGACATCATTGATAAGCTTCCCAGCCATGAGTAGTCTGGTGTAAATTCCACGCTAGATTTGTTTTGATACTCTAATATTTCACTTCAATGAAAACAAAAGATTAAATTTAATCCCATGAAATGGAGATGTTGTTTGACTGTATTGAATTCCTTGCTTATTTGCTTATTGTGTAGTGAGCTGTTGATTGGATTCTATTGACATTATGTAAGAATTAAGAACCTGCCTTGGAGCCCAGTGACCAATCTAGACCTCTGCCAGTGAGGAGGGGATTAACTGATTGTGTTTTAGGTTTAAATCAAAATGCACGTAATTTTATTGTTGTATCTACTGGTAATTGTCTGTGATGTCAGATGAGCTTGCTTACTTGCAGCTTACTTGACAAGCAAAACTTCGAAGACAACATGAACATGAACCCAAAACCACCCCCACCCAATCCGCCACTGCCATAAGACAGGAACCTTAGGGCCAGTATTAACATTTAATAGTAAGTGGTGATGACAAAGTTTACTTTTGACGACTCATTAATAAGTCAGCCAGTTCAGTTTTGTTAGTACTGGATATTTGTATTGTAAACCTAGCCTAATATTGAACAGCTAGTATGATATGCTGCCGATATTGGATTGATGCCAATATATGCACCTTTTTCACCCAGCATAACTGAACATTGAATGTGCTTTGTCCTAATACAGCCACATAGTCACCATTGGTTGGTGATAGAAGCATCCTCCCTCCACCAAAGAACAGATTCCTTTCAGATCTGGTCAATGAGTTGTAATTTGCTGTGTGTTGCTCTGCTTTGACCGCACTTGTTGTAAGACATTTCAAGTTTGACCAATTTTAATAATCAAACGTTTATATAGGCCTTGTGTTGTGATGTTTGTGAACACTGAAAACTGATGAGTTGCGAAAAAAGCGTTTGATAGTTTATCTGCAGATGTGGGACTTCATAATAGGAAGCTGGCACAGGATGACCTTTACTGATACATGAAATACAATACACTATCAGACAACATATAATATTTCACTAATTCTTTATCCAATTTTTAGTGAAGAGGGTCGCTGAGCCGGTTGCGGATATAGCAGATGATTCACAAGAGGACTCTTTCGGTAAATGTTAATCTTTATCAGCTCCTCTACTAAATCAACAATCAAGATGCCGCATTCTTTGTCTCCTGTTCCTGTTGTTGTTATCCTCTTCAAACATCATGTTGATTTCACTGTCAGCTTCAGACGATTGATTAAACAGGTATACTTAATTGCTCTGTAAGACTAACTGAGATATATGTGGACCTAAGATACAGAGAATCTACTGACAGTCTGTAATGCATGTCTTACCGTAGTGACTATCTGTACGCTTTGTCAAACAACCTCAATTGGGAAATCAATGGAAACCCATAATTTGGAAATGCTCAGTAGGCCTTAATGAGACACTGGTTTTGACCTTGAACTTTAGGTGAAAACTTTTTGATTGAAGGCAGTGCCACCATTGTTGTGCGGCTGAGATAGTCTATGTCTAAAGAATAGCCTGCAGGCAGAATTTTCATGAATAGTCAGTCATCCTGGCTAGGCCCTCATGTTGCTCGTTATGTTCTTTAGAAGCAGATAGTTGTGCAGTTACAGTAGCTGTAAGGATGAGGCCATTCGCTCAGAGAGAAGTATCAGATCCCCGTAACAGAAGAATAGTCAGTATGGAAGGAACTGAGACTATAGTTAAAGCTACAGGTAAGTTGACTATCTATATATGAATTTCCTGCGAGGCTATGACAAAGACTACAGGTAAGATAAGTATGACTGGGGGTTATCAGATAACCTGCCGACGAAGAAGTTATGTTGGTGCTCGCATTCGTATAATAGTCTCTAGCAGTCACTTATATTGGTCACTAAAGGTTATAGTGACTACTGGGATCTGTTGATGCCCCGGGACTGTGCTCTAACCTGCTTGCAAACACATAGCAAATTGAGTCAAATGTGGCACGCCCTCCAGGTACCATTATTTATTTTAGTCCTTTGATTTTAACCAACATTTGAGGAACTAACTAAAGCAAAGAAAGGCTAATTAAGAAGTTATCTTCCTAATGTCAATGAACAAACAACTCTAGCATCCTTCATTGATTCTGCTTTTCATTTTGAAGCAACGGCGCCTTTCAGTGTTATGTGCCAAATACCATTAGCAGCCCGAAATTTCATATAATAGGTAATAGTTTTCGAATAACATTAAGTTTTTGTTGTAGAAACATCCCAGGTACACAAATTTCAGTATGACTATTCATTTGACTCGTTCGACTCGATGAGTCCCGGGTTCTCCTCACAGAAGAAGGTTTATCAGTCTCTAGCCCAGCCGCTGCTCAACAGAGCCTTCCAGGGATATAACACATGTCTGTTCGCTTACGGACAAACAGGCTCAGGCAAAAGTTACAGGTAAGTTACAAAGTTGATTAATGTCAACTGGGTGTCTTTACACGCCCAGTCCCGAAGAATGGGCGACAAGGTATTCTATCAGGACTGGACTTTTACTGCCAGGCAGATTCGAATTGGGCTACTAGATCAAAAGTGAAACATGTCATGAGAATGCACGGCTATAAGTGCTACATTATCTTGGAGCTTGGCATCAGGTTTGGTCTGTTGATGCATTAAAGAGAGTTTTGGTTCCCAAACAACACATTTAAATAGTCAGATTTTCACAAGCTGAGATTTCACACTTCTTTGTTTGTAGCATTATGGGTCACAGACATGATGACGGAATAATTCCCAGATTCTCAGACGAATTGTTTCAGAAAATTGAATCTCTCAAAGAAAATAGCGATGAAGTGGTAAGTGTGTTGATGTTATCGTGTTATTTGTGTCGTTATTAAATAACTTTACCTTTTCAAAACTGCATCCCCTGGATATCCGGCTTCTGCTGAAAGGTTTATAAGGCCCTACATTATTTCTTTGGGATCTTGTTTTCGAAAAATTATGAATGCATTTCTAATGACTATGACACTCAATTTCTAAGGAAACAAACAATTATGATGAGAATCATGTCATATTTCTGATATTTTTGCAGACAGCAGTGAATGTAGAAACTTCATTCTTTGAGATCTACAATGAGAAGATACATGATCTCCTAGCCATGAATAAATCAGCTCAGAGCAGCTCTAAACAAAATGTGAGTATTGTCTCATTTCTGAGGAATCAGTCGGTGAAAGTTAAAAACACAAACAAACTTGATATTGAAGTTTTCCATGCATGCTTTACATTTTTGTATTTCATTCATAGCTCTTGGGCCACTATATCTGATCTTAGTTGAATTTATATCCATTTTTCATATTACAAACTGTGATGTTTTGAGGATAGTTGCGTGTAACTAACAGAGATACAGTTAGATAACAAACTGCTTCTTCATGAACTCTAATGTGTAACACACTTCTGTGGATCGCTATAGTGCTGTCCATTCTCATATTTGGATGATTACAGTTGAAGGTCAGAGAGCATCCTGACACAGGTCCTTATGTGGAGGGATTATCTACCTTCCCTGTAGCTTCATATGCAGATATACAGGTAAAATGTCTCATCCCAATCATGGTGTAATGATTACCATTAGTGGTGCCATTTGCCAGTGTTTTACTTCAATGGTTGTGAAGGAGCAGTAATTTCACGAGTTATCGGCAAGTTTCCGAATCGTAATGAGTACCAAACTATTTGTTACATTGGATATGCATAATGTAAAATTGATTTGTTTTATTGCTACACTTGAGATGTGCTTCTATGTGTGATTGGTCTGGTGGTGGTGGGTGCGGGGAATTCATTTTCAACTACAGCCCAACAAAACGCCATGACAAGCATCTCTGGCAGAGTTTGAGCGCTTTAACTCTTGATTGTTGTTGTTCACCAGCTGTATTAAGTCTCTGTCGATGTGTTTGTTTTACTAACAGAGATTACTGACTCTGGGTAACAGACAGAGAGCTACAGCTAGTACTGGTATGAACGATAAGAGCTCCAGATCTCACTCTGTGTTTACTATCAACCTCAATCAGATTAAGGTAAGTGTAAACTTACATTAGATCAACGTAAGTGTCAAAATTAATAGGAACAAATTAAGTGTTTGTCTAAATCAGATCTAGGTAAGATTGTTCTTCAAGCAAACACACAGCTCTTTTCAGCTTTCAGTCCAATACTGACTGTTTGATTGCCAAATTGATATCCACATATCTGTTGAACTCTTCAAGCAGTTTCTGCATTGTTATTTTTTAAAACTTTGATGGTCTCTCAGGGTTCCATTCGTGGATAGTAGGGATTTTGATTGGGAATCGTTGATACATGGTAAGAAATAACAGTCTAGCCTTCTAGATAACTAGGATTGGTAAATTTTCTCACTATTCTTTTTCTCTGGGTTTCCCAAAACTGCACATGACCAGCTATCATGTAGGTCACAGCTAATCCCTACTCACCCGTGATTCAATCAACTTACTGTTAATAACTGTTACTTGTAGAGTATGGATTTTGAAGAGACACAGCATGAGCACAGTGTAGTAAGTAGAATTAATCTGGTTGATTTAGCTGGCTCAGAGAGACAGTCATCCGCACAGACTAGTGGTGTCAGACTTAAAGAAGGAGCCAGTATAAACAGGTTAGTTCATTTAATTAGCTGATTGCCATAACCTGATCAATTCTGTTGGATGCCTAGATCCAATATGCTTGGTATAAATATGGTAGTAGAATAAGGTACAATTTTCCCTCAACAGTGTCAGAAAAAACAGCTCTAACACATGAACGATGAATATTAATCTACGGAATGATAAAAATGATGTAATGGCATAAACAGTAAACATAGTTTAAGTGGTCTTCCAAATGCAAGATGCTCAACACATAGTACATTATATAGCATTTTAACAATTCCAATCCCATGGTCAGTTCAAGAGGGTCACTAACGGTAACTGGAACTGCTTTCCAACTGAAAGGGTAGCCAGTGTTCCTAGGCCGCTGCTCAATTTTATTATTTGGATTAACCCTTTTTTGGAGTTACCTTTCCACAATCTTCCCTTCTCCTCTACCTGACAGGTCACTGCTGACTCTAGGTAAAGTTATAAGTGTATTAGCCGAGCAGTCATCACACGCTAAGAAGCGTAAGCTGTTTGTCCCGTACCGAGACTCTGTACTCACATGGTTACTTAGGGAGAGTCTGGGTGGTAACGCTCGTACCGCTATGATAGCTACTATCAGCCCTAGTAGTCTGAACCTGGAGGAGACTCTATCTACCCTCAGGTATGTGTATGTACCGTACCGAGACTCTGTACTCACATGGTTACTGAGAGAGAGTCTGGGTGGTAACGCTCGTACCGCTATGATAGCTACTATCAGCCCTAGTAGTCTGAACCTGGAGGAGACTCTATCCACCCTCAGGTATGTGTATGTGTATGTACCGTACCAAGACTCTGTACTCACATGGTTACTGAGAGAGAGTCTGGGTGGTAACTCTCGTACCGCTATGATAGCTACTATCAGCCCTAGTAGTGTGAACCTGGAGGAGACTCTATCCACCCTCAGGTATGTGTGTGTGTGTATGTACTGTACCGAGATTCTGTACTCACATGGTTACTGAGAGAGAGTCTGGGTGATAACGCTCGTACCGCTATGATAGCTACTATCAGCCCTAGTAGTCTGAACTTGGAGGAGACTCTTTCCACTCTCAGGTATGTGTATGTACCGTACCGAGACTCTGTACTCACATGGTAACTGAGAGAGAGTCTGGGTGGTAACGCTCGTACCGCTATGATAGCTACTATCAGCCCTAGTAGTGTGAACCTGGAGGAGACTCTATCCACCCTCAGGTATGTGTGTGTGTGTGTATGTACCGTACCAAGATTCTGTACTCACATGGTTACTGAGAGAGAGTCTGGGTGATAACGCTCGTACCGCTATGATAGCTACTATCAGCCCTAATAGTCTGAACCTGGAGGAGACTCTATCCACCCTCAGGTATGTGTATGTGTATGCACTGTACCATGACTCTGTACTCACATGATTACTTAGGGAGAGTCTGGGTGGTAACGCTCGTACCGCTATGATAGCTACTATCAGCCCTAGTAGTCTGAACCTGGAGGAGACTCTATCTAC
Source organism: Membranipora membranacea (assembly GCA_914767715.1). Classification (NCBI taxonomy): domain Eukaryota; kingdom Metazoa; phylum Bryozoa; class Gymnolaemata; order Cheilostomatida; family Membraniporidae; genus Membranipora; species Membranipora membranacea. The sequence goes on from OU612071.1 coordinate 19,567,904, forward strand.
CCTCAGGTATGTGTATGTACCGTACCGAGACTCTGTACTCACATGGTTACTGAGAGAGAGTCTGGGTGGTAACTCTCGTACCGCTATGATAGCTACTATCAGCCCTAGTAGTGTGAACCTGGAGGAGACTCTATCCACCCTCAGGTATGTGTGTGTGTGTATGTACTGTACCGAGATTCTGTACTCACATGGTTACTGAGAGAGAGTCTGGGTGATAACGCTCGTACCGCTATGATAGCTACTATCAGCCCTAGTAGTCTGAACTTGGAGGAGACTCTTTCCACTCTCAGGTATGTGTATGTGTATGTACCGTACCGAGACTCTGTACTCACATGGTAACTGAGAGAGAGTCTGGGTGGTAACGCTCGTACCGCTATGATAGCTACTATCAGCCCTAGTAGTGTGAACCTGGAGGAGACTCTATCCACCCTCCGGTATGTGTGTGTGTGTGTATGTACCGTACCAAGATTCTGTACTCACATGGTTACTGAGAGAGAGTCTGGGTGATAACGCTCGTACCGCTATGATAGCTACTATCAGCCCTAGTAGTCTGAACCTGGAGGAGACTCTATCCACCCTCAGGTATGTGTATGTGTATGTACTGTACCATGACTCTGTACTCACATGATCACTTAGGGAGAGTCTGGGTGGTAACGCTCGTACCGCTATGATAGCTACTATCAGCCCTAGTAGTCTGAACCTGGAGGGGCTTTATCCACCCTCAGGTATGTGTGTGTGTGTATGTACCGTACCGAGACTCTGTACTCACATGGTTACTGACAGAGAGTCTGGGCGGTAACGCTCGTACCGCTATGATAGCTACTATCAGTCCTAGTAGTTTGAACTTGGAGGACACTCTATCTACCCTTAGGTATGGGTGTGGGGACTAGCTCGTATGCGAATACCGAATGACTATGATCAGTCCATTCTGATTCGCACTGTTGACGTGATATACTGTTGCATTTAATAATAGCCACATGATGAGTACTCATATTAGGCCGACTCCAACAATCCGAGACTTTTATGGGAGTTATTCTCTCCTTGAACATAAGGGGACAACTGCCGGAGATTCTTTGTTTTAACAACTTTAAAGCAGGGAGGGTTTAAAGGCTACGCTTTACAATACTTGGGACATAACACCTTGTACAGACCAAACCGAACCCGTTTGATAAAGTTCAAACCATTAAAATCACATTCAAACTTAAACCATAGCTGTGTAGCATTCGATGGCTTGTACCATTAGCTTACAGTGTATTGAGCAGTAGTTTTACATCATGCTTATCATGCCATCACATCATGCATTTTAGGTATGCCCAGCAAGCCCGCTCCATTGTCAACCTAGCCAAGGTGAATGAAGACCCTAAGGCTAGACTTATCAGAGAACTGAGAGCAGAAATAGCTAGACTTAGATCTGAGCAAGGTGATACAGGCGGGGTGGATGATGATGTATCCACAATGCAAGAAATACTTGGGCTGCGCAAAGCGTTGCAGGTATGTGCCACACGTGAATATAACACGAATAAAAGGTGTTTTTACCATAGATAAACTGAAGTATTTCAATTGTGACCAAATTATATCTATTTAGTTTTGGGTGGGCACATCTGGTCCTTGTTTGCGAAACTAAAAGTAAATCATCAGAAATTTACAAAACACTAATAACATATCACGTGATCAGCTATGTATGTGGTATGTCGTAATGTAAATGAGAAAGTTTCCTTGATCAAAGGCAGTGGCTTATTGGTAAGTCGCTATAACCAATGTGAAAAGGATGGCATACCATCAGCTAAACACATGTAGTAACTCGATAAACCATAAAGGATTTAATATTAGCTAGAGTTTAGTTTCGCTAGTTTAAGGGTGATAAATTTTAGCTAGCACCTGTTTACACTAGCTGAAGCAGAGGTAAAGAAAGTGAGTAGATGTTAGTTTGCCATTCATTTTATATGGCAAGGTTTTCCTGTTGCGATTACATTACTTCTTCTCTTTGGTAGGTCAGGTAACAACAAAGCACTCATTGTCAAAAGAAACCCGCTGTCTTTTCATAACAAAGACGTGTCTATTTTCATTGATGCATTATACCGGCAAGTTTTCCGTATGCAGTTCGAGTTGGTGTTAATTCTTTTGACAGTTATTAAGAAAAGTCCTCAGATTTTTTACAATCCAACTTATAGGCAGTACCGGCTAATGAGTAGGCTATTGATAACAATAAGAAAGCTGTCTACACCTCTCTCCAAACCATGTGGTCAATCAAATCAACTATTGAAATTTATTACTCAAATATTTATCTTATATTATTTACCCAAATTAAATCATCCAAATTTTATTTACTCATATTAATTAATTTTATTTACTTGAATAAATGTCTGTATTGTGTTAATAATTACCTTCATTTGACATTTAGGAGAAGGAGTCAGACTTTGAGAGGCTGCAGTGCGACTGGCAGCAGAAGTTAAAATCTGCCGAGGAGAAAATGAGACAAGAGAACTCATTCCTCGAGCATACCGGTAAGTCTGCTGTTTTGTTATTAACATGCACACATGTTATTACATATATATTAATATTATTTAATTATATGTTTTTGGTTTTTCGTCATTTAGGCCAAGTTCGATCCAAATTTTCTGAATGTTTGGCACAAAGGGGAGCAACTCCCAATGCAGATTGTCTTTACCCAGGTTTCAACTGCATCTTCAAATTCAAGTTTCAAACTTCAACTAACTCTGACTTTCTTCCATGAAAAACAGAGAGAATTCATGTGTGAAAATCTCACACTGCCTATTGCATTTCATTTATGCATTTTTATTCCTTGATAATAATTTGATTGCATGTTTTCAGGTGTTGCAGCTTCTTCAATCAACAACAAGTTACCTAACTTAGTTAACCTGAATGAGGACCCCCAGCTGAGTGAGGTGTTACTATACGTACTAAGTGAAGGTCAGACGAAGGTAGGCAGGCAGGGAGCTAGTCAACAGAAACCTTGTGATATACAGCTAAGTGGAGCTTTGGTGGCAGACTATCATTGGTAGGTATTACAGAATCACTTTTGTTCTGACTTTAGTTAAGCCTAGAAGAGTAAAGTACGCGCCACAGAAAAAGGATCACAGAGTTGATATCATGAAATATATGGCCGGCCTCATTACTTTACAGATAAACACCCTTCTTAGCCAGCTAAGTTTAATGCTAGCTAATATTCATTCATCTCAAAATTAGCTTAAAGGGCAACCAGGGTTTCAAACAACTTCTCATTGATTGATAGCAGATTGTACCTTTTGCATAGGCAAAAAAACAAAATCTAATTTGGATGATTATTCAGCCAGAATTCTTGTGAAACATTTCATCCATCAGGTACTCAAAATCAGCTAAAATAGAATACCACAGAGCAGTTTCCTGTTCCTGTTATTGTTTAGCCTTTGCTCTATCATTATAACAGAATGTCTTGGAACCTCCCCTAAACTGAAGTGTTACCCAGCTGAGAGTCAGCAACTACATTGATTTTTGCACCGCGTCATGCACAAAGCTTATGCTGCCTAGCACATTCTTTACTGCCCCTTTATGCATTGCTGCGAAACTTTGGTTGCCCTTTAACATAACTCGTGCTGTTTTTTTTACTCCTCTTGGTTACATATACAGCTTATGTGATATGTGAGCACTGCTGCATATGGTCCGATAAATTAATGTTTGATGTTGCATTTTACTTTGTTGTTTTGTCACCTGTCGAAATTTTGATTTTGGTTTGGTTTAAAGTTTAAACTACGGCATTTTGGTATTTTGAATATATTTTTCTTATCACTACACATTTATTCACATAATGTCACATTCCCTTCACTATATCTCTCACAGCTCACTACTAAACGATGCCGGACAGGTCAGCATAACTCCCATAGATAAAGAAGCTCCTACTTTTGTAAACGGTCAACAGATCACTCACTCAGTCACACTCAGTCATGTGAGTTATATTCCTTGGGCACGTCATTGTACCCAGCCTACCTTAGAGATGTAAAGTATCAGGATACTAAGGCTATACAATTTTATTCATTCTCTATCTGCATACGTGCCCACTGATAATCTTATAATACTATTGCATGTATAGAGTGAGTAAATTCACGCAGCATGTGTGCCATTTCATGAAGTTTTGTGTGATGACCTGACGTCAGCTATTAGTAATAAGCGGCAGGCATATGTTAGTTACTCATACTAAACTGACTCTATCGATCGGAGGTACACTTGCTAATAGTATAGTCTCGATGCCAGTGAGATGAATTGCTTGAGCTTTATACAGCTGCCCTCCAACAAAAGGTCATATTTAAATGAGTTCCTTCCCTACTTTGCTCTATGTATAATTGATCTCTCTGCACATTTACTTATAGGGTGATAGAGTTATAATAGGAGGAGATCATTATTTCAGATTTAATCACCCAGCCTCCGTCTCTGTCTCTACCAGCACCAAGAGAACATCGTCAGGAGTACCTAAAGACTTCCAGTTCGCTAAGGCTGAGATTGAGAAAACCCAGAATGACAGGTGAGTCTCCTTGTATAGTCAGTTAGGGGTGAATGATGGCATGATTGGGGGGGGGGGGGATGGTCGCACAAAGTCCTATCCCCAAACAAGACCTTGCTAGAATGGAATTGACATTCCTACGTTGTGTGTCTTGAAATAGCCAGATCTTGAGTAAGTAGAGGGAGGTGTATTTCAAAATTTTAACTTAACTTTCTTGCTGCTATGGTGAACTTCTATCCAGATTTGGCCTATAATTGTTATATTCATTGATTTGTACTTTGTCTGGACAACCAAATATAGCAACTGCCACCAGGAGTTGTCTGTAACTTGTTAACCTCGACCATGTTGCCCTTGACCTGTCGCCCTTGACCTGTTGACCTTGACCCTGTAGATTGGAGAGTGAGAGACAGAATATACAGAGAGAATTAGAAGAACAGATGACTGAGCAGCTTCATCAGGTGGAGACGAGTTATAATCAGAGATTACTTGATCAGAAGTCGGAATATGAGAGTCAGATACGGCGGATACACAGCGACCTGGTGAGTCATCAGATGTCCCACAATGCTGGCCAATATGTTTGCTCTGATCTTATTGGCTGTTGGTTGGGACGGTGAGCCAATGTCAGGTCACTTAGAGAAAGTGACACTTAATTGTATTCACATTCACTATTATATCAGTTTGTACCTTCAGAAAAGTATCTTCTGACCTGGTATCCGCTCGCTCTCTCTCCCACACACTTGCTGCCCAGATCCGACACAATGGCTAACATTATCCTGGAACAGATAATAGATTAACGCAATGTTTTCTACCTAGAAAAACCTTCACTGGGACCCGACTCACCATGCCCGATTCATTCTGATTCTGAGTTAGAGATGGATGACTAATCATCAATCATCTATGTCAGTTATTCAAGACATGATACCCCTTAGTCATACTGATCCAATATAAATTGGTACTTGTGTTTAATTTTTAGCTGACAACTAGTCAACATTCTCACAGTATTTCCATTATTACAGCTTAGACAGAAAACTCAGTCACCTGTAAAAGTAGACTCTGGTCAGCCAAACATGCCCTCAGCTGAGCGCCTCCTCTCAACATTACAAGCTGAGAAACTCAAGCTAACTGAGTCACACGCCCGACTTAAACCCAAACTCAAGTCTGCTAAACATGAGTTAGCGGTCAAGAGCATAGCTAATGTACCAACAGGTATGTCCGCTGAGCCTAAGGCAAAGAGATCACTTTGATGTGTACCATACACTATTCATTATTGTGTGGAGTGGATTTAGATCAAATTTTATCCAGTTTTCGAGCGTAGAGTTGCCTCCCCAATGACAGTCAGCCAGGGGGCAGCTCCAATGTTGGAAAAATTGATTAAATCTTATATGGAGTAGGCCAAGGTCTTAGTACTATACGGATAATACACGTATCCATATTGAGTTAGATTCTTTTGGGTATATGCATTTTTGGGTCATGATACTCTATCATATATTTGGATTAATCCTCAGTAATGTCACATTCTTACCATGTGTAATACCTTATGTGTGTGGTTGACCTTTTAGCAAACATTTTCTCTACAGGTAAGTTGTATTTTTATTCTACCATTTTATGAGCATGTTGTTATACAAGTACTCACACAGCTCCCAACACTAATGTTGTTTTTACAGTCAAGTTGAGATTCTCTGACATCAAGATTGCACTATGTCTCTGATCATAAAATGCAGGATAGCATAAGTCCCTAACACGTTCTCACCCTCAATTCAAAACTTTTGCCTTGGGTGGTCACACCGATTTCCCTTTTACGATACTAGGGCTACATGAATAAACTTATGCTCCATCAATCAGAGATATACAACAGGAAATCATGTGCTCAGTGTGGAGATGGGATGTGGGATTCTTGGTTTGTCTTTATGTGGAGGTTTGTTGGGGTTTGTTGGGGTTTGCTGCGATTGGGTTCAATCGTATTGTTGAAGTTTGTTTTAGTTTCTAACTATTGTTGGCAGCAAGTGTTCCCAGTATCACCTTATGCCATTCCCTCAGTTTTACATGTTCCCTGATTCTAAGATGACTCAACGTCAAACAACCAGTCGGATATGAGACTCCCTTACACTATCTGGAAAGGATGCACCAATATGCAAGCACCATGTGCTGTCTTGGAACTGCTGTAAACATTTGATTGTATAATCAACTATGGACTAACCCTTCCTTCTTTTGTCTATTTTTAGAGAGAGGAAAGACAGACCTGTATAAAGTAGCTCTCCTCATCAGGGAAGCAAACAAACTGAGTCAGCTCAAATCTATGCCTACGGTGAGTAAATAAAACATTGTAATCTGTGATCTTATCTTGTTTTTTGAAAATGATCAAACAAAACTTGATGACAAAATTTTGTACCAGACGCAGGTTCAATACTAATAACGTTGGCTTGTCATAGCCCTAGTCGGAGCCTGATTTATCGCATACCCCATGTAGGAAGCTATATTATATTAACTAGGGGAGCTTTACATTAGAATGAGCAACTCTTTTTAAACCAAAATATCACTATCACTTCGCTCAAAACTATTGCTCATTTTGTCTTTCAATTAGAATGATTAACTTCCAAATCAGTCACTCAGAATGCAATAGTACCATCAATGAGTGAGTGATCGGGGAACGAGACCCTAGCAGCTCTCTTTAACACACTAAATAAGTGATCAATCAGATAGTGATTTTGGCTGGTCTTGATTGAAAGACCTTTCTCAGGTATTCAGTTTATATCCACCCCTTTATCAATTGTTGTACTAGTTCTCTCTCATTCCTCCCAGACATACACACAAGAAGAGGTAGATAATGTAATAGTGATAAAGGTGACAGACACAGAGTATAACAGATGTGCTTATCTAACTGTCGCTAAGTTTGAGGAACGTCTCGCTGATATGAGGTAAGTACATAGCTTAATTTGTCAACTCTGATTCTAATATAAACAAAGCCAGGATTGCCAAAATTGCTATTTGCTCCTTACTTAGAACTTGTTACCAAATCGCTCACTGCATGATGAAATTATATATCTTCTGATTCGAAAATGAAGACCTAAGAGCAGGGATTTTGAGCAAAGTTGATATTTTTGTTACAAAAGCCCTGCTTTTGAAATGAGAAGACTCTTTAGATGTGAACCTAGGAGTAACCACTTTAGTGAGCGTGTCTGACACCCACCAGACATTTGGTATCAAGTTAACATATCATTATGACTTTTTCCAGTAATTTTCTTTATTTTGTATTACTTTAGAGAAGCCTTAGAGAACAATGATTCACACGACGAGTCTGTCGTTGTGTTCTGTAACCCTTCAGACTCCTGGAAACAGACTAATAACACAACGCCGCAGCAGGCACCCAGGTAATACATACAGTGTTCTCAACATAATTCAGACTTATATAATAATATATAATACTATAATACAGAACTGCTGCTAATTCAGACAAGGAATTTCGGTCACTATCTTTTAAACTAGTTATTTCACGCCCCTCGAACATGAGCTCAAAAAGATTTAAATTGTCTACATAGTGACATAAATCTAAACCATCCATATCATATATTGGTCTGATCATAGCCTAACGGAACATCCCATTCTAATGTAACTCGCTGTTTCTTAGTTTCTCACATTTAATATTTGATTGATTGATTTGTTGTCATACTGATTAAAAAGGTGACTCAAAAATTTTTACTCTACTAAAATAATCAATGTAAATGCTCAAAGTAGTTATACTTATAAAATAATATGTTTATAATTGTTATTATTTTAATGCTATATTATTTTATTATATTAAAGTCTGGATGAGATACTGAACAGTGAGAATAAGGTGACGCCGATGGAGCAGGTAATCAACGCTCCACCTAATATACCTCTACCTTCATCATCTACATCTCATCATCAGGGGTCGGCCAAGGTCAGGCAGAGGTCGTCGTCATCTCTCTACAATATGTGTAAAGACTTTGTGAGCTACTCTCTACAAAAACACAAAGGTACCTTATCCGAAAATCCCAAGAGATGATTCATGTGTGATTAGTGATCACAAATATATATCCTGTTGCAGAAAATTGAAATTTGGGAAAATGGCTATTATATTTAGAGTTGTCTGCTCTCTGATATTGTGAGGATAACTCTTAATAAACAAAATTAATCATGTTGTTACAACCTAGCTAAATAGACACGTGATGATCATTCTGCCTTCTTACACTGCTTATTCTGTTGGTCTTTCCATGGATTCAATTTCTACAAGTGGACATCTAGAATCAGCCTTAGTGTGTCAAATGGGCATAACTGAAAAATGTTTCTACTTCTTTTTTCTCAGCGACAAATACAGGAGCTAGGAAGATATTTGACAGCATACTGAGGCAATGTGAGCTGTGTAGGATCGCAGTAACTAGTCTAGTCACGAGAGCGAAAGGTCACAAGTCAGGTATAGGTAACGATTTATTGTTCAATCTCTTTTTGTCGATTGGATTGTACCAACTCCCTGATATGATTTCAATCAACATCAATTGACCATTCAGATGATTTATATTGCTGTTTTTTCAAATTCACATGAACCATGGTGATACAAACCACAGACCTTTATCCCAACCTTATTATGAGGTACCATACTACCTCACAGACACCAAGGATTGAATATTTGTCTCTTCATTAGGCCTGGCATTCTTTTGATATGCATAGCTTACCAAAGCCTACAGGTCAATGTTTGTATGTTTTTTTTATAACCAAGGTAACGTTACATTTTATTCATTACTTACCACAATTTATATAGGGAAAAAAGCTCATTATTTTTGTTCATTGATAAGTTTTAATTTTCATATTGGATCATCTTATCAGCATCAATTGACCAGTCAAAAGATTGGTATTGCTAGTTTTGGAATTCATAGTTTTATTATAGAACTCAGGCCTACGTCCCCACCTTATGGGATATCATGCTGTCTCTCACTGGTTTAATATGTGCTCCTCCTGGCATGTAGCACTTACCTTACCCTTTGGGTGAACGTCCGTATGCTTTGCTTAAGGTAAGGATTCATTCACCACAAACAATTTGTGGAAAAACACACTATTTTTGTTCATGGTCAAATTTTCACTCTCATATTTGATCATCCTAGCAGACTCACAGCCTGCCGTGCCGGATGATGAGATAACAGGTGCGTGCTGTCTCCAGCTGGTGACATCATCAGAAGTGTTACTAGAACAGTGCCAGCTCTGCTGTAGTATGTGTGAGGATATAGACTCTAATCATATCACTGATATCGTCAGTAAGATGTCCGATACAAGCTTCAAAATATCCAGACTTATTATACAGCTTATGCAGGTAAGTGTCCTTAGTGAAGGAGTAAAGTTCTTTTACTGCTTGGTTTTTTTTTTCATTTTCTTGGATGAGGTCCTGGCAATATGGCTTATCATTATCCATTAGGCTTTCCAGGTTGGCTAGGGTAAATGGCCCACGACAGCCAAGTCGGGTAGTTCTAGACAAACAGTGCACTCAGTGGGGCTCGAACTCAGGACCTAATAATCCTGAGTCCGGCGCCTTAAACACTGAGCTATCCCTGATCGCTCAAACCTAAATGCTGGCAGTGGCATTCCAATACCAACCATATCCCAATCATGGGGCGGTGGTTGCTAACAAATTGCACTATCAGTGACATGTTTATAATTTGGGATCAGTAGTTTGAGGGGTCATTCAGGTCTGAATGAGACTTTTTTGGTATTCGCTTGTCTAACCGCCATAAGAGTTCACTAAACACCCCTTAGAGAGATTTTGAAACACTCCTTAACGTTCGACAATAACACTCTAGTGTTAATCGAATAAACCACAGTGTTTAAAAACACGAGTAATATCTCCAATGATAACATGGGTTGTCCTCACTTTGATTTGACGACAGTTGCAGTATTGTCTATATTCCACAATTGTCATGTATGTCTTTGTTTGTATGACAGGCTATGAGCAGCGAGGCAGAGAGATGTATAAATGATCACAGTACTAACCTAATTATAGCCCTATTAGAGATATGTAAGTTATGCGGAGTTATGTCCCTGACCACTGATACAACGATAAGTCTACAGTCTAACGCATTCCTACAGGTATGTGAGTGAATCGGATTCATGAACTTAGTCTGGGTCAGTGGAAGTGGCATTTTACATGTCTGGTAGTGGAATTCTACCTGTCTGGAAGTGGCATTCTACCTGTCTGGAAGTGCCATTCTACCTGTCTGGAAGTGGCATTCTACCTGTCTGGTAGTGGCATTCAAACTTTTTTTTAGTGTCATTCCACCTGAATGATACGACATTCTATTCTATCTATTTGTTTGTGAGTGGCATTCCGCCAGTTTAGTATTGCCGTTCCATATTATTTGTAGTGATTGATAATCCAATACTCTCACCATTGACCCAGACAAAGTTTGAGAACATAAACTGGCAAACTATTAAGTTCTGATTTGGTTAAGGATGCTTATGACTACCCTCATTTTTCAGCCTATCATCACCAACAATTCCATGATAACAAACAACATATACTGAATAATAAAAACAATTATTTTTTTATGATTTTTAGATGTGTATTATGGGCACTAATTTGCACAAAAAAAACAAAGAATGCCTGTATTTGTATGATAGTGTTATTGATGATTATTACAAAAAGATCACATGGTTGACATAATAATCCTAAAACATACACATATGACCTTGACATTTACAGTTATCTCATGAAGTACAGATGGCCTGTGCTCGAGGATCATTAGAGCAATGTCTGTACACAGCAGGGGAGAAACATCAATCAGCCACTCAGTCTATAGATTATATCCTTAGTGGTATGTATGGTAAATGGTGGGGGCAACTTAACAGAATTAATCTTTTATTCTCGGAGTTATCTGCTTTCTGATGTTGTGGAGACAACTCTTTAATAATGAAAAGAGGTTTTCTAGAAAGTTTACAGATAACAGAGTAGTTAAAAATTAACTTGTTGACCTCTATATCATTCTTCCCTTCCTCAGAGATCTTATACAGCTAAGTTTTTCTTGTTTCCTTTGGGTACAGCATAAGACGGTTTGTTTCTATATTTTCATGTCAGGTTTTTGATATAAGGTATTATCCACACAAACATTATGGTTGGATAAAATACAGATTTATCACATCGAGGATTGGTCAAGATCACAAGCGGAAATCTTTTTGGCGCATCAAAAACTCATCACCTTCTAAACAGATGAAAATATGCTATGTCATCTAATTTCTGTATCCTACCGCACATTGTAACGAAAAGATTTCTCATAATCTGACCGATATCATACCTAATTATGACTCAAGTGACACAGAGCCACCAAAACAAACATGTAGCGCAAAAATAATCTAGTAACTGTCAACACTGACATCGAGATTACACTATTAACATGTGTATCTCTGATCGTTAGAGTCAATTTAGTAGCAGTACCTAACATGTACCCACCCCTAATTAATAAAATTGAACACGGGTCCTCACACCAAACTCCTCGTGATGGCACTATTACTAAGTGAAGTAATTCACGTTCTATCGATGGGAGATATACATGCAATAGTATATCAAGCCATCAGTATGGTAACTACCTTTTGTATATTATAGGAAGTCAGGCCAGCTTTGCTAGTGAAGCCATATATGACGCTGTGCTGAAGGTTGTGCGGAAAGTAGAGAGATTCCTCACTGAGTATCAAGAAGAGGCCAACAATACGCTTAATTCTGTAAGTTGCTCACTTGCCGACTCACTCACTCACTCACTCACTCACTCACTCACTCACTCACTCACTCACTCACTCACTCACTCACTCACTCACTCACTCACTCACTCACTCACTCACTCACTCCTAGTGGTTAAAGTAATCTGATCTCACTCAGTCAATGACTGTCGAGTATCAAGAAAAACTGCAATGCAATTATTGAATGAGTGCTTTATTCAATTCATTTAGTAGTAAATCTCAGTATGAAAAAATCTGAACCTTCAGATGACAACTACATGCTCAAGAAAAAATGGATTGGAAGTTATATATGTGGAATCAGAGTATGCGAAGCATAAAGTTTAAATATCCAAGGGGAAGCATCATTCTGTTGGTTATACGGAGACGCCGCCACCTTATAATGGGCGTCTGATGTGGCTTCAGATGCTAGTTATTCTTTACTTGATGAAGATGCTATACATGGATTGACTATTCTCGAAGCCTACACATCTGAGATAAGGTCGCTCTCGTTCTGATCTGGCTTTGGTGGAGTCACTTTGCCGTTCTCTCCATCACTATCGATAAACATCTCATTACTAAACGACACGCTGCGAGCTGCTCGTTTTCTGTTGTTTTGAATTATTGTCTCCATGTTACTATATATAGCGCTGTTGGGTATCTGAGACTCTGTGGGATCGGCCGCTGCTGCCGGCTTGTGATAATGGTCCAATGAGGTGCCCTCGTTATCAGAGAGTGTGCTGCATTGTTGCCGTTTCATCTGAAAAGACAGAGCTTTTGAGCTCAATTACGAGAATCAGATAATAACATGTCTACAGCCTCTCTGCTAAATGGTATATATGTTACACAGTTTTTATTGTATACATGTTAGAGATGGAATACATATTTGCGTACATAGCATATATGTATATATGGATGTGATGCGAAGATAATATTAATCTACTGAACATCAAAGGGTAATTGAAATGTGTCGATACTTAAATTAGAAGTCAATATGCATCCAACAGAGCAGCAATTTCTAAGGGAGCATGAATCAAGTCAGATCACTCTTTCTGTGACGCTAGTAGAACTCACACTAAATCTTCTCATCCTAGCTTCCTTGTTATGTCGCCGGTGCTTTAAAGACTTAGTTTTGTAGTGCATCGGATGTATGAAATGTGAGAGCTTCTGCTGCCCCGCCCCTTCCTCAGGCAGATTATTTGCTCTAGGATTTCTAGTCTTTCTCTTCTCCACCTTTACCACTGTTATACCATTGTTCTTATTATCTCGTAGTATCTTGTTTCTCTCTTTGAAAGCTGACGGAAAAAGAAATGAAGTTTTTATTCTCAGGTTAACGTTAGATGTTTAGAATGTCTTGTTAAGTTTCTACCTATACTTAATCTACGGACAGTTTGGTTCAAGTTCTTTTGCCAATCCTTTTCCTATGGAGTAAGACTCAATCGTTCAGAGAAAATTCATCACAGACCCATCTTCCCTTCAGAGAGCGAGTCACACTTCTGCCAATAAAAGCCCGAAAATCTTTTGATGAAGGTCAAAGTACCAGATAACTCATGTATCATAGCTTGGTTTTCATCAAGCTTTATGGGGCTGATACCGATACAGATGGAAGTGTAAGATCTCTGCTCTCTCATGACTCAAAGACAACATGGCATTTTTGTGTGATGCTAACTTACCTCACTCACACAAAGAAAAAGTGGATCTCATTGCTCAATGATAACAAGAAAAATTAGTAAAAAAAACTATTCTTACAGAGCAAAGTAATAAGCTTTCACTATTATGTAGCTGAATCAATCAGGCGCAATAAATAAAACATTCTTGGTTACACATGACATCATGTGGTCTGACTTGAAAAACCGGAATTTATAAATCAACTTACCTCCATAGAATTGATAAACCAATCTGAGCACAGGTATCATCATTATAAAGATGCTCACAGTAAACAGAAGATTCAGTAAGGTGAATGCGTATATGAATGAGTCATACACTGTCCCTGTCATTATTCTTATTGCTGTCTGATAAATAGATATAATCCAACAGCAAAGTATCTTGAATCTAACTTAGGGAAAATTTGTTCTGGCCAAACGAGCCAAACTTAATTCTAGCTCATATATACTCATTTAAGATGATGATAGAAGATAGTAGAATCTAGATTGATACTCAGGTGTATAGCTAGTCTAAATGAAAGCCAGTTTATCCCAGCATCGTTTACAAACAGGGCAAGGCTCTCTCATTACTAAGTCATTACTGAAATGTATTAGGGAGTAACAGTATTCATCAACAGTAAATAATAACAATAATGCCGGATAGTGTAAGTATATCTACATTAATAAAGGCTTTATATAGGAAGATCAAAAAGTTTGCTGATCGCTTCTAATCAAATTGTAATAAGCTGAAGGCTGGAATTTAGTTATGTATGTATTATTTCTAACAGATGCAGCATCTTGAATCCAAAGGTTAGCAAGTTATGTCTTCCTTGACGTTTGCAGATATTATATCCTGCTTTTATTTCTAGATGTTGCCTTTTGAGAACAACAGAATTTATTTATTACAAGTCAAGTTGATCACCATGGCATTATAAGACAATAAGTGAACATTAATGTTTTACTTACCTAATGATAGAAGGCAGATCAAGATGATGGAGTAATATTACTCTTATAGCTATGAGATGCAGCCTTCTTAGATAGATGATTATGATACTGGCCTAGTTGAGCTTGAGTGCAAGATCTGTTTCTGTTGTTTGCGGAGGTGGTTGGCACCCTTTATCAAAACATGCTGGGTTCTCAAGCTAGTTAGGTTGTAAGTAACTTCAGCTGCTGCCGTCACAGTGTATAGCTGAGTAAGATTTGTTTGAAAGAACAGAATGGCAAACAATCTGCCAAGTCAAACCTCTGCGCCCTTTGGTGTCCCTCTTACGTCTGAGAGACTTTGATAACATTGATAAGATGAGATTTACTTTAACTTGGTATTTGTTTATACTCACTGACTCATTGGAGAAAAAAAAGTTACCTGACGGATGTTACCTGATGGATGACATTCATACAGTTTTATTTTCTTTTTTACACCTGGATAATTTCAAATATTTTTTCTTTCTGATCACCCATTTTTTGCCTTAACCTTATTGACAAAGAGGGCAATGGCAATAAGAAAACACATATGACCTGCATTAACCTTAAACTCTGGAGAAACTCCACTGTGCACTTCTCAAATCTTTGATCTTATTAGGAGTCTGACCACCACACAAAAGAGGAGAAAGCTGTCATTGTTTCTTGTATAAAGTAACATCACTCACATTTCAAACTTTCAAATTTCAAACCCGGTAAATAATAGGTAATTTAGAAGTAAAAAAATAAGTACTCCTTTACTTTGGGCACAGGTCTTTTATTTAGGGTACAAACTTTAATTTGATTTCTCCATTACCTGAAACTGTACTGCTGTTCCAGTAGATTTGCACGTTTTGCAAATTGGGAATGTTGTCACCTAATTTTTTACTCGTAATTGTATTATTGTCTCACGTCTAAGATTGATATTTAACATTCTACATGTTACATTTAGATGTCGCGAATTGTCTCTTGTGTCATATTGAAGTGTCATGATGTCTATAGTGTCACGGTGGATCCTCTTAATCTATCTCACAATGTGTCCAGTTGAAGTGTCTAATTGTGTATGTGTCACAGCTAATAGGCATTTGTTGTCTCATGTGTCGCAGTTGATTGTCATATTGTCTCATGTGTCACGTGATACTCATACTGTAGTGAGCTAGGGGATTCTATGAGTGCTGGTGTCTGTATATCAAGATGATTGATGACGCTGTACTTCACTTTCAGATCTGGCAAATAAAAAGTACAGGGAAAACATTAATAGCTGTAACATGATAGGACTACTTTGGTGTGAAATCTATTAGGAATGCCTCATTGCTGGTTGTTCAGAAGATGGACGGTGAGGTTCTAACCGATGAAAAGATTGATGTATCCAGGATTGTCCTGCCAAGGCTAGCCATGGGCAGTGCTTGCCTGTGAATGGTGTTTGAATGCTGGCCGCCCTCCTTCCCTCCAACATTCCGGCATACGTTATTTGTTGTTGCACTTGCCTTTTTGATTGTCAAAGTTGATCGCAGTCTCAGGTATGAAGGGGGGTACTGTGCGGACAGGTTTTCTCCCAGGTTTTCTAGCCACTCTCGGTCCCCGTCTCTTCATTCTGTATCCCAGTGAATGTGGTACTGTAAAACTTCTCATCAGCTGCCTCTCATCCTAAAATCAAGTCAGTAGGAAGTCAAAAGATCTACAGAGAGAACAGCCTGGATCACGCTGCGAGAAGAATCCAATCGAGGCACAATACCTGAACCAGAATCGTGTAACCATTACCGTTATCATCATCCTTCTAAGCCGCAGTGTTAAATTGCAAAAAAGGGTACACTGAGGTGATCGCTCTGTAGGTTTGTGGGTTGGTTTTCTGGCCGGTGTCAATCATGTCTTCAGTGTTTGGACTGGGATGGTCAAGGGATCATGCCCTGCTGCAGTCCACTGAGCTTTGTTGAAGCTTATATGGGTTCGTTCTACTTAAAAAACTATAACCTCTCAAGAATGTGGTTTATAAAGAGACCAAAGAGAAATTTTAAAACCAGATGACACACGATAAAGAATGGCATCCGTAGGGATTGTGATTGGGTTTTGTTGGTCCTGTTTTAATAGGTTTGGTGAAATAGTCAGTCACAAGGGTGAAGGTGGTTGCATTGTTTCTCACTAGTTTATCCTTTGTGACACTGATAAGTGGTTTATTGGTCTCCTCCATGTTCAAGTCATCTGCAAAAATCAACACATCTATATATTCCTCTAGGACAGATCAACAACAAAATTGGGTTCAGCCTCCCAATTCATTTTGCATGAAGAGTCCTCCGAAATAAACACAGGATAGCTCAATACACCACCAGGCAACACAATTTATCAGCAGCCTTGAATTGAATTTATATTGGTAATTGTGTTAGAAACACATTACAATTTAGGCGTGAACCATATCTCCCTCAGTTGTTTCGCAGACGAATACTAAAAGGCACAAAGCTGCACAAAAATCTTGATGTTCTAGTTTTTGGCATGATAAAATATTTACGATTACTTTTATAACAATTGCGTAAAATGTGCCTGTCATCAGCGATAAAATGTTGAGCTAAATTAAAAATACTCATGTCAACAAAACAGTCAGCGTCAAAAATGTAGCTGTTTTTTAAAAACGGACTTAAAAGCATATTCTTTTGTCTTTCTGTAGCACCAGTATACCAGAGTTCAATATTATAGGTAAAAATGGGTTGGATCAGTGATTGGATAAAATTATGTTGTTGATATTGGTTAGGTTTAAAATGTTTGAATCTAGAAAAAGCATAAAATCTTTTCTTTAGTTTACTATAGACATATTCAGTGTTTGAGCACCATTTAAGATCACAGTCGAAAAACGTTCCTAGGTATTTAATACTTTCTACCTTCTCTATTGGGTTACCATTTATAAAAATATAGTCGTATAAGGCACAAGATTTGCCATCTCTTTGGTTTTTAAGATTCACACTTACCGTCGTCTTGTCGTGGAGTTGGTGGTGGAGTAAAGTTTGGTATAACATCTGGTGACTGGGAGTTATCTGATTGGGTATAGAGTGAACTGGATTTAAGGAGCTTTGGGTTCTCGTAGAAGTTTGCGCTGCCCTCATCCGTGTCTATACTAAGAGTGTCACCTTAAAGTTATAGAAGTAGAGTCAGTAAATATGTATATGTGGTCTGGGTATATGCATCTGTAGATTGTTCAATTGCCACCATAGCCATGATTAATAACAAGAAGGGTACTATTAAGGGTATAGGGCCACTACCCCACAAAAGCCACATGAGCTTAAGAGGGCCCATAAAATATGGTTGTCAACTATAGTGGAAAATTAAAATAATATCTTTATCTGTTACATATAATAGAGACTATATTGATATTCAAATTTTGCAACATGTATATTCTCATTAGCCATCACTACATACCGATTCATTCAAATTATTTTACTGGCATATAACAACATCACTCAATGCATTGGTGACTCGTCATAGATGGCCAAATAGGAGCTAGGGTATGAGACCTACTTGCATTATTAAGCGAGGCTCTCCAGGCTTGCTCAGGACTACCCGGTGCCTGCCGTTCAGAGCTGTACTTCCTGTCTAGAGTTACATGAGGGGTCATGTCCTCATTTCTCGATCTGTGAACATCTAAAAATAGATAATTTGGAAACTTCATCTCAAATTAATCGCAATGAGCGACAACTTGCTGTTGTGACTTCTACTTTGCCCACTCACTGCTGGGATTTTTTACATCAAGTTTTACTCTGATTAGAGAGAAATTTGGTGGGTGTGGCAGTCTGCATGGCATGTTGCGGAACATCTCAGCAACATATCAATAATAATAGTATCTCATCACTGACCTGCTTTAGCTGCACGATCCTTGGCCTTCTTGTTAGCTTTAGCCTCAACGACCTTGACCCCTAGATTAGGCATACTAGTATGGAGAAGGTTCTGTCTGCTGCATGCCGAGTGGATGGAGCGCGTGTCATCCCCACCTGTCAAGCATTTGTCCGACCTCATCCCAATCAACTAAAATCAGTGTCATACGCAGTGCAGGCTCTCTAATGAAGACCTGACTATATTTTCTACTCATAGCAATGAAAAAGTAAAATTCAGGACTCAGCAGTGATAGCAGACCATACAGTCAGTCATTTATGGATTAAAACTAGATATTTACACCCGCACTTTGTTATAAATCAGGAATTAGCAGTTGCTTCTACCAATGGGAGTTCATTGCTTCTACTACCTCCTCTATTGAAAATAAGACAGATTGAGAAATAGATCTTTTCTCTGTTGTGGCAATGTTTCACAATAGTGACTGAGCCTCACAGTTTACACAGCAAAGGAATGCAAATTAATTTTACACTTTGTTTATCAGGCCTTCATTTTTGTTGCTCAGTCTCTAAACAATTCTTCGGGAGATTGGGCAGTGTGAACCCACCATCCCTGGTGAAGCAGCAACAGAACATTGTTTCAATTTGATTGAAATTGTCCACCCTTGCTCGGATTAATCCTATTATCATATACACCATATATTACCTGCTTGATCTCTGCTGCGATGTTCCTGTTGGACCCTGTGAAACCTGATCGTTTGTTGCGTTCAGCAGCATTGAGCTCTCTGACTGTTCGCCGAGTAGACATCAGTGCATACAGCATGCATCCCATAATGATTATCAATACCAGCAGGATAGCACCTGTAAAATGTAGTTCAAGGCCTAAAGACTTGATCGGTGTATTAATATGATATGGTTTTTTCAATCGTTGCTCCCAACGAGCTTCATTTTTTTGCAACCAGGGTCTTAATTATAGGAGGTGCCCACACTGACCGTCCCTGGGAGTGTTGGCATTTTTTGTTTGCTAAACGTATTGCTATTGCAAGGCCGGCTTGTCCCTGCAATAACTATTGCTCTATGATGACAGATAATGACTAAGTACAAAATTCAGCTCAATCAAATCAAGCAGTCCCCAGTAGTCATTTTCTATCGCAGAAATCAGTTATGATGATTCCATCAAGAATCAGTGTGAGTTCTCAGGCTGTCACTTTCGGGAGTCCAAATCCATCAGTGTTTGAAATTTGCCATTCTTGTGTTTGCTGCTTCTGACATTTCATTATTATCCATTTGAGTCTCCAGGATGGAATGTCGCTAATAGTGACTTTTCAAGCAAATTTCAACTAAGTTGTGCCGAATTGACATCCTGACATACTTATTTTAAATGATTGTTTGGTTCGGGCACACTCACCTAATCCACACACAACGACAGTAATGGTACACCAATCTTTCATCTCCGCTGATCCATCAAAACAGGATAGACCGAGCAATCTCGGCCCCCATCGTTCACCGAGTTTGTACTCCGTACTGTTACTCATTATTGTGTTGTGAGAACTCCAAGTCTAAGATGTGTTGGTTCTCTGGTTCTGCTTGAAAATGTGGTGAATCTATTTAGTAAACAAATCACACCTCCAACTCAAGTTGAGTTAAGCCTTTCACCTCTATGATTACTAATATTTATCATTAATCTAAGTGATGAATCCAATAAAGAGGATGATTGAGTTCATTTTTAAAAAATTTAACCTAAATTAAAAACATTATCCTTTGGCGCTCGAATAGATAATAGTATTCAAACGATTCAATATTATCGGCCAAATATTGCATATCAAACCTCACCTGAACGTTAGCTGTCTTCTTTGCTAGCTGGCTGAGAGGAAGCGTTGCTTGTATCTCATCCACACATCTCTGCTCCGTCTCTCTATGTTTGACATACTGCCTGATTAGATGAGTGTCAGAATTATTATGACTAGCGCCAGGTTATCATTGACTCCTATGATATGTGTGCGTCAAACACCAAGTTGTGAAACGATTAAGAAAGCAAAATAACTCTTTGGAAAATGAGATCGGACCAGACTAAATGTACCTCAGAGAAGTAAAGTTAATCATTAAGAACAGATTTCATATAAACTCCTTTGATTGTTAAAACCTGAGCCAGCTAACACCTCCAAGCTTTATTCCTTGAGGGTAACTGAGAATGTTCCTAAATTAAGTTGTGCTCATGGGCAACCAATCCTACCTCATTGACAAGCCATGGTCATGTTGGTAGTCATTATCTTCACAGCTAAAAGTTTAAAATATGCTTTCTAAAATACATACTCAGTTCGATTTCTAAATAAATGTGTAAAACAGGTTGTTGAAACCCTGTTGCGGTTGTGTTGCGTTTAATAACCTTTGCATTTGTTTACTTTTACAGATAGAAAAGAAGAAGGGAGACTTTGACCCATGTCACAGATATGATATATGCTCTCAGGCTGTACTCAACCTAAACACTATTGGAGATAGCCTCAGTGCCCTCACCAAACCTATGTTCACTCAGGGTATGTCTGCTTCATTTTATGGGCAAAATAAGTAACTGATATAGCAGTAGCCTTTTTTAATGAATCTGAGAGTTGTGCCCTTCTTTAGTTGGAGAGGACAACTCACTACATTAACACTGTAATTTACCAAATGAAGTCGATTAAAACGTTAAATTTGGCCCTGTTCAATAAAATTATGTTGTAATTTCTCAGAGATCCATCTTGAAACCACCATGGGAATGATGCAACCTACCAAAATATATTTAGATAAATATATGCCCGAATTGCTAGCTTACAAGTTGAATCATTCACTTTGAATGCTGTATAGTACTTGTTATATAAGTTTGTTGTTATGTGTCTTTCAGGAAAGGAATATGACCGTGCAATTATCCTCAAAGCTGCAGACACCATAAAAAGATGTTGTAGAAAGCTAGCCTTAGACACTTCAATAGACCTCACATCATTAGTTGGGGTAGTCAGTCTTCTCTTCGCAGTCACTGAGGCGGAAGGCAAGGTGAAGGTCAGACACAAGTCTAGTCAGTCTCAGTCAGTGAGTGAGAGTGACTCAGCTGCTAGTAGCCCGAGGATTGTTAGTACTAGTGCTAGTCACAGAGCTAAGAGGCTACTACCACAAGTATCCAGCAACGATAAGGTGAGGTGGACACTAATCAGAATGGCTGACAGTTTGAACGTGCACCAATTTATACATACACCGAACAAGGCAATTCTTCACTAAGCTAAAGGAGTATAATGATGGTGGAAAAAAATCTGCAAAATGCGCATCAGATAATTCAAACACAAATCATTGGTTCGCTGACACGCGAATTAATTTACGAACTTCGTATTTACGTTTTAGTTTTACAGCATAGTTGGGATATTTATCCACTTGGTATTCTCTTTTTCAGGCGAGGAGAGTATTACCGCCATCCCCAGAGAGCCAAGCCTCACTATCACCATTTACTAAGAGTCCGCCTAAGACAGTTTCAAAGCTAACTGCAATGTTTGAAACTCCAAAAAAGGACTGATGATCACTCACAGTGAGTTGTTAGTGTTAGGATCCCCCTGAGAATTCAACTATCATGTGCCTCTTAGGCTATGCGCATGTAATGAGTGCATCGTCCTTGTCCTGCACGAGGTCATTGCAACAAACATTTTCTATTTCAATTTATAAAGCTTTCAAAGACAACGAAAAATTGTCATGATTACGTAGTGGTGATGCGGAGATTTGATTTGAAATTTGGCCATCAAATGGTATTTTGGGTCAGTATGTAAACTTTCTAGGGTTTTTATATTGTAGTGCGCTCTAATCCTTATTTTTTATACTGTTTTTTACTTTTTCTATGCCATTGTCTATGTTCTTTATTTTGATACCTCTAGTACTCCAACCCGTGATATTATACCCAGCTCCGCTTGTAAAGCTCAATTTTAACAGTGATATTACCAAAAATTAGACTTTTCCCTGATTACGTCGCAACAATTAACATTAAGCTAGCCTCCCTCCATAGCTATGAGCTTGAATCCTACAAACTTTTTGTCGTCAGCAAGAACATAGCTAAAAAACCTTCAAACTTCAGGCGTCAGGCAAGTAAATTTAAAAGTGGTAATGCAAAAAGACAACTGACTGGGAACCTTGCCTACGTCAGACATCTGCGAATGATAGACTAGGCTCTGTCAATCAATAGAATAGACCATCAGTGGATTACTGTTGGAACCATAATCTTCAGTAAATCTGATAATAATGATAGTTGCGTTTTTGGATCTAAGTGAGAGGAATGCTACCGTATCTTGTGCGAACATCAGACTTGGCTAGGTTGCATAATAACGGTGAACATAATGGTCAACTCAACATGCCCTATCGAGCATCTGGGCTTATCACAACATGTATATCTCTTTAAAGGCTAATTTTCAGAACTGACCAATCAAATAATCATAGTGAGGAAATCAACCAATAGTGAATGTTTCAATAATCAGATTGAACCTGGAAAAAATGTAGTATTTGCTGTGTGAATTTGTTATCACTATTAGTAAGCTACCGACCCTGCACCAAAGTTACTTTACTATGGACCATGTTGTTATCTATCTCACTTGTGTAAGTTGTACATTAGACAGACTTCAGGATGTGCCCTTATCAGGAAACGCCTTCATTGTCTGCGGCGTAGAACTCAACTGTCAAGGTGTGTGAATATTGTTCCCATAAGTGAATGGATAGTTTACCAACAAACCCATTGGCCAAACTCTATTAATAACTTCCAATTCGCAAATTATAACTGGAGCCTACCTGAGGACAAAATGTATGCACAAGAAGTAGAACTTTTGATGGATTGTAAGACTTCATACCCCCTCCCCTTTCATGAATCTGGATCCACCTCTTTATGTGCTTATCTACCGTGTAAGATATTTAACTGTAGTCCCGCATGAAGTGATCACATGTGATCAAATTACACAAATTTACCTAATCACACAGACACCCAGCTTACTATATGAATGATAGCTGTACCAAGACAGCCACTGACTGAAGTATTCAATGACATTGATATCATCTATTATATTATGTTAATTATATATTACCATCTTCAGTGTCTGGTACATTACACAAGGTCGCTAGTTGTGTATTCAATGGTTTGCTGACAGAACATTGTAATCGGCTGTAATTTGTTGTTAACATCCCGGAAATTATTTGTCAACAACCGCTGACGAGGTCCAGAGTAAGGCTCTACTTTTAGCAGTATCATTGACCGCTGACGCTGAACGCTATGATGATAGCCTGAGCTGTGACAATCTAACTCTGCTGCCATACCACATCACTGCTGAGAAGAACACTTCTTACCTACATTACCTGCATCTCACACTTCTGGTTTAATGATGAGGGCGTTTCTAAGGATAGCAGCTTTTCTTGTGGTTGCGGTATCCATGACAACGGCCATGCAGGATATGGACCTCATGGGTTATAAAGATATCCTCAGATTTGGTGAGTGGCGATTGTCTATTCTTGGTTTATTGTTTGTTCCAATGCATGTTACAATGTCTAGCTGCCCCTCTTTTTCATTGTCATCAGTGTTTGCACTAGCATTAATGCATTAGCTGGAAGCCAGTATATTCACTGGCGTAATGTGAGTGTATACATTGATAGTTAACTTTGGGTCCAACGTGTATATCTTCAGGGTCAGAATCCAGCAGTTTATAACACCATGCTATTCTATAAGAAAGTTGCTGACTAGAAAAAGTTCATTTAATAATGGATAGCAAGCTGTTGCATGCTGTACTATCATTGGGAGTTTGACTTGGCCCGCTATCAGTAAGCTTATTCGCTGGTAAATACATGTCTAAGATAATAAATCAATAAATGATTTATAGGCATTTATTGAAGGAGAGGCACTCAATAAAATCTGGTCATTATAAAACCTGCTTGAGTTAATTTTGGACCCCTTAGCTAATAGCTCTATTATTGGCTAAAAATAATTTTTAGTGCCATTTTTAGTGCCATTTTTAGTGCCATTTGCCTAGTAAATAATGTGGTCGCCTTGACAACAGACGTCTATTGACAGGCGAATAAGCTTAGTATCTGACATTTTCTGTGAACAGATCATATTACACGGGTATTATTGTTCTAGCAGCTTAATCCAAAATTGAAGATTTTCAAATGGTCAGTTACCTGAAACTATTTGGTATTTCATATCTGGTACTTCGATCAAGTTATTTCCTATAAGTCTGTATTTAGTTGCTCACCCTGTAGATACAAAGCGATTTTCAATGCAGACCGAGTGAACCAAACATGATCTTACTGGTACAGATATAATTACTAGTTGGCCTTTCCAAAGTAAGGAGGCCCATTACCTCCGTTATCTCAAGAATGTTACAGGATTGTAGATTTGAAGCAAATCAGGATCAAAACGCCGGAAAGTCCAACTTTGCAAAATCTTACTGCTCTGCAACCAAGCATTCTGATTTTCTGTGATTGTAGGCACTGACTTGAAGACCTCCACAAACACATTAACCTCACTCACAGAATCGGACCGACAATATCTAAACAATCTAGTAACTCTATTATCTGATCCTGAACAAATATTATCGAGATCAGCTTTACAGACTACATACAATGTATCCGAGGTGTGCGCCAATCAGACTATGCACCTGCTGCAGAACGCCGGTAAAAACTGGGCTATGACTAGTAAGTTCTCAAGCTATATTTTATGGTTTTCAGCTTGTTGGCATACTGACATCGAGACTAATATTAACATAGACTAAACTAAGGCTCTATCTTTCCGTACGACGCTTCGCTCGGCCCGTCGGGAGGGTAGCCTGTTGGTTCAGTCTAATATTAACATGTGTATCTCTGATGGTTAGACTCATTTTAGTGTGAGTACCTAACATGTTCCCCCCCCCCTAATTAATGAAACTGACGTCGAGGTCGTCACACCAAATTCCTTTTGCTTGTACTCATGCTATTTGAATAAATTCACTCTTTATTGATCAGATATATACATGCAATAGTATATCAAGTCATCAGCGAGGCTTGTTGGTTGGTGGTTTTCCAAAGGAATGTTCCATCTCCTGCTCGGTATAATATCTTGTGCTTTAAAACGCTTCTGACATTTAAATCAATCAAATCTCTCAGTGCTCATGCTCCAAGTAGGAGATGCCCAGACTTAACATTATATCACCTTCTGTAAGAACTTTGCACATTGTTTAATGTCCTCATGATGTTATATACTTCTATTGGTACGCTGCAAGGTAGCTATTCAGGGCCCAGGGGTGTCTTTCAATTAGCATAAGCTGCGATATTATCACTATGACATCACAGAGTAAGGATAAATTACCTTACTCTGTGATCCTTACTCTGTGATGACATCACCTCGCATATATTGCTCACTTGTTTATTAGAGTACTCTTTCCCAAATTGCCCACCAAGAATGTAAATAGTTCCATCAATGAGTAAAAGATTTGGGAACGAGACATGTGGGTGAGCGATATCAGATAGTGATTTCGGCTAGACTTACTAGAATAATAACAAAGTTATCTAACTATAAGATGTTAAATACTATATTTTTTTCTCAGTGCTGGATAGCTGGGCTAAGCCTGAGAGAGGAATACTAAACGGAAATCTTAACTGGATAGGAGCGTATGATGAATGTCTCAATGTCTCTATACCACTCAGTACAGAGCCTTCCCTTAACTTTGAGCCTCAGTACTGTACACTCAATACTAAGCTAGCTATAGGGGTGAGTGAATGTTAAATAAACCCTAGAGGTGTCGAGTTTATCTTGTTTGGAGGCAACCTAATGTTAGCTAGCGCTTAATTTAGCTAGTTGATATAGGAGATTTTTTATAAAATTTGAGAATGAGTAAAGTTTAGCAAGCAATGAAGCCTGTGTGAACAGGTAAACTTTTCCTCCTATATATTAAAAAGAAATGATGTATTAGGAGTTGTTATCCCCCATGATCAAACGCACCTCACAGTACCAACATGATCTTTCGACGTATAGCCTGGGCCTCACAAAACAAAACTCCATCCACCTTAGGCATGTTGAACACCCTGCAAATCACATAACCTATGATTTGGATGCATGTTGAACAAGGTAAGCAAGATGCATTCCGGGAGGTAAGCTCTACCGAATACTTAGTTTTCCTCACCAAATAAACAGAATTGCATGCCATCAGTAGTATTTTGGCCCATTACTGAGAGTTCCAATTACGTTTGACTACTTTTAGGTATGCACATAACTGTCTGAATTTGTGCATCAATTGGTTTGGGTAAACATACTTATAGATAAGGTTGTAATTTACAATAAACCGTAGTTGGCAACACATCAAACTGGTATCCAGCCCAAATATCGGATCGATCATTTATTTTATCTCATAACTTTATTCCGGAATCTGGCTGGTCTTATCAGGTAGAATTTTATCAAATCCTTTTTCAACCTTTCCTTTAGGCAATACGCAGATCACTTGATTATATATTTTCATCATGCGTGGGATGATTCAGAGAGAAACTTCTATCATATCTCCTTTTCTAAGATGCAACAATAATTTTAACTATGAGACCCTCATGTACCTCAAGTCCTTTGAACTGTGTCCACCAGATACCTTTATATACAGTATAAATATTTTTATATCGAGTATACATGATAATCTTTAACCTTGTCATGCGGCCACGTTGTTTTGGTGACCGCGTTACAATGCTAGATATTTTTCCATATATATACTAATACTCTGTAGATATAATAATATTCAGTATATATGCTGTATATTATAAGTAATGATATTCAGTATAAATATGTATATTTATATTACAGGGACTGTCAGCTGGTTTACATGTTGGTATGTGTGTACCTTCCGGGTGTTCTAACACCACTATACTTAGTATCGTCGAGGGAACTCTGAACCTTCTCCATAGATCATCATCCAATCACACAACAGATAAATCTAACAACACTGTTATATGCGCTGACACAGATAAAACACTGGATGCAGGCGCTGTCGTAGCACTGTAAGTCACCAAATCTAGCCATGGTCACTGTGATGTGGTAGGGGGAGTAACTCCAACTAGGCGTTCTAATTTTGCTGCAAAACATTGAAATGCTAAAAATCTTATCTATCCTTTATCACATGTAGCTTGTCTTGAACTTTCACCTTTACCATAGTGAGTCAGACAGTCAAATAATGGGTAGATAAGACCTCAAAGATCATCTCATGATCATCTCACATCATCTGATGCTTGTCTCTCCCAGTGGCGTAGCCAGATATTTCCACCCCTTGCACCGTAACAACTAAACAAAAACGCTGTTGATTTATTTTTGGACGGATCCATTAATTCTTGGAATGCTCGTGTTGGAAATAATTTAAACATAAATTTCACCAAAGATCTATTGCTCTAATCACACATTTCTGTCCTATGTCCCACTGTTAACACTAACCACTACCCTCCTGCTGATATCAGCGCATACATCAAGTACTCATGTCCGCACATATGTTATCACTAGTAACACCCCATTGTTAGTATTGTCTGCCCTTCATATCTGATAAGTAATATACATGTGATGTTATGTCAAGGTCATATATGAACGTCCGATAAGTCGGGCTTGAGAAATTGTTATCTGCTACTGGAAAAGGATGTAGTACACCTGTGTGGCTTTGTTAAAATTATTTTCCTGACGGTCACGATTTTGTTTTTGTGGAACATACTCTGGTGCCACCCTGAGCTACTCCACTTGCTAATTTCTTCTTTTTGTGTTGGTTTGAAAGTGCATGATTATCTGTGTATGGCCTAGAAAGGCAAGTTCTGTCACTCGATCCTATATTACTTGTTGTGCGGATCAAGTCCATTGCTTCATGTGACAGGCTTGGGATGTCTGTAAAGCCCTGTAAGTCCCTCTCTCCAAAGGTTAAATGCTGGCAAGTTGGGAATTATCTGCTAAGTGACTAGCCGACACATCATTAGCTTGAGATGACGCAATGTTATCCATTTTTGGAGTTTTAATATACTGTATTGTACTGTAATTGCATAGTTTGCTGATAGGTTTGATCGGAGTTTGTAAGACCTTGACAAAACAAGGTGGTTAGATTTAGGCCTTCATGACTTATTTTATCTTGATGTACGCTGATTGTTTCTGGGTAATTGTGTTCTAGGTTACCTTTGTAGTAATGTGTAATCTTTCTTTGTCTTATCATGCTCCTGTTTTTGAGAATGTGAACTTGTAATGTGGAATTTGGTCTTCTATCTTACTCCTATAGAATGAAAAAATTGCACTTTGAACAGTATGTGCCCGGAAACAACAAGTCAGTCTTGCCTAATGTGACAACTATGAATAGCCCACAATTATGTCCAATGTTCATCATTTGTATACTCAAATTATGATTACTCAACGGTCGATTTTGCTTTCATAATAGGGGAAACAACTCTGAAATAAGTAAAAAATATTTTACTTGGTATTTCTTTTGTATATTTACAGAGTGATTGTAATATTGGTGGCGCTAACTTGCCTGGCAGCGTCGTTCTATGACATATGGAGTCAGCATAAGTCAAGCTTTCTACTACTAAGGAGTTATGATATGAATGGTCTAGCCAACGGTTCTACAACTACAATTAATGATACCGACGGGCAGAATAATGAGACAACCCCACTTGTGACGAGGGATAAAGAAACTGAGGTTAAACACAGTAAGTATGTTTGTAACAATTCCAAGTGACATGAATTAGAATGTTTTCTCACCATACACTTATGTTGATTATAATTTGACTTCGCACCTTTTAGTTTGAGGTTTATGCAGCGAATGTGCACAATATTGGTACTGCAGTCTCAAAACATGATAGACTGATCGGAACCCCGGATAAATAACCCTATTAATGCAACAATCTCAAGCCTTATTCTTAGGTCCATAACAGGATAGCAGAATAAGGATTTTCAGCAGGAAAGTTGGGACAGCTGTCACACTAATTGCTGGACTACCACCTCTTTCCTCTCTTTTCATCTTGTTTATTTTGTTTCTTTTGTCCAAAGCC
This sequence comes from Membranipora membranacea, assembly GCA_914767715.1. NCBI lineage: Eukaryota > Metazoa > Bryozoa > Gymnolaemata > Cheilostomatida > Membraniporidae > Membranipora > Membranipora membranacea. The sequence goes on from OU612071.1 coordinate 19,597,534, forward strand.
TTTTGCATTCATCATCTTGGTGGAATGAAAGAGCAAAAGAAATGCAAACTTGTTCCAACACTCTCAAGTTGTATGCAATACTCCTTTTTCAGGTATGGCCGCTAAGGTGCTATTGTGTTTCTCACTGTACACTAACGGAGGTAAGATGTTAACCACAGAGCAGCCTCCTGGAGCGATCACATGTCTGCATGGTCTTAGATTTCTCTCTATGAGCTGGGTTATACTCGGACACAGCGGAGCCTTCTCAGCACTCCTGCTCGGTTAGTATGTCAAGATTATACTAATAGCTAAGTGTCACTAGACCAGGTTTGATCCAGTGGGCTTGTATTTGGAGTTACTCCCCCCCCCCATTGATAAGTGGCTTATCAGTGGAGAGGAGGTATCAACACTCGAGCAGGTAAACTGGATCTTACTCTCGGTGTTTGAGTCAGTTTCACGTGGTTTTCTACTGTTCACCCACAACTTAATATAAAGTTCAGCTTGGGTGGTCACACCAACCCCTTTTAAATTCCTGATACTTAACTCACAACCAACACTCAATAGTCATAATCTAGGGAGATATATCGGCCTTTCATATACCAATTTCTCTTATTCAAGTAGGAGTTGCCTAGTTACTCTAGATTGTCTAACCGAGGAGTTGATGATCTAAATTTTACTCTTTGGTCTAGCTGTATTTATTTAGAGAATTCAACTAATCTTTTAACTGTTGTTATAAGTTGTCTATTCTATTTTAAGGAATCCCATGCAGCTGTTAGGTGTTAATATAAGTTGTCTCCTCTTTGTTCTAGCGAATCCATCATATCTTTTTAACGTTAGTTTAAACTGTCCACTCTTTATATTAGCGAATTCAACATATCTGCTAACTGTTAACACAAGTTGTCTCCTCTCTATTTTAGCGAATCCAACATATCTGTTATGTTGTTTCCTCTTTATTTCAGCGAATCCAACATATCTGTTTACGTGGCTATACAACTCTGCGTTCCAGGCTGTGATTAATGCTTCGGTGTCTGTGGATACTTTCTTTATCCTCAGTGGTCTGCTCGCTGCTTACGTCTTCCTCAAAGACTTTGAGAAGCGGCAGACATCCCTCAAAAAGTTTTTCAAAGGGCTGCCGAAGCTGTTTCTTCACAGATACATCAGGTAATATTATTATCATCTTTATTCTGACTATTGATTCACACAGAGTGTTAAACCGTCAAAAGTCTCATTACATAAAAAGTGGCAACTTGTATTACAAAATATCGTGTGATAAAATCCAGTGAATAGAATTTCAATATTGTAAAAAATCTAGCTCTGTGTATCTAGCTCTGTGTATCTAGTTCTGTGTTTTATAAAGACATCTTACTGTACACATACGACATCGGTAGCCTCTCTTATCAACATGCCAATAGTTGAGGAATGTGACACGATCACACTTTAATATATGGGTGGATATTTTGTTGGGATCAGCTGTGAGATTAGTTCAGGCACTCGAACTGCGACAGGATGGCTGTTAGTAGAATTCCATTATCAGCCACCTTCCCCACCAAAGTGGTTGATATGCTACCAGCTATTCTGTCACAGTTTGAGCACTCACTGTGAGTTGTTCTTCAGCTCCCGATAGTCCATATAATTATTTACAAAAGTATTGTCTCATCTTTTAATGGTCAAGAGACGCATATACAAAGTCACCACTCCATTTATCTATGTTTTGGTTAGAATGTAATATTGTTGACATCATATTGTGCCATTTTCAACCACATCATGTCAACTGGTTAGATTTAAGTGTTTGCGACAAATCTTAAATGTGTTTTCATGATTATGCATTGTTCGACTCTGTTTTCTGGATATAAGTCCCGAGATCCTAAACTTTCACCATGATAAATACAGAAAAATAAAAGCAAAGGAATTCTCCCATCTGTTAATGGCCAAGAGAAGTAACTTCAAAAGCCACTACCCCATTGATCTATGTTTTTTGTTTGAGACTGATATATATATATAGATATATATATATATATATATATATATACATACATACATACATATATACACATACACACATTCTCTGACCAGGTTAACACCAGCCTATGCGTTCGCTGTCCTTATATGGACGTGTCTGATATGGTATATATATGACGGACCGATATGGCCTAACTACCACAGAACTATGGACGATCGATGTCAGAGACATTGGTATCTAAACTTCCTCTATGTCAATAATCTCTTCAAATCTGATGATGATGTGAGTACTGAATATTGATATAAAAAGGGAGTTGATTGGCCATTGTGTGCTCCTCTTACAAATATGATAGCTACTTTAGCCTCAAGTCTAGGAATTTTAGCAATCTAGATCATAAGGCTGGGTATCATGAGACTGTCAATAAGCAACCTTCCAGCCAATGTTTTTATATCTATGGTACTGAGTCAATGCAGGATATCATCAAGTACCTTAGCAGAATAAATGTTAGCTACAGTTTAGCTACAATGATTTGGGGGGGGGGGGGGGTTGATGTTAGCTAGCTCCGAATATAATCAAATATGTTGTGATACTAATTGATTATGTTGTTGTTTAACTCGATGTGCGTATAATTGTTTGTAGTGTTTTGTTGCGATGTAGCTCCGTATCTATCTATGTATGTATAATATTGTTGTAGTTTTTTGTTGTTGGGTATCTATGTATATACTGATGTATGTTGTTGCAGTGTTTCGGCTGGTCGTGGTATCTCGCTAATGACATGCAGTTCTTTATTATCTCCCCCTTCATCGTGTACTGGATGTGGAGGTAAATATGTATCATCAGTATGAACACCAAGAGTATGCCAGTAATGCATAAATTAAAAAACTTATATATATTATATATATATATATGTGTGTATATAAATTAATCGATTGTTTCATTGTAATCAAGATCGTCTTTTTAAATGTTGGACATGATGTGACAAAAACAAAAAGTATATTTTACGAATCCATCCCATCTAAATCCTTAGCAGTTATATAACCAGGAGTTGTCCTCTTGTCTTTCAACAATGGATAACTCCCATTATATTAGAATTAGATAATAACCATCATATGCACATAGAGTGCTCACCTTTATAGTGTGACATCAGCCATTTACCCATCCAAGGTAGCCTTATCACAGCGGCCCCATTTATGTTGTTTTTGGGTGAAAAGACAACAAAAATGGGGCTGCTGTTATACGACTTATTTCATTTTTCTGTACTGTCAGATCTAGTTTATACACTGAATTACATCTTGATCGACAATGTAAGGTAATCACTAACAAAAACAAATCATAAACACACTATCAATCTAATAATTGTGTATTTTAGACATTTTTTGAGCGGTTTCATAGCCCTGATAGTGATGATTATCGGCAGTGTATCTTCTAGTATAGCTGTGGCTTACAAACAAGACGCTGGATGGGACATCGGCCTCCTTATGTAAGTTTTATCATAAACATAAATAGTTTATGTATTTTGATATTAAGAACCTTTATCGCCCTAATGTCTCCACATATACTTACCAAAGTGGAGAAAATCATCACATGGAGGAAAATTTCACCATTTTGTGCGTCCAGAGCTTGTGAAATATGGTGCCAGATAACATAGCGTCACTTCAAAACTAGCTAAACTCAACCCTAGCCAACATTCACTCAATTAATAAATGCAATGCAATGGTTTATATATTACAGACCAGGAGTTGTGGACACTTACGATGATTATTACTATTACGCCCCCTGGTGTAGATTTCACACATTTGGTATCGGTATATTTGTCGGCTATGTCGTCTGGTGGTCAAAGGGTAAACTTAGAATGTCTAAGGTAGGCAACAAAAATTTTACTTTGTTTAATGCTGATTTCCAGACAGGAGTAGACGATTTATTTTATTGGTGTGGGTGAAATGTAATCAATTGCAAAAGAAGTTAAAGTGAATGTCAAGAAAACAGGGAAAGACAGTCGCTATCACAATCACATTTGGAATCTCATAAGGTCAATGGCTGCAATCTCCACTACCAATGTGTTATATCTTGATGGATGTGTACCATAATCACATCCATCAAACAAAGAGCGACATTAGAAATTAACATCCAACAAATGTACTTGAATTTTAAATATTTATGCATTGTCTTATGTTATGTCAAAACCATAAACATATAAATTCTCAGTATAAATTCTAGTATTTATATGTTTATGGTCATAACTATGTAATAGATTAACTTTGATCTGATTGGCCTGCATTCTGACCCTACCGGTGAGCAGACGGCTGTTCAAAGGAGGAGGGGGCAACTCCTAATGCAGGCAAATTTGACCATCCTTGATCTAACTGTTTACGGCTTGATCGGCAGATTAAAGTTGATCATGTATTATATGTGCTATATATGTTATATATACAATATTTACTTAGCTTGTTAGTATATATGTCTGTGTCTATATAAATAATTCACACATTATGATCGTATATCCCTACACAGATAGTTAACTTAGCCCTGTGGCTGGTAGCCGCTGGTCTCTGCCTATCTGTCACATACGGAGCTTTCTCAGCTGAGTCAGGAGGACACACCCCCACTAGAGCTGAGAAAGCTGTATATAACAGCCTGGGACGTACTGCCTGGAGTGTGGGCGTGGCCTATGTCATCATAGCCTGCTATACAGGACATGGTGGTAAGTTGATGTTCTTTGTCGCACCGGCATCTATACTATAAGTTTGTGTATCTTTGACTGTAAGAGTCACTTTAGTATGAGTACCTAACATGTACACGCCCCTAATTAATTAAATTTACATCGGGTCGTCACATCAAATTCTAATTCAAAGGACTGATGAATTAATATACTCTCTATCCATCATGGAAACACATACAGTAGTATATCACTTGATCAGGGTGGTCCCTCATGAACTTTGGATACAGTTATACTAAATTTGTCCCCGTTTTGTTTAGGGTATTCCCTAATGTCGGGAGTTTTCCCACACTTTTGGAGTTTTCCCTCTTATGTGTAGTTTGCTCACTTGTTTTCTCACTTCGAGTTTTCTCACTGATTTGGTATTTCTATTTTCTCTCTCGCTTATCATGATTACATATATCATTTTCAGGTAGGAAATAAGTATGCGATTCCATTGAAGAGATTTCTAACTTCATTTATATTGGCGCAGCTAGTTTGGGAGTGACACAATGTTATCTTGCACCAATTTTTACTTGCTTAGATGCGATTTGAGGCATTTTCAAGCATGGGCAAAATGGTGAACTCTTCTTACTGGGAATACTTTGCTCCTCAAGCGTCTGGTCATCGTCCATCTTTGTTTTGTAATTGTCTTCTCTTTAATTCAGGTCCCGTAAATAAGCTGCTCTCATGGCCTGGATTTGTACCCCTCAGTAAGATTACTTACTGTGCGTACTTACTTCACCCGATAGTTATATGGATCATTGTACGCGGTACACGATATACTTACATCTACACTGACCTCACTTTTGTAAGTATAACTAATATAATCGATCATGTGTGCCATTCCGACGCTATAAGATTTACCATCGTTATGGTTGTGACCAATATACAGTCAAAAGATCATGTGTCAGAGTTCAGAATAAGATGAATGGATAAGAACACAGTGCCAGAACTGTTAGAATTATCTCCCATGGTCGACAGGGTAGAGAGGTACTCACAGTTGTAATGTACCATGTCTGTATGTCATTAGACAGATATTCATTATGTATCATCCTAATATGACTGAACCCTGGCTATATATTCCCTATTGTCAGGCAGCTTGTTCATGTTAAGCCTGTCTTGACAGGCTTAGTTGCGGGGTAGGACCCAATATCAAGAGGGGACAACTTGGCCTCTCAATAGCTCGTTTGCTAGAGTTGACAAGCTCTGTTCTTCCCCACAACAAAGCTTGTCAAGGCAAGGCTAGCTCATGTTTTACTTAGTCATTTTAGGGTGTTGTTGTCCCTGCAAAGTAAGGCTGAGTGTCACCATTTGCCCATATGATGTCATTCCTTTAGTATAGTGACAGAAGAGCTGGTAATATACCATTCTTTCAATGCTTGCGATTCCTCTTTTATTTTATAGATAACACAGTTCCTGGTATACTTTGTGATTGCCTACCTGATAGCGTTCCCGTTCTCTCTGCTGTTTGAAGCTCCCATTATGGGACTGGATAAGCTGCTTTTCTCTCCTCCAAGACCAAAGAAGTAATTAGATATTTCGTCCTCACTGGCCACTCCCCGGTAGATATTTTCTCCTGCGGGTGTAAAATCAAAATTGTCATCCATTGTTATAATATCATTGTATTATGATTATATTCTGTGACATATTATATATATATTACATATAATATATATTATATTTTATGATATTATCATGTGGCACACAAGATAGTTTTATGTTAAAAATAACTGCTTCCGACTTGAACACTGGAGTTGTTTACTCCAGTTATAACCTCAGGCTCAATCAACAACAAAAGCTCATATCACGAATGCCCAAATTGCCCAAGGATATCCATATTCATGGCTCCCTGTTTTCACTTATCACAAGGGTACACCGGCTGTTTGAACAAAAACATTATATTAAATGATATATTGTAATGAAATATAATAAACAAATTATACTCATTTCTGACTTTTGCTCAATGAAAGGTCCTATTATTTCTGAATTTTATTGTAATTTTCATGTCTCGTCCTATTTTTCCAGCCATGGTCTTCACAAATCATAAGCAAGTTGTGTATTCTATTCAAATCATGTATTATGTTAAGTTATTTGATAAAATATATTTATCAATTTTCATTCACCAATGTGCCAACGCCTCTACCACATTCATCACCTTGGCAAGCACTGCTTCACCATACTGGCTCTCGTGGCCTTGACTGGGCATGTAGTTCAGTAATCTAGACTTTCATTACCACGAAGACAATGTCGCGTGACTACTTAAATGTGTCCTGCTCAAGTCTGATTTTCGCCTGTGCAAGTGTGGTTTGGGTTCTGACAGCAATATTGGTGAGGGAGAATGCGACAGCCCTGTACGATTTGATAATCAACATTAGCTTATATTGACAAAGATAATAATTTTTACTGTTAATTCCGCATTAATTGGAAAAAAGTTCTAATAGTAGTAATGGTCAAGGGAAACGGGCGGTGTATGAACCAATTATCAGCATTGGGTTATAGTGACACTAGAGGTTAACTGTCGCAGCCAATGCTGCATGTAATGGTAAGAGTAGACATGAGAGGCAGATTAACAATCAAACTACTTAGAGAATACCTAGAGACTACCTAGAGACTACCTAGAGACTACTTAGAGACTACCTAGAGACTACCTAGAGACTACCTAGAGACTACTTAGAGACTACCTAGAGACTACCTAGAGACTACTTAGAGACTACCTAGAGACTACCTAGAGACTACCTAGAGAATCTGATGTCTACTATTACCATAACAATGTACAAGAGTTAGTTTCATATTGCTCACGACTAATCTAACTCTGAGGGCTTTGAATCCAATTTGATTAAACTGTAGTCTTTAGCTGATCCATGATGAGAATTTTACTTGGCGCTATCATGCGCTCAGCAATTCAATCCAGTATCGAGTTTTTTTCACTTTAATTAATTTTCACAACAGCTTAAAATGATCGACTCACCAAAGTCTAAGCGTTTTGTAAACTTTCATAATTCGCCTTCATGCTATATAGAAATAAACCCCCATGATCAAAATGAACTTGACAACATGACAGCAGCTTTAGTTGGTTCTGATTGGTGGACTATTCAAAGCCTTCTCAGCCCTATTTAGACTTGGTAGCTATGTTGAAGGATCAATTGATATTTACTTTATTGCACCGTCGATACCCTGGACGGTCATAATATAATACACACCATCTGATCATAATCAGTAACAGAATAATCGTATGCATCTAGCTTTCCCAAACTCACTGACTCAAGGATTGGGATTTCTCAAGAAATACTTGTAAAGAGAAAACAAACAGAAATGAAGGCATATGGCGGGTTTGCAGCTATACTCTTATCAAGCGATTAAGGATCATTACAGCAATATAAGCTATAGGCAGTATCTCCATCATCATCCATATAAACAAAATAAATAAATGAAGCCAATGTGTTGCTACTGATCTGATTGGCATTGGGTGTAACAAAGAGACATTGCCAGGTGACTATAAGTTACTTTGGAAATAAAGTGAAGGTGAGCTAAATTACTTTAGCATTCACTATTAATACCGATGGGTGCTTTCAGGAAAGTACCATCTAACCTGGCAGATCGGCTCTCTCCCTCCAACCAGCCGTTAGGAGCCAACAGATTGGCTAGCTTCATTAGTAGTTGGTGAGGAGAGGAAAGGACGTCGAAACATCGATTAACTAGAGCTATGTGGCCTCAAGCAAGAAAATACTGATAACTGTGGCATCATTGATATCACTGGTTGAACTTGGGAGCCTGCAGATTGATCACTTAAACAGGACCACTATCGTCTTGGTGTAAAATCGTCTAGAAAGAGTTGTCCTCTCTTGAGCACAGGTGCTGGCACCCATATCACCCATGTTTTGCCCTATACCCATGCCTGACTGAAAGTCTACTACTTTTTATATTGAAGAGACAGAGAATGATCCTTTTGTTGGGTGTGCAAATACACACTGGAACTCTGCTACCTTTTATCCGATTTGCAAGGTTCTGGCCAAGATGCACAATGTAACAGAACAGGGTTCGGAATCACCATCAGCACATGGAGTCAAGCCTCAAAGTTGATGAGTGTACAATCACTGACTCTATACTAGAGTCTACATCTTGTAATAAAGTTGAGTAAATGTAAGCTAGCCACAAAATTTTCTGCTTGAGAGTAGATTCTAATTTCATTGAGCAATTGAGTTTTTTCCTTACAGTCAGATATTGTTGGAAACAGAGCTATATTTAGTTTAATCGAGAGAAATCAGAAGAATTCTCATATCATGTCAATGAAAGCTTCAGGCTTAATCGATATCCTCATTTTAACCATGATAGAGACTTTATATAATTTTTTAACAAAGTGATTAGATAATAGTTCATTACAATCATATAACAGCATCTCGAGAAAATGTTTCAGCAATTGAAGTCTCAATTTATGACTCGGTTTAGAATTGGATACCAGAAAGACAAATATACATGTGAATAAACACATTGATTAACATTTGTTATGAAATTATAAGCCACGCTTACATCTATAATTTTAAAATAAAATATAGATTTTGATTATTATAGATATGGTGAGTTGTCTCCTCTTTTTGTATGTGAGGACAACTCAAAAAAATGAAAAAGAAATTTTTTTGTTTTATTTATAGAGGTTGGCTTGAAAGTATACAAAAAACAGATAGTTAAAGGCAACTTGTTGTCCTCTGTTTGATTCAACAAGCTATTTGTATTCGCATCAAAAAATGTCATTCGGCAGAAGCGGAAGTTGACTTATTAAAGGTCATTCCCATGTATCGATCAAATTTAAAACTGGTGTCAAATCGATCTATGGAAACATAGTGAATAGGTCACAATGTCTTTACCTATTGATATCCACACAGTTGGAAGCTTTGGAGGCTATTACCACGAATCTCCCTAATGCTCATTTTTCTGTCAGTTGATGCCCATTGATATCTCATCTCTCATGTGTACACTGTAAGCGTTATCGTGTGAATGACCGGTTATATATTTTAAATGAGGTACTTCCTATGGGTCAAATTTTCTCCGATTTATTCTTACTGATTTTCTAGGGAATTTTTCATTTTCAAAAAATGACTTCATCAGGGCAGGAGTGCCAAAGGTTGAAATTGGTTTGTTTGTTTTCAGTCCCATCCAGTGGACAAGACAAATATAAAGCATCACATTTCAGTAGTAAGTATCTGTCGTGTAAGAGGAAAAACTCAGCACAAGTCTGAATCCCCTTGGAAAAATCCCAATCGGGGGGGGGGGGGGGGGATTGTGAGCTGATATTTAGACTGAGTCTCCAGTACTTTCAACTTTTCCTGTTCAGTCCTATTATGTCATATTATCTTTGCAATTGAGCGCAGGCCTCTCACTTGTTTCCTGGTAGTTATCTTCAATATTTTATGAAACACTTACTTGGCAATGCTCCCAAATGATAACGTTTAACTTTGTTTATTAATTTGATTTGGCGGCTTAAAGTCTATAGGAATTGGGGAGTCCCCTAACTGGAATTTTTTTATATGGGGAAACACTTACTTGGCAATGCTCCCAAATGATAACGTTTAACTTTGTTTATTAATTTGATTTGGCGGCTTAAAGTCTATAGGAATTGGGGAGTCCCCTAACTGGAATTTTTTTATATGGGGAAACAAATCGTGTTCAAGTTGTATTATATGATTTTATGCCAAAAGATTGATAAAAGGACAATTGATACAAAGTAATTCCTCGCTCAACTAGTGAGCAATGTTGTACATTTTTAATAGTAGCAAAGTTTTCTGATAATTCTGCTAGCATAGTTTAGCTGATGTATTCTATTTATGCAGTTGCTGCCAATATTAAAAAATTGCACGAAATATAATGTAGGGTAGGTATGGTATAACACAGAAGAGTTGAACATAAATATTTTGTCGGGTCATCATACTCATTACTAAGAGTTTTCTGTGTTTACAAAAATTGTGAGCGGACAATTCAATTGGAATGCTTTCGATTTCCAGCATGACGAAAAGAAAAGATTTGCCCCGGCGGGGATTTGACCCTGGGCCTCCCACGTTATAGACTTTGATGCTACTATGCACAACAATATCTATTCATTACAGGAGATCTTGCCAGGTCATCTAAATACAAACTCATTGAATACAATGTGAATCCAATTATATAATATTGACTAGAACTGTAAAGGCTTATACTATAACTATACAATAGCAATAATGAATGTAATTTATTTAGCAGGCAGGGTTAATTACACAATGATGGTTGCTGGTTGGGTAATGATATACGGGTCAGTTTCGAACAATTCTAGAATTGTACAGAATTGTCCAACAATTCTTGGGTATGAAAGGCAGTGTCTGGGAGAGCCAAAATAATTACGATTTAATAGGCTACTTGTGGTAAAAGTATGATAGCGTAATTTGTGGATCAAAAATTGTTACGTCATGCAGAGCAAAAATAAAATTTTGTGGTTATTAAGATATATATGTATAATATATATATAATATAATAATAATATTTGCTGTCCGTCTAGGTAGACGATGACTGCACCGAGGTGTGGCATAGGAAGAGGTTTTATAGTGACGACTAGGTTTCCGAGTCGTTAGTGTCACCTTTCAACCACTGACAGCTTTAACCCAGCGTGAAGCATAGCGCTACAAGGCCGGAGTTGCAGTGGTTATTAAGATATATGGGAATAAAATGGAATAAAAGAAAAATAATAATCAGAAGATAATAATACCATAAGGTTGTATTACACTGTAGGTTACATCATTTGAGATGATTGTAAAGAATGAACAAGCTGTTGGTCAAAAAGGAGTAGACCATTATGGTGATGAATATGATGACTGACTGTCTCAAATGAATATCGGGGAAATTATATTTTTCTGCTTTATTGCGATGTCAGTTGTACATGTTGGATATGAGTGGCCTTTGAATTATGGTGATTTTTGGTTGGTTAAAGTTTATTTAAATGCATGTGGTAGGGAGAAAGATGGTTAAATCCAATTGAGATTGTTAGAGCAGAAATCATACCACCGACCAAGAATATATCAAGTATAGTGTGTCAGCATGATGCTATATATAACTTTTTTGGGCCCCTTCAAACTTCTGCAGTCGGTTGAGTAGGTTTCTGTATATAACAAGCAAAAAAGATTCACTTAGAAGCAATAATATTGATAACATCGCGGGGGCTTTTATTTTTTGACAGTTTCAAAAATTTGAATTGGATCAATCTGTGCGTACAAAAGTGAAAATTGTCCTAAAATTGCGGCAAACCATTTGGCAGTCATTACAAAAGTATTCACATTATCATTGGGCGCCTGGAGGGGTTGTGGCAATTCACAAGGAACTTCGGCATTTATTGTGTACTGTTTTGTATCCTCCTGACAATGGCTCCCTTGTTTGTTCACTCTGATAACTTGGTATTGTGCTGGTTAATGATTGTGTGTTTTTATCTTCCCTACGTACCAGCTGCATAGTATCCGCAGGACCGTAGTTTAGAAAAAATGGTAGGGGAGGCAAAAGTCCAAGGTGAGTCCGAAGCATCACCAGGAGGGGTGATGTAAGCTCCTCTCAAAGCAATTTAAGGCGTATAATTAGCAAATGAAAATCCGGATGGAGCCAATTCTGACATGGATTATGCAATAATAGTGATATTAGGTCACTGTATTTAGCTTTTTAGGGGAGGCACTGCCTCTCTGCCTCCCCTAGAACTACGGGCCTGATATGTGTGTTGTAGCCGTGGTGATTCCGGAAATTAACCAAAACACCAGCACATATCACCAAGCAGCTGGTGCATAGAATAGATAACATCCATAGAGTTGTTCCATACTCTATCTATGAGAACACCTCGCACTCAAAAAACGACACAGTTATCAGTTCGAACAGATAAAACTCCCTGTGATAGCCCTGAATCCAATGACTAAGCGTATGTATCATTATTATAAATAGATATAACACTGAAACCTTTTATTAAAGATATACTGAATATTTGAGCTGAACATTGAGAATGGGATCGTGTATTCGGTTTATTGCTATACCAAAGCTACATATTAGCTCTACTTGAACATGAACATGTCATGCATAAAATAGTCTTTTTTTCCATATCAAGTTTTTTTCATTCCGTTAAATAAATTGTCCCTCCCATATACTAGAACTTCTCTATTTATCAACACCATGGATTTTGTTTCAATATGATACAGCAGGACCCCGCAGGGAGCTGATTTCCTGGTCAAACAATCAATGATCCTTCAACAGCGGCCAACTGCAACATTAACATTAATTTTTGCTGTTATACTAGGAAGCCATTATTCCGTTGCACAATAATGGGAAATCAACTTCCCTGATGTATGTGGATGTTACTAAAACTCATTAGTTTTCTCAGAGATCGGACAAGATCTATATAATGTTTGGTCTATTCTATGTGATATGTTGTGCGATTGTCGTTCGGAGATATGAAGAAATGGTGCATCAGCGATGAAGTACATTATATAGCGATGCTTTGGGTAATAAGAGCAATAGAGCTGTCATATCATCTCTTCTCTCTTCAGATGCTGTCAGTGTTCTGTCTGTGCAAAGACTGAGGCTGCCTGTCTGTAATGGATAATTTGTTATTTGCTTTGGTCTGCCAGTGAGGTAGGGGGGGGGGGGGGGTGCGGGGCAAGAGTTTGCGGGGAGGGGTGTGGACAACTCCAGAAGACAATACGTAATTTATACCATCTATGCTGCCTACCAGCTTATAATCTGGATGAATGAGTACTATCTGAGACTCAAACTATCTAAAGCTCAAACTAGCTGTATAACTATTCGTATCATCAACCCATTAAAATTTAGGAAACTATTATAAATATGAGAGTAAAGATGTAATGGCGCCCACATGCACACTAACTGTGATAGGGTCTCAGCCGTTATATGCCATAGAAGGAGCAGCAATAGAATTTATCTGAGTTTTCCATCTACTGTTGAGGATAAGTTGAAATTCAATTGGTTTCAGGAGATTAAGTAAGAAAAATAACGCACTTGAGCCACAATTTTATTACCCAAGTGGCGTTTTTATTGATCAGCTCGATAAAACCTCGGCAGTGAAATTCGACCCTAGTAACAAAAGGGTCTTATATAAATAAAGTAGCCTTGTTAGGTAATAAAAAGTAGCCTTAGGACAAAGATAAATATAGAATGTAAAGTCAACGTGCCTGCTGCGAGTTAATGTTGAGTTGGCATTAGTCCAACTCGATTGTTATAATAATACAGGGGTAGGTAGAGAAGAGGACACAACTTCCTATCAAATTTAACTTATGTTCTTATGAATTTATTATTAATACCATTGTCATTGGGAATGTGTGTGCAGTCAAGCGCTCAAACTGCAATGAGTGTTAGTAGCACTCTATTGTCAACCACATGGAATGCGACTACCAACTATTCAGAACAGTTTGAGCGATTAAAAAAGAAAAACTGCGTCAAAAATCATCAATATTAAGGCTATAGGTACTACATCTTGCAAACTGTCGTGGTTTGTTTTGTATAAATATTTCCACCCGCAACTACCCATCATGTCAGTTTAACAAACACTTTATATCGATATATTATTGTAACGCAAGATATTATTGAAAAAGCTTGAGTTTTCACATAACAAAATATGACAAGGTCGAGCTGCCATAACACATGTCATACTGTCGCTGGTGATAATCAAATGCCATACGATGCACAATTAACATACCCTTATCTTATAATATGTGTATTCAGTTAATATGTGGTTACATAGCTATCCTTTGAAAATCTATTAACTGACATATTATATAACATTTTGGCATGGGTTTATACTTGCGCTGGCATTTGATCATTACATAGAAGTATCTATATTGGGCAATTTGATCTGTGTTGTGAATCACAGGCACCGAATGTTAAATGTTTGAAGAATTTAGCCTAATGAGCCCTTCGTTCATAGTAGATAGGAATAGAATGTACAAACTGTATCGGTCATGTCAGTGCAATGATACATCACAGGGTAAGGATGTATATCCATACTCTGTGATATGATACAATCTAACAGTCCGGCTCACTAATCCTATCCTGTCCTGTTTTATGAGCTGTATTGAGATAAACGATGAAATAAATCAGTCAGAATACATGCAAAGTACCCGACATGACACCCATCGATCATGATTTATAGCCAAGTAATGTGTTTATCGTAAACCTTCCTCGATTTATTATAATCACTCTGGCTGAATAGGCAATAATACAAGCCATGAAAGGCTACGTTATACAATCTGGTCTTAACCAGTGATACCTTGCCTGAGCCTGAGCTGTCCAACAGAGCACCTCAACTTCCTATAATATAACGATCCGATACAACAGAAGAGAGTGGGGCTACATTTTTTTGGGTTTGGGTATAACTGTGAACTGGTCAGGTAAGCACGGGTGTACAACTGTGATTCCAGGTTCCCACCTAATTAACTGACCAAGTGTGGCCACATTGGTTCTGCAAGCTTATTTTATTCTGCCAGTGGTGTTTTGATGACACAAAAATACAAAGAGATGGAAACCAACAACTGATAATAGGCTTGGAGATCTATACTTATATAGATTAGTTAAGGGATTGGCTTTACATGGCTATAAGGACTTCTCCAGCATGGCATACACATATCCTAGCGTCAGCCACAAAATCAAATTTTCCTTTCACAAGCAGCTCACTAGCCACAGTGAAAGCATATGATCTAACAATGCCTTAGTAAAAAGATAACAAGCTGGCAATCAACGATCAAGGGTCAGCTCATAAACTGTGAGGTTTAGCTTTACTCCTAACTAATGAATTAACTCAGGGATTCAACGGCGATAGTTACACTTCTAACTATGACCTTGGTTTTAATATTGAAAACAGAGGGCATTGAAGCTTGAAGCACACTCAGTTTATTATTTACCCAAGAAACAAGCCGTCATTGACTTCCAGTATAGCATAAATATGTAGTGCAAAGCATCACAAGCCGACAGCCATAAAATGCTTTGCTCAGTAATAAAACATGCTATTCAAATTACAAGCCCTATAGAAAATCTATATTGACGCAATCTATTCTTTATCACTGAATAAATAGCCCTAGTTCTAATTTTGGCATTCATGTGCACATAGCTGCATCATTACCCCCTGCTGTATTAATCAATAACAACTGTGGTTTCTGATGCGTGAGATGATAAGTACTTGTGATTGATTGCCTGCTGTTTATTTAACACGCAGTATTCCGAGGCTAGGTTTTTCCTGTAGCATTCCTTTAGCGTTACTTACTCAAGTGAGTCATTTGTTCTAGAACATTCTACAGTGGAGCACATTAGCAGGGGGAGAATTTTTGGCTCGCTGTGCCCCAGCTCTTGGCAAAGCAGCATTATCAGCAGTCATATAAGAAGGAGATTCGAAGTGAAAACTGAGACCCAATCTGGTACTGTGCAATCAGCATCATCAGAGTTATAGATAGTTATCGACTATTAAGCACAAGCGGGATACAGCATCATCTTCAGTGGTAGCATCCCGACACACACCATTTGGTCTGACGTCAGCTTTACTGGCAGGAGATTGGAGGAGAAGCTCACTAGGGCAGACAACAGAGTCAGCTCACAGATATATGGTCAGCATCAGCTCACTAACATCTGTCGGTAAGTTTGTGTGGATGAAATCTTCCATATTCATATTGGGCATTTAAATCCTGGAGTTGGTTCACATGGTTATAATTAATTACAGATTGCCTGTGTGAACGGTACTGCTTGTTTTTTGCTTCTGAGGAATTTCATGTTATTCGCAGAACATAATGAGGTTTGACAGGAAAAAAATACATTATACATTGCTAACATTCTATATTGACAATGTATAAGACTCAAACTGTTACTGCGACTCAAGGAAATGTTTGCTCCCTGAATTCTGTATAGCTCAAAGGCCAAAGATAAAAAATTGATGGTTCAATCTCAGCCCCATTACCTAATGGGCAATTTATTGTCAAAATCAGGGTGTGAAATAAATGGTCTATGTCATGATGTCATTGTACCTATAACTTGTTAAACTGTAATTACTTCAATATTTCATGTAGTTCATGTAGTTCATGTATTGCATACCCTGAGTCAGACAATATAATTGTGCGACTAACTAGCCATAATGTGCTCATTCTGAGATCAAAGCCTTGATTAGTTATTTTGAGAGATACAAAGTTTAATTTCCCTAAGTGGCAGCAGCAGCAGTTAAAATCTTTTTGGAACCTACGGCTACAGATGTTACTATGAAAATTGTAAAGATTCAAAAAGTGAGGCGAATAAATATTTTTTTATAAAAGACAGGCTAACAGTTTGCAGCTACAAAGGCTCAGCAAAAAACTTTGAACTGTCTTAACTGAACTGTCACTGCTCGCCATTATTGCTGATCTGCTCCAAAATCTTATAAATACTCAAGTGAGTGATCTTTGATTGAAATAACACCCTGAATCTCCAATATAAGGAAACCAGATCGCTTTCAATCAGCGTAAAGTTGATGTGCAAGATGCAGTTCAATGGATTGTAACGGTATTGGTCAGATCAGCTAAGCAGGAACAACCAGCTGATAAAATGAACCATCGGGAGGGAACTCAATTTCCAGCTAGAAACGCTTGCTTAGCCTACCTGTCATCACCAGAGTAGTAATGTGCTATTATAAGTATCACAGCCAGGCAGTTTTTTGATAGCTACATCTTTTGGCTGTAATATTGAAAACCATTGGCACTTTGCCAGCCAATTTTACATCATATCAAATAGTGTGGTGCAATGACAGCTGTCACACTGCCAATTCAACATGGATTTGACATTTGACGTTGCCTGGGATTGTTTTTTATACTACTGTGAAAAGAAGATGATGTTTGAAATCTGATGAGAGGCCTGTTTACTTACTTTTAGAGATGTTAAAATAGTCTGATCTGATAATATTTTCAAGTTACGAAACAACAACAGCTAGAGCTGTTTGCCTCAGAACTTTCACCACAAGATACTTGATATCTGAAAACACTAGCTACAAGAATAAGCCTACAATACATACTCTTTGGCGTGACACATAAACAGACATTTATGTCATTGGAACCAGATATTTATGGTTTTGATTTATGGTTTTCCTTCATTAGTGATAGTTTAGCAAATAGAGAGAAAATGCTAAAATATACAGTACCATGTCTATACTTGTAAAAATACAGAATTGTGCGGCTTAAAAATGGATGCAAGAGCTTTTTGTAACAATGCCAAAAGACCTGAGTTAAGAGAAGCATTTCTGGAATTATGGCCACTTTTAATTCATCTAGCTTCCTATTTTGATAAATGAGCTAGGTAAATTTTCTAATTGGGGAGATGCTCCATGCCTATTTCACATTTCAATTTGTAGGGTACTGGTGCAAGTCTCTGTGTCTAAAATAACTAGACGGCAACTATCAGATAAAGTGAAAACTTGCATATTATAAAATGATAGGCAATGAGGAAACAAATTATCCAGTCAGTGAGAGTGAATCAGTTGATGATGTAATAGAATGGATAGTTAGTATCTGGTAACCAACTGGTACACATACAAAAATGTTGATAGATAACAGACTGTGATAGCTACCATGTGACAGAGTGCTAAGTGAGATTCAACCCATAATGGCACATGTATGCAGTTCATGTTAAAGCCAAAGAGTGTCTGGCAAGTTGGAAAACGGTGAGCAACGCAGTTTGAGCGCAGACTTTATGCAATTCATTGCAGTCCTGTTGAAATCAGATCAGATTGTGATCACTCAGCACAATGGGATAACTTCCTGGTTTTCTTAGATACCAATACTTTAGTGATAATATGCTAGTTATGCCATGCTTTGTGCTAAACAAGAATGTGTCGCCATGTTAGACATTGCATCCTGGTGTTGAGCTGACTGAAAGAGGGAAAAGCCTCGGATTGGTGAGTAATACACGTATCCTGTCCAAAACCATTACATCATAAGTATTTTAGCTTATCTATAAGACGTAGGTGAATATAAAGAATTACAAAAGCCAATAACTGCCTACGTGCCTGGTGTAAATTTTCATGCTTGGGAGGTGAGCCCGGATCAGATATACAATTCCGATCTAGATAAATGACCGGACCAAGTGTTTCAGAAAAAGGTACCATGTTATTAATGCACCTGTGGTAAACACAACTTCAGATGTTATTTTTAATGATCGAAAATATGCTCAATAGCTTTCCACAATGCATCATTATTCAGTACTTTGGTTTGGGGCATGGAAATGTAATTGCTTACATTGTCTTTATGTATACAAATACAGTATCCAAGCATCCCCAGTTGTGCTGAGCCCAGAGTATCTATCTGGCGAACCAAAGAATATAAATTTAGGTCAACTTTTGAATTTCAAGTATCAATACACTATTATGGTTGCAACAAAAAATATATCAGATTCGAACACAAGAGGCCTATTATCTCAGTCTGCCAAATGCGCCAGATATGACTAGGTTCCTCTCGACCAACATTTGCAAAAAGTAGCCAAATATCACCTTCATTTGAAAGATACTCTGGTTCAAGTTTGTAGGTGGCTGTGACAAGAGTACCTTACTCATGATGGCACAGAAAGTGGCAAAATCATAAAGAGAATAAGACATATGGCTGCAAACATTGCCAAATCTAAATAAGAAAATGGAAATTAGCTTGCAAAGGAGCTTTAATTACTTTCCAATGAAAAAAGCCATATACCGGCAAAGCACGTCTTCAGAGGAAATGAAAAGTGCATGAAAAACCATAACAGCAGGACATCAAGTAGATCCTGTCTAACTACCGCTCCAAAATATGACAGGCCGTTAATGTACTGCATAAGTCAGAAAAACTGCCTGTTTTTCAGATTTTTTTATAAGTTAAGGGGCTAAATCTCTCGACTGCCAGTAAATATTGTGTAACACTATTCTCATGTGTGTTGATTTAGTGCTCGTTAGCTGAGAATACATGGCCTTGCTTGCAGTAAGGTATACCCCATAGCGCTAAGCATAAGTGGGTAACCGTTAAATTTGATATCAGTGAATCAACTTTGAAATAGTCAGTGTATGCAGAACATTAACCTATCCTCTGAATTATCTTCGGGTGCAGCGAGAGTGTTGCCGGTTACGACTGTTGGTCTGTGAAATACACCAAGATGAGAATGTTCCATTATTCAACCCCAAAGTCAGCTTATCTTTAAACCGTGAATGTGTAATACCGATCACGAGATCCGCTTCCTATGGTTGTGCAATCGCTAAGTAAACATAATGTCAAGTGACTTGTTATACTCTTCACTTGAATCTCTTCTTATCTCCCACTAAGAAACAAACAAACTTTGCAATTAAGATAATCACTTTGGTTACGTGTCAAGGTCACATAGGCAAACTAATGATGTCTATCTTTGTGAAAAACTTGATCATCCATGGTCTCAAAAACTTTAATCCCTCAAATCCTGTTAATGAAATTTCGGTATTGAATGATCCTGGATTGAGTATTTACTTCGATGACTTTTTGATAAAACTAACCTAACCACAATCCAATATATACGAACGCAGCCGTGCCTGACTTGATAAGTTTTCCATGCTGTTCCAGCTTAAATCAGCCGGGAGAGTGAGCAAAAACTGAATTTGAAATTATTTTCTTCATGTAAATTTCAAAGGGAAGACAATTCACAGACTGGCCAGTTACGAATCTGTGGAGAAAACTCTCACTTTGCGTCCACTATATGATCAGATAATGTTTTGTGAGGAAGGTTCTCTTGCTACTGCATAGTATTCAATTTAAAGCAATATTAACAATGAGCTTCCAATCACTTTATATTCAAGCTGAAATGTAATTTAAAGGATGAAAGTAGGTCAGCATTTCATGTAGTCAAAGGAATATTGATTATGCATTGAGTTGCGACAGAGTTTAATAATAAAACTATTGTGCTGCTTTTCAATACCTAGATCTTTCAGTGACGAGCTCGCATTCCTGAGCCTAGACTTTTCTATTTTGTCTACACTGAATAAAAGTTGAATCTGAAGGAAAGTAACTATGAGTCTGGCTATCTATATCTGTGATTGATATTAAAAACTCATCACTCAATCGCCGGCACGCATCCAATTATGCTCACCACACTTTGGTTTATAATATCCATGATGAACTCTTCATGACTGTGACTAACACCTAATGTAAATGACTAATTCAATTAAGCCTAGTGCAGAAAACTAAATTCCATATCCTCACAATTTGCACATTCCTGTAATAATAATTACCTGTTGATGCTAATGGCCCAGGTGATGACCCTGACAGGAACCTTAGGAGTGAATTTAGCATACAATTGTTTCATCTGCTTTTAAGGGTAATAAACTTCTGATCCCTTCCATTGCTAGGTAAACATAATATTCATTCACATGAATCTATATTATACATTTATATGAATGAATTCCAGTTGGTAGTTGATTGGCAATACCACAGCGATTCATCGTTGAAACATTCACAATGGGCTGGTAACAGCTTTTGGTAGCAACATTCGTCTGTCAAACAATTCGACCTTTCATTTGCTTATTAATTCCGTCTTTACTGCATATTTTCCAGGAAATATGAGAGAGACTGTACAAGTGGTTCTTTTAATATCCCAACCCACTCCTGTATATGCAAAGTTGTGAACGAGGAATAACAATGTGTTTTTTGACAGTTGTTTTTGAGGAAATTAACATGGCAAGAAGCCATCAAACTTTCAGATGTGTATTAGAATAGCTTTCCCCAATTAATTACACAACTGACACTGTGATTGATCACTGGCATATCAGGATCTTGGTGTTTGATTAGTCTTTAACTCCTTGGTTATAACCAGTGTCATTTTTTTTAGATCAATGTTGAAGGAGTAGCTAGTGAAAAATCATGGACGCCAACAGTAAGCGCAAAGGTAGGAATTCTAAACATAAATAAAATGTTCTTTTATGTAACGATCATAAATGAAATGTTATGGGCACTCTCGGTAAGCCATTCAATGATTATCTTACTCTTTTTTCAATATAATTTCTCCACACAACAAAGGTTAACACAACTTTATGTCAATCAATACGATTGTCTCAATATTTTGCGGAACATTATGTTTTGCCCTATCCACAACCAGTTATCAATTATGTAATATCCAGAGGGGTATTATAATCCTTATCCTATCATAAAATTAATCATCAACTAAGCAGGATATAATATTGATCAGCCATGAACTGCCAGGTCATATCTACAGAGTTATTAGAGGTATTAGACCCCAATGAAGATCCTTCTTCCAGTTTGGGTATGAACACTTCCCCAATGATAAATTTCTCCTCAAATTCAATTCTGTAAAGAGAAGATTTATGTTAACTGAAAAAGTTATCTTTGGTTTGACCATCAACAAAATTATTGTGACGACTAGCACATATGAGTTTGAGTTCGACGAAACCTTGCATACACAACTCCATGAAATTTAACATGTCATGGTGTTGAGCAGGTAAAACTTTGGTCTATTATTATGATACCGCCCTCAAATGACAGTGATTGCTTGGCCTTACTCAAACAAAAACAATTCACGTTACCATTTTCTTACATCAAAGTCCCTCTCCCTCTTTTTGACAGATCTATATACCTGCGATCAGTGTAAATTCCAGACAGGAGACTTTATGATGTATATAAGTCACAAGAATGAACATACAGATAAGAAGAAGCAGAGATCCCTCTTTACTTGTGGTAAACTCTAAAAACCCTTGAAGTGTACTGGCAGAAGTCTCTTACAATGAGGAGTATTTTTTCGCTCGCTCCAGAACTCCTTGTGATTGCTTTGCTTCAATTTGATCTGGTCTGGCTTGTTGTCACATTAGGTTGCCTAGCAATGTTCAGAGTTAGTTTACTGACACAAAGTTTCTACAGCCAGTGTTATTCGCCTTTCTAGTGGTTGATAGTTAGTTAAATGAATGTTTGCTGTTTTCAATATACACATTATGGGCCTCTTTTAGATATAAGGAGTTCTAAAGTCTGGAGATCTTACATGTGTGTGTGTACAGTCTTGACTATTCACCACAGCTCTACATACCATTTGCCTCTAGCTGGTTCCGAAACTTATTATGTCGACTATGTTTTTATTTGTGACTGTGTAATAGAAAATCTCCATCCGTTTAGTTGATAATTTTATGGCAGACTAGTGAGACCTACAAATCATTCCAGTCTGATAGGGTTGTGGTGGTGGGTTGCTGTGCACTCCTCATTTTTTCTCACACAAAAAATTCAAAAATATCTTCTGGGTGAGCTTCATGTAGACAAGCTAATCTTAGTCACAATTTCCCTAGCTTAGGTAATTCAAAAAATCACATCAAAGAAAAAAAGGTGATCTGAGAAAAAGAACCAACAAAAGAAAATCAGTCATCGGATATCGCATATCACATATATATTCTACTGCCATTTACATAGGTTATGCCATCATCTTCTCAGGGTTATTACAAAAGTATAGTTGCCATAACTCCTACATGCTGGGTAATCAAAGAGGGAGAGTGAGCTCAAAGGAATTGACTATGCATGACCACAACTGTAATATTGAAAGTAACTTGTGTGCAGGTTATTTGTTGCAACTTAACTCAAAGCCAAAAAATTTGCTGATTATTTTCTTCTTCGAATATTTGGAAACGGTATGAATATTGAATGGAAATCAGATAAGACTATGCCAGCGCCAGGATTCATATTTTCTACGGGAGGTTACTCAGGGTGGTATCTGACACACAGGAAGAGCTAAGCAAGTCGTTGTTACAGTTTTCCCAGGGATATCAATGGCTTAGTGGCTGTTAAGCTTACTACTGCCAGCCAGGTAAATCTCTGGTCGTTGAATTTTGTATAGCTCAAATAAATAGCTAAGTGAGCATATTGTTCACATGACGGGCATCACATTTGCACCAACTGGTTTAAAAATCAGCGTATGAAATGGATGAACAAGATGAAATAGTGAAGTTTTTACCGATTTACCAGTTAAAAATAATGTCTTTCGCTTAGTCCATTGATTTCATTCACTGTCTGGTAAAATCAGTTTCTGCCAATAGTTTCCTCAATAAGTTACGGTTCTGAAATCGAAGCCTCAATTAGCTATTTTTGAGCCATACATAATTCGATAAACATGAATTATCTGACTAGCAGTGGTAATAGTTTAAACCTCATAAATAGATTGCGCTTGATAACATTTGGCGATTGAGACGATCCCCTGATTGCATATTATGCAATAAGCAGAGAACCATCTCAAGTGTCCATACCCTAATGTTGATTGAACTGTAGGGGATTCCTGAAAAGGACGCCAATAGGTCCTCAAACTTTTGATGGCAGGGCAATCTTCAGAGAACTGTGATCAGAAAAGGATTTAATCAACATCTCATCCTTCAACTGTCTGATGTCTGAGTGTGCAAATAAACTTCTCACTGATACTGCAGCATGATTCAATGCAACCTGTAGAGGGGTAGCAACTCCACATATCACCAAATGTTATCTTTCTACAGTAAAACTGAATACAATGGCCAGACACATATTATTGTGTCTGCAGCTGGCTATTGTATTAAGTTTTGCTGTAGATAGAAGGGAAAGCAGCAGATGTCAGAATGCTAACCGCAACAAAATTGATAGGGGTTTCCGAGCCTTTCTGTGCAACAAAAAATCTGACATGCCTTAATTAAAACTGATTGCTAATTGGGTTCGCTGTCATAGCTAGGGATTTACTGATTATCCTGTTTGTGCATGGTATCCGATTTGCTTATGGATACCCAATGACCGATATTAACGTTTCTTATTCTGGCGGAAAGCTTAGACTTGATCTTATATTGATGTTTTTTGTTTGTTGTTTGTTTTCCTGAGTTGCACTCCCTCTCACTGTTCATTTTCTAGTTAAGTTACTTCATACATGGTGGGACCTGAGTGGCAGCTTTTTAGGTTGTCTCATTTTGCAATGACTGATTCTTCATCATCATTTATTATGTTACATAGGGGGTGGCTTGTAGAATTTAAATTAACTGAAAGCTTTTTGAAGTAATCTGGTGGCTGCTCCATGATATTTGTTACATCATAAAGTAATTCTTTCAATGTTTTTTTGGCACTGTTTCATATGGTCTGGTTTCGATTGTGGGCATCTTCCGATGGTTTAATTCTGTGTAGCTTCTGATAAAGGGTGTTTCAATTTTTATCATCAGCTTGTGACTGGCTCTAGTGTTAAGGGCCAAGAGTTTTTTGTCGGTCGGTAGCTCTTTGGTCTTTACTGAATCGGGCTATCTCCTAATCGGTTTTCATACCAAACAATTTGCTCAGACATGTATATTATGAAGAGCTTTGAGGTTCAAACTATCGAAAGAAAATATTTCGTTATCAGCCTGAGAGTTGTTAATGTTAATATCATTAGTTTGGCCCTTTAGGCCATTGTCTGTTTGTAAAGAGTATTTACAATGTAAAGCCTTGTAGGTAATCATCAACAAAAATATTCTAATTTTAGGTATGTGTGACTACATGACGCCATTTCCAGAGCAAATGACAATTCACATAGGTAGTCATGTTGCCCCAGAGATCATACATGTCAAAGAGGAACTTGAAGATGAGAATTACCGACACAGCATTGAAAGGCCTGACAGCATCGGAGCAAGTAACAGTGTCAAAAGTGGCTCAACTTCCAACACAAGCAGCTCAGTTGTTGTGAAGACATGTTTCAAGACATACGGTAAGAAAGTTGCAACGAAACAAGATCCTGCTCTTCCACACCCGGCCATGACTGTTGTAGAACAATTCCAAAATAAAACTAAGTCGGACACTGATCATTTAAATCTGGCTATTAAAGAGGTGAGATCTGTCTCAGAAGATTCGGATACTAGCTCAGCAACCCACATGTCAACTCCATCGGATGTCGATCTATCCTCAGTAGCCAGTGAAGCTTTGATTGGTATCCTTGCACCTCGGAGGGTCAAATTAGCAGCAAAAAATGCTGCCAAACAGTCAGAATCTGCAGAGACGACAGACACAGCTGTTAGTGAGGAAGTAGACCTTCAAATCCGGTGTGAGACTGGCACCACACAAGCAGTAAATAAAGCTCCAACACAAGCGGACGACAAGACACCAGCACAACCAGGTGCAAAGAGACGATCACAAACAGTTGACAAGGCAATACCACAAGAAGAGAAGTCAACTGAGATTTCCTCCCAAGCGGTCCCTGTTCACGAACTCCAACAAAGGAGAGGTAGAAACATTTTCATAAAGTATAAGCATGATCAGTCTGTTGGTGTACGATTTTTTAAGGACCAGGCGAGAATTATAGCGACTGATAAAAAATGTCCAACAATTAGACCAAAGGATGGCTTGACAGTTGAGGCCGAGGATTCAGGGGTTGAACTTGATTCTGAATTTAAAACCCCACTATCGACTGACAATAGCCATACTCCTATCATACATCATCTTGTGTCCCAAGTTGCTGAGAGCCTCAATCAATCTCCAGTTAACATCCAATGTCTCGACAATCAACCTTCAAAGAAACCAGTTGCTGAAACCAGTCATGAAGATGCTAGGAACATAACTGTAGGAGCTGACAACTCCTGTGGTAAGGGTCAAGAAGCCAAAGATGTTGGTAAGAGTACAGCCGTCTTGGAACCAGTGACAACATGTTCACAGCCTACAGGGGATGTAAGTAGGTCTTATAGGAAACCAAAGCATGACATTCTGATGCGATATCACGGAGAGCAGCAAAAGCTTGCGGAGTCTACTAATGCCACACCTATTTCCGAAGAACCCTCTGTCGTCGTGCCCCTTAGGGTGTCTGAAAGCAAAACGGTTTGTTCCCCTACTAAGGACTTTGTGTCTGCTTCCTACCATGTTAAAGTGAGCTATGGGAAAGCTCTCCCTGTCGCTTCCTCAAACAAAGAAACATTGAAACCAAAAGCCTCAAAAATGACTAATGACCAACTGCTGAAAACTACTCAAGTTCGTTTGAAGCGTATCAGTGCGGATGATGATTTAAACCATACTGAGTTCGACGGCAACAAGTTCGAAAAACTGAGATCATCGTTTCAACATTACTTTAAAAAGAAGAGACTGAATGATAACACACAGCCTCGACTAGCATTACGTAGAGTTCGTAACAAGAGTAAAAGTAATTTGAGATCAAATTTATCGAAACAGTATCGATGTTCTTTCTGCGAGTTTCAGACTCCATCGAAGGATGATCTTTTCACTCATACAAATGAGCAGCATGCGGAAGAAGAGGAGATGTATATTTGTGATCAATGTGATTACATGACCTCAAGGCAGTCGAAGCTCCTCTCACACAAGAAAACTCATCCTGAACAAAAGAAGACTCCGGAGGGAACGAAAACAAGGCAATCACAGCGCCTTGTGAACGATCTCCACGCGGCAAACAGCAAAAGATCAGCCATCTCCAATGTCCCCTCCCAGATTGATGGTGCTAGTGCTGAGGAAACTGGAGCACCAGATGTCAAGGCGTTCAAGGTCATTTCTGCTGAAAGCTTGAAAGCACTGTCGGAGGCTGATTCGCTTTATCGATGTGACTTTTGCAACTTTACCGCCAAGAAGCGTCACAATGTCGTTGTTCATGAAAGGATACATACTGGAGGGACCCACATCTACAAGTGTCAGACCTGCCCTTTCAAGGCAATCCGGCTTAAACAATATATGATACACCAAGAAACTAAGCACCAGCCAGAAACCGGATTCATACAGTGCCACAGCTGTGAATTCCAAGCCACAAACAGGATTGAACTAAAAAGACATCATCTGACTAACCATGCTAAGAGAGTCGTACTGAAATGTGACAAATGTGACTATAAAACACTTAAGATCACTGGTATGGCCGTACACCAGCAGAAGAAACATGCCCAAATAACCAAACCACAATCCTTGTCAGACACAAAGGCGCTGTCAAGGGCTCGGGGATATGCTCGCAAGCTGAGTCTGAAAAGTACTACAAGGCTTACTTCAAAACCTAAATCGTTGCCCTTCAAATGTGTAATCTGCAAATTCGCTACCAGTAACCATCAAGCGTTGAAAATGCACATGCCAATACATGCAAAGAAAACTTCGGGTGTGTTTACATGCGACTTTTGTGAATTCTCCTCTCACAAGTTGGGAATGCTAATCCGACACAACAGACATAAATGTCAATTCAGAGAGGCCACAGCATAACTTTGTGGTTAATCACCAGCATCAACAGGTCAACCTGGACCTTGCAAACTTCAACTCAACTTCACCAACAATAAATTTGACTATGGCACTGATTTCTTTGTATGGAGATTGTTAAGGAACAAGGATCTGTAGCTGGTTCCTTTTTCAGTTCTATCTTTTGTCCTGTAATTTCACTGTAACTGCTTTCAGTAAGATACCTTTTGGTGTACCTTCAACTTCCAAATAGAGACTTTAGATTACCTACATACTACAGAAGACTTCAACACCTTACATAACACCCTTGAACTAGTATACCTCAAAGATTTTTTTACTCAAATCGTAAAAATTAATTTTAAGATTTTAAGAATGAGAACCATTGTAGTTGACTTTGACTAGAACTTTTCCATCTGCTTAACTATGACATCCCTTAGTTGGACCTTCTTCAATAATTTCATCTTACCTGATTGTATTACAGGTAGTACTTCTATTTACATAAATATTATTTACAATTGAGAACATTATGTTATGTCTTCCAACAAAAATACCAAATACAATCTTGTCGATGGATATTGTACAGCCGTGGTGGCGTTGTCTTCAAACCGACGGATAAAATACTTGGCCTGGACAATCACTTAGAAAAATATAATTCATTTAATTATCTCAGTCAAATACCAAACATGTCATTGATAATCGAGCACTATCTCTTTATTGTAACAAAAATAACAAAAATTACTATTTGAAAACTTAAATCTCGAGTTTATGTTTCTCCCCGATCGGGTTTTGAGCGCTGTCAGTTCAACCCAATAAACACTCTCTTTTGATGCCAAGACTTCAAACAAGCTAGTAGGCAAGCTTTCTTTAGTATACTGTATAGGTTCCGACAATACAAACCCTATTTGCTAGTGTACGGTTTTGTACAGGGATGGACATTTGCATGTTAAATATATTATAACTATACACTTTTTATACGGCAGACAATATCGTCAGGGAAATAACAAATCTCATCTGTTTGGTTTAGCAGGAAGTACTCTGAGACTGAACGGAGTGTAGTATTGTAGTAGTATGAATAAAACACGTAACATGTGACATGTTACGTGTTACTACGGCTGTTACTCTTTTCTACTCCCTGAGTTTGACAATTTTTACTGCAAGTGCTTTGGTAGTGAACCATGCCTACTTTGTCCACCAGTTTCATCCCCTGAGTACGCAGATTATTCCTTTGCTTTTGGTTCACCGAACAGCTTGCAACCAACTTTGATTGAAGATCAGTTGAAACTTTACCACAGGCTGTTTGTGAAGTTAGAGCAATATTCGATTTGATTCTTTTCAAATAAACTTTTATCATAAATAAACTGAAGGTAATATCCATGGTTATTATAATTCCCAAGCAGAACTTAACCATTGATAAGAAAATGGAAAAAGTCTCACAACTTCTCTTATTGTTGTGTTTTGATGTTTTGCCTTCAGTGATGCGCTATTATTGTAATAATGAGAAAGTAGCTTAGTGGTACAGCGCGTCTTCACTGCTTTGCTAGACAAAGTTTACTTCGATTCTCAACTGAGGAGAAATGGACAGCATACCTTGGATTATACTTTGGTCTACATGGTTATGGTTCCACAACCTACTAATGAACCAAAACTCAGGATGATGCTGAGGCATGCTGATGATATGAACACTGCAACAGTACAAGGACCTGTTTGACTGCAATTACTAAGCAGAAGCAGAAGAGAAGAATCTAAGCTAAGTTAGTTTGCTTCTGTTTTCAGGTAAATCAACATAGTCTTGTACAGGTACTTATATACTCTTGATGATGTATGTGGAGGGTTTGATTAGGATATGGCATCACCTTGAGGCTGTCAATGGTAAATAGAGTAAACACCTGATGGCGTCTCATGGGCAAGCCTTGCCCTATAACAACTCAGCCAGGCATCAGGTTGCTCTACATGTAGTCTGAGCCCCCCCCCCCCCAGCCAGCGCAGATATGGTAGAATGGCAGAATGGTAGGGGTTTAAATACACCTTAGTTCCCAACGTTTCTAGTCCAGTTCCTGGCTAGGTTGATTGGAGTGCAGCACAGGCTGCTTGCGCGTGTAATATCCCCTGGGCCCTAAAAATCGTACAACTGCAACAGGTTGAAACATATGTGTTATCTCTGATCTTTATACATCATTCAAATTGAAAGTAGTCAACCTGTCATTTTTTTTCTGTCGATGGCTTTGTTATGTAACTATTCTGCATTTACCTGGCATAATCACAATTGATTGGCTGCCCAACATCTTTGAACCAATACCCAGCAGAATGTGACTCTGCAATAGGACCCCTCATTAGTAATTTCTAATCCTATTTCTAGTACTCATGTCAATTTCAGTAATACCTAGTCACATATGGTTTTCTCTGCAGCATGGTCCTGAATTAATTAATCTAGACTGTTTACATTTTTTCACCTTTCACCGCCATGTCCTGATCGAGTGATTGGTTTTTTCTTGGACTCCCAGTTCCCCCAAGGCTTCTCTATTGCACTCGATCAATTTTATCACTTTGTTCTAGATCCAGCCAGCATTGATTGTGTCACGCCAGCACTACTTTGTCCGTCCACGCCCTCTGCATCCTTTCTCCACATCTCGTACGCTCTTCTGATAGCTTCATCTCTCTAACATTGACAAACATGACCATTCCATTCTAGGCTATCTTTCCTCATTCACCTAGACTGAGTACCTAAGTTATAAAAAATAATTGAAACCCATAATTTCAAATTATTTTGGGTAAAATAAAACGTTTGCCCTCTCATAACATTGACTGATTGATTGTATTCTATAATAATAATATGTTGCGAGATAAGGGTGTTCATACTGAAAAGGAGCCAGCACATACAAGGAAAAACAAGTTCAAACACTGATGGATGATTAAAAGAGAATATCATTTAAAATATGGATAGCATGCCTCAAAAAACAGTCTTTACCAAGGGCACTTCTGTGTTTAATTGTTCGATACCTGCCTGAGGGGCATTTAGCAAGAAAGTTGTTCATAAAGTGGTCATCGTCATGGATATATCGGAGGGCAAGTGTTTTGGTACGCTTCGTCATAAGGCTGTTGAGATCATCTACTTGGAGTTTGAGCTTTGAGGCCTGATCAAATAACATGTAACTCTTGGAGTTGCCTTTCTTGATGGAAGGCAGCATTACCACAATCATTCAGCAGAGATCGACTATGCCACAAGTCTATACTGCGGGCAGAATGATACCTGGTATTCATTCGCATGCGTGGGATTGCTTTTGGGTTGTAAATTCTCTGTTCCACACCCCTGTATGTAAGCACAAAATTGTGGATGGAAAAGTATATATGTAAGGGTTACCTGCAGTAGCAACTCATGTTGAAGTTCTTTGCATTGTGTCCTTTTTTCTCAACATGCAACTACTCATCCAATGGTTGTAATGTTAATGTTATGTGTTGATAATATATAGATTTGATGCTTTATAGTATAAGGTCAATGTATATATTTTGGTGGATCTGATCATCCGAACCTAATGAAGTGATCATGAGTATGTATAATCTTACTCGGCAGATTTGATTAAGAAAAATGCTATGATCCCGTGTGCGCACCTTGCTAAAAACACATCGATTCATACTTCATACAAAACAACAATTTCTATTGTTGTGTTCTCTGATTTGCGTTGGCTATTCTTGCTAAATTTGTCGGGATCATTTTGCTTGTAGAGTGTGGCCCCGTAATGGTAGTACACTATGGTTCACACATTTGTTGAAGCACGACACAATGTTACAATGGGAAAATGTGGCTCAATGTTTCCATAAGATATATCAGCGTTGACCTACGTTCCCCTGGGTGAGTTAGCAACATAGGCTTTTGTTGAATGCAATTAATTATTTGTTTTGTAATATTTATAAGTGATTGGCATCCACTTGATAATCATGAAATTCAGGTCAACATTTATTAATAATGTATGTGTTATTTTTCAGATTTCCAAATATTACTTTTCCTGTTTGTATCATTTGTTTCTGTTCACTATACTGTTGCTGGTACACAGAGAAGAAAACACTTTAAAAGCAAAGACAACACAGTGATATGCCTCTCCAATGTTTGGTAGAAATCACTGGGTACTTCCCACAATAGACAGTTTTCTGAGCTCTTATTTATGCCTCAATTTGGAGTTGTCCTCTCTCCAGTTTGGTACTTTTAACCCACGCCGCATAGGAAAAACCTGCCCAAAGAGCGTTATCTTGAAAACCGCTTATGTTAGGATAAAAATGATTTTTGATTCAGAGTTTGCACCATTGAGACAGGGTTTCCAAACCATTGGAGGCTTGAATGTTGATAAATCTTAATTTTAGTGACGAAACTCGTGAAAAATTCTGCCAAATTGTCCGCAAAACAGGCAGAAAATGCTATAATTGACTATCCAAAAACTAAAATTATTTCCCAAACTATGTCCATATGAGTTTTCAATGTTGCAGATTCTGAATAAAAAATAATTTTTATCCTATCATAAGCGGTTTTCAAGATAACCCTCTTTTCAGCACGTTTTTCCTATGCGGCGTGGGTTAAAAGTACCAGACCGGAGAGAGGACAACTCCGAATTGAGGCTTAAATCAGAGCTCAGAAAACTGTCTATGCAACAGCTTAGAAATTATCACCATGAGAAATTTTCTTTACATATAGTGTCATTGTTAATATCTTCTCATGATTATCGCATTATGGATTTTGATAACAGGCTACCTCTGTAGGAGTGACAAGTTTGTCTTTCAATAATCAGACTGACCGATTCCCATTAAAGCACAATCACCCGTGTCCATATTGCTTTGAATTTATTTATTTGTTTAAAGAGGTTTCCTGGAAAGTTCAAAGATAAAAGAGTAGTCCAATGTAGCTTGTTGAGAAACCCACAATGCATTGTTCGGGAATACCCAGCGTTATTGACTCGGTTGTAACAACAAACTGAGTGATGTATGTGCAGGGGTAGACTTTTGAGGCATTGTTTGTTGTCTGCAGTCTGAGTCATCAAAAATATCACCCAAACTTGGGCATCTGTGGACTTTCATGAGCATAAATAATAAGGACACATTTGAGGAACATTTTTTATCTTATATACCATACACTTTATAAATTCTATTTTGTTTACAACTGAAATGGTCCCACATATGTGTTCTTCAACACAAACATCAGACACACTGGAGATTTCCAGATCAAAGCACTGTCAACATGTTATTACATGTGTCGCTGCCAATAATAATGACATCTGTTTATAATTTTTACTATAGAAAAGAAAACTTCTTTGCAACCTCCACAAATCTGAGTGCCGATTATATTGCAGACAACACATATCTACATAGGATTGCTGTAGATATTCACAAGAAGTGGGGTTCGGGAATCTATCTGATGAATGATGCAAGATGCAAGATATAACGTAAAAACCTGAGAAAAAAATTGAGGTAACAATTGACAGCATCTGTCTTTAGACATGTGTGTTCACCTTGTAATATGTATCAAGTATACTTGGTCTTCAATGCAGTGAAGTTTTACCTGTGTATTAGTACAGGTGTTGACACTGATATCAGTTATAATACTTTTCTTTTGTACTTGCTTTGTATATCAATGAAACAGATGCTTTACTGTATGTAAAGTGA
This sequence comes from Membranipora membranacea, assembly GCA_914767715.1. NCBI lineage: Eukaryota > Metazoa > Bryozoa > Gymnolaemata > Cheilostomatida > Membraniporidae > Membranipora > Membranipora membranacea. Next base: position 19,630,934 of record OU612071.1, read on the forward strand.
AAGCCAGACATTTCTGGTCTTGTTCCTATAAGCTACAGATGCTTGGACTTCCTGCAAACCACTTTCTATTCCGCCATATAGAATAACGGGAAGTGTTCTGCTTCTATATTATACAAAGTCCAAGCCAAGAAGGTTATTTTTCATATTGAAGCTGGAGAAATATGGAATATATGCCTCGTGTTAGTGTGGTAAGCAATATACTACATCACCTTTTGGGTTTGCTTGACATTTAGAAAAAGCTCAGTAAAATATAAACATATTTTTACAACTTCAGTAAACTTATTGTGGAGGTAAATTCACGTGATAAATCTCATATAGATGCAATTATTGAACATTGCTTGTATTTCATTTACAGGTTTTGTGTATGATACAGAAATAATTTACAGGCAACAGCCTCAAATGGTTTGTGAATACAGATGCGCTATTGAGAGTCAGCTAATATAGGCTGAATTTTGTTTGGAGAATCTGACAATGTTGTACAAAAGAAGTTAGCATTGGTTTGTATAAAGCGTAGACTCAATGGTTGTAAGTTTTGTTCATTAAACTTGACTAGGCATAACAGGGCTAAGCATTCAATAGCCTGTATGGACAAGCTCACTTTTTGGACTTACTTTGAGGCTGCTATTTTGTATCACATCTTATTCTTCATATTCTCCCTGAACGTTTTGATCATAATCCTATCTTTTAGTATATCATAATAAGTATGACGCGTTGTGACGTCCCACAAGGTGTGCCTGCTGATTCTTAAAGCATTACTATCACATTTTAATCTCCATATTTTAGTCTATCATGTGAGCGAATTCCAGCTTTAGAATCCAATTGGCATTGGGAATAAGTGTATGTTTCCCCTGTGGTATGTCACAACAGTCATACTTATTATGAGTTATTACACTAATAATCACAAAGATAAGATGATGATCAAAAATCAGACCTAGGTGGGATTCTAAACTGGGTCCACATACCTGCAGGCAACGACGCTACCATCACGCCAGTAGGCCTAGTGGGCCTGTAATCAATATAGCTCAGGGATTTCAGCGTTGCCTGCATGGCCATTTGGTCCCAGGTTCGAGACCCGCCTAGATTTGAATTTTGATCATAATCTTATCTGTGTAATTATCAGTGTAACTCATAATAAGTAAGATGGTTGTGACGTACTACAAGGGATTGCCCGCTGATTCTTACTGCCGATAGACTGCCATCACCTTTGAAGTTTGAGAGCCCATAACTCCCTCAATATTTGGATTCTAAAGTTGGAATTCGCTCACATGATAGAATAAAATATGGAGATCAAGATGTGATACAAAATAACAGCCTCAAAGTAATGCTTTATTGCCGATTGACTGCCGTCACCTAGAAAGTTTGAGAAACTCAATATTTGGATTCTACAGCTGGAAATCGCTAACATGATAGAATTAAATATGGAGAATAAGATGTGATACAAAATAACAGCCTCAAAGTAAGTCTTTAAGTTCAGGCTTTTGAGAAATGAGTTGTTCATATAGATACAACATACAATGGTGCGCGTACCACTGCACCTCACACAGGTCTTGAGCTAGAAACCATGAGTCAAGCGCTGTTTCGAGGCCTTCTCAAGTACAACCTCCTCATGTCCGGCCCTTGCAGCATGAAGCCACCCCTGTGTGTTGATGAGCATCTCAATCAATCTCACCAATCCCTCAGTGCATTTTGTAAGTTTCAGTGGTTTGACATAATTGGTGTGTTTACGCTGTTTACTCTTCATTGTTTCTGTGCAACAATGTTCACCCTTTCACTCTCATGCTTATACTCTATGCCAAACCAGTGCAGGGAGGTTTGCTTTGCATCAAATCATCCGCTCAAAGTCGCTATCATCAAGGCACCCGCCCCTCGTGCTATAGTTCACTACTCAAATTCATCACATTGAGCATAGTACAACTCATACACAAGTCAAAGAGATGACTTGTTTGCCCTATTTATGACAAAACAGAGGGTGGGCTGCCCCTGAAGAGGGATGTAAGTTGCCCGGAGTCCTCGTACTGAGAGTGTGATACATCCTAGTAAACTAGAATGCATCCTAGAGGTGAGGCCATGGTGGACCTCTTAATCGTAAGTGTGCAGCAAGCTGCCAGAAACTGAAACAGGCACTAATCAGCCATTGGCCATGACACTTTGAACTTAGCCAATAGGCCGAGAAGCGATGACTTGTTTGCGCTACAGCCAGTGGGCTGACTGTGATCTCCTGCCAAGCTTTTAATCCTATGTTTGTAATGCCTTAGATCTAACTCGGACTCACTTTTATTTTTCACCCTGCAGAGATTAAACTACTTTAATTTGAGTATTAAAGGCATAAACCCGCTTAGCCTTCTACCCCGAGCAGTTTGCTAATCATCACTTTATCCCCTCAAACTTATCCTAACAAGGATTATAACAAAAGGAATTAAATGCTGGCCAACTCCACAAAACAAAGTGAGTGTGTTAAACCCCAGCTTACAAGTAATAGGATTATTAAGCCTTTGTCTTCACACAGTGCTGTTGCCGGATCCATGCAGATGCGCTATCTGCCTCTTGTATTATGCTTTTTGTTGCTTGTTTGAGTTCTCTTCCTGAAAACCGAACTCTAGTCAGAAATTTGGTAGCTCACATAGCTGATCTAGCCATGAATCCACGGCAGCCAATTTCCACTGCAAAAAATTCACAATTTCAACCTTTGTCTTGGCATTGTGTCACCAGATCTTTGTATCTAGTCAGTTTTCTCTCATTCTCGATTGGGAGATTTTCTTCCCAAGGCACCGTAAATTCCATCAGTACTAGGGCTTTTTCTTTGTCAGACCAGACAATTAAGTCTGGTCTTTGGTTCGTGATCACAATATGCTGTGGCAAACTAAGCTGCTCTGTGAGGTCGCATCTCACCTGCCATTCTCTGCTATTCATCAATCCCTTTTTGTGCAAAATATTTTCATGCGCTTCACCACCAGCATTAGCATATTCACACTTCTCTGTGACATATTTACACAACACTTTCAGGACTTGATTATGCCTATACGTGTATCTTCCCAGGCTCTGTGGGCAATTCGACAGTATATGTCAAAGTATGCTCTTGGCCGAGCACTCGGCCCATTTCGAGTTCTCGGTCAAATTCAAACGTTCCAGGTTTGCCGGAGTCGGTAGTTGATCATAAGCTGCACCAACCATCTTTCGTGGCTCCATCAACCACATTCTGTCTGTTTGAGCTGACGCTGCTCAACAGACTCCCAACAAGTCCACCTGCCTTGTTGGGCATGGCCTACAGCTTGTGTCTGGCGGCGCTCCTCTTCCATCTGGTGCACCTCATCAACTACCATCTGGTCTATGCTGGGTCAGCACACACCTTCACACCGTTGGCTCAGCGTAGTGCAAACTGGACCTCTTTCAACAATAAAAGCCAGTGTGGGCCAAAACTAGATCTTTCGGGTACTTCACGAAAGAGAGGCGTTGATATTCAATCATAATGTAGATAAGGTACCACAGCCTCACCTAGTACAGCTAAGGCCAACCTAGCTACAGCCAAAGCATCATTGTAGACACTAGCTAGGTTATCTTACCCTTTAAGAAAGATCGTTAATAGATGGGCTCTCTTGAGATGGGACTGTCAGCAATATGGGACAGTCAGCAATAGGGCACAGTCAACAATACTGTAGCCCACATACAAAAGAGGGGGGGAGTAGTTTACAATAAGGGGGATAATTTACAATAGGAGGGACAGTTTACGGTAGGCATGTAGCCATTGCAAAGTTAACAGAATATGGTGTTGTGTTTGGTCGGAGGTAAGAGATGATAGTGAATTTGAAATAATTTCTACAAAAACAAAAATAAAAAAATCTTGTGAAAAGTGTGCACCTCATTGCTAATTTCTACTACAAATTCAGACACATAAATCCATCACTGTTCTTTAGAGTGATGTATTGACTTTTTAATAGCCCAACAGCTTATAATTACCAAAATATTCCTGAACAATACACACACAAATTCAGTCAACTAAAGTTAAAAAAAAGTCAGAGGCAATTAATATACCATGATTATTCTGAGAATGAACAGCGGAAGCCTACATTAATAATTACAGTATTATATTATTTCAGAAAAATACAGGTAATCCAGCATAATATAATATATATAATATTTGCTGTCCGTCTAGGTAGACGATGACTGCACCGAGGTGCGGCATAAAATACATACAGCATAACATACAAATAACATGCTATATTTCAACAATCAACACTGCACCAAGTGACAGCTAGTTAGTACTGAGTGAGTCAATATTTAAAAAAAAACTGATGGTACTATGTGGTGTTACTGCTAAATTTCCATTGTGTGTAAGATGATGCATAGTGAACAATCAGACTGCACAACGTGAGGTATTTTAAACCTAAGCGTTTCGTGGATTAATGGGATAAATCTGAGCATTATTATATTTTATATCACTCAAACACATCAACTTAATATTTACATGGTACTCGGTCAAACAAATACAAGTCACAACTGGGAAGAATTGTGGATATGAATATGAATTGCATGTTAGCTGTCGATCATTGGATGTTGTAGAACTTTTTTCATACATTGAGAGCGAATACTGCAAAAGCTATATTGAAGTGTCTATCCAGATGTTGGTTACAATTTTGGTTAAAATCGCAAGGTTCCATAACTCACCACATCCCGGAGAATGGTTGGCAGGATAGGGGTGGGGGGGGGGGTGGGGGGGGGGGGCTTAAGGGCGAGACCGCAATATCTGCGCCAATTTGCTCTCAGTTTCTAGGCAGGTCGGAGCACCATCCCCAGTAGTCTGTGAGCTGCAGTGGGACTCGAACCCACGACCTTCAACACTTAGTGTTGAAGTCCGGCGCCCTAACCAACTGAGCCACCTCCCTCTCCAGATCAACCATTATTATAAAGATTTGCTATAAACACCTTCCCTCTAACTGAAATAAATTGGACTCGCTCGGGGTGTATTTGGCACCATGTTATAGTTATGCTTATATTATAATTAAGCATGCATATTTATAGCAGTATACAAAACTTTAGATTGTACAAAGGTTTTTAACATAACCTATGTGGAAGGCTCTTGCATTGTGGCCTCACCATATTGAGAATTTTCATTCTTCTCTAGTCTACATCTGGCCTTTTCAGGCTTCGTTACACATGGTTGCCTAGTCATGGGAGCATCGATATGTAAGGTACAACATCACAAGTCAGCTCCACTCTATACAGCTCTTAAAGTCAATTAAGTAATTTAATGTTTTAAATGAAGTCGCATTCTGGCAAGGTTGAGAAGGGGTTGTTTTACAAACCTCATTACTATCAGCAGTTTACTAGTACTAGGAACCAGTTCTGAATATTTCTTTGAACAACAAAATGAACTCAATTCGTTATCTAAGGAAATTTTGGATTACCTATGAACACAAATCATTCACTCAAAAAATTAATATTATTACCATCTTTTTAATTTGGTAGACAAATCTTCTTGATGATGTTAATGATACATCAAAGGGATTAAATGAAAGATGGAAATTACGTTCAATAGATGGCGCAGCCTAAATCCTCAGCTCTGGTGTTGAGATCCTTGTATTCCCTGCTGAAGAAGTCAAAGGAATATTGATGCAGATATCAATATAAATGTATTGTCATACAAATAACTGCTGGCTGTGACAGCCGAGCGCCTTCTAGAGATCACCATCTCTGTAATATCCTCATCTCCAGGTAAGCCATCTTACTCTAAGTATGCCCTCAATCTTCTTTTACCATACAGGCTCAACTTTATAATCAAATGATATCCTACTACCAATATTATTTATATATATGCATTTCACAACAAGGTCCGATTAGATACATAAGGAAAGGGTAAAACCTTACAAGACAGGTTAAAGATACACTTCTATTGATTGTTTCTAAGAAAATTAAATCATACAATATTCTTGCATATGTCACATACTTAATTTACAAAAAACCCGCTTTATAACCCAGTTCAACCCTTGATGTTTTACCAGCATGAAACTGGTAGATTCAAATGCCAAAAGCCTACCATCGGGTGTGCTCTCATGTGGAGCTGACAATAGGCAGTTAATAGCCCACTATGCTGGCTGCCCTTATTTTTCATGATTGAAATCTTGTGTCACTTGCTCGGGCAATTCATTCTCCGGATGTCTGTGCTTTGTGGCATACGCCTTGATGTGGATCTAACTTCAAGATCAACACAACATGAAAACTGTGAGAGGCTCATCTCGAATAATTTATGACCATACACTGTGGGTAGATAACTTGCATGACTGATTTTCTTATAGCAGACTGACATTGGTTAACTGTCAAACAGGAGATATCTCATCACCTCTTCATTCACCAGTCAATATCCTCTACCCATCCATTAGTCTGGAGGTTAATATCATCACCTGATATGGATACAGCCAAGGTGTACTGTAGTGATCAATATGAAGATGAGAACGCTGCAGCCGTATACGCTTCCGTTGTTTACCTTGATCCGAGAAAAAGTTGGTGAGTTCTCAAATTTCACTTTGGAAATCTTCGCTCAACAATTTTCGCTGCGGAGCTACTTAACACGAACAGAACAAAAATTCATTCTTTCAGTGACAGGTTTTCAACTCTCGCAAACCTGTATTTATATTTGATAAAAATAACTAACCAATCTTAAGGACTCCGGAAGGACCCAAGTAATATATAGTCTGGCGGCTAGTTCTGCAGTAGTTACGTAATATTTTCAAGCTTAGAAAATTTAGAGCACTTCTGGGTAAAAGTCTTTAAGATGTAAAGTGTTAGAAATTGTCCCTTCTTCTCATCTATGAGCTATGAGGTATTCATAATAAAGGTACCCAATAAACTATCATTTCTATCTACTAGAGAGATCTGTATAAATTAATAAATGAAGTTTTCTACTATTGTAAAAAGTATCCTGATAATGGAACTGTATTCATTCTGAACTTATGTAGAAAATACTGGTAATTAAAAGTCTTTTGAAGTGGTAGCTTATTAGGTTGGCAGAGCACTAGGCCCCATGGATACCTCATAGCTCATAATGAGAAGAGAGGACAATTTCAAACACTATACATTATTTCTACCCATTAGTGCTCTGAATTATCTAAATGTGAAAATATTGTATAATTACTACTGATCTAGCTGCCAGACTATGTATTGCTGTGGTCCTTCCGGAGTCTTTAAGATTTCTTGCAAAACTTCATGCTGTTTGGAGGATGAGCCATTTTTTATTGTGAATCACAATAAAAAATAGGTCATCCTCCAAACAGCATGAATATTATTATGCATTCATGTCTTATGTGAAATGGGATTGTAAACAAGAGAACAAGTGGTTGACAAAGACCCCTGGAAAAAATTAATTTTACTGATAGCTATGGATGCTATCAATTGGGTTATCCAAGCACCATTCAATCTTTGTCCAAGGATATCCTAATCATGTGGGATATTGTCAAAAGTTTTGTATTATGAGGGCAATAAACTTAAATATAATATATATTAGTCATGTATATGTTATAACTGAATTTCGACTTTCTCAGCTGATCTGTTGCTGCTAACAATTTATTTGATTACCTTTTAGTAACAATAAATAGGTCCAAAAACGTTATTAATTAGTTAATCATTAATTACAATATCCTTTCGAGTTCTAACATTCCTGTCGCACCAATTTTAACACTTGGTTTGTTGCCAAATCGTAATTTTAGGTTTTGATAAGTGTTGTTACCGAGGCTTAGTATAAACATTGTGAAATATGGAAATTCTTTCTTTGATATAACCAAGACAAATAAGCAACAACTATGCAACTACTGGGACACAAGCATATTTAGTCGTCGATTTGTTTTTCTGTAAATTCGATCATATTCTTGTGGTAGGCAAAATCATCGTACTTTATAGCACTGTCATGATGGATGGATGACTTTTTTTAGCTATTTATGTGTAACAATAATTATGCTTATGTTCCAGGAATTGAAAGGTAAAACATGAATTTTCGGAAAATATCAAGTTAGCTGAATAAATAATAGATTGCATTTCTCAATTGTTTAAACCATCGGTATTAAAGTGCACATGCATTAAAGGTTGTGGGTTCAAATCAAACTGGTGCAGATATTGCAACCCCGCCCTTGCGGCATCCAAAATCCCAAGTGCCCTTTTTCGGATGTTGGGTGCGATTTTAATCAACATTTTTAATTTGTTAAACTAACACATAGAAAACTCAAATTCTTCTATTCATTGCTTACCAGACACACCGGAGAAGCTGATTACATCTATGGAGGTACCTGGCAAGGCCAATAAAAGTAAACCCAACAAGATGATGATCACTACCATTATCGTACTGGCAGTGTTGCTTATGATAGTAACCATCTCCCTGGGGACAGCTTTGGGTTTAACTTACAGCAAGGTGTCCAATTCAATGAAGCTTCAGACAAAAAAATACTTCACTCACAGTAAGGTTAACGATTCAATGAAGACACAGAAAGAAAGTACTTCAACCGCTAGTGAGTGTTTCAAGCAATGCAGCGCAATTTACCATTTTTCCCCCGTAAGCACTATGAAATAGTACTACTAACAAGGCCTACTTCAAGATGATCGTAAACCAGATTATCACAATTATAACATACCAAACCTGAAGAAAATCTTGCGGGAAAACAAAGAGTGCAAATGAATTGTGATTTCTCAATGTATATGAAACCCTACTCTCAATGTAAAATTTACCTGCTAAACAGTTGGACAATTTGACAGTCTTCAGATTAGTATCTAAACCGTCAAACACACAAATTTGATGCATATTATTAAATACAAATTATCCTATCAAGTTCTGTTGTAGAACAATATATCAATATGACATATTGGAGCCAAACTGATATCCGCAAATTCCTGCAGATCACCGAATTACCAGCCCTGGAGGAGCTCACTGTTTGCTTCTGTTATGAGCCCAGCCAAAATAACCCGATAAGTATTGTCAGCAAAGAATATCATACTGAGACACTCACCAGTATTACCTCAGATGGTAAGTACTCCTATATATGATGGAAGGTCAGTTACTTTACATCATGAATTTAATATTTTATGGGTTATTTTGAATTTCAGTCTATTATGTATTTGGAGTGTCCATAATAACATACTGTTCCTGTGTTCTATGGTGTGGAGCGGAGTGGAGTGGACCAATGTTCACTAACCTAGAGATTTTCTATGTCTGTATTTTATTAAACTAGCATGAATCAGCTGGAATTTAATAATGTGATATGTTGAAGTCGTAGGCTTCAGGATTTAACTAAAATACACATGATTAAACATGGGCTAAAACATTCATTCAATTGAAAAACATCAACAAGTGATCATTGGACCATATGTTTCCTGTCATAAATTAATTTTCATTCCTTGTCAATTTATAGAGAATGACAATGCATTCTTGCTCGGATTCTACATGACGGATGACACACCAATGCTTAAACTAGCCAATGAACCACATGAAAATGCTTTCACTGACAATCTTCTCTCCTTCAAGGAAAAACACAGACACTTTTTTGTTTGGAAACGTCTACATTATTTTAAAGGTCTGATTCACTTTCACCTCAGCGCAATCAATATATGTTTACCATATCTCATCACTATCTAATGTAAAACATAACTCTCCCGTAGTTGAGCATGATGCAAACTATAGCTGAAAGTGTTTATTTGGAAATCTGAAAATTGTCAATATCTTCCGTCGCTGATGTTTAGTCTTTGGTCAGAAACACTGCACACTTTATTATGTACTATTTCAACAATAAATGAGTCTTCGAAGATATTTAAAAGCTTTTATTGCTAGTCATCCCCTTTTAGTTTAGACATGGTATAAAAAATGATGTGAGTGTGCAATATCAAACCTAAGCCATGATCTCAATATGAAAGAGCAGATAATAGCAGAGGGCACAATAAATAGTTGTTGGTAAAATATATGTGTTTTATTTTCAGTGGATTTATGACAAGCACTATCCTAGGAAGCTGGAGTTTAAAGACCAGGTTGCAGACAAGGGCAGTCACAATATACCTGCTGATAGCACAGGGTTCTCAACTTATCGGATGAAATCCGAGTGTGCTCGGATTTTGACCCCTAATTTAAGTGCCAGGAGGATTTCCTAGAAATGCTCATTTTACTCGGATTTTGCTCATAATTTAAAAAAAGTTTGTTGTTTGTTTACATTTTGCACTCTGTCTATGTTAGATATCAGCATGCCAACTTGTAACAAGTGATAAAATTGTTAATAATTACTTGTGTGCTAATATTATTACTTGGGCTATCATATTGAGAAACAAATAGACAAAGTGTGGCCTCTATAATTGTTAGGCTGTGTCCATATGCTATGCAGGTAAGAAGTTGCTACTTACTATAAATTATGAGTGTGCACCTCCTACCACCATGTTTCAAACCTCAAACAGCAGAATGCAATTTCTTTGATCACAAAGTCAAGCGTGTGCAAAACAAAGTACATGTACATCATTATTTGATTCAAACATCACATGGCCACCAACAAGCCTAAAACTAAAAGGAAAGAGAAACAACATGAAACTGATGACACTCAGTGATGATAGTGATGTGGAGATGATAATGACTGATTGGGAGGTTACAGAGACTAACAGTGCAATAGAAGTAACCAACAAGAAGAGGAAGAAGAACACAACAACAACAGCCACAGGAGGAGGTAGTAGAACTGCAACTACTAGTACTACTGCTACTACTACCTACCAGTAGTAGTAGTAGAAGCTCTAAGCCTCAGTCTGTTTAGCAAAAGGGCAAGGCCATTGGGAGTGAGCATACCTTAGCAGATCTGGAGAAGCATGCTCCAGGGGTGTCCAAGCTGAAACCAAAGGACAGCTCTAAAGTCTCGTGCACACTATGTAAATATGATTTGGTCATATCTAGCGGTGTCAAAGACATTCTCAGACACCTGCAGACAGAGAAACACAAGGCTTCAGTGAAGGGAAATATTGGACAGCGATCACTCCTCACTATGGGAATATCGACGAGCACCATGCCTGATCAGATGGTTAGGTTCCAGGAAGGTGTACTGCAGAGTGAAATGTTGCTGTCTCAGTACATTGCAAAGTCCAACTCAAGTTTCCATTCCAGCACTGAGCTGGTAAAGTAAGTAAGCTTGTATTCTCTGACCATCTTTGCATCTATGTGCCGCTCACCACCATTTGTCAGCGCAATAACACAACAGCTGTTCCACAACCGTCATGCTTGTCACAGAAGACACAACCCGCATTGATATCTAAACATTGTCGTTGTCATTATTTGCAGGTTACTCAAACGCATCGCTCCGGATAGTAAGATTGTCCAAGCACTGACGTGTGCTGCCACCAAATGCACACAGGTAGCGAAGACCATAGGGGGTCACTACGTTGACGAGGTAATGGCACACCTTCAAGCACACCCATTCTCCCTCATGATTGACGAGAGTAACTTCCATCAAGACTAGGTGCTGGGTATCATGGCCAGATATTATGATGTGAAACTGTCTAGAAGCAGAACTGTGTTTGTGACGCTATTGGAGTGCCTTGCTGGAACTGCTGCGCACATCTTCAATCTACTGGACACAATTGTCAGGTATTTTCCCACTGTGATCACTTAGTAATGTGTGTCAGTGTAATCACAGGGCTTTTAAAATTTGGTTAGAAGTAGGCCTGTATACCATAAAGCTATTACTAATAGCTTTATGCTGTATACTGTTTCTCTTGGCCTTATTTTTTATTGCTTTGTTAGCATGCTGTATTTGGATGTTTGTGGTAAGAGCTGTAGTTGGTTGTTGATAGACTGACATGCCAAAGGTAGCATTGTCCTTGTGTGCACCTATGGCACTGTACCAAGGGTCATCACACGCGTGGCTGCTCATCCCATAGTAAAGTTGATTGACTGTCATGACAAACCAATCGAAACCTAGGCAGTCCATCAGTGCAGTAAAACATACCAATATACATGTACTTTGATAAATTCTTGGCAGCCTTGTGACTGGTCAGCCCCAAAGCAATAGAGATAAAGATTTCGGTCAGCCTGGGCTAGAATTAAAAAAATAAAATAAAATCATTTTGCAGCCCTAGTTAGAGGTGATGTTGGGGATAAATCTAGACATTAATTCATTGCACACTTGCTTTTTTTTGGTTTTATAGTGAGAATAATATTCCTTGGGGGAATGTGATGTCATTTGAGAGTGACAACTGCAACGTTATGAAGGGGAAACACAAAGGTGTCATAGCGCTCATACGGAAGAAGAATGCGAGTGTGATGGATCTAGGGTTTATCTGCCATCTAACTAATCTCTGCAATGTGGCAGCGATGAAGAGCCTGCCGATGAGCGTAGATGACCTTCTGGTGGATATATTCTACCACTTTGATAAAAGGTGCATTAGAGTGCAGACAATGTTTATTGCACCCAATTATAATACAGAGTTTAGTCAGTAACTGTATGTTTCAATCATAGATTATGCTAACATCTTTGAACAGAGTTACCCACTCCTACAAAGAGAGCAGATAACTCTCAATATTGTACCCAACTCAGTAGCCTACCTGTCACAGTAATCGCAGTCAAAATCTACCAACCTAGCCAACCTAGCTAGTAATTGATCGCTCACAATGCTTTTGTTGCAGCTCGAGGAGAGTGGAGGAGTTTAAAACCTACTTCTCGTTCCATGAAGATCTTGAGTACTCGGCGATCATCAAGCATTGCCCAACACGATGGCTCTCCATGAGGCCATGCATCACACGGCTCATCAACCACTACCAGCCGTTTTTGGGCTACTTCCGTGATCACCCAGATCGGAACAAGGGAAAGGTGAAGGCTATCCTGGAAACCCTGTCAGATGTACAGACTCTGCCTATTCTCCTCTTTCTTGAAGATGTGCTGCCGGCCGTTGACGCATACAACAAAGTGTTTCAGGTATGGCCAATTCAATTTACTTGTTCAATGATTTGACAAAGCTGCAGCGTTCTCCTCGGTGTGGGGGGATTTGGTACTTTCCCCAACACAGCCATTAATATTATTGTGACAATCTGACCAAAAATGGAGAAATTAAAACATCTGACCCGTACCCGCCTCAATAGTTTATGCGAACGAAGTTTTTTTATCTCACACTCACGTTGTTATTTCTGTTATTGTTTCACAGAGTGAGAAGCACATAATCGATTGTGCACACAGCACAATAGAGAGCCTCATGCGCAAACTACTTGGCAGAGTCATGGCGCCGGAAGACGTGATCCAGGTGTTAGAGACTAAGGTCATGGACGAATGACAGGGAAATTGGTGAGAAGTGTAGAATTGCCATAGCGGGCCTCGGAGACGATCAATCTCCAGACACCATCGCTGCTATTATCCAGTCCTGCACAGACTGGCTACAGAAGTTTGTGGAGAAGATTATCAAGACTCTCCCATTCAAGCAGATGCTGTTGTTCTCACATCTCTACCCTCCAACTCTGTCAAAGACATCAGTGTCTGACTGTGAGTCGACTTCTTACTGTTCGATTACTGTTATTGTGTATTAAAATTTTGGGCATTATTAGGTCTGCGGAGCAAAAGTTTTAGGTGGGCGGTAGTCTTTACAACCTTCAAATACGATAGTTAGGATGTATCACTTAGGTTTGCTTTATTACCATTCCTTTGAGGCAAATTAACTAATGTAAATGACTCTCTCTCACTTTCAGTCATGCAACTGCTAGAATATGTCGCCGGAGATGTTATAATAGAGACGCTCGATGCAGCACAGCTGAAGGATGAAGTGAGAGTGCTAATCTGCACGCGGTATCGAGATGAGGAAACACAACTCCCAACAGATGAGTTCTTTGCTATCGCATGCACAGATAAACCCCTCCTTACTAGCCTACTCCCATACCTCCTCTCAACACCCAATTCTAACAGTGCCACTGAACGCCTGTTCAGTCTGCTCAAAGCAGTCCACACTGAGGCACGGAATCGCCTGAATTTGGACAGTATTAACTCGATACTCTCTATCAAAGTGAACAAACTGTCGCCAATTCACGAAGCAGATCTGCCCAAGTCTGTAATCAAAAGATGCAAGCAGTCGACCAAAGCCTACAATGACGCACACAAATCACAGTAGTGAACATCCTACCTACTTCTTGCTACATTGGACGATCACAGTGCAGGGGTTAAATTTATTCAGTTGCATAATATTACTCGTCTAGTCGCTTTCACTTCTTTCGTTTCTTTGCTATCAAAATAACCACTTAATTAAATTATTTAGGTCTACCTCAATAAAAAGCAGCTAATCTATGAAAACCACAATGCATTGAAACCCCCCTCAAATCGGCTTGTTTTTGCCCCAAAACAACTGTATTTGCTCTGGCGGCATTGGCATTAGGATTTAATTTTGTACTAAAATTTGAAGAAAATATTTGTAAAATTGCCCTAAAACATAGCATTTACACAGCTTATTTTACAAAATTTTTTGTGGGGGGCACTCCGTCCTCCCAGACCCTTCCCGCCGGCGCTACGCGCTGATAACGCGCCTACGGCGCGTGACGAGCCGCGGAAAACACTACTCGGATTTCGCTTAAAGCTTGGTTGAGAACGCTGAGATACCTAGCAGGTAAATAACATCTCAAGCAGTTAATATAACTCACACACAGTGAATTAAAACGCTATCATTACCAATGGTTAACATATATATTTTTTTCTTTCAATTATTTCAAATTATTCTCCAGCTAGGCACACCAACTATTGACCAAATTTTTCCAGCCACTTACTTTTGAAGGCGACTTTTTTGAATTATTGACAAACTATGGAAAACATACCAAACATACTATACCAAAATCTTATTCCGCTCATACTGTGCAGGTCACTCAAAATCCATTGAGCAATGCTCATATACGTTTGAAAATTCAATTTAATAACCTACAAATTCGGATTAAGTCTCAATTCGATTTCCTTTCAAAATTTAATGCCAAAGGGAAAAAAAATCTTTCGCAATGCTCAGCCCTAATCTTGAGGAAAAATCGCATTTAATTCACTGAACATAAATTTACTTATAATAGCCTGAGATACTATCAGCTACTTCCCTGGCTTACAATGCAAATGTCCTTAATGATGCGTTGCAAATTTTTTGGTTATAGCACATTTAAAAAATGGCTGGGTATATCATGGGAGTTTTCAGAATTGTGATTCAACGATCATAGTACAAAGTAATTGCCCATCAAGTGCTATTGCTTTCATATGTCTTTGAAGTTATCAAACCTATCCCAACAATAGAACCAGGAAACAATTGTATCAGTTAGGACGATTGT
Source organism: Membranipora membranacea (assembly GCA_914767715.1). NCBI lineage: Eukaryota > Metazoa > Bryozoa > Gymnolaemata > Cheilostomatida > Membraniporidae > Membranipora > Membranipora membranacea. The sequence continues at coordinate 19,646,205 of OU612071.1, forward strand.
TCTAAAACAAGCATTTTGTGAGTGCAAATGTCCTAATAATATTCTAATCATGGGAATATTTTATTTTTAAACTGTTTATTTGGGGTTTCTAACGGGGAGTAAATGAAATGAATAATTGGATAATTTACTAAGCAAATGACACACTATGATCAACTTATTATTGTATGACAATCACTTCAGAAAATCCAAAACTATCATGGATGGAAATTGTGTTTTAAGTCTTTAATCCAATAATCCCTTGCGCTGTTCACTAAATCGTCCCCACACATAAACCTTATTTTCCTTGCTTTCTCATCACTTAATTTCCTTGTCAAGCCAATTTGTTTTGCACCTTGAAAGTCTGCTGGCTACGTCCCATCTCAAGACCGAGAAAACAGTATCTATTATTTCCCGATGATATTATCGTAGGTCTTTGGTTGATGTGTATTTAACTTTCTGGTAGTTGCGCATTTCACCCCATTCTTTATAATTGGATAATCCTCTGATCTCATAATGGGGGCAAAAATTTCAATTCCACATGGTTTGATGAGTTTCAGTTTTCTGGCAGCTGACCACCAATGATGCTGCGCAGGTTATCCGCATTTGTCATTGAGCTATGACCAGGCTCATGGATGCGCTGTGTGATGGTCAGTATTGCAGGAGTTCGCTGTGCTAAAAGCTGCAAAGCGTAGCTCATGTAACACATTGGATTTTGTGGTACCAAGGAGTTAAATGTCTATGGAGTGCCATCTGTAAAATGATTGGTCAAAGAATGGATGGGTACATCTTTACTATGTGGACTTTAATGTTTGCATGGTGGATTATCATTTTTGCCATGTCAACTTTCATGTCTATATTGGAATAATGGTGCTTACCTGGTGGATTTTGATGTTCAGTATGCCAACTTTCATGTTTGTTAGGTAGACTTTCATAATTTTTTAATTTCTATTAGCAAAGATCAAAAAATGGTCACTCAATCAGTACTCCATAACACCACTTGAAGAATAAAATTTAGGTTTTGTAACATATATATAATCGATTATGTAACTGTGTTTTCGGTGACTCGGGTTGGGGCAACAATCAATTGGTGTAAAGAAAATTGTTAAAAAACGTTACTATTCCACCTACTTTTGGTGTTCCTATCAAGCAAATTAATATTGATGTCCCCAAATATTGTGATATAATCTGTGTGACCCAAACACTGTTCATGTAATCACAGAATAAGTCATTCCAGGGAACTGTATGGTTGGGTGGATTGTATAACAGAAAAACTATAAAGGGTTTACGGAAATAAGGTTTGATTAGAAGTGTGACACTAATCAATTAAAGCTGATATTAAAGTGGCATGGCTGTCAGTCAGGTGTGAAGCACTTATATTAACAGATCGGCTGACTCATACACCTGCCTCCGGCGTTATGTTGCGCTTTTCCATTTCTGACGAGAACAAATCATCCGGTTAGTGTCATCATGTAGATGTTGGCAATTTATAGTGGTGTGTTACCATCACCCGCTGGACCTGACGCTGAACCGACACATGCTATAACTCATGCTCACAATGATGAGACAACATGGTATAGAGAAAATCTAACATGGCAGTCCGCTGAATGAGATCTCGCTGGCAAACTGAAGGTGACCTTCCTCATTCGCTCTAAGTCTAAAAGCTAACAGCGAATACGCTCTCTCCATAATGTGAGTCACCGACTTAAACCTTTGAATCTCTTCAGTTAAATTTTACAATATTAATTTTTTTTAATTTCTTACCCATCTCCTAAAGTTAAAAATGTGTCATGAGAGCATGAGGAAATAGCTGGGCTTTTAATGAAAATCTATCAATTGAACAAGAATTTAAAGATTTTATAGAAGGCGCTCATAATTGGGAATTTAAGCATTATCAACTCATTCTTTGTAACCATCTCAAATGACAAAACTAACAATTCAATGTATCTCCATATCATGAATCTGTGGAAGTTTTACGATTGTGAGAAATGATTAAACGATTAATTATTTATTGTTAAAATAAAGTTGTGGGTAAAGAAATCTTTATCCGATAATTTCCGATAATGTAAAATTTCCACGAAATTTGCTCTTGATATGATTCTAAAGTGGATTGTCGGTTGGGTGTCAATGGAGTTGGCCTCGGACCTTAAGATACTAGCGACATATTCTATTGCTCGATGACGATGGCGAAGGCTCATCTCATACCTTTACTGGCCTAGTAATCTATGCAATTCCTTAGTAAGATTTTCACAAATTAGATCTTAATATAATGCCTAATCCTTGGCCTTAAATCTCGGACGATAATGGTTTGGGCTTTAATATAGTACAATTAAAAAAACTTTCCATCACAATGAGATTAATGTTTACAACCTCTGTTTTTATATTTTTCCGATTTTGATTCGCTCTGCTTGCATTTGGAGCCTTGATACACCAAACATGAAGTAGACTGTTATATGTATATAAGTAGTGATGGCAATTTAATCTGTCATGTCAACTCTTACGCCCATTTATAGTCTTGGTGTAAGAAATGTTTTCAAGAAATTGAGTTTACGGTATCAGTTTGGGTCTGTGGACTGTATCCTTATGTGGCACTAAGGCCCTTGAGGTCGAATGCTCTTCCTGACACAACCGTGATTCGCAGGAATCAAATACGAGTCCTACCATACCCATTCTACCACTCCTGTTGCGATAACTTTTTGTCTTAAAAGTATTTTTTGTGTAAAAATGTATACTAAACTCAGCAAATTAAACAAAATTGAGCAATCCATTGTATCAAACAACTTATATCGTAATGATTGTCTTTTCTGCTGTGGATATGCAAGAGTCTAAGGTCCTTTCTCTCCCTATCTTATTATACTGAAGCCACCTGGCTATTAGACCAGGATGTTCCTTTACATTTAGAAACAAAGCGGGTAACAATCAGAAATGAAGAGATAATGTAAATTAGTTTGGGAGTCATTATAATTAGACTGTAAAATCATATTGATAAATTATTGCAGTTCAAGAAATTTTTAACCACTTATACAGGTAAGGAGAAGTAACTTTGTGAAGATCTATGATAGCACTTTTCGTTATGACAATACAGGAAATTAATGATTGTAGCAAAGTCTCCATTTTTTTATCTGTCAAGCTTATAATTCAAACCTCTTCTGATGTAATTGAATAACCCTCTGAGTCATTGGAACCATCACCATCAAACTTAATGCGCAGATCTGAATCAGTCTCTTGTTGATTATAGTCGCTCTGGTTCTGTGAAGGTAGACTTTCCTTTTCAGGTTTGGTTTCTACTGGCCTGCCTGATCTTGATCTGATGATCATGTTGTTTAGATGGGAATATGGAAGCTCAAACACCAATGAGAAAGGAAAGGCAATAAGGAAGGAGAGGGTAGTGAACAGTACTAACTCCATGGCCTACAATTAAAAAGTATTATAATAGCTGTGAAAAGCATATATAGTATTGTATAGAGTTTACTCAAATCCAAACGATCAGCTTGAAGCAATACTGTCCTATCTGTGAAGATTGATTCTAAGGCCAGTGATTGCATCTGTATTATTATCAGCTTTTTTTCCTGATCAATATCAACTTTTAGACTTATAGGCTACTCAACTGCTCAATGTTTTCACTGCTCTACTAAAAAGCTTATCTCCCTTTTCATTACTTGGGGATAGGAAAGTTTCGATCTATATGTTTTGATGTTTTGCTGTGTTTTTTCAGTGTTTTACTTTACAATCCCTTTGCATAAATATATCACTGATAATGCTTTGTGATACTATTAAAAGGGCGGTTATGGGCTCACCTCTTTTGGGAAAGTGTAGATAGCATAAGATCTAGCTCCATGCTGCATCAGGAAAATCAGAGGGATATTCACAAGGTATGCACAGTAGCTTAACCTACTCAGTGGAACAAAACCTCTCCAAGATAGAAATTCATTCACCCAACCTGTAACGGGAGGAACGATATGTTCAAATATATATATACACACACATTTGTGCAATAAAGTGTCATATATTATATATCCCACTATTGTACCCATGGAAACCCTGGACAATGAGTCATTCATATATATATATATATATAGTGGCTATCAGTGTGTAGGGCACATCTTTGCATTGGAGTTGTCCGACCATGTCGGGCTATTTTATCTACCATTAATTACTATTGGGTTAAGGATAGGGTTGGGTTAAGAGGATTTAAGACATGATGTTTTGTGGGTCATATAAAATGACTCCTTATTTTTGAGTGACACTTAGTTGGGGCCAAATACACACAGATGACACTTAAAAGCACAGATTTGAATCTATATATATATATATATATATAAACATAAATTGTGTATATATATATATATATCAGTCTCGAAACCTTTCGATATCAGATGAATTATTATTGCAGCACATACTATATAGTATGTGCTGCAATATTATGTTTCAAATAATAATTCATCTATTCTGATATCGAAAGGTTTCGAGACTGAAATTATTATGGATAGTCCTTTTTAATGCAAATATCTTTTGGAGCAGGATTAATTTATCACCCTTAAGCATCAATTCTTGTCCGCTGTGGTGTATAATACAAACATGAAATAGCGGGGGAGGGTGTCTCTTTCACAAAGTGCTCTATATATGTATGTTTGATCTATTATCAAATTCCGTTCAAGTAAATATTTGTGCATTCTAACCTCCTTGTCCTAAAGCACAAGACATGATGACATACGCCAGAGCAACAGCCCATCCACATCTTGCCAACGCATTATAAATAACCGATTCACCGAGGTAGACAATATGATAGCCCATATCAGCAGCGTAAGGTCCATATACAACTGATAGGCAGATGGTGGCAGCTAACCCCCAACCAGATATGTTCATTATCTACAAAAAAGTCATTTTCAGATGTCATGAGTTTCCTCTAAAATTCACATAACGGTTAATATGCATTTATCATACATGCTAGGTAAATGGGTCATACATCTAAAAGTAAGCATGATTTTATTAGATAAAAAACATCGTCCTGAATTTTTTTTTTTACAATGCAGATGATAATAGGAGCGGTCTGATGATTCAGAGCGATGACTTGTGATCATATTAACCAGATTAGAATCCTGACGCTGGATGCCATTTCTGTTTGGTAAGCCATTCATCCGCATCATCATTCAGCCAGGACAACAAATACAGGAGGTCTACTAGCAAGCAGTATAAATATCCCCCTCTGCCTCTTCAAAAAAGAGTAGCTGGCCTGAGCTTAAGGATATGGTCAAAATAAGAAAATAACGTTGGTAATTCAAAGTAAATGCAATAAGTTAGTTTGACACTTACTGCGGGTATATGGTAATTCTTGCGTTTCAGAGTAAATAACATGCAGCCTGTTAGTAGACCTACACCATACGTCTGATATCTCGTCCATGGTACAGAAAATTCGTTGAGATCAGTCTCTGCCTGTGATTGTGATAGATGTACACCAGTGCTGTAATCAGGCGATGTTATATACAAGTTACAAAATAACAAATAACCTACCATAAAAATAGTACATAGGGATCATAACACTCCGATTGTTAATGCTATTTGCTCAACACAGATAAAGCTCTCTCAATTTCCGTGATATAAGAAAATGTCATGGGTTAACTATATAAGTCTGATTTTCAGACAGCTAAAGCACCATCAAGATTTTTGCAGCTCTTTGTTCAAGGTTGGTCTTGCTTGTGATAATTTATTAGAATAACAAGAGTTTCAAACTTGAAGCATGAGAAAAGCAGCACAGACAGAATTCCGTATAAGGAGGTTTTTTCCAAAATCAAATGAGTATTGCAAACCTACCTCATAGTCACCATACTTGGTAATCTGACTCTTAACACTAAAAATGGTTACTGTTAATACCAGGGACTCGATAAAATGATAGCGCATAAGGTCTAGCATCAGTGCAAGCAAACTTGAGTAATTTAAACTTACAAATATGATAACTTTATTAAGTTATATGGTATGTATGTAGTTTACGCAAATTTTTCAAACATGATGTGCACTGTGGTACTTACTAATTGACATGCGAGTGAGAGATTGACGCAGTGAAATCAGACCTCTGATAGAATGATACGATGGCAGCAGAAACACAGCTACCAAGTATAGATAGAGCAATCGCTATGATGCCAACTCGAGAGGATCTATCAAAAGTGACATAAAATATGCATTCAATCAGGCATTGCTAAATTACCTAGGATATGAACATTTATATGGTAAGTAGCTGATTTTAGATTTTAGATATTTTTAATTGTTTGAGAGTTCAAAGAACTAGTTTTGTCTTCGGAAATAGTGGAGACGGTAGGGGGTTCAATGCGGACAATACATGAAGCTTAGATACAAATAAGAGTGGTTGATATTGATATTGATCACTCACTTGTAGAAGAGATACACAAACAATGGGGCCACCAAAGAGAACTGAAAGTCATCTGCCAGATACCATCCCCAGCCAGCGCACTGAAATAGGAGACAACAGAGTATACCAAATTATTTTCCTAAATCAAGTTTCATTAGTATTATTAGTAAAACAATTTTAGAACTGAAAATTTGCTTCACTCTTATCGTGTCACAGCGTTACAGTTATATACAATGTTGTTTTATGAAATCGCAGTTGTGGTGGCTGTGAATTCATTATGGTAATCTTTTCCTGTAATTCAATCCTTTGCAGTGTCTTGGTTACATGATCAGGTGACTAATCTTACCGACTTTGTATCATAAATAATGTTATTCATGTACAGTAAATTGGTCCACCAGTTATTCTTGCAGTACGGGTCAAATGTGCCGGACTGGTGCTTGATGAAGAACGGCCCGTCCCACGCATACCATATCAGTGTACTCCATATCAGTATGGAGAAACCGTAAGCTGGTGTCAGCCTGAAATCATAACATTAACCTTAGAAAGGCTCACTTCGGATCACTACGGGGTGTCAAGGTTAAATGAACAAACCACTCTGCCAGCCTTAAAACTCGACCATATAACTGCAATTTCTATGAAATTATACACTAGTAGGCACCGCAAGCAGAACAGTCTTCCTGTTTTGAATTGACCAATTGTTGAAATTTCATCTGTTACTAATTGATTTTAAAAGGGATTGGTTAATTTTTTCTCATCTGCCCTTGTACAGTGTACCCTAAAAATCTTCAAATGTTGTGGCATTGAAATGCATAGTCCCACAACAGTTTTCCGAATTATCAGGGCAAGTTAAGTCAAACTTAAATTCAAATTAAGTGAAGTGTTGTGTACCTCAGGTATCTATGCAGATATCCAAGTGGTAAGCTCTGAAAGAACTGTTTAACGTCTGGCTGCATCTTCTCATAGTGTCTCAGTAGTGTATAAGCAGAGAGTATGCCACTCATCAGGAAGAACGTGTCCACACTGACAGTCCCATTAAGTAAAACTTGAGAGGCGAACTGTACACCAAGTGTGTCACCAACCCATCGCATGTTACCTACAATATAATAGCCAATAGTCTAAAAAAAAGCATGTTACATACGATATAATAGCCAATAGTCTCAAATAAAAGATAACTTTCTTGGGTTATGACCTTGTCTTGCCCGAATATCAGACACCTCCCATGCCTCATATGGAAGTGAGCTTTAAGTACATTCTAAGCATGCCTTATCCTACCTTGGGTAAGAGTGCGCTCACTTGAATACATGCGTATTAAATAATCAAATCTCTTCTAAGTTCTTTTTCTTTTTGATCATTGCAAACCCTATCTGTTCAAATACTTATATACACTAGATTGATATTATAATGTAAAAACTTCTGATTTTCAAATACTGAATCTTCAAATGTGGAGCACCAGAGAGATGCCACCAATATCGACCCATGGTGTCAACCACTGGTTAGTTGAGTGATGTTCCATGGTTTTTAGGATGAAAATAAAACATGCAGGTATCAACTATGGGATGTACTTATAAAGGACCAGGTATAAATTTATAGATTTCTATCCCACTGCTTTCAAATTAATCTGTTCGAGAGTCTCTCTGCACCCAAGCAACAATGTCACAAAGTGGCCCAATTGACATAATTACATTTTGTGTTTGAAGCTAGTTTTTTCATATGCTAATCAGATGAGTTCTCAGTAAAAAGTGTCCTGCACATCTTAACAAGTTAATTCACTGCCATGCAAATATGATCAGTCTGATTTGATTGGTTGCATATGAGCAAAACATGTTGCTGTTCTTACCTGTAAGCGGAACACAATAAAGCAGAGCTGTATGGCCGATTATGACCCAGGTCATGGAGATAAATCTCATCCCGTTCAGACAAGTGATCGTATACGGAGAGGTCACTGTGGATAGTATCAGCTTTGTGTTTGTGTAGAATGAGAACGCTAGTAAAGTTCTCCTGAAAAATCCTGTGGAACACAGTTTGTTATCACAAGCTTGTATGGTAGTATTATGTAATACAAACAAATTACTATCCCTTTAGATAGCGTATATTGTTAGGAATAGATTTGTACATACTTTTTTAAGCAACTAAAACCCGATAACTTATTTGGCTAGAAGAAAATAAGTCCAATGGTCAGTCAACCGATATAGATGCTCTATCAACCAAAGACACGGAATAATAGTAGTTTACTCGACCCACTGTGAGAAGATAAAATCAAACCATTGGGCACAAATTTACCCTAAATGATTATGATTTTGATTACTGTTTACCGCTTGTGTCTGGCTTATGGTTATGATGACCACATATATGTCTCCCATTGGCGGTCAACAAAGGAATCATTTCATCCTCTGAACCATGGTCACCGTCACAGATCAGTCTCTCATAAAGCTGCAGGCTCCCCTCCAATAATGTCGCTGTCACACATATGCCAATCAAAACCAGTACAATTATTCTGAAAATGACAAATTTACTTAAAATTGTTTGCACGATGTTTTGTTTTAGCCTGTTGGATATCAGCCAGAGAGATTTCACCTTTTGAGAGTCATACATTACATGACTAAGCTCTTCACTGGATCATCAGTTTTGCAAAAAAGTAACTTGCTCATCATAAATAACGCACATCATGAGATTTTGTGTAAAGTTGATAATTCATATTATCACTTTATTTCAACAATGCTTGGACAGGCTGCCGATTCTTAACCAGTGAATTTGTATCATGCAGGGAAGAACTTAAATTGTAGTAAAAAAAAATTAAGATGATTTCATATATACTCACAGTGCAGACATACTTCCTGAGGGTAAGTATTTACTCTGGTCTAAACATGCTGTGGTCACATTCACATGAGGTAGCACAGAACTGTATATATTATTGATATCTGCGCTGTTGCACTGCTTAGGTGCGCAGACTCCCAGTGTATACTTCGCCTCCCCCTGGATAATGATACAAAATGTCAAATTAGCCAAAAATCAGCATCAGCCAAACACATTGACTTGTACACACTTGATTGATGCACACAGCTAAACAGTTAACACAAGCGTTTCTTCTTGATGTTGAGGCAACATAACCTTATGAGCTTTTAATAACTACATGGCAGTATGGCATGTATAGATAGTCTGACCTCTGATATCATGTAAAATCTTCATTAATGTTTATTAAATAAGACCAGCAAGTTTGTAATGCCTATTTTGCTAGTTTGGCTCTGCCAACCATCTCCTACATGAACATCTGATGCACTTAAATGGAGTTCAATGAGCTCCATCAGCTTTGATATACAACGTGTAGAAGATAGGTGGCTATAGTCTTACCAAGTCTGAGAATTTCACGCTGTTAGGCAGAGAGAATGAAATGGATACAGAGCAGTAGGTTGTGGTGAAAATTGAACTCTGGCTGTCTTGTTGTGCAGGCATAGGTATTGATACATTGATACACTCGTCATACATGCCAAGAGATGTTGTGTGTCCTTTTAAAATGCCAGCTCTCAATTTTCCAAATGAGTCAAGATCTACAGGATATACATAGTTATAGTTTGAGATCACTCAAACAAACAAACTTAGCACTACAAGGGAATGAGTACATTTTATGATACAATACAGAAAATATAAATCATTGTATTATCATAATCAAACAGACAGACAATTCTGACTGCAAGTGTTAATTAGGGTTAATTCAGGTATGTATTTTTTTTTAGCACCACTCACACTTCCGTTTCCCGACGGTTGTCATTGGTGCTTCAGCTATAAACTCAATCGCCTTGGAGCATTCATCCGAAGTATGCTTATTCATTGCACCACTCAGAAAGACACCTCCTGGATCCTTAAGGGCTGATGTCAGTTGAGTCATGAGGTTATGACTGAGTCCTGCATCAAGATTTGTTGAGTAATTAATCCCTGCAATATGTTGGAATGTTTTCAAATGACCTCCAAGTTATTCGCTGTATTTACAGTCTGAACATGTCATGTAATGGTCGAAACTTGAGAAAATTTAGACACAAGTTTGATCTCAGTGCTAATTAAGAACACAATTCTTCTTACCTTGCGCAGGTTCACCGCTTCCATGCCTGTGAGAAGGTATGTTGTCTAAAGTTATCCTTGGCAGTTCCTTATTGTTTCCCATAACTGTTTTGAGCATCACAGCTTGTATAAAAGTAGATAGAATGTAGACACCAAGGCGCTTTGCAGCCATTCTCTACACTAATGAGAGCGACAACCTACACAAATAAGTATGCAAAAAGTCAATTCTGAACCCTTTTAACTAAAAGAAATGCAAGAGTAAAATTCTGCAACTGAAATGTCACCATGTTTGCTTTACTATTACAATCAGTAAAGATATTGAATCTGTTCTTACTTGATATATAGTTCTGTTACTTTGCACCAGACAACAGACTTGAAGAAACAAGTTCCAAAGTTGTCATGCGATAATTCTCTCAGGTATATCTGGTGACATATAATTATGTATAATAACAAGCTAATCCATAAACATACCATAAACAGATAATATAAAACTGTGTGTTAAGCCTGTAATTAAAGTCAAGTGATAGTATCTTTCGAAAATCTCACAGTCCGGCGAGACTAAAGTATTGAAAATGCTACATATCATTTCACCAACTTTTGAAAAGGCCAAAAGTGAAATTGAATTTAGTTTACAAAAGGATTATAAGGTAAATCCAACGGAAACATTCTTCAAGTTTGAGTCAATCACGGGTGAATGTTTGAATATCTGTTTTGGCGTCTCTACTTTTGTAATAATTAAAGAGAAAAATTGATTGATATTTAACGAGTGATCGGGTCTAGCAAGCGGTATACCTATTATGGAGACAATGTTATAATTACATATTGTAGGGATTATAAAAGCGCTGACATTGCAACTAAAATGAAACATGCGATACAAGGTAGGACGCTGCAACATTAAGCAACAAGCTGTTAGTCTGCTAGGCTAAATTTCGATGGGCACTCACTGGAATGTTATTACTAAGAATTAATATGAGCATTATATCTTAGAGCAATCCAAAATTATCAAATTCTCACAAGTTCACTTGAGTGAAAGGCCAAGTTTTCACTATCAGTTATACCGAAGTGTCAAACATAACATTTCCCCGTGAAAATGAAAACAAATGGACTCAATTCCGATTGGTTGAAGATGTTCTGCATCTCCAACAGGCCATCCATCATCAGCTATGCTACCATATAATGGTTCACTAACTTATCTGATCGAAACAAGCAAAGACTCAAATATATCAGAAATAATATCCTTCATCAACCTTCAAGGGTTCAGCTACTAAAAGTCCTTTATTGCTCTCAATATGTCGTATAATGATTTTATTGCAACTCGCTGATGCCTTCTTTAGTAAAGTTTTAAATAATCCCACCTACAACATCATATAGTTATATTTGATGACTTCAAACGGACATCCTATCGTACGGTCCGCAGTTTTGGACCAAAGCGATGTCGCACTGAGAAGATATTGCAGCTTCATTGATGTTTTATGTCATACGGTGACAACAACCTTTATGCCAGTTAGAAACGTTTTCATAACATTTTAACCAGAGCACCCGGTTATCAATTTTTATTACAACATGATAGTATCGAATCTGATTATATACTTATGAGATAAACATAAGGACAACTCTGGCTGCAACTAATAGTAAATAAGTTTGATTCCCTATTTCAAGACCAGACAGCTTGAGCTGAAAAAAATACCAACACATTTGAGGCTTGACAAACTTAAGAGGGCTGCATTCAGTTCCAATCTCATTTAGTATATATTGTGTGATAGATAAGGCCAACAGATTTGAGACACTGCCATATCACTTGAGTTTGTACAAGTCTGAGGTCTTATATCTCAATATTTCCAGAAAGGCCAGATGTGAACAAGTTTGAATAACTTCATTTATTTTACGCACAGTCAAATCTGCAAATGAGTAAATAGTAAAGGTCTAACAAGTGCGCAATATAACCACCCTCGAAAAATGCAACTTAGATTATTATCGAAGCTGCAAGTTACTAGTTGCAATACTGTGCATACATTGCATTTATATTCAATTCAACAGTGGATAGAGATGTAGAATGAATGGTAATGTTGTAATTTATGATCATAAAATAATTCACAAAGTGACACTGAAAATTAAAAATGATCTGTTGTACAAATTACTACATGATGGGAGCTTGGTTTACACTCTATCCATCTCACCAAGACTGACCACATAGGTTTGTCATAACACTATATTACTATAATCAAACAATCGGGGATAAATGATAAAGCAAGAAAAAAAATTCAGATTTTCATAAGACAACTAGATTTAAAAAGAAATCATTTAAATTGACCAAACTCTTTTGACATAATTATATTCTATCACTATAGATTGCACTCCTTTCCTTCCTATATTTTGCAGTGCTGTCATGACTGAGTTTAGTATAACTGTTCTGAGTGGTGTTTGCGTCACCCTGCTCACTCTTGCCTTTCCTTGTGACAGGAACTAAGAAAGTATTTTCCAAGTTGACAAAGGGCTGCTCAAACAGCATAGAGAATGGATAGGCCATCAGGAACGTCACAGTTATCCACATCACGACATCCGCTGCCTAGAAAGAATGGACACAAGAATGTTACCATTAACTTTATCTAACCTAAGCGCAGTTGGTTTGAGATTGTTTAAGGTTTTTTTTAACATCCATAATGTGTTTACTATGGTAAGGGTGTCCCGAGGATTGACCCCTCAGGTTAAAATACTGATGAATTTCCAGGCAATAAACATGGAGCGAAAAATACTCAATTGCGATTGAAATAACGGAGGCAAATAATGGTATCGGTGCAGAGTGATAAGAGGATAATATCGCAGCGCAGCAAAGTACTATCTGGTGCCTTTGTCAAACTGATATAGTAATAATTTTGTGTCCAAAACATAAATATCGGAGACATAGACCTCAGCAACAATTTTGAGCCTTTTCTATGTTCAAAATATATTATATCTTTAGCCAAGACATCGATATTGAAACTGAGATGATTCTCAGAAGTTGACCAAACGAAATTATTTGCCCTTGCAAAGTAATATTTTGTGGCGCTTGGCTAGCGATATAAAGAGCGTAGTAACTTACAAAGTGTGGGTGTGTATAGTAGGTCCCACTTCTAGCTCCCAGTGTCATGATAGTCACAAGTGGTAGATTTATCAGGTAGGCACAGTAAGATAGTCTACTTAGAGGGACAAATCCCGACCATGATAGAAACTCTCCAATCCATCCTGTTCATAAAAGAAAACAGAAAAAGTTATCCTAATGTGACATGGATGGGTAACAGTTAGAATCTTTTTTTTCTCAGCTTAGCTCTATATTCTGACCCACAATATGATAAGTCAATTACATGCCTACGATTTCAGCTAATAACTGACCAATTGACTGGATAATACTAACTTGACCCCTCAATTGCGACTGGATTTCCTGTTGGATATCTACACTTATCTGCTTACCTGCTTGACCCTGGGCGCAAGAAATAATTATGTATGCGATGCCGATACCCCAGGCTATCCTAGCGAATCCAGTATAGACAACAGATTCGCCTATATTCACTACATGGTAGCCCATGTTAGCAGCATATGGTCCATATATAACTGACATGCATAGTGCCAAGGATAGACCCCATCCGGCTAGGTTTAGCAGCTGCAGAAAATAAAAATATTATTTCATAGCAGATACAACAACAAAGTTTCAAAAGATTTTGAGCAGAGCTTAATTGAGTATTCTTTGAGTTATATAAACAACACTTTTCTGGTAGAACATCCTAAAAGAAGTCATCATACACTAATATGCTAGAAAATATCTTTGCGTTGTCCAGGAGAAATAAAGTGAATCCTTGGAACATAATGCTGACCACCTCAGCAATAGAACTGCATGTGGGGGACGCTGTTAATGATGATAATTATATTCTCCTCACCATTGGTATCTTCAGTTTCCTCTGATTCAAGTTCACTAAAATACATCCTGCTAATAATCCTACACCGTAAGACTGAAATCGGGCCCAGGGAGTGATGAACTGATTGAGTGGCTCCCCAAACATAATGTTCTGCCCGGTGCTGAAAATAAATAATGCAGCGTTTTATGTCAGGTCGTTCTACCGTGACGATGGTGTTATTCCAAGCTATGGTAGAACCTCACTGTATTTGGTTTCATATTGATGATCTCAGTCTCACCAATAGCATAGTCACAACCAGATTATTCTCAACTTTCCTGACCAATAAAGCTGTCCCCTTTTAATAGCTTGTAAAGATGAGACTTGATATGACCCCTGAAATAGTGGAAAGTCATGATAGTTTCCATTAATTTACTGTCGTGTTAAAGGAACCTTGCTCAACAGTACATATAAGCTAACATGCTGGTGAGAAACATTCTTGATTTGATTGTAGGATTGTGTGAGGAGTTCAGGAGTTCCTTTCGAATATGCAGGTAGGTAGTCGTAGGTCATAAAGTATCATCATCATCATTATGTAAAAATGTTATAAACTATCATTGAGTTTGAGGCTTGGTGAGAAGAGGGAAATATCAACAGATATGTGTGAACGATATGAAATGCCTTTATTGAAGCCCTTGTAAAATACCTGAAATACTTATGAAGTGACACGTGAAAAATGCAACGTTCAAAGGGTTTACTCACAAATTAACTTTAGCCGCAGGGTTTAATGTAAATATGTATTTCTGCACATAAGCTGTAAATGAAGCAGAAACGCAGCTACCCAGGGAGAAGAATATGATAACTAGAGCTCCCACTGAAGCAGACCTACAACAAAATAATGATATAGGCAAATAATGAGACACCTTTTTTATAATTCTTTTTAAAGAGATCCAACAAAGAATTTTGGCCAGGGGCATTTGGTACAATAAAGATTTTAGTGTTCTTTTAGACTTCAAAAAATTTCAGAGTAAATCAAAGAAATTCCGGTATGTGCTTTAAATCGGTGATCCATTTATGAATTAAACCCAATATTATAGACCAGTTCATAATCATTTCTCCCTTTGACAGCATTCTCCTAAAATTTTCTGCCTGGGGCAATATCATAATTGTGTTTTGTGTTGTTTGAGAATGAGGGTGATTCAACTTTGAAGAACATGGAGCCATTCAAGAGTGTTAAAAAAGTATTTACAAGCTTTACAATTTCATATTTTGCACAAACAGTAAGTGTCTCACCTGTGATACACATAGACCAGAAATGGAGCTATGAGAAAGAACTGGAAGTCATTACACAAGTACCAGCTGTAGGGTGCACACTAAAATCAGAATACATAACAGATTGGTCAAATTGACGTATAAAGTGCAATAGTTGTAAGAGCACAAATACGAGTAAAATAACGAGTCTCTGTCTGATTAAGAATTTCAGTCCCAGTCCCTGGCACGATACAAGTCCCAGTCTCTGTCTCGTTAAAAGTCCCTGTTCCTAACTCAGTTCGAGCCAGCGTCAATTTCCTAGTCCCAAATTAAGGATGAGTATATCTACATCAAATACTGATCAAAATTTGTGTTATAATATCCAGCCAATGAACGCTTATGATTCTGGCAGACAAGCCAATGGTTGGGACGTTACGTAATAAAGTTGTATGTATCATTTAGAAAGATATGGTTTGAATTTAAGTTCAAGTTTAGTTCTAGGAAGAAGATGCCGCTGTGTTGGTATATATTTTGAGAAACCTTACTATATGAGTAGGAGAAAAGTTCATCAAATGCAGTTAGGCTGTTACTAATATAGTAAGAGAACTTCAGAGTAACTCATAGTATACATACAATGATGTCTATTTTAAAACAGTGACCTCAAAATTCAAGGGAGAAGGTGACATTCTGTATACCTGATCAGTGGTCCTTATCAGATTATTAAGATAAAGTAGATTAATCCACCAGTTATAGGTGCACTCCGCCTGTATAGTTCTGTACTCATTGTGAGGCCAGTAAGGACCGTCCCACATGTACCACATCACAGTGCTATATATCAGTAACATTAGGGCATAGGCAGGAGTCAATCTGCAATCACATCAAATTACATCAAATAGAAATCTTTGTAGGGTTACCAGGGGAAAACATGCATAAATTCCCACCTGTATTTGATAAAATATTCGTGTCATGTCAATACCAATCAGGTAAAAGTCACAGGTTCCCTAGTAATAGTAACTTATGTCACCTGCACAATACATACATCAGAATCTACTATAAATGAATTGGAAAAACTGATCAACTGAGAGATTGATCAGTTTTTTTTCTGATAGACCTTTTAAAATTTAGTAATCCTGTAAAAGGTTCATGATTGAAGCTTTGCTTTCCTGCAAACAAATTTTAACACGAAGTGAATGTGAATTGGCTTTGCATCTAACCCAGCCAGTCTGATCTGAGAGAAAATATTGGCCGACTCTATACAAACCTTAGATATCTGTGGATATACATCATCGGCACTGATTTGAAGAACTCTTTCATTTGAACGTTTTTTCTTCGGTAAAGTTTAAGCAAAGTGACTGCTGCGAGAATACCTCCGATCACAAAGAACGTATCAACAGAGAGAGTTGCATTGATAAGTGCCTGTGCTGCAAACTCCGACATCAAGTCCAGAATATACGTTGGATTATCTACAGATACATTTGGTACTAAGCATGGTGAAATTGAGATTATACAGCTTTCTGGCGTAAGGATTAGATGACGTTGATGCTGTTGTAACCGAAACATACAAGATAAAGAATTGCATCAAAAGATAAAACTTTGTGCTTTAGCTATAATTCATCTAAACAAATGTGTCAGACCAGTTTATCATGTGAAATAAGAGGTCAATGTCTCAACCATTGATATGAATTCATGGATTAGTTGTTGATTGCACAGTGCGGAGAAATTACATAAGTATATAACTTTTGTCATTTATTGGAGCTAGCTGGAATTCTGAAAGCTATGACTGACGCCCGAGTAATGACTTTTAAAAACTCATGCATTCTACTTGACAGATTTTTACAAGGGATCGGCTGTAGTATTGTAAAACCTTTTGACCAATCGAAGTTGAGAAATTGTTTCCAACAATCATAATACAAATTTCCATATGCCTGTTCAGGACCAGGTACGTTCCCCTAATCAATTGATAAAAATCAGTGGTTGCAACATATTCAACACACCACTAATCAGAGACGTGTAAAACAACAGGGTATGTCCCAGAATGACCCATGTTAGAGAGATGAATTTTAGGCCGTGTATACATCGTATGGCTTCTGAGGACTGTTCTGTATTGAGTAGCCTCTTTGTATTTGTGTAAAGTGAAAATGAAAGTATTGCCTTCTCAACGCGACCTGAAAAGAAAGAAAAGACAAAGAGTGAGACGATGAGGAAAAGATATAGATTGCTTTGGGAATTGAAATGATCATGAAAAGGTGAATCAAATCTCCTAACACATGCCATCAGTTTTTTGAAATTTTGATGAATTCGAAAGAGAAAAAAATCACAGTTGCAAGCGTTGCTGTTAGCCAAAGAAATCTGTTTTTTTATTCTCCCTAATTATATAACAACAATACGAATGGTGTGAGATTGAATATATTTTATATGTTAGAATCATAAAGATATACAGTTCAGAGTTGATCGGTAATGAAAACATAAATTGTGTTATAAAATGATTGGGGAATATATTACCCCCACAGTTTTGGTGAACAAATCACCATCGCGCTAAGATTCCGATATAGTTTAGTGGTATTTTTCCACTCCAGAAGTGGACTGCAGCCCATGGCACACTTTTTCTAGGGTCGCCGACCCTTACCAGCCCTCTTTTGACCACTGGGAGCAGAATGGCAAAAAAGGACTTTTGTTTTCATAATGAATGATTCGCAATGATGCAGAGATGCGTGATATATGAAGCTGCGCATTAAGAGATCTATTTGAATTTCTCGGCCCATTGAGCCACGGTAATTGATAATGTTATTTAAACTACTGCTGCCACTCATGCAAATTTGTGCTCATTCAATTCTGCATAGCTCCAAGATAATTAATTGAGACTTAAATCTCTTAATTGTCACCTAATGGGCAAATATCTTGCACAAACTGATCTTCAAAATCGGGGCATGAAATCTACGCTCCAGCTTATGATGTGTACAGTGTGCACTAGTAAGATGGTAACTACGTCACCAGATGCAGTAGATAATTAATTTCATACCCTAATTTTGACGATCAGTTTGTGCAAATTATTTTCTCATTAGGTGACAATGCTGAGATTGCAGCCTCATTTTATTAGTTTTGAGCTACAAAGAATTCTATAAGCACACATTTGGCTGTGTGGCAGCAGTGGTTTAAGTACATCTGATAGTCAAAAATCTCATGGCCCGAGTTTTATTTCATTCTATCTCAGATTCATTCAAGCCATAATGCAAACTTACTGTGTGATTTAGATAGGTGATGTGGGTATACACAAATTTGTCTGCCTTGTTGACTGAAGACAGGGGTCACAACACACTCATTGCCATGTAAACCATTACAAGCCCACTTCCTTCTAAGCTGCTTTACCCCTTCGTAGACCGTCGCTATGAAACACAACCCTATGATCATCAGCACACTCGATCTACAAAAGTAAACAAGATCCAGGGGTTGCTTCCTATCTACGAACACATTTCCATTGCATTTCGGGGAGATGGGTGAATAATGTTGACAAGACTTCACAGCAAGAGTCCTTGCATTGTCCTCTTTCATATTTTGAGTGTGTTCTTTGCTGAGTCTTTTCAACTCTAAGCTGTGGCTACACATGCCTTATTTTCCATAGTATTTATGTATGGTCGGTTGCATAGGTTAGCTAGGTTAGATTTTCCAGATGGGCTAACGATTCATCTTCTGACATAGTACTGCCAGTTATTCCTTTGTTATTTGTGAAAGAACCATGGCAATATCAAAATTTCTGAATTAGATTATTGGTTTAATTCATTGAAGTCTAACAATAGGAAGGCAAACCAGGCCCAAATTGTATTGTTATTGAAAGGGATTTTAGGCCTAGCTATGAATAGGCCTGCGCAGCTGTACCCTATCTGATAGTTTCCCAAAGCTATGGAAAATACATCCTTTGTGGCCAAAACTTTAATTGATGTCACTAGATAACTTTCATATCTGTATAGGTGTGTTTAATTTGGGCAGATAGTGATATTACATGAAATTCAACCGCTCTGCAAGAGTGACCCCTTCTTCAGATGGAAATTTGAGTATATAATTTGCTTACAGGGCTGCCTTGGTTCCAGTTGGCATGTTTTTACTCTGATCCTGACAAAATGTAGTCAGACCTTTGATGGGCAGAACAGATCCAAATATGGTTGTTAAGTCTTCTGTTGTACATTGGTTAGGGGCACAAATTCCAACTTTCAATTCTAGTACAATTTTCAGGTCAGTCTCCTCAAAATCCTACAGATAAAGAAAGGTTAAAGCGATATTCAATTCAACTAAGATTTGATTGTGGTATCTGCAGCAGCAACAGCAGAAACTCAATTGCTGCTCCTGTTAAGTACAAGGGATATAGGAACAAGGAATGAACTATTCGAAATGAATCAGACACTTCGATTCATTTTTCACATCCTAACATCAATATATAAGCTCACAATTCACGGTTATCTCAAATTGACATTCACTAATCGATCTGCTCTAAATGACACTGAGCATGTTAGGATTAAAGCTTCAGGTTAACTTACCAATATAGGGAATTTAAGGGTGCAGTATTTTGTAGTGATATCTTCTGTTTCTGTAGTCATATTCACAGCCAAGCACTCATCATACATTCCTCTGAAGAAGATATGGCCCTGAAGAATACCGTCACCTGGCTTTCCGAATGAGTCAAAGTCTGTCAAACAATAAATGTTTGTAAGTCCAATAAATAGGGATAGAGGGGAAAACGACATTTGAATGGCAAGTATATGATATAAGGATATCAAATAAGAAGGTAAAAACAAAAGCTCTATTTCACTCTTTTTCTCTACCTCCTCTCGGTTATCAAAGTCCAGCTTGCATAAAAGTGTTTCATGACTTTGCTTCAATTCACCTTGAAAGCGGTCATTTTGCTCAAAATTGTTGCAAAATGATGGATTTGAAGACCAGTCCTGAATGTACTCACACTGCAATTTTCTCTTATCAGACAATGGCCTATTGACAATAAATGTTATTGCAGAGGCACACTCATTTGTTATGTTACTGTTTGACAGGGCTTGACGTAGGAGCTGTTCTGGGTCACTCAGATTATAGGCTACCTTCCTTAGCACATCATGGTGAGGACCACTTTCTGCCAATCGAGAGGAGAGAAGTAACTCTGCAATATAATCAAATGAGTAATAATGAGGTATTATTAGCTCAAGAAGACTGGCTGTTTGCCGACAGTTTTCTTGATTATCATTTACATCAGGGAGCAAACCTATGTGATATTCAAATTTTAATTCAATCTGATAATTTCAAGCAGCAAATTTTGGAGGCCTCCAGCTTGATGTCAACAATTCACACTTATAGTCCGATCATATGTCTTAACAAACACCTACATGATTTGTGCCTTAGTCTATGCGCCTCAACATTCTTTTTTGGTTTTGTAAATCTCAGGGACATCTAATCGCACTCTATTATCCTGTCTACACTTAAGCAGAAAAGCTCAGCATGATTCATCTGCCAAAACACTCTTTATACTCTAACAATGAAAGTTTGAAATAAAAGCGGTAAAGCTACACAAAGCTTCAACAAGCACAAATTTAAGGATGCAAGGAATATATCAGCGCAGTTCATCCTTTGTTACAAGAAGGATGTAAGAAAATACTGAGCAGTAGGGACTGCCAGCTCATCACACATATTCTAATACAATATACAATCTGCTGCTGTCATCTACGGACAACAAACGATCAAAGGAATAGAGGTCATTCAATCTAGTTGATGTTTTCAGACAATGGAGACTCTCCTAAAGACTTAAACTCTACATTGCATCAGATGTTGTACATGTGGCAGCACTGACATCACGTAAAGTACCACCTTTCCCATTGATGTGTACACACGGCTACTGTGAGGAAACCTGATGACACAAATACAACTAACTCTCTACGGTGTACGGTTTAACAGCGCGTACGGCTCACCAGTAGTATCACATACAAAGTTGGGAGTAGTCTCCTCTTCAAACCCACAACTAACTCTCTCTCAGACAGTGTACTGTTTGACAGCACGGACGGCTCACCAGTAGTATCACATACAAAGTTGGGAGTAGTCTCCTCTTCAAACCCACAACTAACTCTCTCTCAGATGGCGTACTGTTTGACAGCACGACGGCTCACCAGAAGTATCACATACAAAGTTGGGAGTAGTCTGCTCTTCAAACACAGCTAATTAATCAACTCACTCCTCTATAAATAGAATGTAAGTCTACAGAGCACATCACGCAAATTGAAACTTGTCCAATAACTACTCGGTCCACATTTGTACCCCTGACAGCTATTCTGGCAGATGATAATGTTGCAGCTTGAATCTCCACTATTGTTATCCTCGCAGCCCTCGGCTTGTTTAGTCACTCTGTTTATTCACATATTCTTCTCACATATCACAATGCATCGTAAAATCCTATATCATATCATTGTAGTGATCAGATACCTATGATAGGATAACTCATTTATTATTGGAAGCAAAATGGACCCATTATGATGTGTGAGTTTTTCTTTACCATTAACCGCATTTATTATCATTCATTGTTTAAGAAAAGATCATAATAATCATCATTATTTTTCTATCAGAATCGTTGCATAGTCAAATTTGTCATATTTTCACATTACATGATGAGAATTGAAGTTTGTGATAATTTCCTAAAATGAAATGTTTTTCTGAACTGATCGTTAACTCCTTGTCAATTCTTGTTAACAGGATTAACAGCAAATAAAGATAATATGAACACATAAAGCTGCTTCGGATAACGGGTTAATGCTGGCCAATACAGGTTTGTTTACTGGAAAATCAAAGAAATAATGGGTCTCAAGCCTCATCACCCCCTCCCACACATAGAAAACAAATACAACTCTCATCATTGGGAGAATACAAGCACTGTTCCCTCTCCAAAAATGCTTCCATAAGCCTCCTACATGAGTCATGGTATCTGATATGATATAACTTTCAAAATAGTTTGGCAGTTTTGCAAGCTACTGAATGAGGCAAGTTGTTCCAAAACTCGATTGAACAACCTTGCAATTGAATAAATGAGGTAGAGAACGCAGGATTTGTTAACGAAAACAGTGAAGTGACTTTGGTCGCTATGAATTCCCAAAAAGGAGAAATGTATTCTTAGATATTATCAGATTTTTTGGCTTAGAACACTTATTGCAGGTTGGAAATTGCTATATTTTTCATTTTTTTCCAACAAACCTGTTATTTTGACCAGGGTAATTTACTTACTGTCCGAAAGGCTCTGCAGAGAGCTGTGGTAATCTGCTGGTAGATTACTTCTTATTGACTGCAAAGTGGCAGGGAGGAGGATATCAGAGTTCACTAATGGTAACTCAGACAGGAATATCAGTAACAGCACACCGGCAGTCTGTCCCCAGAGGTCAGCCATTCCTCCCATACCTGATGCTTAGTACTGAAAAAATAAGACAATAATTAGGAATTGCGGGAGGTTTCTTGTTTTATGGTGCTACTTTTTAATGGGACTCCAGGTGCGCTTGCCATTATCCTCAAGTCAAAAATATGTTAAAACTAACGAAATGGTGTAAGACATCCATACATGTACATACACATGTATCTAACCAAACCAAAAGATTTTGAAAGTTAATGAGCAAAGGCACAGCACAAGCAATACATTTGAAATTTTATTACATACCTCTTGTTTGATGTAATTGTTACATAGAAGTTCTTCCTCAGCTCAATTTTTTCCCGAGCAAATCTTGAATGCGCACCTAAGATCTTGTGTACAATTCACAAATCTGAGGCTGCCAATTACACAAGATTCCAGAAACTTAGTCATGCTAATTAGTATAGCCAATGACCTAACAAACATGTTTTACATTCTATTATAAAGCATATAATGTCTTATAACATTTGTGGTTGAGATCTTTAGGATTAACTGAGATTGCCGTTCATCTCATTAGAAATAAAGTAAAGAAACCCCCTCATTATTTTGCAAGCGGGCTAATTATCCTTATGTAATGGTACTCTCAACTTGGGATTTGAAACTATCATCAAATGTTTTGGGATAATTACAGGTTATAATCTTTACTAAGTGAGACAGCAATTAGATATTTTGATCAGATCTAGACATGTCTACTTTGGACAGACATCGCTTATCAGATTATCAAATGCACCCGGTTGGCTAGCCAAGCTCACAATCTAACATCATGCAGGGCTCGGGATGATGTCGTGTCAACACTACAATTCGAATTTTATTTGCAGCTGTAGCAAACACTGGTATATCTTCCGGTAGGCCAGTGTAATATTATGACATGAAGGACTTATTACTATCAGCCAATGAGATGCAAACAAAGTATCATAGAGAAAGTGGATAACTCCTCAATAGACTAAGGGATCGATGACACCATATTGAATCAAAGGACGAGTTATAATAATTGTTGCAGGCTACCAGTCATGGGAACTATTAACGTTGCTGACTTTAGTCCTCCACAATAATTTTATGTGAAACAAAAAGTCCTAATTTCAACACCAAAAAAGCCTAGAAGTACATTCAAGTTGTGTTCTCCCAGTACAAACAATGGATATCAAAAGAAAACTATCCAAAGAATTTCATTCATTAATATTATGGTTAATTATGTGAGAAGCGCATTAGTAGAAAAATTTTATATATTGTACAGCACCGAATACCCCAGGATATATTACCATGTCTTCAGAAGCAACAATAGAAACAGAACATGAGTGGATGGACCCTGATGATCCTGTCATTGAGGTGAGCTGCTAAATCAGGTTTCTATAGACTAGATCAATTTTTGATCCAATTTGCATTCAATTGCATTCCTATTATTCTATTGGTGACCTGGCCGCCACCTTAGTAATTGGCATATTGATCAAACTTGGTCTATCTATATAGGGGTAGGAGGTGGCTCAGATGGTTAGAGATATGGTCCTTCAGCTCGCTAGTGTTGAAGGTCAAAGGTTCGAATCCTACTGCAGTCCATTGACTACTAGGTTTTGGATGCTCCCCACCCCATGAGTGCACTGAGCCAACTACAGTACAAATTGAGAGCAAACTGGCTCAAAAATTTCAGCTTCGGTCTCAGGGCAACTAATATCTCTCAGTCATTATTTCGGGATGTGGCATGTGATAAGACACCTGATTTTGAACAGCAATTTGACCAACCAACCACATACAGCCATCGATTCTTGAGAAAACTCATAAATATAACGAAACAACGCTCTCGGCCATTATTTGTATACAAGCTGTCAAGTAGTTCATTGTTTATATTAATTCTGTTTTATTAAAACTCATCACAACTTGTGAAGGCTCACAGCAAAACTCTGCATCAGTTTTGCATTTCTGCCTTAAAATTCCCAACCGGATCGGCGCGTCCTGATGAAAATGTCTCAGAATTAAGTTTCTTTGGTTTTTAGTAAACCCTTGTTTTTAATTATACTTTTCATATTTTGGAATCACTGGCTGCCATCCCTTGGATTATATTCGCTTCAAATTACTAGATTGAAGGTCCAGTTTAAGTCTGAGAAGGACTATCCTTGTAGGAAGGTGCGAAACAATATTCAAGTCAAGGCTCGTAACGCTATGCATTAGAGAGCAATGCATCCATTTGGTTTAGGAACTTGATCATTGCTGTGTAAAAATGATGACTCACAATCAGTGGCAACCTGAAAACTGTAAATCATTCAGAATTTTTGATCAAAGTATCAAGGGATATAAGAGCAGGAGTTGTTTCCCCAGGATAAGCAGGAGAGAGTAATCCCAATAATTTATCTTGCCTTTGTGGGATCAGGTCACAGGGCACTCATCTTGGGCAGTGATCAATCCTAATTCAATATTCAGAGACATCATATATTTCTCTCTGTCACATCTGTCTCAGGCAAAGACTGATGAGGAGGGTAAGCAGCCTGTGATTATTTCTTCTCAGCAAGAAACAAGTACTCCTGAAAAGTTGGCTATAAAATTCTCCGATCAGAAACTTACAGAGAACCAATGTACAGACAAAGACCCTAAACCCAGAGTCAGGCTGAGTGAATGCTGCAAAACCTCTCAAAGACCAGATACCCCAACCCCATGTGACCCAGCCAGTTTACCTGCAACAAGCTCCACAGACTATAGATTTTCCACCCCTACAGTGCAGCTGGGAAAGGAAATCTATCAACGAAAGCTCACCAAAGGCGACATTAAAAAAGATCAACCGCCTAACAAACTGCTGGATTATGGCCATCAATGTCAAAATATTGTTGTATCCAAGACAACAGACAATGATTGCACAAAATGTAAAGCTGAGGAACTTGTCAAATGTGGCGGTGTCTCCTGCAGCAAAACGATTGGTCGCTTGAGTTTATGTGATCAGGATAAATGCAATGATGATAAGAAAGCTGCCTGTCACAAAGGCACTACCTCAACAAATAAGAATGATGGGGTTACCATACAGAGAGGGTCATGCTCATCTGACTATAGTGCAGAAACTGAGAAGGAGATTTTAGAACCATAGGTGCGACTAATCTCCTGCTGTGACAAAATTAATATTATGTGCATAATAGTTTTTTTAGCATTCGACATGAATAAATTTTGAAGGCTTCTTTCTGATAAACTTTCTGTAAAATCATTCAAGGAGGCGGTTTGGTGGAATTTTTCCCCCTTTGTATTGGATGGAAGGGATTATGAAGATTATGAAGAAAATCAATATAATTTTTTTTCTTTGATTGCTTATAATTTGTGGTAATAAAGCAAAATCAGTCACAACAATTAATGGAAGGAAGCAGCAAAATATTTGTATTGGTTTGATCATGATCAATGTTATACTAACGTCTCTTTCTTGTTAACCCGTCTTGTGAAGGTTATTATTAAGATGAACATTTGAACTTGTCACCGTATTGCATCTGATGGGTTCCAACTATTTCTAAATCTTTGAATGTCAATAGGTTTCCTTCTGACCTGCATCTGAGCCCTCTGACTTCATCATTAGATAATGCATTGTACCACATCTGAAAGTCTGCTATGTAACCACTGACCATTTGTCGGCTATCAAGGCTCCCACCTAAAGTAACAAAATCATGGTTCAACATAGCAATAAGCTACCAGGAGTTTGGATATCATTCATCTCGGCCCCTTTGAATAAAAATATATCAACCCATAAAACTTGTTTGAATGGTGCTCTGGCAGACTGAGTGCAGTTTTATTCAGGTATTTATTTAAGATTGAGTTAGCCATTTGCACTTGAGAAAAAACCGACAGCTCGTTGATACAAGAAATGTTTTGCGAATTCACTGCAATGAGACTAAAAATGATATATCCATGCCATATATTGTCGTTAACAGTGCCAGCCAAGCCAACCAATCCAGAGGCTGCACACCACTTTTTTTTATATACAGAGTGTATTTTAAAACTAATCATTAGTAATTTCCCTCAATAAATTTTTCTACCTTGAGAATCTTGATCATTCAGTAGAACCAGTGTGCTCTTTGCTGGTATATTATGCGTTCCAGTGTCTTGTATCTGAGAAACGAGCTCAAGTACTCCAGGACTATGCATATCATAAAACCACTGGAAAACATAAGAACAAAGAAATGGCTATAATATTATGATACCTGCACCAAAGTAGCTCAGCTTTTTCGAACTTTGACAATAGAGAAAAGGCTTGGTAAAATTCTTTATTGTTACAATCTGAAAATTTATGCAGGGGGAGTGAATGTTATATATATTAACACAAATTTAATCTATAAATTGGTGTAACTGATAGAGTTTTGAACCTCGATAAAGATTGCATAGCACTGACCGGATTAATATCTAATCTAACCTTCAAATAGCTGTTACGCTTCCAAACAAAACAGTGACGATGCCGATCCATGAAAGATTCGAGCTGCTCCGAGAATCCCAAGTTATCTGGCTCCATGGTCAGCTTCATCATCGGTTTATCCCCAGGACGATAGAAGCCGAACAGGAAAGCATTATGCTGGGCTGAAATACAGATAGGATATGATTGAGCTTGCTTTTCAGTTCTGTATAAACGTGCAATCAGTGGGTTGGCCATATCTAGAAATTAATTATATTCCTTGACCTGTGACCTTTTGGAGGTAAAAGGGTTGAGGTATATTTTTTCGGTTATGGTCTGGCTGTTGTGTGGGAAATAAATACTGATACCACATAAAAAAAGTACCATCTGACCTCCAGCCATCCATTCATAGCAAACACATTGGCTACAGTGAGGATCAATATTGAGCTTACTCTTATTCTAACAAATAAAATTACAAGAATTAAAAATTTAGTTTGATGAATCAAACTAAGCGCAATGAAGCTTTCTCTTAGAGGCTATGCTTATGACTCTTACTTTCCGATGCTATGCTAATGAGAGCTTCTACTTCTGCTTCTGGATTACTGATGCTTGGCATGTGACCAGGAATTGGCTCATAGTAGAAGCAGAGGGTGAACTCCTCGAGCGCTGGTAAGCTTGAGACCTTCAGAAAGTTTTGTATGTTCTCTTGTTTCCAGTAAGCCATTCTAATACTGTTACCTAAAATACAACAGACGAATATGTAGCAAGTTTTATTATGCCAAGCCTTCTCATACTCACACTCACAATTGTAAAAGCATTGGATTGCCAGCTCTTCTAAAAAAGAACTCAACAGTGTCCTTAGTGTACAAAGGAAATGAGGCAGATTGAAGCATTAGTTAAAACTTGGGATAAAGGTTTGATTAGATAAGAAAAGTTCTCAGAGACATCTGAAGCTACCTAAGAGCATTATGTCTGCTAGATCTGTCAGCATCAGCGGCAAGTCAGCGTTATATAACCAGGCTTTCATGGCTCATGTATTGACATACAAGGGGCAAGCTTCGATGCTTGAAAATTACATTGAGATTGAAAAAACAGAAAGCTCAGTTTCAGCCTTATGAGTTGTCAGCTTTCGTCTATTTGAGGAGAGATGAGTCTCAACCAGAGCAAGTATCTGATCTTAGAGTGAGTTGGCATTAATAAATGGATCTTACCTGAAGAAGTATTTGCTGCAGTAGTTTTCTGTTGCTGTTGCTCCTTCATAGCGGTAACCTCTAACTTGACCACTGCAAAAGCTACTCCAAGAGAAAGAGCCAAGATACTCAGAACAGCAATCACCACAATGAGGATGATTTCTCTCCTAGAAGTTCTCTGCTTTGAAGCCCGCAAAGTATGACCTTGCATCAGCCTCGGAGGGTAACTGGGTAACTTTGGCGGATCATCTTCTGGAATACTGGAATATAAACAGCATTTGAAAGATGGAGATTTTTCCTAAATATCATACAATGAGACCTCTTCATGTATTTTTGCATTCTTATCTGTGCATGATTTATTGTAAAAACAAGCTTGCTCTGCACCATCAGGGGGCGAATTGAATAAAGGCATAACATCTGATACTTTTGGTAATGCTAAATGGGTAATGGCGCAATGGGTAAGGCATGGGTCTATCAATCGAGAGGTCCCATGTTCGATTCCTGGCGGGTCACGGTGGTGTCAGGAAGAGCATCCGACCTCAAATGCTCCTGTGCCCCATCAGGATCCAGTCCGTAGACCCGTACTGATACCGGAGACAAAAAAACCAAGCAACATCATGGTGTCTCACACGGTATCACATGGTATCAAGA
This sequence comes from Membranipora membranacea, assembly GCA_914767715.1. Taxonomy (NCBI): domain Eukaryota; kingdom Metazoa; phylum Bryozoa; class Gymnolaemata; order Cheilostomatida; family Membraniporidae; genus Membranipora; species Membranipora membranacea. The sequence continues at coordinate 19,675,321 of OU612071.1, forward strand.
CTTTAAATGGACGTGAGTGAGTTTGGTGATGCTAAATCGTTGGCAACCCTATTTGCTTTGCAGTAGTAAGGGAGAAATTTCAGTTAAAGACAGCCAAAATTGCCATATGATTGCTCGCTTACTCTATATATATATGTCCATCAATGAGTAAGCAATTTGGGCATGAGACCCCAACAGGTCTCTGTCCCTCAGTGACTGAGCAATTAAGAGATGGGGTTGCTCACTCATTGATGGAACATTCTGAGTAAGTCATTTGGGAACAAACTCATCTCATTGAAAAACCAAATGAGCAATAATCTTGAGTAAGCGATAGTGATAGTCTGCATTGAAAAGCATCGCTCACTCTGATTGGAAGACCCCCTGCATAAGACAGCTGCTAAGTATTTAAACAACTTGATATCTTACCTCAAGTTCCGTTTGATTGCTATCAAATCTTCATACTCCTCCTCCTGACTGATTGGAGTAGTGTACACGTCCTCTGAAGTATGCATCATAGCTGCATATACTCAAGCCTGAGATGTGATGCAGCCTAACTCTATAGGCATGGCCAATTAATAGGGTCATCACGTCAATTAGTGTCTTAATTTTTTGCATAGGTAGCCAATTTCAGCATAATGGGATATTAAATTAGATCAATGTCAATTTAAGGTGATGGAATATCTTGATATGACCTTGCCAAAATATAACAAATGATGATAAGATGTAAATTTAATTAGCACTCATCACAAAATTCACAAGTGTCATTTATTGGAGCAAAACACATGCCTAAGATGTGTGCTAAGATAAATTGTAAACAATGATAAACAGTTGCTACTAGTTGCTGTAAGTGGAATTTGATGCAGTCAATGCAGAAAAAACTTGCTTGTGTAATCAAACCAGGCAACATCAATCATACCATGGTTAATTTAGAAAAACACAGGCAAGCTTGTATCTAATCGAGAGTTGGGAACTCCTAATTTGGAATATTTGCCTGGAAAACTATATCACAGTATTGATGTTGATCAGAGCCAAAGTCTTGTGACTTGGTTATTGTTTCAATGCACACTTATTGACAAATACGTTGCTCGCAGCAGTTGAACCTGTCAGAGTATGTTGTGTACCTGCATCATCAGTAGTTTAATAACAAAAAAATGTGTCAGTGTGCTCAAAAAAAATTACTTCAAATCTCAACATAAAGCACTCCTTTGCTTTCTGAACTTTGAGACTGGTGGGAATTTTAAAGCATAAAAAATAGCACACACTTGCTTTATGAATTTTCTGTTAAATTGAGATTGAAAAGTATGATCAGCGTCATTTAACTTAGTGTGCCTCTATAAAAATTTAGAGAGTGCTCATGCACAGAGAACTTCTCATTTGTAGGGGTGTGAGCATTAATCAATGTGCTGGTTATTGAATTCTGTTATTTCGCTAATTATGACCTTGTCGAAAACCTGTCGCTCCCAACAAACCGAGCTATCCCCTGACGGTTCATCCCTATTTGCAACATTAAATGACAGATAGATATATTATGATAATTGATAAGAGTATTTTTAATACTACCAAGCGTTTCAACTTTTCAACCAGTATTGCATAAACACAGTCATGAAGGGTGGTCGGTTTTGTTGAAAAGAAGAAACAATGGCAATGCAGCAATCAATTTCTGTTCAATCATAGCGGTCTGATTTGGAAGTTGTATTCTCATATAATATGAGAGGACAATTACCATATTAAAGCGATATCAAGTAACCAGATGTGTTTCAACATCCAAGCAACCTCTATTCAGACTATATTTCTTGTTAATAATCCACAAATTTCAGTTTTGTGTTCATGATAAATGCATGTGTATATCAAAACCCATATCCAGTGCCCCATATCACTTTTTCAAAAAGTGTTTAGGAAAAAAAAAGAAGAAATGGCTGAATCAAGATCCTGTGTTCTGCCATATTTGTAAAACCAGATGAGGGTGTGCTTATTTAATATTTTTGTATGATATGTGCCATGAAGGCGTGAGAATAATTTGAAATTAAAGAACAGCTTACTTTACCAAGATATATCAATGAAAATCTGTAAGCTTCAGCGGGTTGGCGTGGCCGATTGGCTTGTGTGCTCGATCACAGTCCCTGTTTGAGACCAAAAAGAAGCAAGGAGGTGCATGACAACAATGATAACAAGCTTGATGTGCGAGAGGCCCGGTGAAGACTGAGATTAATTTTATTATAATCTCTTTTACTATTTGGTGGTTTAAACTTGTTTTGTTTTGGTACCTAGTTATCACTACTTATACCCACTACATCATTAAATTTAAACTCCTGAATTATTTGCCATTGAGCTTTGCAAGCTTCAGCGGTCAAGCGTGGCTGAGCGGTTGGAGTGTTTTAGCTCAGCGCGAGAGGCCTGAGTTCAGATTCTGGTGAAGACAGATTTCTTTTACATATCATCTATTTTACTACTTGGTGGTTTTTTTTATTAATATTTTTATTGGCAATCTAATTCATTCCCGTAGCGAATGTTTTCCGAATAGTGCCGAAAATAAAAAAAATTGTTTACTACTTACACCCACTGCATCGTTAAAATCAAACAGCTGAATTATCACTCACTAAGCTTTCCTTTGATCAGAACCAGGTGAGGCTAGATTAAAAAAAGCAAAGAGGGAGCATGGGGCAGACCCCCTTTTATATGATATTCACCACAATTATCCCATATTCGTTGCGCTATATTCTATGGCGCTACACGCTGAATGTAATTGTGGGTGAGTTCTGCCACATAATAGGACAACAATACTCCCGCTATCTACCTCGTAGGTGGCATGGAAAGGACAGCCATTTTAAGTTGCACCTTCAATGACATCGCCAATTGTCCATCCATCATAAGCTCAATCGACAACCTGAGTGTATATCGTCCACACCACTGAAGTGAATTTGCATTGAGAGCAGAATTGAACCACAAGAAGAAAACATTTTGTTGCATGAAATATTTTCGCAAGATTAATATCGTAATCATTCTAAATTCAAACTGGTCATTTTACCAAGGTTCACTGACCCTGATGTCTCGCTAAATCTCTCTTATGGCCAGACTCTTGAGATAGTAAGAGCTTAATGGATATGTCATAACATAGTAAGAGTATAGTTAATGAAGACGACAACATTACAAGACAATGGAAAAATATGATATGATACTGTGTTCATGAATAGATTAATGCTTTACAAGTTGTGATATTCTAGAAGCTCTCACTGGAACATTCAAATAGTATTGCCATGTTGCATCGGCTGGGTGCGGATTATTTCAAAATGCTCGAAAGATATTAAATTTCTATCATCTCTGCATCCGATGTTTCTCAATTCCTCATTGACAATGCTTTGTGCCACATTTGGAAGTCTGCAATATTCCCAGTCACCATCTGTCTACTATCAAATCGGCAACCCAAAGATCCGCAACAGAACAAATTTTCCAATGCTCGCTGCTTCTCATATAGATTGAAAGTAGATAAGGCTTCTTTGAAGCATATATGAGAAACTTATTTATCAAATTTTATACTTGGGGAAACCAGTCGATCAAGTCAGCGTTAAAGAAGCCCCAAAAGAATATAATGAACTATGTCGGCTAGAAATGCAGATCCAATATTTCACACTGAGAACAAAATCATAGCAATTCTGTGTAGAAATAATGTATAGCACTCGGAAGTGTTCCTCAGCTCATCTATCGGGTAATTATGAGGTATGTACTGTACAAGCCAAATAAGCTTCTTCTTTCATATATATTTATCAATAATGTTTTCCACATAAATCAAAAATGAAGATATTTTTATTTATAAAATCATAGATGAGGAGAGTGGAAAATATCTAACATTATACATAGTATTCCCCAGAAGTGCTATGAGTTTTTTTAGGGTAATAATATTGCATAACATGCTGCCACACCAATTATTGCTTTCTGGTCTTTCTGAAATCATTAAAATTAACAAACATGAGTTGCAAGCATGTCCAAACCTACACAAGTATTTTGTTTCTTATCAACCGAATAAATATGTTGTTGTATAGTCACATACCTATCTCATCCTGCTCGTTCAGTAGGATCATAGTGCTGCCAGCAGGTATACTGTGGCTGCCATTGTCTCCGACCTGATCTATAAACTCCAGGTTACCGGGATAGTGAAGGTCATAAAACCACTGAAAATATGAAGATATTCGCGTTTTAACGGTAAAGGATATCCTTCTGTGCCTTTTTTTTATATCTGCTCTTTTCTATCAAGATGGTGGCCTAAGTTTGTTACAATCACTATGGTTCCATGCCTCCAATGAGTGGTCCACTCCCATTTCGAATGACAATTGCTAACGATTACCATGATGAGAAAAACATGAAAAACATCTGTCGCGGCCGGGATGTGAACCTGCTGCTCCCTCGTCAATGTCCTTTGAAGTCATTGTGTGCAGGCTAACCATTCAGCCCGCCACCTTTTAGGATTGGTTCGATTCAAAATGTTTAAATGCCTATCGGTTCATGCAGAAGTTGACTTGAATGCTATTCCCATACATTGATCAGGCTTAAAACTGGTGTCAAAGCGATATATGGAAACATAGTGAATCTAGTTCTTATAATTGAAACTTTATATTGACTGCCATAATTGTAGGTGCAGTGTTTCTGACTGCCAACTAAACATCAGAATATCCATTAAAGTAATATAAATCAACAATTCACGCCTTTTCACATCAATGCTCTCGGCTACAGTTCGCACCATGCCCACAGGATCAATCTACTGCAGAGTAGCTGCATTATACACTAGATAGTGGCGAGTACATAAATTAATATCGCCATAAAACAAGAAAATCAGACCTTCAAATAATGTAAACACTTCCAAACGAAACAGTGTCTGTGTTTTTCCTTGAAGGAGAAAAGACTGTCTGAGAAAGCATTTTCATGGGGTTCATATGTTAATTGAAGGGTTGGTGTGTCATCCGTCTTGTAGAATCCTAACAAGAATGCATTCTCTCTCCGTAAATTAACAGTGAATGAAAATCAAATTACGTGAGGGGAAGATTTTTTGATTGTTCACTTGCCGATAATTTTTAATTAACTGCAGACAGTTCCAATCAATATTTTGCCTGGTTTAATCATTGGGAGTAAATATCATTCATATCAAAAGGGTTGAAAGCTCCAAATATATTGTATTTATCAGTGGCAGTCATAGTAATTTGATATTCAACGAAACCCTGACGTTCTTGGAGCCGTACCATTTTAATTCATAAAGAACACGAGAGTGCTCTGATACAATGGGAAACCAATATTAATATCCGATGAATTCTAACTAAAACCATGAAGAGAGAGTGATTTTCTATAATGTATAGAGTAACTTACCATCAGAAGCGATACTGATGAGGGCCTCAGTAATGTATTCAGGACTGGTAATACTCAGCTGGTTATCTTGGCTGGTCTCATAATAGAAGCAAACAGTGAGCTCCTCCAGGGCTGGTAAGTCGGTGATCTGCAGGAAATTGTAGATATCTGTCTGGCTCCAATATGTCATGTTGATATATTGTTCTACAAAAGAACTTGATAGGTTAATTTGTATTTAGTAATGGGCATTATGGTTGTGTATTTGACAGTCTAGATTAAAATTGGTAGACTGTCAAATTGTCAAAGCGTCATGCTGTAACTGGTAAACTCTAGACATGGAGTTGGTTGATTTGGGGTTTCATGACAATCGAGACATCACAGCTATTTTGCGCTCTGTGTTTTGTAACTAGATTTTGGTATGTAAAATACTGTGATATACTGATAAATCGTTCTCTGGACTCAGGTCTCATTATTAGTACTATAAGTGCTTTTGGAATAGCAAGAGAAATAAAGGGGTAAATTGCTTTTTTATTAAAGCTGCTGCAGTGCTTGAAGCACTTACCAGTGGTAGAAGCATTTTCACTCAGAAGCTTCATTAAATCGTTAACCTTGTTGTGAGAAAAACCCAGAGCTGTCCCCAGGGAGATGGTGATTACCGCAAGCAAAACTGCCAGTATGATAATGGTGGTGATCATCATCTTGCAGGGTTTACTTTTACTTGCCTTGCTTGGCAACTCCACAGATCCAATCAGCTTCTCAGGTATGTCTGGTAACCTATGAATAGAAGAACGAGAATCTTCAATGTTTAGATTAGAAAATGTCTTATTGTACCGACACCCAAATTATTGGCAACGGAGATATTGGACAACTCAAGGGCCAAGTTACAATTTCTACACCATTTTGCCCAGTAGTCAATAGGCTGCAGTGTATTCGATCCCACGACCTTCAACGCATGTGTGCAGAGAGCTAACTCTAACCAACTGAGCCACCTCCCACTTCTGTCATAAACAGGTTTAGTTACTTAGTAATATAGATAGATAGATAGATTTGTTCGAGTACACAAATTATTCAAGGATTTCAACCTTTTATTTATCCAGCAACCTTGATATTTCCGGACGATTTGGTGTTAACATGTTGCGCCTTTTCTCCTAGTTTTAAAGTCTCCTTAAATGCAATCACTACATAATTTTAAAGTTCCTGTACATAAGCATAATATTATATTACATGATTAGTTCAAGAAAGACCTTAGCCATGACTTTGCTATAATGTATGATGTTCTCGCCTGACACTAAAACATGATATCATTAACAGAATAACAAATTAAAGAATAAAGATATGGTTGTGGCTCAGTAGCCTCATTTTTGTTGCCTTAGTGGTTATATCAAAGTACATGGTCCATGGACCAAATTCTCTGTACTAAGCTCTGGCAAGCCTTTTGTGACAATTATCAACACAATATGATGCGTTATCATATAGAACACTATAGAGATATGTTTATTTTGTCCTCATACCGAGATCTTTGGATATTGAGGATTTTGAAGATACGCTTGGGCAAAGAACCCATAACAGATCAGGCAGAGTTTTGATAGCGCAATTATTCGCATACATGCCTATTATACAAGAGTTCTTTGGTTTCATTCACACTGACATCTCTCTCCTTACAAGCAACAACCTTTAATACTGACAAACTCAAAACCTCTTGCCATCTTCTATCATGACAACTATAGTGTTGGGAACATTCTCATCTTACCTATCAATCAGTAGTAATCTGAAAAATTCCCATGAATCTTGGGTTAATTTGGGTGTCAACCACCTGTTCTCTTCATTGTATGGTCCCATTCCAATTCAATTGTGTAAATCTATCTGGTAGTGATTGCAGAGTTAGGACAAGGAATGAAGATATCACCTTATCGCAATAAGCAATTTGCTCAACCCTTCTGATTAGAAATATATAATATATAAATACATATTAATGCATGAGATTAGAAAACCTCAATAAATAAATAAATATATATAATATAATATATAAATTGTTTTTTTGTTTGCGTCGAGTAACTCCCCATTCAACTGCGTAATAAATGTTATGCATTATCACAGAGTTTGGATCAGGAGAAATTAAAGCACTCACCTCCGCATCAAAAAATTGTTGAGCAAAGATTTCAGAGGTGAAATTAGGGCACTCTACTCCTTTTCTTCGGTTCAAGGTAACCAACTGTTGCATTGTTCTCATTTTCATATTGATCACTATATTACACCTCAATTTGATACATATTAGATGATGATTTTAATCTCTAGACTTATGGATGGTTCGAGGATATTGACCCAGGAATTAAGAGGGAATGAGATATCTCTTGGTTAATGATTAACCATTGTCAGTCTGCTAAAAATAACTCAGTTATACGAGTTGAGCTAATCTCAGCGTATAGTAATTTTTCATGTTTTGTTGATCAAGCAACATGAGCTATAGCTCGGGTGTGCCACAAAGCACAGTCGTCCGGAAAATGAATTGCTCGAGCAAGTGACCAAAAATTTCAATAATGAAATTTAGAAAAGCAAGGGCAGCCAGCTATGAGTCAACTCAAAATGTGGCCACACCAGATGGCTGCCATTTGGCCATCTTGTTGTCTAGTATCAGGGATATAACACTATCTGTAAGATATATGTGTAAAACCAAAGGCATTTATACTGATTCTACAGCAAAGCCGCTCAATATATTACAATGCTGTTGTAAAGCTTTTTGCAAGGAGTATCTTCAATTGAATCCGCGACAACTTGGCCCGAGCCAAACTTGGCCCGAGCCAAACTTGGCCCGAGCCAAACTTGGCCCGAGCCAAACTTGGCCCGAGCCAAACTTGGCCCGAGCCAAACTTGGCCCGAGCCAAACTTGGCCCGAGCCAAACTTGGCCCGAGCCAAACTTGGCCCGAGCCAAACTTGGCCCGAGCCAAACTTGGCCCGAGCCAAACTTGGCCCGAGCCAAACTTGGCCCGAGCCAAACTTGGCCCGAGCCAAACTTGGCCCGAGCCAAACTTGGCCCGAGCCAAACTTGGCCCGAGCCAAACTTGGCCCGAGCCAAACTTGGCCCGAGACAAACTTGGCCCGAGCCAAACTTGGCCCGAGCCAAACTTGGCCCTAATTAGTAAAACTTGGTCCCAAATACTAAAAATTGGGCCCAGATACTAAAACTTGGCCCCAGATACTAAAACTTGGCCCCATGCAATGAAACTTGGCCCCAAATACCAAAACTTGGCTCCAAATATAAAACTTGGCCCTATTAGTAAAACTTGGCCCAGATACTAAAACTTGGCCCCATGCAATGAAACTTGGCCCTTATTAGTAAAACTTGGCCCAAATACTAAAACTTAGCTCCAAATATAAAACTTGGCCCCATGCATGCCTCATACAATATTAATCTCTCGCAAGTGAACTATATACTAGGCTGAGTAGGAGTTTCTTGTACAGATGTTTAGCCGCCCAGTTCCTATCATTTAAGACAGTTCTACAGTATTACCTGGCGATGCAGCTAGTTGGTCATGTCATTAAAATAAATTGTATAAATCTCGCTCAAATGAGCTTCCATGTGGCATATATTAGGTATTACAGAAAACCACCTTAAATAAATAGTCGATATAATGAGTGAACATGCTAATTGTTACCGCATTTATGGTCCGCTTACTGTATGTTTATTTCTGGAGTTATCTGTGTTATGCTTTAAGAAGGCAATTCTGAACTCAAACAACAGCCACAGTATTCTGGTTTGTGATAATTGCATCATAAAAGTTTCTTTTAAACCTGTGAGCATGCCATCCCTAAAGAGTTCCATGTTGCTAATTTTTGCATTCTTAGTATTTAGCTGTCCATCGTGGCCGATGATGACGTCTTTCATCTACGAATAAATAGTCTCTAATCGTCTCTGCTTCGGGATAGGCTCTGCCAAGATCTGAGGGGGATCTCCCGATCTTTCAGGGTTTCTTTTGATGATGTCCTCGTATCTCAGCTTTGGGCATGCAATTCCATATGTACCATCAGTGAGTTGTGAGTGCAATATAAGCTTTGGTATTCGGGTGTTATCTAGACTGTGGAAATGACCGGTCCTGCTCAGGCATCTGCTGATGAGAATATCGTACATGCCAGGTAAGGAAGTTGTTTTTAGGATCCTTTCATTTGATATAAACTGCCACCACTTTATGTTGAGTATCTGTCTCAGGTGTCTCATCATAAATGCATTAAGTTTATAAACAGTAACCTTGTACACAAACCAGGATTCGACACCATAGAGCAGAACTGATAGAACAATGGCTCTGTACACAGCACTTTTAGTCTTGATGGTAGGATCCTTATTGTCCCATGTATGATCTCTGAGTCTCCCAAAGGCTTTTGAGGCATTGGACATGCGTATCTCCAGTTCAGTGTCGAGCTTGTTGTCGTTGGTGTCAGTTGTACCAAGATGCTTAAACCTGCTAACCATAGCAAGGTTTTCACCATCAATATGGATGTCATCTCCTGCGTCAGATAAGCCCGGTGAAGGTTGGTACATCACCTCAGTCTTTTTTATGCTAATCTTTTACCCAAACTGTTTGGCTGACTGGGCAAAACCAGATATAGTTTCCTGTGCATCTGCATGGTCTTGAGAAACAACTGGAGTATCATCTGCAAATATAAGTTCACGTACCAAAGCCCTTTCACCTGCTGACTGATGTATTCACTCCATTGTGTAGGGCCGACACAAGATTGGTGAAATTGGCAGGACAACCAAGTTTCTCTAGAATAGCCCACAAGGCATTTCTGTTCACAGTGTCAAAGCCAAAAGTCAAAACACCATTACATCCTCGGCTCAACATAATCTTCTTGAATTTGCTTCAGGAAGAATATCATATCTACAGTGTCTTCGCCTGCAAAAAATCCACATTGTGCCTCTGGGAGTAGGTCCTCTGCATAAAGGCTCAATCTTTTGAGTAACACACAGGCTAATACTTAACAGGTGTTGATAGAAGTGAGATGCCTTGATATTTCCCACAGAGACGTCGATCACCTTTCTTAAACAGGGTTATAAGCTGAGCATCCTTCCAATCTTGTGGAGGCTCTCCGCTCTTCCAAGAGTCAACAATGATCTCATGGTGTTGCAGGTGCTGCACTAGTAGAGCCACTCTGAATATGATATTTCAGGGTGTATTCTATCTGCACCGGGTGACTTTCCATTGCTGAGCATATACATAGCATTGTTCACTTTGTCCAAGTCAGGAGCATCATCAATCTCATTGCTTTCATTGAGAAGAGTGTTGAGATGTTCTGTCCAACAAGGGAGAAGGTCTTTTTCTCAGTTAGTAAAGTCTGATTGTCGGAGGAAAGTAGCTGATCAGATTGATCAACCCTCGGACCCCGTACTGCCCAAAGTCCTTGATGGAAACCTCTAGTGTCATTCATGTCTGCCAGCTCCTGTAGTTCAGCAGCTTTACTCTGCCACCATTCATTTTTCAATTCATGACATTTCTTTTGCAGACGACATGAGTAGTGTCTAAACCTGTTTTTGATGGATCTGGTATTACGATTCAACATTTCGTTCAGGGCATGGTTACAAGCAGCTATCGGTTCACACAGTTCTTTATCGCTCTCCTCAAACCAGTCTGCATATTATCTCTCCACATATTCCAAGATCTCTTTGTACACCTCATACACCGTTGACTTGAATGCGGACCATTATTCTCTTCCACTGAGCCTGCCAGAGCAGGGAGCTTTTCATTCATGTTAGTTTCTAATTCACTTCTGATGGTATCAGACCACATAGTGTTAACATTGAGCTTTCTAGGACGCTGACTTGATTTACACATGAGCTTCCGCACTCTGAGCCTGGTGTAACACCTGTTGATGATGTGATCAGTGCTGCAGTTGGCACTAGCTCTAGTATCACTGATGTCACACAATTCACATTGGCGGTTGACAATGAAGTCAATTAGGTGCCAGTGTCAAGCCCTCGGATGCATCCATGTGTTTTTATTGCTAGCTTTGTGCTTAAAGCTCGTATTCGTTTTCACCAGCTGATGTTCAGTACAGATAGACAGTAAAAGCTCACCATTAGAATTAGATCGTCCAGTTCCAAATTTTCCAAACACATTATTCCAGATCTCATTATCTTGGCCAACTCTAGCATTAAAGTCACCTAGGAACATAATTTTAGCTTCTTTAGGTACTGTCATCAAGGTGGAATCCAGCTGCCGATAAAACTGTGCGATGTTCTCAGGGCTATTCGTCCTTGTACCGTAAGGTCGCGTATTGTAGCTGCATGGTTAATGTCCATGAGTGGTTAAAACTTAGTCAAGCACACCGCGGTTATAATAAGGGCATTGTTTCCAAATTCTATAGGCAGGCGGCTAATCAGTGAACATACATACTAACTCAGTTGTAACATGCTAGCAGCGACTATATATCTCTTATTTTTATTAACAATATCTGACCTCAGAAGAGACATATAAGGATGTGGAGCTCAATGTATTGACCTTCAAGGTCAAGCAGTTGTTGCCTCGTTACACCTCCATAAAATTATCATCCAATTAGAAACGATCTGACCAATAGTTAACCAATCAGCATTCTTCTTCCCCAACCAGTCGATGCAATGGTTATTATTATGGCAGACAGAAATGTATCATAATGTCTTGTTTTGAAGAAGTTAGTAGGACAGCTGACGGCTGTGGTCAGGTTTGTGCAGTGTGGTGGGAAGGCATTAGCATGTAACACATAGTGTGCACATTTCTTGATCATTATATTGCCTGGGCGGCTAAATATTGTGGTTAAATTACAGTGGGCTTGCTGGTGTGATATGGCTAAAATCTGTGTTTTGTTTCCTAAATTAATCCAGGCCTGTTCACCAACAAGCCACGTGGTTACAATACGCTACCTTACGGTAGGTGCATACACCGCAATGATAGTACAATATCTGTTCTTGTTTAGAGGGAGTTTAAGGGTGATCATTCTATCATTTACAGATTTTGGGGTCTTCAGTCATATTGGCGATGACAGCATTGATTCACTCTTCATTTCTGAGATCTTAGCACTACCAGTATCACCAAAACAAGCCTCACTTAGTGGTTCAACATCAATTCTATATTTCTTTAGCTCTTGTACAATGATACCACTTCGCCTTTCTGGTCTATCTGCTCTATCACGATCAAGCATTGTTCTAATGTTCAACAAAGCAAAATTCAGATCATAAGCTGTTTGCAATTTTTATCCTTGGCGACGTCCTGCCAGTATGTATTTTATTTCTTATGAGACTTCATGATCCAAATTGGAATAAAGCTTGCAAAGGATTTGAAAGGCTACTCTGAGTTTTGTAGGTTGTCAGAGCAGCCTTCTCTACAGGTTTAGGAAATTCTGTACTGGCAAGGTGAGACTAAGACGAGTGCAGATCCTCAGCCTGCTGATGCAATGACCAGCCAGATGTGCTGTAGGCTTACATACACATTGCCCTTACAGGTTGTCACGCTCCTGGCTTATTTTCATGGTTTGTTCTCCCAAAGATCCCCATCTGATTAGCCTTGTGTCCAGTGTCCATTTCACCTCACATTATACATTGAAAGTTGGCTGGACTTCATATTATCTATTATCATATTATCAGAGGCAAGTTTCAGTACATATGGCCAAGATATATATTTGGGGCCAGGTTTTACTAATTGGGGCCAAGTTTCATTGTATGGGGCCATGGTTTAGTTACTGCGTCCAATTTTCAGTACATGGGCCCAAGTTTTAATAATTAGGGCCAAGTTTCATTTGGCGGGGCCAAGTTTTAATGAATGGGGCCAAGTTTTATTTATTGGGGCAAAGTTTTACTAATTGGGGCTAAGTTTTACTGATTGGGGTCAAGTTTCATTGCATGGGGCTAAGTCTTATATTTGGGGCCAATTGGCGCTGGGCATAAACACTTCCAACTGTCAGGGCCAGGAACAGGGCAACCGGACAGAAGCCTGCACTGTGTGATAGCTCTCACCATCGTCTCCATGTACATAGCATACAAGGATGGGGACAAAGGTTTTTTATTGTTTTCCATTGACATGATAGCCTGCTTAATATCAGGGATAGAAAACGGACTATTGCCATCTTCTGTGGAATCAGTATTTACGAAGTTTGAAGGACCCAAGAAATCTAAAAGGAGATCTACCTCTGATCAAACAGTCAGCACTGGAGTATACAAATCTGAATAAAAATCACATGAACGATACCCTGGCAATCATGAATCAGTTGACCAGTGCCCTTTTCCTGGACAGATTCAACAATATTAGTTTATTATGCTGCTTGATTCTTCTGGAAAAGAAAGCGGTGTTCTTCTCATCCTGCTCAAAGATATTAATTCTAGACCTAACTCTAAGAGCTTGAAGCTTTGTCTAATTCAAATTTTAAATCTCTAATTTTACTCATTCCACCTCAGCTTTGACGGCTGAGTTGGATATAAGCAAGTGACTTTATTCGGTTCTATGTTTGGTGGCTCTGAAACCTGCAATGGAGGGTCAGCTGGCTTACTTCCCGTGTTACAACTCCCCTTTGCTCCCCCTCATGACCCTGGCTGGCTGATGTCATCACTTTTATCGCTTCCTGTATTACCATCTTGCTTCCTCCTACTACCCATTCCCCCTGTTTTTTTATTTGGGCCCCGTTTCGGTTTTCTTACCGCTATTTTAGCCCAACTATTCGTACCGGTTTCACTACATACACTGCAAACAATCTCGGAGGAACAGTCCCTTGCCCTGTGGCCTATCTCACCGCAGTTTCTACACTTTGGGTCGGATGTGCAGTCCCTGATCATATGACCCCCCTCACCACACTTCAGGCCTTTACGAGATTGGCCTGGGAAGTTCACCATCACATTACGGCGGCTAAAGCTAAAGTTTGACGGGGGAAAGCTCTTCAAATCCATCTTGAATTTGTATACACCATTATAAATGGATGGGAAATCTTCATGGACAAATTTGACATGGTCCAGAACCCTGCCGTATTCCCCCATCTTTGGGTACACAATCTTCAAGTCAAACTCAAAAGGCACATTATGCAGTGTAACCACAGTGTGAACCTCACTGCTCCTTATTATTTCAACCTCTTCAACATCCATCAATTTTCGCATCAACTCATTGTACTTTGACACAGACTTCGCAGTGACTTCGACCCCTTTGCTGCGACCGAAATTCAGACCATCAACATCCTCCACACTAATACAATAGCTACTCAAAAAACTCATCAAATTTTTAACAGAAGTAAATCCATCCACATGATTGAACTCCACAGATCGCTCAGATTTCTTCCAGGTCCAGCCATCACGCACCACACACACACACCTCACACAAGTCAGCCCTGAAAAGGGCTATTGGGGTTGGGAGCTTTTTATATCCTAGTCCAAATAATCACAGATTTAAAGAATTAATCTATAATCTGCAAGGGATAGCTATACAAACTTAATTGTTGCAGTTAAAGAGAGAGAATATGAACACAACCTTCCTCTTCGAAAGCCAATTGCTTATTGATCCAAGATGCCCCTGTGCCAGTTAAGTATTTAGCATTAAGCCTTAGGTATTCAGATACCAAGCTGGATTTGCTGATTCATGTAGTACCTTTAGTAACATTTCCTGACCACCACTTTTTGTGTTGAGTATGAGGTGGTGCCAAACGCAGTTTATTCAATCAAAGGCTACGTATTGACTTATTTCAAATTTCCTGGATGTGATACAGATTCACAGGAAGTAAATAGGGCTTTGTGTATGGATGTAACTAATTCTTATAACTAAGCAACTCGCTAGGGGAGACAAATGCTACTTTGGTCTACAAATTACATCGACCTAGCTGTGACAACCATTTTTACACCCAGCCTAGACCTCTAGGGTTGGTACCGCAGTAAATGTGTACCACCGAATATAAACTGCTCTCATGTTAGAGCAATACTAATGGATGGTAGATACATTATTATTTAAGTGTTGGCTATGTGTTGTCAGTCCAGAAAAGTTATTTCTGCAACCGCCAATGGCAAGAAAATAGAGTGTAAAAGCAGAAGCATCTACAACCACTTATATCTGTTGCTGGGAGATGGGGATATGTGGCTCCCTCTGGCATACCTATCAAAGACAGGTGAAGTCAGAGGATATTGGCCAACAATAAAGCTACCCATTGGCAACCTCTATAGAAGGTTGCTGGCTATCCTTGTTGGCTGCGTTTACTAATTGGGGCCAAGTTTCATCTCATTGGGCCAAGTTTAACTGATTGGGGTCAAGTTTCATTGCATGGGGCCAAATTTCATATTTGGGGCCAAGTTTTAGTTATTTGGGCCAAGTTTCATTGCATGGGGCAAAGTTATACTAATTTGGGCCAAGTTTCATTGCATGGGGCCAAGTTTTATATTTTGGGCCAAGTCTTAGTTATTGGGGCCAAGTTTCATTACCTTGGGCCATGTTTTGTATATGGGGCCAAGTTTTACTAATTGGGGCCAAGTTTTAGTAATTGGGGCAAAGTTTCATTGCATGGGGCCAAGTTTTCTATTCGGGCCAAGTCTTAGTTATTGGGGCCAAGTTTCATAACATGGGGCCAAGTTTTATATTTGGGGCCAAGTTTTACTATTTGGGGCCAAGTTTCAGTACATGGGGCCAAGTTTTACTAATTGGGGCCAAGTTTCAGTACTAAGGGCCAAGTTTTACTAATTGGGGCCAAGTTTCACTGCATTGGGGCCAGGTTTCATTGCATCGGCCCAAGTTTTATATTTGGGGCCAAGTTTTACATATTGGGGCCAAGTTTCAGTACATGGGGCCAAGTTTTATATTTGGGGCCAAGTTTTACTAATTGGGGCCAAGTTTCAGTACATGGGGTCAAGTTTCATATTTGGGGCCAAGTTTTACTAATTTGGGCCAAGTTTCAGTACATGGGGCCAAGTTTTACTGATTGGGGCCAAGTTTCATTGCATTGGGCCAAGTTTTACTAATTGGGGCCAAGCTTTACTAATTGGGGCCAGGTTTCATTGCATCGGGCCAAGTTATATATTTGGGGCCAAGTTTGGCTCGGGCCAAGTTTGGCTCGGGCCAAGTTGTCGCGCTTCCAAGTTTTCTATTCGGGCCAAGTCTTAGTTATTGGGGCCAAGTTTCATAACATGGGGCCAAGTTTTATATTTGGGGCCAAGTTTTACTAATTGGGGCCAAGTTTCAGTACATGGGGCCAAGTTTTATGTTTGGGGCCAAGTTTTACTAATTGGGGCCAAGTTTCAGTACTAAGGGCCAAGTTTTACTAATTGGGGCAAAGCTTTACTAATTGGGGCCAGGTTTCATTGCATCGGGCCAAGTTTGGCTCGGGCCAAGTTTGGTTCGGGCCAAGTTTGGTTCGGGCCAAGTTTGGCTCGGGCCAAGTTTGGTTCGGGCCAAGTTTGGCTCGGGCCAAGTTTGGCTCGGGCCAAGTTTGGCTCGGACCAAGTTTGGCTAGGGCCAAGTTTGGCTAGGGCCAAGTTTGGCTCGGGCCAAGTTTGGCTCGGGCCAAGTTTGGCTCGGGCCAAGTTTGGCTCGGGCCAAGTTTGGCTCGGGCCAAGTTTGGCTCGGGCCAAGTTTGGCTCGGGCCAAGTTTGGCTCGGGCCAAGTTTGGCTCGGGCCAAGTTTGGCTCGGGCCAAGTTTGGCTCGGGCCAAGTTGTCGCGGATTCTTCACATTTATTGAGGATTTCTCACGGATATGAGGTCGCCTCAGTGATATTTGTCTACCAGCGTACAGTTAGTCTATAGCCTCAGCTATAACTAATGCTACCTTGAGTGCCTATGAAACTCTGTATTAGTTGTTCTAGATACCTTGTATAACTATCAACATGTGTGAAATGTCTATTGCTGGTCTACTAACTCTGTCTCATTTTCCGATGTATTTGATCAGCTTTGGATAAACACAACGGTATATGGATGTTTGCCATTCTTAGTGAAAGGCCACTTTTTTCTTTGTGTACTGTACAGACAAGAACGGTATACAGCTGAATCAGATAAGCCTCAAAAAAAGAATTAAATAAGCCATTCATCCTGGGTTTGCGCAAAACAGGACCATAAATACAGGCAGTGTAAGCGCCCCCTCTGCCTCTTTGAAAAAGAGAAGCCAACATTGGGTATAAGGTCACCGCCCCACAGAAGCCCCCTGCGCTTAAGGGGGCCTGTCAAATATGGCGCCCAAATAAGACCTAATGTAAAGAAAACAACAAGGCTTGTTATATATCTACGAATGAATGTAATTTCTGGCCTAATGCACATCCTGACAATTAAATTAAAGCTCATGGAAAAACAGGAATTAAAGACGGATATGACGCCTTGTCATCAAGGTCAGCATCAAAGAAATTAACAAAAGGCCAGCCTATCTTGTTACTACTCATCAAGGACTTGCTTCCTTGTTATTCACGGTTCATTTTGCCACATCATCAGCTGAGCGCTCTTCTTAACTTGCTTCGTCAGTTTTCTGAGTAATTAATGTTATCTTTTTATTATCTAGCATTGAGGATATAACACAGATGTGTAAATATGTGTATCGCCAATAGACATAATAATAATGAATCTACGGTAAAAACCACTCAATAGATTCAAATAACATTTTAGAGGTTTTTTAAAGGTAGCTCATTGATTGCATCAGTCAGTTTTACTTTTTAGCTAGATGTTCTCACAATTATCACGGGAGGGGTTTTCAAAATATGGACAAATTTTTTGTATCTACTTCACAGGCAAATTCAAATTTTCGTTACCACTGTGTTTCCTTCCCTACTGATTCCAAAGGAGTTATGTCTATTTCAGGTAGTGATTATGATTGCATAAGTTGTGATGGGACCAACAACAAGTGAAATTTTCTGTAGACATGCGTTTTAGAATAGCCTCCTCAGAGGATTACCCTCATTTTGGGTGACGTTATGAAAGAAATACCTAATGAAAGCCAGAGTTCAGCCAATTAAGAAATATAGCTGTTAGGTTATCACCAGAGACTAAACAATTCTCAGGCTGCGTTAAAAGCTCGAGAAAAAAGGCTAGGTCAATAAACATGGCTGATCATAACTTCAAGCACAACACATATCTGCCCCAAAATGTTGAATCTTTAACCTGAAACTGGTGCAGTGATTATGTATTTATGGGAACTGACTATGGTTATAATATAGACTATGTTTCAACTTGAAGAAATCACAAAAGGCGAACATCACCTGTGACTAGTCTTCGAGGTCTTACTTCCTCGTCACACAAGGTTTCTTTTGCCACATTATCAGTAGTTCCTGATATTACATCATCATGAACTGGTTTAAAATTTAGTATGACTGATCTCAGTGTTTCAACCTATCAAGTATAGCTTGAGGTAAATCAACAACTAAGAGATTATTTGGTAATCATATATTTTTGTATACCATCAGAAAGCTCTAGATGTCAGGATTGCAGAAAACCTTTACACAACTATGTCATATCACATGATTTAATGAAATCATTCTACACATATAATTTGATTGTTCTAGGGATGGCTTCCAAAAAAGTAGGAAAAGTCAAGTTTTCTTCTGTTACTGCATTCAACAATCTCTTAGAATCAGTTTGACTTCAAATATATACAACTCACAGTATTTGACCCTTTCAGATTGTCAGATTCAGGTAACGGCAAATTTACTCAAGGAAAAAGACAAATTTGAGAGAACCCTCGGTCCCCTAAATGTATTTGGAGGGGCAACTTTACTACTGTCAAGCCGATATCGCAAGATGTGCTTGATCATGTCTTGATCTTCTATGGCTATCATCTTGGAAGAAAAATAACGAAAAAGACATATTTTGTCACTAAAAAGACATGTTCTAAGAGCCATTTCTGTTCCAATATGATATCCAGTGTGTTTAACATGGTTGTAGCGAGATGACAACATTTTTGTACTTCCAAAGGACCAGTTTCAAATGATCATTGATTCGTTCATACCTATTTTCAATAGAGTCTAGTTACAATGTTCGAGTTCCAGCAAATCAATGAGAATATACCCTAGATAAGAAATATTGTAGTCAAATATATTCTAGAGAAAATACAGGTGTGGATCCTTTAAAAGATATGACTCTATTTTCGACACTTCAAAAGTTATTAACTCACCAAGATTGCAGTTTCATGACCTATGATGGCTATGACATCCCGTCAAATGAAAAGACACAAAAAAAAGTTTTTTTTTTCTGAATCATTGTGTTGTGTGATTTCCAATGATATAAAGCAACATAATTGGTTTGTTCAAAAACAAGAATTTTGGTCATCATAATGTTTTATATACCACCTGAAAGCTCTTGATACCAGCATCACAGAAAACCCATTTTCAACAGCGTCATGTCACATGACATAATATTATCAGTCTTCATGTCATTTGACTGTCCTAGGGATGACTTCTAAGAAAGGGGGTCAAGATTATATTGATTCTGCTATTGACTCAGCTATGACTCATGCTACCTTGAGTACCTACAAATGCTGTAGCTATCAACACGAACGGAATGAATATTTGTCTACTTTGTCACCTTTGTCCAGTATATAATCAGCTAAGAATAAACGGCAGAGGTACATGAATATTTTCCATGTATGCTGATAGATAAATGGGCCATTTGAATGTTTGTACTCTAACTGACATGAACAGTGTACTACAGTTGAAACAGGCAAATCCTCAAGCCAAGGCTAGATAAATATCTATGACTGAATGTAGCATCTGGCCTTATGTACATTTATCCCTCCCAAAACATCCTGACAATGAGTCCTCATGGTCTTTATAAAATCAGGACCTTACAACGGATATAACGAGTTGTCATCAAGGTCGCCATCAAGGCAATTATCAAAAGGCCAGCCTATCTTGTTACTACTCATCAAGGACTTGCTTCCTTGTTATTCAAAGTTTATTTTGCCACATCATCAGCGCTTCTTGTTATCTAGTATCAGGTATTTAACACAGATGTGTAATATATGTGTAACGCCAAAGGACTTTGTAATGAGTTTATGGTAAAGCCACTCAATATGTTCCAATGCTGTTTTAAAGCTTTTTTCAAGGTGTGTCTTTGATTTCATCAGTTAGTTTTACTTCCTACTTGGATGTCTTGAAAACTCTCTTGGGGGGACTTTTCAAAATCTGTACGGCTTTTAATCTATAAAATCTTCCTTGCCTTTTTTTACCTGAGTAACGAAGTGTCAATTCGGTAGTGCCTATGATCGCGTCAGTCGTGATTGGATCAAACTCATCAAAATGTTACACTTGTTCTTTGTGTCATAAGCAGTATGGTCAGGTATTGCAGCGGTTTTAGTTCAACACTAATTTAATTGCTAAACCTGTCAGCCAAGTAGCTTTTCATCTTCTTTGATGCTAGTCACTAATACTTATACTAGTATCTTAATCGCAAGCCCAACGTATCTCTGCCTCAAAGTAATCTGACTTTGAAACCTTAGCCTAAACCTAATGTATTTATTACATAAAAGGAACTGATAATGAAGGACAATCACAAAAAGCAATAATAACTTGTGACTAGTCATCAAGGTCATGCTTCCTTGTATCTCAAAGTTTGTTTTACTACATCACCAGCAAACCTCAATCCCGACATTTTAACGTCACATCCTAGCTAATCATTATGTCTGAGGGATCATGCAGATCCTCAAGTATTCAATGTGGCTTTTCATATAAGAAAATGTAGACTATACGGCAAGCTGGAAGACAACTATCACTTAGGCGACCTATTCCACAAACCTGAAATGTCTAACTTGGTCTAACACTGAACCATAAAGTCTACCATTACTATAACTGATGATTCTCTGAGTACCTTGAGTGACTTTATATCAGTCGATGGAGCTATCTACAGTCATGTATGAAATTTATTTTTCATGTAAACTCTGTCTCCTTTGTCATGTAAATAATCAGCTAAGAATTAATGCATAGGTATGCGGATATTTGCCATTTTTCGGAAAGTACATAGGCCACTTGAACACCTGTACTGACATGAAGAGATTACTGCTGAAACAAACTAGGTTTTAAACAAAGGCTAGATATATTATATCCATAGCTAAATTCAATCTCTGGCACAATGAACATCCATCATTCCCAAAACATATTGGCAATGATAGCTCATGGTCTTCAGAAAATAATAAATTAACAACGAATACAACTCCTTGTCATCAAGGAAATTGATGAAAGGCCTCTATTCATCAAGGACTTGCTTCCTTAGATTAGATTAGATTTTATTGATACATCCGTTATTAATGATGATAGTGTGGAATGTGTACAATGCGTAAAAAAAAATGCTAAGAGCGGTGATTGTTGAAATATGTCATAAAAAAAGGAAAAAACGATTAGGCACGCTTTTGTGTTCTACATTTCTTAGGTCTAAAAATGGTATTATTGCGAAAGGAAACCCTACTGAAATTTCTTGGTATTCGATTATAAAGTGGATGGGTCGAATCATCAGCTATTCGTAAAAACATGGCACTTTGAGAGTTCAAAAATAAAATCATATACGCTGGGCAAAGCTAAAACTTGTAATCTCTCACTATAACCAAGATCAGGTAAACTCATCCTGCTAGCTGATCGCTGTATTCTTTCTAATCTATCCCTGTCTTGATCAGATAACATAAAAAACCAAGCAGGGGAGGCATACGTGATTAGGGATCGGATGTTGGCACGGTAGTATCGTTTAAGTCTTTCTCTATTCATACCAAGGACTTTCAGTTGGCGTAACAGAGAAAGCCTTGAATTGCAACTTGAAATAATGCTGTCAACATTATTACTTAAAGTTATTCAAGTTGTTATTCAAGGTTTATTTTGCCATATTGACAGCCGAGCGCTCTTCTTAATTTTTCGCCTGTTTAAATTAGCTTCTATTTGTTTTGGCAACTAGCATCAGGGATGACATAACACAGTTTGTAAATATGAGTCCAGGTGAAGCCATTCGATAAATTCCGATGGCGTTTCTGGACTTTTTCAGTGATGGTTTAACAATTCACATGGCACAAGATTTGAAAACTAATACAATCAGTACATCTGCTTCACAGAGATCAGGAATAAACTTGTGTAACCACTATTTTTGACCTATTTTTAACATAGGGGTTAGTTACATGTCACTTGTAACGGGATTAATAGTAAGTAACAGTTCGCAGGCACCGATTTTTAGAAAAGCCATTACACTCATCAAAGGTTTAAGGTGAGATTTAACGAAAAAGGGTAATAATTTAAATCAGAGTCCGGCCCATTATAGATTTAATCACAATGTTTACTCATATATCGCATCCCGAAAAATGGGATGCTATGTCTTGGGGGCATATCTTGGGCAAGGCACCAATATATGCGCCTAATTGCTCGCAGTTGGATTATCACAATCAAGTTTACAATGAAAAAACTGCGCAACAAAGTTTGGATACAACAGCCAAAGATACAAATGCGTCTTCAATAAAAGTGACTGGTCAAAACTTAAGGCCGAGCGCATTTCTGTCCAAGAGTATTATGGCTTTATATGTTTTACTTGAAAACTAACCCTCGGCAAACTGTATCTAAACTATGTTTGAAAGATGTTTACCTTAGAGACTGAACTACGTCTGCCTAATGTGGCAATCTGTCCTGCTATTATATGTTGGAATGGTGCATTTTGGATATTTTCACGATATATAAACTGCCTCTGCTACACATCTAACTAGAGGCTTGTATATATATACTATAGCAACCATGCGTTTTCTTGACAGTAAATTAATACGCAGTATTTCATACCTCAGTGTGTATTTCAATTACGATATATTAGATTTAATATCGATTAGCTCTAAGGGGTGTTTTACTCAAAGTGATTCAGTCCTCAACGGATGTTGACTAGTAGACCAATTAGACCAATCAGCAGACCATCGGACTTCCACTAGTGCATGGGTGGTCATCGAGTTATACAATACAATATCAATACAATCTGGTTCAACTTTATTCGCAAAGAACATTAAGTGGTGCTTAATGCAAGTAATTAAAACTCTGGCTGTATATTAACCTATTTCTTAACACTGACATGTATTAATGTTTCAAAGTTATTGAATAATGGTTTGTATAAATAATTATATTGCACTGTTGGGTTGGCACAAGGGCTTACATAATGTTAGCAGCTTACCAGGTGAGATAAATGCAAGTAATGTATACAAACTCAACAGCTTCGCAGTCATAAACGCATCATTCCCATGCAGTTTAGAGACTAGATTTGGTTTTAAGAAAATAAAATAAAAGAGTGCAAAATAGAATTGCACACAATTTGGAGCCACACAGAGTGTTAGCAAACAAATTGCAAAGCATTTTATCCCATATGATGCCAGTATTCTTGCAAATTACTCTCTAGTAAAGTAGCTGTAGTTACTGCGCAGTTACCATATTGGAAAAAACTACGTTGCTTTGTATGCACCGTTTATGCCTCTACAAGATATTGAATGTTAAACGTGTACCATACAACACAGAAACAATCCAATTGCGACATTGGAAACTGCTGGGAAATCAGTGGTCGCATGTCAGGAACTGATGATGGCTATATAGATTTGTTGTTGACTATAGGCTATAGGGGAAATCACAAAAGGGAAATATATCTTGTGACTTTTTATCAAGGACATACTTCCTGTGTGGCTTCAGATTTTTTCTCCATATTTATGGTTTGGATATCTGCAAGAAAAAGAAAGAGTACTCATCAACAGATTCAATATGATGAACCAGCCAATGTAATCCCCCTGTTCTGCTTACCAGTTATATAGCACAGCATCCATGCGGAACCAGTAATTCAGGCAGGTATTTAGACACTGGCAGTGTCAGGTATCAGTTGGTTAAGTCTCAAAAGCAATGAGTAACTAATTTACTTCATGTTATTTGCTACTAGAGTACAGACAGACAGCATAACATAGCTTGTCAAGACAATGGCAACATAACCATTGAATCACAGCTTTATGAATCTTGAGTAACATGTTACACTGTGATATGACTAAGGACAAGTGTAGGACGAAGGTATTTCCATTTGAAATATGATAATAATCAAAGCTGTTTTCTTAACGAGGGAAGGAATTCCTACTCACTTAAAATTTGTTAGAAAATATGATAATTATAGGATTATGAGTAATTAATATTCATAATCATCTCAAACGACTGATGAGTTATCTGTACCACAATGGCTCACTTAACACATAGGCTTTTGTTTACCAAACCCTCTTGTCAACTAGATAATAATTGGTGGGGATTACCTTGGTTACAGTCAACAATCACTCCTTGGTACTTTACCAATTCAATTAACAGTGACTAGAACTCAAAATCAGTGGTACTACGGGTTACTAGCAAAAATAAAGGCCAGGTTATGCAATCAATGAAATTTTGACTTCACTTTCACAACATGAGTGCAAAACAGTACCTAAATCAGTTTATTATTTATTGGTGTGGCCTTATTAGCAAAACCAGTGCATGGTTGAAAGCAGTCAAACACCATCTATTTACATTGTCATTTGTTTCACATGTTCAATGCGCTAGCTAGCTTGATGACCAACTATTCAATCCATCAATTTTTATATGACTGCTCTATCTTATTTAGGTTTACTCTGATTTTTATGCTGTTCAAGCAAATAAGCAATTTTCGCTCTTTTTTACACAGCGATCAAATATTCTCATGCTAAGATGACTTCACTCTCATTGTAACAGCATCGGGAGCAAAATATGCGCTTAATTCAACTGAAGTTAAAAAGTTTTTTACACAGTATCACACAGTACCAAGACTATTAATGGGCGGGAGAGTTGACATGACAGATAAAATTACCTTCACTACTGAATCAAGTAGTCAAGTTTTAAGTGCACTCATTTTACAGCCAATGGTAAAATTTTGTTGAAATTGAATCTAATTCATCTTGGTAGTAGATAAATGCTTGCCCCTGTACACAAACCCATAACTACATCTTCTTAATATAGATATGTGATACAATGCTTATGCTTATCACTGTGCAAAATCGGTTCCTATTCAGAGCTTATTCCAAGCGGGATAATGATTGTATAAATAGATGAAGTTATACCTACATTGTATAATTACAATTGAATTGAATAAGTTGTCTACTTATACCATACATTGAATAATTATAGTTGAATAATTTTGCCAGGAATGTTGTAAAATCATTGTGTAAAGTGGAATAATCAAGGTATAAACATGATTATTCAGACTTATGCCCAGTGTATAATCATCGAATAGGAACTGATTTTGCACAGTGTATGTTACTTAGATCAATAACTTATTTGAATTTATTATCCCAAATTCCAGTAAATGCCATGCAAGCGTGTGTTGTCAGTGCAAGAGTAGAAACCACTTATGCACTTTGATACATCAAAATCGGAAGCACTAATATTTTCTAATGGAAATAATTGAATTATTAACTTTTTCACTGCTCTTAAGAGGCAATCATGCCCATTAGGTTTTTACTATGACGCTATAACTGATACCAATGAATTTTCTTTGCAAATTTCTGTTTTGACATGTTATACTCAGCCAGCATCTGTTGTACTTATTTTATATCCATTGAGTTATTGTTGTTCTCATAATACAAGGGATGTCTTTTCATATTCGTGATCAGATCTGATAAATGAGGTTAAGCTAGTCTGCTTTGAAATGTTTTTTGGGCTTAGGACCATCGTGAGCATGTCAAGCATCAGCTTCTACTGGGATGAAGACTGGGTTGCCAAAATGTCAAGATATCATAAATGAGCCATTCAAACTTAAGTTTCGCATAAGGTGTCCAAAGTTTTTGCTGCAAAAACATTGGAAAAGTCACAGAATGAATCAGTTATATCATATCTTAAGTGATGTGTTGCAGTGTTATAAGGCTGGTATTATGGACTGATAATGGTATGATGAATGGATCCTGGTCCTTAAGAAAAGACGTGAACTACTTAATTTTAAATTTCACATTGGTGACAATTTTTTTATACAAGCTGAACACTAAAAAAACAGCATTTTTGCCACTGTTATCATAATATACAGCATGTTAGAAGACAAACAAATTTTATGCGCAAATAATTAATGTCAATTGAAAAGTTAAAAGTATTTTATTGAGATTTTACATCAATAGTTGCAATATGCTTTATGATTATTAGAGCCAGGTCTTTAGAACACATGAACCATATGATTTTCAATTTCTCATTTGTGAAAATCTTTTAAAACAAGATAAACACTCCATTATCAAAAGCAGCATTTTTGCAGCTGTCATCTTGACATACACAACAATTAAAGTCTAAACACGACCTCAAACGAATTTAATAAAAATTAACACTTTTATTTGTTTACATGTTAAGTTTACATTAGCTGTACAGAAATTCGATGAATCTTAATAATATTGGATCCTTTCTACAAATTCTGCTTGTCAGGGTAAGTTAATCTTTGTTAATTTTTGTATGAATTTGTATTCTTTGATTTAGGTTTTCCCATTTAATCAGATTGTTTTGACAGTCATTATTCACATAAGCATAGAATTTGGAGATGAAATTTCACCCCCATGAAAGAGGTGTATTGATTATGTGATTTGATCATAATTAACAACTGATTCCTTCTCGTGTTACACCCTCCTTTAGGTGGTATATCAGGATTCCTTGTTTAAAAGGGCAGACCTTTGCTTTCAGGCAATGACTTTGATTGACACAATAAAGGTTCAGAGTTATGTATCATATGCGGTACAGTGCTTATCAGTTCCTGAGTGTAAGGCATTCAGCTATAACTCTACATCTGTCATATGTACCACAAGCTGGGAGTATGTGGTTCCCTCACAGGCTCACTGTACAGATACTTTTGAAATTGATAGACCGGGTAAGAGTATCTAGGGCAATTTCACATCATTAAGACATTATTTATATTGACCAAGATTGAATTTTGTCGTTGATCTAGAAACCACTTGGCTAAACTAATGAGAAATGGTTTATGATCATCATATTAGGTTATTGTAGCGCTTATTCAATTTCATTATTCCCCAGACAAAAAGTGCAGCAACGGGAGCAGACTTAACCCAATATCTTCTACCTGCATACATCTAGTAGAGCAGGATGTTGACTGGGAGACTGCTAAAGCTGAATGTGAGGAGGCAGGAGAAAAACTAGCTGTGTTCCCAACCTTAGAATCTGTTATTTGGTTGGATAACTTCCTCAGAGATCCCATCAATGATGCAGGTGAGTTATTTTTTGTTACGATCCCCTCACATGGTTTATAAGTCATCTGCTAACTGATAATGTCAAAGTGGTTGGAGTGCTGTCAAAAAATGACCATGTCTTTTGAGTAACAAGCTTTATTTGTGTTGCCAGTGACTGCTTATAGTCTTTGAGATGAGGCGTCTATCATAAAGAAGAGTAGTATAACTGACTGGCTCATAGGTTGTGCTTATTCATAGATCAAGTGAAGTTTTACCGATATCACACAAATTGTAGATTGGGGTCAGGATTGGGGTCAGGATTGGCCATGGATTGGGTTGAGACCTATAAATGGTGTCTGGAAATGGCAGGGGAGGATGACATCCTCTGTATGACATCCTCTGTATCAACATCAGACCCAGTATGGAATTCAGGCTTTAACGAGCCAACCTATAGCGATGGAAGAACATGTGGCTGTGTGACTGGATCCTATGGTGATGCCTATAAGAAGATACATGACTGATCATGTACACAAACACATAACTTTATTTGCGAAACAGCATTACAGTTAGGTTCATTCTAACTTGGTGAATGAGCCTCATGTGAAGAGAAGAATTGGAGCAATTATAAAGGATGTATTTTCATTAACCAATTCAGCGAGATTTCTTCAAATTGTCCTTTCTAAACATTGTAAGTTGATTGCTTAAATAAAAGATGGTATACAACTCATATTGTATGTTTCTTGAATCAATTGATAATTTTTCACCCTAATGCAGAAAAACGCCATGTGAGCATCTGTGTTGTTAGGGCAAACCAACTAAACAGAAACTTCTAGTGCACCTTGATACTCAGATATCGGAAACATTAAATTGTACTAATGGAAATAACTGAATTATTGATATCATATTTTTCTTCAGGAGCAGGCACGCCTAGTAAGCTCTAATTATCACGGCGTAACTATTACCAATCAATTCTTTTGCACATACATGTGTGTCTATATCATATTTTTGTATACTTTATGTGTGTCAATGTATTGTATATATGTATGTCAATGTTGTTTCTCAGCAAAGTGTTCTGAATACAAATCTTTGGAGCTATATCTAATAATATTAATTGGTTAGGGATAATCACCATTTTACCTGCAAATGTTAAGCTACAAATCTCAGTTACAAAACTCCTTTTTAAATGTTGAGAGTTGATTGCTGAATTAAGTTATGAAAAAAAATGCTTCATGTATGTTTCTTGGATCAATTAAATATATTTTACCCCTATGCAAGTAAAGTCCATGTGAGCTTGTGTGTTCTTAGCGCAAACCACCAATGGTAAGTAGAAACCATAAATGCACCTTGATACTTTGATATGGGAGATATTTAACTTTGCTTATGGAAATTAATGGACTTCAGCAACAAACATGTCTAGTAAGTTCTAACTATCACAGTACATCTGATACAAATCACTTTTTTGTAAATGCTTGTTGGATTTGTTCAAAGTGGCCAGCATATGTTTTAGTTATGTCATTTTGTTTTTCAGTGAATACCATATTTTATGAAGTCAGGTTTCGGCTTCTGCATAGATGTATGCTGCGTTAGCTCAAAAGTGCAGCAACGACCAGATTTCTTCAACCTGTACATGGTTAGTTGAGCAAAGTGATAACTGGGTGACTACTAAAGCTGGATATGAGGAGGAAGGAGAAACAGTTCTTTTGTAGGATATTATTATCAGGGACCCTCTCAACGCTTTATCTATAGAATTAACATAATCCTATGAAATAAAGTTGCCTTTTATCACAGTATTATGACACAAATGCACGAATTGTCATCGCGTTGCTGCAAATTTAGATATCACCAGCCATTATATATCACTATCCGCAAACATTCAACATTATAAGCACAAAATCTATATCACATTCAATGCTGAAATACGGAGTTTAAGAAAGTTATATTGGGGTCAATATAATCAAGTATAAATGCAACACAATGTCACATGCTTTCGCTTCTTGAAACATGATTTTTCATTTACGTTTAGAGTTACAATCAACCTTTCACGTATCGATCGGTGCGACTAAATGTGTAATGAAATGTGGAATTTCTGTTTCGGATTCCTGTTGATGGTGTATGGAGATGGCAGGGGAGAATAACAATTCATGTATCAATATCAGCTTTGCTGTGGAATGATAAATAAAACAAAAAACTAAACAGATGAAACATCATGCAGCTGTGCACATAATCGAAAACTCATTCGCATGTATGTAGTTTTGAACCAAGGGTCCAGCAGCTAGTTATGCTTGATCAATTCTATTGTGCAAGTGTCAAAGATGGGATTACAATTGCAAGGACCTGCAAGTCAACAAACCATTGTCAATTATATATGTGTACTGGTTATATCAATTGTAGGAATAAGCGCATGACTAAAAATGGATATCCAAAGATAATTGAGAAAATAAGGAACAAGTGAAAAAAGGTGAGTGGTATGGTGCAGCACATGTGCTATATACTGAATACAAGGATAGATGAGACTCAAATACTATCATGGTCCATTAATTTCCACAAACACAAACACACAGATATAACAAACCTTAGAACTAGTTATGGCCAGCTTTGCTTCAACAGTGCCGGCGGCTTGGCCACCGTTGGGCGCATTTGCCAGACGCACCACCACATCACCTGACTCTGCCTTTCAACAGCATGCTAAGAGGAGCTGCTCAACCAATTTAAGCGATACAAAACAATCAAAAACCAACCAAAAAGACTTCGGGCAAATTAAACTGAAATGATAAACCAGCTAAATGTAGACATTGGCCTATGTTCAATTAACCCTCCGACTCAGCTGGCCAGCATTGACTGGTGACTGACCTGTATAACTGTATAACACGGAATCCTCACAGGTATTTACCTCACCTTTCCATTTGCCCCAGAGTTCATTTCAAAGCCAAACACCAAGGACAAGTATTATAAATTTCCACAAAAGTCTGCCAACATTCATGTTTGTTGATACTACTTTTTAATGGTGATGGCTAACTTATGGCATTATGGTTGGTTATCCCTGAAATCTCTTTTACCTATCCACATTCATTGATTTGCAGCGGTACCTAATCCATGCTAATTTGGGCCATCAACCCATTATTTTTTCGGGATGCTGAGTTGCACAATCGATAAACGCGTTGGCTATTCACTGCCAGGCAAAGGGTGCGGCAGGAGTTGTGGGTTCGAATCCCGTTTGGGAAGGTTGGTTTCTAACCCTAGCACCCTCGGGTGTATAACCTCTTCTGTAGTAGACAATTAATCACTAATTACAAAATCAAACAATTAACAAAGTTTCATTAGCATATTTTTGCTTGAAAAAGTGGCAGTTTATGATTAATCGACCTTGAGCTTAGTTAACTCATAGCAAAGCTAACAATATATATGGATTTTAACCTTGCCATCTATTAAACTCCCTCATTTATCGCTGTCAGCTTAGTAACATACATGTTTCTATAGTTGGGTATGATTATTACCCATACAGTGGCATGAACAAAGGCCACAAGAGCAGCAAAGGAAAAACAACAACACTTTCAAGGTTATATGCAAAAGAAACAAGTAGTAATAAAATATACATCAAGGACAGACTTTCCTGATCATGCACAGCATAACAAGGAACTTTAAGCGCCGACATCTTCCTTTATTCTTATTACTGGGATAACCTTGACATGAATTCACAAACATGCGCATTACAACAATGTTTGACTAAGATAAATAGACAAAGATCTGAACAATTTTGTGGATCCATAAGTCTGAAATCTGGAGATATTTTAACAGCACAGTTTAGGATAAATCATGGGAATTAATATGCTATAACCTCAGTAGTCATTGATGTTAAGGAGCTTTTGTACAGTCAGTCACAAACTCAAACAAAGAGTAATCAATGCTGCGTTATAAAACTTTGGGAATATTTTTACTCTCACAATATACAATATAACAACGCAACTACAAAGTAGCTGGTTGTTCATACACACACACACGCATACAATCAATTAAACCCTTCTATATCTTCGGAAAGGCTGCATCCTATTGTCAGTTTTCAGATCTTGAAAATGGAGAGATATGATATCTAAATGTCTCTCTGAACTAATTCCAATTTCCAACTAAATAAAGATTATCTGTACGAGACATCGTCCTAAGAAATCCTTCTCAAATACAATTATCCTGCCTCTTATAATTATACCACAATGCCATGACATGATTCAGTGTTCGATTGGCGTTCCAACAGTATATGAAATGTCTAAATGCATACATGGCTATCTCGCCTGAGCATCGATGAAAGCTTCAAAAGTGTAAAATCATTTAAGGTCTAAGTCCGAGCTTCCTACACACTCACAGCAATAGGCAACACCGCAAAGAAATTCAATTTCAATTCTGAATGAGTATATTTGATAAGATGATACCATCTTCGCTCCACATAACACACTGTGAATGTGAGATATCAAGTTGACTGGTCCAAAACACATAATTTAAAGCCGCACAATTAAAATGCGGCATAGAGTTCTTCAATTTCAAAAATTGACACCCTCATGAATTTTTAGATGTGTACTCAATCGCACTGTTTTGGTTGTGTCCAGCAAAAGAACGAATATTATGTGAGCAAAGCTCATCTCGAAAAAAATTGGAAAGACTTCCTCCTCTGGGTTTTGGAAATTTGAATGACCTACTTTAGGCTCAACTTTGACACCTCAAAGCCACTGGGTGGGTTACTTATCATATCTCTAGCTATTTTCCTTTTCAATTTCACAGACAAACAATCCCAGAACATGCCAAAATACAACCATCAGGTTCAATTTATTGTGATTAGCAGATATAAAAAATTCTTTATCAATGTCAAAAAACAATGGTTAAAAATTTGATTTGGCAATTGTTTTACACAAAACACATCATCATAAAGTTAACCATGATGGCAAGGTGAATTTGACAGAATTGCACCAAAACAAGTAGCAATGTGAATTTTTAACAAAACAAGTAACAATTTGCTTATTTATGAATTGAGTTTTTCAAGCATCTGGTTCTAAACACAGAAATAACAGAGTACATAGCGTGGAAAATATAGCCTCAGACCCATATGTTTTGAAAGATGACTACTTAATCCATGCCACAAAAACTGAAACCACCTGCAAATGAAGGATAAAAACGGTAAATTAAATCATATGGGTTGTTTGAACATCTCATCATATCGCTTTCAATCTCGATAACAGTACAATCGTTCTCATCCCGACCATTAGATCCATAAACAATGATTTTCTTGATGCTTCCAATTTCGTTTGGAATGGTATAGTTGCTCCAAAAGGGAACTACACCACCACAACTATACCTAGGCACACAATGATCTAGCAATCTAATACCAGCCGCGCCGCTAAAACGAAACCACTGTTTGTCAGCCACATTTAACCTATCTGCGTTATAAGTTCCATTCATTGGCTTGATGTTACTACCTAGATGATCTTTTCTCCATGCATCAGTTAAATCAACCGCAGTGAGACAGTCAGGCAATATAGGAGTTTCAGAAGTAGATGTTTGTGTCGGTGTAGGTGTAGCCGTTGGTGTGCTTGATGCTCGACAAACTCTTAGCTGACCTTTCAACTCAGCAAAGACTAGCTTTTCAATGGATAGCTGGAACTCTAGTGTGTTTAGCTTCTTGAGATCGTAGTAGCTGCTAGATGTTAGTGCGCACCCTTCATTTAGGAGAGCTTGTATTAGGACATCATTCCTCTGCCTGTACCATTCTAGCTCAAAACTCGATGTAATTTTCATGTCAATGGCCTGCAGCATCACAATGCTAGAAGCGACAAGCAGCAACATAGTGATTGATGATACCATCTGAAACAGTAAAATAGCACTCAATGAACACCATGGTGTTTGCTTAGCAGAAATACAGATTATGATAAACCATTCCATCCATTGCCACTGTCAGCCTGTAGCTTGTAGCATGAGCCTTGTTTTTGGGCAAATGAAAGTTGGGATGAGAAGAACTTTTTTATTCATAGATCAGTTTTGCTCTGCTTTTCGGGTAAATGGTTTGATTTAAAAATTTGCATAGAGAACTCCGACATTTAATGACTCAGAAATCCATGTACAAAACCAATCCTTAAGATAGTATCAGTGCTAGTCAGTGGCAACCGAAGTAAAATTATGCCAGCAAACAGAAACTCAAAGATGGAAAAATATTGTATTGGATTTTAAATATACAGTTATTCCGCCATTTATATTTGAATTCATATGAAAAAC
Organism: Membranipora membranacea; assembly: GCA_914767715.1. Taxonomy (NCBI): domain Eukaryota; kingdom Metazoa; phylum Bryozoa; class Gymnolaemata; order Cheilostomatida; family Membraniporidae; genus Membranipora; species Membranipora membranacea. The sequence continues at coordinate 19,708,974 of OU612071.1, forward strand.
TATTTTCATTTTATAAACTACAAAATCTTGATATTGTTATGATCTGCATGCAAAGCCTTCTCTAACTGCAGAATTACAGAATATCATTGACATACAAATAAGTCCCGGTACTCCAGTGTAAATAGTACTGAATTCCAATCAATAAAATATATCATCAATCTAAACATTCTTACCTTTAATCTCTGAACCGATAGATAGCTGCAAAAAATATTGAAACTGTAGTTTTGTGAAGTGAGTCAACTGCAACTGAAAAGCACCTCATGAAGCTTACATTTTTATATGCCAATCCTGACTTGAGTAATATAATAGACTAGCCTTAGCTCCAATTCATTTAAAACATACCATCAAGCGATAGCGTGTGGAAAGGCTTTAATGATCAAATTAATCAGGGGTTTGTGATGCCTGTGGTGCTTCGGTAAAAGGACTTTCGCAATGTCAATTATTTTACCCAATCACAACAAGCCATTCTTCAATTTGTCTAAGCTGAATACTTGTTCCAAAAGCTAGTACAAACAAAATTATCAAATATTTTAGAAGATAAGCCTGAGTAACAGCTCAGTATTGTCTGGTGGATGGTGTGTCAATAATAGGAAATCCATACAAACAGTTTTATCCCTAACATAACAAGATTAATGAAACAATTATTTTATTGTGCTCCTGATAACTTAGATCGATACCAAGTTCCATTATAAAGTACATTGTGCAACGCACTGGTGACTTGCTATCCAAATCCTACTTTTCATGAGGGTCATCTGGGCTAATATGATGAGTTTTTTACATTAAAATTCTCAACCACAGACCCGGTTCCAGTCCTTCAAATAAAATTAAGGCTATACATCCGGAATTGTATATAATATATTGTTTATTGTCATTAAGGAAACTTCGAGGACACTTACAAAAGGCAATCATGTCTAGTCATCAAGGACATGCTTCCGTGTATCTCAAGGTTTATTTTACCACATCACCAGCTAATCACGTTTCTGATATTATAACAGTTGTTTGCTTTTTTTTGGAAACGCAAATAGACATTTGAATATCTCTACTGTACTGACATGAACTGACAGTGTAGAGCGGGAACAGACATTTTGCAAAACAAAGGCAGGATGAATACTATGACTGACTTCATACAAAAATATCCTGACAATGAATGCTCATGGTGTTTGGTAAATCAGGAACCAAAAACAAGGTATATTTTGCCGCATCATCAGCTGAGCGCTCTTCTTAACTTGTCTTCTCTGTTTTTAGATTAACTAAGGAGTTGTTTTATTATCGAGCATCAAGGATATACTCACGTGGCCCATTTATAGTCTCGATACGCTGTGATACCTTGTGAGAAACCTTGATGTTGCTTGGATTTTTTGTTTCCTTATCAGTAAGGGTCTACAGACCGGCTCCTGATGGGACCCATGAGCATTTGAGGTCGGATGCTCTTCCTGACATCACCGTGATCCACCGGGAATGGAACAAGAGACCTCTTGATTGAAAGATCCATGCCTTACCCATTGTACCACGGCCAATGAAGAGCTGGCAGCCTCCCTGGTCGCTCGACAGCGTAAACGCACCAATCATGTCAAACCACCGAAACTTACAAAATGCACTGAGAGAGGTATTGATGAGATTGATTGAGATGCTCATCAACACACAGGGGTGGCTTTATGCTACAAGGGCCGGCCATGAGGAGGTTGTTCTAGAGAAGGCCTCGAAACAGCGCTCGACTCATGGCTCCTAGCTGAAGACATGTTTGTTGTGCAGTGGTAAGCGCACTACTCCATGTTTTATCTTTGTCTAATTTATCTCCTTTGTAATGCATTTAATCAGCTAAGAATAAACGGCAGAAGTACATGAATATGTTCCATGTTTGCTGAAAGATGAATAGGCCGTTGGAATGTATGTACTGTCATTGACATGAACGGTGTACAGTTGAAACAGGCAAATATTTAAGCCAAGGCTTGATAAATATCAATGACTGAATGTAACCTCTGGTCTAATGCACATTCATCCCTGCAAAAACAGCCCAACAATGAATGTTCATGGTCTTTAGAGAATCAGGAACTGAAATCGGATATACCACCTTATTTTCACAGTTAGCATCAGGGAAACTAACATATGGCCAGCCTAATTTGTTACTTTACATCAAGTTCTTGCTTCCTTGTTATTCACGGTTTATTTTGCACATCATCAGCTAAGGGCTCCTCTCAAATTTTTTTGTCAGTTTCTGATTTACTCAGATTTTATTTTTTTGTTATCATTCTATCATCAGGGATAAAACTAATGTGTATTATATGTGTAACGCCATCAAATTTATAATGATTCAGGGAGTAAAGCCACTCAATATACTACAACGATGTTTTAAAGTTTATTTCAAGGTGTATTTTTAATTTCGTCAGTTTTACTTCCCACTGTGATGTTTTCATAATTCTCATATGAGGATTTTGAAAACCAGTACAGTTTTTTATCTTCACAGCAAACCTAAGTGGCATTACGGTAGTGCCTACGATCGTGTCAGTTGTAAATTGGATTGCACTCATCAAAACTTTACACTTGTTATTAGTGCCATAAGCCGAACTACCAGGTACTGCAACGGTTATATTTCCATGATAATTTCATTGCTGGACCTGTCAGCCAAGTCGCCTTTCTTCATCTTGGATGCTAGTCACTAATATTTATGCTAACATCTTAATTCTTTGACTTTGGCTTTGAAACCTTACCCTGAACCTAATGTGGTGATTACGTAAAAGGTAATGATAGAAGAGTCAACTTGAAGGATAATGACCGAAGGCAATCATATCTTGTGACCGATCATCAAGGACATATTTCCTTGTATCTCTAGGTTTGTTTTGCAACATCATCAGCAAAGCTTCACATCCTGGCTAATAATTAGGTCTGAGGGATCATGCAGATCCTCAAGTATCCAATATGGCCTAGTAATATCCATTTCATATACGACAAGATAGCCTATACTATACGCTGGTAGACAACTATCACTAAGGCGATCTTGTATCCCTAAGAAATATTCCTGAAATTAACCTGAAATGTCTAACTTGGTCTAACACTATACCATATAGTCTACCATCTCTATACCTAATGCTACCTTGAGTACCTTGAATAACTTTATACCAGTTGATGTAGCTTTCTATATGTATGAAATTTCTATTTTCTGTCAACTCTCTCTCCTTTGCCATGTAAATAATCAGTTAAAAATAAACGCCGAGATATTTGCCAGTCTTCTCGAAGTATACAGGCCAATTGAACATCTGTACTGCCATGAAGGAAATCAGGAACTACAAACGGATATAACGCCCTATCATCAAGGTCACCATCAAGGAAATTAACAAAAGGCCAGCCTATCTTGTTACTACTCATCAAGGACTTGCTTCCTTGTTATTCACGGTTAATCATCAGCTGAGCATTCTTCTTAATTGGTTTCATCAGTTTACTGATTTACTCAGATGTTATCTTCTTGTTATCTAGTATCAGGGCTGTAACACTATGTGTAAGATATATGTGTAAAACCAAAGGCCTTCTTCTACAGCAAAGCCGCTCAATATATTACAATGCTGTTGTTAAGATTTTTGCAAGGAGTATCTTCAATTTCATCAGTCCGTTTTACTTCCTACTGGGATGTTTCCACTATTCTCATGCGAGGACTTTCAAAAATCTGTACATTTTCTATCTTCACAACAAAGCTTAAAGTTTCCTTATCTATATTTCCTTTATTTACCAAAGGAGCTAGGTGTCATTACGGTAGTGCCAAAGATCGAGTCAGTTGTGAATGGATTGAACCCATCAAACTAATACGCTTGTTTTTAGTGCCATAAGCAGAACGACCAGGCATTGCAACGGTTTTTTTTCACAATAATTTTATTGCTACAGCTGTCAGCTAAGTAGCTTTTCTTCTTCTGATGCCAGTCACTAACACTTATGCTAGTATCCTAATTGCAGGCCCAACGCATGTCTGTCTCAAAATAATCTGGCTTTGAAATCTTAACCTAAACATAATGTTGTGATTACGTACAAGGGAACTGATGATGGTAATAAAGACTTTTTGTCAAGTTGAAGAATAATCACAAAAGGCTATCATGTCTTGTGACTATTCATCAACGGCATACTTCCTTGTATCTCAAGGTTTGTTTTGCTGCATCATCAGCAAAGCTCAATCCCGACATAACAGCGTCACATCCTGGCTAATTATTAGATCATGCATATCCTCAAGTATCCAATGTAGCTTAGTAATATCCAATTCATATAAGACAATGTAGACTATACTATATGCTGGTGGACAACTATCACTAAGGCGATCTTGTGTCTCTAAGAAATATTCCATAAACCTGAAATGTCTAACTTGGTCTAACACTATACCATATTGTCTACCATCTCTTTAACTAATGCTACCTTGAGTACCTTGAATAACTTTATACCAGTTGATGTAGGTTTCTACATGTATGAAATCTCCATTTCCTGTCAACTCTGTCTCCTTTGCCATGTAAATAATAAGTCAAAAATAAACGCCTCGGTATATGGATATTTGCCATTCTTCTGAAAGTTAGGGGCCCATTGAACGCCTGTACTGACATAGAGAGATTACTGCTGAAACAGACTAGACTTTAAACTAAGTCTAGATATATATCTATAGCTGAATTTAACCTCTGGCCCCATGAACATCCATCTATTATCAAACATATTGACAATGATAGCTCATGGTTTTCTGAATGTTTTGCACTCAGTGCAAGAAAAAGAGAAACAGAAAGATAATAATATAATCAATGATGTTGGTCAAGTCGATAATATATGGTTGAAAAGTAAAGTTTTGAATGAACTGAACTTCTCTTTAGATCTCAAATGTAATGGTAAAGAATTGTATGTAGCAGAAACTTTGTATCTTAAATTGTCTGTATGATAAAAAAGTAAATGTTTATCACATAAATTGAACTTGGTAGTGTTTCAAAATCCTCTATATATAAATGGAGGTGTTAAAAATTGTTTATCTTATGCGCAAAAAGTGAAGTGAAATAACAAACAAGCTTAGGAAGAGGTAGGAGTTGTAATGATTGTGTAATGGATTCGGTTGGAATGAGATAATATGGGATGTAATGCACATAAAGCCCGTTTTTGCAACAAAAATAATCTATTGAGGGCATTATTGCAGGACAAGTTGCCAATGATATGGATACAATATATAAGGCGACAATAGATAAACTGGAAGTAAAATGTGCGGGCACTTGCTATATCCAAGAAGTATCTCAAATTTTGAAGTAGGTAAACATTCCGTTGTACCTTTTTATATACATACTCTAGATGATCCTGGCATGAAAGCGAGTCATTCAACACAAAACCCAGAACTAACAACATGAACAAAAACATGAGCAAAAATCATGAACTAACAGCGGATATAACTCCTTGTCATCAAGGTCATCATCAAGGAAATTAACAAAAGGCCAGCCTATCCTGTGATTTCAGCCCATTGTGGTTTAAATCAAGGTTTACTCACACATAGCATCTCAAAAAATGGGGGGCTATGTCTTGGGGGCATATCTTGGGCAAGGCAGCAATATCTGCGCCTGCTACTCCACGAAGTTTGGATACAACTGCCAAAGATACAAATGCCTGATTAATTAATATGACTGGTTAAAACTTTAGGGCAAGCGCATGTCTGTCCAAGAGTTTTCTGGCTTTATATATTTTACTTCAAAACCAAATCAGTGATCATGTGTCAGGAACTGATGATGGCTATACACATTTTGTTGTTAACTATAGGGGTAACCACAAAAGGCAATTTTATCTTGAGACTAGTCGTCAAGGTCATACTTCCTGTGTGGCTTTTATTATAATCAAATTCTTGAAAGACAAGGGAGACTATATTGTACGCTGGGAGAAAAATATCACAACTATCAATTATCACCTTGTATCCCTGAAAAATATTTGATAAGTCTGAAGTGTCTAACTTGGACTAACACCAAGGAGTTTGAAAAAGGAGTGGAAACGGCCTCTCATTTCAAATTGTTGTTTGTCTCCACTGGTAATTGTCCTCTCTTCATCAGCAAAGGTTTTCCATGACCACAGCCAATCAGAGCAGAGACTGCAGAGAGTGACTTCCTGCCAAAATGAAGTACAACTTGAGTTGCTGTAATAATTTTGATGAACTGTCAATCAGCAAGAGCATAGTTGTGGAATCCCATTTAACAAGATGGGCTCTACCGCAAATTTCCTAAAGTGTTTGAACCTCTTGAAAAGAAACTAAACTAAGTAGCAGAGAGATATAGATAGCACTCAAGTATAGTCCATGTTTCAACCTGTTTTACCTGGGACTCCAAAGCCCTCTGCTACTCATATGGGAAGGGAAAGTTCAACTGCAGACATGGCCATAAATTTGCCTCATAATTTGGTAATCCATGGCGGTTTTCATCAGTCAAACGTGGTATGTTATGCCTCCCTTTGTCACTTAGGTGTTAGAAAGGGCTTATTTAAGTACTTTCACTACTTTTATATGGTCTAAGTTCCTCACATGGTTTTTAAATGGTGAATGAATGATTTATTTTCAGTCTCTCTATCCCCCATCAAACATTTGCATTGGAATTATAATTCAATACCCTGCAAAAGTGGTTACTATATTACTAGCTATATCTCATCTACACGAGTGGTGATTTACATCATGATATGTTGTCTCTGGGTGTCTGAATATACCATTGAGTAAACATATTTTAATAATATTCAACTGTCTACCCAGTCAGTAAATAATCTAAAGCTGAGGTCAAACGCGGAGGTAAATGAATATACGCCTTCATTTAAAGATAAACGGCCACTTTAAGACTTGTACTGTACTGATATGAACGGTGGGCAGTTGAATCAGGCAAGTTTTAAAACCATGACTAGATAATAATATCTATAATTGAATATAAGCTCTGGCCCAATGCACATCCATCCATCCAAACGCATCCTGACAATTAATGCTCATGGTGTTTGGAAATGAAGGAACTACAAACGGATATAACGCCTTGTCATTTAAGGTCACCATCAAGGAAATTAACCAAAGGCCAGCCTATCTTGTGACTTTTCATCAAGGACTTGCTTCCTTGCTATTCAAGGCCTTTTTGCCACATCATCAGCTAAGCGATCTTCTGAATTTGCTTCAATCAACTTTCTGAATTACTAGTATGTTATTTTTATGTTATCTAGCATCAGGGTCAAAACACATATAGGTTCGATATCCGTAAAGCCAATATTATAAAAATACTACAGGAATGCTTCTCGACAGGTTCTAAATCAATGCTTGTTTAAAGGTAGGACGTCGATAACATCAGTCGGTTTCACTCTTATATTCACACAATTCTCATGGGAAGACTTTTTCAAATCTGTGCAATCATTTTATCAAGTTGACAGCAAAATTAAAATTGTTGTTATCACTTTTTTCCATCCATCTGTTTAAGCAGCTAGTATTTGATTTCTAAACCTGTCAGTCCAGTAGCTTTGCTTCATCTGTGATGCTAGTAACTAATAAAGATCTTATCTTATCATTACCTAAGGACCAACATATGTCTGCCTCGTAATATTCTGAATTTGAATATCTGTACCGTTGTGACATGAACATTGTACAGCTGAAAGAGACAAGTATTAAAACCAAGGCTAGATATATATATTTTATATATATCATTATGACTGAATGTAACCTCTGGCCTGATGCACATTCATCCATCCCCAAACAGCCTGACAATGAATGCTCATGATCTTTGGAAAATCAGGAACTAAAAACAGATATAACGTCTTGTCTTCAAGGTTAGCATCAAGGAAATTAACAAAAGGGCAGCCTATCTGGTGACTATTCATCAAGGACTTGCTTCCTTGTTATTCATGGTTTATTTTGCCACATCATCAGCTAAGGGTTCTTCTTTAATTGCTTTGTCAGATTTCTGATTTACAACCACTCAATAGGTTTCAGTACCATCTAAGGCTTTTTTCAAGATAGGCTGTCAGTTTGAATCCGCGACAACTTAGCTCGAGCCAAACTTAGCCCGAGGCTAAATTTGGCCAGGGCTAAGTTTGGCTCGGGCTTAGTTTCGCTCGGGCTAAGTTTGGCTCGAGCTAAGTTTGGCTCGGGCTAAGTATGAGTCAGGCTAAGTTTGGTTCGGGCTAAGTTTGGCATGGGACGAGTTAGGCTCGGGCTAAGTTTGGCTCAGGCTAAGTTTGGCTTGGGACGAGTTTGGCTTGGGATGAGTTTTGCTCGGGACGAGTTTAGCTCGGGCTAAGTTTGGCTCGGGCTAAGTTTGGCTCGGGACGAGTTGTCGCGCTTCCGTCAATTGCCTTGGTTTTATTTTCTATTATTAAGTTTTCACAATTTTCATGAGAGGACTTTTCATCATCCATACAATTCTTTTATCTATTTCACAGGCAAAATTAAATTTGCGTTTCTACTGTTTTTTTATTCCATACTGTTACCAGAGGAGCTATGTGTCATGGTGTAGTGACTTTTAGGGGGTTGTAATAGGTAAGGCATTGAAACATCTGACTTAGGGATTCTAGCTGAAGTGTGTGTGTGTTTTGCAGCGGTATACGCACTACTGTATGTTGTATCTACCGCCGATGATGAATCACACTGTAGAATTATCTCCTGGTACCGATGAGTTTAATACAGAAAACTTTGATATTATGGTACCAGCAGTCGGTGACCCCTCAATTGCACATTCCAATTACAGGATTTGCTTCAATACCAAGTTTAAAAATTGGACCTTGTGGAAATTATCTTTGATGTCTAATTTTGAGGAGAAATCTAGAGAAAAAAACTTTGTTTACCTCACTGCTTATTGAAATTCAGGGCTGGCTGAGAGTAGGGTATATAGCATTTGCCTCGCAATCATATAATGTGTCACTTGCTCATGTGCACCATTTTGTTAGGATTAGATTTCTTCCATTATTCCAAGGCATGAAAACAGTTCTGAAATACAAAGGAACGAAACTCATATGCATATTTAATAGTGTAGACTTGCGATACAGAAAGCAGTGTGGTTGACTAGTCAGCTAAGGATAAGCATGTTACATTGAATTTCGCTATCTTGTTCAGATGGGTAGACAGGTTATCGGTATATGTGATGACATGAAGAGCTTGCAGCTGAAAAATACAAACTTTGGAACAGAGGGTAAAGAAATTGTAATCTCCGGCCAGAACACAATAGACCCATCCCAAAACAACTTGACAATGAATGCTCATGGTCTCAGGAACCAAAAATAGATAAAACTTTTTGTGATCAAGGTCACCATCAAGGAAACTAACAAAAGGCCAACCCATCTTGTGACTTTTCATCAAGGACTTGCTTCCTTGTTATTCAAGGTATACTCTGCCGCATCAACAGTTAAGCGTATTACTTGTTATTTTGTAATTGTATGGAATTTGTTTCATCAGTTTTCTGCTTTGCGTAGATGTTACTTTTTTGTTATCTATCATCTGGATAACATAACACAATGTGCAACACCAATAGACTGTCTAATAACTCCATGGTGATGCCACTCAATAAATTTCTATGAGGTTTTAGGACTTTTTTCAAAGTTGGTTACACAATCTACACAAAAAAGACTTGAAAACCAGCAAAATCAGTATATATGTTTCGAAGCAAAAATTAAATTTGCATACCATACCATTTTTTACCAAAGGAGTGATGTGTCAGGTGTCAGTTGTGATGGGATCGATAGCAAGTCAAATGTTTAGTAGACGCTGAGTTTTAGGGCAGCCTTTACACTCATCAAAGGATTACCGTTGCTTTGGGTGACATTTATCCAAAAAAAGATATTAAGTAAGAACCATATTTCAGCCAATCCTAAAATATAGCTTTTGTTTGAAATGTTGGTTAAAATCACAAGGTTAACTCACACGTCGCAACCCACAAAATGGGTGGCAAAACTTAGAGGCTGTGCTCTCAGTTTGGTTATCAGCAGAGAAATGACAACAATATAATGCTATTACAAAGGCTGAGTACAAAGGCTAAACTTACAAAACCTAGGTTGATAAACATGAATGATCGTAACCTCAGGCAAAGCGCATTTCCATCCAATGGTATAATCTGGCAGTGATTACGAATCAAAAACTGATAATGGTTATAAAAATTTGCTCTCAAGTTGTAGGATAATAACGAAAGGTGAAAATTACTTGTGATTATTCATCAACGACACGCTTCCTTGTCTCTCAAGGTTTATTTTGCCACATCATCAGTAAGGCCAAACCAACCCAATTACCTAATGTGTTTGCTACATCGTGCGTTTTTTTCATGCCATTATTCGGGAATTCTTAAATTCTGCAACTTTGGCAACACCAACCACCTGCTAAAATATCTTGTCATTCTGCGCATGCTCAGCTCTGGGCATGAGCTGATCTCTGCAAAATTGAGCCTCAGAATTCCAAAGCCATCTGATTGGCTACCTGCTCTGGTGACATAATCCCCAAAGCGTGCGGACTTGTTATTACTAGTTATCCTCTCTTGTCATTATTAGCTGATTTTGATTGACAGTTTATGCAGGGGATATCCCATTTCCCCTTTCCAAAGTTGCAATCAGAACCCAAACTAAACTCATTGTTCTTGCACATGCGCGAATTCAAGTCACGCATGATGCATACTTAGCCTTACGACACCCGCTTTGTGGTAATGATAACCTAGTTTATCAGTGATCTACATGCCCAGTCAGATCACGAGAGTCAGTATGATATCTTGTATCTTGCGCATTGGACAATCATCTAATAAAGCGCAGTGGCTTTTTATTTGTAGTCCCAACCTGCCGCAGCGGGTACAAACTCAACCCTGTTTCTTTAACCTGTATACGCTTAGTCCAGCAAAGGGTCCCATGGGTGACTGCTAAAGCTCTGTGTGAAGCAGACGGAGAGAAGCTAGCTGTGTTCCCGTCACCTGAATCTGTCCAATGGCTTGATAGTGTTCTCAGAGATTCAGAATATGCTGCAGGTGAATATGCATTCAGTTATATTCACTCAAGTCACTATTATGCTATGTATTGTTATTTAATTGCATTTGGGTTTGATTCATTTATATCCAAGCAGAGAAGTGTATATATAAGGTCGGCTTTAAAAGAATATGTGGAGCTACCTCAAATTATTTATATATGATTACATCAAGCCAAGAAGTGCTATAACCAAAATTATGCGTTTCAAGTTGAGCATTTATATATTGTAGCATTTTTGGTCATATGCACACCAGAGTCTAAGCTTCTGTTCAAGTTGTAACTCTCCCTACCTATGCTTCGACCGCTGCTTTGGCACAACAAATGCATTGATCGAAAGAGCTATGATTGGTCCTAGGTGCTACTCGGCCCTGTTCAGGCAGACTTATCCCTTTTGATTGCAAAACAATCGGTGTATGTTTTGCTCTCCAATTGCTCAACTTGACACAATGAAATGAACCGCTTATTAGTTATTCGATAGAGCCGCCTAGCCTTCACATCACCAGAGAAATATTTTCAGGCCAATCTGACAGATCTTCGCCTACGGAAAACACTGTGTCTGGAGTAAAGTCAAAAGATTTCAGACCCCATCATTTTGAATATTAAAAATGCCTGAATAACAATTCTGTGATTGCAGCGGACAGGACATAGAATTTTTATATCTATTTAATTCATGACAGAATTGGTGCACACAAGGTCCTTCTAGTTCCCCAAGTCTGCTTGTGAGCTTTACAATGATACAAGAAAAAAGTATAGCTCATATAGCAATGTTCAGAAGAATCTCAGATATCCTGCTGCGCTGCCACTGACATGATTGCTATAACAGAGTAAACCCTTCTTCTTTTTAATTCAGCTCATTGTTTCAACCTAGCAACACCTTCCTAAACTCTTGTCATTTCACTTATTAAATGTGATTTTGTGGAAAGCTGTCGATATGTTATCCCTGACGATGACCGCTACAACTGGTTACCCTCATTTTTTTGGATTCAGCATGCTTTTCAATTCTAGAAACAGCTCTTTTTTCCTGCCACCAAAAATTGCCTATGCTATCATTTTTTATAGCACTTATTGGTGGGCTGCTTTTGGCCAAAAGAAATTGTATATTGACATCTGACATGATTTCATTTTGATCTTACACTCATTGTAGCTTGGGGTTATTATTGGCCATGGATTTTGTTGCCAAAAACAATGCAATGATAAAATAAAGTGAATGCGATAATTTGAAATTAGTTTTATTATTTTTCTAATATTGATTACTATGTCACCAGTCACTTGCAATCACAGCAAAAGTAAGGAAAGTAGATGCCCTTTTTTCAAAAGCATGTACTATGCAGGTACTTAGCCAACCAGACTTTGCTGAATTGATAATTTTTAGAAACTATCCTATCTTAGCCTGTGTTTTCTAGGAATCACATCATCTGTTTCAACATCAGATCCAGTATGGAATGAAAAATATAACCAGCAAACCCGAAGCAATGGAACAGAATGTGGCTGTGTGACTGGAATGTATAGTGATTTACATGAGAAGATATTTGACTGCCGCTGTACGCAAACACATCACTTTATTTGCGAAATAGCATTGGCTTTTTGTTTTGCTCCAGCTTGTTCTCAATAGATATTTAATGACGAGACCATCTGGTAATATAATTTTGTTATATTCTGTATAACCCGAATTAATGTCGAAGAAAGAATATTTCCTTCTTATTCTTCCCTCATCTAGAATTCGACTTTTGGATTAAGATTCTACAAACTGATTTACCATGTCTTGTCAGATATGTTTTAAGATTGCTATCTTTTGAAACGGGATCGCACTGTCCAGTGATAACAGGACAAAATCCTTCCATATTATGCCAGAATAAATCAAGCCCACAATAATAATTTATTTCTATTAATGTATTCAGATTATGATCTTATACTGTACATATGGCAGATTAGTATTCTCAGTATGTGTAACATTTTACTTCGATCGATGAATTTTTCTTCCGTATTATGAGTGCGAAATGTCCCAGCAGTTCTTTTCAAATTATATCAGGGTATCAGGTTTGCTAGATAGAGAGCAATTTGGGAAATGGTGATGATCTTGTGGGAGGATAAAAAGTGCTTTGCGGCATGAATTTGAGAAAAATAGGATCCAAGTTTTTGTCAAGATGGGTGATTGACTGGTTTTAGGAGTATTGTCCCTTTAGATCATCAATTGCACTGGTTAAACTATGTAGCAACGGAACGTTTGGTGGAATTGTGCTCTATAGTACACAACGTAATTATTAGTGAGTTATACATGGAAAAAGCTTTGGATCAAAAACGCCATGCATAGATAAAATTGTAATAACAGTAGAAAATTGCTCATCACAACATACTGCATTGACCAAGCAAAACAAAAGTGCCACAAGAAAATACACGCCACAAAATAAGGAATGTGATATAAATTAGGTATTACAATTGCCACAAAATAACCTACAATTGTTAGCTAAATCCAGATTTAAATTGAGATCGAGATATAAATACGTCAAAGACAGAGTTGTATATATAACATGAGAGAGAGAGTGTATAACATTTAACCGGCGTCAGCTAAAACACAATGCAATACAAGGAATTACACTCTAGATTAGGGACAGAGTAGCGATCAACAATTTATGCAGTCTCAAAAAATACATATACATCAAATTGCGGCATAAATTTATCATCAAGCAGATTACAATAATATTATACGATAATTTATATCAAAATAATTATGCATTTACACTTACTGAGATAAAATATACAGGAAGTATAGCTGACACAGGGACTTGGCTTGCGAATAGCGGCGGCGAAGGGGTCCTACATATCCCTAGAATAATTATAGTGACGTTTTAAAGGATCCATGAAATAAGCATCTCTCTATGTTTACCTGAAATTACAGGTCATTCCCAACATTTTGGAGTATTGTATGAATCCATATCTGAACCTGAGATACAGGCTCACAAAGTCAGCACTGTCACAGCTAGCTCAGTGGAATGGGCCATTATTAGGGCTCATACAACATCATCTAGTGCTTATACGTAACACTCGGGTTAATGGGCGGAGCTTAAATGGTCTGACAATTGCAAATTTGTGTTTTTGAAACAAGTGTTCCAGTGGACAATTTTTAAAAACAAATTACACATTACTAGCCTGAGAGGTGAATATGAGTTGTGAGAAGTTTGGGGCAGATCCATCTGCTGGAAACTTTATATTTTAGGAATTAAGTATATGTGGTAATTATTTACGCATAACTATTGGACAATGGAAATAATATGCTTCAGCGAGCGAACTAATTGCTTTTGCACTCAACTGCCCGTGTGTTACGTCACACTCTCTGCCTATGAGCTAGCTGTGACAGTGCTGACTTTGGGAGCCTGTATCTCCGGTCCAGGTTGAGCTATGGATTCATACAATACACCAAAATGTTGGGAATGACCTATAGTTTCAGGCAAACATAGAGAGATGCTTATTTCATGGATGCTTTAACTCGCCAATAACAAAAGTGCAACGGTGCAATGAAAATACATGTACATACAAAAAGGGTCTGGCCAGCATTTTAATTCATCAAATAAAATGCCAAGGTTCCTAAATGTGGTAATAATACAATTAAAGACTTGAGAAAGTTTGAGGCTGCTCTTTTGTATCACATCTTATTCTCCATATTTTATTCTATCATGTGAGCGAATTCAAGCCTTAGAATCAAAGTATTGAGGAAGTTATGGCCTCTCAAACTTCCAAGGTGACCGCAGTCTATCGGTAGTAAGAATCAGCCAGCAATCCCAATGGTACGTCACAACCATCATACTTATTACGATACACTGATAAATAGGTTGATGATCGAAATGTTCAGAGTTGTAACGTCTCGAACCCAGGTCCTAATGGCTTTGCAGGCAACGCTGGTAACACTGAACTATATAGTCTACAGGCTCAATGGTCCTGGTGGCACGGACGGTTGCGTCGTTGCCTGCAGGTATGTGGACCCAGGTTCGATTCCCACCCGGTTGTGACCATAGACAAAACACATGTCTATGATTGTGACGTACCCCTCTAGAGCTGAAAATCACTCACATGATAGAATAAAATATGGAGAATAAGATGTGATACAAAAAAAGTAGCCTCAAATTAAGTCTTTAAGATGTGGTGTGCAATCAAATATTCAATATCATCCTCCAATGCCATTAAGTACACAATCAAATTTTAACATTATTTCAAGCAGTACATAAACCGTAATAGTTCTTAACTTAGGTCTGATAGTTGTTTTAAGTTTACAGTGAAGAAAAACAGTACTGATGGATATCGAAGTCATGAAGAGATATAAGACTGATGAATAAGAAGTAAAATCTCCATCATCAAATATTAAAAATTAACACAACTCGCCACTTGTAGCAATAAATGCGAAGTGAGCTCTAGTGGCTTGAAAATAACAGGAGAAGATGATTTCTGAGAAGATAACTCCGGATACACAACTCTCTTAGAAATAAAAACTCAAATATTGCAATGATTGGTGGGTTGTTCAATTGTTTCATTTCTCACATTAAAAATATTTCATTACCGCAATAAAATACTTCAACTCAGCTGATTAGTATAGGTGTGATAATGACTACACTTTATTATTGAAAACATACTATGATTTGCAATCTTGTGATGCTGATTATAATTTTTCAGCTCAACAAAGCTCTCTACATACTGGGAACTTTCCTTAATATGTTACATATATCTACAACGTCTTGTACGGAATGCATGCTTGTCGATTTTTGGAACAATGCATGCAAAACAAAGTTATATTCCCTTGTAAGATTTTGTGATCTATCTCCAACAAATCTTCTTTTTTCTCTGATATGATGGATTGTGATCAAATTTACAACACCCTTCACTGCCAGTGTGAACAAACTTGCTGTAGGTGTTTCCTGCAATAAAACGAGTAGCTGGTAGTGAGGCTACTGAATGTAACCTTGACAGCCATTCTCAATAAACAGATGTAGGGAAAGTAACTACCCAGAGTGAGCGCATTGCAGCATTGTGTTTGCATTCAATGAAACATTTTGCTATCATAACTTCAAAAATGGAAGTTCAAGTGTATTTCCAGATTGTTGGTGGAGGTAAAATTTTAAAAATTTAGATTGCTGTTTCAATTTGCAATATTCCACTATATTATCAACTATAGACTTTTTTCTTGAATAAAGCTTCAATATTTTCAAAAATGGTTTTAATCTCAAATGGTAAGGATGTCTATGTCTGCAATTAAACTGGTTAGCGATGATGGCAGTAGAGTTCATGTAAACGCAGAGAAAGTATAAAACGTTAAAATCAGGCAAACAGCAAAGCTTTTAAGATTAGTTAAGAAGATGAAATAAAACACTATTATATTAGATATATAGGCTTTCCAACCATTTTGTGATCTTGCAATGGCATTGTACTTGATGTACAAATGAGGAGATTCAGCTCATTCATGTTCACATATATAGTGATGGTTGTATTCACAGTGAGTGTCATGTAACTTTCTGTTGCTGTCTCCACCATGTCCTGTGGCACAGCCGCATGTTGACCCATCGTTTGAGTCGGGTTCGTTATAGTTATCATTCCACAATAAATCTGATATTGATACAGGAGCAGTTACTCTCCCCTGCCATCTCCATACGCCACCAACAGGTCTCAGTCCAATCCAGGGGTAGTCCTGGCCCCAATCTAAACAAAATATAATCTGGCATATATCAGATAGGAAGATTACTACCAATCAAGACTTTCTAAATTCACAAAATTTGAATTCAAAACAAACATATTGAGTTACACCAATCGATATGAAAAAGGTTGGTTGGAACCTTCAAACAGTTATCAATGTTTCAAGAAACGAAAAGCGTGACATTTCGTTGCGCATAATATGTCACTATATTGATCCGAATACAACCTACTGAGTGCTTTTATTTCAGCATTGAATCTAATATATTTTTAAGCATTAACATTACTATTTGAGCGCTGAGTGAAACAGTGCTTGGACGTTCCTGATTGAAAAACCATGGATGTTGGCTAGCTATATTGAGGGATATAGATACCTATAATTGTGCCAACCAAATGTGAATAAATACATCTTCCGACCATGCAGTGATGACAAGTAATTAGGAGATAACTTTTAAGTCATGTGATGGGATCGTGTTGAAAAGTAATTCACCTGCATCATTGATGGGATCTCTTAGGAAGTTATCCAACCACAGAACAGATTCTAAGGTTGGGAACACAGCTAGCTTTTCTCCTGCCTCCTCGCATCCAGCTTTAGCAGTCTCCCAGTCAACACTTTGCTCTACTAGACGTATACAGGTTGAAGATATCGGGTTAAGTATGCTCCCATTGCTGCACTTTTGGGCTACAAAATAACATCAGTGTATAACAGCTAGATCAACTTAACAAAATGATCATTAAACCATTCTACATAAGTTCAGCAAATGAAATTGGATAGCATCTGCAAAATTTGGAACCAGGAAAGGCAAAAGTACATAACAGCAAATAATCGATGTACAATTTGTGACCTTACCGGGTCTGTCAATTTCAAAAACATCTGTACAGTTGGCCTGTGAGGTAACCGCATACTCCCAGCCTGTGGTACATTGAGAAGATGTAGAGTTATAGCTGAAGGCCTTACACTCAGGTACTGATAAGCACTCTGTAGCACATGATGCAGATCTCTGAACCTTTATTGTATCAATCACCGTGATCGCCGAAAGGCAATAGTCTGTCTTTTTGAACAAGGAGTCCTGATACATTGATCCAGAGATAGCCTAGAAGAGGGTGTAATGAAATGGGATTAAAACACATCAGCATTACACATTATTTTATTTGAGGTGACACTGTACGCTTTGTTTCAAAGCTCTATGTTTATGAAATAACTCTTTTGAATGTCATTATATACTTATTGTACAGGCTAAATGAGGTACAACCTAAGAATGCCAGGTAAATTGTAATAAAAAAATAAAGAAAACGTCAACTCACCTTTACAAGTGACATGTATACCAGTAGAACCGACCCAATATTTTCAATATCCATCTCCATTTTACAGTAGTAGCCTAGCGCTGATACAAAGTTAGAATGAATAAAAGAATAGCAGCACAATGCAGCTTTATATAAATTAAGTTTTTATCTTGTAACAGTAATTTGTTCACTAATGAGAAATAACTTCATGTATTTTCTTAAAGATCTTTTCCAATAGCCATAATATTATAATAATTATGGATTCATAATATCAATAATATGCTTTTAATATTCCCATTATCATCCAGTCGGTATTCTCTATAACACGTTTGTCCTTTTTGTGCCTATATGGAAACTGCAATTTAGTTAATAAATGATGAAGTTTACCCTAATAATTACAAAGACACAAATCTACTTTGTGGTGAAAATAGTTAAAATTACTCAAATTTGTGAGTGAACCTAAATTTAATAATAATCCACAGTATAAATGGGTATAGAGCATTATCTCCCTCAACAGCAGCTTAAATAAGCATATAATGTATTCTAATGATTGCACCGTTTGAATTTTATCCCAAGAGTAAATGATATCATCAAACTGAAAGTACTTTTGACCATTCTCGATCACCACATTACTTCTTTGTTTCTGCTGCATGTGAGATTATAGGTCACCTTGCCTATTTTCTAACTTTTTAAAGTACATGTTGCATTATTGGTAAATCAGGTCACACTTGACATTAAATGTTCCGCAGCATTAAAGAATATCTACCATTATTATTTCATGGTTACCTATTGTGAATAACCATAAGCAAATTTGAAAATATAAAAAGATTGCAGTGATTAAAATAAAGATTCCATTTGAAGTAGTTAAGTATTTGTTTCAATGTTTCCATTCACTATGTCTCCATGTATCGACCTTAGCAAATTTCGGACTTCTGCAGACCAAGAAAATTCCTGTTGGTTAATACTAAGCTCTAAGATCAAACTTGAGCTAAATCGTTATAATTATGGTTTAGCGGCTAGT
The DNA here is from genome assembly GCA_914767715.1 of Membranipora membranacea. Classification (NCBI taxonomy): domain Eukaryota; kingdom Metazoa; phylum Bryozoa; class Gymnolaemata; order Cheilostomatida; family Membraniporidae; genus Membranipora; species Membranipora membranacea. The sequence continues at coordinate 19,727,887 of OU612071.1, forward strand.
AGCTATAAACTGCATATCAGAGGATCAAGATGATTTCTGACTACTGCAGATGTTCTGAAGTTGAAGCCTGGTCTCAGCTCACGAAAACAGACGCATTTTGCTAGGGCAAACCAAGGGTTTACAACTCAGTTGAGCTCTAAATTGACTCACTGAACACAAGAGCTGACAGTTTGTTTTCTTACTCCATGATAAATACGAGTGTATAGAAAACTGTTTACATCACAAGTAATTTTTTTCTGTAAGGTTGATACAAGCTTGTAGACAGTAAATTTACCCCATAAGCAAGATCTGAAATGAGTGAGGCTGCAGGGCTGTATCCATGAGTTTTCAAGTGGGTGTATGGGGTATGGGGTTTGCCCCCCCCCCCCCCCCCGAAAATGTTCAACAATCAAAGACAGGTCTGAGGCGTTTCAGCCCTTTTTGAGAAGCAAACTGGCAAGATGATGTTTTAGTTGTCCATGATTAGATTCAATAATAGTAATAATCGTTTTTTTGTGGGAGCAGTTTTATTGATCACCACAGAGATGGCTTTTAGGATGACAAGCTCAATCCCTCTCTGCAACCAACTAAGAATGTGCAAGATTGACTTTTGAGACAGGCCATGATACTGATGGATAACTCACATGTTTAAAATTTAGTGTATTTGTGAACTCTCTACCTCATAGCAAGCAGAATATTGCCATTATAAAACAGCTACATCAGTGCAACTGCTTCATAATCCCTACATATAACACAAGGGACTGCTGCAATTGACAAACATAATTAGATTCAATGTTTATTCATAACACTATAGCAGTTTTAGGTGTTTTTTCAACATTGACCTCCTGAAAAAGTGGCAGGCCCAAGGCTCCCTGGCCCTACACCACTGTGAGGCTGTTAATTGATCCCAAGAAGAAACCGGCTAATTTAGTCACAATAATCAAATACTCTTTCATCATGTCAAGAAATCTGACCATAATGCTACACAGATGGATGTTGCACATGGAAATTCATGAAGTTTGTAGAATAGCTCAAGATGAATTTCCAAAGCTATTTTTATAGCTACCTTGAAAGCTTTATCACTACAGCTAATACTTTCATCAGACTGAAACAGTAAACTGACCTGCAGGGAGCCATCAAAACAAGCAAATAAACAAAACTGAGAGGAGCATTTTTTATCTGGTTACACCTCAGGAAGTCAAGGGCATCCATCCTCAAAACTTTACAATATGTAATTTGAGATATTGATGGATATAATGTGAAAGTGAGAAGGTGATCGACACATTAGCCAAGAAGTTGTGAGTGAAAAACCATGCAGAGAGGCATATGTGTACTACGGTAATTAGCCTTTTTTACCAGCTAGGATCGAGTTGAAGTGCCATTTAAATGTTAGGTAGCTGCTTACAATCAGTGATTTTGAACACCTGCAAACGTGAAGACATTCTCTATTAGGAAATCAGTCACTGGAGAATGGTGTCCTGCTCACAAGTATTCAAAAACCCTATTTGCCATACCATGCATCTGAAGTTGAGAGAGTAGCATCGTTACACCATCGTGCTTATTAGACCTTGGTCGTACAGTACATGGTTTAAACTGCTTAAAATATCATTAAAGAAATAGTTGTTACTAGATAAGTGCAAATGATACTTGATAAGTAATGCCATGGTGTACTGTATGCATAATTAAGCTACTTGATATTGAGTTTCAGATTTTTATCAATAGCATAGATGACATGCAAGTCAAATATATCTCACAACATGAACAAAATGCTGATAAGCTAATAGCCTTTATAACTTGAAGGACATTGGAGACAAAAGTTTTATTTGTCTATGGTTTGTTTTTTCTTGTTTATGTGAACCATACAGTTTGACATTTGAATGTACTTTAGGATTATAAACAATCATAATTATCAAATGCAACTTGTATGAGATAAAAAAAACAGTTAAAAGAAGGCAACGATAACTATTCTGGTGACGAAGCTTCTGTGTAGACTTACATCAAGTTGAATGAATATTGACTAAATCTATATGAACTTTATTCCACTGTACAGTGATTTTGTGCCCTCTTCAAAAACATACACGTAAATATTTTGCAACTGGTAAGCTGATTTTGATTCTGTATTTTGCATTATATAAGCACAATTTTCAAAATTAAGCTTGAGCTGACAAAGTTCAGATCGGAAATGAATACCATTCTAAAACAGATTAAAACCTTCAGAAATATGTTGTGATGTTGATATGATCTATCTCATAGTACAATCAAGGGGAAATTGATCAGATTATCAAAACCAGAGACAATCCACTGGTAATCCCAGTGTCAGCAAGCTAAACAGCTGCCTGTAAATTGATGATGAGAGAATTGACAACGACAAATTTAATTCTGCTATATCGGACATAGCTATATTATTTTGTGATGAAAAAACTATGCAGCTACTGTATATCTCAGTTATAAGGATAATCACATATTCCGAACGATTAATAGATCTGGATTTAGTGGCTTTAGTTCATAGTTAAATGAGGGATGGTTTCTTGACAACCTTCGATTAATTTCACTTAGATTATGGCTATACAATTAGTTGCGCTGGCTTCTGGTCCCTGCACCGATATTACAATGAGTTGATATTTTGACTTTCTATTCATTACACTGCAAGATGTAGTAACATCTCACTGCCAATAAACACGTAACCTGATATTTCATTTACAGAAAAAAAAATTTTCATTGAATATTTGAGATACAGATGATATGCCATCAAAATCAAAAGATTGCTCCAAACAGTAGGGTCCATTCCCCTTTTTTCTCTCTTAGGGAAGTGGGGTGGATTTTCTTAACAAGATTCATCATCAAATTAGACTAGATGGTGCGGGTGTATAAATAAATGCATGCTTATATAATTAATTGTATTTTCATGTTGTAATGTTATAGTTTAAGTATTTCATGCACAGGTGATTGGGGGGGGTGTAAATGTTTGGTATAACAGGCATCTCAGGAGCAAATAAATTACTGTGACTAGATTATATGGAGGCATTACAAAAGGGGGTCAAAATCTTTTAGGTGAATGTGAATTTAAAGCCTGCTCTTCATGAATATGAACTGTAAATGGTTGCAATGCCTAATATATTATATTGGTATTTTATCAATATTAATGGACTTCCCTCAGTGCTTAGAGATACAATATAATAGAAAACGTAGGTTCCATAATCGAGCTAACGTTTCGGACATTTTTAATCATAGTAACCTCTCATGGTATTAATATGAAACTCCATCAATAATGCACTGTAAGAAGATAAACAGTAAGCACTCACCATTATAAAATTAAAAAAAAAAATTGAAAATTATATTGTCAATTCACATCAAACTTGTGAGTGTCTTTCAGTAACAATCATGCAGGAAGTTTCATAGAAGTTTACTGAGCTCTTATTTATGCCTCAATTCGGAGTTGTCCTCTCTCCAGTTTGGTACTTTTAACCCACGCCGCATAGGAAAAACCTGCTGAAAGAGGGTTATCTTGAAAACCGCTTATGTTAGGATAAAAATGATTTTTGATTCAGAGTCTGCACCACCATTGAAAACCCTGTGAGACAGTGTTTCCAAATCATTGAAGGCTTGAATGTTGATAAATCTTAATTTTAGTGACGAAACTCGTGAAAAATTCTACCAAATTGTTCGCAAAATAGGCAGAAAATGCTATAATTGACTAACCAAATACTAAAATTATTTCCGAAACTATGTCCATATGAGTTTTCAATGTTGCAGATTCTGAATCAAAAATAATTTTTATCCTATTATAAGCGGTTTTCAAGATAACCCTCTTTTCAGCACGTTTTTCCTATGCGGCGTGGGTTAAAAGTACCAAACTGGAGAGAGGACAACTCCGAATTGAGGCCTAAATCAGAAAACTGTCTATTGAGATAAGCTAGAAATCAATGAAATCAAATTTGATTTTGAATCCTCTTCGTACTACACTACCATCAGAATAAAATGTCATTGGTACCCAGTTAATTCCGGAAACATTGTAGGTTAATTGAAGATCCTTCATCTGTAACCCATGTATCTCAGAGTCGCCAAAATAGAGATAGTCATAACCTCATTCAGTCTAAAATTGAGACATATACAAATACTGCTGGATAAGTCATCATAGTCCCTGACCAGTCAAAAGCCTATCTCACTAGGGCTCCATTTAAGCATTTAAGTTTTTTCCTTACATATTCCATTAACCAATATCTAATCGTTATTCCTCCAGGATAAATATTGTTAAATACCAGCAATATAACAAAACCCAAAAATTTTCTGACCAACCAACACCTTAGAGCATAAAACATAAACATATTAATTTTCTCTGCTGATCGAGAAACTTTTACGTGTGACTCAGTCCGCAATAAATAAATAAATAAATAACGGATGAAGCAAATTTGTCGAAGATATTATTATAAAGGAGGGTGGAAAATGAACTAAGGCCTTGAATGACTACAAGTATGAACTACAACAGACAATATACAGGAGAAAATAAACTTTACCTCAAAATCAATGAGTGTCAAATTTAGAGTTTTGGCTCCAGGATTGAATAGATTCCAGCTCGCATGCATAAAATTGCTGTAAGCATTAGGATATGTATCCAACTGAAAGTATCCACTTTCGCAAGACCAATCGGTGGGTAGTTGTGAAATAAGGCAGGGTTCTGACTCCGAGCTACATAGACCTGAATTCAGAAAAATTCTGGTTACCATTTCATGACATTAACTTAGCGGTACTCAACTCTACTGTATAATCATATCACTGATCAGATTAAACTCACCCCTGTATCAGTATATCAGAAGGCCCAGATTCGGAACCATTCATTAGAGGAATTTTTATATAATCGTTTACTGCAAGAGGGGTTACAGCAATGACCATGTAAGGCCATCAACCATTAGATATATGCCGTGTTGACTAGGGTGGCAACAGTGGAAAAGGATGTGCAGTTGAATGCAAGTGCAAGACTCCAAGTAGTAAATAGTTGGTTTGCTAAATAGTGCCATCAACCAATTCTCTTTTTGGGAAGGTGAGATGGCTTAATCGGTTAGTGCTCTTGCTTTTTACTGCCTCATAGGCTCAATCCCCACTGGGTGAGCTTTCAAGGTTTATTGTTCAAGCACCAGGTTCATATTTTCACTGCCGTAAACCAAAGAGTCTCTAACTCCTTGCGTAAAATAAAAAAACAAAACGGCAAATTCTAAGAAAGCAGTTATATTTATTCAGAAAGCTACTCACAAGATCGGTAGACTTCAAAGTCTCCATTGCATAGGTCATCAGACATTTCACTGCATATATCACATGTCTTAGTGCTTGTCGAAAAGCTGAAAACTCTGCATTCAGACATGGCTAGGCACTCGGCAGCTCAGGACAAGAATCTGGGTACCGCAACCGTTTTGAGCAAACTGCTCTGTAGATGACAGTAATTAGTTTTCTTGAAGGTCGAACCATTTAACATCATACCAGTAGATATCTAACAAATTTGAATTGGAGGTTATTAATGTGATTTAGATTTGATAAGATAGAGCATTTCAAGAAGTTTATGAGTACATCGTGTAACTATTTGTTATTATAATCAATGCAGAGAAGGACAATGTCACAATAGCAAATCAATGTTAGTTAAAAAATTAATCGCAAGTTTTTGTGTCTGCCGAAGACTGAGAAATACAGCAAAGTTGCTCTCAGTTTGCAGGCAGGTCGGAGCACACCTGGAGCTTCAATTGAGCCCAGTAGTCAGTAGTCTGCAGCCTGAGACCTCCAACGCTTGCGTGTCAGAGGGCAGGCGCTCTAACCAACTGAGCTACCTCCTACTCCTAATGTTATCATATAATGTACGTTGTGTAGGTTAAAATTTAAAAATATATCCTGTATGGTTGCAATTTATTCCACTCCAACATTGATATCGATGCTTTCCAGCATTTATCAAGAGAGGAAATTCTAATGCCGTCATAGGACTTTGGCTTCAATTTAGTGGCAAACAAGCGCTGCCACCTATCCATTGATCATCTCGGACACATTAGTTTATTGACAACTTAGAAGTATACTAATTTGATTCACCCATATAAGGAAAACTGTGGTGATGAAAGTTGTGAAGAAAATCCAACTTACCTTCAATAAGAGAGAGCTAAGGAGAACACACCCTGCATCGTAGAGCATCATGGCAGATCAACTGTATCTAAAATATTTAATGAATCTTCATTATCTATCGTTTATTATTCTTCTAACATGAATATGGTGCATAAAAAGAAAGTCAAATTGCATATGGTTTTAATTTTGTTCAATTTATTTTTTATTTACTTATCAATCTCAGTTACCTAAATTGTTTGAAAAATTGCTATTGCTTCCTTTTAAACTTGGCACATAATTTTATGCATACCGGTTTTAGACGTTCCGCCTTATTCCATCAATCGCTAACAATCCACTAAATCTGTATTTCTTTTCATAGCTAGCTAGCTATTATCGATAAGATTGCTTAGAGACCACAAGTACAGTTGTCTGTTGTGTCAGTTTATTAGACACCAACTAGAAGAACAAATAAGGGACAACAAAGAATGATATCAGTGTCTGGTGTCCTTTTAGCTAGAGTTTCTCATACAAGCTGCTATAGGTATAGACAATTATGAATGTTTAGAGAACAAAGGTACAGTTGTCTGTTGTAAGTTGTGTCAGTTTATTAAGACACAAACTACATACAGAAAGAATATAACGTTGGTTTGATTCTACCATAGTTCTCTTACTATACCTTGCCTTGAATCATTTTACCTCTAAAATGACCTGCAGATTGAAAACCAATCAGAGGTCAACAAGTTGCCTTTAACAATTGTTATTTGTATACTTACAAACCAACCTCTATAAATAAATGAGCTGTGATTTGATACTTTAAATAAAAAAAACTAACTATATGTGATTTAAAAGTATAATTAACTCTAATATGCTAATCTTCACTTTGATTATGGGCTGGAGACATTCTGATTCTCGATTTTTCCTGTCTGTAGAAAAACAAACTGGGGACAACATAAGTCATAACAGCTTCAAGTCTCCTTGTGGCTAGAGTTAATCAGCATTGTGTTTACATCGGGACATAGCTCTTACTTATGGCTGGTGCACATTGTCCCAGACAACCATGACTGTCTGGGTTTGCTGGGATAGTATTTGGAAAGTTCGTAAGCGTCAAACTATCCCGATGCTGTCCCAGACAGACCCAGACTAATTTTGCATCTGGGTGCTATGTGAACCATCATTTGGATGATCTGGGATCATCTGGGTCGATCTGGGACTATCACGGACGATCCTAAACAATGTGAGCATCATCCCAGCACTATCCCAGACAAAAACCTAACTGCTAGTTTGGGACGATCTGGAATAAGCATCTGGGATGGCATCCCAGTATCATCTGGGACAATGTGCACCAGCCATTACATGTCATCCATGCTATTGATTATAAGTCTGAAACATAACAGCAAGTAACTTGAGATGGTGCCCATGAATACAGTACACATAAAACAATGGCATTACTTATCAAGTATAGATAGTGTCATTTGCACTTATAAAGATACAACCATTCTCAATGATATTCTAAGAAGAAACTATAATCCCATCACTTCAAAAATTAATGTAAGTGCAAAATGTTTCTGCTAGCTGAACATCAGTTGATCACCATATGCCCGTTCCCATCAGCAAATTTCTAGATGTTCAGAATTTGAAGATAACAAATAATGTTGTATAACCTACACTGAACGTTTATGGTCTATAAACATGATGGTGTAACGGAGCTATTTTCTTTACCTTACATACATTGTATAGCAAAGAAGGTTTTAGAATACTTGTGCACAGGAGATCGTTCTCAAGTGACTGATTTTCCTAATATTTGCAAGTGCTGAAATATGTTTACATGATGAAAGAGTATTTGCGTCTTTTGCTGAGTTTGTCAGCTTTCTTCTTTTTGTCCGTTTTGAGCTCCAACTGAGTTGTCACTACTCACTTTGCCTTAGCCAAATTCATCTGTTTCCACGATCTGAAACCAAACTTCAAAAACATCTGCAGTGGATGGTAATAATATCTTGATCTTTCGATCTGCAGTGATTTATACTTGCATCTCAACCATATCATGGGCTCGCCTTAACTTTAATGACTTAGCTAAAGCTTGATTTTGGGGCTCTGTACAAACTGGAAAGGATTTTCATGGTTTGAAGAAATCCGGTTCGCTCAGGCCGTTCTATGGAAACATTTTGAATGAATACAATTAAGATGAATGCTCAACTATTTCAAATGGAATTTTTATTTTTATCACTGCTATCTATTCATTCAGCTATTTATTATTTCAAATTTTATAAGGTTATTTGTAATTGGTAACCATACATAAATTATTAATAGAAATCCTATACTGGCGTGGGACGTATAAATGACAGCTATGACTGATTTATCAATAATGCCACATGCACTCCAAAGTGTTAGATAAAGTGACCTATTTCATCAAAACTATAATCTGACATGCAGCTTATAACAGAAATACAGTAGTACTGGTGATTTGAACGGGTCAAAAGTACTTTGACCTTAATGATAATCATTTATGTTCGGAAAGTTGTTATAATGGTGTGAGTATTACAATACTTTATACGCTGCCAAGTCAACTACTTTCATTGATTATAATTTTGCAGCACAAAATTCTGCTGATATTTGTAGCAGCTATAATCCCACCAAATATTATCACAAAGAGTATGAGTATGCTGTAAACCCGTTAAGACTAAGGATTACTTATTAAATGATACTTAATCCAATAAACAAATGTTAAATATAAACCTCACAAACAGGATTGATTGATGAATTAAAAAATTCAGGTTCACACACAAATGCTTGTATTTTCAGTTTTCATCGCTATGTCAATAACACAGCCAGGTACATGATTCAACATACCTTTTGGTAGGTCATTGCGTGGTCATGGTCGCCATGGTCTTAATCCCACTGGTGATTGCTAGATGCATTTATTCTTACAGACTTAGTTTGAGGCTGCTTTTTTGTATCACATCTTATTCTCCATATTTTATTCTATCATGTGGGTGATTTTCAGCTTTAGAATCTAAATATTGAGGAAGTTATGGCCTCTCATACTTCCAAGGTGACGGCATTAAGAATTAGCTGGCACACCGTGTGGGACGTCACAACGCGTCATACTTATTATCCTATACTAATAGATAGGATGATGAACAAAATTTTCAGAGATATAGAGGGTATAAGATGTGATCCAAAATACATCGGATAATGTTCAATTTTTTTGCATTCTTATTCGATCAATATCTGATAAAAAAAGCTGAGGTTGCCCATTTAAAACTTTTTATGTTTTGGTATAAAAGACGGTTTTGTTTGGTGTTAAGGGCAGTTAGCAGTGGTGAAAATGGTGATTCAGTAACCCTGATCTCACATCTTAAGGATTGTTTTGATATAGAAAATAGGCTATGGCATTGAACCTTAATAGTATGGCTGAAGGTTGGCGGTTGGAATAGGTACTGGAAGCGATGAGCTATGTGTAAGACGCACATGTATTCTACCCTGAGCAACAGAAAAACAGTATCTACAAAATTTTGGCTGGCAGAGAGCTGGAGAGGCAATTTAAAATCAAACAAAGAGATGCAAACAATACAAATTCCAAATTCTGATTTCTTAATTAATGAAATGGTTTTAGGAAAAAGATTCAAAATATTAGAAAGACAATGATCACAAATAATCAAAAAAATGCACAAAGTGGGATTTGAAAAAAATTGTCAGTTACAGTGTTTTGCCAGCTTCGCTTCGCTTCTTTAATCTCCCGCTGGAGTATGGCGTCTCCACTTTCAGGATCCTTCTATTCGGCTTGGTGATGGTGAAAACACTGCTGGTGTTGTTCTGTTAATGAAGAGCTTGTATTAATACGCAGTTCTAGGTTTATAGTCATATAAGACTTCAAGATTGCTGTTATAGCAGCTAACTCAACGACTTGCTGCCAATTTACACTACAAGGCTTGGACCTGGAGTATGTTACAAAAAATTTGTTACATAAGTTAGTAGTGAGTTGTGGACATAGACTTAATATACTACCTAGACAGGACAATGCTTATGCTTCACTGATCAGAATATGTCCCACTCAATTAGGACAACATGACGTAATTAGTTTGTGCTGTGAGCCATAGTTTACTATATACCATTCAATGAAATCATGTAAAAAATCAAGGGATGCTGGGCATGATATCAGCCCCTGTCCAGCCCCTTATTATATAAACACAAAGAAAATTGGTGTGTGTATGTAAAAGACCTTTCCGCACGAGATGGTATTAATAATTTGTCACCAGAACCAGAACTTCTTGACTTATTTTTAGGCCAGAATTTGTTTTCCAGTCTTGGAAATTATTAGAATCACTGCTTCCATCCTTTTTCCTCTGTAGTTTCATAATTACATGTAGTTCCATGTTCTCAGATGATGACGTGTTCTGTTGTAATAACTTCTTTTTTTTCACGCTGCTGTTTCTGTGTATAGGTCGTGGAAGCAATAGACATTCACGGTTGACGCCGATATCACATTTATAAACTCAAAGAACCTTACCGGCATCGGCAAAATTAAGTTTGGCCACGGTAAAGGCCATTAGATTTTGACTACAGTACTGAAGTATAATAATTTTAAGTTATTGTCACATACTCTAGCTTCATCATACGTACTCAGGAACAACACCTATCTGTAGTTTGCATACTCATTTAACAGCACAGATCTATTCTTCCTTGTAAAGCGACAATAAAATTAGCAATCCATTTTGACCAGACTGGTTGTGTTCAGTCACAACTAAGAATCATTTTGAAGAAAAAAACGATGATGGTGGTGGTGGTGATAGGATCTGGCTCATACAACAAAGTATTTTGATATTGTGTAATAGGTATTCTTTACATTTTCATAGTAGTGATTGAAGTGCTGAAGTTAAATGGCTGTATTTATTTCAGTGTTTATTGGCCAATGATTGTATTTTATCATTAAAAGTTCTGGTTCTGGAGACAAATTATATATACCACCTTGTGCGGAAAGGTCTTTTACATACACTCACCAATTTTCTTTGTGTTTGAATAATAAGGGGCTGGACAGGGGCTGATATCATGCCCAGCGTCCCTTGATTTTTTACATTTTTCATTGATGGATATATAGTAAACTATGGCTCATAGCACAAACCAATTACGTCATGTCGCGCTATTTAAGTGGGACAGTATTGAATGCTATTGGCCTGTCTAGGTAGTATATTAAGTCTATGGTTGTGCATCAATGAATGTGTGAGTTGTGATCGCTGCCCACCAGACACAACCACAGAAACCCCCGACGCCCCAGAGAGACGAGACAGACAGATCCGGGGGCCAATATATTAGATTTATGGATCAGGTAGTTTTGATTTAGACCGGTACCTGAAAAAGAAACGATGTGAAGACGATATCATATGCACGCGTATAGAGAAAATGTACTAGTTGTAAAACTACAGTTATATTATATTTATCATAATAATTTATGCACTCGATGTTTGAAGGAAAACGTTGATATATTGGTATTTATGGAGCCTTTTGTAGCACCATGTCTTGTGAGATTCAGAGTGAGGTAGAGTAAATTTTTTTGGGTTGTAGGCAAATTTGTTACCAATAATCTTATGATTTATGACTGATTTTTGGTCTTTTCTAAAGGTTTTGCCATCCTTTTTCTAACATTTTTTTCTAACATATTTTCAGTTATTCTGTCATGTTTCTTTAAGCTAAAAATGAATGTTCACAGATAACAGTGAACTAAGATGTAAACGACTTCGATTTACTAGTTGCACCTGATTTCGTTAATGCTTGACCATTGTTTTGCTGATGAAATGTACAAAGGGTCACTGTTTCTCTTTCAGTATCAGTATTTCATTACCATTTCAGTTTTTGCACTAAATTCCTGCTTGATTCCATCTAGACATGAGAAGTTTAGTAACCATCATCATAAACAGATGTGAGTGCCTTTTTGAATGATCATCATTAATTTACACAATTATTTTGGGGAGTTGCTCTTGCGTTGATTCTATATACTTATGTAGTTGACGTTCAATCCAGCACTTTCTATGTTCATTCCAGGATTTTCGACTTTCATACCGGTCTAAGTTCATTCCAGCTAATCTCTATCACGTCGGTGTTCAATCCAGCTGACGTTCATTCCAATCCCCTGCACACACCAGCACTATTTTTTAATAGCTGGAGGCAAAAATCAGTGCATTAATGAGAAAATTTTGCAAATGGAATTTTGCCAGTTATCTAATTTTTAAGCTTTGTATTTGTCAAGTTTGTCAACCTAAAAAAAATAAAACAGAAAATACCTTATGTTGAGCAACACTAGCCTAGTCAAGCAGTGACTGGTTTCTGTTTTCAGACGGTTCTGATATACGATACTAGAATCCCTCCAAGGACTGGAGTGAGGGTTTACATGGAAGGCTAAACATTGAAATGTTTTGAATATTATTACATTTCCGGTATTTATACTTGCCTTAGATCCCTTCGAACTTGGAAAGAAGGGGCACAGGTTGACTGTTTACTATACATTTTTACGTTTTTACTCAATCCATAACTTTGTTAGTCGTATTTTTATATTACATCTCCATTTTCAATAGAAATTTCACTGATTTAAAACCTTCAACATGGAACAAATAAATAGTATGCGTTACAGCAGGTTCTAATGCCATAAACTTAACAATATTTTAATTGATCAGATAATGAAGACAGAGCATACAACCAGATTGCACCGCAACAAGCCGTGCATAGATATTCTTACAAAGCTCAGTCTTTGGTTTTACAAATATAACTAACCATGCGAAGTATCATCTATGCCTTGTCTGCTTTAAATGGCCACCCTTATTTGGCAGCACAGATTCTTCATTGCAATCATAAATATGTTCACGCTTATTGATGATCACCAATCGCATTTAGAATTGCAGGTAGTTGTCCCTTCTTTTTACAAGTGGAAACAATTCTAATGTTTCAAACTGTTAATATGGTAAAAGCAGGAAGGGTCCCTGGTCAAAACAAATAGTTGTTGTTACTTGAATACGATTCATTGTCATCTACGAAAGGATCATGTGTGTAAATTTACATAGAGTGAGAATTTTCTTTACATTCTTTGGTGGTTAATTGATAAAAGCTTGTAAACTAATAAAAAAATATTTACCGAAAGCCATGTGGATAACATATGATAAGGCTTAATTTTGTAGAGTGATATGGCCAATAACCGATGGTATGATTCAGCCCGGTCGATGATTAAATGGCCCAAAACTTTTGAGAATTGGCAAAGGAACGTTTAATTTGTTTTGTCGAAAAATTAATTTATATCAAGGAGGCAATTTTGATAAAATCAACCACTTGGACTAACTTGTGCATTCAAAAACTCAAATCAAAATCAACCCGCTACTAATAAAATCAAATCTTCATTTTCAAAGCTTCATTCTCCAGTGTTGGCTGGATGTGAACATTGTTCACTTATTTGTGAAATGTGAACGGCCTAACCTGAAAAAAGGCTACAAAGGGAAAACTGCGTTCTGTTGGGAAAATTGTTTAGTGGAAAATTGTCCTGTTGGGAAAATTTTTGGGTGGGAAAACAGCTTGGTGGGAAAATGGCTTGTTGAGCAAATGTCTGGGTGGAAAAATGGATTGGTGGGAAAATGTCCAGGTGGGAAACTAGGTTGGTGGGAAAACGTCCAGGTGGGAAAATGGCACAGTGGGAAATCAAACAGGTGGGATAATGGCTCGGTGGGAAAATTTCCAGGTGGGAAAACGGCAGAGTGGGATAACGGGAGGTGGGAAAATGGCTTGGTGGGAAAATGACATTGGGAAAATGGGGCGAATTCGTATTGATATGGTGAGATACATGTTTTCGAAAATTTTTGAGACTACTGAGAATGGAGAAATAGGTCGGTAATTGAGTAGATCTGTTCGACTGCCCGTTTTATGAATGGGTACAACATAGACTAGATGCCATTCTAATGGTGTAGTGGATGTGGTGTCATAAAAGTATTGGGAAATTTTAGTCAAAGGTTCATATATGTAGGAGGCTAAAAACTTAAACAAAGCAGGGGCTAATTCGTCTGGACCAGCGCCTTTGCGTGGGTCTAGTATTTGTAGTTGTTTAAAAATTCCCCTTGAGTGAAATACTATAAGAGTTAAACATAGTGAATTTGGAAAAAGGTTAATGTTGTTACCATCATCTTTTGTTTAGACTGATTCAAATGAGTCGACAAAATTTTCTGCTATAGCTGACAGATCATTAAGATGGCAATCATCTAACCGATTTATGTTATTAGAGTCGTTTCTTTCACTAGCAATAAATCGAAAAAGGGGTTTAGTATCAACATTATCAAGTTTACTACAAATGTGGTCATTAAGGTATTGGTTGTAGTCTCTGTTGCTTTTTACAGTATTTAGGTTGTCTGTTTTGTTTTTAAAATAAATTCTACTTGGTTCTCTTAAGCATGCTTGATGTAATTGCTTTCGACTTTTGATCTCATGTTTAGTCTCTCTAATTATCCAAAGCTCAGATATTTTCTTTCCAATTCTATGTGGTATATTATTAAAGGAAGTGTTAGGGATGCCCATTTTAAACATATTCCAGATGATTTCGGTGTTTTTCTTGTCATTTATGGCAGCGGTGAGATCTTTGTCTAAAAAGGTACAACCGATTCAAGGATAATATTTGTGATATCAGCCTGATTAAAATCCCAGAATGGTTATAGTTTTGTTTTAGTCGGCTTGCGCTTTATTTTGTGTTCAACTTCAATATCGAATTTTAGGATGAAAATGATCAGAGCATGAAGGATCTTTAGATTTGAGCAAGGTAGGAATATTGGTAACGATTAAGTCCATGGCAGTATTGCAACATCAAGTAAACCAAAGTCAGTATTGTTGTAGTAAACCATAACATAAAGATGACATACCATTCAACAACTAAATCCTTTGTTTTATCGATGGGACAAAGTAGTATTCCAATAACTAGTAATCACAGGTCATGATGGGTCTGAGTGTGTTGCTACTCATTCTTCAGTCATTCGGCTATCTCAGGTTAGTCAGATATACATCAGCACTATAATACTCTCAAAGGAAGGATGGCCTAACACTGAAGTATAGCTCATTTACTAAGTATCAAAAGAGAATAGAGTTAGAACTTAAGCTTGGGCTTTGGCTTGGCCTTGAGCCTAAGCCTGGGCCTTGGTCTTGGCCTTGGCCTTGGCCTGGGCCTGGGCCTGGGTCTGGGTCTGGGTCTGGGTCTGGGTCTGGGTCTGGGTCTGGGTCTGGGTCTGGGTCTGGGTCTGGGTCTGGGTCTGGGTCTGGGTCTGGGTCTGGGTCTGGGTCTGGGTCTGGGTCTGGGTCTGGGTCTGGGTCTGGGCTAGACCTGGAGCTAGAGCTAGGGCTAGGGATAGTGATAATGATAGGCTAGACCTAGTGCTACAGCCACAGCTACAACTATAGCTAGAGCTCGAGCTAGAGCTTGAGTCAGAGCTTGAGCTAAAGCTAAGGCTAGAGCTCGCGTAAGTGCAAGAGCTAAACTTGGTCAAGAGCTAGGGCTAGAGGCTTCTGGTGTGAGAGTGTTTGAGAAGGCCTCAAACCAGCAATTTTTAATCACACTCCATATCATAATTGTTCTATTCAACAGTAGATCAAACATAAAGCTTTTCAGTTAAAGTTACTTTATTTCCAGTGCACTGAGTGTGAATTACTCTATATACCAGTATCCCATGAAAGCAGCAGTGCGAGTTACGTTTGAACTGAACAGCAGTGTACTATATAACCTGACAGCAAAATGCTTAATGACACCTGAAGACAGCAGTAACGGTAAAGACCAGACAAGCTGCGGTGATACCACAAGATCTAAGGCAGACGGTGCCACACACCTAGTAAGATATCAGATGATTGGTCAGTCTAAAATACTCACAGAATTCCGTATTATTTTATTTGATTATGAGGATTAAGAACATTCAATAACAGATTTTTAAACTATGCACAACCCCAACATTTTTTGCTTTTTTTTATTCTAGAATTCTCTATTTTTCAAGTCTTGTTTCGAGTATTTTGAACTATTAGCATTTACAATAACTCTTCACTTGGGCCGAATGCAGTAGTGTTAGTTGAACTTTAACGAGATATAATAGCAAAGTGAGGAAATGTTAATGTTATACAATCAAGCTGTCTCTTTGATGTGCGTACTTATACATTACATCACGTCATCTGATCCAAACTCCTCAATGCTCAACAATCTTTTCCATCTCACAGCCGATAACCTATGAGCCATTGAAGTATGGTTGGCGAATATTTGTTGTGGTGGATCTCAGTACGTTTGCAAAGACAGAACCAAATAAACTGCTTGATTTACTTCCAGATTTCTTTCTCTCTCGGATGCGTAAGTTGACTGGATCATAGCGACTATTAATTTTGATCCCACAATGCCCTTTTGCCCTTGATTGAGTCTCAATGAATGTCATCAAAGGCCTAAGTTACACAGATAGTGCAATGTAAACCAAGCCATTTGTACCATAACATTCAAAAAACTGTTCAGTTTGCTGTGAAACAAACAATCAATCATAGAAATCAGTTTATACTGTGATGTTATTATTATTAAATCACTAATTTGTTTCTAATTCATGCTGGATTCATTGCCTTATTTCAGCACCAGAGCCTATTTTCAACATCTCAGCTAATACTAACAGTAGCAGGGCTAATTCAACCGATACTGTTATCACTGTTTACCTGGCGAGTAACTTTAGCAGCAGAGGGAGATTAGATGCGCTGACGTTCTCACTTGTCCGACCTGGTGAATCATGCTGTGTCAACAACAGAAAAAGACCCGCGATAACTAGGTCATGGTGTAAGGCGACTTGCTGATGTACATTCATTATCCCAAATATGACTACAATCATATATTGGGGTTTGGTCAGGACTGAACTGGTCCATAGTTTTATAGGCTCATAGTGAATTGCTAAAGATAAAGCATCGATTTCAATTTCACACTGTTTCACAATTGAATGATAATGAACAAGTCCCCCTTGAGAGATTTACATGAACATTTTGTGACCTCAACCCGTGAAAAGTTTCAAAACATAAATTTTTTTTCCAGTTTCCAGAATCATCTCATTGTTTTTTTGCAGCCCCAAGTGACTCAGGCCCTCACACATTGAGGCTAGGTATAACCAATCACACGAGTGGTCAACTCTACAAAGTTTGTGCTTTGGTATCAAGTTTCGGAACTGCCAGCCCTTGTGTGGAGACAGAAGAGTCCGTTCAACAGGGTAAGTTCATCATGATTGTCTAACTGTGGAGGTAGGATTATCGTCATATATGAATCATTCCTAATTTTATAGTATGATCTACTCTATAAACCAGCTGTGTAGTGTACTGCCTGGTGACATGTGCTGGTGTTTTGTTATCTGTCTTCCCCTCCAAATCTGGAAGCAAATGCCATTGACAAAGTCATAAAAGAATCCAAAACAACAGTGCTCATGTCCTCTGGTAATACACTACTCAGCTGGTGGCGCAGTTAGTTAGAGTGCCGGACTTCAGCAAGCATGTGTTGAAGGTTGTCGGTTCGAGTCCCACTGCAGCCTACTGACTATTGGGACCTGTTGGATCCCCAGACAAGGCCCCAAATGCCTGACCTTAATCCCAGACCAATTGTTGCGGTAGAAAGCCTATTGAGTCCAGGTTAAGACAGATATTAAACCAGTCTCATCTCAATATCAATCAATAAGTATAAATGTTTGATATGCGTTATTTCCCTAGCGAATATATTGGATCTGATTGATAGTTTAGCTGTGAATATTTACATGTTTTAAGTATCATTTAGACAAAATAACATAATGAATCATCAGAAAGCGATATGTTAAAAACCTTCACCGGCTGACAAAACATCTGTCAAACTCGATCAAACTCATCGATCATACTACTTTAATTAATGATGGCTTGTGTTGCAGCGCCACTGCCCCCAAAAATCAAACAGAAACCTCACAGAAACCACATTTTTGGATTAGAGTTCACAAACATTACAGTGGTACACAACTCGACACACTTGGAGTGTGAGCTTGACGAGAAAAAGGACGTCTTTCCCACACCTTACTGTATTCTGGAGAAACACAACCATAGCAACAACGAATACAGTGTAAGCAGTTGCAGATCTGCTACAAACTTTTGAACATGAAAATGTTTTGATGGTTATGAAAAAAAATCATAACAGGTCTCAGTACGGGTCTACGAACTGGATCCTGATGGGGCACATGAGCATTTGAGGTCGAATGCTCTTCCTGACGCCACTGACACGCCGGGAATCGAACACGGGACCTCTCGATTAAAAGAACCATGCCTTACCCGTTGCGCCGCATCTAATTTGAAAGATTTGGTTTTATTTCAGGTGGAAACATATCCTTATGGCGCAGTATTCATTTTGCAAAGTTGGAGTGTGATAGACAGAATAAGAAGTTTCAAGAATAGCACTTTCCTTTTTTATACAGGTCAGGCAAATACCTCAATCGTTTATTAAGCCTAATTGTTACTGTAACACAAAAATAGGAGAAAGTAGAAATGTGTCATGTTCGACTACATATTTATTGAGTTGGTTGATGCTGAAGTCTCATCAATGAAACGAAATCTCTCACTATACTGTACCCAAGATTATTTTCAAGTTTTAAAGCTTCGAATGACTTGGTTTGTGTTTACCCTAGAGTATCGACTCTTTTCTGCGGTATTGTTGAGCTAATAGTAGCTAACACTTTTATCGTGGCTAGCGAACATCGAAGTATATATAAATTAAATGGAGTGAGTAGATGTTAGTCCCTTTAAAGCTAATATTTTACAAATTTTACAAAATTTTACTTCTTTGAACACATTACTCTACTAAATATTAAATTTGTGATGATGACAAATGAATAGAAAGTGTGAGTCTTATGCTTATGGAGTAATCAGTGAATACTTAACTTGTATAATTTCAGATTTACCTATCCCTAAAAACGTAATGGCAGAGGCAGAAGAGAACAGTGAGAGACCATCTGTCAGGTTCACTTGGATGAAGCCGGTTGATATCGCCTACCCCTACGATTTCGAAGTCTCATGCGATGATTGCTCACCTAAAACTGTGAAATTTGTTAGTACACCTTTATGTAGTTTTAACTTTATTGGATCTCAATCATAAACGCGATTTACTCAATTCAAAAATTACAAATACCTATTCAGCAGAATTTGGCTTGAGTCTGGACAGTGGTGTATTTTATATTTGATTTACAGCCAAATGATAATTATTGGAGTATGTATGTTTATATTTGTATGTTTATATTTGGTCTCAATCTCTGAGAAATAAAACTGTCTCTGTAGGGTGCTCTGTAAAAATTATTAAAACTGTTGATTCTGTAAAAATAAATAAAATGATAAGACCATAAAAAAATACTATTACTTTTGGAAGACACTATTTAGGTATTTGATACATTCTGCTCTAAAACATTTGGCACGGATCTGCACGCGGAACTTGACTGATTGATATCTGCCTGACGGCAGCTGGTTAAGACGGAGTAGTGGTTCATCTTCGGTGGCAATCATACGGAGGCTCTTTACTTTCAGTATATTAGAGTAAAGGTCGTCTACGGGTGTGAACGTAAGTTCGCCTGATAGGTAACCTGCAGTTCTTATCACAGATTTTAACTTTTTCTTAGAGTCTGCGCTCAGAGTTAACAATGATATTTCCATATTTGTAGACTGAGATCAAAGATAACAGTTCGACCCTGGAGTTCATATTCTCAGATGGCCTCACACATGGTCGAAACTTCTCGCTTTACATAGCCCTGCATAGAGGTGTCAGGACCAAACACTCAGATACTGTAACAAACGTTTATTCTGAGAAAGTACACACTACAGTAGCATTTGGTGAGAAAATGAAAAAAATTATATTTCAGTTTGTCCATCACACACAAAACCTCACCGCAAGTTTTATATAACAAGAGTAGCAGATTATATGGCTAGAACTTAGTTTAACAAGTTTGGCAGAGACTTAGTTAGAAGCTCCAATTATATTCCGGCTAGCTGAGGTGGAAACGAAAGTCCATGTATAGTAAAGAATGGTGAGAAATTTAGAATTGTCCCGAATTTAATCATTACAGGCATGGGGAAAATGGCAATGTTTACCTTCTGCAAATACTTTACAGATTATTTGTTTTTTAAGTCCAAATAAAGATTAGGGCAGAGAGGAATATATTATTGTAAATTATAATATGTAATTGATTTTGATCCAATATCGAATTTAATATATATCAAACTTTCTTCTCCATGACTTCAGTTGTTTGAACTATTGAATGAACCGATTGTAAGCACTACCTATATTATCAGTTGTAATCAAATTGGTCAATTTTGGTCTTAAACAACTTTACTAAGGAATTGCATACATTTAAGTTTTTAGATTGTTAAATCAGTCTTAATATACACTAAACAAATACTGAGGTCTTTACTTAGATACCAGTTCCGTCCCAAACTCTGCATATCCCTGTACTTTAGTTCAATGTTATCTATGAAGTGTCTTCTATTTCATCTACTTACAGGTAAAGGACCACTTGTTAAATACTTGCATCATATTTAATACATTCTAGCATTTAGATTGTGAATACCGTCTAATTACACACTAAACGATTACTGAGGCTTCTACTTAGTTACCAGGTTCCCAAACTCTGCATATTGCTACAAGTATTCGCAAAAGGAAAATATTTCCAGATAAAATTTCAAACCCATCTGTACTTTGATTCAATGATATTAACGAAATGCCCTTTCTTTCATCTTCTTACAGGTAAAAGACCACCTGTTAAAAGCTCTAAAACTGCCGCCCTCACCTTGTCGCTGCTTACCATCCTTATACTGATCGTTGGCCTGGTTTGTGCTTATTTTTATTACGTAGAAAAGAAGGGGAAAAATGGAACAGGATCAGGTGAGTACACACAGAAAAATTTTAGAATCAAAATGACTCCAACTCATAATCAAATAGCATTAATTAAAAGTTATATTGATTCCAAGATAGTTCCCCCACTTCACCCTTAGAATTAATCAAGCAAGTATCATATTTTAGAATTAATTTTACTCCTAAATCACCTTCGGCCAGTTTCAAAAGTCAATTAATTATTTCAGAGTATCAAACCACAGCTGATTGTTTTTCGATTAGGACACAGGAAACATATCTGAACAAGGGTATTACTATTTTCTGTTTGGTTGCTACAACGTATAACTGAACTTTGATTGGGCCACAAGTTCAGTTTTGTACAGCGAAACCACTTGTAGGCTATATAAGCAGCTTGCCTTGATTTTTGAAAGTTTTTTCTGAGGATGTCAATCAATGCACCATAGCATCAAAGTTGCCAGATCTTAAGCTGATTCAGTTACGCATACAAAGCTATAAAATGTTCGAATATCTGCACAGATGGCCATACTGTGTAACTTACCACTGATAAACTAAAACACCCTCAAACCATCAGAATCTTTATTCCTGTTTACCGCACTCATTCATGCCTTCATAAAAAAGTAAGTCTGATTTGTGTAACCCTTTTCTCTATTCAGTGCGTGACAATCTAGCTGCATGTCTCCAGGACATTCGGAATTTCATCACCAAGAAGATTTCAGGTACGAACTGGTTTTCATCAGCTAGCGAAGAAAGAATTTTTTTGTTTTATTTTTTTTTAATTTCATTGGCATCTATATCCTTTCAAGAAAATGTTTTTTATTTAAGTGCCATTGAAAAAGAAAAATAAGGGTGGCACAAATAATAAGGCTTTCTTGAGAGAAAATCGTTTGAGGATACTGCGTAAAGTAGGAGGTTGAGAATTTAATTCGGTAGGCTTATCTTTTGAAACATTGAAAGAAAATGATCTCTTCTTGGATAGCAATGTACATGATGTGACATAAAACTGTATTGGCTGCCTATCAGGCCCCCATCTAAATTTAAGTTGTCAATCATGGCCTCTAAAACTGTCAATATTCCCCAACTCATCCCTTCCTTCATAGCTGACTTTTTATAAGTATGCCCGCACCACTTATTTTATCATAGCCAACACTCTGATGAGTAGTTTTAAATGTAGATTAGTTACAGTCGGTGGGTGATCTGCTAAAACTACCTTACCAGATGTGTGGAATTCTCTTCCACTTCACATCGCATTAATATTCTAAGATAAACTTTCAATCCATTTTTTTTATTTTATCAGCTGAATGCTTATTTCTTAGATATCACTATTTATTTCTCATGTACAACGCTTAGAAATCATGGCTCTAAAGTCTAAACAATTGATCAAGCCCGCCATATAAATAAACTTTATCAGTATCATTATCAATAAACTCATATCAGTCATTAAAACAAATGCACATTTAAATTCCGATTCACATGTATCAAACAAACGCATAGAATTACATTTATTTTACATAAAATGTTTTCTGTCCATGTGTTTTTTTGCAGGCAAAGATAACAACAAGATTGCCCCTGCCACCCACCGTGGGACTGTACTTGTACGACCCACCGAACCAGGGAATGTATCTGAACAACCAGCAGACCCAGCCATTTAATATTGACAACAATCCAACCGATCCTGACTACACCTACACAGACATATACTACGGCACAAACTGACAACCTATCAACAAGAAAACGCTAGTTTCTTATTAAAGGTAGACATTCAGGTAAAACAACGATTCTGTACAGTTGAGCACCAGGAAGCGCTGCATCAAAAGGTCAAGGGCGAAATCAGTATATCAAAATAGGCTCCGCCCCTAAAAATCAACATAGTAAGCTTCAGGCAGCTCATCCAGCCAGTGAGCAAGGTGTGTAAAATAAAATAAGTATAGGTATCGGTATCCGGTATGATCCTGAGGATTCTCCACATGCAGGGCATCTTTCCAGTTCAGCAATACCTGTAGGACAATGACAAGCAGTAGTTAAAGAAAGACATGTGGTTAGGTTAGGGAAACAGGTTAACGCCTTTATAGTGAGTTGCCTAAAGCGCACACCTAATATAGAATTTTATGAAAGCAAACTTTAAACAGAAATACTTGCCGCTTTGCATATTGCTTATTAGTTTGACTGCAGTTAGCTCAGATTTTAAATTCATCAAATGACTAGTACTTCTATCTGCATGGAAACAGATAATTCAAAGACTAGTGTAATATGAGTGATTGTTTACTTGAGAGAGTCGACCATGATAAGAGACTTGTTATTCATTGTTATTATTTATTATATTTATTACTATATTTATTATTATTATAATACTGTAGAGAGAGAGAGTGGTGCGTAATGAAACCATAACTGCAATGCCTATTTTTATGTGTTAAATATATTGTTTCAAGAAAATAAAAAAACAAAGACAAAACTATTGAGCCCTTGTTTGCTGTCTCATTAGTACATACCGTTTGTATGTGTATTGTATTGAAAATTTGGGCAATATGCACAATAAACCTTTGATAAAATTGCTATCCTTCAAAAAAGATTGCTCACTCCCGTTATCACTATTCCCCTGAACCTGGCCAACCGTACAAAACTTAATCTGCCTTCACCCACATCCAAATCTGCCTGTGGCCATCGCCATCCTACCTGTCTAGCACCTGACGTTTGGAACAGCTTGCATGCTGCTCTCCTGGCGATTAGACACTCCTAGTAATTTAGGAGCGGTGTCGAAGCTGCATCTACTTGCTGCCCTGGTGTAGTCTTTTCTATTGATAGGTAACCACAGGGAGTGAGCAATGTTAGTAGGTGGTTTTTTTTCTTTTCTCACCATATAGTGACTGCCTACAGCTACCACTCCTCAAATAGCATCTACAGTGCTACTGAGCGTATAGAGCCTCACCGCCTCACCATTTTTTAACTGCCAATGTTATGTTTTATGATGAAAAATATACCATATTGAACCAAAACAAAAAATTTTACTACTCTTTCTCCTGTTACTGAAAAATCAAAAGAAATGAGTGATGCTAAACGATTGATTAAAAGACTAAGTGATAGCTTTACGTTGACTGAGCCTTCTATTACTGCCTTGATCTCTAAACCAATGAGCATAGCGGGGAAACTATAATGTGTATTGCAACATTGTGAGATCCAAAGGCATCATTGTTGTAGTGAGCCCAAACATGAAGAACGCATAACATCCTGGACTTTAATACTTTGTTTTACATGAGACAAAATAGTAATCCACCTAGTAATCACAGTTTGTGATGTCTCTGAGCTTGCTGCTACTCATTCTTCAATCAGTCTCCGAACTAAGGTCAGTCACATTGTGAAATAATCCTTAGAGGGAGGAGGACCTAACAATGAACTCCGACTCCTCCTTGTATCAAGAGATGACAGTCTCTTTTATAATCACCATTTCCTTCCGACAATGTGATTCAACGAAAAATGAGTTGTTTGGTTAAGGTAATGTCAAAGACCGATCCGAATATCAACATATCATATATCGTTGGAAAGCTGCCGAGCTACTGAAAATGAATAGCTGAACAAAAACTTGATTCGATGACGTTGTGTCATCTTAGGGAGGAAATGAGGCAGAAAACGCTCTTTTTGTCAATGCAGATTGAGCAAGAAATTTCAAATCAGGTGGAATGTATACTTAGAGATTGCGTTCATCGTAAAATTTGATTTTCTTTGATATATGACTAGTCTAAATTGACTTTTTACGTCACGTCATACAACGTATTTATTTGTGAAGCCGTGAAAATATGTGAAATTTCAATCATTAATTCACAACAGATCATAGGCTCGAATCAAAATTAATTATGATTTTCTCTTAGAGTACTCTTCAAATGTCATACACATTGACTTTCAAAAAATTAGCTTGCATATCGCAATGGCAGTAGCCTCTCGAATACGGCCTATATTTTCGCCACCTTTGCATAACGCCAAATATGCTGTCCAAATAACCATTATTGTGAACAAACAAAGTTTTTTTGAAAGTTCTCACATACGAAGCCGCTTTCATTAACCATGGTGCACACAAGAAATGCCAACACAATTTTTCATTGCATCTTCATTTTTTTTTAATTTAACGCAAAAGAATGCCAAAAAACAGCTATTTTTAGGGACTTTTGAGGTCTTTTTAGGGACTTTTGAGGTCTTTTTTGGCATTCTTTTGCGTTAAATTCAAGAAAAATGAAGATGCAATGAAAAATTATGTTGGCATTTTTTGTGTGCACCATGGTTAATGAAAGCGTCTTTGTATGTGAGAACTTTCAAAAAAACTTTGTTTGTTCACAATAATGATTATTTGGACAGCATGTTTGACGTTATGCAAAGGCGGCGAAAATATTAGCCGTATTCGAGAGTCTATTGTCATTGCAATATGCAAGCTAATTTTTTGAAAGTCAATGTGTATGACACTTGAAGAGTACTCTAAGAGAGAGTCATAATTAATTTTGATTCGAGCCTATGATCTGTTGTGAATTAATGTTTGAAATTTCACATATTTTCACGTCTTCACAAAAAAAATGCGTTGTATGGCGTGACGTAAAAAGTCAATTTAGACTAGTCATATATCAGAGAAAATTAAATTTTATGATGAATGCAATCTCTAAGTGTACATTCCACATGTTTTGAAATTTTTTGCAATTAATTTGACTCCTCCATCTGCATTGACAAAAACAGCGTTTTTTGCCTCATTTCCTCCCTAAAATGACACAACGTCATCGAATCAGGTTTTTGTTCAGGTATTCATTTTCAGTAGCTCAGCAGCTTTCTAACGGTATATGATATGTTGATATTCGGACCGGTCTTTGACATTACCTTAATTACATAATAATCAAGAACTAAAATCAGTCTTCATGATTTTCTATACAGCAGAATTTTGACCGTGATTTTGTTTCTAAGAATAATGGCCTGATGATTTAATATCTCATTTGTCTGTTGATCCACACTTTAAACTGGCAATAGTTACAGCAAAGAGTTTGCTGTTGGGATACTTAGTGCCTCTATACTCTTCCTTCTCCAAAAGCATTGGAATTTGCTAATCGACAAAAAAACAAGATTATCATTCAAAATTATGACATGTTATCGACATTATATGGCATGCACTTCCCTTCTTTTCCAAATAAATGTCTTTCTTTTGACATGGCTTATTTGTCAGAGAATAGCGGTCAAACGATATTTCCGATTGCATCAGAGTTAATGGAATTCAAACAACACATTCTTAAACACACTGTTAGTTTTCAGCCATGTAGTGCAGTAGAGGGGCCATTCACAGAAACTAAAAACACTCACTCCCTCAGCCGATGTCATTTGTATTGATTGCTTACTAATAAAAGAGAGATTTCACTTGTTTGAAGAAGACTTGTGCTAGGCATGTGTTGAGTGATTGAGAGTGTTTCTTATGACATTCGATATCAAATAACCAGTTTTATTCAAATATAATAGAAAAGCTAAAGCGACAGTCCTACTAGGCCATGTTTGGTATAGATTTAGAGATCTCAGGCTAAAAAGTCATAAGGGCATATGAAACAAAATAGCTCGTGAACCTAATTGCAGTAAAACTGCTGCAAAGTCTGAAAATTGGGATCATAGTGCATCATAGGGATTAATTGCCTCTTCCTGACCACTATGATTTCACTATGATCCTTAATGAAATAATTGAAAAAAAAACTAATTGCTATTTTCCACAATTTTTTCTTTTTTATTATATTTATTTGCCTTATGAACTCACAATATTTGATTTCTTGGGTATAATATATCCTCTTGTTTAATAAACTGACCCTTTAAAATCACTATATTTTCAGTGCACTGAGTGTAAATGTCTCCATATATAACTATCCCAATGAAGCAGCAGTGATAATGATATTTGAACCGGACCGCAGTGTATTATATAATCTGAGCTCAGTGTGTGGGATGTCACCTAAGGGACAAACACAGATTAAATGTGGTGATGAGAAAAGAATAAACTCAAACGGTGCCTTTCCTTCTGTAAGGAACAAAAATAATTAATCTGACATGAGTCCTGTCACAAATCTGTATTAATGTATAGCTTTGTCAGATATGCTATGTAGTTTTTGTCACACTACATTTTTGAAATGTTACCTTTTTTCTTTAAACAACTTCTCCATTATAAACCCCATGGTTTCTGCGAGAGTCTCAATGAAATACTATCTTATCTTATAGCTGGAGGTTTGAGGACACTCAGTGACATATTTTTGCACAACGCACAATCACAAGATTGTTGCTTTTTAATTTACCCCAATACTTAATTCTTGTTTGAGTATTTAGACTGATTACATTTTCTAACATTCTCGACTCGGGCCAATTACAATAGTGGTAGCTGTACTATAAGGATATGTAATAGTGAAGTGAGGAAATATTTATGTTATACAATCAGGCTGTCCCCTGAATGTGCTCACTCTTGCATGACACCACGTCATGTGAATTTTTGATATTCTACACAGAAAAACTTTGTATCACTCTAAAAAATCTAACACAAAAGTATACCTGTCAACTTTGAAGTTTTTCTAATGTTGAAGATCAATTTGGAAACAATATCTATATGAATTCATCAACTCCGATGAGATGGTCTACTGCCTTTAATATTGATAGGAAAGCCTTAGTCTGAGTCCCCCCAAACTTTTCCCCCTCGCCCGCCGGTGGTCATTCATGACATTGACAAAAGGTCATACAATGTGTATTATTGGACCCTTAGTAAGTAAGTAAGATTAATGTAGAAGTAATGCGAGGAAAAATCCAAGCAAATTCGGCAAAGCCTAGACCCTCTGCAGTTTTGTCTTAAAGTATGATAAAAAGCCTGATCCAAACTTATAATGCTAATATAATCATATCTCACAGGGAAAAATCTATAGGCCCCTGATGTTTGGTTGGGAAATTGTTGTTGTGGTGGATCTCAATACAAAAGCAAAAGCACCGAATAAACAGAGTGTAAGTACATACGGAGTCTCCCACATCAAAATACGTAAGTCAGCTTATTAAAGACATTAAAGAGGGATTTCAGTTCAGATTCACTTTCTCCCATCCCTATCCAGGTTGGTAGATCAAAGATATTAGGATTTAAATTTGAGCATAGCAAATTGGTAAAAGTAAGTCTCATAAAAAAATTGTTGTCTATATTATTACTCCCCCCACAAGTAAATCCCAAGGGACTACAATTAATGCTGGATCTGAATTACACTTCCTCTTTAAATCAATATTATCCTATGTTGTCCTTGCCCTTGATTGGTATCAAATAATGTTATAATTACATTATGGTATTCCTCTTCAGAGCAAACCTATACTATACTGTTCATAAAACCTTTCGAACAGTTCGGTTTGATGTATATCCTCGCATTCAATCTCAGCAATGATATCATCATGTAGTATTACTATTAAATCACTCATTTGTTTCTCAATAATATTGAACTTTCTTTTTTTTTTCATACCTTTATTCATTGCTTTATTTCAGCACCAGAGCCTATTTTCAACATCTCAGCTATTTCAAGCAGTAGCAGAGCAAATTTATCAAACACTGTTATGACTGTTTACCTGGCAAGCGATTTCAGAAGCAGAGGCATATTCGATGCACTGACGTTCTCACTGGTTCCACCTGGTGAAGCCTGTTGCAATGGCAGCGGAAACATTCCGGCGATAACTCGATCATGGTGTAAGGGACCTTGTGATGCTTATCCATTATCCCAAATATATTTACTTTTATATTCTATATATACAATACATTTATATATTTACTTTTTTATCTGTATAAATCTCATTTGTTCAAAATGTTTTTTCAGAATAAACCAAAAAAAAAGGAAATTTAAAAAAAAAGCGAATCAGTAATCACTCAAACTTAAGTGGAGTAATACAATTCACACTGTATTTAGACATGTTTAACATTCGAGGATATGAGCCTGTAACCAGATAGTTAGTTTGATTGGTTAGTTATGAATTGCAAAGGAAAAATGACCGGTTTTCTATTTCTCCTTATTTCACACTTGTAGGTTTCTGCATGAACTATTTTTCTGGCCTCAGTCCTAATGCCAATTAAAAGGTTCACTATAGAGAAATCTCTGTTTTATCGGAACAAATCCTAGGGATAAAGTGATCAAATACTCATATCAACTGCCTATCACCATCATATTATGTATTTACAAAGTTAACCATACGCTGCAAAGCATACCATTGTTTCAGAATCATTTCATTGTTTCTTGCAGCCCCAAATGACTCAGGCCCTCACACATTGAGGCTAGGTATAACCAATCACACAAGTGGCCAACGCTACAAAGTTTGTGCATTGGTTTCAAGTTTTGGAGTTGCCAGCACTTGTGTGGAGACAAATGAGGTCATTCAACAGGGTAAGTTCAACATAATCGTCAACCTGAGGAGGGAAAATTATCATCTATGAATCTCGCCCGATTGCTTTGTAGCTTAGGAGTCATGCCAAACAATATTTGTATGAATACTCTGATAATTGTTTTGCTTTTTTACTCTATATACCAACTGAGTAGTGTACTGTAATGCCTGGTGACATGTGCTGATGATTTGGTATCTGTCGTAGCATCGAAATCTGGAAGGAACACCTAAAGACATGCAGTCAGAACAGAATCAAAAACAGTAGTGCACATGTCCTCCGATAATACACTGCTCAGCTGATGCATAGAGTAGATAACTCTACACAAGCTAGAACCAAAACACAGCGAACTAATTCAGTTACCAGAGTATACAGGCAAGACCCCCAAACGTGTGGTCTGATCCCTAATCCCAGACCAATCCTTTTTTGAGCAGACCTAGTAAGCTCAGGTCAAGACAGATATTAAACCAGTCTCATCTAAAAACCACTCAATATAAATGTTTGATCTGTGTTGTTTCCCTAGCATATATGTCAGATCTGATTGTAGTCTAACTGTGAATATTTGCCTGTTCTAATATATTTGTAAAATAAGAAATCATGCATCATCGGAAGGCAGCATGTTTAAACCTCTAACACCTGACAAGACACTAACCACTCAATCAAACCTATTCTATACACTGTTGTAACATTTGAGGCTTGTGTTGCAGCGCCACTACCCCCGAAAATCTATAAGCTTCACAGAAACCACACGGGAGGCAAGTTCGGAATAGAATTCACAAACATTACTGTCATACACAACTGGACATACTTAGACTGTGAGCTTGACGAGAAAAGGGACATCTATCCTAAGCCTTCTTGTACCCTGGAGAAACAGAACCAGAGCAGCAATCAGTACAGTGTAAGCAGTAGCTTTGCTATAAATTTTTAAACTTGAAATTATTTGATGGTTATAAAATCAGAACATCACTCACGATTGACGAAATACAATATTATTATAATGTGGATTTTTTTATTTGGGAGAAATTGTTAGTATAAATCTAACCTTGGCAAAATCTGGATACAAATCTGCTGAGAAAAATTTAACATGTAATTTGAAAGATTTTGTTTTAAATATCAGTTAAGGTAATATCAGTTAGTTTCAAAATGACAGTTTACTTTTCTGATTTCAGGTTCAAGCATTTCCTTACGGCACAGTCATTGAATTCCATATCTGGAATAGCATCATTAGCTTTCTTTTGCAAAACAAAGGGCTTGCAAAAATAGCCAGTCCCTAGTAGCAATCTAGAAATGCCCTAATCATCGACCCTGTATGGGGTATAATTACTGTTTGCAATTTTGTAAACAAGACAATTTCTCAGGCTAATTATTCATGCTACTAGGGACAGCCAATCAGATAACAGTCATATGGGTCCCTGTGTTTAGTGTCCTAACCGTGCAACGCTATGATACTATTTCCATTCTAAGAGAAGAATCTAATTCAGTGGGCACAGTATTCCTTCTGCAAAGTTCGAGTGCGATAGGAGAACTAAGAAGCTGGGAGAATAGCACCTACACTTTTCATACAGGTCAGGCAGTTACCTCTACTGTATCTGTAGAAAAAAGCAGTTAGTTTTTTCTCAATTATTTTACTAAGGATCATAGTGGATCATAGTGGCCACGAGAGGTCACTATGATCCACTATGATTTCAATTTTCGGTTTTTACTGCAATTAGGTTCACACAATATTTCATTTCATATGCCCTTATGACTTTTCGGCCTGAGATCTTTAAAACCATGCCAAACATGGCCTAGTAGGACTGTCACTTTAAGCTTAATTGTTTCTGTAAATTAACAATTGGTTAATTTTGGTATGTTTGCCTACCTATTGATTGAGTTTGTTGATGTCGAAGTCTCATCAATGAGATTAGTTCTCTTCCTTTCCTATATAAAAACCCAATACTATTTTTCCAGTTTTAAAGCTACAAATTTCTTGCCTACCCTAGAGTAACAAATCCTTAGTATGATATACACACAGAAAAATATTAGAATCAGAATGACTCTAGCTAATAATCAATTGGCATATTAGCATCAAATAAAAGTTTTATTGATTTTAAGATAGTTCCCCTACTTCACCCTTAGAATTAATCAAATAAGAATGATATTATAGGGTTAATTTACTCTTAAATCACCTTCGGCCAGTTTCAAAAGACAGTTAATTATTTCAGGACTGTCAATTATTTCAGGACTGATTATTTCAGAGTATCAAATGAGCTTACTGTTCTTCAACAGGTCATCAGGGGAACTATCTCAGAATCAAAACAACGCTATTTTTTCTCTGTGGGTAGTTTAGCTAATTCAGATGTGACTTGATGTAAGTATTAGCTAGCACTCGATTGTGGCTAGCTGATGTGGAAGTGTATATTAATTAATTACTTAAAAATAATTATGATGTTAATAAAAGTATCAAAGAAAAAAATTAAATAGAGTAAAAAGATGTTTCCCCCTTTAAAATTATTATCAATTACAAGCTTGTGCAAAATCTTTCGCAAAATTTTTCTTCTGTTAATACTTTACTCTAGTTCACGCAAATTTGCGAAGATGATAAATATATGAAAAATTGTGAGTTATATTATACAAATAGAGGAAAAAGTTAATACTAAAATTGTATAATTTCAGATTTACCCCCACCTGAATCCGTAATGGCAGAGGCAGTAGAGAACAGTGAGAGGCCATCTGTCAGGTTCACTTGGATGAAGCCGGTTGACATTGCCTACCCCTACAATATTGAAGTCTCATGCGAAGATTGCTCAATTAGAACTGTGAAATATGTTAGTACACTATATACAGTTTTCACTTTACGGAATCCCAATCATGGACACAATTTTCTCATGACTCAATTCAAAAACTACAAAGACCTTTACCGCAGATCTTATTTTGAGCCTACCACGTGGTGTCTTTTTTCTTTGATTTACAGCAAAATGATCATTAGCGAAATTCACAATGATTTTTCCATGATTGTAGGCTGAAATCAAAGTTGTCAGCTCAGCTTCGGAGTCCATACTCTGATGGCCTCACATATGGTCGAAACTTCTCATTCTTCGTAGCTCTGCATAGAATGGTCAGCACTAAACACTCAGATAGAATCACGCATATTTTCTCAGAGAAAGTAGAAGCTACAGTAGCGATGGGTGAGTAAATTTGGAAAAATTCATTTTTCAGATTGCTCATGACACGCGGAACTTCACCACAAGTTTTAGCAAGGGGAGAAAATTTAGTTAGCTTAGTTAAACAAGTTTGGCAGAGACTTAATTAAAAGCTCAAATTATATTCCAGCTAGCTGAGGTGAGAACGTATAGTAAAGACTGTTGGGAAATTAAATCTTCACCCAAATTTAATTATTACAGGCAGGTGCAAAATGACTATATTTTCCTTCTGCAAATACTTGCATCATATTTCATACATTCTAGCATTTAGATTGTGAATTCCGTCTGATTATACATTAAATCAGTTAGTGAGGCTTCTACTAAGTTACCAGGTTCCCAAACTCTGCATATTGCGACTAGTATTCACAAAAGATAAATTTTGTCACTTTTCCCTACCTGTAATAATTAAGTTTGGGGCCAGTTTAAATTTCCCACCCGTCTGTACTTTGATTCAATGCTATCAATGAAACATCTTTTCCTACATCTTCTTACAGCTGAGAGAGCACCTGTCAAAAGATCTCACACTACTACTGTCACCCTCACACTACTACTGTCACTCTCACACTACTACTGTCACTCTCACACTACTACTGTCACCCTGTCCCTGCTTGCTATCATCTTACTAGTTGTCGGTCTGGTTTGTGCTTATTTCTATTTCCAAAAGAAGAAGGGGAAGAAAGGAACAGGATCAGGTGAGTAATTTAGAACTACTGGTAGATGTGATATGGACAAGGGAACATATCTGACCATAAACAAGCATTTGGCTATTCATGTTTGGTTGCTTGAACACGTATCTCAACTTTGATTGGCCCACAATAAGCCCAAATGTAAATAATTAAAACAAATATACGCTTAAATTCGTATGTGCATGAATATATAATATATAAAACTAATTTTAAATCAGATAAAACACTATTTGCTCATGTGTGTTTTGCAGGCAAGGGTGATAACAAGATTGCCCCCGCCACCAACCCAGGGACTGTGCTCGCACGGCCAGCCAACCCAGGGACCGGACCTGAAAAACCGACCAACCCAACCATCTAATGTTTACAAAAACCCAACTGCTCCTGGCTGCAACCTATCAACAGTCTAGCAAAAACCAGCCCACATGAAACCACTAGTTTCTTTTGAAGGAAGGCGTTAAGGTTAAACAGGGAGTCAGTTCAGTAGACCAACAGGAGGAGCTGCACAAAATATAGGACCTTATCTGTATATAAACCAGGCTCCACCCCCCCCCCTAAAGATCGCGCCCCAAACCAGCATGGTAAGCCTGAGGAAGCTCATCAAGCCAGTGAGAAAGGTGTACAAAATGAAATGAGTATGGGGACTACGAGGTACCGCCCCAAATATTACAGCCAAATCCGGTATGATACGCTTGTTGTAGCAGATTCAGCCACTTTTATCTGCATGGAAACTGATTAACCAAATACTGATGTAATATAAACGGTTCGGTCCCAAAACGGCCCGCGGCCTAAAACGGCCCGAGGCCCAAAACGGCCCGGCATGATTTATGAGTTCTCCAAGTCCCAAAACCTCTAAAAAATGATTAAGTCAACGAACTTAAGTTTTAGGGAAAGAACTTAAGTTTTCAAACTTTTCGAAAAAACGGCCCATCTTGGTTTTTGAGTTCTCCAAGTCCCAAAACCTCTAAAAAATGAGTTAAGTCAACGAACTTATGTTTTTGGGAAAAAACTTAAGTTTTTGGGAAAAAAACGCAGGGCGTCGGGTCGGCGGGAGATCGAGCGCAGGGACGCGCGACAAGTCGGCGCGCGCGGCGCCGGAGCAGGTGGCGGCCCTCCCCTCTAAGGGCCGCCGCTGACGTGCCTTTCCCAAGGGCCATCGTGCAACCGTCGTGGATTGATAGTATACTCTGCCGCTTCCGCGTGACGGTGCACTTTTGTCTCCGGTGCCGCGCGAGCCTCGTCGCCTTTGTGCCCTCGTTCCCGCTCTCTCTCAATCGCCGTCGACGCCCCTTGGCGCTCCCGCTCCTACTGTCCTGTTCACGATCGCGCCCTCTTTGGCACGCTTTGGCACGCTTGGCGCGTAGCCCGTTTGCCGCTGACGGCGGCACATGGCGCATCCGGGGGCCCGCTGTCCCCCGGTACGCACGGTGCCTGCCGTCACTGAACGCGCGCGCGACGAAACGAACGACGCGTTTTTTCGAAAAGTTTGAAAACTTAAGTTTTTTCCCAAAAACTTAAGTTTGATGACTTAACTCATTTTTTAGAGGTTTTGGGACTTGGAGAACTCAAAAATCAAGATGGGCCGTTCATTTGAAAACTTAAGTTTTTTCCCAAAAACTTAAGTTCGTTGACTTAACTCATTTTTTAGAGGTTTTGGGACTTGGAGAACTCAAAAATCAAGATGGGCCGTTCATTTGAAAAATTTGAAAACTTAAGTTTTTTCCCAAAAACTTAAGTTCGTTGACTTAACTCATTTTTTAGAGGTTTTGGGACTTGGAGAACTCAAAAATCAAGATGGGCCTTTTTTTTGAAAAATTTGAAAACTGAAGTTTTTTCCCAAAAACTTAAGTTCGTTGACTTAACTCATTTTTTAGAGGTTTTGGGACTTGGAGAACTCAAAAACCAAGATGGGCCGTTTTTTCGAAAAATTTGAAAACTCAAGTTTTTTCCCAA
Organism: Membranipora membranacea; assembly: GCA_914767715.1. Taxonomy (NCBI): domain Eukaryota; kingdom Metazoa; phylum Bryozoa; class Gymnolaemata; order Cheilostomatida; family Membraniporidae; genus Membranipora; species Membranipora membranacea. The sequence continues at coordinate 19,762,999 of OU612071.1, forward strand.
AAACTTAAGTTCATTGACTTAACTCAAATTTTAGAAGTTTTGGGACTTGGAGAACTCATAAATCTTGCTGGGCCGTTTTGGGCCGCGGGCCGTTTTGGGCCTCGGGCCGTTTTGGGTGTTTTCCGTTAAATATATAGTTTCAAGAAAATAAACAAACAAAGAAAAAATTATTGAGTCCTTGTTTGCTGTCTCACCAGCACATTCTAATGTTATGAAAAATGTTCACTACTGTTTCTCGTGTAACGGAAAAAGCAGGAGAAATGTGAATGATGCTAACCAATTAAAATTGAATGGCCAACTGATAGCCTTACGTTGACTGGGCCTTTTATGACTGCCTCATTCTTTAAAGTCATGACCTAAGTGTGATACTACTCTATGGTGTATTGCAACATTAAGAGACCCAAAGGCATTATTGTTGTAGTAAACCCCAACATGAAGATGACATAACATCCTGTAATCAAACACTCTGTTTTACATTGGAGTTAGTAGTAGTCCACCTAGTAGTCACAGTTTGTGATGAGTCTGTGCGTGTTGCTACTCATTCTTCAATCAGTCCAACATCTCAGGTCAGTCACTATGTGAAATAATCTTTAAAGTTATTAATGTAACAAATGAGGTGTTTAGTATCATTCTAAAGTTCGCAGGCTTATTTAGAAAGCTGCTATAAGGTTTGCAAACAACATGTAGCCCAGTTTCAACTGATTTTAACAATTTGAGATTGGAAGGTACAAAAAAAGTGATATTTTGTATATACTTTCATTAAAATAGTACCCTTTTAGTACCTTCACATCTCAACTTTGAGTGAAAGTCAGTCGAAACTGTGGCCTATGTTGTTTATGAAACTGAACCTAGACTGAGAACTCTAGAATGATACTAAGAACCTGATTCCTTCACAATCACTTTTAAAGGGAGGGTGTTCAAACTGTCAATTGTTACACCAAAGTGTACGGTGTTTACTACAAAATTAAAAAGGAAAGCCTCCGTTCTCTTTTTTCTCCATAATCAGTGCCATTTGCCAATGGAATAAAAAGCAATATTGTGTTTTAAAATATTGCTGTGCTACTGACATTATATAGCATGCACTGAGACAAGCATGTAAACCATAGATGTAAAAACTGTTTATATATCTATAATGTAAACATACGGTAGCTCTTGCTCTGATACTTACAACATAGTTCAGTAACCAGCTTGGTAGCTTTCCTTTTTCCAAACAAACGTCTTTCTTTGAAAGTTGTTATCTTAAAGCTTACATGGCTTGGTTGTTAGAGTATAGTAGAGAAGTGATCTTCCTGATTCAAAAAGCACATTCTCGGCCACTCTGTCATTGCTCAGCACAGCTAACACCCAGTAGTATAGATTCTCCAAACATTCTCTCCCTCGGCAGCGTCAGTTGTATTGATTGCTCATTCATATACAATAAGAGGTTCGACATGTTCGTGAGACTTCTGCTATAGACATGTGCGTTTTTGAAAACGCCCCAAAGCAGCCTTTTCGCATCACGCTCCCTAACATAATTGTTCTATTCAACAGTAAAACAAACATAAAGCTTTTCAGTTAAAGTTACTTTATTTCCAGTGCACTGAGTGTAGATTCCTCTATATATCAGTATCCCATAAAAGCAGCAGTGCGAGTTACATTTGAACTGAACAGCAATCTACTATATAACCTGACAGCAAAATGTCTGATGTCACCTGGAATCAGCACTAACGGTGTAGACCAGACAAGCTGTGGTCAAACCACAAGATCTAATGCAGACTGTACCACAGTATGTGAGGTAAGTACAGAAAGGAATATCAAATGATCAATCAATCAATTCTAAAATACTTACAGAATTCAGTATTATTTTAGGCGTTTGTATAACAAATTTTCGAATAATGCATAAGCCCAAGATTGTTGCTTTTTATTCTAGAATTCTCCATTGTTCAATTCTTGCTTTGTGTGATTTGAACTAGTGGTTAGCTGTAATGTAATAGTATCTATTAGTTATGTAATGCTAGACAATCAAGCTGTCCTTTTGATGTGCGTACTGGTACACTACACCACGTCATGTGATCCAAACTCCTCAATGATCAATAATCTTTTCTAACTCACAGCCAATAACCTATGAGCCATTGAAGTATGGTTGGCGAATATTTGTTTTGGTGACTCTCAGTCCGTTTGCAAAGACAGAACCAAATGAAAAGCTTGATATACTTTCAGCTGCCTTTCTCAAGCGGATGCGTAAGTTGACTGGATCATAGCGACCATTAATTTTGATCCTACAATGCCCTTTTGCTCTTGACTGAGTCTCAATAAATGTCATCAAAGGCATAAGTTAAGCAGATAGTTGTACCTCAACATTCAAAAAGCATTGTTAACTGTTCAGTTTGCTGTAAAACCAACATTCAGTCATAGAAATCAGTTTAGACTGTGATGTTTTTATTATTGAATCACGAATTGTTTTCTTATTCATGCTGGATTCATTGCTTTATTTCAGCACCAGAGCCTATTTTCAACATCTCAGCTAACTCTAACAGTAGCAGGGCTAATTTATCCGATACTGTTATCACTGTTTACCTGGCAAGTAAATTTAGCAGCAGAGGGAGATTAGATGCGCTGACCTTCTCACTGGTTCCACCTGGTGAATCCTGCTGCATCGACAACAGAAAAAGACCCGCGATAACTAAATCATGGTGTAAGGCAACTTGCTGATGTACATTCATTATGACAACAATGTTATTTTTTGTAATTCCTTCAATGGCATCATAATCATTTTGAAGAAAAAATGTCTTGCGTTATGTGCCAAAAGAAGAATGAGAAAGAATTCAGTTTGTAAATTTATATGAATTGAGCTCCATATTTTGGTTTTGATCAGACCCGTTACAAGCTCTCCAGTTGGATAGGCAAATAATGAATAGCCGACAAAAAAATCACCGGGTTTCTATTTCATATCGTTTCACAGTTGAATTACAATGACCAAGAGGGATTGGCATGAGCATTTTGAGGCCTCAACCCTGATGCTGACGAAAAGGTTTAATGCAAATACATTTTTCCAGTTTTAATACAACAGTTGAAAACATATTCTAGGGACAATTTGATCAAATTTTCATGTCAACTGCCCTTCACCATCAACTACACACTTCGATATAAGAAGTTTACCACAGTCTACGCTGTTGTTTCAGAATCATCTCATTGTCTTTTTGCAGCCCCAAGTGACTCAGGCCCTCACACATTGAGGCTAGGTATAACCAACCACACGAGTGGTCAACTCTACAAAGTTTGTGCATTGGTATCAAGTGTAGGAACTGCCAGCCCTTGTGTGGAGACAAGAGAGGTTATTCAACAGGGTAAGACTAAGTTCATGATGATTGACAACTGAGAGCGAAGAATATCATACATGAATCATTCCCGATTGCTTTGTAGCTTGGGAGTCATGCCAAACATTACTTGTATGAATACTCTGATAATTGTGCTGATCATTGCTTGCATAGTGTCATTTACCCTCCACACTGGCTGAGTAGTGTACTACTGCCTGGTTACAAGTGTTCGTATTTTTGTTTTTGTTGTTGCATTAAAATCTGGAAGGAACACCCAAAGACACGCAGTCAGAACAGAATACAAAACGACAGTGCACATGTCCACTGGTAATACACTACTCAGCTAAGACATAGAGTAGAAGACACTTAACAAGCTATAACCAACACACAGCAAAATAAATCAGCTATCAGGGTATACAGACAAGGCCTCAAACTTCTGGCCTGATCCCTGATCCAAGACTAATTGTTATGGCAGTAAGCCCAGGGCTAAAGCTACAGCTCATGATATTAACTAACTATCTCCTCAATAAGAGTACTTGATCTCTTGTATTTCCCTTGTCAATATGTTAGATCTGATTGGATATTGGTTGGGAGAGAGAGAATGCCAGATCAGATGAGAGTACCTATTCACATAGGCGTATTTAACTATCTCGAACTCTCGAATGTTAGAGGCAAGGATGGTTAGAGTGTTGGGAAAAATGTTCCACCCTCGAATCAAGTAATAAGGAATTGTCTTCTTTTTCTGTTATTATTATTAATTGTCCTCTCTTTGTCACTGGACATAAAAGTAAAATTTTGATATGAAATCAGTAGACTTTTTGTTGTCTATTGACATTCCAAGGTCATCTTAATTAATACTTTGGGATGCAACGAAGTTACAGGAAAATACAGATAGAGCAAATCTTTTCTCCCTAAAAACTTCCTCATGCTACCCTAATGCTACCAAAATCTCTGGAGTATTGCTCTGTATATATTGTTACCCAGAAAGTCCCTTGACTTTTATCCCTCCAATCCTCTCATCAATATGCCTATTTAGCAACAAGGCAAAGCAAGCACACCTGTCTGTTTTTGTTTTTTTTTCATCATCATCATCATGATCATCATTTCATTATTGATGATGATGGTTGGTGGTTGATTGCTTGTTGTTGATTCATTGATTTTATTGTTGTGTTGATTGATTGAGACTGTCAACAGAACCCCACACAATCATAGTCATAGCTATCAATCATGGTCACAACACACTGCACAGCCTCAGAGTCAGACCCACTGCAGTCATCATGGGCACCTGCTGGTATACATACATCATATTTATTCTGGGGAATGATGTTGATTTTCAAATCTTTAACCTGGAGGTCAACAAGTCACTTACTTACCAATGGAGTTTGTCTGGTTATGTTAATATTCTCTACTCTAACAATTTGTTAGAGACTCTAACAAATTTGTTAGAGTCTCTAACAGATGCTTGTCTCCTGAAAAAATTTTTTCCGCTGCGCGGGGCTTTTATTGTTAGAGAGTTGACCAGTCAGATTAAATACGCCTATGCCTATTCAGGTAGAGTGAAAGTGATGCTTGTTTCACTTTTACTATATCTCAATTAGGAACTATCATGAAAGCTTCAGTCCTGGATTTGGCTCATCCAACGCCCCCTCCCCAAAATCTAACAACGAACCAATAAGAGTCAACACATCTGCTAAAATTTCTTATCTCATAAATATCACATTGATTCTACATTGACATTATAGAGATAGTTTAATTGTGAACATTTAGAAATTTGTATATAACATATTATATGTTATTTATAATGAGAAATGGTGGATCCTCAGAAGGAGGCAGCATCTTCAAAGCTTCACCTGATTAAACACTAACTAAAATCAATCCGACTCAATCCGATTCAATCAAACACAATCAAACTTTAATCAAACTCAATCAAACTTTAATCAAACTTTAGTCAAACTCAATCAAACTCAATCAAACTCAATCAAATTCAATCAAACTCAATTAAGCTCATTGTTTAGATTGCTCTAAATCTTGAGTCCTGTGTTGCAGCTCCACTGCCCCCGAAAATCAAACATAGTACATTTCACAGAAACCACACAGGACTGCTGTTAAGATTACAAGTCACAAACACTTCTGTCAAATATGACACCATACACTTAGTCTGTGATCCTGATGAGAAAAGGGACATCTATCCTAAGCCTTCCTGTACCCTGGAGAAACGAAACCAGAGCAACAATGTGTACAGTGTAAGCAATATGTTTTGCTACAAATGTTTGAAGCTGAGAGGCTATGATGGTTACGAAATCAGATCGTTGCTAACCATTGATGAAATATAATAATAATATTATTATATTTCATCAATGGTTAGCAACGATCTGATTTCGTGAATTTTTTATCAGGGGTAGTAATGGTAGTAATAATTTATAGCAATCAACCATTATCTTGTGTATGCAAATCAGTTGAGAATAATTTGATTCCACTCAAGCAAATCAGTCATGTGATTTGAAAAAATTTTAGGCTGATTTTCTCGCTGCATTCCCTGCTGGCCTTTCCTAGTTTGAAATAACAGTTTGCTTTTCTAATATCAGGTTCAAGCATTTCCTTATGGCACAGTATTTCTTGCGCAAAGTTGGAGTGTGATAGGCAGTATGAGAAGCTCGGAGAATAGCACCTTCCTTTTTCATACAGGTCAGGCAGTTAACCCACAGGCCAAACTGGCAGCGATGCAGTCCGCAGGAAAAACTTTTGCAATATCCATGTCAAATTATGCAAATCAATGCATGCTGAGCATAACATTTAAGCAGAAATTTAGACCTGTAATAGTTGATCGATGATTGATCATAATATGTTTGATGTATTGTTGAAAAGAGACATTTTCACACTTTTTCTTGCACAGAATTAGGTTGGAACTGTGTTCTAAGTGTTCCCCCTCTTTGTTTCTTTGTTGGAAGGCCCGCTCAGCTCCCATCAGATCCCACTCACTTCTGGTTTATCTCCGGTGATTACTTTACTCTTCTAGAGTACGAAAATTTAAATAGAAAACTGTGAGTTATTTAATGCAAGTATAGTAATTACTTAATTGGTAAACTTTTTCAGATTTACCTGTACTTGACAACCTAAAAGCAGAGGCGGAAGTTGCGCCTCCTGGAATATTTGGCGATAAAAAACCATCTGTGAGATTCACTTGGATGAGGCCGGTTGACATCGCCTACCCCTACAATATCAAAGTGTCATGTGTAGACTGTTTAACGGGAACTGTGAAATATGTTAGTACACTTTAATATAGCTGTCACTCTATGGATCTCAATCATGGACAAAGATATTTAATCAATGCTTAATACAAAAATCACAAAAAACTTGACTTGAGCCTGGTCAGTGGTGTCTTTTATTTTTGCTTTTATAGCCCAACGTACAGTTGACCAAAACCGCCAATTTTTTTCCAAATTATATCCCTAGTGCCTGTAATTATGGCGGTTTTGGTGCCACCTCTATGTTTACGAAGTCACTTTCTAAATCAAATGGCATGTTTGGTCAGACCAAAACTGCCACTGTAGCTGACCATCATACTTTCCCTCTGTTGAGTTGCGGTTCTGGTTGAACAAAACCGCCACTGTAGCTTCACATCATACTTGTCTTTTCTTGAGTGGCAGTTCTGGTCGACCAAAACAGCCACTTAGGAATTCTTGTTTCAGACAGGTGAGCACAACTCCCACCATAAATAGACTGATCATGTGACTTATACTATTCATAATTTTCTCAAGACCCGGAAACCTTGCCATTGCTAGGTACTAGTGACTAGTGCTTTGCAATTAAAATTGTAAGGAAATAGTAACCTGGCTAGTGCTTATGGTTCCCATGGTCAATGCTGCTGAGCTAAGAGTTCATCCGGATGTCTATTTGGCAACCGCCGGATGTCTGTGTGGCATCCGGTAGTTGCCTGATAGGCATCCGGCTGAATGGGTTTTTGTCACAAGCGGATGGGCCTTTTTACAGAGATATGAGGCGGATGGCCATTTACCATTTAGCACAACAAATGTGGATTATGCGCCTGTTATTAATTGGGATCACATCAGCCAACCACACTCAGCTATGAATGTGGTTGTCTAGCATCTCATCATGTAAGCCAACTGCAGGATAGGATAATATACTAGTTCAGTATTAATTACAATAAGTATAATTTTATTGTGAAACCTATCCTGTAGTTGACTTACATGATGAGATGCTGAATCCCCACATCCATAGCTGAGTGTGATCAGCTGATGTGATCCCATGTAATAACAGTCACATAATTGGCATTGACCATGGAAACCATAAGCACTAGCCATGTTTCTGTTTCCTTACAAGTTTAATTGCAAACCACTAGTCACTAGTACCTAGCAATGGCAAGAGTTCCGGTCTTGTGGAAATTACGAATAGTCACATGATCAGTCTATTTCTGATCGGAGTTGTGCTCACCTGTCTGAAATAAGAATTCCTAAATGGCGACCAAACCCGCCATTTGATTTAGAAATTGACTCAACACAACATAGAGGTGGCGGTTTTGGTCAGACCAAAACCGCCATAATTAAAGGTACTGGGGATATTATGTGTGAATAATGGCGGTTTTGGTCAACTGTACCCAACGATTTATGCCAGAATTAACAATGATATTTCCAAATTTGTAGACTGAGATCAAAGATAACAGCTCAGATTTGGAGTTCATATTCTCAGGTGGCCTCACACATGGTCGAAACTTCTCGTTTGTTGTAGCTATGTATAGAGGAATTATCACCAAACATTCAGATATTAAAATACATATTTACTCAAAGAGGGTACGAGCTACAGTAACATTTGGTAAGAAAATCTGTGGCCTAACTAATTCATTTACAACATAGCTTATAAGGCATTAAAGGTAAAGTATTGACTCCTCATTAAGTTCCAAAATGTCAGAATGTGAAAGCTGCCATTTTGTGAGGTAAAATATTAAGTAGTCACTACACATGTGCAGTAGCCTGAGAGCGTATATATGAATATTTTTTTTACCAATTGGATTACTTGTTGAAAATGGCTTATAATTGAATTGAGTGAAAGGAAGGACAACTACATACAACTGCTCACATCACTGCCTATATTTGGAACTTTTTTTATGGCTGTTCTCAGCATATTTAGCCATACTTGATTCTTTTCATAGTGAAATGATAATGAGGGCCAGATGGAAAAAAGTTGATAGTAGTGTATTCCAATTGCTACACACAACCTCAGCAACTTGTCATGTGTTATTTAGTGACATCAAAAAGGGATATAACAAAATGCCTCAAAAATTGCCTTTGCCCTTAATGTCTTTACACAAATCAGGTTACCGGTTCCAAAATTTGTGTATTTCTGTATTCTTAGTAAATGTTATCAATGAAGTGTCTTTTCCTATACAGTGCAGTTCATTTAACTCAAACCTCTGGGGACCACCAAAATTTGTTCTCATTAAGCAGAATCTGAATTAAGTGACATTAGAATGTATCGGACCAGAGAGAATGGAAGGGGGAGGAGCCTGCACTCGATAGGCCACACCTTTTTTTATAACATGATCTTAATTTCGTTTTAAGTTGTGCCCTCACAACGAAACCACGATTAATGAATTGAAAAGGGTGGGTTGACAACTTCTCAAGTGACAAATCTATGACTTTCCAAGGGAAAGTACACAAATAAAATATCATTTTTGTTGTATTTTAGAATAAAATTATTCTTTATTATTCTTCTTATGGCGGGAGAACACATGTGAGAGTGTACTGAAACAATTCTTAGAGCTAAAGACAATCATCTTGAGTGGAAAATTTTACAGGGCAAGGTACCCATAATAGTACCAATTTTTCGAATTGTATCATTCAGGAAAGGAAATTTAGCTTGTGAATCTGAATATTATTTCAGCACCTATGGCTAGGGGGTGTTGATAGCTGTCCGACAATATCTCATTTGCATACCTACTGTCACTAGAAGGCTGGGAATCTTACAGAATGTGGCAAGTTAAGGAGCGAAAAAGATGATTAATGAGTGTTATTAGCACAATTGTGTTGTAATAACTTGTTCAGGACATAATTCAAGTGTTCTGGATTGGTTGCTGACAATAGTTTTTTATTGGATTTGTATATTTCATGGATAAAACATAAAAAAATGAGTGTTGTGTATCTATTTGAATACTTGTTTTGGCCGTAATCAACATCTATTCACCAGTGCTTGTCTGTGATTTGCCAATACGCTTAGTGCAAGCTCCTCCCCCTTCCATTATCCCAGATCGGACCAATTTTCCTTGTCTGAATTAACAGAAAACTTGAATTATAGAGTTTTAATTAACCAGCTTACACTGTATCTACTTACAGCCGAACAAGGACGTGACGTACCCACTTACACCATCGTCACATTGTGCCTGCTTACCTGTTTGATACTTCTTGTTGGTCTGCTTTCTGCTTATCTATATTACAGACAGACAAGGAGGAAGAGGAGGAGGCACAGACGAGGTCACAGTGAGTAGTTTACAACCGCTGTTATTGTATTAGGGACTTGTTCCGTTGAAATAAAATCAGTTATTATTAATCACTTTAAAACCCCATACACAGTAACTCTGTACTGGTTTGGGATTTGAAATAGATTATTAATAATCATCTATATTACAACGGAACAAGTCCCGCCTTTGCATTATCATATAGATAAGCAGAAAATATTATTATAATGCTAGGCACAGCAAGGTGTATGTATATAATAAGCAAGGAAGTTGAGTTTATGATGTCCACTTACTTATAAAGAAGCCAGGATTCTATCATTGACTTTTACGGGTCAGGGTCTATTCTTCAGTAAAGTGTTTAGCACACTCAGTATAGATGGTGAAATTCCGTATTAGTACTAGTCTGCTCAGATCTCGGTGAACCTCACACATATCTGACCCTGAACAAGCGTACGGCTTTTATCATTTGGTTGCTGGAACGTATTTCTAATCTTTGATTGGTCCACATGTTCAGTAATGCACAGCCGACCACCTGTAAAGCTTTGTCAAGTAGCTTGCCTGAATTTTTGAAGGCTTTGGTACTGGGATGTCAATCAATGCATAACATAAAACCTGCCAGAATTTCACCTAGATTAGGTTACTGACACAAAGTTATAAACGGATGGAATATCTCCACAAAAAGCCATTCTGTGTATTGTACCACTGATCCAAAAATTCATTTACAAATACATAATCAAATATGCATATGCATTCTGTTGTACATGTATATTATTATTGATACGCAGTTACAATTTTATGTTATATAATATATTATCCAAAAGTATGGGGTTTGTTATTAACACCTTGAGTTTTAAGAAGGAGTAGTCAGGAGTAGCAGGATGCAGGAGTGATGTAATGGTTCCGGGTACGGTCTCGTGATCTTTGAGGTCCAATATCGCCGCTGGCAGTCATTCCTGATTTATTACACCATTCCTCCTTGTCAGGACTTAAATAATAAATACCCAATACCCAGTGAAAGGACCCCCTCTGCATCCTCGATATAGATGGTAGCAGGGTAGCCAGGTAACTGGGTTTCCCAGTATAGAGTGATGCAAAAGTACTTTGGGTATTCAAGAGATGATAACTCTCTTCGCTTCAAAGATGAGGATGAAGTAGTGATGTAAGAGAGTTTTGTCTTTTGTTTCTATTTAACTTTTATATATATATCATTATAATATTTATTTGTATTTTAAAGGATTAAATCAAACCCTGTTAATGTCAAATAAACGTTCCACCCTCTGTCGAACACATCTGTTCCTTCAGGAAAATTACTTTAGCACAAGCTCTCACATTTATTTCAGATGGGCGATATAAAGGTAGAAGGGTGGGAGCTGCCACCGGCGCAGGTACCTTACCTGTACGACCGACTACTCCATCTAATGTTGACAACCACTCAACCAATCCTTACTACAACTACTCAGACCCCTACTACAACTACACAGATCCCTACTACAGTACAGGGCTGACAACATATCAACAGTCACTACAAACATCAACTAGAAAGAAAGCACAAGTTTCTGGTCGAGGTAAAGGTAAAGGCAAGAGCAAAGGGAGAGGAAGAAGCAAATCAAGGAGTCAATACAGCAGACCACGAGGAGGCCGTGCATCAAAAAACCAAGGACCAAATCAGTACGGTGAACTAAGCACCGCCCCCAATGATCGCGCCCCAAACCAATATGGTGTACTTGTGCCAGCTCAGCAAGGAGTGTATAGTGAAATAATTAAGGGGAATACTCCCCAAGGAGACCAGCTGTACAGTTCGGCAGCACCCACTGGCAAGAAACACGAAATAGTTAAAGAAAGACGCATAGGTAAGGTAGGGAAGTAGACTGAAGCCTTTAGAGACGAACTGCTGACATGGACTGAGGAGCTCACTTATAATAACATCTAATGAAACGCTAACTTGAAATAGACAAAGCACTACGAGTACAACTTTGCAGTGACTTGCTAGCCGCTTTGCATGTTGCTAAACTGTGCCAGGATAGCTGGTAGTAGCGTTTCGTTATCAACCACTTTCTCAACAAGGGTGGGAAAGTGGTAGATAATGAAATGCTACAACCAGCTATCTTGGCACAGTTCAAACATCTAAACTCTTATGTCTGTAAGATGTATGCTATGTAGCTCCAGTTTGAAATTTATTAAAGTACTAGTACTTTTATTTATCTGAATGGAAACAGATAAACCAACTACTAGTGTGATATATACATATATGTAACATATGATATATACATTTATATATATATATTACATTATACATTGTAAAAGATATATATTATGTCTGTTGTTTTCTGAGATAATCGCCTATGATAAGAGACTTGGCACACATGTGTTATGAATTGTGTTTTATTGATCTGTCATCTCAAGATATAATGTAGCGCTAGTGATACGAAATGAAGCCATGACTGCATTAGTTATTTTTGAAGTGTAGGTTAGAATGTTTCAATAAAATAAAGAAACAAAGAAAATATAATGAGTCCATGCTCGCTGTCTGCACATATTCACAATCAGTTTAACAGGTCGCACAGGTAAGCATTAAATTTACAAAAAAAAAGGTATGTTTGTGATAAATATATTATAACGTTATTGCTATATGAATTCCCACTAATAAAAATATAATCTGATATAAATATGATACACTTCACAATGGTGATGTAAGACTTAGGAATAAAATGTGTTTGCTTGTTTCAATGATCTATGAAAGATCTAGCCATTGTAATGGTTCCGATTGGTTCATTTGGGAAGACCAGCCAGCCAATCAGAGCCAATGCATTTGCTATGATAGATCTATCTCAAAACTGTAAAATACCTAAACTAAGCCACAAATAAAGTGAATCACATCCAATGTAAGCCAAATAAGACACTATGTAGGCAAGTTATGCCTATTACAATACAATTACAAGAAATTACATCTCCAGAAATGCTTGCTTTATATGCAAAAATAAACTGAAAGTTAACTGGCTCATAATAAATATATAATATGATACAAGTTCAATAACCGGTAAAATTACGGGCAGTAAAAATCTCAAAGTAATCTCACGGTACATTAAAAATAATAAAAACATAGTAGGTGATATATAAAACATGAAAGGCACAAACAATCTTTAATCTCAATTTTCAATTACTGACATGCTATCCTGAGGTCAGTCTATAACAATATATATAATAATTGTTGAATTAAGGCTTTTTTCATGAGCAGATAATTCCTAAATCAGCTAATTAATACGCAATAACATTTTGCGTGAAAGGAAAACTCAGACTGTTATAGCTGATTATTAGTTGTCTCACTCGCCGGTTGCTCGCTGACGGCGCCTGCTCCTTCTCTGTTCAGACCTCATGGCTCTCTTAATAGACTGATACACACCGTGTTTCCTATATATGTGTGAGTGATCGTTGTAGCATGTCGAGTCTCGTAGTATTCGCCTGTCGTCTCTTGTCAGTTGTTGGTTTATCGGGGACTGCAGCATTCTACACATACTGTTTATAGTAGAGGCGATGTCGGCAGAGTCTGTGACATTGCGTGCTGTAGACTTCTCTATTCTGAAAATGTGTAAAGCAACAAATGTTATCACTATAAACATCACATTATAAGTCGGTGATCAGAGACAAGATCATATTATGGTAAATCTGAATAACTGATGACCGGATGACGGGGTAGAGAGCCAATGTCAGATCAAATGGTACCTATAGATATAATATAGTGAATTTGATTCAGTTACACTGTCACTATATCTCAATAGGTACTTTCAGTTACCCGGCATCGGCTCTCTCTTTCACCCAACAGCCAGTCAGATGCGAGCTAGACAAAGCTTGGTCCATTTGCCTGGAGTAACTCCTGTTCCACCGGTCAGTTGAAGGGGAGCAACTGTAATGCAGGCAATTGGATTAAACTTGACATAGATCAGAGACACATTGGCTACCAAGTAACAGGAAATTAAACAGCCATAACCACCAACCAACACCACGATTTGGCTATATAATATAAGTTGAGCTTCTTTCAAAGTTGTAATATAAGACTTACGAATGAGTCGGACAGAGCAGAGTATTGAGGAAGCAGTCGATCTTAGAGCTATCTTCTCTTCTCCCTAACTCATCTAAACTCAACACAGAGGACTCATTGTCTGTAATAGAAAGTGCAATGTATTAAATTTTGCAGGTATCCTGTCACAAAGGTAACATACTTAACATTACCCCCTAAACTTTTGAACGTCAACATTTGTTTCAGCAGCGCAAAAGAATAACGTCACCCATTCTTAAAGGGAAGTCATCTTTGTGGTTTGTCTATTCAATCCAATTTTTATTTTCTTTGGTAGCCTTGAACTAGCAGTATAACTTAGTGGACTGGGTTCGGCAGAAGCCTAGAAGAGTCCACATACTGATACCATCCTTGCTCTCAAACATCACTTAACGCATATTCCATGTAAAAGCAGAGATCGAGTCCAGAGGATCACAGAGGTCTTAGGAAAGATACAAACAATAGTCTTGCTGCAAACAGGCCATCTAGCCAACGTTGTCGCTCTGATTGGCTGTTAAAGAGGCAATCAGCCAATCATGTTGGTTGCAGACAATTGTACTTCCAGGCAACTTACCTAGATATAAGGATATGACTCTCTTGTGTTCTACATGCTGCTGTGTACCCATTATTATATACTCAGCGTCAGCATGGAACTTACTACAGCTTCGTCTGCTCTCCTTATAATAGATGTGCACTCTGGTTCCTACATATATATATGATCAACATTAGATGCTGTCAGAAATTCTGTTGACTTAATAGCTGATTACATTGTTGGTTATAGTAAGTTGTGTTAATGGTGGTTGTTTGAAAGAGAAGAATCTAGCCAAAACTTGTCATAATACAAATAATTCCCTGGCTTAGGGGCTACATACATTTTTGAGTGACTCACATCGGACATAACAAAGGCGTACAGATATCTGTTATTACCATTTCACAGTAATCAAAGATGACGCACTCTAAATGTACATACCATTGTCAACATGTGTGCTACCGTATGACTCCAGCACCACACCGGCCTTGACAGAGTAGCCTTGGCTCTCAGCACCATCTGAGCCTGTGATCTTCACTTTGTAAGCATATTTTGACTTTAGATATAAGTCAGCTATCACTTGGGTAGCTCCACGTGTTGACTTCTTGCGTATCTGTTTGCATGTGCTGCAATAAATTAACAGAACAAATTTAGAGCGGCGGTTCCATTATGTTGTGCTATCACGCCTTTGTTGCCCTAGACATTATCTCATTAGGAAGATATCCTCCGTAGGGACCCCCACATCTCAAACTTTGGTGCGTTCTTAATTTCCACAACCCTTAATCCACAGCTCAAAGTAGGCAAGTTCCAATAGCAGGTCAGTTAGATGGGATGGCAGGTTATTGCTACAAATGAAGTCAAGGAGGAACAAACTAGACATAAAAACTCAGTAGTTAACTATGTAGTGATTTCCATGACTAACTTTATGTCAGTTCTTGTGAACCACAAGTTGTAAAAAACAGTCTATGTATCTATGTCTATGACTTACCTCATAGATCCCTCAGTACAGAGACAGCCATGTTGAGAGCAGATGTGATCTGAGTACGGACTCTCACTCTTCAGATTGTAGAACTCGAGACAGAAATCTCCAGGCTTATCAGAATCACTCATGCGTACAGAAGCGCTCTGATTTAACTGAGTGTGCGTGTACTCAGTCACAGCACTAGTCGATTCCAGTACAAGCTACAAAAAGAGATTAAGATTTCAACTCATGAAACGGAGACTAGTGATTGGCCAAGTTATCAGTGAGGTGCTTGGTTGCAGCAAGTTCATCATTGTAGTGACAGCTGCTTTGAAATCGTTTGCAGAGTATGTACCTCTAAACAGCGATTAAGGGTTTATGTACCTTCAAATCATGGATAAGGGATAAAGCAACATCTGATTGCTGCTATATCACCTCCATGATATTTGGTTGGAAGAAATACGCAAAATAAGCAAAAAATACCAATAGAGGAACTTACAGAAAAACAACACCAGCTATGATTGCTCTGATTCTCCACCATGATAATCTTGCCTTTTTCATACGAGAGCATATCAGAGGTCTGGATCTTACAGCTCTCATCATCTGATTCTAAGTTCTCGACTGTTTTATACCCGCTGAAACTTTCTACATCTATATAATAGGAGCCTCTCGCTGACTTCTGCAGTATTCTGTAAGTAAATGAGTATATTATATTAATGTCTGGTTGTAGGAAGTAAATACTGTCATAGTGTTGTTACATGTGATATCTAGAACCTATTAGTGTTTGCCACACACAAACAGCTATGTGAAATGCTCACCACAAAATACAGAGGTACTGCTATAAGATTCCTGTGAGGGTCTCCCAATCTGATAGCACAAAAGTAGGCCTCAAAATCCTACTAATCAAACCTCATTTCAATGTTTCATCTCAATTAACAAACAAGTCAAAGAACATTAATATTAACATCAATAATATTTCCTGGCAGAACAATACCTCTCAGTGTTTTAAGATTTATTTCCTACTTGATCATGAGAACACAACTCAGCCTCAGCCTATTCAATTATCCCTCCTTACCTGTAGCAGATTTTAAGTGAGTGTCTAGGCACAGTGGTGAGGTACCCCCCTACTCCGGGTAGGGCTCTCTTTTTTCTGTAGTCAAGTCCGTAGTTATAGTCTGCATAGGGAGAACGAGTAGTCGGTTCATCCTCAAGAATTGAGTGGTCAACTTTCAAGCGGAATCTGTTAACATACAATATAGATTCAAATTCATTGAAATATTCGACTCTTTGACAAAATACATCCTGCATTGGAAAAACAATATTTTAACATTTATCGTAATGGCAAATCGGCTACGAGGCAAATAAGAATACTATCATCATGCTATGTCATAAACACGCTGTGACATCAGAAAACTATCAATTCATGCTGCTCTGAACATTGAACTATGCAGACTAAGCTATAACCTCTGTTAACCTTTAAACTCACCCTTTACATCTATCCTGATTGTCATTCTTATTATAGCGCATCTTAAGATGGAGGTTAGCTGAGGATTCCTTGCTCTCTGGCTCTTCATAAGATGGGAGGAGAGGGGTGGTGTTCCTAATTGCTTGTCTACCCCTGAGTCTAGGTGCAGGTGATACCTAAAACAATAAAACTGGCTATGATTCTACCAAAAAACATCTGTCAAATGTTGGGCATCACTGGACATCTAGGCAAAATAGTTCCAAGGTGTCTTTGACGCAACTGAAGTATTTTTGACATAATAATAACTAAATCAGAACGGGTGTGTAAGAAGAAGCACAAATTTTGACATATGTATCAGTTGTCTTTTCAACATGTCTTGAGCAGTGCAGTAGGTGCTTAAGTCAAGCAAGTTCATAAAGGCATTTCTCATAACACTTAGTCTGGTAACTCGGATTGTCTGTGTTTACGCAGGACACGACTAGCCAATCAGGACCAAGCCATTGATTACAAAACACAGAGTTCACAAACCTGCAGATGAAGTGTTTTGATATCCATCTTGACCTCTCTGACCCATAGCTCTACCTGTATGGTGAAGTTACCTCTGCGTAGAGCTGTCGCTGTGAATACCTCGTTACCGACATCAGAGTCGGTCGGCAGAGTTACATTCACATGAGGGTAAGAGTTCACTATCAGGTTTTTAAAGCAGAAAGCTTCCTCTACTGAGAGGTCCAACCTCACATGAGCCTGTAATACATATAAACGAGGATAGAGTCTCATCATGAGAAAAAGACAAAGAGGATATCAAATCGAGATAAGAAAAATTCAAGAGCAGTAAAGTATGATCCTTCTTCTACTGCTTGCCAAAGCTGAACTTGTATTCATTTTTCAAAAGATATAAAATCAGTAAATACTTAGACTTGTCACGCGGTTACTCTGTTTTAGGGAAAAGTCAAAGGTCAAAGTTCTGTAGATTAGAGCTAAAACCAGAAGACAAATCCTCATACTACAGCAAGAAATACAAGGCTACTCCCAAAACCAAAGTAGCATTGTGACATGCTAGTAACTACCAACATTAAAGGAAAATACAACAGCAAAAAAGTGCTTACCGGTACCTTTATAGGTGAACTTGAGGAGGACCTGACAGAAAACTTTATCTGGAACTGTTCTCCTTCATTAAGATCACCAGGGGGATCTTTCAGTGTCAAATGAGCTTCAGTTTCTGTCTCTATCCTGATGGGCTGTATAAGTTGCAGGCCATGATGAGGAGTCACCACCATTCCCGCGACTAACCAATCAGCAGGGCCAGAGTTTGGAAGGTTGAGTTTGATTGGCTCTCCCTCGGCACAACTGAAACAACATTAAATAGGTAAATTTCTCATAATTATGAAGAAGAAAAACAAAGAAATGATGTATTACGAGGTGAAAATCTTTGAGTGTTTATTATTTGTTTAGAAAACTGTTGACATGACAAAAACCAATACATAATAGGGGTAACGCTGTTGTTCCTTGCAAAAACTCATCTTATTTTTTTACCTTTGTGTATTCGAGAGCTTTCCTGATTCTACATTAACCCGTGATGTGCAGGGCTGACTGTCGCCAGTTGCTCTCTTTGACCTGCCACCGGTGATATCATTGTCTGCAAACCAGCGCTCAGGAAAAAACCCTCTTAACTGGGACTGGGAGTCACTATCAAGCCAGTTGAGTCTAGGTAACGTTGTTGGTACTGATGTAATAGTCAAGCTAGTTGTAGGCCTACTAGTAGTTAGTGAGTCACTTGAGATTTCTGATTGTGAGTATTGAGTTGATTCAGAGATTACTGAGAGTTGTTGCCTTGGACCTGATCCTATTAAAGCACTCCGATGATCAGCCGCCTGTAGATTGGATGTGAATGAGTGTTCTTGTGAACTACTCTGTGAGATTTCCTGCCTTCTACCAACAATTCTCCGTGAAGACGATCGATCATTCAGCACCACTGAGACTTGATTCAGTTTTACTTGTCTATCGCTTTCTGAAGATTCATTTAGAGCACAGATACTAACATTGGCCTGACTTGATTGTGATGTCACTATGGCATTATGGGAATGTTCCACATTCAGAGATGCTAATTGAGTCAATACCTCAGTATTATGATGTGCTAGTAAAGAGTTAGAAGAATAGAGTAGAATTTGAGTGTCTGTGTAAGGTTGAGTCCGTGTAGAGTTGTCCGCTCTTTGATGAATGACATATAGCTCAACTTCATCACCTGGATTATAAGCCTGCTGCCTGACTATAAACTACAACAATTTAATGTATTCAAGCTACAATGACATTGGCCTATTCTCGCTCATATTATAAAAAACTAAGTTGTAAGTAAAAATGTGTTGGTCAAGGTCGCCCTAACATAGAAGAGCCTTGAATATAGTAGGCTTTTTTGTCAGAGATATATCATGTACAGTAGAGTTTATGCAACTAGCAAAATAATAAGTGGGGGAGTGGCAAAATAGCGGCAAATCAGATCTAGCCAATGTGTTGGCTCTGATTGGTGGATGGGGGCTACACATTTGCCAATCATTCTGAAATTTGACTAGTAGGCCTACACAGATATTATCAAAGTCTCACACCATAGGCAAAAATGAGAAGTTATAGTTACCTGGTAGCTGTCTGCCTGGTCTATATGGAATGTGACTGTGCTAATAGACGTGGAGACCTGTGTGTCTATGAGTTCTAGCTTGACACATGGATACATGTTGTCTGTGATTGTCAGAGAACCCAGAGAGTAAAGTAGTGTTAGGATCTTTCCTCCACATTGTGACACCTGAGAAAAAGGACTAGAGGGTTTCAATGGGGCCATAATCACATACATTCATGTTTACCATACATTATTGTTTTGTCATCCATGGGAAAACCCTGCATTTCGATTTGCCTTGAAGTTCCATAGGTGAGCTATAATTTACCTCAATTGACAAGTACAATCAAATATTTATGGCCGGACAATATATTCTTTGGTTATTTTTAACTAACGGACATACCAGAATGTGATGCCTCTGCGACAGTGAGAGACTATCCGATAACATAACTTCGGCATCATCTCCTATATTGTATCTGTATGATGTACTTTTTAAATGCTGCTGATAAGATTCTGATTGGCTGATAAGATGAACTAGCTCAGCTGGTTGTTTTTGGTGATAATCTGTAGCCTGGAAATGAATATGAATAATTACTTAGATAGAAAGCCTGAGTCAAGTAATTGGGCTTGGAATAAAATAACATTGGTTGTGATACAGAGTGAGGACAACTTTTACAATTCATCCATTGATATAGCGGTTACAAAATACCTCATACCCCATTTTCCCAAATGTCCTAGAATAATTGAGAGTTATCTGACCCTAATCTGAAAGGAGACGACTCCTATAACTTGATATTTATATCAAGGTATATAAGGTGTACATTAGTCGTCAGCGCGCAATGAATCCTAGGAAGGATTTCAGGTTGGTGAAAGCTTTTGTAGAGAAGTCCTAGCTAATTTTAATTGGAGGTGAAAACAGGATATCATGATACCTCTTGGACAGCTCTGCATGGTATATTGTTCAGCTTACCTTTAGTGTTATAGGTCCGGTGACATCACTAGGTACAGACCACTGTAGAATGATCTCCCCCTTACTTGAGGTACTTAGAGCCGTCGTGTGTAGTATTTCCCCTGAAGAGCTCAGGAGGGATAACGTCATAAAGAGGTTAGGGGCTGGCTGACCATTCTTAAGCACCATCAGCTAAAAGAAAGTGGAGAGTTAGTCATTTGGGGCTTATTATGTAAAAGAGACATTGGGAATACTGGCTACCTAATAAGTTTCAGGCATTTTTTCGAGAATAGTTTGCATATTGTACATGAGATAGATATGCAATGTCCATGTCCATCTCTTTGGATGAACTATGGACAGTTAAATGGCCAAATAGTACTTCTTTATCAGCAACAAAATTAAAAATAATTTACCATGTGTTTTGCAGCATATCGCAATTCATGTTTGTTACACTTACAGGTAAATGCAGAGATTGGCCTGGTTTATAGGCTGTAGGTAAATTGTGGGTTCTAAAACTCAGTCTATGAGGATACAGATCTATCGACTGTATGACTTTTTCCGTTATTCCTGTGTTTGATTCTATAAAACAAAGTAAGATACAAATATTCATCTCATATACATGTAACCCCTGTAACTTATAACTAGTCACCAAATAAAAATAAATAATTGTGATCCAGAGAGCTGCTAGTAATATTGGTGGCTTGGTGATTCTCCCTCATGGTTTAGGTTTATCTTAGGGTGGTTAGAGACCATGATCATTAAATAGCAGAACAGCCTTAAATGTAAACAACTTTCTACTTTTATAGGAATATGTTCACTCAACACCTCGGCTACTATTGCTTGCCTTGCTCCCCAATGCGCTCTAATCTGATATTCTTATAATCAAAAATAATAAAGTTTTTTATATTCAAGGGTAAGATATATTGTATAATTCAAAAAATTTCACCTACCAACTACAGAAGCGGTGACCTCCAGACTACCAGTTTGGGCAGCCAGATGTTTATCTATCTGCATGGCTATAACTCTGGGTGTATCAGTTATCTCCTCCTGAAAATAACACAAATAAAGCCATTCATTACTGGACTTAGTGAAAAATTACTAAAAATTTGTTTCCTTGGACAGAAACTCAAAGCTCACTGGGTGAAGTAAATATGTAGACAAGACGAGAAACAGCAAGTATGGTTTGTTAACTAGTGTTTTAGCCCAATTGATAGGAAAGAGATGATTACCATTCAAAGAAGAACTTAGAGAATGAATGTTGCAGCACTAGCCATGAGCAAAGGGCTGAGCCGTTTTTATTTATCCTTATTTGTAAACATTGTGTGACTTGAGGGTCATTACTTTAACCTCAGGTTGATTTAGTTGCTATTGTAAATGCCAAGTAGGGAACAACTTACATTTTTTATAACATGACAGGTAGACTTTGTTTGACAGTAGGTTATTCTGGCTTTCCCACTAAAACTTTCCTCACCAGGCCGCCTAGAAAAGAAATATGATTTTGATGAATGTGAATCAGGTTGTTGTCTTCCCTTTGCAGTAATGTTTATGAACGCAGAATATAACTGAACAACACGCTGATGATGATATCATACAATGGATGAGTAAATTTTGAGTCAGAATACCGTCGTCTATTGGGAAGGACTAGGTCTGCCTGTAAGTATATACGCACAACCGCAAAAGAGTTAAAAAATTCGAACTAACTAAAGCTGACTCCAACCAGGCTAGAGACTGTATATAAGTAGGGTATCATATCTGACAATAATCAACTGGTGGCAAGATGTAAACATGTCGGACAATGTTGAATCGTAGGAGCATGGTAAACAAGTAACAGTAATGTCAGTACCGTAAGATATTCTCTCCAGTAAGAAATTGAGTTGGTAATAGAAATACCTGATATTTAACGTGACTGGAACAGTTTCATATCCCTTCCCATCATATCCAGATGTGGTAAATTCTACTTCAAATTGTCGAGCTAGAGGTTCTACAATGGATAAAAGTTCAGGTTAAATCACAACAAGATATATTATCGTATATATATGGTTCTCAATGTATTTGGTGATTGGCATTTTTGCAATAACTTAACAGCTATGATATACACAACCCAGAAAACTAATAAGGAGAATTATTTGAGGTGCTATACAGGTTGATTTGACTGAATTTGCCAGCAGTCAAGGGTGAATATGACGCAAGATAAAGACACAGATCTACAGACTTACTTTGGCGAGTTATTGTAATACGCTGAGTCACTAAATCCTGGTTCTAAAATTGCAGAAATAAAACAAATCATCAGCTTGGGCAATGTGTTTCATCTCTCTGCTGTTTTCGAGTAGATGTTTTGCAAGAGCCAGTTCTCTCACACGAAAACTGACAATATTTTAGTCTCAAATATCAATATATAAAACTGTTCCGGTCAATTTAAAATACGGGAGTTATCTGCTTTATTGGCAAGAGAAGATAATCACTATAAATTTTTGTAAACTTAGATAATCAGGCTGTAATAACTTACAGTGTATAAATGTTTTGCTGTGACTATAAGGCCTTGACTATACTGAGAACTGGATATATTTTTTAACAACTCCGAGAGGCTGAAGTTTTTCTGACTCAGCCCGAATCTATCTGTAGTGACTAACGTCTGAGATAACACTGTGTTCTCTGAGGTCTACAAAAAATCAGAGGATATTGTCAGAGAATTTTCATCAACTTTGAAGCTGGCTTGCTTTTGGTAAACACAAATTACTGACAAACTAAAAGAACTAACTCAAATACACATTGATAGGGTTAGGCTGCGGATCTGTTTTTACTCACAGTTTTTGAAGAATTTCCATTAGCCTCAATAAAAGTGTTTGAGTATGATATTCCTCGGCTAATGGGGTCATAGAATTGACTAGCAAACTGATGAACTCTAAAGACCATGTAACCCAATGCTATTGTTGCGCTGTGCCTAAGTATGACATCACTATTGCTGCCCACTAGCTCACCTTGGTTACCCTTGGCTTGCGTCACAGTATAGCCTATGAACTCATAATTTCATTAAATTTCCACACAAATTAGTGCAATAAAGTCTGATTGGTTAAGTGTTGCACATATTATACCTCCTCTTATGGGCTTTGGCATTGACCATTTCTGATCGGAAGGCCCCTCATAAAAAGACTATACCCCTTGACAATATTTCCATTATAATTTTTTAACCTCTTCAAAGGTGAAACCCTCACACTACACTGACGTCAGTAAGACAGCGGTGTGTTACGCAAATTAAGAATACTAGATTGAATGATTGATTGAGTTTACGCCACAATTTGTTTTAATCAGCAAAACAAATCCACCAACTCATACTTATAATGATGGATCGGCAGCAGAGCTCGGCAGCGTGGGAACATAATCAGATTCATTACAAACCATCTGGGAGGTGAAATGTCTAATTTCTACCCTCTGCTCCTTGTGCTGTTTTCGATCTATGTTCATGACTCATTTCGATGTGTTTACTAGTTATTATTAAACATCACTGTTTGCAGTTTAAACTTGCATCAAAACAAATTTGCATAATGGTGAAAAATCATATTTTGCAATGAAATCATCCCAGATAAACTCTACACATATAATTAAATGATTGCAAAAATGGAATTACTTTATCCTAATACACAAGATTAGGGAAGTTTGGTAAGAAATGCCTAGTAGCATTTCAACGAAAACACTTCACTATCATACTCTGGGAATGATTAGTTTTATTTTTCAAACAAGGAAGAGAAATAAGACCAGTTCTGTTATATTTTAAGAACAATCATACAGTGGAATTGGTTTCACAACAGTATTTTAATAGATAGGATTGTCCGGAAGGTATTGAGTGATTACCATGCATAACAGGAAAATTAATAGTTTTCTCGCTAGAAAAATAGACTGTCATCAATTGTTATTTTGACCTCTCCAGGGAGGTATTAAAAAGTCTGGGCCGCTTGCGTCATGGACTTTAAATTTCAAGGCTCTATTTAATTAATTTGCACTGTGAGACCAATCCAGACATAAACTACAGCAAAAGTAAAAAAATCTCTTAACCTTCTCACAGCGGATATTAGGGATCAGGTATAAATCTAGACAGCCTACAACTTTCAATCCAAGTTTTAATTGTGTTTGAGTAATTATCTAGGATTAATTAGTTGCAATTATGATATTAAAACAAAACCTACACCATTACGCTATTAAAATAAAACCACCCCTGCAAGACACAGTACATGTCTATCATCCTAACCATGGACTTCCGTGTGACCTCAGTTACAACCACAAAGCACCCTCCCTGCTAGCTGACACTAAGTATGAGACGATAACCTGTCGGGAGGGCCAATATAAAATTTACCTGTTGGTGAGGGTCGTTAAAACATTTACCTGTCCGAGGGTCAATTTGAAATTAACCTGTTACTGAGGGTAGTTATTATACAATGGCAGCATGTCTGGGTTCTGTTTGTGAGGTTTGTCTGTGCAGGAAGTACTACTCACATCCTAATCTACCCACAGGTGGAGATGTACAATTGGCTCATTAAGGAATTGTGGGTGAAAAGAATGGTAATAGGCCATCCATACCACAGTTACGGTTTTAAGTCTAGACCCAATATTTGTGAAGACAGATGTAAAGAATTTGTACAATAATAAGTTGAACCAGAGCCTAAAACTGAGGGCTATTATTGGTAAGCTTTGGTTATTTTTAAACCTAAGCGCACAAATCAACCAGATCTTTATTCGTTGAAGCTTTGTTGGCTGATTTTTTCATGATGAGTGGTTCATAGTTTGATTTGGCCAACCAGAGGTATTGATTAGCTGTCTTGCATGTTGGACAGATGGATAAATAGAAGTGAAATCATCACTTCCAGACACATCATCGCAGGTGGTTGTTTTGGAGGAGAATATTAATGGAGACGATACAGCAGACTTGGCAGCCTGTATATTATATGAGCTGCTGGAATGCTAAGTAGTGATGACTTGGTGAGCAGGTGCTCCTCGTGGGTGTCAAAATAAGTGAGCACAACTTCTAATACAGATTTTATTCTAAGTAATGTAAAATAAATCAACAAAACAATGGGGGTGATATTTTTTTCTTTTTAAAGAACTTTTTGAGTCAAAATTCATTTTATACGGTTATGGAAGGGGGACACCATGTATCAGGGCTTAGATTGGGTGGGCTTGATATTTGAAAATTGATCAGAAAAGAATAAAAAGTCTCTAAATTGTTGTTCTGACCGATTTAAAATCTTTGGTAGAGAGATGTCGTTACTTTGTGTGCTCGACTTTTTGGCCAGTAATGTTTCATGCGCACAGGGATGTGAAAACTGAGGTCAACACTCGAATAAACAAGCCACAGGAAACATTAGTTAGGTAGACTAAACTGTTTTCAGTGGTGTGAGCTTTGTTTATAAAAACTAGAAATTATCACAGGTAGGAAAAGCCAAAATAAACAATCTCAAGCTAAATATAGACTGAGTTCTATGAGTACAAAGTGTGCCTCTGTTACTTTGTCACCCCTATTACAAAATTCTGAATGGGAAACTTGTGCCAAGACTGTAATAACTTCAATAGGGAGAAATTTTAAAAATCTGCAAATCACCAAATTTATGATCATAACGCATTCCGTTGCACTGCTAGGCATACCATAATATTCTTAAACATTATTATGTCATAACTTTCCCACAAAGCTCTCACATTTTTGCAGCTTTTTTCATCCATCATTCTTATCTGCCAATGGTTCATGGCTAGATTCCAACAACTCTCAGCACAATCACCACCCTCGTCAGTATTTTTATGCAAATGCAAGTCGGAAAGTGACTAAATCAGTCACTGATAAGCTATAGATTCCCACAGCATTCAAACATGCGCGCGTGATATGTTAGAACCCTGGTCAGCGATGATGCTGTTCTGAGTACACTAAATTATGTAAATATATAATGTAACAATCAATTTATAGCGTTGTTTGTTTGCAAATATATTATGCTTTGCTTGTCATACAGAAAAACAAACGCTGTGGGTTTGATTCACTTACTACTGATGAAAGCTCAATGACCTCCTTGAGGTTAAGCCATGTAAAATATTTCAGAGTTGTCAGCCCCTAGACCAACATCTTAGAAGCCTTTCGGACCCCCAATCTGATAGCATCTAAGATGTTAATGCAGAAATTTAGGCTCTTAACCTCACTATTGGCTACACATATTCTTATCAAGGAGCGCTTGCTTTTATTTTTCCTCATGATAAGACATTCCCCGACATAACTTTTCTGATTACCTTTTTTTCATCTGGTTGAGTATTTTTTTTTCATTTTCCTCGATGGCTTATTTTTGAAAACATTCTTGTTGAATAAAAGTCGTGCGAATGAAGTTCTAAAAAAAGGTTGTGACTCCTGGGGTTTTATAGCCTAGTGATGATGTAGAACAAGTTTGATCTATTTTGCCCTGCAGTCCTCATTCTACTGGTGAGCAACTCAAAAACTAAATGCATGCAGACTGGATCATTTTTGATCTATATCATTACTAGACTGAGGTTCCTTGTAATGATGCCTGCTGACTCTTACCTTTATCTGGACAGATATATTGACTGATCTCACAGGCAGTGTGTTCCCGTCTAATGCATACAACCATATATTAACTGCAAATAAAAAGTTTGTTGGTATTGTTAGACCCAATAAAATATTGTCACCGAAGAACTGGAGTAAATATGTATATCCTCATTGTGTGAAATGGTGCCAACACAATGCAAAGAAGGGAAAGGTTGTTGTTTCAAAATCAAAAGGCTTTAAGATTGGTCAGGGGCTAGGTGGGGAGGGCATGGGGGGTGCGGAGGTCAAACAAAAATAATCGGGATATGCTCATGATCTAAATGGGTTAATAAAATGGTGTCAACTCACTGTAGTACGAGTGCAAGGGTGGTTTAATTACAAAGATGCGATGGTGTTAGATAGCCCGTCCTCTGTAACAGACTCTTGTCTCAGATTTTAGGCTATGCACTTACCTGGTTCTGTGATCATATATTGTTGTTTCTCTAGCACCATTTTTAGTCTGCAGTATGTTGCAGTATAATTCCTTGTATATAATTCTGTGTTATAATGGTGTAACGATAGAATTACGGTATTGTCAAAGTCTGTAAGATGACTAGTTGGCTGGAAGTTGAAGCTTAAGAGGTTATCTCTCCCTATAAATAACAAAAACAACCTTATATTTCAAAACAAAACAATATTCATGGATCACGGACTCTACCACCCATTAGACGATTTCTCCGTGGTTGGCATAAGGTAAGGCTTGGATCGCAATGGAGATCCTACAGCAAAATTTACAACACCGCGTTTTCAGAAACGGATTGATCGACGAATAGAAAACCGAAACAGAAGCTTTGCGGGGTCCTGGTTGCAGACAGGTTTTGCATCTATTATGGAAACGGCGGGCTGTTATAAGGCTGCAGACTCCATGTGGTCTATTTATGGAAATTCAATAAATGTGGTAACTTTCTTACTTACCAGTGAGCACAGAATTATTAAAAAACTCTTGGTGTATTAGCGTACTACACCGCCTGTGGCTGCTAGTAGAATGGCTCCTAGTAGTCGCTGGAGTGAGTGAGAGTGTTAGGTTATGTACGGTCCTGCTAACCCTGACTATAATATGATTGTCCACACCAATATATAAACTCTCGGAGGAGACAACTTGTGTCTGTGTTAATTCTGTTGTGCTTTGTCTACAATAAAAATCACAATTTATAGATATGGAAACGTAGAATCACTGTGTTATAATGGTAGCGTTATATAACACTGGTTCATGGTAACGATACGACTTGGTATAGAGGGTCAACTCCCATCGTTGTCAGTGTCGGGGAGAACACTTTGCACACAACATGGATTAGACGCGATAGTCAAGCATCAACATGGACTGATTGTCACCCTCTTGTCATCCTTTCGCCCTGGAAAGTGGAGGTGGGCAGTTGCTGTTCGTGCAGCAAAGGTCTTTCAACAATTGAACTAGAAGAAAACAACCTTTGTGCCCCATTTATCTATTTATGACAATCTCAGTTATGTTATTCACATGCCAGTTGGATGTGGAATTTAGTTAAGGATTCATGTTTGTCACACGACTAGTCCTTGCTCAATGAATCTATGAATCTCACCTAATTGTTTTGTAATTTTTCCCATTAATATGCCACATTATTTTGATGGATAATTATTTTATTTGATCGTAGAATTTGTCTCATTTCGACAGTACTCGATAATGATAATCCTGCCACTCATGCAGCAATCCTGGGACGGTTACCAGTGTAGTGTGATCTTAGTCAACCCAGCGCTAATTTCAGCAGATAGGCCATTCACATCCTAGGTTTACTACATAGTCATGAAGCAACTTAATGGAATAGTCCTAGGTATAGGAAGACATAGCAGAGACTGTCAACTATGTGTGAAGTGTCGGGACTTGTAAATATACACAGGGCAAGTGCTAAAATCTTGCCTAATTCTATTTAGCCTCATAGATAGATTTTATTTATCTCCTGTTAAATATTGTTTAAACAATCAACCAACAGTCTCCAATCTTTCCTTCATACTTTTTGCTAAGCTCAAAAGACTTGTTTGGTTTGGTTGAAGACGATGTTTTGACAGATTATTTGAGAGTAAATACTGGATAAATGGGCTTAGCAGACAATTAAGCGGTCACTTACAGTAACTGTAACAATGTCATCAAACTCTGCTGTAAACTTAAACCTGCTGCAATATAACGCAGACTAAGATAGGTGCACTCAGCCTATTGTACTGAACTAACATTTTCACTCTGTCTGCTGAATCATGCAATGAGTAAGGTCATAGCGTAGAACCAAGGGCACATCCTCAATGGAAACTTTTTGTTGGTTTTGCCACAAAAACATGATTGTTGATGAAGTTGTTATCTTGCAAGCAAGATGTCACTAACCGTAAAAGAGAACAGAATAGCAGAAATGGATATTACCAAAACTAACACATCTAATCCCCAAGTATTATGCAAGATGCATTTTTTGTTGGCTTTAACACTAAAACATGCCGCAAGTTGAGTACCCTTAGTCGATGTGAGGCTTAATTCAAGTCAAAATGAAACTCAGAAGGGGTTGGATAGACCTAGTCTCTGACACACATAAACCCATTCACAACCATACATGATGACAGACATGCTGATGAGCACACTTTGCTGTCATCACTACGTTTTTCAACAAACCGGCAAAAGCAGACGACGGAGCAACAATTCCAGACAAGAGTTCACAACTACGTTGTTAGTGAACCTTAATGAAACCTACTGGGAGTATTCAGTGAGACTAGACTTGATAGATTAGTTAGAGGGCAAATTGAGGGCCTGGATATCGTTGCGTTGCGTTTGGCGTTGTGTTTAGCGCTGTGTTTAGCAGAGTGCAATCCTCTCCTACCATCGATACTAATCATATTAGCTAAAATATTCAAAGAATATAATCACACCCTAAATAGTAAGAATTCTGAATGCCTCAGTTCACTGGTCGACGAAAGAAACCGAGCAAGGGGACGCGCTAGTCAACAGACTATATTTGATGATGGGGACACTTTTAAGGAACTACTGCTCGATTCAGAATCCAGGTGGTAAATTGCTGCTAATTTGGGTGATAACCAGTAAATATTTGTGCGGCTAATTAGGGTTTATACACTACCCAGCCTTGCTTCAAAAGTCAGACACAGCACTAAGGCTATAATAATAGTGACCAATTATAAGTCTACTTGTCAAGTACCGGGTGAAGTGTGCCGAGCCAGCGATAACAAATATACTCAACTATTCCGATGACACTCACAGAGCAGAGGACGCTGACAAACCAAAGAAACTTTCACACTAATTCGGAACTCACTTGACAATTT
The DNA here is from genome assembly GCA_914767715.1 of Membranipora membranacea. Lineage (NCBI taxonomy): Eukaryota > Metazoa > Bryozoa > Gymnolaemata > Cheilostomatida > Membraniporidae > Membranipora > Membranipora membranacea. The sequence goes on from OU612071.1 coordinate 19,793,183, forward strand.
ATGAGAAAAGATGAGGGCACTTGTGGCAAAGCTACTATTTACCCAAACATTGTCGAGAAACACCTTCAGATCTAAGGAGGTTTAAGTCTATCGTAGTTGTTTTAGTGCACACCAAACAGTATAACCGGCCAGTTTGACTCAGAAAAAAAATGCTAAATATGGCAATAACCTCAAAAAAAAACTAGCATGCAAGGAAGTTGTGGCCCAAAATGACAGAGCGTGAATTGATTGACCTGTCAAATTGTGATGTTACTATAAACGGATGCCATGACTGGTGACTGCAGTAAACACATAATAGTTTAAGTAGCAGAGCACAAGACCAAAACAAGATTACTCACAAAGGAGACCCTCTGCAGGTGAAAGTCATTTTGAGTAAATATGACACTAGAATGATACATCGAAAGTAGCAATGTGTGTCTACTCCACACAAAGGTAGCTCCAAATAACTACAAAAAATTGGGTTTGAGCTCATATAATAACTTGATGGTTCTATTTGATTAGGGCATGACTCAGTACTGAAAAATATGATGATAGCGTGTTCTTAGAAAACTAATTTGACATAATGTCACGCAACATATTTGATCATTAGTGCAGCATGACTTACATTTAACTTTCAGCGCAAGGGAATTTCATTATGTAATGCATGCGCTCGCCTCTGTGTGGCACACATTTCCGCCTGATGCGATTCTCATAAAAAACAAAACTTTTTTACTCCCTAAAGCGCTGCTTGGCCTTTTCCATTCACTTGTCAATGCTCATCACAAGACTTTGCTCGATTGCGTTGAATCACAATGACAGTGTTTTTGGGAATTCCATTATTATTCAGTGGCCAGTGTCAGTCAAGGGGGGTGGACAGGTTTTAATCTCTTATGATGACAGCCAGATTCAATCGCAGCATATTTCACATTGCTGTGTGGATGGTACAGCAAGCCTCAACAAGCCTGGGCAAACTCATTAGAGCTGACAGCACTTCACTGTAACATCAGGAAATGCTATCAGCTCAAACCAAACGCAACCATACTCCACTGTATAATAGCTTACGTCATCATGGGAAACCTGTTGTCTTATTTAATTTTTCTTAATTAGAGAGTAAATTGATAAAATTATTGAGAGAGAAACCTCTATTTATATTCTTGCTTAGCTGGCTGCGGCCAGCCACGAAAACTTTTCCAAAACCAAAACATAAATAGGCCAATAAGCAAGGCCAACATATGGTAATCATTTTAAAGGGGGCACTTGCTAAATCCATTAAATCACACATGAATTCAATGAAGACTTCATTACAAGGAAAATCGGTGAAAACAAAATGTAAGCTTTGCTGGCCGCAAAGATTCTCTTCTTTTTTTTACACACCAGGTCTTATTGGGCCGCCCTATTTGATGATGGACAGTACAGTGACCCTATACCCTTGCCCTGTTTTACCGGCTACTCTTTCTACTAAGATACTAACACATAACATAACAATATGCTGACTGCTGACTGCGATAATGTACTATAGGATACATCACTGAGGAATTAGGATTACATGGCCACAGGGCTACCTTGTTTTGTGGGAAAAATGTGAATTGTTACTAATATTTGTGTATAAACGTGACAAGGTGTCAGCTCCATCATTCACTGATTTAATGAATTGTATCTATTTTCAGTTTTTGTTTGCGAATCTTTGCACCCTAATTGACGATGTACTTAGACCTGTATACATTTAATAATCTATATCCTGTTAGATTAGGGAATCAAAAAGGGGTGGATATAAGAGCAGGGGCCAGAGAAAGGTGCACCGTGGCTTGCTGGGTTGAGTAGAAAATTTTAAATCATCGATACTGGAGGCACACTTTGCCATCTGTAAAGGAGAGCCAAAAGTCAGATAAAGGGTTAAATATCATTTCGACAGCTGCCCTAACACCCGCCCCCAATTTGATGACACCTATTGTTGGACAGGTAAGGTTAATGACAAATTATTACCTACATATTAAAATTAACCACATTCATTATGACCTCAATGTTTTGGATGGTTTTATGTGTAATCTGAGTTTTGACGTTGTCAAATTCGATGAAGTTGATGGGCCACCTATAGCTAGGTTACACTAATCATCTTAAACTTAGGTATAAGAGTATACATAAAGAAAACTTGAAATCATTGCAAAATAAGCGCCAACAGTTTATCAGATATTATTTCCCAAAAAGTTCAATTTTCATAGGCCTTTAATTTATTGTGTGGTCAAATCAAGGTTTGCACTACAACTGATTGGGGCCTTGTGAAACATATTGAATCATAATAGACCATTTCAAAAACAACAAATTTTAGCTAATCACTGCAAGTACTTGCTTCCCTGTGGTTTGGTCGAGTTGTGGTTTCCATCTTATTGACTTTCTTCAATTCAAATCTTGTCAAATCAGGCCATAAATGACAAACACACCATCACAGAGTAAGGAATCCTTTCTCTGTGACACAAATAGTCAAGAGCACAGGCAGAGATTAGCAAGCAAGCACCTGTAATAAACTTGCTGAAATACTTCCGGTTTCTTTGATAAGAGCCTTACTTGTTGGGTGTTCATAGCATTGAAGAAGAGAGGTACGCATGGGAGGAAAGTGTAGGTAGAGCACCTATTTAGGTTAAAGTTTTAAAATGCGAAGCCTATCACCAAATTATACCAGCGCTAACTAATACACAGCGCCTCCACATATAAGGAGATACATCGCTGTCTGCTTCAACTAATAAACTCCCTCATCAACATTGATCCAGTCACTAATCTACTATTGAGCACTTTAGTCTGGAGTGCATGTCAAGTGATTAGACACCTACATAAGGAGCACTTTGTAGGCTTGTCTCCCGAAGGATATCGCATAGCATCACAGCTTCATGACAGTCAGGCAAAATGCTGTGTGCCTTATATTTAATAAAAAGAGCACTTGATGTAGCCTGTCACTTAGAGCAAAGGACATCGCATTACAGCCAAACTCCTCCATTGACAGTCTTGGAAAACGCTGTGTGTTATATTTAATAAAAAGAGCACTTGATGTAGCCTGTCACTTAGAGCAATGATGAATGAGGAAGGAGTTCACTGCTTAGTTAGAGTGAATTGATAATCAACATTACCTGTCAGGAAACTGGCAGTATCAAAATCAGATTCCATTTTAGATGCATACATAATTTTGTTGGTACAAATTGTACATGCAAAAAATAAATATTTAATAACTTTTTGTATGAATAATAATGAGACGTGATTGATGAATATTTTTCAAGTGTTTCTTTGAGCGACTTTGAACTTCTATTGGCCATCTTACAGCAATTTTTTGACAACACAGAGAATTTTTTTAATTCAAATTAATTTATACAATTATCACATGATATCACGGAGAAAACAGCAGTTACTAGTATACTGATGGAAAACAGTAAACAAGCAAACATCCGCCTTGTTCTGAGTTTCCAACACAAGGACTTGCTACCGGAACTGGGCGATAGGAAACAACCATTTTTGATGTGTATGTATGTATGTATATAACTAGAATTTATAGCGTCCAGGGAACTCCAAATACCTCCACGGTCATAACCAAGTCTTATGTTAGACTAATCTTCACCTTTGCTAAGATTACATCAGAATAAATAGAATTAATAAATAGAAATAAATCACCTGCTTAGTCCGTTAGATGGACAGTAAGAACAACAGATAGAGTGGGGATTAGTAAGGTTTCTCTCTAGATTACACTCTAATAAAAGATATACACCTGGATATCAAGCTTTGATATAACACCGCATCCCTACTAAGAATGACAAATGTGCTCCACCAATCAAACATTAATAGTATGGCATCTGTGAACCTTAATTGACATGTTCTGCCGTGTAGTGCTGTACCAATAACTTGATGTTTTAACACCAAATGCATGGAAAATGTTAGTACGGTTAGTCTATGGAGCTAAGCTGATGGAGACTATCTAACTTGAATCGTCTCTTACTGAGGAGTGCTAATGGACTTAAATTTTGATGAATGGACAGAAAAAATTTAAGAAAATGTACAGCCCTAGAATATGACTGGCATAGAAAGAAACCTCCTTATTTTTTCCACTTTATGTTCAAAAATAAAACCCTTGGGTATAGTCAACCTTACGGCTCAATTAAATAGTTTTGCTATTCCTATTTGTAGGTCACAAAACATGCAAAAGTCTCAAGAACAAAAGAATCTGGACTCGCCCACCTAAAAACTATAGTCCTATATTTCTACCCAAGTGGACAAAATATTCATATCCTGTTATGTAACAAATATTATGTCCTATTTCAGAACTGAGAATAACCATTGCGACCATTCTATGGCCAGACTACAAAGTCTTTGGGCCCAACAACAGACAGCCTGTCGTTAGGACTGACAGGTGGGACAGCTCTAGGCTCCTCACTGTCAGTGACAGGTATAGAGCAGTGCTTTGACTAAGCCAAGTCATAACTGTCTCCCTGACAGGCTGGGAATCTTCTCTGAGTGAGGATACCTCACATTCCATACTAAAAGTAAGGCCTGGGGATGTGGAGACACAGGCAGGTGAGCCAACCCACGACACAGCCAGGTGGGCCAACCTGCCATAGGCGGGAGAACCAATCAACCACCGGTGTGTGAGCCAACCCGCCATCGGCAGGTCAGCCCACCCACCAAAGCCACAAAGTTACATTGCAATGCGGAAGTATGGGTAAAGATGATGTTAGAGTTTATCGACATCCATATCATATATATGTGATGGGCAACGCAAACATTGCAACTGGAAAACAAGAGTTTTCTGGTCTATCGTTTTAGCAGGATATAGAAGAAAATTGTTATGGATCAAATTGGTGTAATTAGGGAATAAAAATGATTCAATGATTAAATTCAGGTGTCAGAACATACTACCTACAGACTCATACATTATACTGATCAGCTCTAGGAGCACCACAACCAGGGGAGGTTATGATAGCGCTTTGTACTGTATGTGGCACTGGATGTCCAATACTAGGATCAGAACAGAAATAATAGTTTTCTACAGTCAAATATGCTAGCCTAATCTTGCTGATCAGACTTCCAATCTGATGTTTTATGGGTTAATTACGCACCCTCCCCTCTCAAGCCAATAAAACTATAAGCTAATAGCCAATAACCTATCCTCCATGCAGTGAAAGTAATTCACTGATTGTCATATTGTCAATAAAATCAGATTGGTGATTATTTTACCAGACAGAGTACAAAAAATCACCATCTGATTATACAGTTATTTTTTCCTGCTTTTCTCTGGTTTACCCTCCAGGTCTGTGGTCTTGTCCTGACACCAGAGTAGCAACGAGTTTAGATCAACAAATTAGCCATCTAAACGTACTAAATGGCCACTAATTAAAATATGTCGTAGTATAAATCGTCATAAATCGCCATAAAACAGAGATAATTGAATTCAAAATAATAGCTTTACACCTTGCGAGACCACAGTGGTCTACCGATGTTAGCTCTCTGGAAATTCCTATCTAATAGTCATTGATCACTTCACCCACTGATCTGCACCTAACGAAACCTCTCCCAACCTTCTCACCTATATGTAGCACAGCAGAACTAGCTTATCAGTAAACTTTCTGAGGTCACCCTAATTTTTAACATTGCAATTTTATGGATTCCATCGTTCAATACTTATGATATAACCGAAGGTGCCTGGATGCTGTAAGCTTCTGTGTACCGGACTGGGAGCACTGGGACTGGGAGCACGCCGGTTTGTTTCTAGGAGGGAGGGGTAAGCGTTTTTCCTGGAGACACGTAATCTTTTCCTTCTAACAAAGCAAATAGCTGTTGATATTGGTATAATTGATGTAAGAATTCGGGAAATGCAGAAAGGCGCTAGATTTATAATTCATTGAGTTACGGAGATAATAAAACCCACCCAAACTTTGACATTTCTCCCAAAGTGCTCTAAGCGGTTAAATATAACCAAACATTCCCACCACAACAATACACCCAAAAAACTCATTGGGTGTAAATTAGGAATAAGACAAAGATTGTTGTTAAAAATCTATCATGTAAATATTTCGGGATTAGGAACATTTAAATTTTAAATAATCACCTGTAGGTAAAAGTAGTGACACAGGAATGTTTTGGCATTCAAGCGCAGGTGCTGGTGTGAAGTTGTGAGGTCTAATTTTGGACACCTCAGCTCCCACATGTTAATAAACTGTCCCTTGTTTACAAATGAAGTTACATAACACCCCATTGTTCGCTGCCCCAGCAGATAAAGAGACGTAATTTCGTAATCTTATTAACAATTTTGCCTCACAAAGGGATGCAGCCCAATTTTGGTTGTTTACAAACCAGTGAAATTATGCTAATACCGATTCTAAATGGATACTGTATGTAGATACATGAGGGGATTAGTATAATTGGTAATTGTGGCATTAGAGAACAGGTGTCTGTAACAATTGATGAGCACTTATTAAGATATTGACAAGTAGTTGAGATAATGGACCTTTACTTTATATCCCTACATCTATAGGCAAGTGATAGCCGGCGACAGTTTGAACAGAATCATTCATAGTTTGAGCTATTTTTTGAGAGACTAATTTGAGCTGGTGCGCCTTCATAATCTTGCTTTTAAATTTGGCAATGAAGGCGTTGCTATAATGGCACAATTTTCAAGTTTGGGGATACTGTTATATTAATCCCTATGAATTCTCATGTCAAAAAAATTCAGGCTTCCTTTAATTACTACAAAATATGGTTGTCCTCAGAACTTAGAATGTTATGTTGTAGCGTGCTAACCAGTTATGCGCCAAATTCACAAAATTCCATTGAAACAAAGATCAGTCAAATAGATATTATCCAAACTCTCTGACTCAACTCGGACTACAAATTGACTAAACAGGTGATAAAATGACTACACAGACATAAGATTATTATCCTTATGGCGATGAGACCCAAAATAAAACCAGGAAAAAACTTCATATCTTCAAAAGGGTGTGCATGAAATGTCAGTGCGAGTTTGACTGCCAAGACCCTGTCAGTGAAGTTTGTTGTTATCGCTGGTTGATTAGATTCCCACCAAATTTTCCATTTAACAGAATTTTTGACAACTTTAGATGGATTGTATTGTGTTAGCACTCAAATATCTGTGAAATTTCCTTGGTCAAAACACACATATGCAAAAATTTAAGTTTTGATCCGAGCACGGTCGGCAAACAATCGAAGAGATTCGCAATTACACTCAATCAAATAAATATTATTTGGAGTGTAATAAATATCCAAAATATTATTAGTGTTTCGGTTCTCGAACTCTTAGGTTCAAACAAGGTTGCGAATTCGTGTTGATGAATGGGATATGGTGCAAATATTCAATGAATCCATAGTATGCCATGTGTGAGCACCCAAACATATTTTCATCCATTCGATACTCTTGGCCTGGTCTCACCCTGGCAATTTCAAAGCCAGCTTATTTGTCAAATTTCGATATTTTGTCGGTCAAGCAACAAATTCTGTCGGTAATTTGTTATCCTATCTAATCCACTCGGTTATTTATAATCCATCGCTGGCTTTGAGCGGGAAATTTATGTAACTATTAATATTGGCAAACCTCAAAAATCTTTTGGTTGTGAAAACGATGAGCAACCGAATTCCAGACTGAGTGATTTATTGTAACTTGAGGAAGCGAGTAACGACTAAATAATCATGTAGGAGGTGTGACCCTTTACAATAGTAATGATGCGTTAATATTCACCAAAAAGATCTCGTCCATACCAAGAGAAACCGACCTGACCTAACTAAACATACCACCTTGTGGGTCGGTAGCATTTATACTTCAGCAATGAAACTGATGTAGACTGACACCTATGCAAATCAGCCCATAATAAAGCATCAAAAATAGTTGGTCAAATTCGAGACCACTGAATTTCTTAGCAGCCTGGAGAAGCGACCCCTGAAGCATTGAAGTGGCGTCAAATGGAAACAAAATACTGTCCAACCTTCTCCGGCGCTAAAAACTAAAATGACACAGGTAAATAAAGGAGAGTATGACAATAAGACATAGACTTACCTGCTCTGCTGTTGTATCTGTTGCTGGGTAAAGGCGGCCTGATATGTGGTCACTAAGCAGAAGAGAATCCAGCGTCGGCTTAAATCCATGAGCCAAATGTGACAGCTAGCCCTAAATGTGACAGCTATCCCTAAATGTGACAGCTAGCCCTAAATGTGACAGCTAGCCCTAAATGTGACAGCTAGCCCTCTGTCTCTAGTCTCTGTACTCATCTAACACTAACCCTGACACGCGACGGCTTATCAGTACCACTGCGCACTGCAGCCAGCGGTGTCTTATAATAATCTGATAACTGACAAGTAAGTCCACCAGCAAATCCAGCACGAACAGCTGCTGATAATTAAATCTTATCAAATAGTTGTTCACTAATCCCCGTGGCCATGGAGGCTTTATCTCCACTCTGTTGGTATTTGTCTTTGTTGTCGGCGATGAAGTTGAAGTAGTAGTAGTAGTTGTCGTGTTGTAAGAGAAAATCCTGTCTGCTTCTAAGTGTTGCAAACATATTGTTTGAAGTGTGTCTATTGAAACATTGTGTGTGAATGTAGTGAGGATTTGGCCACTTGCTCTTTTTACACGCACTATTATGATAATAATGTTGATGATTACTGATTGACAATCAACACTGTGGGGAATTGAAGATGTAAATATACATTGTCATTGTCTTCCTTTTCATTATAGCCAATGAATGAGCACCCGTTTAAAAGTACTCTCGACGCAGATTTGTAGAACTAAGGCTAGTCAAGGCTAGTCAAGTGCGTGCAGGTGCTCATTTCACATAGTAAGGACAACTCCCGCTATTATCAGTGCTCTTTTAGTTTATTCGAACAGTGGCAGATTAATCGAATTCACAACATGGAATATAGATAGCTTCCTGTTTGATGGAAAAACCAGAAAATTTGAGTGAGCAGAGACTAAGAGAGGACACTTTTGTACTGCAATTTGGAGAAAGAGAAGACAGTCAATAGCTGAACTAGATACTCATGGATTGAGTGTAAAGCTTACCTAACAGCCTGCTTCTCATAAAACAGTAAGTGTAGGGGATGTGAGCAAGGAAGATTAACATGTCATCTATAAAACTAGGGATCTCTGGCAATATTTACAATACATGCCACACAGAGTCAGTCAGCATTGCCATATATATCATCTGGCCCTCAATTGCAATGAAAATATATAAATTGAAAGTTATTATGTGCAGGGTCTTCACTCTGTATAACTTGGGTTCAAACTGCCTATAAACAGTCCAAAGAGATGGTCTTCGCAAAAAGAAGATCAGTTGTGAAACTCCTGGTGAAGCCTTCATCTGAGTTACAAGCTTGCAAGCCAGTTACTTGGGATCACAAAATGCGCATGATCTAATATTCTTAGGCTCAACTGTGTCATAAGCACACTCTCTTTCCTCACCTAACCGACTGGCGATGCAGGGCCTAGTTCTCAATGCAAGCAACCCTGTGTAGGCCTGCTTTTGATTGAGTGCTTTGTCAGCCTTGGTATTGGCGTACAGAGGACATACAAGGACTGAGGATGGTAACAAACATTTCAGTATGAAACAAGTGGCTTCCAACTGCTTGTTTGATTTTGGACTTAAGCACAGTCTTAGCTAAACTATCCGACCTTGAGAAGCTATATACCGAACAAAGCTTGTCAAGTCTTGAGCTTACTTGATTGTTGATACTATGATTTGTAGCTATAAGCCCCGGACTATAAACTCCTGCTGTAATTCTGAGTCGGTATTAGTTGGTCAGTGCAGTGTGGGCAATGGAATTGTCCGACTTTTAAAAATATGGATAAAATATGATAGCTAAGCTTGTTGGGGATAAGTAAGGGAAACATCGGAATGTATATCTACCCCAGTTCCTGATACTGTACTGTGAATGCCAGTGAATACAATCATTGGTTGGTCTTTGAGGAACAGGGATTTCTGTTTGTTTGATTACACCGTTGAGCTTTACCTTTGCAACTACTTCACTCAAAATCCTTGCAGGTCTGAGATACACCCAAGGGCGCTGGGGACTGGAACAATCAACCTTGAAAGCTCCCACAGTGGGAATCAAACCAATGTTTTGTGTAGTCCACATCAAAGAATGTTTTGATTATCTATGTATTATCTATCTATTGACACGAGATCCAGAGTATACAGCATGTCTACCCTAGATGATCGGGTTAAGACTATACTATCCACAGATAAACTCACCACTATAGGAGGAGGAGCCGGATGTATCAGTAGTGGTACTGCCTACAGGACAGCAGAGGGACGAGAGGTGTTCGTTAAAGTCAACAATAAGAGTGATGTGAGCTTATTAATTCTGTTCATTCGAGTCTTCGTGCTCAGACGGCTGCAATGTGAGTGAATGGTATTATATTGTCAGCATTTCTGATTTTGATAATGTAATGCCACTAACTTGCTCTGCTGCTGCCTGAGCACTTAGACTATGTTCAGCCTAGCTTTGATATCTTGAAGGTTAAAAGATTGTGCCAGGATCTCGTAACCCAGGGCTGTGATCTGTTCCCAGATGTAGTTTGTCCCAACTGGTCTTCATTGTGGGTGGCTCCCATATGACTGGTAAATGCGATCAGACATGGTCTAGTATTTTCATTGCTTGCATCCTTTATATCTTTGATTCAGACTCGAGTATCAGACTGGTTAGACACTCGGAGGGTAACTGATTAATCCTATTGTGGTATTTGAGTTATTCTTCGAGGTGTGCTACGAAAAGATATAAATGTATTTTCCCAGCTGCTACAATGTTGTGTTGATGCGTTTTCACAAGCACATGGGGTTGTCTCTCACTGGCAAAATTGTCCTTTCCAATCCATGCTACCATCAGGAGCGACATGCCAAATTCTAAAGACACGAAAATGCAAATTGCCAAATTGATCAAAGGGGAAACAACTCCTAACTTATACTACGTTATCCTGCATTAATCAGGGAGGGTGGTGATTTCAGTAAGCCGACAGCTATCATGCATTAATGGAAAAGGTTTACCCCATTGATTCATACCCCGATCACAGTTGAATCTGGAATTGAAATAGTGCGTTGAGATAAAGGTGTACAGCAAGCTCCACGTCCTACTAAAATGTCTGAGCACTTAGCCTATTATCTTACACCTATTTGAGATATAGAATTTGTATGTTTCAGGCTAAGAGGATGTTTGTAGGGGAGGAAGCCAGTTTAAAAGCCATCCATGATACAAACACTATAATCTGCCCTGAACCGATACAGGTGAGTAAGTCTCCATACTGAGTTAACACTACAAGCTATAAACAGACATTGACTTCATTGTCAATCTTTGGTCCCAGTTTTTGCTTTGTGATGATGAAGAATCCCTTTAGATAATGCCCCATTGTCTGTTGACAAAAATTGCAAAGTGCTTAGTTCAGTAGTATCACTAGACTACGCAGAAATTCCACCATGTTTGTGTCATCAAAAGTATTCAAACAATGAAGAATCAATAATTTTGCACAAGTTTAATTTGAACTGAAATCATTATATGATTGCTCTCACTATACGAAATGGGTCTATGACTGCCATTTTCAAAAAGTTGTCTGATCAAAGAAAAAAGAAACAGTTTACTATGACATCTTATTACAACATGTGCAAGAATAGTAAAGCATCTGATGGCACAATTTTTTTTTACCACCATAAATAGTTTATTATGCAAAACTGGTACTCCAATTCGTTTGTGTGCCTGCATTCAGTAACATATGGAATGAGATGTTAATGCCATAACTGTAACCATAATAAACATCTGTGAGCAATTTGAATAGGACGGGTCTAGAACATTCAATCCTTTAACGTTAAGACAACCCTCCATTATTAACCATAGTCACAATATTCTCACATTATCAACAGGTGATAGATGATATGAATGATGGAGGATGTGCGCAAATGATGTCATATCTGAAACTTGACTCGTTGAGAGATGAGGCCGGTCTGGGAGAGTCCCTCGCCAGGTAAGCTGGTAAGATTCCTACTAGTTTGTACTATTTGGCATATGGTGTGCCTGGTACAGGTAAAGGAATGTACCAAGATGATTTCCGTAAAATCATTGTTTGAGGAGCAAAAACGAGGAGACTGCTCTCGTATTGCATTTGGTTGTTTCCACCCGTAACCATACAAATACTTGATATTTTAAAATCATACAAAGTAAGAGCGTTTTCATGTTTATGATCCTAACTCACGGCTCAATATCTTCATTGAACAGACTATAGAAACTATGAATAACATGTTAGATCAGCCTCTGAAATTTCTGACCTGACTAAATGGAACATCTGGGCTGCTAATCAGGTGTAGACCTGCAAAACGGGGAGTCTGCTGTATCAGAACACTATCTTTTCAATATTACTTTTATTTGAAACGATAACCATTTTGTCTTGACTGCGCATGATAAGATGAAAAGAATAGAAAATACGATCAAATAAACTAAAGACTAGGTCCATTGCTGATATAGATACTTGAACAACTTCTGACCCCTCGCTGACATATACCATACCATATCATATCATACCATACCACACCATACATATACCCTCCTTGATGTAACACACTGTTCAAAATTTCAGAAAGGGATTCTCATAGTTTTAGGAGTTGTCTCTTAAGTGTCGATCAAAAGATAACTCCCAAATTTATGTAATTGAATAGTCATTACTGGCTGCCCCAAATACATTCAAGGCTATAAGGAGAACTAGATTAGTAATGATTGAAGGGGTGTTAAACAGTCCAATTAGAATGTCTCCTGTGCTGATATGTTTATGTATATGTTCCCTGATTGCTTTACAAGTTTACGTCTTGTCCACACTGACATCGACACTACACTATTATCATATTTATCTCTGATCTTTGGATTAAATTTAGTATGAGTACCTTACAAGTACCCGCCCCTCACTCTTAAAGTTGAACTCGGGTGGTCACACCAAATTCCTTGTAATGGTACTCATGCTAAGTGAATTAGTTCACTCTCTATCGATCAGAGATAAACATGCAATTGTACATCACGTCACCAGTGTGTGTCTTGAACCTCTACTCATGTATCAGACTGAAATCCAGACCCACCTATCACTTCTATTTCAATGTCATTATCAATAACTCCCGATCACAACCTGTTTTCAAAAAGATTCTTGCACACAATGAGATAATGGTCTATGTATTTTACATTGTTTTTCTCCTAGACTTCACATGGATAACTTGATGTTGTCAGACAGCGGGACGTCCTCACGCCGCCCCGCAGTCACACAGTATGGGTTTGATGTACCCACATGTTGTGGTTATTTGCCTCAGAAAAACGAGTGGAGAGATGACTGGATAGAATTCTACTGTGAGAAAATAGATCACCAGCTGAGCATGCTCTCTCCTCAAGTTAGTGAGTCTTACACTGTGAAAAATGTAAATTTAAATCAATTTTTATTAGCAGCTCTCCAGCTGTCTTTACAGGACATGAAACATATAACACATTCCTATGAAATTCAACTAAGTGCACCCCTGTACAAGGTAGGAGTGGGCAAGCTAGGCTAATGTATGGAGAGCTCACCTCGAATAACAGCATGGGAAATGACTGGGATTCGAACCAGCAATCCTCAGATTGTCCTGCTCAAATCCAAACTACTACGCCATTCGCTTACCACTAACCGCTAACCAGCCATATCTCTGACGGGCTGTTTGGTGGAAGGGAAGGCAAATGACAAGACAGACAGAAAATTTTATGAATTATAATGTAAGGAGGGAGTGGATAGCTTTCTCCCTCCAACCTGGCAGCAAATTGGAGAATACACATCCTGTGTAACACCTAGCACTATGAAAACTTGGATGCCCGGGCCAAATGGGCCAAATCATAACGCATATCTATACTGACATTTCATTGCCTACCTTGATGAATTGACTCAGTCTACATATATCATAATTATGTTCTTAGTTATGTATTTATGCTTACTTGAATCCCTTGAAATATTGTTTATTTTCTGAAACTATGGGTGCGAATAATAAACTAGTAGGTTTATTGCACACTTCCACTTTTAATGGAAATTCTATGAAAAATTTATAATAAACCATTCATCATCGCAAGCCAGGGGCTGTTCTAAAAATGTGATTAATCAGCTAACCTCTCCTCCTTTTACGTAGGATAAACAAGCCAACACATTATGGCAATCACTAAGACCGAGGATCCACAAGCTATTTAAGGGTATAGAGATACGTCCCTCACTGTTACATGGTGATCTGTGGTCAGGAAATGCAGGCCAAACTTCTGAAGGGGCAGGTAGGTTATTGTACTAAAATATATCCATTACAATTAAATCCAATTATATTTTCATAACCCCTGATGTTTAATTTTTAATTCCGTTTTGCATCTTCTTATGAAATCAATTTAGTTACTGGGAGGATTATGTGCCTTAAGGAGTTAGTTTAGGCTGCCGTCTTCTGGTAATGCAATTCCATAATCAACCTAAGCTCAGTCGATTGTTGGGTTGTACTTGATGATGGAGTGATACAATCAGCAGTTCAGACACTATTCAAGCACTAAGACTGGTCAGGGATATGTTTCATCCAGGATTAGCAATCAGATTTTTGACTGGTCCGTCTTTGCGTATCTAATAATGACACGGGAAATCAAAAAGCAGATTGTAACAACCTTCCCACCATACAATGCAGTAGTAGTTGGAAGAATAAGTCAATTTACCATAACAGCTGAATTGGAAATTGAAAAAATTGCACTGTAGGTTACTAATCAACAGGCTCTGCCTGGAGTCAAAATATATATGATCTGTAATGATTGCAATTTGTACTACAAATTATGGATTTATACAAGCACTGCCCTGTTACTCCGTAATCTATCAGAGCTGTCATTATTATATTATTATGATATTATCATAATATTATTATATATATTTTATATGTAAATATACTCTAATTATGTTATGAGAAACTGGGCATGTGCCCTGTCATAGTACCGATAAATTGGGTATATTTTATTGGATATGCATCCCAATCTTTAAAAGCAATTCTCATTGACACATATCAACAACTCGTCGAATTCCCAGTGCTGAATAGTGCCAACACAAATATTGTCTTCTCTTTGACATTAAGAAGACAAATACTAATTTCATAACCTTTAGTTGTCACATTCTTGTCGATGTAATATGAAAGCATAATCAACCAAAGTGCATAAATGTTTGGGAAGGAATAATGGCAATAATCCACTATATATCATATATCCAAGAAGGTCAAATGGATATAAAGCCAGACTTCTCAGGATATGATACATGGAAATGTTTCAATATCATGTGTGGCTACTTTACAAAGGAAGTGACATCATCAGGTTTTTGCTTTCTTCCAATCGATTGTCTCAAATTGTATCACAGCCCTTATTATAAAGGGTTATTTTTTCAATTATTCACCGAAGATTCTTTCACTTGTCTTTATGACAACAAGATAGTAACATAGTGTTGATGACTAACTGAATTCATGTTCCCATCTGACTTGTGTGTATTCTTGTAGCTGTATTTGATGCTGCGTCATTCTACGGACATCATGAGTACGATCTGGGTATAGCGTCTATGTTCGGTGGGTTCGGTAAGCAGTTCTACAGCGCCTACCATAGACTTATACCTAAACAGAGCGGACATCAGGATAGAATAAAACTATATCAAATGTTCCACTATATCAATCATTGGTATGTAATAAAATTAAACTTCACTGATCCGACTATGTATGGACACTGATTCTATGTTCCCCATGCGTGGAAAAGTGCCATGGTAGAAAAGGGCAAGGTTAGGTTATTTTATGATTGCTAGTGATGGTTGTTTCACCCTATTGGTGACGGTGAATAAATTTCATCTGTCTAATGAAAAATTAGGGGCCGTCATAGTGGAGGCGGAGAAAGTGCAAAGGCCAGGTTTAAAAAATTCTGTAGCCAGTACTCTGTGACCAATTAATGATTGATAGCACACATCAAAGATTGTCTTTCCTTACTCCCAATGATCCTGAATTTCTGTTGGGGGCGGGGGGTCGGAGGCAAGAGTCTTTTGGGGCTCAGACTAATCCTGAAAAATAGGCAGCGAGCCAACCAATGTACAACATTATCTGCTTAATCATACACTGTGTGCCTATTTTCAGGCTTCCAATCTTGTTTACTGTTGCAGGAATCACTTTGGGGAAGGATATCGAAGCGAAGCTATGAGTATTATGCAGTACCTAGATAAAAGCATTGTATAATAAAGAACGGTAACTAGTATGAGGCAGCGGTATGTGAGGACAACTTCTGCAACGGTAACTTCTGCCCTCGTAACTTTCGGCCCTGGTCACTTTTGGCCTGGTAACTCTTGCCCTGATGACTTATGCCATGTTCTCTTTCAAAGTGTTTACTCTAAGTCATGTTGGAGTGAAGGTGGCATGGGAATAATGTACTATTTCAATGGATATATGCAGCCTCTCTCACTTGAGCAGCCTTCTAACTTATAGTAGGTTGTAAGAGTCTTTTGCACATGTGAGCCAGCACCAGGGACCCTGCTGTGACCTTGGGAAGGCCTTCACTGGGGATACTATACAAGACGATATCTTCAATTAGAGTAAAATAATCCCCATGGTCGCAAAACGTCACTGATGTCCAATGGAACAGGGTCTGAACGCCTAAATTCATCAAAGGCATTATTTTAATTTTTTACTTTTGTAAGCCTTCATCATTATATCTATGTGAGATGTTGATATAGTAGTATCAACGATCCAATTGAACCCCGATCAAGTGTGATCCATTTGTATCGGGTCAGAGTTGCTACCCCTTCACTGGTCCAACTGCACGTGCAGTAAAGGAAGAGCAACTCCTAATTCAGGCAAATCGATAAATCTTGATCCAATCAACCCTAAATTGTGGTGTTCAGATGAATCAATCGAAACTTTCGTAATCATCGTAATTTCTCTAGAAAGGACTAGCAGTGCTCAAAATGTCTTATTTAATTATTGCCTTAATAAAAGTTAATTATAACACTGTATGTAATATTTTGACTGTTGAATCAAGTGTACTCTGTTAAGTAGACTTATTATTGTATATTAGGCTGCGATCATGAAAGCTAATATTAAATAATATTGAATAATGATTTCTAAGAATTTTAAGGGCGAGACAGATTCCTGTTAAAACCTTATCTGATTTTAAGCTATGCAGAAGCTTACCGTCAGGTTGTCATGAAACACCCAATTGTAGCTGACTGATCCACACTGCTTGCAGATCAACTCTGTGATACGAGTCTCTCTGCACCGTAGCAACAATGCCACAAACTGGGCCAATTGACCTAATTGCAATTTGCCTATAGAAGCTAACTATTGTCCAGTTTGGGTGGGATGACTTTTCAGTTTGAGCACTCAAGCACTAAATTAGTTCAATCGCTACGGTCGCGAAGATAACCAACCTGAACTTATTGGTGCACATGCGCAAAGAGTGACTGATCTTCAACTTGCTCTTAATCTTGACCTACAAATTTGAAACGGCTCTCACTGGATTTCCCTTGTTTTAATTTTTACTGCTTCTCTGACTTCTTTTTGAGGTAAGCCTGCAAATTACTTGGGATGGAACAATTGTGATATAGTCAATACCTCATACTTGTTTTTGTCTTGAATAGTGTTGGTTGCAATTTCAAGATTGCTAAACATGACATCATAAATTGGCGAAGCTATGTTTTCTTGCAATCATAGTTTTTATATCACTGTAAAAGGAAAATCATAATGCACTGTAATGCTGCAGCAAGAAGTTGTATTGCAGGCCATAGAGAAACCCGAAGGCTCTGAAACCCATAAATTGTCTCAAGTTAACCCTTGAAGGTTGTTAGACAAACAATAAGTAAAAAGCCTAATGGATACCAGATTTGGATTCTCCATGATTCATTACACTTACCAGCCTCAACTCGTTCCTTGTCTATCACCTTTGAGATGGCTTTTATAAAGCCTAGAAAATTATTTTGCCATCTATTATGCACAATATTTTCCTGTGATTTATGCAATAAACTACAGTTGTATTGGCGTGACACCATAGAGAAAATTGTCACCCAGGCAAAAGTTCGCAACCATATCTGGATGACGGAATATCGAAAAAATTTACACTTGTTGATGGTGAAATATATCTGGCAGCGTGAAATCTCTTTGATAAACTGGTTATCCTCACCATCGACAAATTGTTTTCTGAGTTATCTTTTGCTCACAATGTCACTATAATACAATAAATTATTGTATAAATTGCATGGAAATAGTGTGCTGTGAGTGGTAATCAAACCCAACGTCTACCGTGTCTGTAACCTGGCACTCAACCAGCTGCTCTACCTAGGTCTTACAAAGATAGATTAAATGATTATCATCAAACTAATCACTTCATGCAAGAAATGATCGTTAGAGGCTAAGCCCATCACAAACATTGCTAAGTGACATCATAATTCAGGGTATTCAGGGAGTTACCTTCTTTGATGGGGGCCGTCGGACGGGACAAGAGTCTGGGGGGCTCAGACTAGCTCAAAGGTAAATTCATTCATATCTCCTTTTCTGTAAATAAATATCAAGTTGCATCCATAAGCTGTTATTATAAATAAAACCTCTGGAAGGTGTTTATTTGTCTCTCAGTCTATATTTCTGGCATTATGCAGAATATTCAACATTCTGATTTTAAATCTTATCTGATTTGCTGTATAATTGGTAGCTCGGCGACTATTGTGTAGAGACAGACAGACAGCCAAACCCAGTTATTATCTGACATTGCATGCAGAAGCTAAGGTGAGATATTAGGTGCAATCAAAAAATAAATCCAGACACTGATCCGATATAGTGAGAGGACTAAACCTTTCTCAAAGCTAGGCTTGCTTGATGATTTCAATTATTAAGCTCAGAAATAGTTTTTAGTAGGATTGGTGTTTTAACATAGACATTTCGGGGTAATTGTCATTTGGAAGTAACTAGATTCCTACTGCAAGTACTAAATAGCACTTGAGTACCGTAACTGATATAATACGATTATATATTATAATACAATAACATACCCGATACATTAGATTGTAATATGTAACTGTATAGTATAAATCATATAATTCTCTTTTGATAGATTCGATGATGTCATCAGTGAGTAAGAAGAGTTATCTTTTCATAGTTGTAACATCAGCACTGATATACGCTGTCCGCTGTGATTTTGGAAGCAATTATCACAATGACTACATGTCATTGTACAATCATCCACATATGGAACTCCGGAAATGTAAGTACATGTACATACACATACATACTAGGTACAACCTTTCCATGATTGAAAGGGAGTTTCAAGAAACGTGTTTACTAAATAAATAGTAGCGAAGAGGTTTGAAGGTTAGACTGAGAATGTTCATGCTTCATGTAGTGTTCATGTTCTGATGTGTAGGCTTTTAATCTGATGAATAAGCACATACTGAATTGCTGCATTAAATGGCTATCAACATTGAGTTCTGGGTACAGACGGAGGATGAAGCACTCAAAACCTTCTCTACTGAGCCCTATGGAAGATACTAAATTGGTTTCTTACCCCTGATTCAACACCGCGATTTACACTGTAAAATCCAACCCTTCAAGGTCAATATCAAGCGCTCCATAGGTACGACTGATGAAGACAAATATGCTGCTAACCTAGGTTTCCGATGCATTAGGCCGAACTAAATCCATCAGAGTGTAGCCAGGCTTTAATGTGAGCACTCTAAAGTTATGATTTTTTTGTGATTGGTTCCGTTTTCTTTGGTTCTTGATCTCATTTATGTCTCCATAAGCTGTTTTGTGACACTTTTTCAGTTTTTGAGAAAGTCTCTGATACCAAAACTGAGAACATGGACAGAGTGTTTACCAAGCAGCTAGCCTTAGATCTAAACGATCCTGAACAGGTGCTACTGAACGCTGTATCAACCCCCGACATCTCACAAGATTGTGTCCAGTCTATTATGTTCATTGCTCAAGTTCACCACACTGATATACAGAAGCTTCAATGTGAGTATCAGAGGACCAAATCTCTAATTTAATTCAAATATTCATTACTTTAGTCCATAGTTAGTTACGGACTAATCAACATTGCTCAGATCAGAATCTCTGATAGTATCAATCTTTGATAGTATATATCAAAAAACTTTAGATCTTCTTGAGAGCAAATTTAGTTTCAACTGACTGTGATAAATGAAGCAAACACAGGCAGGTAGAAATCCGGCCTGTCCTTGGAAGGCATTGTAAATTTGCCTTAGGCTTATTACTATTGAAACTAAATGTGATAATATTATACTTTACGTCCGGACTACTAGTTACTAACTGTATTTCGAACAAAGACTCATTTGATTCACAGATTTTGACTCCTTTGGAAAGCTAGGAAGCGGGATCTTACTGGGTCGCACTCACTTTCTTGGCATGTTTGATGAATGCATCAAAATCAACATCCCCATCAACGCTGTAAAGGAAACAAAGATGGTGGAAGATTTTAAAACAAAGTATTGTCATGCTTCGATACCAATCAGCGCTCGGATGGGTTCCTTTGTAAGTTTCTGCATCACTTGACACATCGTGTAATGTGGGTGTAAATCAGTAGGGGCTGCCAAGTCACTAAAACGCAGATGCCGAACTTGAACTTTTTAAAAATACGGTGATCTCTTGTTATTTTTTGCTGTGATTAATGCTTCTTTTGCTGGCTTTTGTCTTGTACAATTCACTCCAGTACATTGCCTTGAAAAGCAGAGGAAAAGTTAACAACATATTATTATTTATATAGGAATTTTTCTTGTTGATTCGGTCCTTTTACGTGAAAACTGGTTTTTGAAGGAGGCATCTCACAAACAGATCTGATTTTTTGCTTTGAAGCTACGGGTCATATTTGACCTTATCTCTTGCAGGTGAAGGTAGGAATTTGCTCCCCTCTTCAGTGTACCGATGCCGATCTGTACAATATTCTCAACACTATTATACCAAAGAATATCAGTTATGATGTATCCTGTCAAGATCAGAGTAGACAACTACCCACGGGAAGTATCATAGCTCTGTAAGTTTCTAAATTCTTTTGAGAGTATCCTAGCTCTGTAAGTTTCATGATTATCTAGTGCTTTTAATGTTCAAATCAAAATCCATCCCCACAAGATCAACAACATTTATTCCATGTTACGCCAGTATTTTATCCACATATTGCACTAGTCTGAGCCCCCCAGACTTTTGCCAACCCCCATCCCCCCCTGCCCGACGGACCTCCGGTAAGTTTCCTAACATCAGAACCAGACTTGGAAGGTGACAGAGCATTTTAGATTTTAATAGAAATGTTTCATGCACACACTTTTCCAATTGTGGGCTTAGCTTCAATGGTGGCTAGTAGTCCTGTTTATGACAAAACAGAGGGTGGGCTGCCCCTAAAGAGGGACACAAGTTGCCCGAATTCCTCTTACTGAGAGTGTGATACATCTTAGTAAACTAGAATGCATCCTAGAGGTGAGGCCATGGTGGACCCCCTAATCGTGAGTGTGCAGCAAGCTGCTAGAAACTGAAACAGGCACTGATCAGCCACCGGCAGTGACACGTTGATCTTAGCCAATAGGCCGAGAAGCTAGTAGTACTGTAGTTCTAGGAGTAAACTTGCAAGTGTCGAAATGTAGGAGTATAGAAAAATGTTGTTTTAGTTTTGGTAACTGTGCAAACATGGTTATCATAAAACATGTATTTAAATTAAAATTATTTTTCAGGTGGTTCATTTCCATGATGATAATTGTTTGCTTTGCTGCCACATTCTACGAATGTATCCTACTTGGGAGAAGGTCATGGTCATATCAGGGATTTCAAACAACAGAAGCAGAGACAACTCCATTAATTAATGGTGGTGGAAAACCAACTCAGGAATCACATGACCAAGGAAACCCTCATACAAGTAAGAACTTATTGATGGGAATTATATTCTTGTGTGAACTCCTCTTACTGTCCTAAGGTAACATCATGTCATACAAAACCATTTTGAAGTAATCCTTTTGTATGCCATGTGGTCTTGGTAGAATTAATAGATTAAATTTCCAAAGCGCTCTAACTATGCTAGACTCTTTGATCGCTTAAACTACGAGGCAATATTTGGAATCATCATACACACTGATGGAAAGTCTAATCATCATTCAAACTCCCGTCCCATTTGTTTTATATTAGTTCCTTTCTACCCAGGTCCTCATATCACCTACAATTGGTCATAATCACGAAAAAAAACTTTGAGTCGTAACAAAAAAACTGCCTGCTTTTGAACAGATAAATTTGCTGTGACAATTTGATCTGGTCACAATCTACCCGCAAGTAATTTGTATAACGCTGATAATTTATTTTCAATTTTGATTTGGTTGATGCTATCAACAGGTAGACTGATGCATGTGTTTGAGTGCTTCTCTCTCTACTCAAACTCTGCCACATTACTGAGCACTGCACAGCCAGCTGGTACTATAAGGTGTATACATGGAATCAGATTCATCTCTATCACCTGGGTGGTAGTCGGACATACTTATATCTTCTACTCAAGTAGACTGGTTGGTAAGTGATATGAGTGTCGTTTCAGTGCTGCAAAACACTATAGTATCCATATAGTATAGCATGGTTTAGTCAAAATTTGATATTTAATCTAAAAGATATCTAATCTAATCTAATCTAATCTAATCTAATCTAATGGTAGCTGAACAAATGCTGACAGAATGAGATGCAACAAAAGATTTTTCCACTTATTCAAGTCAGTCAATCAGTCAGTCAATCAGTCAGTCAGTCAGTCAGTCAGTCAGTCAGTCAGTCAGTCAGTCAGTCAGTCAGTCAGTCAGTCAGTCATTCAGTCAGTCAGTCAGTCAGTCAGTCAGTCAGTCAATCATTGGATCTTGGCCTAGAGAATTAATTTACACCTACTGCGTTATTTAGCCTCCTGAACAGGCTATCTCAAGCTATTATGAAGCGTTTTATGATTGTAAAGTTCTCGTTGCTAATCCCACTTGTCAGATCCATTGACTTACCTTATACTGCAAAGTAGCTCAGGACTTGGTTCTCCTGTCAGAAGAAATACATTTTCAAGCGAGTTCGAATTAATCAAGTCGGATCTCAGTCCGACTCCATTATGAACTAACTTCAACGCAGATAACTGAAATGGATGATTAACTACATGACTGAGAAATATATTTCAATATTGTTTGTGAAAACTTTAAAAATTATGCCTCATTGCAATAATGATGTACCTTTTCACCTAAAATCCCTTATTTTGTAGACAACTTCACGTTTGTTACTGATACCTTTTTGCTTGAGTTTGCATCGATGGCCTTCCTCAACACGTCAGTGTCTGTGGATACATTTTTTGTCATCAGTGCCCTGCTGTTCTCTTACCTGACCCTACGGCACTTTGAGAGAAACAAGACCGGCTTAAAGCAGTTTGTGAAGTCACTTCCTCGCTTCTATTTTCATAGATATATCAGGTAGGTGCAGATACTGAGCATATATCGAGCAGGAGCAGATACTGAGTAGATACTGAGCAGATACTGAGCAGCAAATATTTTAAAGCATGAAAAAATCACTTCTTGGCATCTTGGCTAAGATCAAAGGGTTACTGCCAATGGCTGATTATATGCAGTTTTTGTTTTGGCAGCTAGCTGCACACTTAGTTTTGGAAGTCTTTTATTATGGCCTCACGCTTCTAAGATTATTCTGACATCATTCCCATTATGAAGTTTTAGGGCACCCTGCAACCCTCTTTATGGCCAGCCCAACCTTGTTTTATTTAATAGTACCAAAAGCAGCTTAATCCTGATTGGTTGGCTACCTCTTACTAGTGAGAAAAATCTTCTCAACGCTGTACTCAACATGAAATTTGTTCCCCTATGTAAGCTTTGAAGCAACTGTACGAATTTCACTGCATGTCACCCTAAAGATAGTTATTTGCATAGGAGCAGCCAAAGTATCTCAAGCCCTAAGCTGCACAACTCAAGTTCCCCGAGGTCTAGACTTACTGATTCTCTTTTGGGCGCTTTGGCATAAGTTATCACTTGTGTACGATTACCTAAATACTGTATTGTTTTTTTTACAGACTCACACCGGTATACGCTTATATGATACTGATAGTGAGCACACTGGCCTGGTATACTCTTGATGGTCCCTTGTGGCCGAGAAATGAGTTCAGGTCCATAGAACCTCATTGTGCAAATAACTGGTGGTGGAATCTCCTCTTCATCAACAACCTCGCTGGGCAGACGCAGAGTGTGAGTTTACTAGCTTAACGAACCTTACAGTGGTGTAAAAAAATTAGAGGGGGGTTGGGGCTGAGACATCAGTATTTTGGTGCTAAAGTTTATTGCTGAAGCGCCAAAAACTTGGGAGTTGTTGCCGGATGTTCTTGTTCTACTATTCAACTTTGCTAGCCTGTTTTGCAAATCATAGATGTTGGATGTTTTTATCAGGTACACGAACCATGAAACAATAATGTATTCATATTTTCAATCATTTAACAAACATCTCCCAATCGATAATATGTATGTAACATTATTATTTCTGCAGTGCGCTGGTTGGGGATGGTACCTAGCCTGTGATTTTCAGTTCTACTTAGTGGCTCCAATTTTGGCTTTTCTATTCTACAAGTAAGTAAAAAACTTTCCTTGCTCTAGGTCAAGTCACCAGCACCGAACTGAATCATGGCTCTAGCAACTAGTCGGGGTAAAAGCTTAATTAGTTTTTAAGGTAGGTTGGGGCTTATGACCAGGGACAGAAGGAGCTTTTATCAGCAGGCAACAGTGAGGATCAATCCCCTGATCTTACAACCCTGAGTCTGGCTCTTTACCAACTAAAGCCATTCCTGATTCCATCAGTATAATCAAATAAGGTCATGATCTCAAAATATGTTATATTGAAAGCTGTATTTTCAAATGAAATCAAACTCAGGCCTAAGTGATAGTTGGTTGATTAAAGAAAATCTTGGACGAGCAAACATTTTGGTTGACCTTAAGGGCGAGGACGCAAATCTTTTGCAGGTTGCTCTCTGTCGCTGTCAGGTTAGAGCACACCTAGCGGCATACCAAACCCCTGTAGCCGATGGACTACAGTGAGATCGGAATATAGTAACACTTGCAAGCTGACCAACTGAGCCACCTCCTGCCAGTGGCAGTATGGAAATTTGGGAGGGAATACCCCATAGATCATATTTTTTAAGTTGACCAGGAAGTCAACCTCTTCTTCAAAAAGCTGAGCTCTTCTAATCGCACATAAGTATTATATTGTCCAGATTATTTATTGTCAAACTTTTAATGTTTTGTTTTCTGTTTTACAGATCTTCGTTCTGGGGCTCAGTCATGATTGTATTCACCATTATGGTGAGCTGTTTATCTGCTACAGTTACAGGCTACCAACAGAGAATAGCAATGGCTGTCAATCCTGCTACAGTCAGGCTGAACTTGTGAGTGTTTTTCCCAGCATTACATACCAGACTCATTCTAAAGAACTTAATGTTATCTAAAATATCTAGATATGATTTATATTCTTTTAACTATGAATTATAGAAATAGGATAATCCTGGGTTTTTTTATAAAGTTTCTGCTTGGGATGACAGAATATGGTCGGTATCAGAATCCGGGAATCCAAGAGTCAAACATGATGCAAGCTATTAAGGCTGTATTCCTCTTTATATTGAGGAATAAGAGTTGGTTGGGCACGCAAGTGTCGCAGGTCTGGGTTCGAAGAACCCTCCTGTTTTCTAACTACTGTCCCCTGGTAGATGTCCAATGCGTGATCTGATCTGATCTGATTTTGATGAACCCATCAACCTAAAACATCCTTTGTATATTCATATTTTTAACTCAGCACTCTGCTACCAGATGACCCTTTGCCTGGATATGACGCCCCATGGAACCGCTATCAGTCATATGGAGTTGGCTTGCTGGCAGGATGTATAATCGTTAGTCTCAAGCAGAGAAACTTCAAATTTCCAACCGTAAGTTTTAGGTGAATGAAGAAGTGTCCTTGTTTGATGATTCATATTATGCAACACCTGCAAGGGTGAAAACCGACTGACATATATTCACATAAATAGAAGTTCATAAACATGGTTATTTATACATGGTTTGGTAAAAATGGTTATTTTTATACGGTTGTTGGTTGTGGTTATTGTGTTCAAAAGTCGTTTTGACTTTGACTGATCACAAAGTCCCTTTGGATAAGGACTAGAGGTAATGGAGGTCTGTTTTATTTACTGCAGCTCCAACCTTGTAGCGATATGCTTCATGCTGGGTTAAGGCTGTCATTGTTGAAGAGTGGCACTAATGACTCAGAAACCTAGTTGCCACTAAACACCCTCTTCCTCAACATGGACGGACCTCGGTGCAGTCATTGACAGCATTGTCCTTATTATGATTATATTATGGTTAGAGATTGTACTTTGTTATTTTATAAGTTTGCCCTGAGTGTATTCCTGCTCTTAGCGTCTCCTGTTGTAGAATGAGAGAAAATAATTTTACTTCAGTTTGATGAAGTTTCTATATGGTAGCTTTATAATTAGCATCTTTGATCAACAATCCTAAAAATCCTAATGGTTTGCTTTCGAATTGTAGATTGTAAATCTGGCTGGGTGGGGTTTGTCAGCAGCGCTCTGCTTGACTGTGTTATATGGTCCTTATGATACAAGTATCGGTAAGCGTGTGGAGTATCTTAGTGAAGCCAGCATATACACAGGCCTCGCCAGGACTGCTTGGTCAATTGGTGTGGCATACGTCATCATATCATGCTCTCTTGGGCAAGGAGGTGAGAAAGTTGATTCACATAACTATCATTTTTTTACATAATGATAACAGAATCTTGCGATTGTCATAATTATCTTCTCTACCCGATATATAATACTAGTTTAATTCTAGATTTTTAAGAATCTTTAAGATATTTAATTGGTATTGGTATACAGTACAGCGTTCACATAAATAGTATAGTACATATAGTATATTAGTATTTTGTAGTCCTAGAAATCTCACCAAAGGCCTCCTGAGGGACCTGTGATTTGAAGAGTTTATAGAATTGATTGGCGTAGACACTTTATTCCATACACAAGTAATCTTCAAGTAATGTTATTTATACAGGATGGATAGATGAGTTTCTATCCTGGAAAGGATTCATACCTCTCAGCCGATTATCGTACACTGTATATATCATTAACTTACCCATACTCTCCTCTCTGGGCCACAGTGCTAGAAACGGCAGCTTCTACACACAACAAATGATGGTAAGTTCATCAGGGGTGTCTTTTAATTAGAAAGAGGGATGCTTCACTAAAGCAATATATCACTATATTATCACTTACTTGGTTGGTCTTTCTGTTAGACAAACTCGCTCCTGAATCATTCACTCAGGATTTATATAGTTCCATCGATGACTGAGCGATTTGAAAGCAAGTGAGCAATCAGATTGTGATTTTGGCTGTTTCTATCTGAAAGAGCCCCAGTAGTATTTTTCTCTTCAAATAATCTTGTCACATAAGTCATTCAATCGACAATTAGGGAAGCTATCTACGTTCACTTACGTGTATATAATACTAGAAAAGCTGCAGCAATAAACGTCACTAAACTTCAGCGGAACAGAAAACAGACACTTTGTTTTAACCTAGATTAAGTTGGTTGGCAATAACTATATTATAATTGCAAAGTTGGCAAAGAGAAAGGATTACACTCATATAGCTGTCCATCTTATACCTATGAGGTAGAAACTGAGTATAATTGCCCTATTTCTGGTAGACCTCCTGTCACGGGTGATTGCAAGTTATTCGATTATTTTTGCATCGTCCAAAACTGATCAAGTAGCATAAAACAAATTGGTTGTATAGAGATAGCAAACCGGCAAATACATTATG
The DNA here is from genome assembly GCA_914767715.1 of Membranipora membranacea. Classification (NCBI taxonomy): domain Eukaryota; kingdom Metazoa; phylum Bryozoa; class Gymnolaemata; order Cheilostomatida; family Membraniporidae; genus Membranipora; species Membranipora membranacea. The sequence continues at coordinate 19,821,026 of OU612071.1, forward strand.
ATTTCTGTTATCTTCAACACAATCAAAATTAACAGGTAATTTTATTGAAATATTCATATATACCGTCTATGAATGAAGGGCCTTGTCAACATCTTCAGATTAGGCCGAATTCTTATTTATATTCCCGAGAACCAACAATCCAAAGGATAGAAGATTGGAGTGTGACTGAGACCCATTTCAATAGCCTTATGTGGGCAAAACAATATAGTTTGGCCCAACAAACTACTTCCCTTTAAACAAGGATACTTATACCTTATATACTTTGTTATAATCACCGACCAATGTATCATGACAAATAAGGCTGTGTGATAAAAGAAGTATGGAATTAAATGAATTTTGTTAAAAGCAGTTTAACATACTCTCCGACCAACTTTCTGAGACAGTTGAAGCAAATCACTGCACACAGCATACTTGCCAAGTAATCTAAATACAAAATAGGGAGATTTTATTTTACGGCGATACTGCACCACAACGTGGTGCATCGAGGGTGCGAAGCACCCGAGTCACCCACCTGGGGGTTTGGGGGCGGTGTGAGCCCCCCAACGGGGTACGGGGCGGAGCCCTGTCTGCAGAAGCTCTGAGAGCGTTTCCAGCCACTAGGAAGGGCTAAAAAGGTATATTTGACCCCAAATAATTTCATGTTTGTACTAGTACTAAAATATCAAACTGAGGTGAAATACACTTTAAACAATTACAATCAATCCATGGGCCCCTGGGACTCTTACATACATGCCTTTACATTGTCAATGTCCAGTATCAAACACCCCATTGGCAAAGTAGAGGCATGTAAGTCCCAGGGGCCTTTGCCTGTCAAGACAGGCTACAAATGCCAATGCAATTGCATCATCAAGATCTGAAAATGTGCTCAGTCACAGACAGTGAGAATCCAGATAAGGTACTATATTTTTGTTTGACTAACATTAAATATGTTTCAAAGTCTATGGTCCGAGCTTTGTTAAATTGTAGTGGACCTACCTTTGGAATTGTGAGGTTTCTATTTTCCTTCACTTAAATTTAACTAGAGTAGACAGTACAAAATTAATACTAAAAATTGTGTGATCTGAAAGGAAATGAGAACTAAAGGTATGCACTTGACTAGCTACTTTATATTGTGACCAATGGCAGTCAGTGTTGTGAGTTATGAGAGGATGCTATTGGTCATTTACAATAATAGGCTGAATCTTAACAGAACAGGTAAATTTGTTAGGATTGTTTAATTTGATAATTCCTTTCAATTTTGTGTGCAAAGACCTTAACAGTAACTAGTCAAAAACAACATGTGCTTGGATAACTATCAAAAAATTGCGATTGGACTGTTTTCTCTAAAATCTGGAGGAAATAGTGAGATTTACAAAAAGTGGGAGGTGGGTGTAAAAATCTGGAGGGTCACGTCTAAATCGGGAGACTTGGCAAGTATGTCACACAGGATCCTCATAGGAATGAACTTTGGATCTCACTCTAAGTTTGGACCTAACTCTTATTTTGGATGTAATTGAACTTTGGATCTAACTCTTCAGCCAGCTTTAGAGAAATTGAGTTCATGCAGACATAAATGCATTCATTTATCTGCTGTACCAATCATTGTCTGTCTTTGTTTAAATTGACCAATCACTGTCTGTCTTTGTTTGACCAATCACTATCTGCCTGTTTCTAATTTTAGGTTACAGATCCTCTGCTGATAATCACACTCTCTTTTCTGATCTCCTATCCGTTCTCGCTGTTCTTTGAGCAACCTTATGCAAGACTAAATAAATTACTATAATCACTTGTGGAAAGAGTGACAAGGCAATCGGAAATGGAAGCTCACAGAATGGAAACGAAGCGAACAGAGATGAGAACAGGTCGATCGTTGAAAATACTCACCAAGTTAAAGCTGACAATCAATATTCATGATATCTGATTAAGTTTGCTGTTTTTTTATCGTGGAAGGAGATTTTTTTATTATAATCCAAATTTGTTGTTATTTTTGGATAGGACTTCTGATAACAAGCAACTTTGATGCTCCCAATTCTATAATTATATGTGTGAGTGTGACGGATCTCTCACCATGTATGTTTACCAGATGAAGAAATATTCAAACATATATCGTAAATCAATCATTTTTTAAAAATATATTTTGCATGCATGTTAATTTTCATTCCTTTGATAACTAAATGCTTCTCGTATATTTCATACACTTCTTAAAATTACATCTTTCATTTCAGTTATTACAAAGAAACAGTTCAAGTCAAAACTCTCCATTTGATAACCATCGCCGCAGCACCGAGGGAACATATAGAATGCTTATTTGTATCACTAATCATCATGATGAATATATTTACCTTGTAAGTGTTTTGTCTCACAGAGCATGATTACGTGCAAAACTGGGGATAGATGTAAATTGTAATTATATGGTAGGCTGTGACTTAAATATAACAATAAACAGTAATATCAGTGAAGATAGTTATTAGATTAAACGTCCAGACAGATTCATGTCACCACATAATCTGATTGCAAACTATACAGCAGCATGGTGTAATATTATGCAATACCCACTTGCAGCAGTAGGAAAATGATCTCCTTGTTGATATCTGGTCTATTGACGCTCTTAACTGAGAGAGAGAGGAGAACTGAGAAATAACTTTTTCAGCGGTGTTGGGTGGATGTTTCTTGCTGATTCTTAAATTCATTTCTGAGGTAAGCAGAGTTCCTTTTTAATTTAATTGATAATTCATTTATTACTCCATATATGCATTCAGCTTACAGCTTTGTTTTGGTGTAACCGTTCGTCTGTAGTCTTGTAAGTAAGCGGTATAGTTTTATTAAGCGTCTAAATTGATTTGGTAAAAATTATATCTAGAGTTACAGTGTACTAAACCATAACTATTATTTATTATATTATATACATAACAATTATATATTCTGCACGATTCTGAGTAGTGAATAGCGGGTTAGCTAATTAGCCCATCAATCCATGGTGAGATTGCGCATTCGGCTAGCATGTTTGATATTCACTGCCAGTCCAACTTAAGGAGTTTTGAAGGTTCCTTGATCCAACTCTTTTGCTGTTGAGGCAGTTTAATTTTGTCTCCTTGTCTATAATTTTGACTTTTAGTATGCTAAATGCTGAAGGCTCTTGATTTTCACTAGAATCTTTTTCGCTGGTTAATTGTTAGCTGTGATTATTGATGACAGGGAAAGGCCAAGCCCGGTAATTATAAAACAATACCCAACCTTACCTAATCTTACTCAAATCGACACAACTAAACCTGACCAACCTAAACTAACACATCCCTAACATTCCTAGCTCACTGGGTACCTCGAAGACCTTCCTAAATTTTACATTGACTAAGGCACTGATGATTGCTTCTCTTGGGTTGACTTTTTTACAGAGCGCTCGTATTACCCTAAGCAATTTAATCCTTAGGGCATGTGAAATTATCCTTGTTATTCTCATTGTGTCGTTGTTTTTGATAGGTTTGATGATGTCATCAGTCAGTATGGTGAGTTATCTCATCATAATTATAACAGGAATGCTGATATACACTGTACATTGTGACACTTATGATGGAAGCTCTGAACATGATGACTATGTGTCATTGTACCATCATCCATATATAGAACTCCAGAAATGTAAGTACATGTACACTAGATACAAACTTTCCAAGGTTGTGGGTATTTTCAAGTTGTGTGCTTACCAGATATAACCTTTAGGTTTGCAGTTTAGTTTAGTTTCAGTTTAAGTACAGGTTCGGGTGTGCAGGCTTTTATCTGATGTCCTTCAAATGGCTATTCATACTGATTACATACGGATTCTGGTGACTAACTCACTGAAGTAATAATTCAGCTAGTAATTCTTTGGACCTCACTTGACTCTGCTGAGTTGTAGTAAAAAGCTAAACAATCCTTTTACCTAATTCTTCAACGAGATGACACAGCAAACTGTGAATTGAAATTGTTGTTTAAATTTTCAAATCCAGTAAATGAGAGCTACCTAAGGATAGTTATATTTTCACAATTGGCCTAGATAGAGAAAAATATGTGAGTAAAGTACAACCATATTTGACCTTTTAAAGAGTTATTTTGGTAGCGTTAGTGGCTGTTACTTTAAGGGTTACACATGGTTGATTTCAGAGTTAATTTTGCGCTGGCACAGAAGCTAAAGAAGTACCCATTGTTCTGTTTAAGTAGGAGCATCATTCACCTGATAAATGGTGGAATCCAGAGTAATCTGTCAACAAGTGATTTTACAGGACAAATAACCTGTATGACCAGCAGCAGAGTAATTTGAGGGTAGGCTAGGTTACAAATCCAAGAAATTAACACTTAACAGCATGATAGGAGACCAGATCTACTGCACTTTTTGCTGGCAATCTTGCAGCGGGGATGTTCATAAGCGCTGAGTGGGAAACATCAGTTTCAGCTAGCTCGCCAGCCCTGCTTATGACAAAACAGAGGGTGGGCTGCTGCTAAAGAGGGATGCAATTTGCCCGAAGTCCTCATACTGAGATGTGATACATCCTAGAAAACTAGAATGCATCCTAGAGGTGAGGCCATGATGGACCACCTAATCGTAAGTGTGCAACAAGCTGCCAGACACTGAAACAGGCACTAATCAGCCATTGGCAGTGACACTTTGATCTTAGCCAAGCCATTGTTTTTATAGGGCTGGTCTGATGGTCCACCCTCACCAAGAATTATTTTTAAATTGTGTTCAACTGGTTCGTTACACATTTCATTGAGTTAAATCAGAAGAATAAACCATCGCCTTTGAGTATGCTAACTGGCATGTTAGTCTATATTTTTTGTTCTTGTAAGACAATCATTTCTATTTGAAATATGATATAATCAAAGTTGGTTTCTTAACAAGGGAACCAATTCCTACTCACTTAAAATTCGTTCGAAAATACGATAATTATAGGATTAAGAGTGTTTATAATTTATAATCATCTCAAATGGACTGGTGAGTTATCTGTACCACAATGGCTTTTGCTTACCTAAATCTAATGTCAACTAGATAATAATTGGTGGAGATTACCTTGGGTACACTCAAGAATTACTCCATGGTACTTTACCAATTCAATTGACAGTGACTAGAACTTAAAATCAGTGGAACTACCGGTAACTAGCAAAAATAAAGGCCAGGTTATGCAATCAATGCAATTTTGACTTCACTTTCACAACATGAGTGCAACACAATACCTAAATCAGTTAATAATTTATTGGTGTGGCCAATTTCAGCGAAACACAGTATATCACATGGTTAAATGCAGTCAAACACCATCATTTACATTATCGTTTGTTTCACATGTTCAATGCGCTAGCTAGCTTGATGATCAACTATTTAAGCAATCAAATGGTTATATGACTGCTCTATCCCATTTAGGTTTACTCTGATTTTACGCTGTTCCAGCAAATAAGCAATTTTCGCTCTTTTTTTACACAGCAATCAAATATTCTCATGCTAAGATGACTTTACTCTTATTGAAACAGCATTGTGAGTAAAGTATGCGCTTATTTAAACTGAAGATTGCACTGCTCTGATTTCACCGACAATTTGGATGTTTTTCACCCCATTATTTTTCTCTGTGTAGTCTTTCCTCGTTTCAATATACTCATTGAATTGTTATGTGACTCTTTTGTAGTTTTAGAGAACCCAAAATCTGAGAATATAAAAAGGGTCTTTACCAAGCAGTTAGCCTTAGACCTCAACGATCCTGAACAGGTGTTACTGAACGCTGTATCGACCCCCGGCATCACAGATGAATGTGTCGAGTCTATTATGTTTATAGCAAAGGTTCAGCGAAACGACATACGAAAGCTTCAATGTGAGTATAGAGAGGACCATATTTCCAGTTTGATAAAATATTCCATTCTGTGGGCCAAAAAGAACCATAGTTCTGCGGACAGTTTAGGCTTCTCGATTAGCTAATCAATATTGCTAACTGTCTTGTCACAATATCGGACAATTTTATTAGAATGGGTTCTTCAATATGGCCTCTATATAGATCTTCTTGCGAGCCAATTGCAAAACTGCTGATATTATATGTGCCACCTTAGGATCCAGTAATAAGCTACGTTTCCGTGAGCTCAATTTATGTCTCTTTAGTAGGAAACCGCTTCTGTTTCCATGGTCAGATATTGAGCTGAAACTCTGAAACTAACTGTCGCAAGTTGGGACTTGACCTAAAGTCTCCCAACTGCTTGTTTAGAAATCCTGCAATGTTTGCTACTGTATTTTTAATGAAGAACTCTTTGATTCACAGACTTTGACTCATTTGGAAAGCTTGGTAGTGGTATCTTAATGGGGCACATTCACTTCCTTGGCATGTTTGATGAATGTATCAATATCAACATCCCTATCAGTGCTGTCAAGGACACAAATATGGCGGAAGATTTCAAAACAAAATATTGTCATGCTTCGATACAATTTGGCTCTTACAGAGCTTCCTCGGTAAGTTCCGCAACTGATATCCTTAAATTGGGTCGTCAGTAACTTGGGGCTGCCAAGTCACTAGGAGGTAACTCAGTGGGTTGGGTTTGAATCTCGCTACTGACTACTGGGCTCAATTGATGCCAAATGTGTGCTCCGTCCTGCCTGCAAACTGAGAGCAACTTGGTACCGAATAAGGCGGCTACGCCAACACCTTTAATTCTCAGTCTTCGGACAGAGACAGAACTTGCAATTTTAACACATCTTTATTAACCAAGATGCCAAACTATAGAATAAAGAGGCTGATGATTTATTATAAATACAGCTTTTTATAGTTATTAGTTTTGAATTTTGTTGTTGATATGGTCCCTTTACTTGAGAACTGGCTTTTAGTGATGGAGTAAGACTCACAGATCAGATATTTTGCTATTATATTATATGTGAGTTTATTTCCTACAGATAAAGGTAGGATTATGCTCCTCTCTTCAATGTACTAATGATGATCTGCACAATATTCTCAGCACTATTATACCAAAGAACATCAGTTATTATGTATCCTGTCAAGATCAGAGTAGACAACTACCCATAGGAAGCATCATAGCCCTGTAAGTTTCTAAATGCTTTGAGAGTATTGTAGCTCTACAAGTCACTAAATTCTTTAGGGAGTATATATAGCTCTATAGTTTAGCAAGTCTTCCATTCATGTGTTACATCAGCATGTTTCCTAACAGTAGAGCTAGACTTTGAGGTAACCTGTCTTGGCAAACATTATTCGGTGGGGGGGGGGGGGAAACAGAGCTTTTCAACTCTTGCGAGCGATCTATCAAGAAAGGGAGTTGTCACCTTTTGAAATTGCGGAGCTTGTCGAGACAGGCCACTTGGAAGGTGGCAAAGCAAATTGGAGATTAATAGAAAAATTGCAATTCACACTGTTCCGATTGTGGGCTTATGATCATTGATAGCTAGTATTGCCATCAAACACCGGCAAAATTATGTAATGTAGGAGACGATCGTCGAGTTTTTTCTTGCTAACTTGCTGTACAAGCTTGGATATCATAAAAACATTTTTGTTAAAACTACTTTTCAGGGTATTCGTTTGCATGATGATATTTGTTTGTGTTGCTGCCACATTCTACGAATGTATCTTACTAATGAAAAAGTCATGGTCATATCAGGGATTCCAAGCCGCAGAGGCAGAGACAACTCCATTATTATTTGGTGGAAAACCAACTCAGGAATCCCAGGACCAAGGAAACCTACATATAAGTGAGAACTTAATCATGAAATAAGTTTAAGCACACAAGCTGTGCCAAGATGGCTGGTAGTATCATCCAGGTATCATCACATTATCAACCACTTTTCCCAAATTTGAAGGGATATTGGAGTGCTTCCACCAGCTATCCTGGCACAGCTTAAGCGCGAGACTATATACTGATTTGGTCTAACGGCAGTCTTTAATTTTGAGTAATAATTGAAATGGTCGATAATCAGCTAGCTACTGTGCTGGCTTTGATTGGTTGGTGGGTGGAAGAGAGCCAATGCCAGGTCAGAAAGTAGTTTCTGAAAGTACCTATATATATATATTATAGTGAGTGTGAATGAATGCAGTTTCACTGTCATTATATCTCATGAGATGCTCTCTGTGACCTTGCATTGGCTCTCTTTTCCAACCCAAGAGCCAATAATGTCAGAGCCATGCTTGTCATAATCAGCCAATAAGTAAATGCTTTTCATGTAGTACCGCCTTTGATTGATTCTATTTATATCTAACAGGTAAACTGATGCGTGTGTTTGAGTCGTTCTCTCTCTACTCTAACTCAGCCACATTACTGAGTACTGCACAGCCAGCTGGTACTATAAGGTGTATACATGGCATCAGATTCATCTCTATCACATGGGTGGTAGTCGGTCATACTTTTGGCTTCTATTGCCTCAGACTTGCGGGTAAGAATTAGTTTTCTTTTTATTTATCTATTCATTGAGTTTCGCTCAAATTAACCTAGACTCACGTAAATTAAATTTAACTTGCTGAACTCAACACATATAAAAGGGAAACACCCGAAGGTGCTGGGGGCTTGAAAGCACCCTAAATTGGACTTGAGCCCATAACTCCTGTGGCACCATTCACCTGGCAGTGAATAGCATGCGCCATCTCGCCATCTCACCATTCCCAATAAAATAGTATAAATACGTAGAAAAACGGCTATAATAAAAACATACAGGTGTTGGTAGCGTGGTTCACAGGATAATTAAAATATGGTAGCCTGAATAATACTGTCCTCTCAGGGTTAGGGAACACTCAAATATAGCTCAGATTAATCAAGACTTGATCTTTATTTTGAAAATCCAGAAAGTTAAATCTAGCAGAAAATTTGCTCACTTTATGAGGTGCAAAGAACAATTTCACCACTACCCGAATCAATGAATGAATAGAGCTTGCTATCTAAGCGCGGCCTATCGGACAAATTTTACACCCCTTGCATTATTGCAGTAAATATTCTTAACTTAGCAAGAATTGTCTTACAAGTATAGTAACAACCCCATCTTACTTATCCAGTAATACTTATGTCAGTATGGGCTGATTATTGAGCCCGCTGTTATTTTGAGCCATTATGGTGGGTTAACTATGATCAAAAACTCACTTTTCCCCTTTGGCTTTTCTCATGCTGCTAAAAGATCAAAGGTTACGGTTCTCCTGTTAGTATAAGTATGAATCAAATCGAAATTTTGAAGGAATCCAGTCAGACTTCTGTTCCACTGCATGTTCCAACTTTAAGGAGCCGCTGGATCTCCGAAACTCTAATCTCATAGTATAAACACAAAGTTAATATTAATGTAAAATCTCTCAATGATGAATCTCTCAAACTATGATCAATGGAAACTGTTTCCTCAATGAGGAATAACATGCATAAGAAATATTTATCAATACTGTCAGTGAAAACCTGTAAAATATTTGCTACTCATAGATGAGTTCCTATACTTTATGACCTTGAATCCTTATAGCTGAGTTTCTATATTTCTTGACATTGAGTCCTTATAGCTGAGTCCATATACTTCTTGGCCTTGAATCCTTATAGCTGAGTTCCTATACTTCTTGACCTTGAACCGATCGATGTTGCTGACACCATTCTGACTGAGTTTTCGATGATGGCTTTCATGAATGCAACAGTAGCTGTTGATACGTTTTTTGTCATTAGCGCCCTGCTGTTTGCTTACCTTACCCTGAGGAACTTTAAGAGAAACGAGACAGATGTCAAGCAGTTTGCTAAAACACTTCCTAGTCTCTATTTACATAGATATATCAGGTACGCAGAGATTAAAATTAGGTTAGATTCATTTAAAATCCTCTACAGAACAATTTTGACAAATCATTGAAATGGAGTATTATGTAGTTAAAGATTGACAAAAAATGATTGGCAATAATGAGCTGGAATAAAAAAAACTGAAACTAATTATAGATTAAAAAGGTGACACAAGACAAAATACTGGGCAGCTAATGTTTAAGAGTCACAAAACACATCTCATACCTGATTGAATAGCTTCCCTTATCTAGGAAACAAATCTTTTCAACTCTACTCACTATGAAAGTTGTCCCCTTTTGAGGGTTATAAGTATTAAACATGAACAACTGATGAATTTTTCCAGGGAATACCACTCTTAAGTCTGTCATTTGCATTAGATTTGCCAAAACTTTACACCCAAGACCACAACTGTGGCTTTAATTAGAACACCCAGGGTTCCTGTAGGTTTGGCGGTTCCCCTAGATTTGGGGGTTTCACTTAGTTTGGGGGTTCCCCTAGGTTTGGACGCTCTTCAATATACAATCTGACCTACATATTTTACAGACTGACACCGGTATACGCTTACATGATACTGATAGTGAGCACACTGGCCTGGTATACTCTGGATGGTCCCTTGTGGCTGAGAAATGAGAACAGATCCATAGAACCTCATTGTGCCAAACACTGGTGGTGGAATCTCCTCTACATGAATAACCTTGCGGGACAGGACCAGTCGGTGAGTTTGAGTGGTCTACAGAACCTCACACTACGGTTGTAAAGGGGGGGGGGGGGGGGGTTGGTGTTAAGACAACAGTACTTTGGGTGTACTTTCTTTTGATAGTATTGATTAAAAAAGTGTGTTGCTGAAATTGAGATTCCCAAAACTTTTGAATTGTTACAGCTCTACTTTTCGCCCCTGGGAGCTTGTTTCGAAAATCACAGAAATTCAATTCAAGAACTAAAAAAATATTATAAACATAATATAATATCTCACATTTACCAAAAACTCCCAGCGCATAACCTAATGATGTTTATTCCTGTAGTGCGCTGCTTGGGGATGGTACCTAGCCTGTGATTTTCAATTCTTCCTAGCTGCTCCATTTCTGGCTTTTCTTTACTACAAGTAAGTCAATTAATGTATTTGATCACACGCTCCAAATACAGAAATTTTTTACAGCTAAAGTTATCATAAACATGAATTTTACTGCCTAGTTAGCGCAGTGACATTAGGGAACAGCCCTTAGATCCTTTGTTTGAGCTAAAAAACTGATTCTTCAGAGGCACAACCAAGATGAACACCATTGGGACTCAATTGCACTATTGCATTGCATTGCCTGCGAGGTATAAATGGAAAAGTATCAATTGAATATATCAAACTTTCAAGGGTTTTCAACATTTTCAACATTTATAATTTATAATGTTGGCTCAGAAATTACATAAGATTAGACAAGATTGCTTGTGTTGGTAATTTTTTGTAGGACAAGTCACAATAGTGTAGCTGACACTCATTGTATCACCATTAAAAATCTGAATTATACTATTAGCAATAAAACTGCTTGAAATCATATTTTGGTTGTTATGCATAGTGACATTGACACAAAAGTATTTAGGTCAAACATTTCAGAACTAATCGGAAGGACAGCGCTCTTTCTCAATAAGCTGATGAACGTCTTTGATCCACACAACAAGTAACATATTCTCACTATCTGTCTATAGTATTTACTGTTTTTCCGCATTCCAAGAATGTTTTCTTATTAACATTAAGTCGTTTGAACAAAGATAAATGACTAGTGTTTCTTTCTTTTTCTCTACAGATCTTGGCTGTGGGGCTCAGTGATGATCATAATCACCATTATGATGAGCTGTTTATCTGCCACAGTTACAGGCTATCAACAGAGAATACCAATGGCTGTTAATCCAGCTACAGCCAGGCTAAACTTGTGTGTTTTTCTCTCAGCATTCCAGTTCATACTTTATTTCATATTCTTTCCTTCTGGAGGAGGTAGTTCAACTGGTTTAAATAGAGGTGCTTCAAGGGCATGGCAGTCATGTTCGGTGCCAAGTTGCTCTCAGTTTGCAGGAAGATTGGAGCATCTAGGACATCTACCAGAGCCCATGCAGACTGAGGCAAACTTAATGATTTAAACTTAAATCCTTTTTTATTTAAAAACATGCTCAGGACCATTGATAGCCAATGATTCAATTCATCACTTAAAGACTACCCTAAGTCCAACTCATGTTATAGTCAGGTAGTTAATTATGTTAGTCGTGTCAAATTTGCATGTCAAAAGAATTCAATGCTCTATTTGGTATGAATCATAGATGGTGGAAAGAGTGCGTTCCATAAGGAAAGGTAAGTCTCTGCTGTGCAATACAAAAAACAAGCACTTCCTGCAGTCCTTTGGTCTTTGGGTAAACTTTAAGATAAACCCGTCAAACTAAAACATCACTATAAAAGCTCTATTCTTATCTTGTTACCTCAGTACTCTACAGGTCCCAGATGGCCCTTTACCTGAGTATGACACCCCATGGAATCGTTATCAGTCATATGGTGTCGGTTTACTAGCAGGATGTATAATATTTAGTCTCACGCAGAGAAACTTCAAATTTCCAACTGTAAGTTTCTGGCAAATAGAAATGCCTTGATAAATGATAAACAATAATGTGAAAAAGTTCAAATATATTATCATAAGTTGTGATAAAAAGTTCACGCTCTATATGCATACAAATAAATAGATACACGCACAGGTCTTCAGCTAGAAACTATGAGTCAAGCGCTGTTTCGAGGCCTTCTCTAGTACAACTTCATCATGGCTGGCCCCAGCAGCATGAAGCCTCCCCTGTGTGTTGATGAGCATCTCAATCAATCTCAACAGTCCCTCAGTGCATTTTGTCAGTTTCGGTGTTTTGACATAATTGGTGTGTTTACGCTTTTCCGCAACTTTGAATGCTCATCCGATATCGTTGAGTCATAATGTCTTTTTAAAATCCAAGTTAGCTCTTCCCACGATACCTCTGCCGAAAGAGAGTGTATTGTGTTATTATTAAATTGCCTTAAATGCCTGGGTGATCTATGTATGCCTGATTTGTCAAGGTGTTTAGGAAAGCAAAAAGCGACCACTGTTCATATCAAAGCAATCGCATAGCGAAGAACCAATTTTTTTTCTTTCAACTAAACTCACTCGCACATGACATTGTTGAATTTGCTGGAACCAAGGGTCTAGAAGGGTCTAAAGTATGTCATTTCCCCTGATTAACTCTGAAATATCTTTGACAAGTCTACTTTTGACAAATGCTGTTTAGTGAAGTATGATGTATACTCCAGTTTGGGGAAGTTTGAATGTCAATTTCTAGGTAGCATCTCAATCAACGACCCTATCAAAACCCCACAACTTTTTTTTTGTAGATTGTAAATCTTGCTGGGTGGGGTCTGTCAGCGGCGCTCTGCTTGACTGTGTTATATGGTCCTTATGATACAAGTAGCGGTAAGCGTGTGGAGTATCTGAGTGAAGCCAGTATATACACAGGCCTCGCCAGGACTGCCTGGTCCATCGGTGTGGCATACGTCATCATATCATGCTCTCTTGGGCAAGGAGGTGAGAAAGTTGGTTCAAAATAACTGTTGCAAAACTGCTTTCCTCTCATATGAAAACAGAATCTTTGGCTCATTGTGATATATGCTTTATCCCATGTATGATACAGGATTCTTATCTAGTAAAATTTAATTCTTCAATGTTTTACAATTTGAAAGTGGAATTGGCATTGGCAGCGTTTAGATAAGTTTGGTGACAAAGCAGTGCCCATAATGATTGTGTAGTGGAAAGCCTTCATGATTGACATGCGATTTGAAGAGACTATACATATGATTGCACTAAATACATGATTTGATATACATAAATTTGACTCCACACTACATATCCAAACCAAGTAATTACAGTGTAAGCTGGTCAGACTTTATAATTCAGAACTCCTGTTAATTGGTCCCTTCAACCAGATCTCAATTCATTTAAATGACACTTAAGGTTATGATACCAGCGCAGACCGATTGGGACATTTTATATACCGTTGGAAAGCCGCTGAGCTACTGATCGCTAATTGCTCATCAAAAACGTGATTGGATTACGTTGCGTCATTTTATCGGAGAAATGAGGCCGAATAGGCTGTTTATAGCAAAGTGGATGGCTGCGCTACATTGATTGCTAGAAAGTTCTAAACATTTGACATTCATTCTTAGAGACATAGTTCATCCTAATTTTAAGTTGAAAATAATATTTGATGAGCCCAAAATGGCTGTTTACGTCACGTCATAATGCCGAAAAACACCTTAAAAAGCCCCTTAAATTGGCTGTTTGGGCATTCTGTGTGGCGCAATTCGAGGAAGACTAATACATAGTGCCATATTCTGTTGGCATTTCCTGTTTGTACTATGCTTAATCAAAGCGGCTTCGTATGTGAGAATTTTCAAAATAAATTTGTCTGGCCTTAGTGCTGGACCTTTTGACAGCATGTTTGACGTTAATGATAAATGGGGCAAAATGTATTTACCTTTGAAGGTCTATGCTGATATTGGTACATTTGATATACTGCTGAAATTTGTAGTGTGTGTCATTTAAACAGCAATATAGTGAAAAAAAGCGAAACAAAAATTTGGCTCCTTTTTGTTCGAACTGTCTCAAATCGTTGCTTAAAATATCGCATTATATCATCAAAGTTAAAAAACCACACGCATTATGACGTGACGTAAAAAGCCATTTTGGGCTCATCAAATATTATTTTCAACCTCAAATTAGGATGAACTATGTCTCTAAGAATGAATGTAACCTGTTTAGAACTTTCTAGCAATCAATGTAGCGCAGCCATCCACTTTGCTATAAACAGCCTTTTCGGCCTCATTTCTCCGATAAATGACGCAACGTAATCCAATCACATTTTTGATGAGCAATTAGCAATCGGTAGCTCAGCAGCTTTCCAACGGTATATAAAATGTCCAAATCGGTCAACGCTGGTATCATAACCTTAATTCAGACGATGCCTGATTCAAATGAACTGCACTGAGGACTGAAGTTGAATCAATCTTCAAATTATGTTATTTATACAGGATGGATAGATGAGTTTCTATCCTGGCAAGGATTTATACCTCTTAGCAGATTATCTTACACTGTCTATCTCATAAACTCACCTATAATCACTTCACTGGCACTCAGTGCTAGAAATGGCAGCTTTTACACACAACAAATGATGGTAAGCTCGGTTATATGACAAATGGACCAAAAGAGAAATGTACCAAAGACAAATGGACCACATGACAAATGGACCTCAAGACAAATTGACCACACACCAAATTGCTATACCAACTAAAACTATGCCATTGACTATGTGCATTGAGTGTCAGACCTCTAGCTATAGTGAATCACAATGTGGTCAATTTGTCTTGTGGTCCATTTTGTATGTGGTCCATTTGTCTTGCGGTCAATTTGGTGAGTGGTCTATTTATGGGGGTTCCAGAAAATTTATAAGTAGGCTTTTTCACTTTCAATTTTTGTCACATATATGAACTTCTGTCAACTGATGCTAATGATTTGCAAGTCATGCTATCCCAGTTCACTCAGGCCCGCTTTAGATAATTTAGTTCATCAGACATACAGTGCAGTTCACTTATTCCAAACCTCTGGGGACGACAAAAAATTTTTCTAATTAAGTAGAGTCTGAATTAAGTGACATGAGAATGCACTTAGATCTGAATGAAGGGACCAATTTTCCTTGTCTGAATCAACAGGAGTTCGGAATTATAAAATCTGAATTAATAGAGTCATGGAAACAAAACCAGCTTAGTACACCATCTCTGCTGTACCGTCCACATCTGTCCTTGTTTGATTGACAGGTTATGGACTCTATTGTTATGCTCACAATCGCCTTTCTGATATCATATCCCTTCTCACTGTTCTTTGAGCAACCTTATGCAAGACTGGATAAATTGTTAATCTCTGGTGGGAAGGTGAAGAGTACTGCCAATGGGAGCTCACAGAATGGAAATGGAATAAACAGTGATGAAATCAGATCAGGCATAGAAAACAATCACCGAATCAAAGCTGAAAATCGAAATCAATATTCATAAGCTCCAATTTTTGTTGCTTTTTTGTCATCAGGGGGAGTTTATATCATGGCGCTTATTTTGGATATGACTTTCTGGGTAACAGGGGACTTTTATTCTACTTATACTAAAATGATATCTCTGAGTATGGCGGATTTAACAATGTAAGTTTACCACATGAAGGAATATATTTATGTGTATAATACATACATTTATTGTCAATCTTTCTTAAGTATTGTACATTTTTTGTATGGAATGACAGAAAAAATTAGGGAAAGCGGAAAGACAGTGGAAAAAAATGTACAAGTGATAATGATTAACAAGACTGACAGTAGTCACAGTACATTCATAGAAGATGTTAACTAATTGTTAAGCGTATGGTAAACAGTTTCAAGTAGTAATTATTGTGTTGTATTTGGTTGTTGCAAAATTAATTGTCTCTACATAAAGGTTTTAATTCTCTAAAATATAGTCTTCCGGAATGAAATTTGCAGTCATTGAATGTCAATTATGACATTCAAAAATACAAGTGATGTGACCAGCTGACGTCAGAGGTAATGGTTGCAAAGGAAGAATACTGTACATGGGCAACATCTTGATCCCTAACAAAGGGACCTAACAATGGGACCCAAAAATGGGACCGTTTCATTCAAATGATCGCAATAATACTGTTGATGTTTCACTGAGAGATACTGAATCAACAAATGGGAAGTGAACAACCAGTACCCAATATATTAAAGACACAAACAGAGTTACGTTGCAGGAATAACCTTGTCGAAGGTTATCATCATGACGCTACAAGTATTTGTAGTATCTAGATTAATACATAGTGCAATGTACACCAATAATAGTGCAATGTCATCCCTTTCATATTGATGATCAATCCTTGAACTGCCCTCCTTGATAATAATGTTTTTAACAAATTTACCTAATGCATAACAATATTTGTTTCGTGCATGGTCTTATGTGTTATTTATGACTTGACCAGCTATTAAAAAAATTGGTATATAAACACTTATGTAGGCAGCAGTGTAAGAGCTGCCACTGGTTCACTGCATAGAAACCGTTTTAGTCTTTTAATGTTAACCAAATATCCATGACGAACAATCTCATTGCCTATATTTGTTAGGTTATTTTGAGGGGGTTGAAATGTCTGCAAATAATTGTTGCTTTGTTATATTATGCCTCACTTGTAGGTTTATGAAAGATAAAATGATACTGTGGTCGCTGCTTATATAAAAGTCAAGTTTACCTCTGAGCTGCACAGTGTGATATCTTAGTATCTACAATGAATAAGGAGATTAGCATATTTTTGCAAGGTTATCTTTCGACCTTAACATATACATATGGTGACTCAATTTAGATAACTTATGGTATAATTGTTAGTTTACAAATCATATGGAAAACTCTCTAGGCCCTTTAAGTTTCAATAAATGGTATAAGCTTGGAAAAATCATGGCACAAAAAATTAATTTGGACCAAACTAGATCTTTGAGAGGGGAGGGGAGGGGGGGGGGGTTCATTTGCTTTTTGATGGAGGGTTCATGAGAGAGGCTAGTTTTTATCATCTATCATCGTTGTCAAATACTTTGGTTGATTTGTCTAGCCTTAGTTCTTTCAATTTCAATTTTCATCTTTACAATGTTCTTCAAACTACTTCAATTTAATATATCGAAATGGAAAAATATCAATAATAAATCAAAAGGATATTTTACCATATTGAATATGTGAACATCTCAAAGTCTTTATCGAGTGGTTCATGTTTTTTTAATTACATTTTTCAGAACCTAAAAATTGCTCAAGAAGACAGTTGTAAGCGATGGCAACATTTTTGAGATAATTATTATTAAGAGATTTGATTATATAAGAATCTTGTCTTAGTAAATGATGCAAAGAAACTTAAAATTGATCAATGATATAGTTAGGTGTCATGTGATTCAATATCTTGTAACAATAAATGGCCTTGAAATAGTAAGCATGCTTGGGCAATTAGAGAAGAAGTCTCTATGCTATGACAAGATCTTTAATTATATAGAAGACTGTTTGATAAACCTAATAATAAATAGTAGAACCAGATAAAAGAGCTTATTAGATTTATGGTCTAGACAGACTGATTCATGTCACCATGTAATCTGATTGTAACCTATACAGCAGCATGGTGTAATGTTGTGCAATACCCACTTGTAGCAGTTGGGAAATGATCACCCTGTATATACCTGGTACATTGGCGTTCTCAACTAAGGGGGAGGAGAACTGTAAAATAATAGTTGCGTCTTCAGTGGAGATTCCTTGCATTCATGAATGTTGTCACAGAGACTTCTTTCTGAGGTAAGCTAAGTTGGTTTCATTTTTATTTTATTTGATATCTGAGTACTTAGCAGAGGCATATTCATAGATAGGGTCACAGGGTGATGGCCCTATTTTTTTCAGTAGGTCAATTTTGGAGAAAACAAAACCTTAAAATGATTTTAGATATTACATATATGCATTGCCACAATTCATTTTCATTTTTAAAAGGTGCTCAGTGTATGTTGTATGTTGTGTCTTCTGTATAACATAAAGTCAAGATATGAGCAGTAGTAGTGTAGTGTCGTCTTGCTGCTCTCGTAGATTTTTGTACCAATCTCAAATTTAAAATGCATGCCAGATAAAGTTTACACCCACGCAAACAGCATCACGTATTTGATCTCTCCAATTAATATGTGAACATATATTACAGCTGCTTGTTAGTTTTCGTCCCGGAACATGCTGATATGCTTTAAACTCTCCTATTTTATTAAAATTGTTATGTTACGTAGTCTTTCTCCAAGGCCACAAAAGAAAAACAGGGCTGCCTTTGAGATATGGCTAAAGCAAAAAAGTTTACACAAACAACTTTAGCTTTTACATTACAAAACATGTAATTGTACCGGAAATACTACCGGCCAACTTATATCCATATTATGTTCTAAGCACATACTTTGGACAATACTTATCTGTGTTTACACTGCAAAATAATCGGGTATAGACCATTCATTGCAATATGGGACAAAACTTTGTTTGTTTTATTTCATATGGTAAATTTTACCTCCAGATTCAGAGTGCACATCTAACTTTTAAAAAAAATCAGACTGATTCATTTGTCTTCTAGACTATAATTTTTTCTACTAGTTAGTCCAATTCTCTATGTTCTTTATCTCCACTTCATTTGCATTGTTTTAATTGGTAGGTTGGGGATTTATTGTAGACTGGAAAAGCTCAACCCGATAATTAGCGCATTTTGCGTGCAAGAAAAATGGTTAGATTTGATTACGTGACTCTTTAAGATTAACTATTTCAACCTAACGAAACCTAACTGAACTTCAAGCCACGTAAAACCCAACCCACCCACCTAGCCTAGCCTAACATAGTGGATGGTTTAGGTCAAGGACCTCAATCGATAAAAATCTGACTCCAGCACTGAGGATGGTTGCAAAGCGAAATGCACACGAGATCACACTTTGTATATAAGTGGTACCGGGGGAAAATTACATTGCCTTGCTGCAAAAACTCTATTGTTGCCGGCTTTAAGCATCTGCAACCCAAAAAATTGACCTTAATTGAAAAAAGACTAAGTATCTGAACGATTGAATTTCTATAGCTACCCAACATTTTGCAAAAAAAAAGATATTTTCAGACACAAAAAAAATGAAAGAGATCACAAATAAATTTGTTGCCAAGAAGAAGATTGTCATTAAATGATCACACACATGTGTTTTCAGAACCATTTCATAATATGGCTATTGAATCATCGAATAAGATGAAAATTGGACATGTGTTTCAAGATAGGAAAATGCATTGATGCTCAGTGAGCTTTTCATCTGTATACAATCAATTCAGCTGAGAGCCGTGTAGTATACAAAATACTAGACTTAAACTTGATTTCTAATTTTTATATTGGCTAAAAGACCAAAGAGTATGATCTACCCTCATTGTGACTTAACAAATAACTTGTGAATTCCTGGTTTCGTTTTAATTAGAGGACAACACCTGATGGAACACAATTATCTTGGCAATAAATATTTCTAGATTTCTAACATGGAACACAATGTTACTGTATTTCAGAGATAAATTAATTAGCTGAGTGTTTTCTTTATAATGGTCTATCTAGGGCATTCCAAATTACCTGGTGCAGGCAAACCTCTCAACCTGCTGCATAAAGACAGTGCTCATTCGGGTGAGGGTTAACAACAGTGCAGCTTTACTCAGCAATTTTATCTCATGAGAAATTCAATCTGTAGGTCATATGACGGTTACCTTGTTATTCTCATTGTGTCGTTGTGTTTGATAGGTTGGATGATGTCATCAGTCAGTATGGGGAGTTATATCTCCATAATCATAACAGTAAAACTGATATATGCTGTAAACTGTGATACTTATTTTGGAGGCCATGATCACAATGACTATGTTTCACTATACAAAGACCCTCTTAAAGAACTCCAAAAATGTAAGTTTACATGTACACTAGTTACAATCTTTCAAGTATATGAGGAATTTGCAATCAGATGATAATAAAATTTGTTTGGCGACAGCCTAGCGATAAGCTACCAGGTGTAGCACTTCATGAGTATCAGTAGGATAAATCTACGGCTGCCCCTCGGGGAAATATATGCCCACTGAATTCTGTATAACTCAAAGATGAGAAAATGGGACTTCAATCATAGTATTGTCCCCTGATAGGGAAATTATTTGCAGAAACAGATCGTCAAAATGTGAACTGAATCTTTAAGTGATGACGTCATTTATTTCTAACTTGTTATCCCCATTTCATCTATTTCATTGCCTTCATACCCTGATTTTGACAATCAGCTAGAGCAATTGATTTGCCCATAATGTTAAAATACTGATGCTATCGCTTCTACAAGTCATCTCTGATCTATACAGAATTCGACAACCACACATTTGCCTGAGTGACAGCAGTAGATGAGTGTTCTACTCTAATATTGGCATTACCTATAAAGTAAAGCCCTCATCTTTATCAAAATTACACAACATTATAAAATGAAACTTTCTTGAGCTCCCTTATTCTATTTCTTCCGTTCTTGATAAACTTTTTACAATCTTCCAATTTTCTTCTCACAATGTTCATTTCCAAGAATTATTTTTTGAATCATTTGCAGTCTTCGAGAAAATGACGCATATTGAGCATGAGAACATAGACATAGACTTTATTAAGAAGCTAGCCCTAGATCTGATCGATCCTGAACAGGTGTTACTGAGCGCTGTATCAACCACCAACATCTCACATGATTGCATCGAGTCTATAAAGTTCATTACTTCAGTTCACCAAGCGGATATACGAAAGCTCCAATGTAAGTGTGCGAGCACTATATCTTTAAATCGTAAAATGTTCAATATTTTTTAATGCCCATTCTATGAGCCTGCACCAAATGTTGGGTCACATAATAAGCTGATCAGCAATGCTATACAGTACTGTAGTTTTCAATCTCAGTAAATAAAAGTGGACAGTGCCTCGTAACACAAGTTCATTAATTCTCCTGGAGGGTGTTCCCAAAACAGCTGATTTCCTTGGCATGTTCATCAGACTGCCTTCATTAGCTAACTGTCAGTGTCAGATTGCTGTAGATTACACTTAGAAAGTTCAGCATATAATCACACCTCTACAAGTGACAGCACTTACCCGCCTAATTTAATTGTCTATACTGCCTTTCTGCGCCTGTCCTTACCCGAGCTGATCGTTTCGCCTAACTGTCAATATCTCCTCATATTTGATACACCCATAGAAATAATAATACTATTAAGTCTATGGTTATACCTGTCCACCATCAATTATCCACCTCCCATCCCCAAACAAAAAGGTTCTGCAGGATGAACACAGTCTCCTCACGTAGCTAAACAAATCTTATTAACTCATATTTCCTATGTCGCCTGCCCAAACAAGTCAGGCAACTACAGGCAGTTGGAGATACAAGCAGCATTTACAAACCTCTGCTATGTATTCTTGTGTGCATAACTTGTAATTTCAAAATTATACAAATATATTCCATAGCATTGAGTACGTTGACAATGTTGACAATAGTAAGTTTTAAATGCTATGGCCTATCTTTTCAGATTTTGACTCTTTTGGAAGGCCCGGTAGTGGGATCCTTCAGGGTCGCACTCACTTTCTCGGCATGTTTGATGAATGTATCAATATCAACATCCCTATCAGTGCTGTCAAGGATACAAAGATGGCGGAAGATTTCAAAACAAAATATTGTTATGCTTCAATACAGGCCGACGGATGGATGGGGTTTGCGGTAAGTATTTTCTACGTGGTATACTTAATGAAACTCTATGTGGTGTAGTAGGCCTATTTATATATTAAAAAGACTTGGAGGATGGGGCCTCGACCCAGAACTTACAGGTCTACTAGTCCTAGAACCTAGGCTTGCCCAACATTTATTCTACGGTCCTATATTTGCAATCACTATAATTATTGCTCACTGATATGTTAGGATATCTAATTTTCATGTTGTTTAGGATATGTAGAATGTTTCCATGAATATTTGACTAGTTGTTTTGGTGGTATATATTACATGTATATTTATCACTTTCAGGTGAATGTTGGAGTCTGTTCTCCCTCGCAGTGTACTAATAATGATCTGCACAATATTCTCAGCACAATAATACCAAAGAAAGACAGTTTTGAAGTGATCTGTCAAGATCAGAGTAGAGAATTACCTGCAGGGAGTATTGCAGCTCTGTAAGTTTCTCAATTCTGTTGAGTTTCATAGCTCTGTATGTGTTTAAATTCTTTCAACAACATCGTCCATCTTTAAGTTCCTAAATTCTATAATGTGATCAGAGATAACTTTCCTGAATCAGACACTTTAGATAGATTTTAAAAGTTTCTTCTAATCATACCTCACCACAGATATAATAATTATGGTTGAACTAAATTTTAAGGGTGAAATTTGCATTCCCTTTGTTTGGATCGGCTAAAATGCTGCAAGTGAGGTGGCTGTCTGATAGATGATATAATGGTTGTGTGGGCTAAGGCTATCATACAGTGCACCTTTCAGCTGCTCATTGTAAAAGCTCATTCAGAAACCTGGGAGATACCCTTATACTTGTAAAAAACCCGATTAAAGATTTATAATTTATCTTGAATAAGGCATTCAAAAGTGTGAGGATCAGCGTTCTACAAAAAAACATTCATATTAGTTTCTTAGCTAGACCAGTTAAATTATGTTATGATGAAAAAACGTAGTTGAAACATTAAATTAACTCTTGAGCCAACTTTTTTTTTCAAATCTACTTACATTAACATTACAATTCTGACATTGAACTGTGTGGCGATAGCATTTTCTTTTGTTAACCGAATAGTTTGTAGTTCTGATGACATACTCAACGTCGCTGTGTTGCAACTAACCTGATTGGCTGTTTGATCGGCCCTCAATCCTACCAGCCAATCAGAGCCAACCAAATTTTGGTACGCATGGGCTAGTTCATCTCCCTATATTATGACTTTACATTTGGCATACATTTAATACAGCATTTGACTTGAGAGTTGTCGACTTTGCACTAAAATCTTATCGAGAGCTGCAGTAAAACAACGGATGATCAGGTTAACCTGCTTTACATGCATGTCCTAGTTGAGAATAAATTAACAGCCATAATTAATTTTCAGATGTATTGTTCTAATGACGATTCTTCTCTGCTTGGCTGCCACATTCTACGAGTGTGTCTTACTAATGAGAAAATCATGGACATATCAGGGATTCCAAGTTACAGAGGCCGAGACAACTCCGTTATTAAATGGTGCTGGAAAATCAACTGAGGAAACACATACTCAAGGACATCCACAGACAAGTGAGACCTAAATATATGTCGAAATAATTTAATTAATTGCTTTAAAAAATTATGGCGAGAAAGTGCTTGCCAAATATTCCCACGAATGTTTTGCTAAAATCAACCATATTGCACCTTTGTTTTCCGTCTTTTGCAATGATTATCTTTTTTCAAAGGGCCCTAAGTGACTCAAATCCTATGGAAATACTCCTGAATCTGGCTGCTCATTATCCCAATAAAAATGTGAATTTTCAAAAAAGATATAACACTGCAAGCGAGTGCATTGCATTCAAAGTATGTTGAACAACCAGTTGAGGTGAAGGGGTCAAGGTAAGGTCAAGGTAAGGGGTCAATTTTTACTGAGTAACAAAAACACCCCTCACAACATTTATTCATTCTGCGTTATCCTCATTTA
Source organism: Membranipora membranacea (assembly GCA_914767715.1). Classification (NCBI taxonomy): domain Eukaryota; kingdom Metazoa; phylum Bryozoa; class Gymnolaemata; order Cheilostomatida; family Membraniporidae; genus Membranipora; species Membranipora membranacea. Next base: position 19,845,037 of record OU612071.1, read on the forward strand.
TCAATCAGACGTATATCGACTTTCAAAATCCATGCCTTTTTTTTAAACCCGATGTCTGCCAAGTTATTTTAGTTGCCTCTGTTGGTCATAGCTACCCCATATTAACTCATAGTACTGATATAAATTTAAAACACCTGTACAGATCATTTACTAACTTATTCAGATATTTGTATTTAACAGGTAGACTTATCCATGTGTTTGAGTCCTTCTCTCTCTACTCTAACTAAATAAGTGATGATTATAATTTGGCTGCTTCTAATTGGATAACTCTCACCACAACAATTGGCATAGGTTTATAATCAGCCAATACAATCTGTAATTTGAGCAATGCCTGTAACATAGTACCGCTTTTGATTGAATTTATAATATACTTGATATTTGGCAGGTAAATTAATCCGTGTGTTTGAGTCTTTCTCTCTCTACTCTAACTCTGCCACATTATTGAGCACTGCACAGCCAGCTGGTACTATAAGGTGCATACATGGTATCAGATTTCTCTCGATCACCTGGGTGGTCATGGGCCATACTTTAACCATGTACTCAAACCTACTAATAGGTGAGTACTATCCATAGACTATGGTATTATCCCTATGACTATGGCTTAGGAAATGGTATAATGTCTATGGTATAATACCTGTGTTCTAAACCAATCTGATATGGCTTACCTTGATGGTGATTGTCTACTATTGGACCCTAACTGAGACTACAGAAGCCTACAGGAAGTGACATTATTTGGAGCAAAATTACAGTTATACAGATGTATTCACCTCAAGAAGAATTGTTTTGCGGAAAAGTGATTTTTATCAGTAGCACATCATTTGCTGGTCGGACAAGGTGCAAAGACAGCGTTTGCCGCTGATTCACTTGACTTACTATAGAAATATTGTCCAAATCAATGGAGCTTATATACCCATGGGTCGTTTATCAAATGACTATGTGTTCCGATTGCGCTATTAACCTCTACTTTGCCTCAACATTCTCTGGATAATATTTGAAAAAAATGAGTCTTGCAAACTGTTTGTCTCCAGTCTGGTGTTGCTGCAAAGTGTGATGATATATTATTAGCTGTGCTAAAAATAAGTTGGAACCAGGGGCGTATATTCTAAAAAATTTCACTCACTGACTTTTTAGAGATGAGCATAATGATCGGGCGCAGCCCAATCCACACACCGTAGGCGTGGCGGGGAGGGTGTGGGAGGGGCGCTTAAGCGCCCTCCAACCACGGAAATGTTTGCATATCGGTAGCAAAATAGTGCAAGCAGAGAGGTATTTCAATAGCTCACTGAGCTGTTGGGTACTTTCAGAAAACAACTCAATAGCAGTAGAAGATTACGGTAAAAATGCTCCAGTTATAAAGCACCCATTTGAAAAAAAATGATCTTGATGGGATTCGAACCCACAACAATCTTATTAACAATGATTAAAAGGCAGACACTCTACACACTGAGCTATTCAGCCATTCATCGAATACCGTGGGCCGTGATTGCTAATATACGCCACTGGTTGGAACTGGTGGGCCCTGAGTACCTACCAAAAAAAATAGAGAGGGAGCTCTTGGAGCACAGTTCCCACTGGATTCTGTGCAAAAAAACTGTGCTATAATGTCTCTTCTTTACCAGATATCGATCATATCATCAAGCATACTATTAGAGATCTATATTTCTGCATAAATGTTAGGCTCAACATACATATATTTGTATTATTTGATATAGATATTGAAAAATATTTCCCTATGGGCTGCCATAATGTTCAGGTGTTGGATCTAATTTCAGTACAGTTGCCTGTAAACCCATTCCTTGCATCGAAGCTGCGTGTGATCCATGCTTGATGTTTATTCTTTTGTAGACAATCCGGCGTTTGCTGTGAACACTTTATTGGTTGAGGTTGCCTCAATGGTCTTTCTCAATGCAATAGTTAGTGTGGATACTTTCTTTGTGGTTAGCGCACTGCTGTTTTCATATCTCACCCTAAAGTACTTTAGGAGACACCAGCCAAACGTCAAACAGTTCCTAAAGTTAATACCTGGATTCTATTCTCACAGATATATCAGGTTAGTACTGGCCCAATTAACTGGAACTATATACAGTTCTCATGTAAGGACCACAAAAGCTTTCATCTAGTGAGGGATTGATCTTTACCTGGGAGGTTACATTCCCCCTTCAAATGATTGCTCTCATCCCTTGAGTGATTACTCGCCCCCTTTTTAAGTTCATTGCCAAGAAGCTAATAGCTAAGAGCCTAATGGTTGTTTGAAGTGGCAGATTTTCCCTTGGGCACCCAGGTTGCGCGCCACCCCTTCACTTGAGCCCTGGGTACTGCTCATGTACTTTGATCAAGGAGTTAAAGACTTGCTTTAACTCCTTGCTTTGATCAACATTTTATTCGTTGCTACACTGTTACTCAGGAAGTAGAACTAGAAACTTAGCAGATTGAGTGGCAGCAAGGAAAACACATGATGTGATTGGTCAATTTCAGATATATTTAATTGTCATTGGCTGTTTGGCAAGATGTCATGACAGATTTGTTTTCTGTGAAAACCACAGGATAATTCATCTTTCTTTAAATTCTATAAATAAATTCCTCTCATGATGTCAGATTTTTACTGTCCATCACTCCTGTCAAAGAGCAGTGGGTGATTGAGTAGGCTTCACTCACTCAATTGTCAGACAGACTGGTCCTCAGTCCATTCAGGGCCAGACAGAGTGTCTGTGACTGAGTGTCAGCTTAATGAGTGAGCCTCAATCAATTCAGTGGCTGATTGAGTGCGACTGACTCCATCCAGTAGCTGATCGAGTGGGACTGAATCCATCAAGTTTCATTCTTCCTTAACTTTCTTCCAACCTCCTCTCTGCATAGTAGCTCGGACTACAACCATTTTTACGGATTTTATTTATAAATCTCAAATCTCCATCAGCTCCTGTTAAGTCATGTTTTATGATACAAAGGGATTTTATTCCTGGATTTTCTCATCTGCTTTATAACTTGACCGAAGAAATAAAGCATGTCATATACGCTAATGACTAATGACTGATGGTTTTTTGAAGTCACCTATTTCAAACTTTTGTTTATTTACATTTCGAACCTTTTTTCATTTGCTTGTGGTCACCACTAGCCAATGCATTGGCACTGTTTGGCTGGTGGTTGAGAAAGAGCCAATGCCGGTCCGATGGCACTTTCCTGAAAGTACCTTTGTAAATTATAGTGAGTGTTAAATGATTCAGTTTCACTTTCATTATATCTCAATAGGTGCTCCCTGTGACCTGGCATTGGCTGTTTTTCCCACCCAACAGCCAATCATATCAGAGCCAACACACTAGCTAGGTTAACACTAAATCACTGACCTTCATATTTTACAGGCTGACGCCGGTGTGTGCTTATGTGATACTGTTTGTCAGCTGTCTAGGCTGGTATACTCTTGATGGCCCTATGTGGATGAACAATGAGTACAGATCTGCCGACCCTCACTGTGTGAAGAACTGGTGGTGGAACTTCATATACGCCAATAACATTCTGGGTCAGAAACAATCTGTAAGTTGAGCTAGCCTGTATTGGTGGAAGTTTTATGTTGCTCAATTTAATGCATAGAAAGCTTGATTAATTCACTTTCATTACAAACATTTTCATAAAGTGGAGAAAGTAGAACAACTTTTACATCATGCTGCTCCTGGAAAATGAAAGTTTTCAGCCAGCGGGGGAATTTGTCTTCAGCTGCTTGAGAACATACTGCCATGAGCCACTAATGTTGAACTTTCATTCTTTAATAAACATTTTATACTGTTAAACACAATATTATAATTTCGGTTGCAATCTCATCAGAGTTGAGGATTTATCTCCACATAAAATATTACCATTATACCATTTAGCATATAAACCCTTTAAAAGGTTTTCACAGATCTTAGTCTAAGAACAGTATCTCAACTGGATAAAAGGCCAGCATACATCTCTGTTCGTCTAACCACAGAATATTCGTACTCACACAATTGTTTGTTTTACAGTGTATTCAGTATACCTGGTACCTGGCCTGTGACTTCCAGTTCTTCCTTCTCGCTCCGTTTTTGGTGTATCTATTCTACAAGTAAGAACCATTTTGTGTCTCAAACTACTTTTTGCATTGTCATTAATTGCCAAAGTACATCCCCTAACAGGCTCGCATTGCCTCCCCTTGAAAGCTAAATACAGTGGACAGAAAATGCTATAATTAAACCGTGGTGCGGCCTCACCATGTTCTCATCTTCTGCTTTGCATATTCTTCATAATTTCTGCATTGTCCTAGTTGCAAAATGATGTATGGATTCATAATATATAATGATTGCCTTGAACTTATAACAAGTGTCTAGCCTAGCCTATGTGTTGACATTGATCCGGTTGGCTGCTGAAAATAAAAGTGAGCAATTGCCAGCTCTCTGAAAGTACTTGGTATATAGTAAAAGTGAGACTGGATTATAACTTCCATTCATAGTAGGTGGATGATCCAAAAACGTCATTTGAGCACTACTAGAGCATACTCAATTATTTGACAAGACAAATTGACCAATCAACTTGCATGTTTTTATGCAGTCGTGACAAAAGCATTTTAATGTTAACCCAAAGAGCAAACAGTTTTTGATTAAATGAAAACTAGCGCATCACGACACAGAATTGCGTTTTCACTTTTTATTTGACAATTGTTAAAGCAAGCGTTTGAATCCTTGGTGTCTCTTAATGTTCATATATCGCTTCAGAGATCTCCATGACTCTGAGTAAAGGGTGTGAATTTTATTAATTTGTACCGCTAGTTTTTCATTGATTTTTGCTTACAGATCTTGGTTGTGGGGCTCAGTAGTGATTGTACTCACTGTTATGATGAGCTGCCTATCTGCTACAGTTGTAGCCTATCAACAGAGATCCGTATTGCCTGCTGATCCCGCTGCGGTCAAATACAACTTGTGAGTTTTCTCCTCCCCAACCTACCATACATCTTTCAACAAAATTCACTTAAGCTGCGTTTACATTGTCAACTAATCTGCCTATTTGAACAACACCGACATTCAACACCGATAAATCTTCTAATGTAAAATTGTTTCGTGCAGACTAATCGGAGTTTAATGAAATCGTTGCTCTGTGATCATGTCACAGAATGAACGACTCCGACTCTGATTCCATTGATACATAGCCAATTGAAACACAGATATTACTAGCTGTAGTATATTGAGGGTAATATTGTCGCAAAATGGTAGCTGATTGGTCAATATAGTTGCTTGAGTGATAGATCAGGGTAGAGTTATTAGACCGACAAATCTAGTGTAAAAGCAAAATCGTTATAACCTATATTACACCGACATTTACTGCCGACAGTTATGGTATGTCGGTGTTGTTCAATTATGCAGATCAGTTGACAATGTAAACGCACCTTTACTTTTCCCCTATGAACTATATTATATTGTATTATATTATCAGTATTAACATATATTATAAATTATCATATTTATATTATAATATGATATAAATATATATATATTTTTTTAACTATATATACTAATTCACTAAAATTTAATTGGAAATGATGAGAGAGTAACGCAAATTGGAAAGTTTACTTTTAAGCCTTTAGCTCTGCAGAGTATAGAGAGCATAAGAATTTTAAAGTTCGGATTAAAAGTCAACGAAGTAAAATGAGGAGCTGAATATTGTGTCTGTATCTACCGCAATAGCATGACACCATTATACCTTCCCATCTCGTTAAACTGAAAAAGGTGTTCAGATTCAGCAATATGCAATGATTCAACTCATCCCAATAAATAATCAGTAGTGATGGCAGCGAGACGAGACAAATCCCGGTCTCAACTCGAAACAGACCCTCTTTATACACGTCCAGATTTGTTCATTATAACCTATGTTAAATACAGCACGATTCTTGTCTTATTAACTCAGCACTCTGCTGCCAGACGACCCTTTGCCTGAGTATACTTCTCCCTGGACTCGTTATCAGGCATATGGAGTTGGCCTGTTGGCAGGAGGTATAATCGCTACCCTGAAGCAGAGAAACTTCAAACTTCCCACTGTAAGTTTTGGTCATATAAATACGACTCTTTGTTGTATTATTGAAATTATGTAAAATGGTAGGAAAAGAATACAACTAGGCAAGTAGATCGTATCTTAATTGAAGTGATACAATGCCTGTTCATTCATCAAAGCAGTATTTTTGAGTCATCATTTAAAGTTTAACCTTTTGTTGACTTGATTGACTGTTAAAATTGAAATCACATAATGTACACAATATGAACATTGAATACCAATTTCCTTGACCAATCAGCTGCCGGCATGATACATACTGCGACATTATTCCATGCATTGATTATAATACATATTAGATCCATCCAAAGTGTTGGCTCTGATTGGCTTATTTGTAACCAATCAGTAGGTAGCACACATTAGCTGATGATATCAGGTAGTTACCTCATCTAAAATGATCTTTTGAACAGCTGCAAATCGCTATGTTTCCATAATATGTCAACATGACATTGATTTAACATGCGAATCGGGGAACTGTGCTAGTATTATCATCATGGAAATCGTAAACATTCTTCATTCAATGTGGGAACGGACAACTCATTTTAAGCATAATCATAGTGAATATATTATAGTAAAATTATTGTTGGTTGTTATGTGGCTGCTGGTAATTGTTTGTCTTTCTTTCCTGTAGGTTATTAATCTAGCTGGATGGGGTATTTCAGCAGCGCTGTGTTTATCTGTAGTGTACGGTACATATAATATTAGTATCGGGAAACGGGTTGAGTATCTGCTCGAAGCCAGTATATACCAGGGCCTCGCCAGGACTGCCTGGTCAATCGGTGTGGCATTCGTCATCATATCATGCTCTCTTGAGCAAGGAGGTGAGAATACCACAATACTGTAACAAAACTTTTTTCTTTAGATTAAATCAAATTTTGAGATTATCCAAATAAGAAATTTTATTCACTTTACTGTCACTGAAATTCTCTGAACTCATTGAATCATAGTCTCTATAGGCAACAGATGGACCAAAGCAATATACAGGCCCAAAAGCTAGGACTGCAGGTAGTTATGAATTTTTTTGACAAAGAAACAATTCAAGGCACTTCTGGGAAAAAAGTAGGTGTAGCATTAAAAATTTGACCCCTATTTCATTGATGGAATCTGTGAGATATCAAAACATAGTGCTGTACCAACGCAATATGCATAACTATTGCAGAACTAGTTGCCAGACTATATATTGCTTTGGTCCTTCTGTAATCTTTAATTGCGGTGATATCATCCTCATCAAATGCAAAATTTTGTTCTTACAGTGTCTTTTGAGTTTAGATTTTTATTAACAACTAGGATCAATCACCATCATATATTTTGTCTACATTTTTCTTCGTATTAATCATAATAAGATAGTAATGTTTCTCATTTCAACCAAAAAGACAGACACAACAATATTCATCATCAGATTTGAGTGTTCATAAGCTATGTGATGTTACGCTGAAAATATATCTTTAAACAATGACAAGCAGTTTCAGTTTGATATGCATTCTAGTGAAAAGTTTTTTTCCCAAAAGGGGGTTTGCTAGATGTGATCTGACATCACACAGTACTCTCTAGGTAATGTCGTAGAAGTGGTATGATGTATCCTTCGGCAAACATTCAGTTACAAACCATGTCATTGTTTAGAAACTTATTCCTAGCTATTATAGTGCATAATGTGATTTTGCCATTGCCTTAGAAGATTCAGAATGCATTATTATTTCTGATGTCCATAAATCATATAAACATATAACACAATTACTTGATCTAGGGAACGCCTTAAAGTTGCAGATTAAATGAGTCAACCTCAGCTGCTAGGGCATTGAGATATTATCAAAATTTTTGTTTTGCAGGATGGATAGATCCTAGATCAAAATCCTTCTCGATTCACATGAGATTTGAAGAGAACATACATCTGTTTGCACTAAATACTATCTTAAATCATAAATTTGATTCCACTCTACATATCCTAACTAACTAATTAGATGAATTAATCTTCATGTTATGTTATTTATACAGGATGGATAGATGAGTTCCTTTCCTGGAAAGGATTCATACCGCTTAGCCGATTATCGTACACTGTATACCTCATTCACTTACCCATACTCACAATTCTGGTATCCAGCGCTCGGAGTGGCAGCTTCTACACACAACAAAAACTGGTAAGTTCAATATGAACGCTTTTTCAGATCCATCCTTCTGTCCACAATTATAGACAACTTAATCTACAAAAAAGTGATGCCTCCGAAAAAAAATTTTTTTTACTAGATCATATGAAAGATTTTGATTTAACTTTGACAACAGCTGCCACTCAGGCAAATTTGTGCTCATTGAAATCTGTATAGCTTCAAGATATCTATTTGATCCTGTAATCTCAGAATTGTCACCTAATTGTCACCATAATTTGCACAAACTGATCTTCAAAATCAGGCCATGAAATTTACGCACTAGCTGATGACAAGTATAATTTCCATTTGTAAGACGGTAACTATGTCACATGATACGGGTAGATAATTAATTCCATACCCTAATTTTGGCGAACAGTTTGTGCAAATTATTTGCTCATTAGATGATAATGCTGAGATTGCAGCCTCATTTTATTAGTGCTTAGCCATACAGAATTCAGTAAGCTCACATTTGGCTGTGTGGCAGCAGTGGATTAAGAACATTCAATCTGTGCAAGGAATTTTTATTCGATGATTGGGCACTGCCTCGGACTGTTAACAACTATGTTCAATCTAATGTACCACTGGTCCATGTATTTGCTTGTGAGTGGGCAATAGAGCCAATGCCAGGTCAAGGCAGAAAGTTTGACATTGCCAAAAATTTCACTATTTGATTTGACTTGAGTAATTGAACATTTTCACTGTATCTCCAAATGTGATATCAGTGACTTGGAATTGGCTCTCATTCCCACCAATCAACCAATCAGATAAGAGCCAGCACATCATCCGTTTTACTTATTACTTCTATCTTTGTTTGATTGACAGACTACAGACCTTTTACTAATGATCACGCTCTCCTTTCTGATATCTTATCCATTCTCGCTGCTCTTTGAGCAACCTTATGCAAGACTGGATAAATTACTACTCGCTGGTGGGAAAGTGAAGCGTGACAAAGCACCTACCGATGGAAGCTCTCAGAATGGAAATGGAGTGCACAGAGATGAGATGAAGTCAGGCAATGAAAATAATCATCCAATTCAAAGCTGAAAATCATCTTCATAACAAGAGATTTAGTTAGTTCTTGTTGACTCAGGATTACCAAATTCATCAAATAATAATGGTTACTAGTATGATTGTTAAATAAAAACTTTGGGTTAATGGATCAGGAAGTTCTCACAATTTTAGTTGAACCATTAAAAATTTGTATCTGTAGCAACCAATGAATATTCATTTAAGTTTAAAAGTTCCAGATTTTTGGTCATAATATGAGCCTGTTATTAGACTTATTATTAGATTATTATAAGTGAGACTGTGTTTTTCATAAAAAAAATATTAATTACTGATATCTTATTTTGTCTTTATTGTTTATCTTTTCATTACGTCTTTATCAAACTTTATTGTGCACATTAGATCCTCTGTCGTAAATATAGCTAGATCACTTACACGCAGCTCCCAATGATTTGGTTAAAGTGTGATGTGAAGGAAGACCAAGAGTTCTCAGTCTAACTTAGAAAGCTGCTATGAGGTCCATTCACAACAAGTGGCCCAGTTTCAACTCATAGAATGATACCAATGTCCTTCACAATCACAAATGTGATGTGACAACGATAATTTTGTTTTATCCGCTCATTGGTGAGTATGGTATGATATAACAGGTGTTTTTTCACTTGACATCTATCTCACCCGAGGGTGTATATTGTTGTATGTAAGGTGAATGTAAGTAAGGAGAAACATCATATAATATTGCATGTTATGATTGCGAACTGGTTCGATAAAACAGAGGATGATTTACTGTATATTAGTCAGGTAAGCAAGGAAAGGCATCATACATTCAGTTAAAGCTAGATTCACAGCTTCCTTGCTATGTCTGGCTCTATTGTCATTAACCATACTGGTAAAAAGAAAACTCACGTCCTTTTATAGTCTCGATACCCTGTGATACCATTTGAGAAACCATGGTGTTGCTTGTTTTTTGTTCTGGTATTAATACGGGTCTACGAACTGGATCCTGGAACTTCCTGACACCCCCGTGATTCGCCAGGAATCGAACACGGGACCTCTCAATTAAAAGACCCATGCCTTACCCATTGCACCACGGCCACTCCATACTGGTAAGATTGCTGATAATCAACAATCTGTTGCCATGTATCATTTTGCTTCGTCTTAAGTGATTCAGCCTGGCCGCTGTAGATATTTTTTAAGTTACAACTCGATCTCAATACATGGTAATGGATGCTTATTTCAAGGGTGAGCCAAGAGGTGACAACTCAGCTCGAGCTCAAAATTTTTATGGAATCACAGTAATAGATAGATGATACATCATTGTAAGTATGATATAGTATAATGGATCAGCCAATAGGAATAGGTTTCTTGATTGAATCAGCTAATAAGGATAGGCCTTACTGTTTGTCACTGCTTGGGAAAATCATAGAGCTTGTACATGGCACCTGATTAGTATTTTATTGAGCGGATTGTGAGTTGTCCTCTATGTTCCCAAATAGTTTATTGAAAGGGCTACTAAGTGAGTGGCTGCATGGTCAGTTTAGTCAGGTTAACACGGTTCTATTGATAAGGAAAATTGATGATGATTTTGCAAATTTTCCACGATGAGATATAAGTGAAAATGACTTGGAGGGTGGTCCAATGTAGTCTCCATCACTGTCAAAGGACAAAATAAAATTGATTGCCATAAAATGTTGCACAAAGATATTTGCATTGAGATCATTTGGTGGTGAAGAAATCGCTAATCTTGCTGTGTTATGTCATGTCGACTTTGCAGGGAGTAATCATCCATATGCAGCCATAATATATGTGGTTGAAAATTTTATACATAATATCAATATATATGTATATATTTTAATTTCATATATATTTCAATATAAACATATATAGATATATATATATATTTATATATTGATGACTCCATAAGTTTTCTCATGTCGGCTGCTAAGTTATCACCCTGATGGGAGGTATAGTAGAGATAAATTAATCTCGCAAGTACATGTATATTACATGTATTGCCAGCACATCACAGTTTCATTTCAATGACGAGTTGCTGTTATAAATCGTGCGCTCCAGGTTTTTCATTGCTAAATCAGCTGGTTTTTCTTCTTTTTTTTTTTTGGCTTCTGCAACAATCAAAGGACTAAAATAGTGAAATAAAATAAGGCAGCGGCATGGTCAGATTAGTCCAGGACTAGTATGGCGACCATCCGATTATCGGGAAAACGAAGGCTACTGTCCCCAGGGCGAGCCCAGATACTCAGCCTACTCGACAAGAAGCGAACCACACCCCGCAGCGAGGACGCCAACCTCCCACGCAAAGCAGAAGGAGCCGCCCTCTCCTCCCCCAGTAGGTGTGAATTCCACAGGTAAACACCTGTGGTTAACATTGACCTCTCCCCTCTACAGTTGTTGGCTCTCTTTGGGGCAAATTTTTCCTTCGACCTAGTGGCTGTAATGGCAAGGGTTTGAATTTCTAACTCCCCATTAAGGCGAGTATTATTAAAATGTAACAAATAGCGGTATTTAAAAAGCATTTCGATGGGCGTAATTTGATACTCAGAGAAGAAAGAGGTCACATGACCACGTGGGTGGATTTTGAGTATGACACGAAGAGCTGATTTTTGAAGCAAATAGATTTGATTGAGATGACAATTTGCGGCATGACCATAAAACTCAATACCATAAATTAAATGTGGATAAAAGAATTTGTAATACAAGTTGATCATCGTAGGAATATCGAAAAATGGTCGTACACTACGCATTATATATAGGATGTAGTTCAATTTCCGACAAACTCCTAAAATATGGGTTTTAAAAATAATGCTCTCATCAAGGTGAATGCCGAGAAATTTGGTGCTATTTTTTGTCTCTAAAACCTGATTACCAAGTTTAATTTGGTACTGTTCAGGATCTACAATTTGCTTATTTTGGGTTTAAAAATTACCTGAAATGTTTTTGTGTAGTTTAAAATCAATTTATTACTCAAGCACCATTGTTCAATTTTATGAACATTTGATTTTAAAATTTCAGGATCATTGGAAAATATATTTGTGTCGTCGGCAAAGAGAATATATTTAAACATTGGCGCAGATATTACCAGATCATTGATAAATATTAAAAATAAAATTGAACCTAATACAGATCCCTGAGGAACTCCTACATCGACACTTTTTCATTGTACTGGAATGATCGTTGATTTTGACAAATTGTTTTCTGTTTTCTGAATAAGATTTCAACAAGTCACATGCATCATTTGTAAAATTATAAAAAGGCAATTTGATTGATTAAAATATCATGGTTGATGGTATCAAAAGCCTTGCTGAGGTCTAAAATTATTCCTTGTGTAATTTTACTGTTATTAAAACTGTCGTACAGGTGTTCCATTAGTCTAGATATAGCAGAAGTAGTGTTCCGTTTTTCACGTAATCCAAACTGGCTGTCAATTAAAATATTAGAATTTTCCAAATAAAAACGAAGTTGGATAGCTAATACTTTTTCCGCAATTTTGGATATTGAAGTTAATATTGATATCGGCCGATAGTTGTTACAGTCAAATTATCACCTTTTTTATGCATTGGTTGTACTCTGGCAATTTTCTGGCTATCTGGAAATTTCGATGTTCGAACAATAAGATTGATCATATGGGTCAAGATTGGGCTGATAGCATTTTTATTTTCTTTAATGATTTTCATGGAAATCCCATCGTACCCAACTGCTTTTTTTGCAGAGGAATTATTTATGACACTTTCTGTACTGTCGTTTGTAATTTCTAAGAAGTCAAAATGGTTAATTCTGTCGTATTTTGATAAGTATGATAACAGATCAGCTCCACATCCAGGTAATTTAGCTGCCAAGCCAGAACCTACACTCGTAAAAAACTTGTTAAAACATTCAGCAATTTCATTTTCAGATGTGTACCTTTGTCCGTTTGTTTCAATACAGCTTGGTGTTGAAGACTTGTCTACTTTTCTGTTTAAAAGCCGATTTACAAATGCCCATTTCTCATTTTGATTTGATTTTACATTTTCAAATTCAGTTTTGTAAAATTCTATTTTTGCATCTTTGATGATATTACATGTCAGATTTTTTATCTTAGAATATTTTTGAAGAAGTTTACTGTTGAAAGGCTCATCCTTTAATTTCCGGGCAAGTTTTTCTCGCTGTTGAATCAATTTGAAGATTTTGAGCGTCAGGCTTTTTAAAAGTAAATTTTTTGCTTAGCTTTTTAGTTTTAGTTGTTGATGACTCAGCTACTAATTTCTGTAGAGTATTTGTAAAAATTTCAAAGGCGTCATTTGGATTACTGCTATTGAGCACTCCCTGCCATACATCGGGGTCATTAACTTTCTTGTAAAGTGTGTTTGGATCAAGCTTAGTAATTAAAATTTGGTTAGCTTGGTTTGGCCTCCATGTGTTGTGTTTGGAAAAGCAATGGAGCTAATCACTGGAAAATGGTCAGCTATCATGCCAGTTTTAACTGTACATGACAAAATTTACTGCTGCTGCTGTTGTTGACCAGAATATGATCTAAAATACTGTCTTTTGTGCGGCCGCACCGTGTTGGCGACTCAATAATATTAAAGAAGCCATTCATGCTCATAATTCTCATATAGTCTAGGGTAAAGTTATCAGTTTCATTTGAAGGTTTTAAGTCAAAATTAAGATCACCAACAACTATAGAGTTGATAGGGAGCGAAGGCAGCAGGGCCTCCCAGTCCACCAACACAGAGCAGACTGGGCGGCCAGAACAAGTCATACGAACCACCATAGCCTCCGATCCAGACAACCGAACATCCGTCACACTAGCCTCAAACTCCTCTGATACATACATAGCAATTCCACCGCCAGCGCCATGAAACCGAGACCTACAAAACATTTTATAGCCATACAGTGAATACTTCTCTAAAAATTAATTTTGTGAAAACCAAGTCTCTGAAATGACAATACATGAAAAATGAACATTGAGTTGAGCTAGCAGTACTTCAAACAAAAGCATTTTGTTGATTAAACTACGCATATTGATGTGTAAAATTGTAAAAGATCTGGTGCTAAAATTTTTAATAACGGTATTCACAGATCCTGGGCTAAGATTTTGAACATGATTAAAAAGTCAATGATTTGGTAATCGGTTGGCTTAGCCATCCTGTTTTAGTGTTGTTACAGGATTGAGGTCATTGAGCATGCTTTCCGATGTTATTTTAACAGCATCGGCATCTTGGCTTTGTCTCATGTAGACTTGCCCATGATAAGTCCATGCATATTTTCAGTTGAGAGCCTTTTTCTGTTTATGGGCTTTAAAGAAAAGTTTTTGTTGGGCTGTGGAGAGCATTTCATTAATAAAAATGTTCCGTTCTTCTCTGAAACCGAGGGTTTTTGTGGTAACCGATTTCTTTTTGAAATTTTTTCTGGCATTGTACAGCTTTTCCTGAGATGTTGTGTTGTTGAACTTTACTAGGATCACTGGATGATCTCGTGAAGACTCATTTTTGAACCGGAATGCAGCATCTATATCACTTGGTGAGATGGTAGTGTCCAGGTGACATGCTAGTGATAGCACAATTTTTGATGTACTTTCATTGCGGCTCTCCGGGATATTAGCTATTAACAGCGCTCGTTGATTTTTATCATTCTCGATTTTATCAACAGTGTGGATGACGGCCTGAGTTTTTTCTGATTTGTCTTCATTATTAGCTTGGAGTTGTTGTATATGCTTGTCGAGTTCTTCAAACTTTGCTTTTAAATCAGTTACATCTCGGTGTGCATATTCCAGTGATGTGACGAAACCTCTATGATCCGCCTCGATGGCATCCAGGCGAGTGTTGATCTTGCTCACTGCTGTCATTAAGGTGTTGTACTGGTTGTCAGCTGACCTCTTGTTCTCGTCCATTTTGTCTAGGATTTGTTGCAGCTGGCCATTATGTATCTCACTGGCTTCTGCACTCACAGATTTTGCCTTAACTTTACCACAAGTAGCATACTCCGATGTAATGGAATTCATCATAAGTCAGCACGATAGGTATTTTTAATTAATAGACGCTGTAAAGTTGATGTGTTTATCAATATGTGCAGAGAAATATTTTAAATACCATCAGGATGTGGTATGACTGATAACCATCACATGATGATGTTTCCTCTCAAAAAATATTCTTCCTCTGTAAATGTCCACATGATTGATACGAGATATCACATGACTATACATACATACATAGATACATGTCTTTTCAGAACAAGGGCCGAACATATGGTATCCGAGTCTTCATGATCCTACCATAACTGTGGATTATTTTAATTTAGATAGGATGTGGTTTAATAAAACCATTGTTCATTTATACCGTTTATGAGTTTGCTATGCTGACCATATTGAATAGTTCGACAATTAATCTTCATATTACAGGCCATTCACCAGAAAAATTCTGGGCCTCATTACTATACAAAATACCTTCGGTTTAAAATGAGTTCGGCTGGTGGCAGTGAAATGTTAAAAAAGTCATAATGATGAGCAGTGGCTCATGATGCACATGGCTCCATCTAAACCATACCCATGTCATTCAAAACACTTCATCACCGTCAATATCTATTTGATATTTTGATATCGACGTATAGTCTGAGGATTAGAAGACACATCTCAACTGGGCTCAACTTTATTTTCCATTTATTATTATATAGTGGTGACCCAGCCTTATTTTATGGCATTCAGTCCACACATATAACCTGTTAATAAAGAGGAATAACTCCTTCCTCCCATCTCCCTGTACCAATGACAGGTGTAGCCTTATCAATGGGTGAAGGATTATGGTCCCTCAACCCTAGTTGGTGCATCAGTAGAGGAGGAGCAACTTAGAATGCAAGCAAGTAAAAATTAAACTTGAGTTTGAGAAATTTATGTCTTAAACCACTACCGCCGCAGCTGGGCTTTGCCCAGCAGAGCCACAAGTCAAAAATTTAAATAGAGAGTTGTGGCATCAAAACATCTAGCCAGTAGCTTTGCATGTTATATGAGCTCTCAAAAAGTGGAGAGTATCTTCTTCCCCAGCCATCCGCCATGAGTGATGACAAAAGTTGACCCTGACTAATCAGGTGCCTTTAAAATCTAGCTGAAATCCAACACTTTTATTAGTGTTCGATCTCAGCTAGGTAATAATGAAATGATACTTCTAGCTATCCCGGCACCGAGTAAGCACTTAGACTAGCGTTTAACCATAAACGCTTTGTTGCGCCAAGCCTGGAATGGACAAAAGATAACAGCCAGTGATAGGTTTCCATTTCACAAATGAAGCTATGTGTTTGTGTACAGGTGCAGTCAAGTATCTTCTTAAAGGCATCATTGGTTCCAGTTCCATTTGATATCAATAATTCAGTTATTTCCATAAGTACAATTTAGTGTTTCCAATATCAGAGTATCAAGGTGCTCTAGAAGATTGTGCTTAGATGGTTTGCACTAACAAAACACATGTTCACATGGCATTTACCTGCATGAAAAATGATCAATCGATTCAAGAAACATACAGTGTGAATTGTATTCGATCTCTAATTTAAACAATCAACTCACAATGTTTAGAAAGGACAATATAAGGCATCTCGCTAAATTTAAATTTTGTAATACTACATTTATAATTGCTCAAATTTACCTCCTAACATAAGGCTCATTCACCAAATTAGAATAAATCTAAATGTCATGCTGTTTCGCAAATAAAGTTATGTGTTTGTTTACAGGTGCAGTCATGTATCTTCTTATATGAATCGTCATACATTCCAGTCACACAGCCACATGTTCTTCCATCACTCAAGTCTGGCTGGTTATTTACTTTATCCCATACTAGATCTGATGTTGATACAGATGATGTGATTCTCCCCTGCCATCTCCAACCACCATCAACAGGTCTCAATCCAGTCCATTTCCAATCCTGACCCCAATCTACAATGAGTGTATAGTAGTCAACATAATTTCATAATGGAAATTGCAGCCAAGCTCAGCCCTCCTTATGATAACTGAGCCCTTTGTTTTGAGCAGACTGATCCATGAATGGCTAACATGACATCAATAGCCTTATTACTCACACAATATACAAAATGTATGAATTAAATAGAATATATGATCCATCCTTTGGATTTGCAGTATTAAGCCGCTATGCACTATAAACAAAACTTTGTCAATTGCTGAGTGGTGAATGACCTCAGAAAACAGTAATAATGTTTTATGTCTATAAGATGAAATTGATGTCAAACAATTATAGCACAAGATCATTCCTCAGATCCGATCTCATCTTAATCAAACGCACACTGATTGCAGAGTTAATTTGAGTGATCTATGTACAATTATATGGAGCATCGTATGCAAGTATCATGGTAAGTAAATATTTACTGAGCCTTATTTTGCTATGCAGCCAATCTACACCATTTCAATGCTTTTCAATATTATATATTTCATTATATTCATCAGCTTTGGGAGAAAAAAGATGAAGCCGTTACTCAAAGCTGTTTCCCCGTCATGGATGAAGAGTTAAACACAATTATTTGTTATAAATCCATGTCACCAACCTAGAAAGGTTTATATAATAGTCACCTGCACTGTTGATAGGGTTACTTAGGACACTATCCAACCATTTTACAGATTCAAGGGATGGGAACACAGCCAGTTTCTCCCCGTCTGCTTCACAGGCCGCTTTAGCTTTCTCCCAAGTGACGTTCTGCTGCACTAGGCGTATACAGGTCGAGCTAACAGGGTTGAGCTTGTACCCACTGCTGCAGTTTGGAGCTTAAATAAATAAATAAAATATTTAGTCAACATTAAGTCCCGAAATAGCCACTGCGCTTTATAAGACGGACGTAGATTGTACAAGAAATCCAATTGATTAGTTCATGGTTGGTGATGCCGAAATCGAAGCATTTAGGATTATTATTTGTGACTAATAATAAGAGAAAACTTAAATGACAAACGAACCTGGTGTTGTGGTTGGTTTGGTCGTCACTGGACTGAATGTTGTTGGTGTAGTACTACTCTGTGTGGTAGTTGTTATTGGTGTAGTTGGGGTCGATGATGTTGTGACAGGAGCTTTTGTTGATGTTATAATTGGTCTTTTCCTTGTAGGATTGGTGTGCATGCTTTGTTCTAACTTCCTACATTCAGTCAGCATTTGGAATAGATGCTGATACAAATTCTTCTCAATTTCAAGCTGTGCTGTCACATCATCAGAGCCGATGATATCTCGCTTCGATCTCACTGGTGTTTCCTTAATACAACCCTCATCTAGACAAAGATCATGTTTAGAATGCTAAATGAGACAATTTGATAAATCTGAAAACTGTTAATATGTACAACTCATCGGATCTATATGTACAGTACTTTGGCAATTATCCTAATGAGCACTTGAACAGAAAGTCTGGAACATAGAGCTTATATCAATAAGCTAGCAGTGGGGTTTACCCCGTATTTGAAATGTTTTAGTTGTGAGACGTCTTCTGTCTCCGGAAACATTACACAAGTTCTCTTGCAGTAAGCATTGTAATGGTTATCTCCAAACATTATTCACATGATTGTTTTCCAGGTTAAAAACTGATTAAAACTAATCAGTTTGTGAACAGAATGTATGAATGGCTTAGTAATATCTTATCAGCATTGTTCTAAATTAAAGAGTGATATGATACAGCTATGACACTGACACTGTACATCCAAAACTGTATCTCAGAGAAATATTTGCCATAAAAGTATGGCTAATTTCAAATCTTCCTACTTCAAATAGTATGGACTGTGGTTTTTGTTTCAAATATGTGAAGATGACCATTAGTAGGACTCAGGCTTTGATATGTTGGATTTTTTTCAATTAATTATGAAAGGTAATCAAGAGAATGCTAAATTGGCTTGTTTGAATGGTCACATTAAATTTATTAAAGCCGCAAATATTTTCGCTAGAGCTATGATGATTTTAATGGCTGTCTCAGTACATATGGTGCCTCTGTTGGTAATTTTCAGAAATATCGGAGAAACTGCTTGTGTAGATGCATAATTCACAGAATTTGTCGTTAATTGCAGTATTTGACATAGACATGGTAATACGTTGGGACAACCTAAGTGTCATTCCTTTAAATCCAGGTGGGTGGCCATAAAGACTTCAGACGGACCACAGCAATACATAGTCTGGCAGCTAGTTCTGCATTAGTTATGCAATATTTTCACACTTAGTAAATTCAGAGCACTTCTGGGAAAAACAATGTATAGTTGTAGAAATTGTCCTCCCTTCTCACCTATGAGGTATCAAGGCCTAGTGCTGTACCAGCCCAATAAACTATCACTTCTATCTACGTGAGAGAAATTTATTTATTAATGAGCGAAGTTATCTACTAATTGTGAAATGTCTCCTGACAATGGAACTATTCATTCATTTGGAACTTATGTGGAAAAGAATAGTAATTAAAAGCATTTTGAAGTGGTAGCTTATTACGCTGGCACAGCACTGGGCCTCGAGACCTCATAGATGAGAAGGGAGGACAATTTCTAACACTATACATAATTTTTACCAATAAGTGCTCTGAGTTTTCTAAATGTGTATATATTGCATAATTACTGCAGAACTAGCTGCCAGACTATATATTGTTGTGGTCCTTCCGAAGTCTTTAAATGACATTTTTCAGTTTCACATCAAAGTTAGATATTGATGAGATGATTAAAAAAGCTGATATTCTTACTGATTAGCAAGTTGTGAATGAGTTTAACCCGATACTGATATCTGACTAGCTGACGATTTGGTGAGTCTGGAATGCTCACAAGACACTGCACTATGGTCCAGCTTGTAATGAGTATTAGTAACTGTGCTACAACCATCTGTGAAATAAATGTGAGAATACCATGAGTGTTGAATTTATCAACATGACTTTATTTGTCAAAAAATTGACATTTTAAATGAGTAAGCGCAAATAGACAGAAGAAACACTAGATTTCAATATAGGTAAGTAATGTGGAGTTGTAACTAGGAGCTTTCTACTCATTAGTCATATGTTGCAGGCAAGGGCCAACAATAAATAAAACAGAGACTGCCTTGTTTTTAAACACAGTTTAGTCAAGCCGAGAAAAAATCATTGGTTTGTTTACATCAATATAGAAGTATCAAAGGCTTAATGAGTATGCAGGTGAACTTTTTGCAAGAAACTATGGAAAACTATCGTCTTCTCGTAAGATAATATGAGTTGTCTTCTGTAATAGGATGATGTCAAAGGATGAGGAGTGAAAACAGATTTGTTTTATGGGATTCAACTGGTGGTGTGAGATGTAAAATAGAGCTAAAAATGTGTCAGGGTCCGATGTTTGTTGTTTAAGTAGTCTTGCCACCATCCGGCTTAGTTTAACACTCCTGGCTGGCATCCCGACATCCCAACATCCCCAAATCTGCACAGTGAAACATCACTTCTACTACTACTATGTTTTACAAAAGATAAAAACGTGACAAAAAATGATCTAAATCATAGATAAGCTTACCCTGAAACCCATCTTTAGCTGCCTTAGCTCAAATGTGCTAGGAGGATAAACCTGGAGAAAATTATCTGTAACAGCAAACAGTGTTGCTTTTTCCTTCGCCACTTTACTATTTATACCATATCTTTCCAGACTGACTATAGTACTACACTCCGCTAACAATCACAGATAAAGTCTAGTACATGATTGGCCAATTTCAGTGCAGTATTGACATAATTCATCTGATTCTCATGCAAACATCCTTACTTTCTGGTTGCGTATTTTATTTGGTTGACCAATTGGAAATGACTATGTTTTAGTAAGAGTCAGGAAAGGATACGATAGGAATGTAAGAACCAGCATCATCTATTGATATTGTACCATAAATTGATGAATTTTGGCACGCAGAGTTACTTGTGTAGTTAAAACTATCATATATATATGTACTCCCGAATGCAGTATAGGCAATCTCTCTTTAGCCTTGAGAAAAGACACATTTTTGCCGAAATCATTTTTACATGTGCCTTTGAAAAATAACGTAGTGAAGTGAAACCATATTTTTTTCTAAAGTAAACCCTAGCAAGGCAACAAGCGAAACTAGACATGATTGCTGCTGACTTCTGTACATTTGCATATTTCCTATACCCTTATGTATATGTATCTATTGCTGATTAAATTATTAAAGAACACCTTTTATTTAGTTCATAATTTGGACCGACTTGCTTTGATATGTTGCAATCATGATCCAAACCTGTTTATAATAATTAGGAGGTTGGTCTGGCATATTAATTCATATTTGAGCTGAAATTTCATATAAACTGCCATTGATTTGCACTGTGGGCTTCCAGCTTGTTTCTATTTTACTGATTAGCCATCAACAGCCTGAAAGAAAGCAATTACAATAAACGCAAATTGGATCATACTTGATCTAACCATCCCAATTTTTTATTGCTGTAATAATGAAACTCTCATGACATGATGCTTATGGAAATTTGATTTCAAAAGTCTATTATTTGCTGATACACATCATTTACGGAGCTTTAATTTGTGTTCTAGTGGCCCATATCCTTGGAGTCTGAGCACTTAGACTACCCATATCCCTATCATAACGAAGTTATTTGAATGTTCTGCAGTGAAGTAAATTATTTTGCCAGTTTACTTGGACTTGCTATGCACAGTGTGTCATTTCAAAGTTACAATAAACTGCCTTATCTCACACCTGTTTTTATAACAATGGTGATGTATCTGTCACAAACTATTCATAGGAGCTGATAATGTAGTGTTATCAGAGATCAGTGTGGCATACAATCGTGAGAAAAATTTACGGTGTGACTCTCCAGATCGTTGTTGCAAAACTTCACATGCATGAGGTAAGCGTGCCCGGGTTTTTTACACTGGCCAATGAACGACCTCATATATGCATTGGGACATAGAATTTAATTCTAGAAAATGAGCCACATACATTACATCATTCCATTTCAGGAACCTAAGATAAAAGACAATGTACAAGAGTGGTGTTCGGAAATAAGTCGTTTTATGTTATCATTTGGACAGCATAGTGCTTCAAGGGTATAACAAATTGTTTTATCTCGCCCTTTGGTTTGGAACAATGGCCATTCTTCCGTCACAAGCCATTCATAGGGTCCTTTACAAGCTCATTAGGTCCTACTATCAGTAGTTAATATGGACAACAATGGTGATGAAGAGTTTCACCGATTTTCCTAACCATTGTGGCAAATTGAATGTAGTCATAACTGTCCGTTATTCATATATTAATGTGAGTGACAGTCCAAAAAACATGATGCAAAATATTTAGATAGAAAGCCTAGAAATTTACTGCTTCATGTCACTTAAAAAATTTAAATCCGAATTTTTACTCAGCACAATTATCTGTTTTCTCAAATTAGAAATTTGTCAATGCCATGCGATGAATGCATCACTCACCAATTTCTCACTGATATCACAAATGATTGCGGCACAGCACTCATCACTATAGCTGGACTGCTATTGTGAGCAATCAAATAGCTGAGGCCATTGGTCATGAAGTTTATAAAATATAATTATTTATGTATATAAATAATAGAAATAATATATACATTAATTCCATCTATCGTTCATTCATTACATCAGATTGGGGAAAGATTGGGTGTGGGTCGGACCAAGACCTGTCAATGGTAGATGGTGATAGCACGGAAGAATAAACTCCTCCATAACAATATCCGATCCAATTAAGAACCAAAACCTCGGACAACCTGATGGTAGTGAAGGACGGACGTTTGGCTGCGTAACAGGACTGTATGATAATATGAGATATAGAAAATATCAGCATGTGGCTGCAGACAAACCTTTATCAATTTATGTGTGAAGCGTAGTACAGTTTTCAGTTGTTCCTCGCCCGTTATGCTGTACGAAAATCTGTACATAACCCAGATTCTATTTACGAGGTCATGGTAAAGAGATTAAAACTTATGAAACCTATATTTCTTTTTATCGCACTTGACCAACCTGGTTTTGATAGTTTTTGATAAGATAAAGAAAAAATAAAGCACTTTTGAAGCAGCTGGTGACAGTAAGACGACAATCATATATCATAGTTATTAAGAATTTGCAGCGTACAACGATGTTTTAGGCCCAACAACCGCAGTGGTTTGGCATGATCAAAATTCACAACATTAAAACCCTGGCTCGAAAAAACACCCCATTAATCAGTTGTTTTACACCAAAAAATCCACAGGCATAAAAATCATGATTTGATCGACATGGCACAGTTTTCTTAGGATTCGATTTCATATGTTGTGCAAGATTGTGCACAATAATTTTCAGCGATTATAACACTAGGAAATTTGTTCACGGAGTCAAAAAACACCAGGGGCTGGTTTCAATTAGAGATTTAGCCGTGCTTTCACGGCTACAGGCCAGCTAAAGCTCAGCCACTCACCAAATCAGGTTTCAATTAGGATAAATATAACACACTCATAGCTGATCCTGAGCCGAATCTTGGCTGTTCTGTTTCAGACGGCTATCACTCAGCCACCATGCACTTTTATATGTAAGATATGCTAATTTATTGAATATTATCATACTATCGTAAGTGTAATTAATCTGCAATGACACCAGACATAAAAACCACTGACTCATAAACTCTGTCGTGATTAGTGACAATGTGAAATCTCTCCAAAATGAATATCAATCTACTAACCTGAGTGACAACTGAGTGGTAGCAGGGCCTAATTGAAACATGATTAAAGTGGCTGCTAAGATCTGGCTACAGCTCAGGTATACGGTGTGCTAAATACAATTTAGCCGGATCCTAATTGAAACCAGCGCCGGGGAGTTTAGGATATTTGAGTGAGTCCTCCAAGCTCCCTGATAACACTATTTTGGAATTGTCTCCCTTGATAAAAAACCTCAATGAATAAATAAATAAATAGCACATGGACTAAAAATGATACTGTACAGACTCAACTGGCATATCATCTACTAGCTCGATAGGGTCACATTATCAATCAGGCATGGATTTGCTTTGCCTGCATTTGACAATTCTTGGACTAGTATTCCTTTGTTATCAGGAGGTAATATATTTTTGATACATTTCCGTTGTGAGGTGGTGAATTTTTTATTCCCTGGGTTATTTTACATTTTCCCATAATAATAACATTCTGTGTGACCCAATAGTGCCAAAATTTCTTCAGTGATAATGAGTGGAAGCTTTGCTCAAGATGATGGATTCTTCCAAGGAAGTTATGGAAATGACCAACAACATCAACAGGGTTATGACATGGGTTATGGTCAGCAACAAACTGAGTTTGGTAGTTTTGACTATTCTCAACAACAGCAGCAACAACCGCAACAACAGCAGGGCTACTCTAATTATGAACCTAGCCAGCCATCTTTTGCTCAGCAGTCAAGTTACACTGGTAATATACTCACTCCAGATCAACATGCCTACAGTCAGCCAAACTCTACTGATGAGGAGGACTATGAAAATGAGCCACCACTCTTAGAAGAATTAGGTATGTATCACGAATTTGTATGATATGTCACTTATGTGATGTATTGAGTGAGGGCCTAGTAGCAAGGGATGAATAATGACACCATAGTTGGTGCAAGTCCATCACCATGACTATTGCGCTCCCCTGTGGATTATACACTAGACTTAGAGTCATGACATATGAAGTCTGTCAATTAAAAAGTTCCAAAAACCAATATCTGATTGTTCCTTGCTGAGCTGAATGAGGCTAGCCAGAGGTGTCATTCCCCAACCAATCACTGTTAGATGGTGCATAGATCTTGTCAAAGAATGCTTTGGGGAAAGATAGAACGTTCAAGGGTTTTTATAGTCATGATTTGGAGTAAAGAGCTTGCTCATTCAAATTGAAGCCCCTAGTCGTTGTCACCCTACCATCTTAGACAGTCCTACCCTAGAGGAGTAAGGTTTACGTAAGAGGAAAAGTTCACAATCTTACATCTTACACATTGTTTGTTAATATCTAGAGACCTTAAACATTGTATGAACTCCTACCTAAACTAGCCAAAATGTCCCTACGTAATATAGAGTCACCCTGAAACTAACTATAACAAACTTAAGCTAACAATTCTTCTCCTTTAGGGTGTATTAAATAAATCTGTGTAGCTAGCCTACAGCTCATGGCAGTTGTTGAAATCAATTAGCTTAGATTGATTTAGAGTACAGTTTATTATTGCGAAACATTTTTTCCATATTTCGGATTATACCAATGAAAATCAGTCAAATGAAAACACTCGATTTTCACACAGCCGCTCAATCGACTAAGATGTCAAGCTTCAAGTAAACAGTAATTCTCATCTACATCTCATTGCCAGGTATCAACTTTGATCACATCTACCAGAAGACCTTAGCCGTACTGAATCCGCTAAAAGGTACGAACCCAGACGCAGTAGCCGACTCAGACTTAGCTGGTCCTCTCGTATTCTGTATGGCTTTCGGCGCTACTCTTCTTCTGGCCGGAAAGATACACTTTGGGTAAGATGATTATAAGACTTACTGGAGAGAGTGCGCACCAGCTAACTGATCGGTAGGCTATTGCATGTCCTGTCGCTGGTCGGGCATCTAGGCACACACAGTCTACTTAGATCTATCATAAGAAACCAGTCCAGTGAGAGGCAGGGCAATAATGTAGCACTGTAGAAAAGTAATACTAACCTCATCAGGATTGTGGTTAAATCACTTTAACAACTACCAATATAGGTAAGTAAAGGGACCAGCATCAATCCGTATTATCCCCTCCCATAATTGACTCTAAAACTGTAGTGTGATATCTCACTATTAAGTCACCTTCATTTATAGGCCTGGTGACTTAAGGATGACGTATTACAGTACACTTTTAGAGTCAACTATGGGGGTAATACGCATCGATGTCTGCCCCTTTTGTTACCTATATCGGAAGTATTGCCCTGCCTTACACTGTGAATGGGATATATGGATTGGTGTCTTAGGATATATCTCGGTAGGCCCAACCAGCTAATTCATCGTAAGGCCTGATGATGTTTCTATGTCAGGTTACTAAACTCAAAGCCAATTTCCTGGATCCTAGCCAATATGTCAGCTCTGATCACCCAAACTTATTGCCACAACCGGCTAATCAGAGCTATCAATTTGGCTACCCTTAAACCAGCGGAATACTATTTATAGAGAAGTATATGTCATTCAGCCTCTTTTAGGAGATTCAGCCATACACATATGCCATTTATTATTTCAGTATATCTTTTTTCTGGTTATACACCATCCTCTATTCACGCTCGAGAAGATGATATGGTTTAATCAAGCAATGCATGGATCCATCAAATTGCACTTTAATATTGTAGATATATTTATGGACTAGGAGTCGTCGGTAGTCTGGGAATGTACTCATTATTAAATCTAATGTCACTGACAGGAGTAACAGTTACCTGCGTGATTAGTGTACTGGGCTATTGTCTGCTGCCTATGGTCATTCTATCAACAGCTGCTATACTGACATCGCTAACGTGAGTTTCATCATCTATAAGCGAGAAACATGGTAGACATAATTTATCTCAATATATCCGCAATTTTTATTTGCTGACAGTTTTATCTTAGTAGAGACTAAAACTGAATGCTGCTTTTGGAGTCAAATTCTTACTTAGGAAACTGACTGTAACTTCTCCTTTCTTGTCGGATGACAAATAGATTGTAAATAGAGTCTTGCAATCCTTGTTGAGAAAATTTATGTCGCACTCTGGGTGATTTACCTGTTTAAAAGTGTGGCCAACTCCTGCATTATTTATACCAAGAAAGTTAAAGATTAATATTCACGAACAATTATTCAGTCATATAATATAGCTCAGAGAGAGTCTGACCTTGTGTTATCACTGAAAACTTGTGCAGCCCTAATTTTTTCCGCTTGTTGACCAAAGAAGTTGGGCAGCAAAGTCATAAAATGTCAGTATAATTGACCCCTCGACTAGTAAGCTTGGATTTCATTTTGACATCCGAAATGTGATCGCTGTGAACTTCAACAAATTGTGTTTAAATAAGCAATCCACAATAATTGAACACATCTCCATCCTATTAACACCAAAATGTAGAACCAAGAACAACCCTGTATGAGAAAAGTTTTTTCTTATACTACTTTTGATATCTTTTTTTAATTTGTTAATATCTATCTATCTATGAGCTATTTTACTTTTTTCCCTACCTTGCTTTTCAATTATCAGGGGTTATCCTCTCATTGTAAAAGAGTGGATAACTCGAACCATTTCAAGAAACCTGATTTGATAGGAGCTATAATTATGTTTGACAGTCAATAATCCCTGATGGTGGGATACAACACTTTACACACTGTATATCTGTACATTCCTAGTGGCCTTTTTATATATTTGCTAACCCCACAGTCTATTTCACTATCCGATCATGGCGTAGCCCCTTAGCCAGTCTGTGTGTATCATGAGCGGTAAGAATCTATTTTTCTGGTATGGATTGTGATATCTCTAGACAGTTATGAAAAAACCCAAAATAAATTTGAGGATATCAACAAAATTTAGTATATATATATGATATTAAATCTTCACAGTATTGTTTTATACTGTGATCTATTTTTGTTACAGTGGCACGTTAGGTACAGTGTCAACTTCTATGGCTGTGTTATGGTGTAGTTTCTCAGCTTCTAAACTTTTCGTATCAGCTCTTCAGATGGACGGTCAGCAACTACTGGTGAGTAAGCGTA
Source organism: Membranipora membranacea (assembly GCA_914767715.1). Taxonomy (NCBI): domain Eukaryota; kingdom Metazoa; phylum Bryozoa; class Gymnolaemata; order Cheilostomatida; family Membraniporidae; genus Membranipora; species Membranipora membranacea. Next base: position 19,872,897 of record OU612071.1, read on the forward strand.
ACGTCAGCGTAACGTCAGCTAATTGTATCTTCCGATATCAGTTTTATAGATAATTCAGTATTTATCCGTGAGCTACTATTTAACTAGATGTAGGCTTTGTTTTACCTTTGAGGCGTTTAGCTCATTTAGTTGAAGACTCAGTATGCAAGTCAGCATGCTCTTGTGTTATGACTTTGTGAGGAGAGGTATTGGCGCTTTTATTCGAACTCCGACTAAGGCATCATCTCACCTCCCCTACGAATAACAAATTAATGGTCTAGGTACTAAGGCTGACTGTCAAAATAATGACAGTTCTCATTATCGACAATGTAATGAATATTTTTTTGTACCAGTGTGTATTATCTTATTTTTACAGATAGCGTATCCCTGCGCTCTGGTGTACGCCGTGTTTGCGTTACTCACTGTGTTCTAAACAGAATATTTCAGGTAATCGTCGTTTATGGAGCTATCTCTGCAGCTAGTCAGTATCGATAACGAGGTTAGCCGCATCAGGCTAATGAGTAAAATACGTTATTCCCTGATTAGAAATATAATTTTGCTTTGTTACTACGGCTGAGAGCTGAGATCACACTTGACACATAGCAGACAATAGTCTTAACCAGCTTTAACTTATTTTGAACAAGCCTAAGTTTTGCGGCAATAGACTCTGCAAGATCCAAGCTGTATGTCTCGTTAAACTTATCAATGCAATCACAAATTGAATTACACAAATAACCATGGTGATTTGGCCTCACAGTTTTTTTTTAGAATACAATTCGATGTAGGCCTAATAATGTTTTGTTTTATACGCAATTTCCGATAAAATTTATCCAGACAGGAACTAAAAATGTACACCTACAAAAACAGAGAATTTAAAATCTTAACTATGACTGTCGTTGGGCAATACGCTTTTGGCTCTCTAGATCAAATTTGATATATTTTAACTGCATGTTCAACTGATGACCAGCTTGAGGGGAGTTACCCAAAATGCAAGCAACTTGGATCAAGTTTAACATGAGTCATACCAGATAGTTTAGTACACAAACTGCTCAACTCCTTGGTCACCCACACACCTAGTTCTAACAGTCTTACTTGCGATTACAAGATTACAATTTTATTGAGAAAGTATTTGCCTAATATAAGGTTAGGACTATATAAAAAAAAATCACACTAGGATGAAAAATAGTGATACATAGTATAAAGAAATAAAATCACATTTGCAGGATTTCACCACAATAATCAATAGTTGAGATTCAGAGACTGTAATAAAATGGTAATATGCAAGGCACATAACAATCAGTTCCAATTTAATCGGAGGTACTGGGGGAGGTATAGGCCGTCGACAAGATCGGGCCTCCCTTTTCCCCACCCCACTACCAAAACCTTGCTCTGCAATCCTCCTGATCCCAAAGATTTGTAAATCTATGATAGCGTAGATGGGGTAATATTTGTTAGAAGCACGCCAACAACATACAATCAAAAATCATTATGAAAACATGACTAGGTTTGAGAAAGAATTCTTTACAAAACTCTACCATCAGTCAATGCAGTATAATATAATCATGGCTGAATCAACATCTCGATCGACCAGTTTAGAATTGCTTTCCCTCTACCACTAGTTCTATAACCAGTTAACAATTATAGTAGTTTGAGCCACACGGAAAGACCTACTCAATGGTTTTAGGTCGAAAGTATGTTGTGGATATAAAACTGTCTTAAAATCTTTGGCGAATCAGAAAATACTGTGTACTAATAAATCATTTTATCATAGATAAACTCAAGCTAAAACTAGCATAGAACTTGACAACGACCCAGATAGAATGTTATTGTAAAATGACAAACTTTATAAAGCCATCAAAATATCTGCCATGTCAGTGAACAGAATCCCAACATTCTATACCTCAAATTGTAGTTTTCTTACAAATAATATCAATATAACCATTTTGCGGGGTCATTTTAAGCACAAACAGTAGTATCAATGAAAGTTGAGTGATTTTTAATTACAGTAAAGTGAACAGAATCCCAACATTTTATACCTCAAATTGTAGTTTTCTCACAAAAATAATATCAATATAACCATTTTGCGGGATCATTTTAAGCACAAACAGTAGTATCAATGAAAGTTGAGTGATTTTTAATTACGGTAAAGTGTAGAGCATGGTCTTAAGTCAACAGGCACTGAGGTACTTATACGTAATCTGATAATTGTTGAGTTTTTTAAGGTTTCAGTGCAGAGTACAGTGAGCTGATTTACATGGTTGAGGTAATCTTGTGCTTTCTGGTTCACTTTCTGTCGCATTTGGCATTTTAAGTTACAATGAGCAAGGTTTTATGGATGTTTATGATTTCTTGCTGGCGATGGCCTGCATGAAGTCGTTTATGATTTCTTGCTGGCGATGGCCTGCATGAAGTCGATAGGCAGAGGGAATATGATAGTGGAGTTTCTCTCAGCAGCGATAGAGTTGAGAGTCTGCAGGTATCTGAGCTGTAGAGCTGTGCCACTCTGTGAGATCACATCGGCAGCCTCCTTCAGAGCTTTACTGGCTCTCTGCTCTCCCTCAGCAGCGATAACCTGCAAAAAAAGGAGGAAATAGAGATTATCTGCGGAACAGAAGGAAGTAAAGATTATCTGCAGAGCACAGAATGGAGTGAAGATTATCTGCATCACAAAGACAAAAGTGAGGATTATCTGCAGACTTAAGAAGGAAATGGAGATCATCTGCAGAAGAAATTAGCAGATATTATTATCTGCAGAGCAATGAAAATCGTGTCAACACAAGGTAACTGAAGATTGTCAGCAGAAAGAAGCAACAGTGAAGATTATCTGCAGCAAACCAGCAACAAAATGGGACCATATAAAAGTGAGTATACAATGTTATAACCTGATAAAAATCAGAGATCATCTGAAGTACTACAAAAATTGGACCACTTTAAAATAGGGCGTGAATATAAGCTGCTGCAAAACAACATAACACAGCAAGAGCAGCAAAACAAGAGCAGCAAAACACGAGTTGCGCAAGTTTCAATTAACTGCAGAAATATGACTTCTATTTGGTAAGGATCGGTGCTTGATGAAGGAATAAGCTTGTTCTCTTCGAGTGGAATGAGTTGAGTTTCATGGTATGGTGCCTGTATACCCAGCATTATTCTATGTTTGATGTACCTTAGCAGGAATTTACCCATAATTCCTTGTGTTACGCAAGTAAATTAAAGTCATCTAAATGAAGTAAGCGCTATAATTATTGATGAAGCCTATCGTGTTCATGTCCAGTCAACATTGCGAAGGAGAGGCAGTTTTATATGATAATATTGATTACCTACTTGTACTCATAACACATTTTAAGCTGACAGCTGAAAATCTACATAGTGTTTACATGATGAGCCGGCTTGGCCTAATTATTCACAATATATTAAAATATTTTCCTCTCAGAGTATGAAACACTATCAGTTTTATTACCAGAATCATAGCCTGGAGAAAAAATGCTATTCGACAACTTGTCTGCTACATCCAGCGGTTCTTTTAATTTGAATGCGCAACGTTCATTGAAACAAATCCATGGGATTGCTTCAATCAACAACCTCATTCTTACGGTGTCTCAATTTGCTAAACTTGACAGATAGTGATTTAGCCTTGTCGCGCGGCTATTTTTTTTGGTTTTATTTTGTCTTTTCTTCTCCCAAACAAAATTGTAGTCGGTGACAAGGCTAGTGCAAGCATAGAATAAATAAAATTGCCTGATACTATCAGCCGATTTGCTCTCTACCTTCCACCAGCCAATCAGAAGCAACATATTAGCTACTAGATGTTATGGATTTTATTCATTAAAAATAATAACCAAGAAATAAAACAGTCTTTCCACTAACCTTAGCCTTGGCTTCGCGGCTAGCCTCAGCTTCAGCAGCCATAGCTCTCTGTAACTGCGTGGGAAGTCGGACGTCCTTGATCTCCACCCTCTCTACTTTAATACCCCATGGATCTGTGGCAGCGTCTAGTGTTGACTCCAGCTCGCTAGCGATGGCCTCTCTCTCACTGAGGATCTCTGTCAGTGACCTGATGTGTTGAGGATGGAGAGAATATTTAGTGTATGATTCTGATGCTACCAGATACCAGAATTGAAATGATGGATCAATCCAAATGGAGTAGTAGCTTGAGCAGACATGATCAATAACGCATTGCATCATCAGTTCCAATTGTTTGTTAAAATGTGTTAAAATGTTACTTGCAAGACCACCAGATGCTCAAATGATCTTAATCTCTGATTCAATCATTTTGTGTAAATGCGTAACATCAATGCTGCCCATGCTGTTACATCCTTGAACAGTCAGGAGGTTTGGTCAAACGTTAAGAATTATGTTATATTTGGTCTGATTTCACCGAATTGCAAGTCCAAAATCCTACCCATGCGGTAATATTGCTGACGTTGTGATTTACCTGATACCAAGGAAGTTTCTGAGAGTAGCCTGTGCGAGTAGTCTGGTAGACTGATGAGCGTCTGTCACAGCAGTCACAGAGAGTACGGGATCAAATATACGGAAGTAACACACGGCATCAACAGCAACTGTCACGGAATCCTTCGTCAAAATCTGTAAATAATATAACACGCGCAATTAACGGCAGTTGTCACCCTATTTTCTGGCTTTCTTATTTCTGGCTTTATAGTAACATCGAAAAATATGTTAAACATTCCACAATTCTTTGGCTGGGTATTTTTAGTTCAATCAAAATTCCTGTGTTTGAAAATACAACCTACTGGTAGAAACAGGAAACAGCTTTAACGTATTGGGAAGATGATAATCGATACAAAATGCTGGCATTGAGAGTCTCTCCCATGTTGATTGGCCGCAGTTAATGGGATCAGTCTGGGGAGGCTGTCTGAGGTGGGTGGACGAGTTCTCCCAAAACCCCAGCCTGCCGAAGCTAGATTCAGGCAATGTAGGATATGAGAAATATTCTCATCTGGTTAACAAGGAAAGCCTTTCTTTACCTCTTGTGGAGGAACGTCAAAAGTAACAGTCCTGAGATCTACGACAAGCATCTGATCCATACAGGGAAGGTAGAAGAACAATCCTGAAAATAATAGTAACATCAAAATAAGATCATCATACATCAATATATACTGCATAATGATAGCCATCGCAGTGGGCAATATGTCAACTATAGAGAATACCCACAATGCATCAGCTGGGAAATTCCAGATGAATTGTTTTACTGGCCTTAATTGATGGTATCAGGCAAAAGCGGACCTGTTCCACTGTAATAAAATTGATTATTAATAATCAGTGTAAAATCCCATATGCAGTAGCTCTCAACTGGTATGGGATTTTACATTGATTATTAATAATCAATTTTATTACAGTGGAACAGGTCTCTTTTGCCTAACGTTAGTAAAATGTATCTATTTATTGAACTTGAAAATGTACTTAATCTTAGATGAGCAAATTCAAATGAGTTGAAACATCTAAGGTCTTAGAAAAATTCTGGAAATATTATATGCTAGGTACAATTTGTAACTGTTTGTTTGGTTTATTATTTTCATCTTCTGTCAGAAACAAAATTACAAAAAAAGCACACAGCGTGTAGTTATTCACATCCTTCAACATATCCAGATGTCAGTGAAACAACTTTGTAAGGTAGTCATCAAATTAATTATATCTTTCAAAAATCGATTCCGTTCTGAATTTTATATGATGATATTTTTCACATATTAATATTAATTTTGCGCTGCCGTTATTTGCTGTCTGGGATGAGAGGCAAACAGAGGAATCAATACGTCTTCTCTGCCTCTCGATGAGTCTCTATATACACTGTTTGTTTGTCTTCTTTGTTAAGTCGGCGGTGATTATGTAGGTAGGCTGATTTCAAAGTTGAGGCTTGAAGAACTCCGCTCATCCTTAGCGTTAAAATTGGGTCATTAGTGAAAAAACCATGTCTTATCCATGTCTATGTCTGTCGATATCTTATCATTACTCTCAAGGTCTAAACTGCACTAATATTGAATTGGGTGTCAATTATATATTTTTGTCAATTGTCCAGGAAAGGGCTTTGGTGGTTAGAGAGCAATACATTACGCGTAGTGCCTGTTGGATAAATTTTTTCTCTCGTAAAGGCTAAGGGCATGACAGGCAACAGAACTAATCTGAGCTGCCTAGAGAAATGAGATTTGAAAAGCCAGCCAAAATCTAGGTCTTCCCACTGCCTAAGTGCCCGATCGCGTAAAAATTGGTTAGCGACAAAAACCGTCAAAACTTCCACTGTTTGACAAGATGACCTTCACCATGTGTCTGATAGTCTGTGAGATTTATTTGTTCTATGAAAAGCAATGCTCTCTGGTCGCCCTTGAAGTTAATATGTACATACGGAAACAATCCCTGGGCATTTTGCCAGAGCAAGCAAACAATCAGAGAGTTTTATAGCTCATCACATATTTATTTCTAATTAAATCTCATTTCAATTCAAAATTCTTGTAATAAGTGTTAGCTGAGTTTAAAATCTTGTTGCCAGGGCCTGGAGCTGTTTTATAAATGAGGGATCAATATATAATCAGGAAATTGAGGATGTGGCTTAACGGACACATTAGTTTCGCTATAAATGTTTGAACACATATCCATTAGTATGTCCGAATGTGAAGAGCCATATTTTGAAATTTTAAGTTATTGAACTGCTTGAGATTTTTTGTTTGGATTGAATTTGTGTGTGTCAACATTTTCATACATAAGGCTGTCTGAAGGTTGCTGCTGCCATATATTGTCCAGGAGGTGTTGCTGGAGAGGGGGCGACAAACTTGTGGGAGCTCAAAACTAATTGCCCAGTGGCTCCAAAAGCTAAAACAAGACTAAGCTTTTCTCATTAAAAGCCAATATTTCAGGGGCAGCTTTAGGTTAGGGAGAAAGAGGTTTTTGGAAGCTGCACTAGTCACTTATTGGCACTGATAGCTGTAACAAGACCACACCCCCTCACACCCCTCTCACTAAAAGCCCAGCCAACGGTAATGAAGTTAGGGTCTCTTACTCTCAAAAGCCACTTCTTACAACAGGCACAAAGCCCAATTATCACAAATCGAAATTTAAATGCTAAAATAGAAATTACATACCGGGTCCTCTGGCTCCTCCAGATACTATCCTACCCAATCGGAACATGACAGCTCTCTCATACTCCTGTACAACCTGTAACAATAAAAACATACGTTATATAATATTTTAATCTGATATTATATCATAATAGTTCTAATTTTATACCCATGTTATATACTTGAGTTCAAGCGCAGTAACATTGGCTAAGATCGTCTTCTCTCGCAAATAGACAGACAGTTCAAATGCTCTGAGGTGGTTGGAGTGGGCAGAGAAGCCCAAGTACGCCGCCCTTCTTAGAGCATTAAACCTGTTCAAATACTTGAGAAGTTGACCACGGCCCAAATATGAGCCTGCAGCTATGAATTGCATAATATAGTCTACCACTTGACAAAGAACTAACTACACAAATGAGTTTCTAGTTCATAGAAATCAACGGGAAGTAAGCATCGAACAGAAATAGGAAATACGCAAGCTGTTATGCTGTTATGCGTAGAAATTGACTGTTATTGTACAGAGTGATGGTCCAGTGATGCACAAAGTTTCACAAAGACGTATAGTGAAGTAGCTACGCTGAATCAGAGCCGTAGCATGGTAAAAGATGATTCAGGCGGTAATAATCCTGGAGGATCCTAAACATCTCAAGTTAGGAGCTGTAAGCTCTTCTGTGATGTGTTTGGTGAAGCTTCCACCTATATATAAGTAGCTACCATAATAGAATTCGCAAAATAGCTTTTCTTGGTCTGATTCTAGGGCATTTTATTCAACTTTCTAGGTGACGAGGCAGGGTCCACAATTTTTGCCTGCTGACAGCATAATTTTTCTTACACTGGCCTCGATCCTTGGAGCAGCGGAGTGCTAATTAAAACACATTATCCTGCTTTGCTATTTAATTTAGGTGTTAATAGCAATTATCATGTAAACATATCTATAACCCCAGGTGAAATGTCTAATCTGATATTCACAGTGCAGTAGCATTCATCATTTGTATGTATCGACATCAATACAAATATTCATAGCAAAAAATGAAGTTACCAACGAAAAACCTGTTTTATCTGCTATAGTACTGAATTAAGTGAAACTGAACTAATATGACAGTGTTCGTGTCCTTCGCTGCATACATATTAGCCTCGTCAACAACAATTTGTGTTGAAGTCATTGTTCACTCTCAAAAGCTCTGCAGGTAACCACTTCAGTATTCAACATCCTACATACAACCAATTTTTTTTATAGTGGCAGCGTACTGCATATAACTATGTTTAATTTCATGGTGGCAGTGTTCCGCAAATAACCATTTTTTTATGGTGGCAGTAATATGCATATAACCACTTATTTTTATGGTCGCAGTATTCTGCGGATTACCACTACTTACCTTGATTGTGACACACATAGAGACTGGGAAGGTACAGATGACTAACAGGATTGAGAGGATAAACAGACACACCTCACAGCATCCTGGGGAGGAATCTGAAAATATCCGAATATCGGAAGTTAAATTTTAAGCAATATCTTCACCAACGGTCAATCCTCTTAGCAGTGTTTATCCCCACCATACACACCACAGACTAATAGGGTGCTTGTGACCCAATTTGGAACCTCTCGTTATATAAATCGAATAACTTGTTTATTTGAAGTGTGAGTCTAAAGATTTAGCGTTCCTTTTTATTTGTTTCCCCTCAACAGGTCCCATCCCAGCTTGACAACGTCACAAGACGTGATTGGTAAGCGGAAAAAGAACAATTCTAAACAGAGGTTAAATGGATGTATGGGTATTGGGTTTTGATCAAAATTCTGCAACGGTCGAAAATCTCGAAAAACGAATGCATTCCCCATTTAAATTCATTCTAACGTAAGAAACCCAATAAAAATCGGTTGTCAATCTGATTATCTAAACCATATTACTTTTTCCCTCTTCTTTCCCACATAACCATTATGTTGGTTCCAGTTGGATGTTTTGGTGGTGATCAACCAATGAAACGTAACACATCCGTCGGTATCCAATCAGAATTCAGGGCCGTAGTTTAGAAAAATGGTAGGGGAGGCAAAGTTTAGAGACAAGTCCAAAACATCAACAGTAAGTTCCTCCCTTAGCAATTTAAGGCATATAATAAGCAAATAGAAATCTCAGAGGAGCTGATTCTAACATGGATTATTCAATTATAGTGTTTTTGGGCCACTCTATTGAGCATTCTAGGGAAGGCAGAGCGTCCCTGCCTCCCCTAGAAATACGGGCCTGGAATTCGAACTTACTCTCTTCCTCCGGTTGCCGACTACTAGATCCTTGCTCTGCCATTATCCTATTTCTGCTCTTCGCACTCATCAATACCAGAACTCAGAACTGTCAGAGTCTCAGGGCTTCTTACGAGTTACCTACAGAAGAACAAGAAGAGAATGTTACAATACAAAATGCTGAATGGCTTCGGAAAGAGGAACTGCACAATACATCATGAGATCAGTGTTTAGCTAAATCAGCTACTTTTTTATAATAATTGTACGTAGATGTTAGCAGTCTGTCTCTGGGTTAAGGGGCGGGGGGTGGTGCCCGCACCCCACTTAACCCAGAGGCAGACTGCACAGGTCATGTAAAGGATACTTGAGAAATTCTTAATGGTGACTAAGAGAGCAAATATTGCAGGGCAGCTAATTCTAAAGGTTCAATAGGTAGTATCTCAAATTCAATAGAAAAATTGAATTCGGCCTCTCATTCCTACAACCTTAGGTTGCATTTACAATTTAGGCGCGTTGGTGAGATCTCAAAAACGTAATGATTGGCATGTAAAGTCTAACTGCTAGTGCTTTATGGAGATGGTTAAGGGTCAATACCCTTCATATCTAGTCTAACTTTACTCATCAGAATTGGTATGATTACCCTATGTGATTTTCTGACAACAGACCAAGTATGTTTCCCTACTACAAGCACCTGCTCATCGATTGACAACAGACCAGAGCATTTATCCCTAATACAAGCACTTGCTGATGGCTGCCTAAATTCTAGGTACAAAAAGTAAGACATATGCCTACCTTCAGTGTGAGCACACTACTCTGTGATTAGTGGACCTCCTGTGCAGAGACCGTATGTAAAGGTTTACTTATTATGTGTGAGAATAGCCCTTGTGATTATGATAAGGAGGCCTTAGTTTACACGTATCCACGGTAACATTGACATACTATTGGTTGATTGCATAAGGCCTTGACATTATTGTATTATATTAAGCCCACATGAGCTTATTATTATAGTATGCTGTGAAGGAGAAATGTATTGATTTAATATCTTGATAAGAGCAGCCCATGCAAAGCATTGTGATATTAATAGTGGTACAATCACATTTGCATTATTTCAATAAATTATTGTTTGTATTGTATCAAAATTAGAATTCTGACTGGCATAAAATTATGTACCGTGGCCTCAAATTTAGGAATCATGTGACTTGCGCAATAGTTGCGTCTAGGAGTACTCCTACTCCTTTACCCCTTGGTTGCGTGTTGATAGTATCGAGAAAACGTATATAACCGCTGAAATTTAAGGCTGCCAAATCTTCAATAAATAAGCAATTGGAGCCCATCGATGTAACATACTGGCCTTTATCAAACATTGAAGTTGCAAAAGAGTCAAAGGGAGCTGACATAGACGGAATTTGATGTGGGCCGGTTTATATTATTACATCGTCGTTTTATTGTAACTTGACAGAAAGAAAATTGGCCGGTGGGTGTCACAAACATGATGCGTGATTGAGTCTTTACCATTTTCGGATTGTCGATGGGTTATTTTCGTCTTCAACTATGCAAAGTTTATAAGTTTCTCACCCTTGGTAATGTCCCCTGCCCCCCCCCCCCCCCATTACATGTTTGCAATAATGAATCAATTATTTACAAAAGCAATCTAGAGTATCCTGCCTTCGATCTTTGACGGATAATAAACAAAAATATTACTACAATAATAAGACTGTTACTGTTCATCTTACTTACACGAGTAAGGTGTTGACCATTTAATGTCAGTTCAAGAAGTTAAAACTGATATTTCTAGAGTCAATAGCAGCAGTAAGGTTCACATTCAAGGTTCTAAGAAAGGTTGTGAGCCAGGGTACACCAAGTTTGGTCCATTTGCCTGCATATGGAGATGGTTTCCTCCCCTCCCTCTCCACTGGTCACGCCGCAGTGGAGAGGGAGAAGCTTGAATACAGTCAATTGGATTGAACTTTATCTTGGAGCAGGGCTAGAATAAGTTTAATCTGATTTGCCTTGAGAGCGACCCGTAATACAGGCAAACATATGTATGTTTTTTTATTTTCTTATTTTAAGTTACAAACTGAATACATTTGGGCAAGATTAACAGCTGAGTTTTTAGTAATAAGAGAAAATTATGAAAATATAATATCAGATCTATCAAGGGACAAACAAGTATGTAGAGGCTAGATAAAGTTTGATCCATTTGCCTGAGTTCGGGGTTGTCCCCCCTATCAACTAGCAGGGGAAGCAACTTAGAATGCAGACAAACTGGATCAAACTTGATCTACATTGAGCGTAAATCTAAAAGGATATAACTCAGAAGAAGGCAATAAACATTTCTATCCTAAAAGAATAACTGACTAGGCTTGTGGAATGCTTCTAAACTGGCAAAACAAGAATTGCCACAAATTTATGGCATAGAGGATTTGTATCTAACCTATCTTGACAAGTTTTGTTGTGGGGGGGGGGGGCAAAGCTTGTCAACTTTTGACGCCCTCCAACAAAGCTCGGCAGGACAGCCTAACTCATCTCATCCTCTGTAACTCAAGAGAGTATCAATATCATTGATAAAGTATTTTTTCCAAGTGACTGTGCTGTAATAATCCAATCGCAGGCTACAATACCATGCAACATGGTACATATTTGTTCTGCTGTCCCTGATATCTTCAGAATATTTCAGCCCATCCGTAGCATGGTGGCTATCAGTGATGCAAAACATGAGCTCTTGTATAGTTATGTCAACAGACTGCATTTATGTTGCTGTTGGCCATCATCTATCACATTCTTCGAGCATCATCAACATCAACCGCCAGCACAGCTCCATGGTCTGCTTTCGCAGAGATTCGTCCAACTATCTCACCTCATATGACAGAATCATATCAGTAATGGCTGACATCTCCTCAGTAGTAGGTAACACTAAGATTAAGACACAGCGTATCAGTTTATCTGTGCCTCCTGCGAGGCGATTTCTCCATCAGGTCGTAAGCTTCCACACTGTCGTCATCATCGTCTGACTTGTTGAAGCTGAACCAGCAGGCGCAGGATGTAGCAAATAATGTAATGCTCTGTAGGATGAAATAATGAAATCAAAGTAAGATTGTGAAGAATGTAAACTTGTTGATGAGTATCCCAGGATTCAATTTTCTAGTGTCCTAGTATGCAAGGTCAATGATGAGGACCTCGGGGCGGGAGACAGACTGGACACCTCTACTCCATTGCTTGTTTAATACATGATATTGATAGATGATATGGCCTACTTCGCTTTATCACAATTTACTGAAGTTGTTTGCCCTTTGTGACTGAGAAGACAATTCGGTTGCTCAAATTGATTGCATTACATTCAATCAGGGAGAGTGGGATCTCGCCCTAACACCCACCCTCCCTGATGAGGTGAAGTGTAAAATAATATAATTCATGTTGGTAATATGTGGCTTATCTTGAAGAAGGAAAACATTCACCAAGCGCTGGGCTATGTACCTCATAGGTTTACTTACGATGAGAGTAGCTTTAGCTGATACTATTATCGTGATAAACAGTTGGCTTATTGTGACAAGCTTGCTTACTTCATCTAGACAACCCTGAAAAATAAGAGTGAAAATTGAAATACTTGCAATACAATATAATAAAATGCACAATACAATATAATAGTAGGTAGTTGCCCTATATCAGCCACATCAGATAAATGGTGATATTACATTATACAATAAATAAATATTACATGAGATTTTTCAACTGATTCAGCACAAAACTTTTTATAATTTTTACTATTTTTATGTCTTCAATTAAATACAATCAACTATTTATTTGGATGGATTTTTCAGAGAAAAACATAAAAAATATCATCAATTAACGCAAATCCAGTCGAGAGTACTTCGCATAATAATATAAGAGGTAGGTAGACTTACGATAGTAAGAACTCCACCGAGACACGGAGCTTCACCCGCTAGTATATCTCCACTCCAGTGCTTAGCGTACTGGTAATCGTCGCTGTTAATGATTCCGCAGCATGTTTGCTATAAGAAGAATAGAGTATTTCTATTATCAGCACCGTATAGATTATGTATCAATATCATATATACACTATATACATCATATATATCATAGACACCATATACAACATATATACCATATATACCTACATTTACCATATTTACCAAATATATTAGTGGATCTATAATGACAATATCTGATAGCAGTGTATCATGGATCTCCCAGTGTTTGACATGCCGAGGTCACATAGTATAATAATATGAACCATTTACTATATAATGTCAATGTCAATGTCAATGTCTGAGCCAATCCACCACATCGGCTAGTTTGAGCTCAGGAAAAAATAACCAATCTTCAATGTAGCCTTCTCTGTCTGCTGATATCAGCAGGAACCATGCCAGAAGCCAATCCCATGAATGATTTAATAAAAAAGCAATAAAAAGCAATAAAGGTTAGCCAACTAAACCAACAGGCAGTTTTCTGAGCTATAATTTGAGACTATTTCGGAGTTGCCCTCTCTCTCTATATATAGTACAACGCTGTTAGAGCAATGAACTAAACCTCCGTTTAGTTCATTGGTTAGAGCCAATGCCGCACGTTACCAGGTCAGCTAAAACTGAGAACTTACATTTCGTTGTAAGAAGTTCCAGTCTTCTGTCACCTTTGGAAAATCAGGATTTCCGTACATGTTTACTATTGTGTTATTCAGCGAGGCAGTCAAGTTTTCGTCTATCTAAAAACACAAATTAATGATATTTTCAAAGCTTGTATGGGCTACGAGGATAATAAGATTAGGCACTCATTCATGCTGTTTGTATTCATCTTCTCACATTCTTCAAGCAGCCAGCTCATAGTTGTGAAACTGTCGGCCCAGGTTGTTCAAGCCCTAAACTGGGCAGACAAACTTTACTCCACAAAAACTGTGTCATTTCCTAGGTCGTCGGGCGATGAGGGTTCAAACAATTAATTCTAAAGTTTATAGCCCTCTGGTAAAAGCCGTTATAAAGATTAATTGTTATGGCAACCAAGCTAAAACCCTTGAATTGTGATAGCTTTTATTCAGTTTATTACAGATAAATCTTGGAACTGTCAATGAGTGAAAAGTTACACCTAGTCTGAAGTTATAATAAATAACATTGAGATCTAGAATTAAAAATCTAGGCCACCTAATCAATAACACAAATTTCACACTGGGCAATTAATTTTGTGCAAGAGGTTATTCGGCTTATAAAAGTTGACACTTTTCAGCATTCTTTAGAATGGGCTGTAAACTTTACAGGTCAGCCTAGGGTCAAATCATGCAGTCACTTCACTGACATAAGTATGTTATTCTCAAAATTATGATATGTTATCTGAGACATTGTGGGTCTCAGCTGATCATCAAATATTAGTAGAGCGTTCAGTACTTTTCATGGATCAGTTCAAAAGGGTCACTGCGCTATTACATGACTACTTTTGTTAACCAAATGGAAACAACTTGTTGAAAATCTTGTTATATCCCCTCAAGCAGGATACAGTAGATAGTAGGTAGTAATGTTGCTCAAGTTTGATGCAATTTGCCCGCATATCGGTCTTTCCCAGTCTACGGGTAAGACGGCGGCTTGAAGGCTATTGGATCATACTCGTTCTAGTAGTGATGGTAGTCATACTTACAGAGTTCTGAGCTTTGAGCATGTAGACTAGTCCAGCAATATCAGCCGCTTTTACAAGGATCAGTAAGAACGTACCCTGTAAAAGATCATAAAACACATCAGGATTGCCTAGGAGTGAGAGGGGGAGGGATTCAGATTTAGGTCCGCCAGTAGACTTAATAAAAGTGTCCTGTCTAGGTTTATTAATAAGTCAATGGGTCCTCCATGAACCCAAGGAGTTGCTCCTTGATAAAACTACTGCAGGCTAGCCTGTTGTCATGCAATGCTATTATCAAAGAGAGGCTACATAGGTTTGATCTTGCCTAAATACCATTTTAATGGCGATAACACATTTATTGAGTTTTCTCTTCTAGTGCAGAATTATTTAAGTGGCTAACCAGGTTGTTACTGTGGTTAAGTCTGTGTGCAGTAAAATATGTGTTGATTATAGCACAAATACTGTTAGCCACTGACAACTCTCAACAAGTCTAAATGTCTCTAGCACCTATACCTCATATAGCTCCATAGACTAATACCAGGTAGGGTGAGATACCCCTCCCACCCTCATCGCTAATACCTAGTTTTGACTTATCATGATATCAATTGCAGGAAGTGACAAGACTGCCTTTAGTTTTCAAGCGGCTAGTGAATGTTTTGTTACAAAAGTAGCGTTAAACAAGCCAAGCGGCTGCCTGAAGAAACTAAACTTTTCCCCACAAGAGAAGAGCCTTTAAGGGCTTTGGCTCAGCATCCTTTAAGAAAACAGTCTGAACTTGCAGGCTATAACTCAACGTCTAAATCAACGATATTCTGAGATGATCAACTTACCAGGCCAAGAAGGCATTTAGAAGACTTGCATGTGGAGATAATGTGAATTATTGAGCAAATAAACATCAGAGCTGATAATCCGAGGAGAGCGAACCATGTATACTGCAAACAAAAAAACACTAAAACAATTGAATAACAGCGTACTTGATTGAAACAACAAAATTTTCTCATCAATTTTAGTCTGGACTGTCAGACTATCTATGCTAGACTTGTTGGTTACATTTTGGCAGCCTGGCAGGACTGTCTAAAAATGTGAAGTTTGTGTCACATTCAATTACTTCTGAAATATTCACAGATGGTGTATGAACAAGGATTCTGGGAGGTCTTTCAATTAGAAACAGCCAAAATCGCAATCTGATCGCTCACTGTGATAACTTGCTTTAGTAAAGGATCGCTCCTTCTAATTGAAAGACCCCTCTGGTTTGCAGCCAGATTGCGTACAGTCCACAAATCTAGCCAAACTACCAAACAGGCTGCTCGACAAAGTACGATGAGTTAGGTATATTTGTCCATGACAATACCAAGTGCACTTTGGAAACATAGTAATTTAGATGATAACTTCTTGTTTTGTCAAGCCAATGATCTTATCGAGTTTTTTCGAGCAGCCACAAAAAGTGAACACGTGACAAGACTGGATAAGATCATAGTAGGAACTTTCGACCCACTAGCGCCCTTCTGTGTTTGCCTTATTTGATGCCCAGGGCTACCTACTGGCTGACCATCTTCCTCTTCTCACACTATGACTGAATCATACTGGACAAGAGTCTTATTGACTTGCGTGTTTAGGTAGAGAGTCAGAGGAAAGGGAAGAAGGAACCTAGTTATCCTACGACAATTATGCCAGGTGGTGTGAGTAACAATCTTAATACTTCTTGAGTTTGAGTTTGACTGCATGACATTCCAGGCCGCAAGACGAATTGGGGGGGGGGGGGATGGGGCAAGAGTCTGAGCTGCTCAGCCCAGGCATAAACATACAGCTGATTGGGTAAGGGAAGAAAATAAGGGTATGTGATACGTTTTCAGTTCAAGTTCGGGAGGCAATCAATCAACTACATTCTGATTCCACACCGTGGTCCGTGATACGTAGAGGGAGAGAAAGACTCACCTTTTCTAGAGAGATATTGTTGATACTGGAGAAAATGCCAGTGCCTGAAAGTTCAGCAACAAGATTGGTGATCTGTAGCGGGTCGTCTGCCACTTTAGAGAAAGAGTCGAGTTTTAAGGCCAAGTAGATCATAAGAGCAAGTGAGGACAGCTACGAAAAATAGTATGGACATATAGCATGTAAAAAGGTAACAGTAAATATCTATATAAAATGGTCAGAATATTGGCAAAATTAAGTTTTTCCATCATATCTGTGAAATTGTCGCATTAGAATGGGAACTAGAATGAATTTTGGCGAACATTGAAAATCATATTCTCGGACTAGAAGCTCACTTGTACAGAAATACAAGACTAGGTGAGGGTGACAATAAATCATAATTGACAGTAGGACCATTTATCAAGATAAATGAGGTCAGGGCCTGGTTCCTGTGCTTATATATCTGAAAAGCATTGATGCCTAATAAGGAGTCATGGATATGAGTCTCATTGGAAGATCATTGTTATTTGATCGTCTCAGACCCAGCACCCTCAGAGGTATCTACTTCCTGGAACTCCATCTCATTTGGTTGACGTAATGTAATTAAGCACACAAGCAACAAAGCAAAGGATTATAGATTAATCTTTGACTCAGCTTCTTTGTCACATATACATATTTATTAGCCTTTGTGATTACAGTAAGTGTGATTAAACTGCTTGTCATGCTAGTTCGTCATATGTTTTATAATAATATGATGAGTTATTCCTACTGATGATTGGGTGGTGCTTTGATAGCCTGATCACAGAGTAAGGATATATCCTTATTCAGTGGCCTGATTTAGATGGTGTTCAGATCCAGAACCAAGTGGGTAATTGTCGTCATCAGTGGTCATAATTACAACAGAGATTAAATGCTTATGTGGTTGGGGGCAATGTTAATGTTCTTTGAAAACTGAGATTGCTTCTTGGGATTTTGTTACACTCTGACCAAGTAGTTGCTCTGTCTAATATGAGGTTGTACCAAGGAATATAGGTAACATACATAGCCTGTACCACAAGGTTAGGCGGTAGGTACGAAAAACCGAACCACAAACTCACAAGATACGAGCCTTTAAAAAACCGGTTAGGACACATTAGAGAGAACTCATCATGGTGAAATGTGAAAAGAATAGTCTAGTCATAAGGTCTCCAATTTTGTAGTTTTCTTTACTTGGGCACATACAACATACACCCAGCGCTAGACTAGAACCCTAAATGTACTCCACTTATGAACAGCCAATATTCTGAGAGGGGATGAAATCGCAGACGCGACATATATACCGCAGTCATGTGCAACAGGTTGTCTATGATCGCCAGCAAGGGGTTACAGAATGGGGAACCCCTTAAAATTTTCTATCTTAACCAGTAGATTTTGGATTTTATCAATAAACGTAGTCATTGTAGTGTGTCAAGTTCAACTGCTTGTACCGAGCCCTAATATAGAGACAGAAGGTTGATACATTATACAAGAAAAAAATTGCTGCCTATGTATGTTCTCAGACTTACCAGTAATATAGCTGTCCAGAAGAAGAGAAGAGTTTTACACACACAGCTACATATTCCACATCCTCCACGGCTACCCATAATGCACTTTGGGTCTTCGTAATCCCGGCTGACAATGTAAAATTCTCTATCCAGTTGTTAAACCTAGTTCAATGTTTTCTGTGAGTTTGAGTATCTATTTCCGCAGTTGTTATATGTGTTTCTAACAGTTTGATTGTTCTTTGATTAAGTTTTGCCGAATAAAATTGTTTATAAGTTGCTGTGTTCGAATACTCTTGAAGTACCAAATTACACACTCTGTACAGATAGTAGCTCGTCACTGAACAGATTATAAATGAATAAAATTGTCTCTAACCACTCTTCATTATAAGTATAAATCACTGCTCAGTCATACATGGGTAACCTCTTACAACAAAACAATCCGGATCACATTCAAACCCATCAAGGCATGATATTTATCTTATCATAGGTGAATTGAACGTAAACAGCCAATGAGAGAAAGAGTTTTGTTCATCAATTCAAATAATGGGCTATTCAGAGATTAGTTGAAAATATTAGTTAGGGGTAGGTTAAATAAAAAGGTTGATGACATTCCAATGAATCACAGGTATCTAATTGGGTGTCTCTGGTCAAAACATATTAGTCATGGGTTGTCTCACATTTATAAATAGACCATGATTAATCTACTCTGGTCTCTAAAAGGATGCTCTGGAGTCTAGAATAATCCAAATTTGGTAAACTCTAATCTTACTACATTATTAATCATCCATTATGTCTTATTGGTTGCTTTCAAGGATGTGCGGCAGGGTATCATTGTGTGAAGTTATATAGCGTGTAATAAGGAGAAGCACGAGAACAAGTTCAACAGCAACATTTCTAGTGTTTCAATGTTGCAGCCCTTCTGCTATTACTTGATACATGTAAATCTTAGTAATATGCAACGGTAGCTGTCATCATCTGTCTATGTAATAATCTCATATGCTTGTAAGGTCGTTATTAGACCAAGTTCAGTGCAGTTTGCTTGCATTCAGAATTGCTTGCCCCCTACTGATCAGCCCGCTTATCGATGGAAGGGGAGCAAACCCAAATGCATGCAAATTGGATCAAACGTGATCTAGGTAATTATAGGCTGCGACTGCGTGTTGTTCTATTCAGTGCTCACTTGCCACCAATTACTACATATTATCTAGTCATTTTATGGCCCACATAGTATCAGGTCATCGACAGAGACAGTAAATATATTATGTGGAGTCCTTAGGTGTAAGTTTAGGTCACATAGTACTAATCCTTACATCACTATCATGGAGTGTGAGGTTATGGCTATGAGAATAAAATATCCTCATAATGAGATAATCTTTATACAGGCTAATCATCACAGAGTAAGAATATATGAAAACCTTTTCAAACAGCTTTAGGTTCAGGTTCACAAGGTCCTATTTATGGTAATACCAGTGTCATAATAGATGATCTACACGCTACAGTGATACACAATCTTGACCATTTTATGTGAAACACAGAATTTTGTTTCCACAACAAGATATCAGTCCTAGTAATCGAAAGCATTTATCATTAGTTTGTCATAGCCAAGTTATGGACCTTGCTGTGGAAGGGGGCATCTACTATAATAATAATAATAGTAATCAATGAAGTTAAATTCACATGTTCGGTTCAAAATGGACTGTTACTAGCTTTTTCCTCCCTGGATGAATGTTGTCTGCCGAAAGGCTATAGAAAAAATTTAGTGTTGTGTGGATGAACAGTGCAATATGGCGATGATATCTGAAATAAAAACGTAATCAATAATTTCACAAGAACCCAAGGGTGACAGTAAACATGGAAACAACGCCCTCAGATGATCGAACCAACAACCTGAGGCTTGGAATGTCAAAATCTCCCTGTGACAATTTGGGACTTTTTAAGCTCAAGCTGAGCTGTCACCTTTTAGTTCGCCCTCGAAGTATTCATTAATTCCCCTGTATTGAGATCGTACTGGACACTTCAAAATCATCGGAACCCGGGCCACTTTAAATAGTCTTTGATGATAACCGCTCAGCCAAGCCAGCTCGCTGTAGTTCAAACAGCCTAGAACGAACAGAACCTATGAGCTCAGCACGAGCCAGCAAGTATTCCAACGGTTCAAACAGCTTCAAAATCATCTGAGGGCGACCCATGGAACTGCCGTGAATCTATCTAAATATAATACAGTTATCATTAGTTTCAAATGAATACCGTTGGTCAAATTGGCGAGGTTAAGTCAGTCAATGCATTCCGAAGAACTTACGGCAAAATCATGGCCGCAATGTCTGCGCCAATAAGTTCTCAGCTTTTTCTAGGCAGGTCGAATGGGAGCAATTGGAGCAACAGTGGAAAGATCGATTCTTTCCCATGCACAAAATGATAGGCTAAAATATAATCAAATCCTGATAAAACTTGCGCCTAAATTGTCGCCTCATACTTATTTTGTTTCGAGTTCAGCACACCAATTGTCAGCGCTCACAATAACTTTAAATGTTTAGCGAGGTGGTTTAGCGAGGTGGTTCAACACAGTTGCAGGGTTTTTCGGTTATATAAATTTAACAGAGCAGCTCGTAATCCCAGGGTACAGTTGAGAAATCACAAATCTTTTATCTAAAGACACACAGGGGCCATTTTGACTTTGAGATGTTACCACAGATTCGAGGGTCACTCCATTATTGCGGTGACATAGATCCATAAACGGCAATATTTTGTTTGTGTTGGATAATCAAATGTTTTTATGGTTTGGAGTTTATATTGTGAAATAAGGGCTTGTTCTGTGAGTGATTCCTGGGTTACTTCCTGAGATGGGAGAGCTGGGACGGGACAGGTGATTTTTGATTTTAACATGATTTTCAGTTTTCACTCAAAATCATTTGGCTGGTAATAAATGAGGAGCTAGCTGATCCAATCACAAGTTATCCCCCTTGTATGTGTTATAGGGCAACTCCAAGTAAACTGGTATTTAGAGGTGTTTTTGATACAGCCTTGATATGATTGGTTGCTATCAAAATGTTTGGTCACGTGATATAGTCATTGATTAGACAGGTGCTTTCACTTTGAATTCCCACCCATTGTTATGAAATCATGGATTTACTCTATCACTCACTGACTTGTTAAAGTAAAAAGGGGCACAATCACATTCAGATGATAATCTCATACACAGGATAATAT
Source organism: Membranipora membranacea (assembly GCA_914767715.1). NCBI lineage: Eukaryota > Metazoa > Bryozoa > Gymnolaemata > Cheilostomatida > Membraniporidae > Membranipora > Membranipora membranacea. The sequence goes on from OU612071.1 coordinate 19,894,430, forward strand.
TATTAACATGCACTAGATTATCTCAAACAACAGTGTCGCTAAACTTGGTAAGTGTCAATTGTTGTTATTACCTTTATTTATTCAGTAAATCAAGTCTTGGTTAGTAGTGGGTAGGTAGGCCTATGTATGTAGTAAGTACAAGCTAGTGAGTGATAAATGATTGTACTCTGTGTACTGCCTACCTCTAATGCCTAGGAGTTATGCCTTGCTATAACTCCCTGTTTCAATGTGTAATGCATTCACTCCACTGTGTCTGTCACGCATGTTAGGGAGAGGATGAGTATTATACCATGAACAACATGATTGCTTTACCAAGTCATTGGATTGATCATAGGTTGGTTCAGTTGCCCATAGTAGAGTAACTTGTATTCCTGCTAGGTAAGGCAATGAGAACTCATATGTGTGGTTATTGTAAAATATGCTATCACATCTAAGAAGGCTCTTTCTTCTTCTTAGTTTAGAAATAATGTATTGAACTACTTTTGAGTACTATTCTCTTTGGGGCGGGATGGGCCTAGCAATGTGCCAGTTTGATTTTTTGCTCATTTCCATGTCAAGTACCAAATTGAGAAAAAAAACTATCTTAAAGAACATGTCACTGGCCTGTTCAATTGATGAATCTATCTTTTTATATTCCTGGTATTATGATAATATACATTGTCTAGGCTACACATAGTACAAGTAGCACTTTGTGATCATAGGTAGAACAATCTGCAAGCCATTGTGATTCGTCATTTATAGGTATTTTTGTGAACAGAGTCAATGTACCAGCTCACAAGAGGACAAAATCCCTGCTGTTGCCTCATATACCTAACTAAAAAGTATCTTGCTATTCTGCAGGGTGCCATGTGATCTTGAATATAGTTTGCACACATTCAATCGTCAAATGACCGCCATCCTTTTGGTCGTACCGATCCCAAAACAGTATAAATCTAGATATCTCCATATCCTTCAAACTGAAGGTGTGTGAGAGTCAGTAATTGAAAGTTGCATAAATTTCCATAGCCGCTTGGTACAGCCAAATATCATTGTCTTCATTTTATTTGCTTAGATTATCCTGAAGTTAACTTTATTTGGCAGCACCTTGCTCTCATGTCCTGCTATGATGCTCATTGTTATTGACAGATCCGCTAGGCTATTAACTTGATGTGTCAGCTTTATGGAGGCCTGTCGTTCTAGGGGCTGCAGGGAGGGGGCTGTCTCTCTAAGAAAATTGAATGAAGTGGCCTTATACACTATAAGTGAATAATATATGTCAGTTGTGATTTCTCTTAGCTATTTATAAACCTTGAGATGCACCAGACCCAACAGGAGCAGCAAACAGCACCCAACACAGTGTTTCATTTTCACTCTCCCTGCCACTTACAGTCGTGTAAAAGGGGTACGAGAATAGGATAGGCTACACTGTATATCTCCTAGTCACATTTTATATCTCAGTGCAATCAGTTGGGCAAATTGTGCATGGTCCAAATTTAATTGGTATTCTGATTGATGATTTCACTATTTCAAATTGTTTGTAATGTTGATCACGTCCTTGTAACAGCATTAAGCTCAGTAAGCTGACTCTGCTAAAACTCTATTCATCGCTGGCAGCGACTAATTCAATCTCAACAGGCCTATCTATTGTTCTCGTGTAAATATTTTAATTCCATGAGTCTGCTTGAGATTTATAAAGTTACCTTTCAGCTAGACATACCTTTCTATGTTTTGTTTGGCCAGCTTTACAGCCAAAGTTGCTTGTGTTCACAAATAACTGAGCAATTTAAAAAGTCTTGTACTTTGGTGTGAGACTGAAGTGATGAATGAATGCAATGGCCACAGGCTTTATGCCTATGATAGGTGCTACTTTATGTCTATACTGTGTGCTGCATTGTGCTGCCAGGGTTTGATATTATAATATTGTTGACTGCCTTTTGCACGGCTGTAGACATATTTCAAATGCGGGTGGTGGCACCACGTGGTATCACGTTTGGACTTTAACTGTCTTGGTTGTGTCATTTGAGTGAAACCAAGCTAGTTCTCCCTATTTACAGCCATGTTTATGGGCTGAACACGGACAAATATTGCTATAATGTTGCTGGAGAGGCTTTCAGACATACATTCATTTGTAATATATGGCATGCAAGGAGCGGAGGGTCCCCAATCAACTCAAATGCTTTGCAACTCAATAGGAGCTTGATTGAGTTTGGAGCTGTAGTTGATTATTCTATCCACTATCCACTTGATCCAGAGATAGAATTATCTTGACTACCGATGTGATGTTTTGTATTGACTAGGCCTAATTGTGGGAATTATAAGGATTCAATTGAAATTTTATTTATTGATAGGCCTAACATGATAAAAGACCCCCCCCCCCCCTATTAAAATAGATAATTAGCTCCATTCATTATTATGTAATCAATCCACCTTTCCATTCCATGAGACTACTATCACTACTGAACATGTAGTAGTGTTCGTAAGCTAGGTTGGAAAGCAATTCTTTTCCTGCAAGCTTCCCCCATCCCTTATATCAGTCAGTCATGTCAGAACAATTCATTTTTCATGGCTTTTCGGTGTTTGGAAGATTTTTTGATTACTCTGCTGGTCAGTCAGTCAATCGGACAGCCTCTATCATAAACACCTTGCCAAGATCACATCATGGCAACGTAATATCATTTTTGAGCTGCAGCTTATATTGCGCTCAACCAAACATAACTTATATTTCGGGATACAGGGTGAGCACAGTCACACTGCATATTCTGTTGACTAGTTCCTAGTCTTAGTTACAATTGTAACCAAGCAGATTGTCATAAGGCAGTGCAGTAGCGACGGTGCCATGACCACCCGACCCCTTCTAAACAGTTAATAGTTCGAAATTATATTTATTTGTTTATATTTTGCAGGAAGTAGCCTTAGTTCTTTGAAATGGATATAGAGATGAGCACGATGAGTAACGGCTACCCAGCCTCTGTGGCCAGCACAAGTCGGGCACAGGCTAGGCCCCATGGTAAGCTCAAAAGTTACTGAGAGAAAAGATAGCGCTGCTAATGAGTTTAACATACAACACTATACATCATTTCATTTGAGTATTTCTCAAGCTCATCAAATTCATAAAATTGAATAATAGAAACTTTTGTTTAGGAAAGGATACTTTCATATATGGTTGAAATTTAAAAGCTTGCATAATTGATTGTTGTCTACTTCCCTAAACCTAAGCTATGTTTCAATATAACCTAATTTCAGGTGGTTCGGGACGTCCTCGCTCCTCCGCATCCTCCCGTACTATGTCACGTAATGTCCGCAGGCTACAGGAAGCAGTGAACACCCACCTCAATAACTATGAGAAGGAATTGTTCCTGGATGCTCTGAATGAGTTTCACTCACAGAGAGATACCTGGGGGTTCGTCGAGGTGCTGAGGACGATACTAAACACACCTGCTAAACAGCAACTGGTCAGTCACAAACATTAGAAACATAAAATTGTTTTCAGAAATCGTAACTGATCAATTCATATTTTCCCTTATTATAACAACACCGAGATTAGGCTCCCTTGTTTTGATCTGCTTTGCACTTTCATTCGGCAGTGTGAAAGCAGTATAATATGACCCTTGTGCTATTCTGCTACTTGTATGCTTTTTTTGGGGGGGGGGGGGAGGAGAGTCTTGAATATTAAGTATTGGATTTCTATTAAACGGCCATAAGAGCAGGACAAGGTTAGACCTACAGTTCTGAGATAAAGATATTTTGTTATCTATACATGTTATGCCAGTTTCAATGACCTTCTCACCTCGTAGGTTCATATTTCTAGTGTGAATTCACAGCTTGAGGTGTTTGATGAATTTGGTCAACAACGTCACATAGTATGGTATAATCATCCTTAATGCCAATTTAAAGCCGACACTTACTCTGTGATGTCTAAATTTCAGCTAAATAGTCCTTTTTTATTGTGCAATAAATCCGCTTCAAATACTGATCCAAGAGGGGACGACTCAGAAATTATTTACCCTTTTCTAAAAATACTGATACGCTATTACACAGATTGCAGTCATGATTCACCATATGACTTTATGTAAACTCTCAAAACTTGGCAACTACTGTCTCTAATCTTGTGAGATAACATGTCTGACTGATAACAGTTAGGGTTTGTTCATCACATAGAACAAATAGCATATTATTAATTTTCAATGGAAAATGACGATCCTTTGATCATGATTTAATGTGTTGTTGTCACAGAGTACAGATATATCCTAACTCTGTGTCTACATCTGCCTTTAATGGTGTAATTCCAAGAAGGGTGCCAACTTAAATAAAAGTTGGTGGAAACAACTCACTGGCTCAATTGATTCCAGGTACCGATGATCCGACTAGTACTGCCTCAGACTGAGATCTCAGAGTTTGACAAATGTGTACAGCTGTCAGCAGCTGTAGCCCGAGGAGATCAGGCTGCAGGTAGAATCACCAGCAGCTCTGCAGCGTCTACAGTGGGTCGGGCGTCGTCTGCCACTAGGACTAAAAGTAGCAGCAGTAACAGAAATAAGTACAGCACAGCTCCAGTAAGACTGAGACACACGTCACAGTCTCCTAATCGTCAGAGAAAAAGTGAGTCTGAAGTGCTAACATGTGCGATCTGTCTTTGAGTTATCAAAGTCTTTATCATGAGAATGGGGAGATAACTATAAGTTGAAAGGTTTCAACCGGGGTTGTGTGACATTCCTTTATCAAGCATGCCTCTTAATCCCACTTGAAGCTGGTAAAGTTCATAAGCTTTAAAAATATCTGAATTGGAATGAAATGTGGTTTTGCCAAGTTTGCAGACTACTAGTAAGCTAATATCCCTTTTCAACTTTCTTACTGAATACTCAGTTATTACTGGTAAGTTTATACTGATTGGCATTATAAAGGTTCCACTTTTTTACTCAATCACTTATGTTATGATATGTTACACTGAGTAACTTTGTGCTCACGTTCTAAGTATCTATTTTATCTAGATTCTCAGCCACCACCGGATGATTTAAGTGTCATACAGATATCACCTGATCACGATGATAGAGGGATCGGCTTCTCTACAACCTCCAGAGGTCACAACTCTCCTGGTGAGAATAAGTCTACCTGCTCTTGTCATTGATGTGCCACACAACTTTCCAGAAGGAAAGTTTAACAGGCTAAAACTTTGCCAAACTTACTGGTAGCGATAGTCCATTGTCATCGAGTCATAACCATCATTGGTTTTGGGTAGATTATCATATATTGTCAATTTGAATTTAATATTAGAAGGCTGATCGGAATTCAACTTGAACAGTTGTCCTGGTATTATTTGGTTTGTATCTTCCGCTGTTGTGAGTTTGGATTCCATACAGCTACCTACAAGGCTCAGTTATTACAAGATGAGGCAAAGCCATGAATGTGGACATCATCCCAACATGTGTTAGTCATATCTTCGTTTCTTTTCAAGAATTATAACCTGAAACTTCGACTGGTTTGTGTTGTATGCTTGTAAGGCCTCTTCTTCATGATAACCATATTGTTGATTTTTCCGCCTTCATTCTTTATCTGTATTTTCACAGGTATATTTGTGTCGTCGGTTGACCCCAGATCTCAAGCATTCACACAGGGTCTCTCAGTTGGAGATGAGATATTAGAGGCTAATGACATTGATCTATCTAGAACGTCCAATCACGACGCGACACATATACTTCGAGCTGCTAGGTCACTCACACTCACTGTCAGACATTGTGGGAACAGAAACAACCCCATAGCCCTCAGGTTTGTCAGCTATTTACTACCTGGCTGCAAACTATTGGGACTAATAGTGTTATGGTTATCTTGACCTGACAAGTAATGTTGCGTCACACTGATACCGATCATATTTAATCTAATGGACATCTTGAAACTGGTTTATTATAGTCTACCATCCAGCTACGTACACTAGAGGAGTAAATATGTGATATAATTTAATTCAGCTAGTTTGGGATGACTCAATGTTAGCTAGAAATCAAATTAAGCAAGCTAAGTCTTGGCCTTATGTAAAGTAATAGTAAAGAGTAAATGTTGGGGAGCTATAAATTTAGCTACCTTAAACATCCTCAAAAAGGCAAATGTTTCATTCTGAGAACATATTTCTCTTCTACTCGTCCTTAAAATAACGATTCTTTATTAGTGTAGTGTGAGTATATTATATTAATTCTTATTTCTAGACAAGAGACGTACACATGGGTTGATACTAGTGGGCGCTCGTGCAGCCCCCCACCTTCAGAGACAGATTTACATGACACACTCAGGTCCTCAGTCTCTAGGAGAAGCGGAATGACTCTTATATCTAATCAGGATGAACGCAAGGTAAAGAATATAACCTACTGTACCTTAGATCAGAGAGAATGTTACTCTGTTTATTTTAGATAGATCTGTTTAACTTTCGAGTTGTCCTTTCATTGACATAAGGATAACAACTCCAAATTATATGGAATTTCAAATCAATTGGTCTTAGGACACTTCCTTTTCACATCAAAATCAACGAGCGTCTTTAACTAATTAAATAAAAACTTGTCAATGTGGGCTCTCGGATTGACTGAGGTATTCTCATAAATTGAAATGTTTGTCATCTATGAAAATCAATCTGTTGCTTTAGAAGCATCAGTGTTAGTTCGCATGTCACCTCATCTTCTGTCTATATTTTATCTGTCTGATGAGGATGGGTAAATCTATTTATTACAAATATTGTATATGACAGTATGATGTTATCCTTATAGATAAACTTGCGGATAGAAAGAGGATATGGACTCGGTCTGACAATCAGGGGTGGATCAGAATATGGACTGGGGGTGTATATAACAGGGGTAGATGAAGACTCAGCGGCTCGGAGGTCAGGAATCAGAGTCGGTGATCAGATACTGGCTGTTAATGGTAAGTTTGGACACGATGATTGGAAATTGTAAGTTTGTACTGTACATTCATTTAGCTAACAATTAATTAATTAATTAGTGTTAGTGCTTAGTGTGATGTTTAGACAAGCAATTTAAACTCATTATTAATGCGGGTTCATCAACATCTAGGTTATTCAAAAAGGAACCATTATGTTGGGCATGCTTATGCTTTTAGATGGACAACATCGGACATGTATTTAAAAATAACCTTTTTGTTGATAAACTCGCATTACTTTGGACACTCAACATCCGATCCCAGTATCTGCTTTAGCGATACTTATTTTGGCATCACACATAGTGTTGAAGTTGAAAATTCACTCTGTTGAAATAAATCACATTTTAACACCTGAGAGGTCTTTGAGCATGATATTTTCCAGCTAAATCTTTGTTGTTGAGAAGATCAGGCAGTCATCTTCTTTCTTATTCAGACCTGCACATTTATGACTGCTTTGTATTTCAATTTTGTGCATTTATGGAAAATCACCCTTTTAAGAAAAGAATTAAGAATAAGACTCGGGGTCCTCCCCGAATCCTGGTTATCTTTTGTCAAGTTTGTATTTTTGTTTTTTTTTTTATGTAAATGATCTCCATGTTTTTCAGATGTACAGTTTGTAGAGATCACACACAGAGAGGCTGTCAAATCACTGAAGAGATCAAGGCATATGATGTTAACATTGAAACACGTCGGCAAACTACCTCATGCCAAAATAGATAAGATGAAACTTCTGGTTAGTTCTGATTGGTTGCATCTCAATTGTCCCAAACATCAACTCAAAACATCAGTTTTTCAATCTGGCTGACTCCCATTCTTTTGAATCAAAAGTCCCACATTTTCTATACCATAACCGTGGGAACATCTCTAAGCAATTTAATAAGTTCCTCTGTTAGGCCACCCCTTTATTAACATACCCTATACATGTTGTTACAGTCCTCAAGGTCACACAGTACATTGGAAGGTCGCCGTTCTCGCTCTCACACGCGACGTCATCAGATCAGAAGCCCCTCATCTCATGATGGAGACAGTCATCGTCAGCAAAGAACCAGATATCCGGGATCACTGGATCGCAGAAAATACTATGATGTCAGGGATGGTGTTGAAGATAAGGTAATGTCTTGTCTGCTTCTGTGTTTCTTTTTATAGCTAGACATCTTTAATATAAAATTTAGATATATATAAGAATAGCCTTCTTACTAAACATTAATCCAACAGAGTTGTAGATTAACCAATGTTTTATAGATCTTAAGCTGATAAATGCTTCGCTGCAGTAAGTCTTGTCTTGATATTCGACCATTGTATTTGACCTCGATATTTGAGTTTGATATATGACCTTGGGTTCATATTTAACCAGTTTTCACCCATTGTACCGATTTGTTTGGACCAATTTTTACACATATGCCTTCACCAGTCCATATCCTCCAGATGCAGCCTCTGCGGGCATTGTCATGTGAGTGTGCTCGGCCAGATTCTGGTGGTTTCTGTGGCACATGGCAGAGGGTCTAAACTTTTTATCCAAAAGTATTCAACTTGAAAAAATCTATGTTCTTAGAATGACCAGGTCATGACAGCAGAAATACTTCCAATACCACTCATGCCATCCGATGATTTGGTAACATTCTTATTAGTAGCACTTATTAGCCAATGTGTTTGCTTAGATTCGATTGGCTGTTGGGGGGGGGGAGGGGAAAGCCAATGCCTGGTTACTGAAATTACCTATTGAGATTTAGTGTAGGTGAAAATGAATTTCTTTCACACTCACTATATATAAAGGCATTTTCAGACCAGAGATTGGCGCTCTCTCTCTCCCATCAGCCAATAAGAGCCAACACATTTGTTAAGAACTCATTGATCCTAAGGTTGTGTCAACACGTCCACGCATGAACTGTGATGTATGTATCGGGAGTTGTGGTTGAGGTTGTATGGTGACATCTAAGTAAAGCTGATATCTTTTGATTTTACGATATGCATGCTTGTTTGAACATTCCACTGGTGCTAGTAATGATTACCTCACCTTTCAAGCTTCTATCACAGAGTCATCTCCTCATTGATATTAAGGAGACAACTCCACATTAGCTCTTGTTTTCTGATCACTACTTTTGGCTGGCAATAAGATGATTATTAATTATGTTGGCGCACTGAACAAGCTACTGGAATGCTTGTATTTTTCTAGTTTTGGCTTCTCATCGACTACTAAATAATTAATTTTGTAGTGAAGTGAAGTAATATATTTATGTACATAATTTCAACTAAGTAAATAATTTGTTTTCTGTGTTCAAAATGATACTTTATTTGCAGCCTGTGTTCTCTAAGGGAGCTGGGTCACAGATAATGCTATCACAGAGTAGCGCCATGATGTCATCAGCTCACAGCTTCTCTCAGATAGATGAGCAGGCAAGGAATCTACTTAACGATAACGAGAGAGGTAAGGGCATTTTGATAAGGCTTTTAACATTTTCTTTATTGTTTGATTTAGAAGCTTGATTGCTGAGAGACTCAGACAATGATCAGTTGTTCCTAGATAACATTTGACCCCAACTGCCTTAATTATGGGTCACTCCAATTCTTCCGGTTTGCCACTGACAGCTCAAGAAAAGCAATTCCTACTTCAGGCAAATTGGATTAAACACTAGTCAGGATCACTGGTGGTATCAGGAGGTGTAACCTAATTTTGAAATGCTGCTAAGTTACCACTACTATCACTTTTATTACAGGTACACTGAAGTTCTATGTTGATGAATATAACAAAGGATATGTATCTGTGGAGGCTCTTGTTGCTGCACTCAAAGAATTGTTCAACACACAGGCCAAGGTATGTTCACTCCGGCTAAGGCAGTTAAAGCAACTTCAATCCCTTACAGCTTTTAATGTTTATGCACAAAACTATTCAGCATGGCTGGCATCTCCTAGTTTGGCTACAGCAAAGGAACATTATTTAGATGCTGATTTGAGTTGTAGTCTCATATCCAGCATTATAAACATAATAAATCACACAAAAGCTTCACCCCCCTACCATCCAGTTATACTGAGGGGGAACCACTGTAACCGGGACTAACGTCATGAGTTTATCCCCCTGTACTGTTTTCCTCCATCATCCTACTTTGTTATATGCTCGACACATCATCACTCATTCACGCACTCATGTACTCGTTTTCTGATTTGTATTTCCGTGTTATAGTTTCAGATGTTTCATGAGTTGAGATCTCTAATACATCCCAGAGATCTGGATAAATACGACAAGCTTATCCTGAAGTATGAGGTTCACTATCTCAAGGTATGCTTTGAGTTCTTCAGATTATTGCTGAGTAACGAAATAGCTAAACAAATTTCGACTTTTTGCATTGTAACTACCCACTTCAGTACTAACCTGCAATGATGTAACATTTTGTAAATTCAGTGAATTTTTGTGTTGAAGCCTAGGCTTGTAGTCACCTTTCCTTCCTAGTTGGTGTTGATGTGTTAAGGAAAGCAAAAAATAACCACTGTTCATATCAAAGCCAACTCATAGCAATGAACAAAAAAAAAGAATTGACTCGCACAAGGCCATTATTCAATGATGCATTCCATTTCAAAGTGCAAAAACCAAGGGTCTCGAAGGGTCAGAGTATGTTATCTCCCCTGCGACAGATTTACACTAAAATTCTGATCAACTGACAGTACAACAGTAAGCCTAGCCCTTGTCTAGGACAGTTACCAGGCTGCCTTACTTACACTAGAAATTATGACATTACTTCAGCTCCTCATGGTATTCCTTTCGTTATTTTGTAGAGCCGGCATGATATGAGCCAAGACAGAATGTCAGATTTCTCTATAGACAGTATACTATCAGTGCCTAGCAACAGCTCAACCAATGAGAGCCTAACTCTCAATCTCTCATCAGTCAATCAAAACTCAGCTCGCAAAAACAGTCATTCAAACGCCTCCACATTGCAGCAGAACGGTAAAAGCTCCGCATTACCGCAAAACGGAAAAGGAAGTGTGAGAAGTAATAAAATGGTGAGTGACTATGTTGACTACAATATTATCATGTGTATCTCTGATCGTTTGAGTCAATATAGTGCAAGAACCTAATATGTACCCACCCCAAGTTAGTAAAATTGAAGTCGGTCATCGCACCAAAAACCCTAATAATTGCAGGAAGAAAAGTTTGCCATTTCATCAAGCTTGATATAGTGAAACTAGCTGCTAACTCTCAGTTTTAAACCGCCAAGTTAGCTAGAGAAAATTGCTAGCATGATAGCTAACATTGAGTCCAGCTAGAACTGGCTTAATTAAAACTCTAACGAATATTTTATTGATGTTGATGATGATACAAAATTGAATATCTAAAAATACTGATGATTGTAAAAGTGTGGAAAAAATGGAAAACCTTCACGAGAGTCCTGACTTAGTGGTTCGACAAATTACTATTCATGATGAAAATCATTGATCTGATATATATATAGTATTTTGTATTATTCTCCTATCTCTGTTTAGTTTGTGACGGATGGATCTAACCAGGGTATAGTTATTGACACACCTGAGATGACTAACTCACTAAGGAGAGCACCACTCATAACATCAGCTGAGATCAATCATAAATCATCATCTAATGAGGGAAGTCCTAGAGAGAACAACAAGGTATCTATAAAAGGGCAAAGGTCAAGGCTTTTAGAGTCAACAGATGTCATCTAAATCAAGTTTGGTCATGGAGTTTGGGAGATTAAGTCCCCAACTCCCTGGTTTGATCAAGTTTACATTTTGAGTTGTTCCCCTTGTCAGTAGAGAGGGAGCAACTCCGCATGCAGACAAACTGAATTTATTTAGATATCATAATATACTGCTCTGCTGGCAATTAAATTCTTTATATATGTAAATGATCAATTACTGAATGGCGTGTCACACTTGACTGGGATGATTAAGGTTTATCTTTAAGGTCCCATCAACTTTAGAATCAACACATTTATAAGATTTCTTGACCCTGTTGTAGTTTTCCATGTTGTTTTTTTGCACAGGCTGTTAACTATCTTGTATTAAGTCTGTACAAAGATTTCATGCATGTATAATGTCTAATGAATAGAGTTTTACCACTTCTGGTTCACATTTCAAATCAGCCACACCCTATATTCTTTTTGACCAATCAGTATTAGGCCCAGACAAGCCAATTGCTGCCTCAACCAAAACAACTCAGGCACTCAAGCCAGTTATTATATCATTGTGTTTTGTCTGTGTTGTAGAATGTACCTCGGATGGGTATGAGAGCCACTCAAATCACTAATAAACCTGTAAGTGTTTAACTGTGAACCACACTGCATTATTACGGCTCTAAGCAACTTTATGCCACATTGAAGTAATGTACCTCTAAGTATTGCCAAAGAATATCTCAAATTTTTTTCTGGGGCGGATAGCGAGGAGCTTTCCCTTTCAATGAAAGAAATCAGGCTCTGGAAAGTTTGTATTGTAACATCAGCTAAACCTGAAAAAGATTTTCTAGGCATGAGTTGATTGCCTCTTTCAAGATATCGATTTATTGAATTTTCTTGAACAGGATGGCCGTAGCCCGAGTGATGACAGTGGAGTAGATATGAGAGCTAAGGCTATGAGTAGCACTGCAGGCAGCTCACAAAACAACACCATAAATAGGTAAGTTCAATAGTGGATCTTTAGTTACTCTGAGACCAAATATCATCCACTTTGCTTTGATTTCAAGGTTAAACGCTGTCCCAAATCCATTAAAAGTCTCTCCCGCTCAAACTTATTTTACTTTCTTGAAGAGTGCAAACTTTTAACAAGTAAAATGTAATGTACATCCAGCTGTTTAAGACCACCAATGTAATTTCAGGACATCGAATCCTACCCTACTATATCCACTCATTCAACACTTCATGCAATAACCGACATATGATAAAGTTGGTTAGATGAAATATGATCCAAAAATACTTAACAAAGTAAATATGATGTGGACAAAATATAGCTAACTTATATATACATCAATGGTATTTTTATTTCTACAGACAGGAGATAACTTCTCATCAGACAGACAGACAGAGACCACCCACACATCCGCCTGTAGACCACACAGATTCTGACAGCTCTAGTGTAGCAGCCGTCAAAGCTCACTACAGGCAGTCATACTCTCTGTCAGGTAAGAAGTCAATACAGACAAATGTGACTACAGATACCCTCATCAGATGTCCAGTTGGCTCCGATTGGCTTGTATGAGAGCAAATGCAAGGTCAATATTGAAAGAACCTATTGATAAGTATGATAGTGATAGAGTACATGAAAGCGACTCGATTTCACTTTCATTATTATCTCAAAAAGTACTTTCAGTGACCTGATATTTGTCTCTCTTACCCGTCTAACAGACAACATTGGCTACTGTACAGTACAAGTACAGCTGCACTCAGTACAAGTACAGCTGCACTATCCCCATCGTTGAAAGTATGATATTGTAAAGACTACACTATTTTATTTAACATGTAGTAATTTAACAAACTATTTCACCATTTTTAATAACAATCTGGGCATTTTAGGCACATTGAAACGTTCTAAGAAAGGTAAGGTCCATTAGTTGCCCAATGAACTCACTCTCAGTGATTAGTGTAGCCAATGAACTGAGTATGTTTGGCTCATTGGCTCATTGGCTCTCACCCAGCAGCGTATCAGACCAAACACATCGGCAATGAATATATTAGATTATTTGAGGATGAGGGATTTTCTCTTGCTTCCAAAGAGGCTGACCATCCCGAGATCTCTGAGCATTAGAATGGGTAGTCATCCACAAACTAAGGAAATTTCAAATGTTACATAAATAGTAGGCCTAACAACTTCAACTTCGTGATATTATCTTTACAAAAGTTGCCATGCTTACCTCCACAAACAAACTTCATATCATTTCCATCACAATGCACATACGTCTGAGTAGTCTCACTAAACGCTCCACCAAGCAGCAGTAAAGCTTCAAAAAGAATTTTCACCCTCCAATGTCACCCATAGAAAACCCCAACACCTCTGGGTATATGAAGAAATCTTCCTCATTACTAAAGTTGTAGAGTTGTAGATTGTTTAGCGTTGTGTTTAATATATAAATTTTATGCACATTGGTCACAGTTGCCTGCTGGTCGCAGTTGCCTATTTATTGTTCATGATTTTATCATTTAGATATCATTTAATGGAAATGATACAACAAATTCTTATATACACATAGCTGAATATTTATTTTTATGTGTGTAAATATGCAACTGAGACTGAGACCAGTAAGACTAACCTTACATCTCTCAGGCAAGTCAATCGATTCGTACCCTAAAGGAGTAAATTTTAGCTGTGTTTAGTTTAGTTTGTTTAGCTAGTTTTGAGTTGACTTAATTTGGCTTCCACAAACTTTTACTAGCTAAGGTGGTCCTCTATATAAGTAATGAAGTTAAGCAAATGTTGGCAAGCCATCAATTTCACCATTTCAAGCAATGCGATATGGCAAAAATTTCCTTCATGAATACTTTGCTCCTCTGGGGTAGTTTGTCCATATCACTTAATGCAAAACTTAGCCTTAGATTACTAAGACAATATGATTTGTACATCTCTAACTTACAGGTGGATCTAATGAGCCCGAGTCTGCCTCGGAAGAGGAGAGGATACCCGGGCTACACATAGACACAGATGAGGAGACATGTAGTAATACTACAGAGAGTAATGTGGTGTTAGTCAGAAGTAAGCAAGTGGGAACATTACCACGAGGCAGCAAGGTCAGTCTCAGGTCAAGTACTTAGAATAGACAGTTTTAAGGGCCGGAATTTGAGGCCATTATGGAGCTGCACATGCTCCATTTGAGTACCCTTTTTAGCACACAAAGCACGGCAAAAAAAGTGTCAAAATGAGAGGATCGCCTTCTGTATATTTTGAAAAGAAGCTCAAATTCTTGTCCAGAAAACTGTCTATTCGCACATGTGTTCGAGTGTTGAGTTCAGTTTTATTGGTTGCTGGGTAAGAAAAAGCATGACAGTGTTTTGCTTGTAAGTCAAACCTGTATAGAATTCTTGAGGATATCAAAAGCAAACACTTGGTTTAAGTCAGACTGTAATTATACCCTATATAACCTTCCTGATATGCCAGGAAATCGACGGTTGCATGATGATACAAATTGTGCTCAAACTGAGAGTTCGGAGTTTATCTTTATAGAGGCAGTAATCATATAAGGCCGTAAGTATTTTGTGTTTATTTGTACAAAAATGTAATCCTATTACACTTTCTTTTTTTAGCTGGCTGCCGCTCATGTTGAACAATCAAATGTGACAGTTGATCCTAGTCCTAGTACGCCTACCTCTTTCAGGGAACAGGTACAAAATAGATCTGTGTTATCTGGTAAAATGTACCTACCGCCTCCATCCCAAAGACATGAGGTAGGTCTACTTTGCATGACTTGGCCCAGTTTCTGACACTTACTTTCTCCCTGCCCATCAGTAGTAAATAATGATAGCCAAAAATATGTTATGCCGTAGAGAACTAATATCCCATAAGATGGTCTGCATCTTCGAGAACTGGTCTAACGTGGTGGCCGAGTGATAGACTGAGTTCTAGAGGTCATTTGCTGTTGGGAGCATTGAACATTTTGAGCGGGAGGTATATTGGCGTCTTTGAAACCATCTACAGAAAACTGTTTGCAATGTTTGCATTTATGATTCAATTTATTTATTATGTTTGGGGGAGTTGAGGTTCTATCAGCTTATGTTTACATCTAGGTCTTATTTTCTTTATCTCTCAGATACCAATCAGTGATTCAGATTACGACACTGCAGACATCATCAACATCAGCCAACAGCTCTATGCTTCTGCCTTATCTGAAGATAGTCCTCAGTCTAAAACACCAAACCAAAGTCAATCTGAGGAGGTGTTACCACCACCCCCAGCTCACTTACTCACATCTTCAGCTCAGTCTACACCTAAGAAACAATCTCAGGCAGTCGACAGATCATTGTCTATAAGCTCCACCCAAAGTTCAGCGCTCAACCAATTAGAGGGAGTTCTCAGGTAATTAAAGTTTTACATGACCCGTTCATGTTTCTCATATAATATTTGAGAAAGATAGTCTATATTATTGAAGATTGTTTGTATGCAGAAAGCAATAGATTATGAGAATGAGAGGAAAATATTAACTAAGTGATCACAATGCTTCCTGCATTTACTTGTACTGCTGATTTGTAAAATTCTAAAGCTGACAAGCTTTAAATTTTTAATATTTAAACAGCAAGGTCACGAGATAGGACTACATTCTAGCTATACGCATACTATTAAGTATCTCTCTATGACTTAAATAATCTTGAAATATTTTTATCGTCATAGCTAGGAGGCAGATCTGTAAATCGGTGAGTAGTCTGCGATTGCTGTTCTTTCATTAATATTTTATCTAGTTTGGAGACTGATATGTCCTCAGCTACTAATGATTATGAGATGGTTGAGATGAGTAATACTTATTCAGTCCCTGAGTCACAATCACAGCAGAAAGAGAATCATCCTACTGTCACGCTCAAAAAGTAGGTGATATCAATGTGTGGACTGCTACTGTTGAATCTACGGAGCATGTCGGAGATTCTCTGAGAATTAATAATAATATAATATAATAATTATATACACTAAATTTGAACTGGTGTTATGATTCAAGTGTCTTGCCGTATTGGAGCCTAAGTTGAGAACTGTAGGGTCTCATAGTTCAAGCATGCTTCAGAGCAGTGGATCATTCAAGTTTAAGGTCAAGAAAAAAGTCTGAAGACCTACCTGTCTTACAGACACCCCGCTTATGAAGATGGGTGTTTGATGTTTACCCCAGTTTGGTGTATAATATAATTTCCTATGGAATCATGTGTTATTCTGGCATGAGTCGTTGCTTATAATTATGTCTGCGATGGGATCATTTCCCTTCACTCAATGGATGGTAAAGTTTATGAAAACTTTTCAGTCTTCAAACCCAGAGTAGCCTCATATTTTCTCTTTTCTGATTGGTCAAGGTCACCTAGAGGTGAGAAGAAGAAAGCTGATAAATCATCCAATATCTACTCAGTGGTTAAGAAGCAGTCACCTAAACATAACAGTCGCCCTCAGATGAGCTTTGAGCCCCCGCCTCCTATAGTGACTGACAGCTCAGTACCGCCCACTATCCCTACTAGACCCGCCCAGCACCTTATCAGCAACGAGGAGACAACTGCATTAGATTCATCATTGGTTAGTTTTAGCTCTAAGGATTGTTTTTATTGCTGATAACATTGTCTATCAGCTATTTTACCCATTTTTAAATGTTTTCACCAAGGATTCTTACAGAGAAGCAACAAACATTTGGGAACAGTTATTAACTACCTGCATTGTTGTTATCAGTCGAATTTTGGATATATTGAATATACAGGTCAAATGCGGTTAGCTGAAACTAGTTTGTATTACAAAAGTGTCGTTGGCTTCCTTGATGACTTGTATGAAGTTTTGCAAATATGGTGTCATCTGCAAATGATCAAGTGAGGTAACTAGGAAAAACACATCCCTCACTAGATCGTTGAGAAGACTAGGCATTATTTGAAACAACAGGCATAGTCCTGTCATGAGCTATATTCTGATTGGTTCATATTTCCTCTGTTTGCAGACTGATGCGACATCCATAGAGTCACTTCCAAAAAATGAAGAGGTTATCAGGGTAAATAAACTAAAACCCACACTCGGCCTTGCTATAGAAGGTGGGGCGGGTACAAAGCAGCCCATACCAAGGATTATAAACATACAGGAAACAGGCTGCGCTCATAACTCAGGACTACAGATTGGTCACGTGATACTCAGGATCAATGACAGGTTTGTATATATAAAGATATATTAAACCTGACTAAGGTGAAGGTCACAACTAGTCATTGTAAATGAGCTACTCCTCTCAAAGCTTATGTCATATTCCATCTGTTATTAATGAAGTGAAATCTTATGCATGGATGTTGGAATTTTATGGCACAACCTCGCTTTGTTACATGGAAATTTGTCAAGGCCACTACTTGAGGGCTGTTTACAAGATCCAGATGGGTTTATCAACAGTGATTTTTGGTTATTTTCCTATTTGAACCATTTGTATCCAGGTTTATTCGCCTTCCTGTTTCTATGCTCCTCCGCATACAATGATGCCCTGTTTGTTATTCAGATAATTAATCATGATTCAGCTTCCCATGTTTGTTGATACCCGAAAACAGTCATGTATACTCAAGAGGAACAAAATTGGCATTTTGTCATTGCTAGAGATAGTGAAATTTATTGTTAGGTTTTAATAGTTTAAAACTTCCCCCTAATCTAGTGAAATAACCAAACCATCTAAGCAGACTCTAGCATATATTAACTTCTCTTTATCTTCAACTTATCTTCATCCTTATCTCTCTCATGCTGACAATCATTCTTATTTTCTTATTGCAGCTATTTAGAAGGCTTGTCGCATAATCAAGCAGCGAGGGTTATAGCTGACGCCTTCAGAGACAGGAAGACAGGCTATGTGGATTTTCTAGTGACCATCTCCCGGCTTATCTGATTGACTCCAGGGCTATCGTTCAAATGTTCACCATCTTTAAAAGAGACCAGTAACTATATTTGCCAGCCTTAAGCTTATCATGAAGTATACAAGTATAACATATGAGGTCTTATGTCCCCATGTATTGTCATTTGGAAGTTTTGTTTCCACTGCCAGTACACAGTGGACCCATTTTTGGCATTTTTTCTCAACAACTCTTATATTGAAACATACTTAAATGCGGGCACAAGTTCATTCTGCCAATTTGTATTTCTTTCTTTTATTCTTTTCTAGTTTTACAATTTCATAGACCTGTTTATTTTTCATCTAGGTTTGATATTATGATATCTTATTGTGTAAGTATATTGCTTAAAATTAGGATGCCAAGCATTTATATCCAGTGTATCCGCGTATCCGCGTCCAACCTGTATTAACTAACCCGTAAGGTGATTGTGCCAAGTGTGTGTTAGGTTCAATCTTCTGTATATAACACCTTTTTTACATTTTGTAGTTTACTCAGCTATAAATCGCCGTCCTGACTATATTAATCTCAAAATTAGTTGTATAAAGTCTCTGTGTTCTTTTTTCATGACAGTAGCACATTATTTAACACTTGAACAGCTCAGCCAAGAAGTAAAGTATTAGTGATATACATCAGTTTCCTAATTCAATCCATCAGAGTTGGATAAAATCAATAATTTTTTCTTGTTTTATGATTTATTTTTCCGTCCTCTAATGTCCATAAACATGAACTTTTAATAAAACCCGTATGAACTTTAAAAAAACCATGAATTATAATTAATGTTGTGCACGAGAGTAAAAGCGACTATGATGTAGCTCAGGATTATTATCATAAGTCTCTTGCGGATATCCGCCAACATATCAAACTGCTGCAAGAAAATATAGAGGGACATGGATAGTAAGATCATCATCATATTATCTCTCTCCATTCCCCTACTGAAGAGAAGGGAGATGGTTGGAGAAAGTTTTAATGGTGTTAACTTATAAAGATATCTTTGCACTTGACTTTCATAAAAAGTCGTAATTGGAAAATATGGGTGCAGGGAAGGGTATTGTTCGCTAAAACCAAATAATATCCTTATAAACTATGAGATGTAGCTCAGGCCTTCTGTACGTGTTTCCACTGGCAACATTTTCATTATCCGGCAGATTGACTATTTCACACTTTTCTGTCCTTGAAGAACCAATTATTTCTAATTCAATGTTACTAGGTTCAGTTCTATCTCTAAAGATGTAGTGTTATCAGGGTATACCAATGCACTGTGTGATCTGTAATATGACTAATCCTGGATATATAACGAGTTATAGTTTCAGTTTATTTATACATTCGGTATCATGAGAATAATAAAATTGAATTTGTACATTAATTAATAAATGGACTAGGAAAAAACAAAACATAGCTACTTTATAAACATAAAATGGCTAAGGTTGTATGTTGTTAAAATAAGACATCAAGGTTGGGGTTGTTTTGACCTATATATTGTGGAGGTCCAGCATTTGTGCGCTTTTGCAAAGTCTCTACTAGTGCTAACGACATATCTCAATTTAATGTGGCCATTGATGTCATTATAGAGGAAGAGAGATAGTTATAAAGAGAACTGATCTCTTTCTATTCTACTTCACATAAGTACAGTGCAATATTAGAGCATTTCATGTCTGATATTCTATTACTGAACCAATAGCGCATAAATCCACATGTAGTGCCATCAGATCTTGTAGGCTGGCTTGTCGGCAGCAGTACATTCGGTTTGTCCCATATTACATCGTCCGCAGACACAGGACCTTTAACTCTGCCGACCCACCTCCAGCCATTTAAATCTCTCAGTCCAATCCAGAAATCTTCTTTCCAGCCTGTGAACAAAAAATGTAATCGACCATTTATCATTCTTGGCAGAGAACTACATTGCATGACATAAATTTATTAAAAGATCTTTCATTAATTTATTAATGGTTTTTAATTTGTTTATTAATACTTATTAATAATTATTTATGATTTATTATAATCTATCGTTATTGAAGTTATTTTCAATATGTGTTAATTATTATGAACACTAATAATTTAATAATAATTTCCAATTTATTAACAACTAATAACTTATTAACAACTAACAATAATTTATTATATTAACTATTAAATAATAATTTATAAATAATTTATTGCTAATTATAAATAAATCATGATATTACTTTTCTAATGACATTAAAAGCTTGAAGATTAATTAATCGTTCTTAGGAGAGAACTGCATTGCATGAAATTGTCTGATTCAATAAATATGAGTGAGGGTTGCATCCATGTTTAGTTGGTGCTGCAATGATGTGATAATTACAGGAAATGAATTCCTTTGATTTTTCATGATTTATCATAGTTTATTTATTATTAATTATTTATTAATAATTATTAATTATTTATTAATAATTATTAATTATTTATTAATAATAAATTGAAAGATCAATTTATTAATGGCATTAAAAGCCTACAAGATTAATTTATCATTCTTAGGAGAGAACTGCATTGCAGGACATCGTCTGATTCAATAAATAAGAGTGAGGATTGTGTCCGATTTCAGTTAGTGCTGAAATGATGTGATAGATCGAGGAAGTGAAAACCATATTATGCCACATTTTATAGGTGCAATTGTGAGTATAATTTCCATAGTAGAGGTGACAACTAGACCAACAAATAGGCCAAAGCGTGCAGTCAGCAGTGCACAGACTGACTCTTATTATGCAAAGACCAAAACTATAAAACGGAGTGATTTTATTTTAGCTAACCCAACATCTATAGTGATTAAGTGAGTTTTAACAATTATTTTTGCATCACCTTTTCTAATCTACCAAGGGGAGACATTCTGAGTTTTAATATTTGGTTTTTTAGAATGCAATTTTATGATGTACTTTTTAATATTGTAAGCCTTTTCAGATGAAAAGCTACCGATTAAACAAACAATATGTGTATGATGCTGATGATTATACTTTTATGTGTTGTGCTTTTCAGTCTAAATTCTGTTAGCCAGCCCAGTTCTTCTGTACTGAATACGACAGCTAGCTTCCCTCCTCTACTCTTACACTGCCACTGAGCTGTCGGCCAATCAACAAGTCGCTGACCCGTAAACAAGCATGTGCCAGTGTAAGGGTTAATAATATGTGTCACATTGCCACCTGTAATTAAATACCATTGATTCAATGTGGATGATTGATTCGGATTCAAGGCAGTAGAAAATGTAACCTAAAGTAATTTAGAACTTGTGCTTTTTTTCAGCTTTGCAGCTATCAAGCTGTATTTACACTGCAGAATAGTCTGTTATATTTTTTTACATGAGATATCACCGGGATCAATGTTGCATCGACAAACTGTATGGGTCAAGATTCATTATTATCTTGCGATTCTTTGAATGTTATTCTTATCTCCTTTCACCCAACTCGAGCATCAGTTATGGTAATCTCAATAGTATTGAGCTTGAATGAAAATATTCCGGAAGTATCACACCATCTTTAGCTGTCTATTTTATTGGATTTTAGACCAATTATACTGTAGACTATAACATGTCAAGCTAAGATGAGAATTAACCAACAACTAAATGTGTTGTGTCAGGTAATGGACGGTTTTCTGAGCTCTAATTTGAGGAGTTGTCCTCTCTCCAGATTGGTACTTTTTACCCATGCCGCATAGGAAAAACGTGCTCAAAGAGGGTTATCTTGAGAACCACTTATGTGAGGATAAAAAGGATTTTGATTCAGAATCTGCCCCAATTAAAACCCTGTGCTCAGAAAACTGACTATTAAAACACCTAATCGCTAAAATTGATGGTAAGATCATCAACTAAATGGTGTTAATGTTGTTTGAAGCAAACGAAAACGAATATTATAGTTTATTCTATAGTATCATGAAAGGGGCTGAATCAACCATAAATAACAACCTGAAGAAATCATTTTGATACAAATAAATAAAGTTCATAATAATAAATAAAAAACCCACCGTAGTAACAAGAAAACCATTCTTTGAGGTATTTATGATGTGTGTCTTCAGCTTGTTCCAGTGTTTGGCCTAAAGAATAACATGCAATGCAGTGATACAGTATATTACATTTTCAGTCATCACACAGGTTTATCAAGACCTGACATCATTTAACGGAACTATAAATCATTTTGTAGAGTGTAGCGGTTATTACAAAAAATAAGAATAATTATATAGTTTGATCAACTATAATCTTGATGTTCAGTTTGATTTGTGGGCAGAGAACTAGAATCCTAGTGATACATGCCATGTCATTGTGTCCAACCAGCCAGCAGCTCCCTTAAAAAGTAGAAATGCGAGATAATTTTTTTTGTATCATTGGAATGCTCATAATACTGTGAGTAGCAATATAGGGACCTAGTGTGCACCTTACCTGCCAAAATTGATTTAAGTTCTGACTTTCAAAAAATGTTGGGGTCTTGATGGGGTCTTCCCAGGGTTTATCTCCCCTGCTGAAAGCAGAAGCAAAAGAGTCTGCAGTGAGGGCAGTTAGCAAAGAAATGATATCCAATCTCAGTGATCTAGTACTATAAGGCATTTATAGATGCTAGCTCTCTTTTTTGGTGCGCAGGCCTTATTCCCTTAACTTCTCAGCTCTTTTGCTTCCGCTTTCAGCAGGGGAGATAAACCCTGGGAAGACCCCATCAGGACCCCAAAATTTTTGAAAGTCAGAACTTAAATCAATTTTGGCAGGTAAGATGCACACTAGGTCCCTATATTGCTACTCACAGTATTATGAGCATTCCAATGATACAAAAATATTTATCTCTATTTCTACTTTTTAAGGCACCTTTCTTTTTCTTTTTTTTTCTATGCACTAGGTCTTATTTGACCGCCCTATTTAACGGGCCCCCTTAAGCTCGGGTGGCTTGTGTGGGGTAGTACCCTATACCCTTGCCCGCCATTGCCGGCTACTCTTTTTTCGAAGAGGCAGAGGGGTATCTTTATACTGCATGCAAGCACACAGTAGACCTCCTGTATTTATGGTCCTGATCCGAACAGACCTGGCTAGGATGAATGGCTTGCCAGTGCCAAATCAGAAATGACAGCCGGCCCCGGGAATCGAACCTGGATCATAAGATCACAAGTCCATACCCTTAACCGTCAGACCACTCCTGACTACCTTTATTTCTCAGTCTTCAGACAGAGACAGGACCGGCTTGTGATTTTAACCAACATTTGACCAACATATATCAACCTACATTTTGACAAGATTTTCAAAACCAAAGCTACGTTGCCATAGGCCTTTAGAGCTTAAGCTTGATTGAGCTGAGTTGTCAAATCTCGGTTGGGCCTAGGAAATTCCCTTTTTCCATGCCCAGAAATGGAGCTGGAAAGCATTCTTTTGTATCGCAATAAACGAAATGTGATAAAATGTGTGACATACCAGTACTCTGTATCTGCTGTGTATTGTTTACGGAATACATATTCAATTGTGTTAGCTTACTGGACAAGGAGGAGGCTAGAAAAGCGAGAGAGAAGATCACATCATAAACTTGATCGTAGGCTCAATGATGAGTAATTGCACTACAATATCTGAATACACACTCATATCAATGAACTCCCTTCATTGCTCATATCATATGTCACACAAGATTTTGCTTTGCTTGTCTAAATGAAATGATGTGGGTGAGACTTCTAATCATAATGGTCTTACAGATGGTAAGAATTGTTGTAATTCAGCTTTGGAACCAAGTATATACATAACAGACAATCAGCCAGCCATTTCACTAAATTCTGCAAAGATAGCACACTAGTAACTCTGGCAATACTATTAAAAAACTATAACAAATCTAAATTTTTTAGATCTATTTTGTCATGGAAGAATCTTCAAATGAAGGAAGTGGTGTATCAATCGAGACTTACCATCGTTCTTCAATTGCTGTGTTTTATTTATCAGATCCTGTTCCACGAATGTTAGCTTGCTGGACAATGAGGAGGCTTGATAAAGCAAAAGAAGTATCACCTCATGAGCTTGATCAGATAGTTATAAATTATGTATGATGAGTCTTGTAATAGGTGTATAATACCTGAATGCTCACTATGCCTCACATGTTATTGCTCGGATCGTCAAAATGAAATGCTGCATGGGGGAAATTTAGTGGACATACAACTTGCGCTGTACTACTATGTCACACAGGAATTACCACGTATAATAATACCAATTTTAAATTCTGAACACCTGTTTTCATCTAGGAACTGTGACAGGGATAGCTGGTAGTAGCATTTCAATATCAACCATTGGGGGAAATTGGTGAATGGTGAAATGCTACTAGACAACTTATATCCCGGCACAGTCTGAGCGCTTAAACTAGTTTTCATCTTGCAATAAGCTTCAAATGAGAAGTCAGTTTATCTATACTCTGACATACCATTGCTCAGCATTTCCAATTGTGTTAGTCTGTCCGACAACAAGGAGTCTAAGAGAAACACGGAAAAGAGCTCATATCAAAAGCTTTATCACATAATTAAATGCTGCAATGAGAGTTTTCAAGTTATTACAAGTTTGCTTACTTTTTGAATTGACTTCAATTTCCTGTCAGTACTTGTGAAAGAAAATGAGACAGTAATTACAATTACAATTGGAAGGAAGTGAAAAGAGAAATGAAAATTAAAGCCAACATATTGCTTCTTTTTACAATGTGAAAATGAAATGAGCGAGAAAATAGACTATAGTACACCAAAATCAATATCACAGTGAATTTAATGCAATTTTACCCCAGATTAGGGCTGAGCATTGCAATAGATATTTTTTCCCTTTGGAATTACATTTTAAAATGAAATTGAGTTGAGACTTATTCCAAATTTCTTGGATATTGAAGTTAACGTCCAATAGTATATGAGCATTTGGTCAATGAACTTTAAGTGACTTGCACAGTATGAGCAGAATAAGACTTTGGTATTTTTAAATCATGGAATAAAAAAAGAAAACATCTCTTAAAACTAATTTTTGATTTTTCCTGATTTTAGGGCTGCGTCAATGATTTAAAAATCCCCTTCAAGAGAATGTGGCTGGTAAGTATTGGTCAAAGGTTGGTGTGCCTAGCCAAAGCAGGACTGGAAATAATTGAAAGAAAAAATTATATATGTTAATCATTGCAATGACAGCGCATTTAATTCACTGTGAAAAGTTTAATAATGGTTTTGTCAGCAAGGGCAGTCCTAGTACGAATGACCAATGACCAGTTCTTGATGAGATATGCCCACCTATTAAGAATGAAAATAAAATTGTAATAGACAGTTTTCTGAGCTTTAATTTGAGCCTCTATTCAGAGTTGTTCTCTCTCCAATTTGGAACTTTTAGGAGGGTTATCTTGAAAACCGCTAATAAAAGAATAAAAATGTGTCTTGATACAGCATCTGCATCATTGAATAACCTGAGGGACAAGGTTACCAAAGCTGATAAATCTTAATTTTAGTGACAATCTGGTGAGAGGACAAGTCCAAATAGAGGCTCAAATTAGAAAACTGTCTATACAAAGTCACCATTCAGTCTGCGATGTTGACTGTCATACCGTACCAGTGAAGTGAATCCGCACTGCACTATCTGCCAGATCTTCATCAATGCGACGTCTGATACTTTTGATTTCTGTATCAAACTTTTGAGACAGATTCAGAGTAGCTGACGAGGCGGCTGGAAAAGAAAGTTTTTGCTGAGAAAGAGAAATTATTACAATAAACTCTAATATAGGAGCTGAGGTATATTTCTCAGTTTCAAAAGCTCTGTATAGTTGAAAAAGTTTTATGTAGCTCATCCAGGATGAGAGAGCTATAATTGTTAATTTCAGTCAATTTGCTGTTTGAACTATGCACCATTTTTGACTCTTTGTCTCTATCTTGCCATTCTAAAGAACTCAATATTTGCAACTTGATGTACAAGCTTGCCTTCTGCGGCTCTCGATGGATATACAGAAGAGGTTAAAGTGATCAACCATAAAAATTCTATAAAGTGGTTCCTCAGATATTGCAATAATCTGGTCAAATACTGTTTGCCATTCTTTGCTTCTTCTTTTCTTTTCTTTTTTTTTCTTTTTATTCACGTAATTTACGCTACAGTGCTTTCATTATCCTACTCACTATGTAGTATGTTACACCCTACACTTTTATCTTTTCTTTCAAGTCAATTTCTATATCTATTTCAACGTATGTGAGGTCAACAGTTATTTTTAATTACTTTAATTATAAACTTTTGGAAAACCTCAATAATTAAATAAATAAATAAATAAAACAAAACAAAACAAAACAAAACAAAACAAAACAAAACAAAACAAAACAAAACAAAACAAAACAAAACAAAACAAAACAAAACAAAACAAAACAAAACAAAACAAAACAAAACAAAACAAAACAAAACAAAACAAAACAAAACAAAACAAAACAAAACAAAACAAAACAATATAAAATAAAATAAAATAAAATAAAATAAATAATAGAAATGCATGGGTGTAAATTATCTTACGTGGTGGTTTCAGCACAGACTTTTCCTTCTTCAGCTTGGACAGTTCCTTCCTCAATGAAGAGATCTGATTGGACGCTGAAGTACTGATTGAGACAATAGCAATAACTGAGAGTACAACTATGACTATTGATGTGATCAATATCTTCTTTGATAGTCCACCCATAGCATATTTTGTGGGTAGCCTCCGTTCTGTGGCTATCTTAGTGCGCTGTCTTGTATCTTCTTGACTTGTCCAGCTTGAAATTATATATTAGGTGTGACAAAGATGCATCCCCATGTTAAATTTCAGGTTTGTCGTTTTGACAATTGAATATGAAGGAAAGGATGGAGCTAAGTGACAGGGCTTTTACATTAAAACATCCCGCACTGTAAAACGAGGCATTCAATATCAAACTCCAGGTATTTTGGTTGATGCAACAGGGATTTTTTGAGAAGCTTACACTTTTAAAACCAGTAAATATCTCTGGAGAAAGTGTATCAAATTAAATCGAAGAATAAACATAATAATGTACAAAGGATATCAACAACTATCAACATCATGACCTAATTACATATGAATCACTTTAAACACTTACTGGTGTGTAGTGGTATAATATGTCATTTCTTAATCCTCTTGTGTGTAGTGCTTTAAATAAAAAGCCAACACCCTGCTTACAATAGTTGAAATTAAGTTGACACAAGGTTGAATGATCCATTGTTGATGAGTTATTGCATGGAGTGCTGGTGTGTAATTGTAATCATGATTAATCTGTAGTTTGAGAACAGTAACACAAGAGCATTACATGGCCCTTTCAAACAATCTCGCTGCAGTCTACTGGGGACTGTCTCCCAGGTGTGTTCAGAGCTGCCTGCAAACTGGAAGTAATTTGGCGCCGAAAATTAGGGCTACATTTATTTCCCAATCTTCAGAACTGAGACAGAACTAGTGATTTTTACCAACTAAGACTGAAACTGAGCATGATTCTTTGCTTGCTTTCTGAATTATTTGCTTATTGCCTTTACATTGAAAGCAGAAAGTTTTTTCTTTCTTATATTCCGATGGCTGCACTAAACAAATTGATCTTTAGTAGGAGATTGTGTAACATGACAACATCACATGAACTTTGTCAAACCCATGTCCCTTTCGAACAAGTACTCAAAAGAATTGATCACCAGTTGCATAGTCTTCACATGAATAGTTGAATGAAGAAAATAATACTTTGGGCTAAAATTCTCTGATGAAAGTTAAAAGGAAATTCTAGGTGTTTTAAGACTCACAAGAAACACTCATCTTGTGTTAGAGAGTCAGAGAAACTACTAGTTTTAAGGGATTCAGGACTAAGCAGCCCTGGATCTTAGCACTAGGTCAACCATGTTTATTTGCTCACACTGTATTTTTTTTTCATTCTCCTTGTAGATCAAAGAAAAATGACTTTGATATATGGATGTTTTATATCACTGTGAAGACAACTTTCAAGCTATTATCACAACAGAAGAAATCAATTGATTTGGTATTGACTAATTGACTCATAATTGCTTTTTAATTCGGGTGCTTTGATTTTGCATTCATATAAATTAGTGGTAGATAGTTTAGTTAGTCAGAGCGCCTGCCCTCAAACACGTAATTCTACTGACTACTGAGGACTGGGTTCCAAATGTATGCTGCGACCTGCCTGCAAACTGGGACCAACTTGGCACTGAATATGGCGGCATTATCCTATGGCAAATTTATCCTCAGTCTAGAGAGTTGAGACAGAACTTGTTATTTTAACAAACAGCACACTAACTGGAGCTGAGCATGAATATCTGCTTCCTTTCTAAATCATCTGCTTATTGCTTTACTGCAGTGGTTGCACGATAGGACTGATTACAATTGTAGATGATCAATTGTATACAATGTATATCGAGACACTGTGCAATGAACTTCATTGCACTGCGTAATCTGTCTGATCATTATTTCGACATAAGATGGCCTTATTTCAAGTTATAGGGATTGTTCCAACCTGAAAAAAATGTGAAGTTCCGCAGTTTCGTGCTCAAAACCTCTCTATCTGAGTATACAACATGATTCAGTATGGTAATGAAGGAGAGAAAGAGATGGTTGCCAGTAGAGCTGACCAGTTACCATCCAACTTCGCACAGGTACAGTGCAGTACTAGAGCAGTCCTTGTCTGATATTCTAGTACTGAAATAATAGAGCATAATTCCACATGTGGTGCCATCAATTCTGCTTGGTTGGTTTGTTGTCAGAAGTTCATTTGCTTTTTCCCATATTTTGTCATTCACAAAGACAAGACCTTTCACTATACCATCCCACCTCCAGCCATCTAAATCTCTCAGTCCCACCCAGAAGTCCTCCTTCCAGCCTGTGCAGGAATAAAAAAATATTTATTAAATGTTTATTTTCCTTGGTTGAGCTCTTCATTGTAGGACAGCATTTTATTCAGTGATAAATATGAATGAGGCCTGCGATTGTGTTCAACTGGTGCTGCAATGGTGACACAACTATAGGATGTGAAATCCATATGGGTTTAAGATTGGTGCAATTTGAATAAAAATATTCATAATTATGATAAGTATATGATGATGGGTATACTTGAATTTGTTTTGTTGTCCCGTCTAAATCCTGTTAACCAGTCTAGTTCTGCAATGCTGTGTAAAACAGCTAGTTTTCCTCCACTATATCCGCACTGCCGCTGACCTGTCGGCCAATCAACAAGCTTCTGACCCAGATACAAGCATGTACCAGTGAAAGGGTTAATAATATGTGTCACATTACCACCTGTAATTAAATAACATTGCTGCAACGTGGATGGTTGATTCTGAATCAGGCCAGTAAATCAGATAACATCCTAAAGTATTTATGAACTTGAGGGTTTCTATTAAGGCTTTGTAGAATTCAGAGCTCTTTTATGTACCCAGCTTTGACCGCCTGGACGGCAGCGGCAAAATATATTATCTTCTTAACATATTGGACCTTTGCAGCACATACACATGAATACCTCATAGATGAGCAGGGGGATCAGATTCTTACACTATACATGGTTTTTACCCAGATGTGCTATTCATTTTTTCAATGTGAAAATATTGCAGAACCAGCTGTCTGACTATATATATTTTCTTGTCTCCTAAGATACATGGCCATGGCTGGATGTGTCATGTCAGTTTATATCAAAATAGTATTGACGAAGTTCATGACATTATTTTGATGTTGTTTGAAACAAAAAACAAGCTAGATAGTGATATAAAAAAAAACATTTTTATATTAATAAGACAAACCGTGGTAACAGGAAAACCATTCTTTATCGTAGTCACGTTGTCTGTGTACAGATTGTCTCAGTCTTCTACCTAGTGGAAAGAAAACTGTCATTATTGTGATCCATGTATAGCCAAACTTTTTCTTATCACAGGGTTATGATATGGCCTTTTACCGCTCGACAAAAGCTTATTAGTAAATACGCATTAGTTGGCACTGCATGTACCACAAGGTCAGCCTTCTCACTGTAGACAAGATGATTGGTGGTTTATGACCCAATCAAATCACCCTAATTCACTTGGGAATTACAAAACGTTATATTCTATGAAGATCATGTTTGCAGTGATTTGCTTCAGCTGTCTTCGCGTGTGGGTAGGACGGCATTTTATGATAAACTGCCGTTTAAAAAAAAATTAATTTAATTCAATTCCTTCTTTTACACATGGCCTCATTTGTTGAGATGCATTGGGCGGTGATTATAACAAAGTATATATTATAAATATATAAAAAAATATAGCAGTGATGTGAATGATGGATAATCATTTTCTCATACAATAAGCAAAACATAATAAACGTGTGTGTTTTTTTAACGTACCAAAATTTTGTATCTGTTGTGTATTATTTACCATATCAACTTCTAATCTTGTCAGATTGCTGAACAATGAGTTGGCTAAATAAAACAAGAGAGGCAAATGATGACTTTGACATGTATCTGCTTTATTCTTTTATTGATAAGCTACTAACTGATTAAAAGAATTTTGTGTATTAATATTGGTCTAATTTTAGTCATCCTAGTAAATTGTACTGTTCATAATTTTTATGCTTGCTTTTTACATAATTTTTGCTTCATATTTTAAAATCTGCAACTTCATGTACGTATGTTTATTTGGTTCTGGATAAATGTCCCTGACTTAATCTGCTCCAGAATAAATATGGAATATATATATTTAAATGAAATAATATATAAATTTTGCTCAGCTTTTTTAAAATGAGATCATGAGTGTAGAAATGCTGAAATAGGTACCAATAAGCAGGACCGGGTCTGGTCGACAGGTTTCAGCTGTCTTTTAGGTCCGGACCGGTTCAGGTTACTACCGATGCGGAGAACCGAACTTCACATCACGATAACAAGAAATATCAAGCAAATATTGGCAGCTTTTCGGGCTATCAAGATCAATATACTTCCGAAAATATTACTTATTTTAATTACATCTCCCAGAAAGTTGACATAATTGTACCTTTATTCTTAAAGACTGCCTAAATACTGATGCATGTCATAGTCAGGCAGTTACTCATGATAAAGTTTTATCAGATTCGCCAGATAAAAATTCAATGCACTTCTTTGTATGAATGATTGATGGTGGAAAGAGTGCCTCCCACAAGGAAAGGTAACACTCATTCTCTGCATTATGATGTCACAGTGAACAGGAAGTGCTTGTTTCTTGAATTACTTTGATCTTTGGGTATTCTTAAACATACCATTATTCTTTATCAGCCGTGTTTTGTTCACAAGATCCAGTTCCAACTGTCTTAGCCTGTCGAAGAATAAGGAGGCTAGACAAAGAGAAAGAGATCGTAAGCTTGATCGTATAAGTTATGCTGTATGGGAAATATCGAAATACATGTAATATGATATCTGACTGCTTACTTTTCATACACGCTTTTGCTCAGCTTTTTTAAAAAGGAAATGATGAGTAGACTGGCTTCATATCTAAACTTATATATAATATATATATACATGTATAAAGATATTTATAAATGTATAAAGATATAAATACATGTATATAGATAACCATATTTGAGATTAATACATATCCACTATATATTACATATACAGCAAAACTCAAACTGTATTGCTTTGTAACTAGAACCACATTAAATGTTGAACATCTCTTTTTATTGTACAAAACATAAATGACCAACTGGTGTTTCCTGGTGTATACTCTGACGTCACTGATATACATTATATGGATGATGGCAACATATCTGGCCCTGAACAAGTGTATGACTATTCACGGTTGGTTGCTGGACCGCATTTCTCATCTTTGATTGGTCCACAAGTCTAATATAGCTGACACATGTAAACTTTTGTCAAGCATATTGTGCCTGAGTTTTTGGAGTTTGTGACTGGGACGTCAATCAATGCATGACGTGAAAGCTGCCAGATTTATAGCTTTATTTAGATCATGACACAAAGCTTTATACTGATGGCATATCTCTACAAATAGCCATGCTATGTTTTTTACCACCCATTAAAAAATCATATCGATGCCTGACTTACCATTGTTCCGTGTCCACTGAGTCTTATTAGCCAGTACCATTTCCAATCTTGTAAGTCTATTTGACCATAAGGAAGCTAGAAAAAAACAAGCAAACAGCAAAACACACAAAATTTCACAACAAACGATTGATGACATTCTAGTAGCCTGTCTTGACAAGCCTTGTTGGGTTGGGAGGGGACAAAGCTTGATAATGTTTGACAAAGCTTGTCAAGACAGGTTAGATCACATAATGATACGTTGCATTGAGAGCCTATTATAAAGGTCACCAGTGTTAAGAATTTAGACAAATTGTAACGTAATACAAGGCTATCAATCAGCCAGTATAAAGCTGACTTGTCTCGGCATACCTGTGTTCTCTATCTGATCTGTTAAATTATCCAATCCTTCATCAAGACGGCGTCTGATGCTCTCAATTTCCATATCAATTTTTTGCGACAGAGTCAAAGTAGTTGAGGCAGCTATAAAGAAAGGAATTCTTGAAGTACGCCAACCATTGATTTGATTTTTTTCCAAATATTGTACTGGGATATATATTGGTTATATTATCCAGATTGAGAAGCGTTGTAGCTGAGGGCCATTTCATGTAGCTCAACCAGGCCAAAGAGCCATGACTATGAGCTGCTCCTGTTTCGCCAATTTGTCTCTACCATTCTAAGAGAGTCAATATTTGAAATTTCATGTACAACCTTACAGACTGCGACGCCTGATACCTAATCTGACAAACTCCAAGTGATCAAACCGTAATCTCGTTGACACTATCAGGTTTTATAGTCTGTTATGACACATACAAGCCAAGAACTTGGTCTCGCAGATATTGCCAAAGTTGGTCAAAACATGTCATAAAAGGAATACAGGAAATGCAAATTATCTTACGTTTTAGTTTTTGCACAGCTTTTTCCTTCTTTATCTCGGACAGTTCTTCTTTCAAAGAAGACATTTGTTTGAAAGCCGAAGTACTGATTGCGGCTGCGGCGATAACTGCAACTATAGCTATGACTATTGATGTGATCAGTAACATCTTTGATGGTCCTCTCGTAGCATATTTTGGAAGTAATCTCCGTTCTGCTGGTCCTTCAGTGCTCTGTACTGTGTCTACTGTCTGTCTGGAAATCGTACTACAAGTGTGAGAAAGTGCACTTGAGGTTATTATGACAGGTTTTTCTCCGTCGCTTCAACAATTGAAGATGAAGGTATTGATGAAGTTCGGTGACAATTTAAGCAGTCAGTTCAAAAGTTTTTTTTCAGCAACAGTTCAGATAATCTTCTTCAGTAAAGTTGCCACATTGACGATTGCAAGGCTAAAACCAAAACGGTAAAGAGTGAAGGATTCCATGATACTGCCATTTGGCATACCAACTTCTCTAAAAAGATAAACTTTGACCCTTTTCAATTGATGGATAAAACGGGCATAAAATCCTTATATGCATATCTGGAAAAATCTCCCGGTTATGAGATCCAGGTCGATCAGGTTTTAACTCAGGCCTAACTAGTCATACAAGTTGTACAACTGCTAAAATACTAGTACTACTGACTGATCAAAACAACTTCCTCAACCCAGGTGTTAACCCAGGTGTTAACCCAGGTGTTAACCCAGGTGTTAACCCAGGTGTTAACCCAGTGTAGTATTGTAAACTGTCCCTGCTCAAAAATGACCCCGGGACAATATTGTAAACAGTACCAGAGTCATTTTCACTTGGGGACAGTGGGTCCACCTGATCAGCAGTTCTGAATTTTAGCACTAGGCCACCTGGTTGAGATTTTTGCAGTAGGAATTAAGGGAAAACAAATCTGATTTAGGTGTGTTTTAGATCTCTGTGAAGACAACTTTACAATCAGTCATGTTGATTCTCATCAAATATAGTAATTGGCATTGGGTTGTCTTCACATGGACTGAGTTGTCTTCACATGGACTGAGTTGTCTTCACATGGACTGAGTTGTCTCCACATGGACTGAGTTGTCTCCACATGGACTGAGTTGTCTTCACATGGACTGAGTATTTTCTTGAACTGCGTCAAATTCTGTATTTTTTTGTCGAGTATGAGTGCTTGAGTTCAGCAAGAGAGCAGGCAAAGTAGTGCCGTTTCAGATTTACCCATAGCTAACCAAATTAATAAAAATACCCGATACCAGAACTGTTCTCGTGATCTCCTAGCCCTTTCACCCCCATATTCTACCCAAGTATGCCATGCTGTGTAAAAAAAGTCAATCAATCTCCTGAAAAAGTCATAAAGTAAGGAAAAAAACAATACTGATAGGCATTGTGACCTACTTTCTCAACATTACTTCATTTGAAATTTTCAAATTCTGTCTACAAATTAAGATTGGATGTTGGTTATGAATCAGTCAAAATTCTCACCGGTGCGGAGCAATCGATGTCATATCTCGATCCTCTTCCACTAAAAGTTTTGTAGATCTTTCTGAAGGGCACTTAGTTTTTGAGAGCAAGTACGAAGTTACATCATCAACACCATTTATTTCTAACATAGTTGAAATAAGATTGACACAAGGATCCATTGTTGGTGCGTGACTGCATTGAGTGCCGATGTGAAATTAATCTGTAGCGGGAGAACAGTAACATGAGTACATTACATGTACTTATTCAACCCATGGTCTTGAAGAAACAGTACTCGAAAGAATTATTCACCAAATTTTCTTAGTTGCATATCATATTTGGTAACTTGCACACCATTCACCCAAACCAGGTCCTTGTGGAACGGGACTTAAAACCATGGGTCCAGTGACCGGGATATGCAGTAAAAAGTGCCCTCTTCTTCTTTGATTCATTTTTTGCAGCCATATGTATAGGACACGGCACGAGTACTATGGGTTCTAGTACCTGTGCCCAAGAGTGGAGTTCCTTTCGCTTCAAAGATGATGATACAGACAGATGATAGCCCATGATGGGTTTGCAAAAAAAGATGTTGGGGGCTTTTAGGCATGTTCCAAGTTGACGTGCTCTGGTGAAATCTCTCCATTCTGCAAATCTCAAAATACATGCCCCAATGGATTTGACAGGAGTAAGGATGTGTCACATCAAATCAGGTCTTCAATACGGAGAGAGTTATCCCTTCTAGAGGTGCCAACATCCGTGGTACTCAAGCTGCACGCTATCCTTTGACCACCAGAAACCCAACAGAGGGAGAGGGATCCTTTGGACACACAGAGTCCTGTTTCACAAGAACCTGCTAAAATGAGTGGCGTGCCATTACCAAACTGGACATGAATCTCACAGATCACATCCTCAACCTGAAGACCACTCCTAACGATCAGAAAATGAAATGTTTGAATATGGGTTGAAAATAAAATAACTCTACCAGTCAGGGTGCCTGACCTTCAACATTCTAGATTTTTCATAGAGGTAAGGGTGTTAATCTTTCTGTAGCGTGCTGACGATAATATCTCTTAATGCTATAGGTTGTCTGCCCAGGCTGAAAAACGTGACTAACATGATCCTCCGTTCTCTGTCCACTACAGAGATATCTCCTTGTGATGAAAAGATAAATTGCCAATCTATCAATATTTCATTACTTAAATCTGATCGAAGGGGCTCATTCTTTTTGCTCTGTCAGTCTGATGATAATATAGCTGACCTGTACACAAAACCGTCCTCATGACAAATTCGCTACGCTCCCACATAATGGTTCTATTTGAACATTTTGGAGTTGTAATCCCTTGTCTATGCTACAATAATTCCCACAATGCATTGCTTTGCTCATTTTTCTTCGTTTCCTATGGCAGGTGCGTGTGGTGGATGGCAAAGCAACAACCTTTGCAACTAAACTTTCAAAATCATCCTAAGCATCAATGCTTAATCTTTCTTCCTTATTATGTAATAGATATGGTTAATTTGAGTGTGTACTGTTTTGTTTCCGACGTTAAACAATGAGAATTTATCACTGGCCATCGTCCGTCCGATTCAACTTAATGGGCGATGCAATCGTAGGTAATGTTTAAAAAAGAAGCGCCTTCGCAATAAACAATTCATCACTACAGTAAGATTATGAGAAATAAATGATGATGTTTTATATCTTCAGAGTTGGATTACACCCCAAGGCGCACTTCCTTAGATTTCCCCAAACAATGTCCAGTAGCGCAATGTCTCTGAGCCAGACAGTCAAAATGAGAATACACAGATTTGACCACGCAGAGAAGGATTTGTCCCTGAACTACACGTTTGGAAAAGAGGCAAAAAATTTACCAAACTTAGTCACCAAGGTTCAATTTATCATGTCATTGCACAGTTTAATCTTACTGTCCTTAATGCGTAAACTCATATTCAGAATTATATGTGCTCAGCTTCAATCAACCGACTGGGAGTTGTCTTCTGTCATGCACAAAGTATAGACAACCCCAAGATTCTTAAACTGCATAGCATGATGTACCTCTCATTCCCATTTGACTATAAGTTACTATCAAGTTCTATGGATCATTTTGAATTGAATAGGTAACATTTATCTCCTAGTCCAGTCCAGAATAGAGCTTCTTCATGCGGGCTTTAGATAGTGAAACTTCAGGCTAGCTAATATTAATTCAACCTCATTGCTTTATATTAGCTATCAATTTCACCCCAACATTAGGTCACGGCCTTGACCTTGCCCAACTGTACTAAAATATTTGTTGCTCCTCTACGGAAGCATGGACAAACCCCTAAAATTTGCTTTCATTTAATGATCTTTTATTTACCTTTAAAAATAATCACAG
The DNA here is from genome assembly GCA_914767715.1 of Membranipora membranacea. Taxonomy (NCBI): domain Eukaryota; kingdom Metazoa; phylum Bryozoa; class Gymnolaemata; order Cheilostomatida; family Membraniporidae; genus Membranipora; species Membranipora membranacea. The sequence goes on from OU612071.1 coordinate 19,931,535, forward strand.
ACTATATGTAAAAATATATATCGTATAATATCTGCATAAACAAAGTAATAATCTTTAAACTCAGGGGTGTGAGTAATTAACATCAAAGTGACTCATAAGAAGACAAAAAATTAGAAGAAATGTATTAAAAAGTTAGCTATAGTGCCATCATCAATCAAATTTCAAAAAGATAATAGATATATACAAAATACAATACAAAAGCCTCTTAAGTCAATGATAAACTTTTTCGCTTATAATATTGTATATAATTTGGCATCTACAGGGAGCAAACTATTATTGAATAAAGTCAGAGAAATTTTGAGATTCATAATCCAACTGATAGTAAGATTTAGTGGGAGTCATGTGGTCATGTAGGGCCACAAACTTCCAATGAGGGAAAGTACACAAACTCACTCGCGCACACCGCAATCACGCATCACAGATACGCTCAGAATACAATCAAGCAGGATCACTACACATTTCTGTGTCTACTACCTGCTTTCCAGAATATCTCCTAAACAGAATCATAAAGACTTAGCCTTATGATTATTTGGAGGCGCAACCAAGCTCAGAATAAACTGGACTGACACTGATCCTCTACTTAGCTACTGGTAACTTGTCTTTTGACAATTAACACTTTTACCGCAGGTACCTGATTATTGATCACCACTTTCATCATCCGGTCACAAACATACATACACACAGTAAAGCATGTAAGGTAACAGCTCCACAATGCAACGCAACCCTGACAACCGCAGAGAAATCAGACCGAGCTCATACATAACGACCTGATCCCACAGCCACAGAAAGAAGAGAGTTGCATTGCGGGATACCACCCAATAAACACAGATACTGCAACTTTCTGATTACACATTCATACACAGTCACTCCTCACATTTGGCACAAAATGTTTATCAGGCTCACATATTTGACAGGAAAGACAACTCACACCAAGACCAGGGGACGCCATCATTTTATGCGTGTGTAATGAGTCTACCAGACCAGACTCAACATGTCTAAACTAGAATAATACACACAAACCGCCATCCCAACTTCCAACACTCCTCTCTCGGACCCCCTCCGCCCACCCGGCCAGCAGTCAATCAATCAAACAGACACACTCTAGAGATTAAGGTGGTCAAAACACACAAGGGTCCTGTGATAGCCACAGGTATAATAGTAAGAGTTCAGACAGCAGCAAACAATAAGTTAAGAGGGGTACATAACAACCCACAAACCTTACGCATGAAGCTGTCCAGGAACTCAAACTAAAGTCATAAGAATAGCCATGGCATGATCTTTAAAACAAAATAATGAAAAAATATTATCATAAATATGTACACAAATTAAAAGAATTATTTCCAAAAAAAATGAAATAGTGGTTGAGCCATTCAATAATCTACCAGCAACGTGTGTTATAGAATTCTATACTGTTATACGTAATATTATTTATATAAATATATATATGGACTAATGGCCTCTCACCAAAACTATCAGACACTGGTCGCAACAGGAGTGGAACAACTTGTTGGCGGCAACCGATAAATCGATAAAGGAGGCCTAGGTATGCTGCCGGAGTAGTTCGCTCTAGGGTCAGCGTTAGGGTCAGCGCTTAGGTCAGCGCTTAGTATTATATCAATATTTACATTGTCAACTCTATGTATAGAATCATAGTGGATGTCCAGATTGTACAAAGTTGATAACATATTTAATAATGTTATATCGAATTGGCTGAATGAGATGTTGAATGAACGAACATACTGATCTTGGCTGTTCGCGATGAGACCTTGTTTTGCAGGTTGATGGTCACATGACATCAATCGACTGCCATTCTTGATTATTCCGCCGTTATTTGAAGCTGTTCAATACTCTGCATCACACAATATAGTGGACTTACATTAAGTTGGAGTTGTTGCCTCTTAGCGGGTTAAACATGACTGGTAATAATGATGCTAAGGCGATATTGAAGTTCCACTGAGTTGAGCCAGTGAGATTTTGATAGCAGAGCTTGAGAACCATGAATATTGAGTCTTTTTTGAGGAGAAGTTAGACATGCTCGCAGCTATCCTCAACAGGTATTTTCTCTGAGGCTAAGTTTTCACACTCAGCCGACTGTTTAGACCCTAACGGATCTTTATACATATATTCACTGCAGAACTTGCACATTACGTACAAACAGCTGACGACAAAAGTCCCGCCTAATATTATCCCGAGTCCGATAAAAATAAACAAGTTAATATTCGCCATATTAGTTATGACGGCTGCACGTCGCTGGGATGGCCCTGGAATGATTTGGTTGAAGCGCTGATGGAATTCTCTAGTTGTGGAAGCTGTTTTATTCCTGCTGCAGATTATGCCTTTTATTCCTGTTGTAGGTTATACCTTTTATTTTGATGCAGATTGTATCTTATGATTAAGGAAGACAGAAGTTTCCTGCAGTAGAATGTTTATATCTGTGAAGCGAACAGTCTCGTGAGATACTTTAGACCAGGTACGAAGGAAGGTGACATTATATTCATATGCTATAAGTATTCAGAGTTTCTGGAGCTTCCCCAAATGATCTATAAACAAACGAACACAATGATATGTAATAATATCACAATATGTAATTTCTTAACATCTAAGAGAAATGTTAAATTTGGGCTAGATTTTAATGTTGGAGAAAGCTGTTCTGGAAATAACAAACGTTTCGCCACAGAACTGAAGGTTTACTGATAATCTTCTCTGTCCGAGGGCCAAGGGGACGTCGAGTAGAGGCAAGAGTTTGACTACTGATAATTCATTCTTTATAAAATCGCTATCAGCTCACTTCATCAATCCTACACGCCTCCACCCTGTGACCTGATAATCAGAATTCCATGATGTGCAAAGCAAGTGGTCACAGTGCCTATGTTGGTTCGATTGGTTTAAACTTTCGAAGTTGTCCCCTCATGATGGGGCGTTTATTAGAATAAGTGTGGGGAAAGTTATGGTCGTGACTACATCTCTTATGTAACATTTGTTCACATTCATAATCACATTACTATGCGTTGTCAAGTTGGGCCACAATTTGATGCAAAAGACTGTGCTCACAAACAAACTCCCCCCCCCTCACATGGGGACGCCTGTGACTATTAGACCTAATTTGCTCTTTCGTGATCTCTAACAACACAGAAATATGTAGACAAGCGTTTAAAACCTTTTAGAATCGCTCAAATCTACCCGCAGCTGCACATCTGGCTATACATTTGTGGCCGAGTAACTCATTCCAGCAAGAAATATAAAACTAGGAGGCCTAAGAGCGCAGACACTTTGCACAAATCTATGCCAATATGACATTTATAATGTAAATCAAAACATCCAGATCTTAATTCGTAACTAATATACAGTTGTCTATTCCCATGTGGGCCCAGATCAGCTGATGAATTGGCCCAACATCAATACCCCATGAATATCTAGCCAGTGACGGATTTATATGATGTTTAATGAGGGGGTGTTGGTGGGTAGAGGGGTGGAGTTTCGTGTTAAAGTACAGTTTTTAGTATGATTAATAACGCTATACATGGTTACTAAGTTTGATGTTGAGACGTAAATATCGCAGCAGAATTGCTCATATTTTTTGCTAGGGGGCAAAAGGTGGTAGCCCTGAATATATCCACCCTGCCTTTAATAATAACTGCAGACCCATTGCCTCAAGGCTAATTGATTTACACAAAAAATGAGCGTAAGCAATTATCCACTGTTTACAATCAGAGTCAGCAATACAATAGACGATCTCAGCAGCTTTCTATGCCTCAGCAGACATTCAGTGTGTATTTATGTGCACTATTCTATAAAGACTGGCAGCTTTTATAAATGGCCAGCTTTACTGCTGCCAAGAGGCCTATTATAAATTATTGAGTAATAATGCACATGCAAATGAAATTGAATTCTTTGCTTGGCTATCGTAAATTCGCCCTTTCACTCGATAGACTTTGAATTAAAGTTTATATTTTTCTAAGCCTTAATACAAACTCAGAGGAACAAAAGGCGATATTACACTGTTATAAAAGATTTCATAATAGTATTTGCTAACATCAAATTGCTGCCCATTGCTTATTGTACACATGAATAGATCTTAATTTATGCTTCATTCATTTATTAAAAATTTGGCAGCAAATCTAAGCTTTCACTTATAAAGACTTAGCAACATTTAAAATCGGCAGCAGTGTTTTGACATATTGAGATGTTGTGCTAAAATATCATATTATAAAAATCTAAAGAATTATAGAGGAACTGAAGTACTAATTGATACAGCTGAATTAAGAATGGGCTTCAATCGATGCCAGCGTCAGACAGCACAGCACATCTTACAAACTAGGCGACAAACATCTCTATTCTTTACTAGGTGTACAGACGCTTTGCATACACATCTAGGATAGCAATTCATTCCTGATGAGCTGCTGACAACCCAATAACGAGTTAAGCGTCATCTTTTGCACAGATTACAAGCAATTCACTAGCTTGTTTAAAAGATTAAACTATTGTTTTTGTATTATTTAAATGGTGGTAGGGCTTTGATAACATTGAGGAAAACAAGGTGGTTCTAGTCGCTGCGATAGAGTCTGGGGCATAGATAACTAGAAGAACCAGAGTTGTCTCTTCATATATGGGTACTATAGACATATCATATCCTAGTCTGAGCCCCCAGACTCTTGCCTTCCCCTCCCGCCAGGGCAATAGACACTCAAAATGTTCAACCTGTGATTTCATCCACAATTAAACCTGAGCCATTGCCTGGAATATTCTTGTATATAATAGGTTAATGTCCCTCTGTGGATGTGGAGGGACATTTAAATAGCTGTGTATCAAGGTGGTTTGCCTTGATACCTGCCTTTTGCAATATCACTTCACCGCAGAGAAAACAAACTTGTTTGAGGGTCGATGGTGGTAGCATCAGAGACTATAGATATTATCTATAGTCTCTGGTAGCATTTCATTATCAACCATATTCTGGAACAATGATTATTAATGGAATGTTTTACCATCAACCCATAAAAGATCCGCTCAATATTATCAACCTGTGATTTCATCTACCATAGCACATGAGCCATAGCCTAGAATATTCCTATATATAATGAGTTATTGATCTGATGACAGCGCTACTAAGACATAACGATTACCCTAACCATACAGATGACATCATCGCCACAAACTACTCACAGCCCAGGAGTAATCAATACCTCCTATAGAAGACTGTATATTAGAGTATTGATTGAAAGTTTGATATCGAATCATAAGTACACAGACATTGAATAATCAGCTTTGTAGAATAGTGTCGTATTACTCAAGGCCGACCGATATAAAAAATCCCATATCAAAACAGCAACGCTTGTGTATACTGTTAAAGCTTTGATGCGATCATTATATTGACATGCTGCCATAACCTGCCTGATGAGGATAAAAGTTTTTGGGACACTATTTTGGTTATTGAGGGAAGGTCAGGTTACTTTTCAATGGATTATTGTTACCAATTTTGTTATTACCGCCAAGGTCAACCCACCAATCCAATCCCAATATGATAGCTATGAACATGTAAAACTCTCAGTTTAAAAAACGTCATCAGGCAGTCTTATTACCCACACATAATTATCGTCTCCCCCTGGCGAGACTTTAAAATTGTCATAATACATTACACCATAATTTTGCAATGTTTTGATATCACAATGTGGCAAAGTTCTGATTTGGAAGGAAATTCTTTCACCTTATTATCGAAGCTGATGTTAGAAGGAAATGCTCTGATGAGAAAATTGCAACTCTTAAATTTTGCAATATTCCTGTTGTGACAGTATTATGGCAACAGTTACATAATGATGATGTCGTTTATATCGAAATTTAGAATAAAGATAAATACAACAAACCAGCCCTGTAATTTAACTTACCCCTTGTGGTGCTGTTGTACAATTTGGGCACCTGTTATGAACTGATTAGGAAGTGTCTTCAGCTAGAGGAACTTCTTTCAATTGTGGTGACCTAACGGCTAGCTCACCACTAAGGTGAAGAATGTGAAACTTCCCTTAAATCTATCCAGAAAACATTGCGATTGTTTTTCTTCATTAATATTTTCTCAATGACAAAATGGCGACTGCCCTAGCGTGTCACAGTATGCACCTCTTGATAGACTTATCACCAACTACCGTCCCGCTGACTCTGAGCTCCGCTGTCGACAACAACAGCGCGGCTCGCTCGAGAGCTATTAGTTATGGTGATGGAAATTCCCTACAGGCCAGAGGCCTTAATTCTTCTGCATATTACAATGTTGTGCTGGGACGGTTGAGCGAGTGCCCCATGTTTATTTTGCTGCCAATATTGGTACAAAGCTTTGTACAGAATCTATAGAAATATTGCTGCCTTTATATTGATTTTAATAGAGGTACGAAATCATTGCAATATTTATTAGTACTGTACTATCCGAACACCATGGACCAGTACAATAGCGGCCTCGTAAGTAATGTGTTATTATTAGCAACTAACTAAATTTAGAAAGTTTTGCACCCGCTGTTTGCTCATAAATCCAGCATTATTGTAGAACAAAGTTGAGTTTATTTTTAAATGACCAAAAGAAGCAATGATACATACTGAGTTTAGCAGTTAGATATTTAATTGAAGCTTATTATAAGGATATTACAGTAGTGCTGCCGCTGATTCAGGTGTTATTGATTGAGCGCTGTACTTCTGATGAATACAGGATTATATACAGAGAGGAAGGCAGCACTTTATACACTGCAGACCAGTGCTGACCTTTCCTTTTATACTAAGTATATATTTGTCCATTGGGGAGAGGGGGTGCCCGTTGGCTTGCGGGTAAAAGTCAAGGGGGCTCAGACTAGGTATATATGGTCTCTGTGAAGGCCACAGGTCTGAAATTGCTTATACATTATAAACATAAATAAACATGTACAATATATATACAACCGAAACATGTAACTAGACACAGATTTATTGCTGATGACAGATGGGACGCCCTAACTACACCCCTCCCTCGGTACTACTTGACACGCATCAGATGTGAATTTCACAGGCTATAGTATAAACAGGCAAAATACGGAAGAGCACAGCAGTATTAAATATTTATTGTTTAGTTTTTTGCTGTGTGAACTGAATCTGCAGATCCTCTGAGGGTTTCTATGAATCTGAAAACTTTGGTGTAAACAAAATACAAACAGCAATTCTCTAAAATGAGCTTTATTTACATTGGAAGGCAGACCGAAAAACCTAACTCCTCTGAGATTTAATCCAGGTTTGAAAAACTCTGCTAACCTTGATTCTTTACAGCAACATTTAATACAAACGAGAGAGAATAATTAAGATCGGAATAATTCCTCCTTTGATAAAGAATGGTTTGATACTATAACCAATGAACTCCCTCTTCATCGCTATAACCTTGATTAACTTTTATGCCTGCCTTATAGAAAACCCTAGACATAACAAAATGTCCGAGCCAAACTTTATATTTTCACAACCTGTGGCTGTTGGTGAAGGTCCACATTGAAAAAACAAACTGGGATACCAAAGTAGCCAAAGTAGCAGAACCATGTATCATAGCTAAGCTAATGAACTCAATAGGGCCAACAGATTGAACTACTGAACTAGACCTTCCCTTCCCGGGGGGGGGGGGGGGGGGCGTCGGACAGAGGAAAGAGTTTGGGTGGTTGAGACTAAGCTGGAACTTGTCTGTAGAACCGGTCATTCACCATCCCTGTAAATATTGTGTCATGGTAATAGACACAGGATAACCACCCTGATTCACACCCAAGATACATGGAAAATAACTAAATTACTAGTATAAATATATTTTGAAGTGCTGACGTATTTGACAGCGTCATGAAACTCTGTGACATCACACCTTCTGACTCAATGCTGATAATTAAACTTCTGATAATTACATCAGCAGTAGCATGAATTATATCATTCATCAGTGATAAAAGTGAAGCTCTCTACTGAATTGGCTAAAAGGTATAGCAGGAAATTTGGTTCAATATCTACTCCATAATAACCAATCATCACTAGCTTATGTAGGCTGCACAACTTGTTTCAATATGAATATAAACTAGTAATACCTTAGGAGCACTTGGTAATTTTGAATCAAACCAGTGCCATCTAGTGTATGTCATTATTGTGCCTAATGTTTATTGGAATTGCGGTGAACAACCCGCTCAGTCTGAAAATGGTGCATATTGATCCTAAATGATGATTGTCACTTCTACAAATTGATTTATTTCACAACGGTGTGAAAGTGCTTTTTTGGAAATTGACATCAGATAGGTTCCGATTAGACTAAGTTTGGTCCATTTGCCTGCATTCAGAGTTGCTCCCTTCCACTGGTCACGCCTAATTTATTTTTGAAATGAAAAGAAGATAACTCCCTAACCTAGACATATAATAGGTGTTTCACCCTCCCTGGTTTCAATATAAACGTTTTATTTTCTCAACAAATTTTATTTTCATTGCGCACCGATGTATGATGCGCACTGAATTTTCTTTTTTTGCACCCACTGTTGCAAGACTCTTTAGATTATTACCCTTTATATGTTATTATTACCGGAGTTTTCTGAATTTATTTTATCATGTAATTGAGTTAAGATCCCTCAGGTTTATTTACCTTTGCTCCTATATGATCCCTTTAAGTGCAACTTACTAATCAATGTAAGTAATCGTAATGAATAACATTATGACGTAACGCAATGGTTACTGGCATCAATATGCTTAATAATTAACATTGAATTTTAGATTCACTCGGCCAAATCTGAGTGAGTTCTGAGGGTAAGAGGATTATCTGCTAAGGATATTGAGTGACTTTTGACGTCATAACTTTAATTATTGAGCAAATGCTGGCTAATATGGTCTAAGCTTGGAAAAGTTTTTGGCAACCTTGAAACACCAAATCCTTATTAAATTAGCTACTTAGGACTACTTGGGACAGATTATATTATTATGCATCCTCATTAAAACCCCATAATATTGACTATAAGTAAGCCAGAGAGCTAGCAGGGTTTATCTTGAGGACAGAAACTCTCTACGCGAATATCACAAACTTATTTTTACTTAGGCTGCACAAGAAGTAGAGAGCAATTCTCATACCTCTTACCTCTCAATACCTTTTTTTCTGGCGCAAGTTAAGAAACCACCAAATTTATTGACTGAAGGAGAAGGCATTCGGCTACACAGGATGAGATTTAGCGTTTGTTAATGTTCCAGTCCTCGGTCTTAGATTAGAACACAGCAATCATAGAATCTGAGCCATGATAAAATACAGAGAAAACTTCATGTAAAGTACTTTGGGTCAAGTAGAGTGGATTCCCACACTTAGGTTTCTTTCTTTCCGACAATTAAACTGACCTAAACTGAACCAAAGCTAATTTAGCCAGAGCAAGTATGAATATAATTCAGAATTTGAAGGAATCGGTAATAAGTTAACTAAATTTTTGCCAGCTGCTACATCTACAGGCCTCTCTCCGAACAACGTTGGCATTTCTTACGGCAAAGATTTGATGAGATATAAATACCAATAAAGGTTGATGATTTATGATCGATGTAGAATTCATGATATTAGGCCCGGAATGATTCAAAATATGCCCGGAATCCTGCATTATATAACAGCTGAATTAATTAGTAATTACTTAGTGTAAAAACCCGAGATCTTAAGGAGCCCTAGATAGTGCTGTGCCATATCAGAATTATTGTACCCACGGAGAATAGTTTATCTTGTGGAGAGTTCAGCATTCCAGAATATGGTGCAGCACTAGGCCCATTGAATGTACCCAATTACCCAAATGCCCTATCAATCATAACCCTGCAAAACATTGCGGTGGGTAATTTTTGGTAATAGATGAAATAAAACAGCCAGTTGCTCCTTCCTGTATATCTCATATATTGGATTGTTCCTTTCGAAATGCACATGCTGCTGCACGATCTCTGTTGTTTGCTAACTGTATGTAATATAATTTTTTTTATTACCAGAATATCACCCCTCTGCAGCGTGATATCGAGTAGCATTCAAACTAAAAATATGTACGTTATCTTGTCCTTGGCCAAAAGAAAAACAGATTTAGGAAAAAGGCAAATCGAGACACCGCTAACAGCCAGGCCATGCAAAGGAAAGTGATAATTTCCCATAATTGAAAGATTCCTATCCTCAACAGAGATGTATGCCAACCAGTATAGTGAACAACACGAATACAAAAGAGAGGGAGACAAAGACGATAAAAGGAATAAAATTTTTGCTATCATAAATGATGTCAACTCACCAGACTCCTGTTATATCTTCTTGCTGACCTCAAGATATATATTTATCCGTAGTCCTGTATGTTAATCCTCAAGTATACTGTCTAAGCGAATAATCCAGCAAATAATCCAAAAATCAGCGAAATAAGAAGAGACCGAGTCAGCGGCAGATCCTGTTCCACTGAAAAGTTTGTTACATTTTGAAGCAGCAGCTTCTGTTCTTCTCAAAGATATAACTTGGAAAGAGGTTCATTTGCAATGTTCCTATAACTTCTTGAACATCCTTGATCGGGTTTTGAGGAAGTCTGGGACCCGACCCGTATTGATTCACAGTTTCTTATGAGAGGGGAGGGTTCTAAGGCTTCAAGCTGACATTAAGCTGTTAAATATGTTGTAAAGCCAAAGAACCACACATTAGACCTTTCTACATAGCAGCGTACTTACCAGAAACCACCAAGTTGGATTGGGATCTTAGTCTAAACATCAAGAGAAGTAAGTCTGTGTGTAAGTATAATGAATTAATTATGGGCTATTACATAACAGCAAGGTTAGACTTAGATCCAAACCTAATTTTGGGCTATTACCTAACAGCACGTTAGACTTAGATCCAAACCTAATTATCCCTTATTCAATCAGCTTATCGATTTCAGGCACCAGAACAACTTAACTTTCCGGCAGCAGTGCAGTGCTGTACCATTTTTTAGTTTTTTAGAAAGTTATTGAGGAGAAACCAAACACATATTTATATCTTTAGTTACCTGGACATAAAAGATAACTTATCCCTGAATCGATATGATAAAAGTGAAAAAAATTGACTTTACATCAATGCATTATATTGTGTTTGCCAATAAGCCAACCTAAATTTCCACACCTGAAGGATAGGCTGGTCCAGCTTTCTATCGGACAACTAAATAATGGTTGTCACAACATAATAGGCGAGGTTGCTGTTTAGGCATAGCTTTCATCATGGACAACCAAAACCTAATGCATAGGATGCAACCACAAGGCTGACAGCTCCTATGGCAAACACTAGAGATTGAGGGTTATTTAATCTGCATGTATGATGATGCTGCAGGTTCAAGAAATTGAATCTTTTTGAGTCCTGTTCCAAAGCTACTCAAACAAGTGACGAAAGATTTACCTCCATTCCATTCCATACATTGTACATAAAGTAAGCCCATTAGCTCTATATGCTATAACCAAGAGGTTAGAGAGAAAGAGAGGAGGAACTAAAATACTACTTTCATTTTTCTTATTCCTATCCTATATTCGATAAACCAAAACAACCATCAAGTAAACACCTGTCAATGTCCGCTCACACTAAACCAAGTTTTGTCCGGTTTGCCTGCATTCGAAGTTGACCCCCCTCCGTTGGTCATGACGAAGAGATTCTTGCCTTATGGTGTGACCAGTTGAAGGGGAGCAAACCAGAATGCAGTCAAACTGGATCTTGCTCACACAGATATTGAATGATGCGCTGTAATTAATTCTCTACCATGAGCATTACTTTTCATGGCCTAGGAGAGGGAATTAAGCTGGATGCAATAGTTTTTTGTTCCTAATTCCTTCTACTAACGTTCTCACCATGACTAGTTCCACCCATCCTAGATCATCAGACGCAGAAGCCGACTGGGGAAAAATACCAACAAGTTTGTTAATTTACATTCAAGAAGCTCTCATTCATATTTTATTAGGGGTAGGGGTGGGGGTGAATCAATGTTGTGACATTTTAAATTATAATTTCAGTTGATCTGCGCAGCACTATGGTACATCCAAGAACAGCCCTGAGCTCTGCCTTAGATGAAAATGATTGTGTTCCATTAGTAAAGGCCATTGTGCTCAGCTGCCCGAAGTGTTGAATCTGCTCTTGGGGTTCAACAAGCGGAGAACATATCCCGCTCCTCGTTTTATGAAAGCTTTGAACAAACTGTGTCATGACTGTCGTTAAACTACAAGTCATTGATAGAGAAATTATAATTATGTAGGCTTCCCACAACAATATGTGATCGAAATTTAAAGTGATATGGAATGAGAAAGAAGCATAGCAAAATGTCAGAGCTTGGGTTATCTACTCTTTTAATACTATGAAAAGTACAGTTTTGAAGGAATTCCTTAGGAGTTGTGCTCCCTAAATTAGCTCAGGATCTATTATGAATATCTAAAACTTGAGGGAATTTATTGAGGATAGCCCGAATTGATGAAGAAAGCCAAGATAACAACTATGTCAAGACTGCAAAGGTCCAAATCAAATTCATTTTTGCTGTTGCTATGAAGGTGAACAGATGTTGAAGAAGATTTGGAGCATATCATCAGCTCTGGACATCTGGTGAGATCTTGTTCTGTGACTCCCAAATAATCAGCATATTTTCAAACTTAATGGAATCTTGAGTTTGCTACCACAATTAGTAATTTTATTTAATAGACACAAGCAGTAACCCATTTACTCCAGTCCTTGCTGTTTCTTGCAACTTCACTTGTGAACCTTGGCCATTCACTGATGCTGTCACCTCCTCTACTGCGCTGGTCTGGGCTGACAAGCCTGTCAAGATATTCCTCTCATGTCTGTGTATTTATTAAAATTCAGCTGGTCAACAACAAAATATTTATTGATGTAACTGACAACAATTTAATATAACAATTCAGATCAGATGGGCCCAAGGACGGAGCTGTTACCCCTTGATAGGCCTAACTAGTCTCATAGTAGGTCTACGCAGTGTTAGAAATGAGTGGGAACTGGTGGGAACGGAGTTGCCACAAAGAAATATTTAGGGGAACTCTTAGAACACAGTTCCCACTAAATTCTGTACTGAAAACAGTGTGAAAATGTTTCTTTTGACCAGATTTCAATCATATTATCAATCATACTATTCATACATGACAAGTTGGTAGACCCAGAAATCGGGAGGTTTCCGCGGACGTACTCCCGACCCGGAGTACCACTCTGCGCGTCCCGCAGTGGGGGTGTAATTCGGCCTTTGTTGTCATTTATTTTAAGCCAAAACTAGAGCATTCTTATTATGAAATGCGTAATTTTACCTGATTTCACAAATAATATTGTCGCACCCTTATCCTAACGAGGAGAGATAGTATGTTAATGGGCAATTATATATAGGTGTACTGTGGGGGTAGGAAAACATAGTTTTTCTTGCAACGAAAAGCTTTAAAAATGCTTTTGGGTGAAGGAAGTTGAAAAAAGGGAGGAAAAGGGGAGATAGGGAGGAGGTGGAAAATCATAGGCATCTGGAGTTACAAGCATGTCCAGTATCAACCACCCCCAAAGGGGGTGGTTGATACTGGACATGCTTGTAACTCCAGATGCCTATGTGGAAAATACCCCTAAAAACTGGGAGGCTCCCTACCAAAAAGGGTATGATACTATTACAGATCCATATTTCTGTATAAATGTTATGCTCAACAGCATGGCATAGATATTGCAAAAAAAAATTCCCTGCCACTGCATTGCAGCCATTTTAGCTGCTGTTGGTTCAGACAGTTCGCTTAAAAAAAAAGTCCACTTAAACCACTGTGTCTATGTGACACTGACTGTCTCATTACATTCATCGGTTTGCGCCAGCTTCTTTGGTCCAGTACAGGGCTCATTATTCAGAGCTAATGAATCCATATGATCCACAGGGGCACTGCGGACATGGTAAATTTGATGCTCCCTAGTTGATCTCAGTGTGCAGTTAGTGATTTTCATGCGATATGATACAGGTACCTATGTTGGAGCATTTAAGCCAACAAGCTAGCTAATCACTATCCGCCCTTCTGATTTACGGGCCAGGCATCAACAGCATTGAGTCTGAACCTTGTAGGGCCCTAATGGCCATAGTTTTGTCCAATTTTCTTTCCAATTAGTTGTGAGCTATGAGCTGTTTTTAATATAAATTGGACTGATATATACTTCAGGAAAAGATATATTGCTTGCATCATAGAGGCAAGGATCTTAGATGTGGGCCCACCTGAAAAAAATCAGCCCAAAACTGCCCAAGGATTGTAATTTATTTTATGGTGTTACATAACAACCACTACATTTATATAACAGTATGTAACCCTAAGCCCTAATCTTTTATGGGGCCTCACGATACAGACACAATAAGAGCTAATTCAATAGTATAAAATTACTACTCTTTTGAAATGTAAACAATGGTAAACAAATACTAACTGATGTATAATAGAGGCCCAGTAAGTTGTAATATACATATTGCATGGCAGAGCAACCCACTCTTTAGAAACAGTGTCCACACTGAATATAAGATTATAAATACAAGATTATAAATAATCATACGCATTGATAAAGTTAGCTACAGTCCTGGCTTGGCAAAAATCTCACACATAATCTTCGCAAAGATGATTTTCGCTAGGCAAAAAGTCAATTGTAATGGTTCCATATTGTGAAAATCAACCAAATAGATTATTACGGGTAGACTAACAACGCTTCAATATTTTTTGCCCTTCCCAAGGCTGCAACTGCTTTAACGTCATCAATAAAATGTGTCATTTACTTTTCAGTGATTATCACATCTCAGTAGGAGTTATACCAGAGGCGTGATCACTGCTTACGACACGACGCTATGATGTTGTTATATTGAGGCTGTACATCAAAATAATATCTGCCTGCTGCCAGCAGTTGATCTCACAAACATGACGGCTACAGTCACCGTATTGCTGCAGGTAATAATTACACTGACATCGAGACGACACTATTATCATGTGTATCTCTGATCGTTAGAGTTAGAGTGAATTTAGTACGAGTACCTAACATGTATGTGCCCCTAATTAGTAAAATTGAAACCGGGCCGTCACACCATATTCTTTGTGATGGTACTCATGCTAAGTGCATTAGTTCACTCTCTATCGAGATATACATCCAATAGTCTATCACGTCATCAGTGCGGGCAGGGAGAATGGTGAGGGTAATTATTCCAATGTCCAAAATGATGTTGACAAATACCTACAAAAAACAGCTAGGTAAAACATACATAAAGCCAGAATACATATTATCATATTCAAATATGTAGGAAGTAGGAAAAGAGTCCGATGTAGATAAATGATTCAAATCAACATCACCTGTGACTTTCGTCTGCATACAGAATATCAACCTGGCCTACAATAATGTGTTTGGGTGACCTTTAATCAGCATCATTGCTGAGGAGGAAGACAGCGAAGGCGGAATCTGTGAAAACAAAAAATTGGCATGCTTCGAAAACCTGCAAATCTATGGAATGCCTCTGACAACATTTTTTATTGGTTTCTTTGATCAAGGCCACAGGGTACACGCAGTAGGATGTACTTGGTAGAGGTTTATGCTCAAAGTGTTTAAATTGCATCAATGAACACCCATCCATGCAGCTGGGCAAAGCATGCCTTGTGCAGGAATTTTGCCACTTTAATATCATGAGCAAAAGGATATTTGTGTGAAGCGTAGATGCATACTAGGAACATAATACTGACTGATGATCAACACACAAGTTATTGATTTTTTTATTGAACAAGCTCAGCTGGGCTAAGTATAAGTAGTGAGTTTATTGGCACATAAGCATAACTTTAGCCAGGGTATTGAACCTTATTGTATAAGGTTAATTATTCTATTCAAACTCTGCCTGCTAAAGTTTAACAATAATTATTACATGGCTTGTTCTTGTATTTGTGTGTCTGACTGGAACAGTCAAAACAAATTGCGCTTCAAGCTCAAAGTTCAGAGAAAAGTAAATTAAAAAAATTATAAATTGTTGACAACTCAATATTTCTATTTATATAATTTGAAAAGGCTGAATGTTTGCAGGTATATGAGGTTCATCCATTGCATTGGTATCTGTACCAGATCACCACGAGAAGAGTAATTCAGCCGTTTTGATTGGTAGACAAAGAAGTATAATTTCTCTGCAAACCAGAGCTTCTGTCTCAGAGCTGTTGGGTGCATTATGATTTGATGTAACATGTTACGAGAAGTTGTACCTTTTTACCTACACTGCCTTAACTTTTCTATAAGCGATTTACTAAGGTGATAGTTCAAGTGCTCGAATACTGCATGGATTGCTGGTAGTGACATTCCCATATATACCATCATAGTGGAATGCCGCAAACAACCTGACAGTTTGGGTACTTGAACGACAAAGATAGATAAAGTTATGCAATTAATTTCACATTGTATATTCAGGTGAGAGTGGTGACTCAGAAGGGAGATAGAGTTGGTATTACAGGAGCTCACTCAGCCCTCGGAGAGTGGGACCCTAAGAAGATCGTATATCTAAAACCTGTCAAGTCTATACATGATAGGTAAGTCTATACATGATAGGTAAGTCTATACATGATAGGTAAGCTTACTATCTCTACAGTGGTTAAACCAAGTTATTCCTTGGTCTATAGTGGTTAAGCATTGTTTGATGGTTTGTGGTATTCTATTTTGTCAATAGTGGTTAATGATTGATGGCCACTTAAACTACTGGTGGCCACAAATCTTTCAGGCCTAAACACATACCCAGCCATGTGCTGTCTGTGATCTGTTGGGAACACCAAAAAAAGAAACCATACCACCGTCTACATTGAGATGATACCCTTCATCCCCAATAGCGACTATGTGCTTACTGTTTGTCAGATTAAAGAGCTGCACAGCACACCTATGGAGGAAGACTGTTTCTTGACATGATCAGATAACTGTATTTATGAACAGAAACATGTGATGCTATATTATGTAGATTGCTCACAATTTAAATGTAAAATTTTGTACATATTTCTTTTACTGCTTATATCCAGATATTTAGAGAAGCGAAAATTACATCAGCATTTGGGAAACTTCGGCTTAATTGTCATCTCATGCAAAACAAATTGCAGACAGAACATTTGAAAAACTGGGAAGGAATTCAATGAATTGAGTATATTTGTGACGTTTTACCTAGAAACAAGACAATACAGGAGTACAAATATCCCAGTTATTGAGGTGTTTCTTGCTTCGCTAAGTTTCCAAGAGCTCAAATCTTAGCTACAAGGTGGATACATAAAACTTGGCATTGCAACTCTGAAATGCCAAATCTCCGGAATCAGACTGGTCTGATCAATTGAAAATAATTGTAAATACAGAGTTTAGAACAATCTAGCAATTTTCTCACCCTGTCAACTCTATTTCATTTTTTTTCTCTATGCCATTTACTTTATTGCAGTAATATATGGAGTATTAAGATTAACATACCTCTGGGTATCCCGGGAGTAGAGTATAGATATGTAGTATGTAGGAGATTCCCTTCTTACCACGAGGATGAGGATGAGGACTGTTATATCATACGACATTGGGAGGCTGGAGTCAAACCAAGATATAAATCACTTATAGGTAAGTACCTAGTCTAAGTTCTCAAGCGTTGCTCGGGTTGATTGTTGTAGCATTACGCTATCAACCACATACTGGGAATGCTATGCTACTACCATAAACCCGGGCAACAGTTGAGCACCGATACTAGTAAGAAAGAACCATCAATTGATATAAACATATATATTGATATGTTTCTGAGAGAAACTGCATATTGTTTTAGTCAATGTAAAGTGTGATTTTCTGAATAACACGTTATTTTTGGATGGGTTTGAGGCATGTTTAGGGTTTGGATTCTGAAGGTTTGATTGCGCCACAGCGTTAGGGCTATTGGGAGTAGGTTTGTTCTTTACAAAAGTTTTCAAAATTTCTCTCAAATCTTATCCGTGTGTGTTGGCTCTAGGCTTGATATTTACAGACAGCCAGCCAGCTGTAATAAAACTATATTTTTAAATTTAATGATGAGGTGAGCCGCTCTCTTTTCGCAAAAAAGTATTGATCTTTGACCGGGTAGAGATGTGCAAAAAGTTAACATCTCACTTAAAAGTGCATTGTGGTGGGGTCAGATACCGCAAAGGCAAAATTTCTCTATTTTTGCTCTCTGATGAAAATAGTTGTGGTGTACTAAAGATAAAATTGAATTATCCTTAAAAGGAAAGTGTCATTTTTATTCGGTCATAGACTCTTTGTTTGTTTAAACAGATCATGAAGTTTTTAAATTTGTGAATCAGCATTGTTTGAGATAAGTTCAAAATGTTGGATGTCAGGCTTTGCACTCATGTTGAAGGCAAAGTCAGACCTCGCAGCTGATTTGATAAAAAAGACAAAGCTGACAACTTCTCAGGCTATATTCCTGAGTCTTTGATAACACCAACGTTTCACCCAATCAGTCAGCTTGGAGCAAAAAGTATCTAGGCACCTTCGTATATGAGAACTTCAAAGAATACTGTGTGTGTGTAGCCGCAAAAGTGGCCCTTTGACAACATGTTTGAGGTTATGCATCATAAGGATGTATCAGCAGATCGCAGAAAGAAACATTAAAAGCTATTATTCAGAGCTAAAACTTATAATAACTCCTGTTTTTAATATCTTGTAATCAATTGTCTCCACCTCTCTCTCTATGACACAAAAAACCAATGGAAAGGCATCAAATCAATTCTAACTTTGTAAAGCTGTTAACATTCAGTAGCTCGGAAAATTTCCATCACTGTACAAATTTTTACGGATTCCCATGTAAATTGAGCCTTCCAAGATTTACCATTTTATTTGGTCAAGTTATTATTATAATCGTTAATATAATATATATATATATTACAGAGTTGGGGACGAGTACAGAGGTAGATGTATACGGACAGTTTGATAACGATAGGAAGATGTTTATAGATCAGGGCTGGCTTCTAGGAGAGACTGAGATACAGCTTAGGTTCTACAAGGATCCTATACACATGTTCAAGGTTATATAACATGTAGAACAAGTATGATAAAGTTTACATGTATTCAGTAATGCTTTCCCCCACTGCTAAGCCACAGCATTTTTTAGTGCAAGGGGTGCAAACACTAAGGCAGGCAAACTGAGTCGAACTTACTCTTGAGAAGATGGTTGTCATATTGGATTAGCCTGGGATTTGGCCCAAATATTTAGGGCCTGGTCTGTTTTCTCTGGTAATTGAATAGTTCACTGTGGTGGTAGATACTTTTTGTACTTTATCTACTTCCTGATACCAAGGCTACCATAGGATGTGTCCTCCTTGGTAGTCTTGTAGTCAAGGAGGGGGAGGGGGTTGATATTGCATTGAACTGTCAATTTTTGCATTGGGGCAGTATAATCTTTTCTGATCTAATGATAAATTTCATGGTATGGTACGCGATGAGGAATGATGTTTTCTCGGCAAATGCATTCTTTGTCTGCCAATGTTGTACTTGTGATTTTAATTCAATTGCTTTAATTTTTATTTCTTTATTTGATTAGAAGCAGCACAGACACAGATCATACAGAGTGAAATGCTCTACAGTAAATCTGCTTCATCTCGACCTGAGCTGTGCTGACGCCAGGCTAACTAATGCTGCAGATCAGTACTTTGATAATACTGTACACGCTAGTAATCCTCTCATTAGAGTGACGGTAAGTCATACTGTCACAGACATTGATATTACACTGTATATAAGCATGTTCATCTCTGATAGTTAGAGTCAAATTAATCAAGTACTAAAAATGCTCTCTCCAAACTATATTTTGACCACGGGCTGTAACATCAAATTACGTTACGCTACACAAACATGTTTATGGTCTGTCATTCAGAGATATACATATAATAGTATATCACATGATCGATGAAGTTGTGCCACTGGGTCTTCTGGTTTTTACAGAGCAATACAATAATTTTTTCTGAAATCATCGAGGGTTGCATTTAATTTTAGAAATGGCACATAGTGTCCAACATGGGCGTCAGAAAGATTTAGCAAGGGGTGCTCCTTTTAGCTGTGGAGTAGTTAGTGGCATGTGTAAGCGGGAAGGGTGCGGGAGGGGCGCCCAAGCGCCCCCCTGCCGACGGAAATTTTTTGAAATTCGAGACCCAAAAAGAGACATTCTGGTATATACCAGCCAACTTTTATGGATGAGCAACACCAAGCATGATACCAAAAATATTTAACAGCAACAGCCTCTTGCCCGGGCCCCGATTGAAAGTTCTAGCGATAAAAGAAAACATTGAGTTCCAATTGTAAAAAAAAAAATTTTAAACCCCCCAAGGGGTGCTCACTTGAGCACCTTGAGCACCCCTTCTGAAGCCCATGGTGTCCAATGAACTAGTATGAGGCCTTCCCTAATCTCCATGTAGTAATTCTCTAGTCTTTATTGATCTGTCAGGAGTTGTTCCTTCTCTGACATTAAGGAGACAACTTCTTACACTAAAATTAAGTTTCGTACCTTTTGTGGGCAGGGAGATATTTTTAAGCAAAAACATATTTAACAAGGGAGCTGATAGGCAAATTATGTCTAATTTAATATTTGATGGTAAAATATGATTATCCATGGAGACAGATTGGCTGTCGGACAATCCACATTATTAATTGATATCATGACAAGCTGATAGTGGTAGCATATTCCCATCTACCATTAACCCTGGCACTGAGCACTTAACTAGGATGTCATGGATTGTTGGCTAGTTTCAGATGAGACAATTTTTCATTTTCATTATGACCTTGTAAACCATTGTATTTTGATTAAATTAGACTCTATTGATATTTTAAATGCTATGTGGACCAACTCAATAGTTGATTGATAGTTTGTTTTTTTGACAAAAGACAGATGGCTCGGTTATTTAGTTGTATTCTTTCCCTGCTCTGTACAATCAGTTAGTTTAAACAATAGTAGGGCAACATCATTTTGTTCTGATATTTCTATTTTTTAGTGTTTTGGACAGTACAGTAACAGGGAGCAGTCAGGCTGTGGTATGTCTGTAAGCGATACTGATTATGTAACTTATCAGCTCAGGACATACGAACATGACAGCCATGTAAGTTACAAGTATCAGCATTAAAGTGTCTAGGAAAGCGAAAAACAACCACTGTTTATATCGATGCTTTGCCAGTGCAATGAACAAAAAAAGTAAATTCTTTCTCACGAGGACATTATTGAATGATGTAACCTAATTTAAAGTGCGAAAATCCAGGGTCTAGGCTGCTCTACTTACACTAGAAATTATCAAAAAACAGTATTGGACGACGGTAGCACAGTCAAAGATATTTTAGTGTTTACCCGTGACAGGGGAGATAACATACTCTAGACTAGGATTTTCGCACTTTAAATTAGGTTACATCATTCAATAATGTACTTGTGCGAAAAAATTTACTTTTTTTTCTATTGCAATGGCAAAGCTTTGCTATGAACATTTGATTTTTTTTGCTTTCCTAGACACTTTAACATTGCTGTTATATAGTTATCTGAGAATATGAACGTAACATGCTTTACCTGACCGGTTATCAAGAAAGTATATTGTCATAAGCTACGGTTTCTATATCTTGAGGCAGCAGATTTTCCCATGTAGGCAGCTCAATACAGTAGGTTTGCTAGTCGCTAGTCTAAGTGCTCAGATAGAGGCAGTGGGAATTAATCACTAAACAATCGGCCACTCAAAGCTGATAATGTAATGTCGTTAACTCTTATTCCAGCCCTTTGGGAACTTAGACTATCTAGGATCATAACTGTATGTATGATGTTGTGGAATTGGAATCATGTAATTATGTGCCAAACTAGTAGTAGCTACATTTTTACAAACAGGGTCTGAAAAATGCTGTACACAGCGACTGAGGTTTCTTTAGGATATGGTGTTAAAGAACCTGTTAAGCATTACCTTGCCTTGAAATTAACCAGGAAATGCGTTCTTCTAAAAATAAGGCCATACAAAACATTCCACAGTATTCTCAAGAAGGATTTCATGTATGTGTAACACTATACTTCCTCTGTAGCTCCGCAAGTGCTCATGGCAGAACTCTGAATGGGTATGATGTTTATATTGTACACCTAACTAATCACCCAATGGTGTGATGATATTAACTTAGCATCTACAGTTTTATCCTTTTATATTGAGCGACTCTTTTTGAAGTTGGTCAGGGCAATGCGATTCCGAGATGCTGTAATAAATATTTAGGAGAAATTGACTTTAATGGATTTCACTTTGAACTTGTCAGGATTTGGTGGCATTCCGTTGTTAACCGTTTTCTGCCGTCAACAGCTACTGAGTTTATATTCGGGATAAAGTACTTTGCCTGATGCCGAGTTGACCACAGGGGTTTTTCTTCATATGCTTTGCTTTGATAGCCTGACAGCACTTGTTGTAGCACTGGATCCGGATTATTACTATATATATTTTTATTTTGTTTGAGTGGATTATATCTCCCCGTTTTCACAGTTTGAAGTTATTGCTGTGCAAACATCCAAAAGATTTGGCACCATACTGGGTACTCATTTTCAGTCACATAATCTTGTTTCCTTCCGACTGCTGCTTTGAATTATTGCTTGTGTGAAAAACTATTTTGTCTGCAGGGAAATAAGTCAGCCTCAAAAACACCCTGACAATAATTGAACAACCAAGATAAGCCTGTAGGCATCTTACGTCACACTCTGTCTGCAATTTTTGCAAACAGCTGATGGTTTAGGGTAAATACTGCTTTAGCTGACAGACGTAGTTCGTTTCCAGTCTTTTTGAGATGCCGCTCATCATTTGCCAACAACAGACAACCTCCCGACTCTGTGTTGCATATGTCCCAAGTACACAGGTATCATGATTTGGGCGATATACTATCAGTCATAAGAAGGTGGGGTACCATTACAGCCTGCTGTCATACCAACAATTGAGGAATCTCTGCCAGGCTTTTCCTTTATGCTGAGCACTTCTTATGTTTATTATTGACAGGGTATTAAGATAGACTTTTTCAGTGATGATGAGGAGACCCCAGTACACATAGGATACTGTAATATACTACCTGTACATCTAGATAAGGACTGCGGTAAAGTAGTGTTCTCTATAAACGGTCCGCATACATTCCCAGTCGGACAAGTCACAGGTATGTCACTACAACTGCCACTTGGTGGGGAGGGGGATAAGAACTTTGCATATGTGCAAACCATTCAGGTAAGGTTTGTTATCTTTGCTGACTCTTTCTCTCAGACTGAGCTAATTCAAATGTGCTGGAGTTCATAACTGAAAAGTTACCGAACCCGCACTGAGAAAGAATTAGCTTCTGTAGGAGAAATGTGAATAGGTCACTGAACTGCAGAGTCTCATATCTGAGAGTTGATCTGCTACTGGGTGGGAGGGAGATTGGCGCTTTAGAATTGAGTTGACGGTTGGAATAAAAGACTATGTTGACCTTGAGTATTTGATACTTGCAACACTTCATTTCTACCATGTTGGACCCATAGGCTAGCTTAGGGTGTAACTTGCAACCCTGCACATGATATCAACACAGAAAATTGATTGACTCATATATCAAAATCTAAGGGTGGTCACATATCAAGTTTGATTGAGTCAGCCTGTATAACAACCTACTCTGAGCCCCCAAAACTATTGAAGCTCTGATTGACTAGCTAGCTCTATACTGGCCAACAATGAATCCACATGTAACGTCACAAGACTGTATGTTTGTTTGCTTATAAATAGTGAGATATGTGGTAGTGAAGCCATGTTTTGGACTGAAATGTGAGCTATCTACGAGCTATACTCGGTACTGGCGTGAGAGACCGGCTCTAGATATCGGACACCGCGGTGTGGGAGATACTCACAATGAAGACTTCAACAACCTGTCCGCTGAGTAAGTCTTATTCTGACAAGTCATTGACTTATAGGCTTGATACTGCGGCAAGTCATTATGCGAAAGCGGACATGTGCTGTGGAAAGATTATTGATGATTAATAATCAGTGTAAAATCCCATACATAGTTGTGAGTGACTGTTATGGGAATTTCCGTTGATTATTAATAACCACTTTTCTTTCCGTTGCAATGGCGTCTTTTCCCTATTCTAAGCAGGGTAATTTGGCTGTAGTTTCCCAACAAGAAGCCCAAGTTCTCAGCAATAAACTGTTAAAATTTAGCAATATGAGTGCAGGATCTGGGATCTGCATGAGATATCCCCTGCAAAAAAACCATGACTTTGAACACATACTTTGTATGCTTAAGTTGCTTCCAAAGATTTAATCGGTTGGGTTTATATCATAGATTGTTACTAGGTACTTGTCGGTGCCACGGCACACTGAATGTGGCTTGTTTTTAATTGGATGACACACGTTTATGAGATCAATAGGTCAGATTATAAGCTATCCCACAACCCAATTTTCTAAAAATTCAGGGTAACGAAGTCAATGATAAACTATGAAAGTTTTTTTTATGAGAGCTGACTGGGATTTCCGAGGAGAAAAGGCTTTATGGGAACATATTATATCTGACTTATTAATTAAATACTTATTAGTTACAACTATCACATTTGTAATGGTCAATGCGTTACTATTTACTACTTTTGTTAGGAGATTACACAGCTGTTTAGTATTTTTACTCTGCAGTATCTATGTTTCCCCACATCCTGTCTTGTTTACTTATTTTAAACTTTAAATTAGTTGCGCCAATTCCTCAGTCAGCCCCTTTGGTTAGCTTGCAACTCAACACTTTGATTGAAGCCTTGTTTCCATATTTTTGAATCAGCAAAGATGTGCGGGTCGGTGCTAACGGCCCCATGTTTTATTGCTATGATTCTTGTTACACTATTGCAGTGCGGGCTACAAGCATGAAAACACAATTGGAGCATTGCAGAAAGCGGTTGAATCGGTAAGCCATGTAAGCTTTGCCGACGAGCTGCACGATGTAATCCATCTCTTAAATATATGCTTCATTTTATACTGTGACCTTCATCCCTCATCAGGCAGCCAGTGCCTGGGTTCTCAGACTACAAAATTAGCTGATGTGGTAAAATGTTGACAAATTCCTCAGACTATAAAATTAGTTCATTTGAACATTGAAAAGATACTCAAGACTTCTAAGTGGCCAAAATTTGTGCTTCCGCAGATTGGATCTGTAGACACTACTGAGAGTTGCCCATCTATTGGTGAGCTCAAAGCGTTCAGGCACTGGCTGTGATGTATTGCCTCAATCACCTAGCTGTTGTGTGTTGAGGTGTACAAAGGCCCCCCTACCCGCTATCAGTCAACAATATTGCACTGCTTACTACTTGTGTAAAAAAAGAGTTTTTGTATGTTTTGGCTCAGTTTGATTTCTGATTAACTATGGGACTTTGACTCGAATCCCACTGCAGTCCGTCTTCTACTGGGGAGTGGTTGGCCCCCAGGTGTGCTCCGACCTGCCTGAAAACAGAGAGCAAACAGAGAGCAAACTGACGCAGTAATTGCGGCCTCACCAATAAGGCATCAATATTTGGCCGCCCATGCCTCAGGATGGGCGAGTGATAAGACAACCGATTTTAATTTTAATAACAAACATTGTCACCATTCTGTTATGGGAATTGACTGGTTTGAAAATTTACTCGCTCAATTTGAAATAGTTCCTAATAAATAGTTGACAGTATTTTCGATATTTTAGTTTCAGTGCAGATCACGAAAAAATAAAAGAACACTTCATTGTTTTCGCGAGCCTAATTTGTCATGAGAAGACAACAGATTTTAAGTCGTAGGGATTTCTAAAGACACCGCATCAAGTTAATCAATGTATGAATTATTTGCCAATGTAACTGAGAACACTTCTATTGAATAGAATTGACGTGGTAGCTATTGCTTTTATTGCTTTCTTTTTTTAAATACATTTTCATTTGATTAGAATTCAACATAAAGTATATCTATGCATTTTGAGTTTCCAAAATTACTATCTTAGGGGGATAGTTTAATATTTTTGAAAAAATTTCAATTATATTTTTAATGGGCTTTCAGCTTAGGGTCAATGAACATATGTTAAAATTGATGTTGTGGTATTCTGGTAATGATAAAACAATACTAGGTACCTTCCCCACTTCATGCACAGACAATATGACACTATTGTTTTCCAGGACCTTTCTTTATATTTTGTGAATGATAACTAGGTTGTTTTGCTACAATATCTTTAATTTAATTAATTTTGTTCGTATTTTAACAGGGAGCTGATTTTGTGGAGATTGATGTACATTTGAGTAGAGATAAGGTGCCTGTAGTCTGGCACGACTTCAATGTGACCATACTACTACGTAAGAAACAGAGAGGTATGTCAATAAATTAAAATATAGCAAGTTTTTTGATCAGGCCTCAAAGCTCAAACTCCAAGTAGATGATCTCGACAGCCTTATGACTAAGCGTACCAAAACACTTGCCCTCCGATATATCCACGATGACCACTTTATGAACAACTTTCTTGCTAAATGCCCCTCAGGCAGGTATCGAACAATTAAACACAGAAGTGCCCTTGGTAAAGACTGTTTTTTAAGGCATGCTATCCATATTTTAAATGATATTTTCTTTTAATCATCCATCAGTGTTTAAACTTATTTTTCCTTGTATGTACTGGCTCCTTTTCAGTATGAACACCCTTATCTCGCAACATATTATTTTATGTTAGTGATAGAATACAATCAATCAATCAATCAATAATAATATTTCTGCGTAAAAAACAGTAATGTCAATAAAGCATAATAAATAATTTATATTATAATAAATCATTATACTATTGTATAAAAACAGAGCGCTATGTGTTTGTGGATAAAATATAATATAGTATTTGATTATATTGCTGGGTAACATATGCTGATTACAGCAAGGCCAACCTTGTATGCACAACTATGTCCTTGATCAGAAGGATGACTGCACCCTTTGAGGTTCTGCCAGTAACTGTTCGAATACATTTGTTAGTTTCGTTGTTTTGCTTATACATTGCTCCTGCCGTGTGAGATGTGATCAATGCCGCTGAGCCATATTCTATCATTCCCTGAATTTGTTATTTGAGCAATTTTTTCACTATTCATTATTTCAGGCCAGCACAAGATACATCACATCCCTGTAAAAGAGCTGACTTTCTCTCATCTTCAGGATCTGAGAGTTAACTACGTAAAACCTGATGTAGTAGGGGAGCAACACGATGACTCCCTTCCTGATGTAGAATTCAAGTAAGAAACCTAAGCTACTCTGGTCTCAAGTATAAATGCTTTATATCTTAAATCAAAGCATGCATTATTAGATTTTCCATCTTATAAACTTATAAGCTTATAAACTAAAATCTAGATCTGTGACTTTTCATGAATCTGAAGCTGCCCTCCCCCCTTCAAACCATGTGTGTAACAGATTGATGTAAAGTCATCATTGTACTATGTTCACTTGTAAAGACAAAATGGATTTTGGCCCTTTTTTCTCTAAATGTGACACTGTGTTTCATTCTACATGATGAATATTTTACCTGTAGATTTTGGACTAACGATCACTGAATGAGTTTGAGGCTGCAAAATACTGACATAAATATGAATGCTTGAATTGTTTCCATATCAATATAATTGCAAGTGCTTAGACAGTAGTGTCGTATAAAAATGACACAGTTTTTATATATATGGCTAATTAGTATTATTCCTGTACACTATAGTGAGACTATTGCCCCGTTCCCCTCACTGGAGCAATCTCTGAACCAGGTAGATGATCATCTAGGCTTCTTCATTGAGCTCAAATATCCACAAGATATGTTTGTAAGTATACACTCCCTCAGAGGTGCAACTAGCAGCCAACCTCAATCACTGGATTTTGTCTAGTTTACTCAAATTTTGTGGCCTGTTACTTAATGTAACATTACCTTTGTCCAATTGGAGCAAGTCTGATGCAATTGCTATGGCTATTTTGGCAATTACGAATCGAAATAGTTTTACAAGCTGTGAAGAAAGGTTTTAAAGTGAATATCAGTAGACAATCGATTAAACCTTTTTTGAGAGATGGTAAGTGACAGTTGTAACTAGTCTCTCTACTCTTTTGTCCTTTTCACT
The DNA here is from genome assembly GCA_914767715.1 of Membranipora membranacea. Lineage (NCBI taxonomy): Eukaryota > Metazoa > Bryozoa > Gymnolaemata > Cheilostomatida > Membraniporidae > Membranipora > Membranipora membranacea. The sequence continues at coordinate 19,959,551 of OU612071.1, forward strand.
GTGAGATTCTCATATCTACCATTTGAGAAGGAGACAAGAGAAAATAGAGTTATGTTACCTCATTTCAAATCCAACCAAATCATTGACAGCCACATTGAATCTCAATATGAATCAACTACAAACACATGAATTTTCATGAGTTCAATATACTGGAATACAAAATTACTGACAAATCACCTTAAGAGAATTCAAAATTATGAAGACGTTCCTTTATCGCTCTGTAAATCAATTCCTGAGGTAATACTCTCCTTATTCCAGGACGGTACTAAAGAAGATGGCATCGAGTCATACTTTGAGCGTAATGAGTTCCTTGACCCTATTCTCAAGGTCATATTTAAGGCTGCTGGAGAGAGGAGAATTATACTAGCTAGTTTTGACCCCGATATATGTATCATGTGAGTTAACCATAAATAACTCCACATCACACAAACAGATTTGCTAGTTTGAGCGTGTCGGGATAGCTGGTAGTAACATTTTATTATCAACCACTTCGGTTGGGAAATTGGTTGACAATGAAATGCTACTACCAGCTATCCCGACACCGTTTAAGCGCTTAAACTACAGATTTGTCAATATTTCAGAAGAATTCACAGAGATGTTGCCAACATAAATGACACTTTAAGCTGATACGAAAGTGTATGAAAGTTTGTCTCTGAAGTCATATGTGAGCCTAAACTTTGTGTGTACATTTCATTCCCCTTCTGTTCAAATTACAATAGATACTGAGGCACATTTAAATTTTAACAGTGAGAAATAGATGCTACAGACTCTTCCGTACATATTCTCACATTAATTTTGTTTTGAAAGAATGGCTATTGAAATACCTTTTACCTGTATCCATTATACAGGGCCAGACTGAAGCAGAATAGATACCCAGTTATGATGTTAGTCTGGGATAATGGTACAGAGGATCCTTATTGGCATGATACAAGAACTCATAAAGTCGATACAGCAATAGCTCTGGCTAAGTCTGCTAAATTCCTTGTATGTATTAGGGTTATCGCCTTTATGTCAATGTGCAGACAATTTCCTAAAAAAGCTATGCAAAATCCCTAACACAAGCAAAATCGTATCTTTTTGCTTGGTCTTTATATTTAGGTATGGTGAATCATCATCGATAGGGTTAGATGTCATATTCCCACTGAATGTTTCATCGCCAGTAACTCTTTGCTTGAGTAATATCTAAAGTTCTCAGGCATTTTACCCTCAGATAACAAACAAGGCTCTAAATTTACAAACTGAACACCTCCTGGTTCAAAATGAGCTCAGTGTCTCAACCTCATTACTGAATTAGTATTTTTTTTACATTGAAATCAGTTGCATATTTTCAAGTATCACACTGTAACCCCTATCTATAGAGCTGTCGACCCCTATTTGTAGCCCCGTTACCTCCGGTTGTTTTTATTGAATTTGTAGACAGAAATCATGTGACAACAGTCAACTTGAACCTATGGAATATTCAAGTTTCTGTATAAAGATTCCACTAAAAGTCAGTTCCATAATTTCAGGGTCTATGTATAAACTCTAGCTGTGTGCTGGGTGATCGAGCCTCTGAGTCTCTACTAGAGGGCGCTCTCTCCGATCACATGATCACTTTCGTCTGGGGATGTGAGAATAATGACGAGGTGACCAGAGATCAGCTCAAGAGTAGGGGTGTACATGGAGTCTGCTACGATGAGTGAGTGTAACTAGTCATGCGTTCATATTCCTGAGCATAACTAGTCTAATATTCCTAATGCTGTTGTGGTGTCGTATTTTAAACATCCTGATAACTGATATATCTGATAATATGCCCCATTTCGGCATTTCGACAAAGGAGTCGCTTGTCAAAATTTAAGACCATGTTTCCTGAAATATGTATTTGCTGCCTCCTGATGAGCAACCAAAGAAATCGTAATGCAACAAACTTTGGAGACTGTTGTGTCTAGCCTACGAGTGCCCCTATCATTCTGTACTGTGCGTATTTGTTCAGTATAGCATTGACTGAGGAACTATCAGGCGTATCCTGGCAGGAATTACACGATCATTCTTCTGTTGACGACAAATTCGAGCTGTTTCAAACCACCATCAATGCGCTGTATGATAAACATTGCCCCATGAGAAATATCAGGGTTCCTTGGGAAAGCCCTGTATCACAACTCCTCTCATAAGAAAGCTGCGCAGGGCAAAGAAGAGAGCTCACAAATTAAACAATCCTATCAAAACAGCTATCAAAGCAAATCAAGAGCGCCCTACATAAACAAACTAATTCAACCATCAACAAGACACTTCAGGGCTCAAGATCATGGTGGCACAACATCAAAAAGCTAACAGGTGAAGAAACAACGCTTTCTAATCCAACATTGATCAATATCGAAGATAGCTGGTTATCAAGCAAGGAAATTCCTGACAAGCTGAACAATTACTATCTTGCAGTACACGGGAATTCCATACATGAAATTCCAGACATTCCACCACAAACAGATGACACACCAAAATCTGTCACTGAAGAGGAAATCCATACCCTGCTAAGCGGCATCGATACCCATAAGGCCACACACTTGGCAGACTATCCAAGTTGGAATCAAAAAACAACTCTTGGATTTTATGCGAACCAATAGCCCACATAATAAACAGTATAATGTCAACACACTGCTTTCCAAAATTGTGGAAGAAATCCGAGATAAGGCCAATCAACAAGGTGAAAAAACCCACCCAGTTCAAAGATATGAGACCGATCAGCCTCTTATACCATCTTAGCAAAATCGCCGAGAAGGTCGTCGCTAAACATCTATGAAATGACATTCCTCAACTAAGACATCAGTATGCCTACACCCCATCCTTAGGTACAACCGGTGCTCTGGTAAAGTTTTCCACAGATGTCTCGTTATATCTCGACAATAAGAACACGATTACTACTCAAGCGCTGATGTTAGACTTTAGCAAGGCATTCGACAGAATGCGGCCAGATTATGCCATCACTAAACTATGTCAGCTGAATGTCCAGCCTTCAATCGTAAATCTTGTAAAGAGCTTTCTCACTGATCGCTCTCAATGTGTTAGGTATCAAGACCACACCTCCAGCTACCAACCCTGTCATATAGGGGTACCACAGGGCACTATAATGGGGCCGATCTTGTGGAACACTTTCATAAATGACCTGACTCCAGATGCAGACTTTGTGAAGTATGCTGACGACACCACCATATACACTGCTGTATCATCAGCAGATGCTCTCGTCAGCAACGCAACAGCACACAAAGCCACTGTATCACTACATAGTAACATACTACAGAAAGCTGCCGACTATGCATCACAGTGGTGTAATGACAACTTTATGCTACTCAATGCTTCTAAGTCCACAGCTATGAACTTTACACTCCAGAAGTCGATTTCCATTGACCCAGTAACAATCAACGGCGCCAATGTGCAAATCGGCAATCACACCAAACTGCTAGGAGTAACATACGATTCTCACATGAAGTTCACTAACCATGTTGACAATGTTATCTCCAAATCTCGATCAGCCTACCATGCACTTGTTAATCTAAAGAAAGCAGGTGTCGCTACATCAGGTCTTGTGCTATTTTATCAGGCTCGCATACTGTCAATCATCTCGTATGCAGCACCGAGCTGGTACCCATATATAGCAAAATATGACAAAGACAAGCTCGAGAGATACCAAAGGCTGTGCTTGTCCATAATTCTTCCCCGATAGGTTGGCGTTTCTCAAATTAGAGGAACTCAATGTGTATCTAGATATAGTATGCCTCCGGTATGCCAATAAGATCTTAGCTGATGACCATCATATTCTCCACTGTTACATACCTGGTCGGCCTAGCAGTCACAGTCGCAGAACTATTCCACCAAAAAGTAGAACTGCACACTTGGGGAAGAATCTGTTCTTTAGATATTTTTGAATTATTTTCCGTGTAATTTCCTGAGCAGAGAGCAATTTTTTAGATTATTTTATAGAACCATTCTTCCTAGTAATTAACTTCATCTTAATGTCTACACATGATCTCATTTGTTTTGACAGAACATTAATCAGTGAAATTAAGTGCATATATAATATAATATAATAATAATTCTCCACTCTATTTGTACAGTATTATGAATAAGAAAGGGATGAATATATTCAGAGCGGAGCACGAGGAGAAGCTAAGAAAGTTGATATCAGATCTGTCTGTTAGTCTAGAAGCTTCCAGCAGTCCGACACCATCACAGACAGATCAGCATGCCGTGTGTGATCAGGACAGGTATGTATATATATATATATATATCACCCTGGGTGGTCTTTTAGTTAGAATGAGCAATAAATTACTAAAGCAAATAATCACTACCACATCGCTCAAAGTTATCACTCTCTTGGTCTTTCAATTGGACAAAAATTGCCCTCAAATCGCTCACTCAGAATGTATATAGTTCCATTAATGAGTGAGCAATTTGTGAGCGAGAGCCTAGCAGGTGTCACTCACTCATTGAGTGAGCAATCAGATTGTGATTTTGATTAGAGTTTTAATTGAAAGACCCCCTGTTCGCCTTCATTTGGAATAGCTCCCCTCCAGCGCTTTATAGCCAATTGGGAGTATAGGCAAACTGAATCAAACTCGTGTGGAGTATATAAATGCCCTAGAGAAGTGAAAGATTTGCAAGAGGAAGAGAGTTTTCCATTTTGCTCATGTTTGAGATAGCTAACATTTAGGTTAGCTATCTCAACCATGATTGAGTTTAGCTATCTCAACCATGATTGAGTTTAGTGGCATCAACAATTAAGTTCTCATAATCAATACCCCATCTTTTCTTGTAGTGGCAATGTTACCCATGGATCAGGATCTTGCAGCTCAATATCGCCTACAGGTGGGGAACCTAAGAAAAGTGCCGTAACGACTGTCTCACTCAGAACTCAGGCTACAGCGGAATGTAAGTATAGCCGTTGACTTATAACTAGAATAAAAAGTTTTGTTAAACGTAAACATTGATGAGGCAAGCGAAATATACATCTAGATGTGTGTATCACTATGATGATGTTATTATTTTGAGACAAAATAAATTGTTAATATCCATCCAATCCACTGTCATGATGATTGGAAATGTTTTGCATCTTTTATATGCAATAGTATCCAGTGACCATCATGATAGCTGGTGTGGATGTTTTGTAATACGGTAACTTCTCTGGTGGCTTGAATAACTCAAACAGATAATGATAACCTTGAGGAGCAAATGTTGGAAGGTTTCTTAGTGCAGCTAGGTTGGAGGTGAATTAATGTCAGCTAGCACTTACTTTTGGTTAGTAGGCTAGTAAAGAAGTTGTGTCAATATTAGGCAGCATTGAGTCAGCTATTTCAAGCATGTGCAACATTTTGATCCTTCCCAACCTTTTCATTGAGGGGGCCGCATCCACATATTGCAATTTCCCTGGGGGCGCAACCTCACCATAAATCAAACATTCATATATGTGTGCAGTATTTCCATCTCTGCAGTGGGGAATTTATTTATTGAAGCTCACTCAAATGCAATGGGTGGGAAACTCCAAAATACTGTGACTAGGTGTAGAGCGTTCCTAAGTATTGTACGAACGAGGAATGTAATAAATATAGGGGTGCAAATTGTTTTCGCTTCTGCGCGATTTTCTCAAACGGGTTGACGACCGCATAAAGTTGGGTTTGAGGCTTTAAGGCAGGGCTGCCCAACCACTGGTTGGGCAGCCCTTCCTTAAGGGTATACTAAGTACTCTGTGTCACAGCTTTTTGGTTCTTGCAGATTCTGAGAGGTCATTGAATGTAAATGGCAACCCGGTGAAGAGATCATTGTCAGCTGCCAATGTAGCTCAAAGCTCCCCAGAATTAGCATCACAGGCAAAGACCACACAGAGACATGGCACCCAGACCTCCCAGAGTGTGGCTGGCATAGCAAACAAAGCTGTGAACTCTGGTGCTAGCGGTGTGATGTCATCACGCCCTGTAAACAATGTCAAAATGTCACATGTCATCAATGAGGATGAACTGTCAGATTTCTACTGAGTAGGACCACCCAACAAGTTCATGCTAGCTTCAGATACAACCCACTATAATACTAGGACCGCCCACTAGAAGTGCAAAGCTATCACATCAGTGCCAAACGACCCATTAAAATGGTCCCATCATTTTACTTACACAATCAGGGATCAGGATCTGCTCTATTCTGCACCTTTATCACCTATCAATGCAAATTTTCCATACTTTGTGCAAACTATATCTGGAGGGTGGATCTCGTTGATTGGTTGTTTCAAATTCATACCACTCAAGTGTAACAGGCCTAAGTTGTGTTGACTCTTTCGACCCTCTTCATTTCTCAGGCAACTGCTCAGAAAAACAGTTTATGTATTTCGTCTTCGGAAAGCTTTTATTCCCAACAGAATAGCACTATATAATATTCTAGGTCTATCACAAGCAGGCTCTTTATAACTCAAAAAGGCCTGACATACTAATTTCCCTCCGTTTTAGGACTATTGAGTTAACCTCTTTACAGCCTGTTTGATTTTCTGTCTCAATTATACTCACCTGTTGTACATGCAATGAGCAATGAGCATATTTTTACAACTGGACAAAGGACAACTGGTCGCATTTTTTGGAGATTGAAAATTACAATATCTTAAGAGAAAGCTTTTATCATTTTTCTGCTCATTTTTTGTGAAGATTATTATTTTATCAGTAATTAGCTTTCATTGTGAACTATCATAGTACTGGAAATTATTATAATGCTAATGAAAGTACCACAATCAAATATTTTGTGGCATTCATTCTACTACTCTGCCCGCCTTTACTCTATTTAAGATATGTTTTAGGAATAACTGATTCTGTTTTGTAACTTACTCGCGATCAGCATAATTGTTTTATCGAGAATAGTTAAATATTTACTGAGCCGCTTTTGTCCAGTGCAATTTCTATGGGCTTCAAGGCTAGAAGAAGTAGGAGTTGCCTCCACCGATTGAATGATCTATGACAATTAATATGAGTGAAGAAATTCTCATTTTTTTCACGTCAAAAGGGTTAGCAAGAGCATTTCAGTTCCTTCAAACCTAACTATGTTGGAACTGTAATTGTTAACCTCTTCCATGTTGAGAGGCAGCTGCCTGCCGGACGATGGACGTGGAAATTGATGGCTGAAGTAGCTATTCACATTTTTTACACTAGGTTTTCTTGCTGACAAATCTACCCGGCAGCTGGCAGCAAGTATGATCTAATTTGAGTCTCGAGCTGTGGGGACAATTTCCCGACAGCACCCTTGTAAAAGAGGAATAACCGGAACGTGATCTAGGCAAACAACGTGATCTAGGCAAACAACGTGATTGATTTCAACTCTATAGGAGTTGGGTACCGATGTGATTTTTTGAGCGTTCCATGGTCACAGCTCGACCAGATAGAGATGAGATAATTGACACAACTCACCAGGTTGTGTATGTTTGATATGTAACTCATCCTTCTACTGCTATAAAGAATGCATTATTTTTTACGATGTTATCCGATTAGATAAGAGAGCAGCTCAATCACCAACTAATCACATAATTCATATTAGCAAACACTATATGAATACTATCTAGTCTCTGAAGTTAGTATCATGTCATGTATAGCAATGGTGCATAGTTTTGTTTTGGCTCAGCTCCAGTCATGTATCGGAATGCAGTTAATTTTTTATCAGTACTTAATCCTACAATAGGTTTTACCGTTACCATGCTGATGTCAGTTTTACTTGTCTGATGTCACCATCAACGTACACTAATTAAGTTAGTATGCATGATTGATTCAACAAGGTAAACAGTTACAGTAAAACTCAGATAGCAGGCAGTGATTGCTAGAACTACTACTGACCTATCACCAGGTAAGTTCTTGTTCAGTTTATTGATTGATATTTCTAATTTACAACAGTTTGCTCTTGATATGGGCCTTATTAACAGCAAAAGTCAAAATCAAGTTGTAGAATAGTGGAGTTGTCTGCAAGTTGTATGAATTCCATTATGCTCGGGGAAATGAGTAGCCCTAATGGAAGGAATATTGGTTTAATCGTGTTGGATGAAATGTGAAAAACTTTCCCCCTGTTTCACCATTTCCTGTCACTACTTCCTTTCTCTAACATTTCCTCTAGTCTCCGCGTTTTTGTGTCAACAGTCTATGGAATATTCTATTTGGGGAAACCCTGATCAAGCTTCCCATTACAAAATCATATTTTGATGTATTATAATTTCTTTGTGGATCTCATGCTACTGTTTGCATGAAATGTTGACTCAACATATTATCTATTTGTGCTTTTCTTGTCTTAGTGTACATGTTGTTTACTTAGCTTTTGTGTCACTGATATCATAACATTCAATTCTTATTCATCATCATGTTTTGTTATACATAAGTACGCATACTTTTTTGCACAGTTTCACATTCAATGTTTTATGACTTATTCAAGTGTGACATGAAGGAATTTTTTTAGTGAAAAGATCTCTGAATACTCACTGCACAGTGAATACTTAGTTTAGAAGGAACCGATCATTACTAGCTGAGTACTTATACTACGAAGCCACAAGTTATCAGGACTGATGGCGCTGGCTGACTTCATGAGCAATGCCTCTGCGCTGAAGGAGCAAATCGGCACTGGTGAGTGTGTGTCTCTTTCTTATCGTATCTAAAATAGATTTCAAACAAGCTATCTTCCTCTTCCTCTTGACTCGGTCCAAAAAAAGCTCTTCTTCTCTTTGTGGTTAAAGTATCACTTGAAAACTATTTGAAGTAGGCCTCCCTGTTTGAACAGGGATGATGGGAGGGTGCTTGCAATTACAATGTAATAAAACTGACATCAATGGCAGGATGAGCACATCTTCACATGTGAGAGGTTGTAAAATACAATTGATGGTGATAGTGAGGCAGCAAAGTTCCTTATTGTTGCCACTGGCACCAAATTTTCGATTCAAACAAGCAAACTTCCTGGATTACTTTCTAATATTTTTGTATGTATGGATAGACTAAGTCCAAAATTTTTTTCTACTCTTAGGGGTTGAAGTTTTACTACAATCATATTTGATAAGCTGGCTTTCATGCATTGACAAGGAGTTATCTTGTCCTTAAAAATGGGGAGTGAACTCCGAAATTGAAATAGGTGGGTGGCCTAATGTTACCTAGCACCAACTTTCAGATGAGATAGGGGTTTATATAAAATAAAAAAGCTGAGTTAATAATAGCTCACCGTTAGTTTTGCCTTTTCAAGCAAAATGATGAATAAACTACTACTCAGGATGGGTATAGATCAAGTGTGATACTGTTTGGTGTCATTTGGGATTGCTCCCAGACTATCAGTGTAGTGGAGCTATTCTAAATGCATGCGAGCAAGATCAAACTTGAACTTGGGCAGGTACAAAATTCAGGTCATATGACCATAACATACCTGGTGGTAAGACCTTAGCCTTAGCCATATTCTTCTGTCAAATTGGATGATAAAATTCTTACATCAGTGATCAGATCAGCGAATCTATCATAGGTACTTACTGTGTAGACTTTGTAGGCTGATTTCACTTTCAACCAATCATCTTTGTAACAGGTAATTCAAAACTTTAAGTAAGATTAAGCACCGATAGAAAATAACAGCATTCCAATCAATTGAACAGAGCTATAAAATGCACAAAACTTTGTTCCGCCTATACAATACGCCGCTTCCCTTGGATGTCAATTCTATTGCTGTTTATCTGGATTAATCCTTTCGCCTGTCAGGATATCAGGTATGGATCGGATATGAAGGTATGAGGGACTTTCCTTCTAACGATGATTGGAAGATAAGTCCACTTAAACAGAGGACAGTTAAAGAGCTGGCTAAGAAGGCTGCTAAACATAACATCACTTATCTTAGGTTCCAAGGTCAGTATATTTATCTTTTTTATGTACCAATGCACGGATATTTACCAAGACAAGTCAAAATGCTGATTAGTCAGGATGATGGCCTTGCAGTTTAGTGCCCATTTTCGTTATAGCTACATTACCTCAGTTAGGAAGAGATTACTTCCTAGCAACAGTGTTTAAATGAACTTGTGCAAAGCATAAGTATCGGACACGCTAGGTTACCATATTTTTATTCTTTATAACACATCAATCATTTACAGGCGAAATACCAGAGAACCTATCAGTTATATTCCCTGCTGTGACTCATCTAAAAGTATCTGATCTCCCATCCACTGATCACAGAGGACAGTCTGTACAGGAACAGCTTGAGAGGTGAGGCTATGTATTGGATGGATGCATGGACACCCTTTCTCAAGTGACTTGAGATTTATGTAACATTGGAAGTGACCTGCTCGGCAGACATTTAAAATCTTGAGAGAGAGATGTGATTGTATTTTGATTGTTGGTTGTTTAATTTTAGTATCAGTGGATTAAAGGAGTTGATATCCCTGGATTTACAAGATAACAAACTGTCGGCTCTTCCTGATTGGTGAGTTTGAATGTAAGCATGTCTCTCTTATTGAAGTGTGACTTTGTAGCCCTTCAGGGGTACGATAATGGTCAGATCATTTACTGTGAAAGGAGACAACTTTTGAGTCAGTCTCTCTCTTATACAATTAATACTGGAACTTGGTGGCATCTGCAGTACGGTTATATTATCCTGATTTTATTCGTAACCGATTTAATCCTACTGGCAAATGAACCCGGGCCAAAGTCAACAATCACAAGATTATGTCTGTAAGAAACAACTCTAAATTTCTGGAATAACAAGCTGTCATCACTACCGTCCAGGTAAGGTGCATACTGACCTATCATGTTAGTACTTTGAGCTGGCCATCATCTGCGCTCTCTATCTCTCTCTTGATGATTTTTAATAACACTATTTCCTCAAACAAAACAAAGGTTTATTTTACGACTCACCTCGTGAAAGTTTTGTGATACCAATTTGTGTTTTAAATAATTTTAGTTTTGGTTGTCTCAGGAACCTAAAGACTTTAAACATATCTGAGAATCCTTTAGACAGGCTACCAAAAAGGTGAGTTTGGTACTCCATTACAGACCTAACATACTATTTAACTGTAAGGATCAAACCTGAACTCAGAACTAAACTCTCTCTGAAATTCAAATCGAGTGTCTCGAATCTGCTCTGTTCTGTTTGAGAAGTTGATATCTACTAAAGACTTTCCGTGCCCATCCTTATTTGTATTAGGCTTCATACATTATGATTCTTGACATACCATTCCCTTTGTCTCAGGGTTCTATGACCAGATATTTAAGCCTTTTTGCCAGCATAGAAGCCATTTTGGGTAATATTTCTCAACCTTTGAATGGAAGCGATAGAAGAAACTTTAAGAAATATATTCACCAATAAAGTAATTATTTTCTTACTGCAGTTTTGCCGACCTGCAATCCTTGGAGAGGCTGGAAATGCACCGAACAAGTTTTACTAAGTTCCCTTCAGAAGCTTGCATCTGCCTAAAGCTGAAACACATCTCAATCAAAGATTGCCAGAGGCTGGCTAAACTTAATCGAAGACTTTTGAACCTTGAAGGGCTGCAGATCATGAATACCTCAGGTTGCACTTCTCTGAGCAAACCTCCGAGGGATGTCTGCAACTCTGGAGCTGACAGTGTGAAGAACATTCAGCAGTTCTACATTGACCGGGATCAGGCTGCGTGCCAATGTACTCTACTATGATGGGGTAAACCATACGCTACCCTTAAAACATTGCTCCTTTCACAATCATGCTCACTTATTACTTAATCTAATCAATAGATTGATTTTTATATATACATACATAAAGTTCTGGCATTTTATTTGGCTCATCAATAACAACATAGATTTACTTGTTCATGTACTATATTCCATATAAATATCCGGTTTTCCCGTTCCTGGTAATTTGGCAAACTAATGCAAATTAGATTACTGAGTAATTCTGTAATGGCTTCTTTGGCCGCCTGAGGTTGCAAATGAGTTTTTGCTACAGTTTACTGAAGTTGACAAGTTTTTAAAGAATTTTGAATAGATACGATATCACAATATGTTAGTAGGTATCTGTTATCACGATGATGTGCTTGTTTCCCTTCAAACAGAGTATTTTTCACTCTGGATGAATATGTAACTATGGTCACTTAAATTCATAAAAATCCTGTTTTCACCTGCCTCTGCTCACTTATCAAGGTGCTATATTCATTGATTCTTTTTTGTCATTATGCAATATAGTTTTTGTTTAAAATAATGTTGCAGTCACTTCATGTTGTAATCTACAAACAGTAAGGCAACATTGACTGGACTTGACGGTCATTAGATTGAACCTCTTTTAAGATAATCTGCATATCAAACCATTCAATGGTCAGTAAGTCAGTAATGTTCTATTTTAATGGATCATAATTTCAGTCCGCTTTAGGGAGAACTTGGTGAATTTTTAGCAATTCACTTCAATTCACTGTACTGTAAAAACCAAATAAAATACAGTTTATTTGCATCATCGCTTTACAGGCTGCAGCTAAATTTTCCTAGGGGCCTAATACTAGCCTTACCACCACTTATCAATGACGACAAGGTCATGATATACTGATAAGACAAACATCTTGTTGTTCCCATCACTAGAAGCGCATCAAGCAGTTTAGGTACCATTTCCATCCCTGCAAACAGTAATACGGAATCTATGAATCTATCAGGGTGAGTATTTGCCGATCACTCATACATTTTGAAGAGTGCATTCTTAGCTGTTATATTAGGTAATAGTGACTTGAACGTGCAAAACAGCTTGACATAAGAAAAATAATTGTGAAAGTAGAGAGCAGGTAAGAGCGTACCTGTTGATCGTTATTTCAGTGAAAAATTTGTCTAAATGATGATCTAAGTAGAAGAAATCTAGTTCTAGATTGTAGTACAAATTAATTGTATGTCTATACATCATTGTGCTCTTCTCCTGAACAGATGATGTGGTTTCGATGTCTTGTTTTGCTATGGCTGGGGTTCGCCTCAACCAACGCTGGTGTACCTAGAGGGAGCCTTGAAGACAGAGTAGCAAATCTCGAACAGGAGCTGGCTGAGTACAGAAATCATTTCAAAGAGTTCATTGAAGCTGTGAGTCCAGTGAAAAGGCAAATGCTAGGCAAATTAATTCAAGCAAGGTCACAAACTATCATTGACGATTTTGTACTGTTTGAAATTTGTGACAAATGGGAATCTGATTTCACATAAGTTTGAGTCTAAAGTCAGCTCAATGCGATAAGATGGTTTGGATTGTCTAGGGTTTCACATATTAACCACAAGTTCATCACTATGGTTCCATGCCTGGAAATTGTGGTCCACTCCAATTTCGAATCATGAATGCTAACCATTTCCATGATGGAAAAAACATATAAAACATATGCCGCAGCCGGAACTTGAACCCCGGTCTCCCGCGTCAATGCTGACTGAAGTCATTGTGTTCATGTGCGCTATCCATTCAGCCACCTTTCAGCCACGCCACAATCCCACACAGTATCTGTATTCCCGTCAAAAATTGTTGATCGGTTCATGTTGAAGTTGACTTAAATGCCATTTACATGGATCGATAACTTCCGAAATCCTTACGAAATCGCAACATGGGACCATAGTGCATAAGAGCTGTACTCGCGACGTGATGATTCAAACTTCTATTTTGTATTGCTAGCTGATTGTTAATAAAGGAAATGGAGATGGAGATGAATCCACATCAGAAATCGCCAGAAGACAAATTAATCTTGCTGGACAAGATAATGAAGAGAAGGACGCAGAGTTACAAAATATGCTGCATAAGATCTCTGCAGATGGTTTGTAATGTAACAGCATTATCCCTTTCAATCTGCTGCATTGCTCTTTGATGTTTTGATGACTTAATCTTTTACTCTTTATCATTTGCTGCCAGCATATAGGTAAAATACCAACAACTACTGCATATCTTTGCCTGTTGAATGTTGAGCAAAAATGGGAAATGTTTGTTACCAGACTATAACATCCAGTCAGCAATTTGGCAGAATTTTAGCGGTTATTTGTGAGTCATGTTGAAACGTTGGCTGTTCTAGGATTGGCTCATAAATGAAGCAGAAACTGCTTTCATATATTTTAGGACTAGTGACATTATTAAGAGGAAGGGATGGATCTGAAGGTATGTTTCTTTATGTGTACTATCCTTTGCGTAAATCAATAAAAATGTGTAATAATAATGTTTTATTAGACATTTGTGGCATTCAAATTCATTGCTTGCCTTAAGTTTCCTCATTCAAACAACACCTTAAACTAAAAATGACAATCCTTATTGTTCTCAGACAATATCGGGATTATTATTGTCAAAAATTAATGTTAAAATGGAAAGAAAGTAACGGGATTGTTGATCACTTTTCCTCTAGTTGTGACCACATCCTGTGTCTTGTTCCTCTGTAAAGGATTAAATTGAGGTCAGGTTGTAATTGATAGTAACTGGGTGTTGTTCTAAAACTTTATGACAGCGCGCGTTGCAGAGCAGATGCTGCTTTTCTGCTGCCTAAAAGATGATTGAAAATAGTTTTAACTTTCTCCTTTGTAATTTAATTGGTTCCTTGTCCATTTATGATTGCCAGGTGCACCAGGAGAGATGGGAGAACCTGGACCAGTTGGACCACCAGGGTTCTGTTCTAAATCTCAATGTCAAGGTAACATCATCTCACTCATATTCATTCTCTATGGGAGCGCAACAGAGAACATTAATTTAGACTTCCACCATCTATCATACTCTATCGTTGTGTTGTGAGTGCTTGAATTTGCACTCGCCTTGATGTCAGGCTGGTGTCAAGCTGGGTCTTTGCAGGTTTTTGGCCGGTGGATATACTGTAAACATTGACGATATAAGCTTAATTAGTTTCCTTTAATTGTTATCCCTGATATCACCCTATGCTCTTTGAGGGCCCAGATGAGCGGATTTAAGCTGTAAGTTTGAATTTCCTTTTGACGTCTCTGAATTATTGACCGTAAAAGATGCTTAGTCTGCATTATATTTATACAGGCAGACATACAGGTAGCTTAGTTTCTGGGTCTTTGAATGCTGACAATATGAAGTAATCCGTATACAATTCGTTGTGTATATATACATATGATATAATTATACCATTCATTGATTTGACAGGACCGGCGGCCAAGAAGAGATACTGGGTCCAAGAAGACATTAACAGTTATCTCAGAGCAACAAATCTACCTGCATTGACTGAGCTTACTGCCTGCTTTTATTTTGAGCCAAATTACGATGACCCCATCTCTGTGCTGAAAGCTGACAGCTCGGGACGTGATCAATTCCTGATCAGTATTGCATCACCACGTAAGATTCAACTCAGATATAGTATTCTCCTTTAAATTGAGACCTAATAATTCAGAACTCCTGTTAATTTAGACAATGAAACTTGGTCCCTTCAGCCAAATTCAAAGCATTCTAATGTCACCTAATTCCGACTTTTTGTGGTCTCCAGAGGTTTGAATTAAATGAACTGCACTGTAATCTAATGAGCCATCCTATTGCCATGTAATGAAATGCTTAAACTGACAGATGTGATAATTTTGGAAACAAACCATAGTCAACATTTCATTTCATTTCCTTACTGTAAACTTTCCAAAAAGGGCTTCAAAGACCTTGACCAATACCCAAATTCTTTGGCGATAGTGAGCCTTTCATAAATGATGTCAACGGCTCAATGGAGGTTTCTTCTATGTAATTGCATCTAGATAACCCCCATTTAATGAAAGACAAAAATATTTCTGTATGATAAGCATGAGAGTATTCGTTTTGATTTTTGGGCATGTCAAAAGTTCCATTTGCTTCCAATTGTATAGTCTGTGATACCATGTATGCGCTTTGTTTCTTTTGTATTTTAGAACACGACAATGCATTTCTCATTTCCTTTTCTAAGGACGGTAATGACCGTCCTACGATGGGTTTCTGGGGCGAGTCAATCAGATTCACTGAGGGATTGGATTCATTCAGAAATGCACACAGACACTGCTTTGTCTGGAAGAATGGAAACTATTTGAAGGTTTGAACTTTAATAATCTTATTGAAGCGAGGTGTTATCAATGTAATATTTAAGCGTGGGATCCGGATAGACAACATTGATGGATTACACTTGTTCAGGAGAGAAGTTTTGAATACAGAAGCAATTTTCTTGGTCTTAGCCAGTACTCCATGAGGAAATGATTACTGCCCGACCTACATGATTGCTGCCAAGGGAATCTGTTATGGTGTTAATCGATGCCCTCGCTCTGATTAGCTGGTGGGTGGGAAAGAGTTAACGCCAAGTCAAATGGTACTTTCCTGAAATAATTGAGTGCTAAATAATTCAGTTTCACTTTCATCATCTCAATAGGTGCTCTCTGTGCCTTGGCATTGGCTCTTTTTCCCACCCAACAGCCAATCATATCAGAGCCAATTCATTAGCTACTTTGCTGGTAGTTATAATTATTCTGACCAGTTTTGTGACATTCATCTAGATTTCAATGCATTCTTTTGATAGCAGTGTGTAGAGGCAGTGCCTAGGTATATTCAGAGTGCTGAAGGATCATGGTAGGGTTGATGCAGAGGTGACCAACGGCATGAGATGCTAATAGTTGTGCACTTTGTTACAGTGGTTTTATGATGTCAGACAGCCAGGAGTTTTGGAGTTGGCAGGATCAGTACCAAGTACAGTAAAGCATGATATCCGTGATGGTAGTGCTCTAGTCCCTCTCCACGATCAGGACAGTGTGGGTAAGTGTTTTCTATGCTCATTGTAAGCTTTCAGTTTGTAGTTAAATAAATTTTACATTTTACAATAAAACTTGGACAACCTGTCAAAGTTCTTTGTTTCGTCCATAGTTTAGCAGGATGATTGACAAGAAATTATAAGTATTGATGCCAGTTATATCACTTAAATTTAGCAAGATATGTAATTGGTCATAAATATCTGGTAAGTTTATATATAGCTATGTTATTGCAATATAGCAAAAATATAGTAATCATTATTACTAACGCTTGGCAAACATTCCGAACATATGTACTTCAGGTGGAAGCCTTGCACACAGTCAGATGATCCCCGGTAAGCTGGCAGATTTTCAGATGTGGGACAGAGCGCTGTCAGATAGAGAAGTGCGCGCTCTAGGCTGTGACGACAAAGGTAGCCTTGTCACATTTGAAGACTTCGATGCTGTCGGTCTGGGCAAGTTTCATGAGGGCGAATACTTCGAATGCTCAGCCGTATAAATGTTTCGATATTAAGATGATGGATGAAAAAATATCAAAATCATTTCGAATAAATAAAAAGCGTACAGTAAAAAACGAAATATTGTAATTTTCTTAAGGAGAGGTTTTGTTGATGAGATAAACGACAGCAGTCACATTAAGTCTGTCATAGTGAGAGGACAATTAAACTGATCACAACAATCACAGAAGTTTAATCTAGCATCGTATGGATCTCTTATGAATGGAGTTGGAGTGAAGTATCTTAATTGAATGCCTGTCTAGTTTCCCAAATAGTTAAAAGTCTGACAGCGGTATAGATAATTTCTTGGGGAAGGAGTTTTCCACCACTGTTTTATTCCCAGCCCCGATGCACTTGGCAGATTTAGTAATCTTTGTTTACCTCACAGTCATGTGAAGGCGGTTCATTTCGTCTCCATTTGCTCAGGTCAGAGAAAATTTGGTATTGCCATGTGATAATGTTCATTATATAGGAGGTGTGTTTACTTTGTGTGTATGCAAGTTGTAAAAATCTTACTAGGTTGTTACCGAACTGACAGTATTTGTATCTCTATATTGATTCCCTTTATGAAAAAGGGAGGGAGGTGGGTGTCAGGAATAACTCTTAGGGGTTTGAGCATCACACTGATATAAACAACATCACTAGCCTGCTCAAATTGCATACTCTTAGTTTTCTCAATGGTTTCTTCATATACTGTTATCTCTCTTGTTGTAAACCATTATGTAAATATGAGAGGACAAATTTTCAACGGTACCTGAGTTTAAATAAAAAATCACATTACAGTTTGAGCGCAATCTCCATATAAACCAGTCTCACTGGTAAAACACGTCGTTGGAGAAGACAACTGCACTATTTTGCTACCTCTCCATTAAGAGAATGTGACTGCACAACAGCTTTGGATTGGAAACCTGTGTAATATGATGGTGGGCATGAGATGTTTTGGTTGATATGTTAGTGTTTTGTATCTCCATCATGGCAAGTGAAACATAGGCTCGCTTTGACTCTCAGAGGTATAGTCGATGCATCAGTAAGGCTGCATACATATTTCTCATTAGGTGTTTGAGTGAGTATAATCCCACAAACTTTTAAAATGCATCCAATTTATTAGATGACATCTTTCTGGCCTTTTCGTCGATTGATTTTTTTCTATGATACTTCCACACATACATAACAAGGAAAGGCCTCAAGACAAGCGCAATGTGTCATTGAAAGTGCTAAAAATATGTCTGGTGTTGCCTAGGTACTTTACCATTTGGTGTGCTTCGGCAAAAGAGGTATAGACGAAATGCTCATCATCATGAAACATTTTCAAAGATACTGGGTATTGAGGATTAAGTCCATCGCTCACACACTTTCGTAGGCAAGCGATGCTTTTCGAATTGATTCACTTTAAAGTGTCTGTGATAGAAGCAAATAGTTCTTTTTTTCTAACACTTACCAATAAAAAATGTTTTGGAACATTGCTCCTCTGTAAGGCCTAAAATCATGACGCTGTCATTCAGATATTACCATTGTTGATTTCTCAGATTTGATGGTTAACGGTATCTATCAGGTTATTCCATCATTAGCCTGCTAGTGGACAAGGCCACTTCTCCTAATCATTGCTTTGGAAGAAAATAATTATTACTAGGTAGAAAAAGAGTTAAATGACAATAATATGCCCTTTGATAGCAACCCCGCATTCAAAATCTCCCCTGGTCTGTGACTTTTTTGGATGTGTTTTGGTTTGGGCTGGTACCTTCATCAACACAATTGATTGTCTGATCATTCTTGTTTGCGAGACCGCAACTGTGCTAGTATGTACCAAACATCCACTCAGATGGCAACAAGCTACGTGCGTTTACAACACCCGATAGAATCGAGAGGCCTTAGGATCTATTTTCTCAGTTCTGATAAAAGGAAGGGAACAGTATGATGTCATACAAGTTGATAACAAGACTGTCCTATTATAGGTATGTTCGTTTTAAGAGGAAAATTTACGATGTCAATGATCACAAGCAAGTATACAAAGCCAAGATTCTCATTGTAGGTAACATTTTCTTTCAGGCAAACACTACAGTTATTTTAGCCTTGATAGAATTTCTTTTATTTTTCATTTTATTATTACAGACTGAATGCTGGATGTACAACCCTGATTGCTTTGTTACTGTAGTATATAACCGAGAACTAACAGAGCATTGTGATAACTATGTAATACATGATTATCTATCACTCTCTAATATTGACAAAGCTTTTCTTCTTTCTTTACTCTGCCTTTCTCCCGTTTTAAAGTATATCCTAGTTTCTCTTGATGTTGTCCGCTCTCCTTTGGCCCTACGGGTATAGGCACTGGTAACAGTCTGCCCTCAGGCACTTTGATATGGCATTTCATATGGCACTGTGTATATCCCAGTGACGACTTCAGGAGTCTTTGGTAAAGGCATCGGTAGCGGTCTGCTCTCAGTGTTCTTTGAACTCCTCCGCTTCATCTTGCTGCCGTATGAGTTATTGTGTACATCTCCTGACATAGTGTATATCACACCCCCTACTCCAGGTCCTGCTCTTGACTTTGAGCCCTTTGCAGATTTATCATTTGGTGTGTTCTTAGTGTTCTTTGTCCGCTTCCCGCTGTTATAACTTCTTTTGCTTCTGTTACTAGTTTTAGAGTCTCTACCTTTCCTTAGGGGGTTTACAGAGCTTTTCTTCTTTGATGTTCTTAATAAACACTTAGTTACCAACACACCAACTAAAGCTAAACATATTAAGACGGATAGTGTGATCAACACTACAGTCAATATTCTAGCAGTCCCTGAAATAAAGATTATTAAGTTATGTGAGTTCTAAAGAAAATAGGCAAACATCTGTGTCTAACAACGTTGTGAGTACAGTGCAGTTCACTTAATTCAATCCTCTGGGGACCACAAAAAATATCCCAATTAAGCAGAGTCTGAATTTAGTGACATGAGAATTCATTGATAACTGGCTGAAGGGACCAATTTTCCTTGTCTGAATTAACAGGAGTTCTGAATAATGATGTCTGAATTAACCAACATCCACAATACTTATTGTTTCCTAACAAATCTTTGCTGCCAAGAATAAGGTAAAAACTTTAAAACCACAAAAAGAGAGATGATTTCAATGAAGATATTTTACAGCAATGTTGTTAACCTGATGATGTGACAATATAAATTAAAATAATAAAATTATGAGAATATATTGGAAACAAGTAGGAAAAGTCACAAAAAAAGTGAAGGTTATTTTTTTCGAGATCTAGGATTACAAATTTGAACATCACATTTCACATTTCAACATCTGATTTAATGCCATATTCATATTCACCTTTAACGACCTTCACGTGTGCTATATAACATGTCACTCCTATGCATGCAAAAATATCGGTGGCTACGGAATCGTTCCCAGGATTATCAATCTTCAGGGACTTGCCTACAAAATGTGGTTAGAGTATGCCATATTTGCTTCGCTCAAGACAAAGATTATCTACATTTAATACACTATAAAGGTAAAATCAGATGCGAAAGACTGCCTAGTCTATATATACCAACCTGTTTTTTCAACCCTAAACACTTATAGTGGTGTTGTACTTATGCAATCAGGAAAATAATTGAACCTCTGACTATGGGTGACTCAATAGGGACTTGATTGTGGCTGAAAAGTGACTTTTGAGGATTAAAGCTATAGTAGCGCTTTTGGGATTGTGATTTTTGCTCAGGTAAAAAATATGGCAAGTCACATGCAAATTATCATATCCCTCAATGGCGTTCCCCAGCTTCAGGGAAAAAATATAATCTCAATATCACAAATATCATAGTACATAATTTTATGTTATAGAGAGATAAAGAGGGGACAACCTTAGTGGTTGAGAAAAGTTGAGTAGAATATTCATTTTAGTGACGCTCATAGTTTCAACTGTGCCCAGGCTATTAACCAGGTTCCCACAGTGCTCTTAATTAGACTGAGACCTTTAATATTATACCAAATACCGGGGAGGGGACGATACTATAGCTTTAAAGTTGTATTACTCTAAACTCACCAGAGCTATAAACTCCTTCTCCATTCTCAAAGTAAAACCAGCGGGTATCTGAGTTTTTCGAATGTCCTAGATCACCTCCGCCTATGCTCAGCCTATCTGTTGTTATGGTTAATATACACTCCTTATATTTGTGGTTTTGTGCTACAAAGAAGCATTTTATAATATGTATTCATTTAAATAATTTTATGGCGACAGTGTGTGATTTCGATTTCATTCTCTTCCATGTAAACCAAAGTATGTTTAGCTGGGCGACCTCGAGATTGGTATAAGTTTTCACTTTAATAGAAGTTGATAATCTCCCCATTTTCTTAGGGCACACCCGAATCAACATGATTGCCTAATCCACCCAGCAGTGAAATGTACAGTACCCAACAAACTCGGTAAAAGAGATTAGATTGATGTTGAACAAACTTTGATGGGGCTGTCACAGCGCTAGTTTCAAACAATCTGACTAACCGCTAGTTGCCTTTTTAGTAACCTTATTTATATATGCACATGTATATGAAGAGGACATAAACTGATAACAAAAATTTAGTGTTGAACAAAATATTTTATTTTGTGAAGAGTAAGTACAGGACAAAAGGCATTTGTGTTTTACCAGGGAGTGTTGCCAACGATGGATAAGGTTCATTCTTGCAATTGTCTTTCAGGCCAGATTGTTTGGTCTCATTCACATATCTGAGTATTCGCAGTATATCTCTGGAGGTGAATAGCGTTGAATTAGGATTTAGGTAACATGTCCATGTTCTTGTCTTCTCTTCCGATTTTAGAACACTACTATTGTGGCAAAAGGTTATCCCTAAAAAAAACTTTGATATATATTATCGCGGTATTAAATTTGTTGGTCAAAGTTAGTGACCTCTTATCATTCCAAGGTCAACGTGACACAAATTCTTAGGGTGCACTTGTTTGTATCTGCATTTGCTATGACTACTATCACAAAATAATCCGACAAAGAGAAGATAAGCTGTGCCATGATCTCAAGTCATCAACGTGAGTCATCAATAGACACGTCCTTTTGAGTGTATGAATTTTTCTACTTTTTTTCTCAAACTGACTTCATACTAGAATTTTTGTTCTTTAATATCTCATTTAGACAGTACATAATTTATAATTGCAAAATTCTTACCTTTACTCTCTGAATTTCAAACCTGTGTGCCATATTGGTTCGCACGCATACTTTTACAGTTTATACAATTGAAATCTTTAACTTCATTTTGAGCAAAAGACTCCGAAACTAATGAATACCGGAATAATGAGTATTATATCAATTAATTAAAGTGATTGTGAAGGAATCAGGTTTTGGTATCATTGTAGAGTTCTCCATGGAGCTTAGAAAACTGCTTTAAGGCTCATTAAAAACATATGGCCCAGTTTAAACTGATTTTCAATCAAAGTTGAGATTGGGAGGCACACATCTCAACTTCGAGTGAAAATCAGTTGAAACTGGGCCACTATGAACCTTACCTTGAAGGAGTTTTCTTAATTAGACTGAGGACGCTAGAATGATACCAAAAACCTAATTCCTTCGCAATCATTTTAGTATGTGCCTAAATTTACGATGCTCTCCAATACAAACCATGTTGGATCTGTCTGTTGGATTCCCAGTGTATTGAGTTCTTTAATAATTCAGGAGGAACTCTGTACCCCTTGGAATCCCAACATTGGTGGCAGCAGTGACCAGGAGAGGAGTAGTTATGTGCTTCTGTCTCGTAACGACTAAATGCTGTAAATAAATATACCCTGATCCACATCCTTATATGGTCAACATTAGCTCCATCCTAATCTTTCACAGCATAATTTTATTTAGGTGATTATGGAAGAATCAGGATTTGGTAACATTCTTATGTTCTCAGTCTTATTAGGAATACTGATCTAGGTTCAAAGACTCTCAAAATTAGAGGAGAAAGTTTTGTTCGAACTGCAACTTCTCATTCCAACTTTGAATATAGTTCCGTATAAATTGGATGAAAGGCTGTCTATGAACTTATATCAGTAACCTTAAAGGCTACCCAAAGATCAAAGCATCTCATAATCTTGCAGTTACTTATGATAAAGTTGTGTCAGATTTGCATGGTAAAAAATTCAATGCTCTACCTGGCATGAGTTATTGATGGTTGAAAGATTGCCTTCCATAAGGGAAGGTAAATCCCATCCTCTGTATTTGATGTCACAGTGTCCAGAAAGCAAATTGTTTCTTGTATTGCACATCCGGGAGACTGTGATATCATAATGCAAAGGGTGGGAGTTACCTTTCTTATGGAAGGCACTCTTTCCACCATCTATAATTAATGCCTAGTAGAGCATTGAAATTTTATACCATGCAAATCTCATACAACTTGATCATAAGCATCTGCCTGACTATAACATGCTTTGGTCTGTTGGTAGTCTTTAATTGGACAGAGAAGTCGTAAGTGATATCGAAAACTGATTCTTTCGCAATCCCTTCAAGTTGGTAATATTTAAAATATATGCACTGATTCGATATTGGCAGACTCAAATCAAGTTATATTCTCATAATTAATGTGATCCGCAATACATCAGGTAAATCAGTTCCATAATATAACATCTTGATATATATGCAGTTTTGCTTAATAAATAGGAGGCCACAAAGATTTTGTTTAAATACTCTGGTATCATACCTGCACCATACATGACAAGTAGCTCTTTTTGGTAGGGTAACACCAGATATTTCGACTGAATACCCTTTGGACCAGATGTCCCTATAACCACCCACCTTTTCACCTAAGAGCTTAGCGTAATTTTATTTGCTTAGTCCGCTGTCCTGAGGTCTCGTTTCTACCTATTATAACCAATTGCATTTAGTTTTAACTTCTTTACATAATAACCCTCTGTGAAACACTAGCTAGAATTGGGCAAATTCTAGTCTCATAGTAGCACAACAAAAAAGTCAAACATTTTGAGAGCTGTGGCAGCGTTGGCGCTGCCTGCACTGCTGGCATGAGGCTTTCAGGGCCCCCAAGACCAACCAAACTCGCAAGGTGATGCACCACCAGATATAAGAGCCCAGCCGGCTTGTCATGTATGTGCCCTGTATTATTCTATGACACCATATGGAGCATTCATTCACTTCAACTTACACGGATAGCGAACCACAACGACGTCGGAAAATGAGAGTTCCATAGCTGAACTCCAGGCCACACACATGTAACATGTGGAGTGTCTACTGGAGACATCCTCACTACGGCCCGCACTAGGAGCTGCACTGAAGTGTATGGAGGTTAAACCGATAGGGGTGACTACATCATCAAACCTCACTGGTTCCCATGCTCCCGAGATCCATATTAGCCAATACACCCATTTTCCTTCCTCTGCTGTGTCTTGAGATTTAAAAAAAAGTGAAATATTTTGATCCTCTATTTTTTATGTCTGTCATCGCCAATATCATATATGAGGTATTTAATTTTGTACTTTGTATTTGAGAGTATAATGCTTTTCAGCTTCCTGTTACGATTCATTTTCACAACAACTTTTTGACTGTCCTTTTTCACCTCTAGAAATTCAGTACTCTCCTACGTTCTGAGACAATCGAATCGTTGTTATGGCACTAAAGTATACTTCATTAATTTGTCTGCAGGACAGCAAGAGAACGATGTCAATTATACCAGCCGGAAGCAATTAGTTCTCTGTTGTAAGTCGGGTAATTTGGCTGCAAAGATAAGCTAACTCAAATCTTCAAAAACAGGAAACTTTTTTGGATATTCTTTCAGCTGCGGGCCACAAAAAGTGACAATACAGTGCAGCTCACTTAATTCAAACCTCTGGGGACCACAAAAAATTGTTCTAATTGAGCAGAGTTTGAATAAAGTGAGATTAGAATGCATTGAGATCTGGCTGAAGGGACCGATTTTCCTTGTCTGAATTAACAGGAATTTTGAATTATAAAGTATGAATCAACAGCTTACACTGTATTAGGACACAAACCTCCACATCTCAGAGTTATTCCATCACCGTAAACCCATCTCTCATTGTTGACTAGTGATTCCGGTTCACCTTGAGAACCAATTTTTATATTTGCTGATATGTTGCTGAGACACTGAGCTGCTGCCAATCGAAACACTGCAAAATGAAGATTTTTTTGAGATTGTAGCAATATGAATGAAGAGTGATGATTCCCTGTCTTTGATACCCTTTTAAATAGCTAGGATTGGTTGTGCTTGAGGGAGAAATGGATTAAGGTTAGGCAACCTTGAATCAGCCCATTTTTTAGGCCTTGGACCAAATCAGCAAGCTGCCTTAATCTGCAATTTCAGAGGTTCGTCTTTTGGAATTTGTGGCATTAAACCCAGTTTCTAATCATAAGTCATTGAAAAGGCAAGGGTTCCCGATAAATTGCAGCAGACTTCTGACTATGGTATTTAGGACCATAAGCCAACATAGATGGACAAGAAGTATAGATTTTGGGATGAACCAGAAGTTGAATAGTTCATATTTTAAAAAACATGAGGGACTAGTGATGGCTCACTGATAGCAGCAGCAGATAAGCACCCAAATTTCGATCGCCTGTGAATACTGTGAATTCTTTTCAATCACATTGAATTGGTGATTGGTGATTGGTGATTGCATTCTGACTATTTTCAGCTGTGGAATGATAAAAAGAATGCAGTTCAAAAAGACATCAAAGATTTCTAAGCGGATAGAGTTATCCCCTCTAGAGTACAAGTGCTGAGAGCCATGGAACTCTAGTTGCCCCCTTTGACCTTGGCCGCCAGGATACCAATAATTATGATTGAACTAGGATGAACTTTTTATTGCATGTGGTTTGTGCAAATACAGAATTGACTCCTGGTATTTTGAGTCACCTTCCACAAGAAGCCATTACCAAATCAAGAATAACTGCCAGCACAGGGAATTTAACTTGAATCTTACAGATCACAAGTCTGCATGCTTAGTCGTCAGACAACTCTTGGTGTGTGGTCAGTCCGAGGTCAACAATCCAAAATCCCCCATGGGTCCACCTCTACTGTGATAAATTCCTACATGGTACATGATACTAATAAACTTATTACTGGTTTGCAACTGTCAACAAATGCCTACTTACATCTCAGGGGCATGGTCAGCTTGAGTCTAAACACTCAAAGCAAATGTTTTGTCATGTTCTTCATAATTTCAGATACTTTGTCAAGGACTGTCCTGCAGAAGTCACCTACCTCAATTAATTTCTTCATTGTATACTACAAACCTATACTTCACCCTACAAGCCTCGATGAGTAACCTCACTCTGCTAGATTAGATATTTACCTGTGAAGATGATGGGTACTATTTTTAGATAGTCTTGCCTCATTGCTTTAACTGGCCAGTACAATCCCTTTACAATATCAGTATGAAAACGGATATTGTTGGCACAGAGCACTACAGAATGATGATAATGATGAATGACTGACATTGTGTGAGCCATAATAAACTCATTTGGTCATGTGTGCTTTCATGGCTATAAAGAATCATTGAAATGAGTTTACCATCTACAAACTACATTCGGTGATAATAAACTTTGCAAATATCGAAGTCTTTGAATTTGATTAACTGTTGGGACATCAAGTTGAGTATATCTAATTTCTGCGGATTTAGAAGGTACAATATTGAGTGCCTCTTATATCCACTGCAATGTCTTGGACCAGACTGAAGCTATCATCTCTGCATCTGAAGGAATAGTATAACTTCTAACTACAATTTTTTTCATCTTTACTCAATGAAACAACTGTGCTTGAGACCATCACTTCTAAATACATGTTAACCTCATCCTGTCATAGAAGTCAGAATAATGCCCCTCCACAGCTTGCCAAAATGTACAGAGTGTAGTAGGCATACAGGCGCTGCATACTCCATCGCTCTGACCTTCTGTGACAAGGCGGTGTGTATATGCTTCAACACTCATATACTAGTCTATTGGAATCGTTGGATGGGAGACCGTCAAACTACTTTTGAGTGTTCTGTTCAAGATTGCAATCATGAAAGTTTATTTGCTATTATTGATTAAACAGTTATTCAGTTGCGACATGCTTCATTATTTCAATTAAGTTAACAAAAACCTCGTCTCAATATCATTTCCGACAGTGTATGATTTTCATGCCTGGACGTCTCTTCTGTGTGAGAATACTTTCCGTTCATTTTGGTTTAATCTTCAGAATACTCTGTTTATTGATTCATTGTTTTGTTATATGGTTTTGTGTTTTAAGATAGCAACATAAACACTCTTACTGAAGTGGAGAAGAAGATTATTGTACATATGATAAGATATTATACTACAATTATCATAGTGTTGTGAACTTCTCACAGTCCCTTTGTAACAAAAGTTTGAAAATTAGATTTTTTCCAGTACCATCATGAGCTAACAAATACTGTACAATCAAAAGCTTGATTGGTAGACTATGGAAATATTTACTGTGTGCC
This sequence comes from Membranipora membranacea, assembly GCA_914767715.1. Classification (NCBI taxonomy): domain Eukaryota; kingdom Metazoa; phylum Bryozoa; class Gymnolaemata; order Cheilostomatida; family Membraniporidae; genus Membranipora; species Membranipora membranacea. Next base: position 19,987,156 of record OU612071.1, read on the forward strand.
TGGACAATGAATAAATACACAAGGTCAATCACCTGCCTGACGATCAGTTCGAGTAGATACTTTTAGAATATATATGCATGTCGCCAAATCTATTCTACTGAAATATCACAGTCGTATCGTAAAAGTAACTGCCCGGATTCTCATAAGATTGGTTTATTGAAATCTAACCAACATAAAGATAAGGAAATTATTTTATATCAATCCATTTAAACTCGTTCATCTGACTTGGATAGCGATATTTTGTACAAGACTGAACAATGTCCCTTGCATTTGGTTGGAGCTACGGCCCAGCGCTTTGGCATGGCTTCGCAGTGGTGGTGAACTTATTACACACAAGTTTGTTATTAAAGATGCCTGATCTTAGATTTACACCATGTGGCAAGGTTCTGATGGCTATAATCTTGTGCGACATTTACTACATTGTGTTGGAAACATTTTCTGACATTCCGCTGTATGAATTAAAGGAGCCGGAAAGGCTGTCCGCTGAAGTGCTAGGAGATACGTTCTATCGCAGTAGTATATATTTACGATACTATATCACATCTATTGGTTGCTTTGAGCGGTTCATGGCGCTGTGCTATCCATTCAAGCACTCAACCAATTTAGTTGTGTCAAACATAGGAAAGTTTATGTTGGCTATGGCTATAATTTTGCAAGTTATGTATGGTAGTCTTAATGTGATAAGAGAGTTTGGCTTACGATCTGGTGAATCATCCGCTCATATGACAAAAGGTTTGACAGATAATGTCTCCAATTTATCATCAGCATTGATAAGAACTGAACAAGGGAGAAGTAGTGTCAAAAACAGCACAATCAGGCTAGATGATGTCAAAAGCGGTGGCAGCGTGAGAAACATGGGAGAGGCAACTTTATTATGAACAATATTTTTTCGGTAGGAAATTCAACTTTTTCCAGCACTTATTGTCATATTCATCACAGCGCCGCTAACAATTAAAGAACTCATAGTGATGAGGAAAGTAAGAGTCACACCAGCTGGTCAGCCAAGAGATCGCGGGCTGATTGTCGCCGTTATCTACATCATGATAATTAGTGTAATCGCTCTTCTATGTCTTATTCCTATTTTTGTTTTGAGAATCAATCGAACAAAAGCAACAATATTACAACAAGTTTTCCGCTTTCTACATGAGGATAATTGTGGGATTTTGAATGTCATTATCTATGGCATCATGAACAAGCAATACCGACAGATACTGAAATTAGTTTTGCCTGTGGTAGGAGCGATACGAGGAAGCTTGCCGTATAGCACACTCGTGCCACTAGACTTATTGATTGTTCTTTTAAATTGTTTTCTGAAGTTAAATACCTGATTCTCAAGGTGTTGCAGACTCTCGGCATTTTTTAAATGAAATACTCTGGTAGTTTTCCAGGTTGTCAATATTGTGATAGATTGTTTATCTGTTTATTGTTATCCAAAATAATAGGATTATCATGCTCCTATTTCACAGAAATAATTTTTCCAAATTACAAAAGTCAATTTTGATAGACTTCTATGTGAACTCAAATTGGTTACAAATTAATTTCAAATTTGGTATGGTTTTTGTTGGTCCTGTGATGGATGTTTTCTTAAAACACATCAGAGGATAGTTACTTGATCATGATTTAGATTGACGATTTAATTACCCCATAACCAGCCACTGCCTATTTTAACCCTACTGTGTTCTTCACATTTGAAAGTTCATAAATAAATGCTGACAATTAGATTATTGGCTCTTTCAGAAACTAAAAAAACCATCGATCAGCAGAATTTGTCCAATCAGATTGATGTACAAATTCAGATAGAAGCAAAGTAGAGCTTAGTGAAAGTATGAATAAGACTCTCAACACTCTAGGTTGGACTTAGCTATGAATTTATTACTACAACTCATTTTGAACAATGCAAAACACACTTTGATTGAATCCCTTCAGATTTTTAACAACACAGTAACGCACTGTGGTAGAAGAAGACCATCACTTTCATCGACATGTCTCAATCACAAAATAGAACACTTATTTAGAACTCACAGCAGAAATTCAAACAATCATAAAATGATTTCCCTATTGAGTGGTCTATAATCTGGTAAAGCACATGAAAGTGATGTAAAGATCAGCAACATGGCAACACCAACATCTGCCACTGAAAGCCAAGAATCTCTGTCAAACACCTTATCTTGAGAGTAACATCAGCACAGCACAAGCACATACTGTGAATATCTCCAGGTCAACAACTCTATACAATGACAACTTTATTGAAAAATGAATGAAGAAGCAGAACAAGGACAAATGAAATATAAATATTAATCAACTAATTTTTCACCAAGAACAGTAACATCAAATAAATGCCGGTGACATTGGTAAGCAGATGGTCAGCTTGATAATACTCCAGAAAAGTTTTAGATATTAATGTAGAAATATATGGTTGGTTTTATTCAGTCAAAAACTAAAAGTTTATCGATAAAAGTCTTGGTGCTGTGCTAAAATCTTCAGTATTCGATAAAAGGACTTAAAATATGGTAGCTACTATCAAAATCATTCGAAAAATAGCAAGAATTCAAAATATCGTTTTATCCAAGAAGTTTACCATGACACGTATGTAAAGATTTATGTGCCAAGCTGTTCGGTAAATGCTCTAAAAAGTTATGTATAAAACAGAACTCATCATGGTGAAATCTCATCATTATATGCTTGCTATTTTATTGCATGAAAAGATCAAAATCAGTATTACTGATTTCCCACTTGGCTATTATGTGATAAATATTACGATAGCTTGCTTTGTATTTGGCATAAATGATGAGTTGAAAATGATAGGTAAACAATAAAACATGAGGGATTCTACATTTATAAATAACCAGTATAAATATCACAGTCAGATCATACCATTGAATGCCATCACAGTCTATTAAACTGATCAATTGTCATTCATGAACTCCATCAACCCTTAAAGATAAAGCTTCAACAAAATAAACTGACATTAACATAATGCATTGCGGGATCGATCGGAAACGATAATTGGGACGAAATTGACAAGAAAATAGGAGTTACAAATCAAACAGACAAATCTTTCTATAATTGCCACATATCTGGTCATCTTAAAACAGCTTGGCCTTATACACCACAGAAAATCACATAGATTTACAACGCTGAACTCCAAGTGATGATATTCTGTGATCTGATTGGCCGCTTGCCAGAGCATGGCGTCTTAATTATGTCTATTCTCACATACCATATCATACTTTGGCGATCATCGTGGCCCTTCACCAGATGCTACTGATATAAGGGGTGGCATCAATGCTTGTTGCTTGTTGATTCTTTCTAGTTTTAATTCAATTGCTTGATATTTAGAAACTCCTGATAAATACACTGCTCTGTTTCAAATACAGGAACACTTGGAAATGATGTTCACTATAGCAGACTTCTGAGCATTCTGATTGGTCTGAATATGAGCAAGTGGGAGTTGTGCGCCTCCTTAATGGATGTGATAACTCAGACATGTGTTAATTTCATTTCTCAAACACAGCTAGAGGACACAGGAAAGAGATAAGGCCTCCTACTCAGGGGCGTATAATCTAAAAAATTTCACTCACTGACTTTTCAGAGATGAGCATAATAATCGGGCGCAGCCCAATCCACACGCCGTAGGCGTGGCGGGGAGGGTGTGGGAGGGGCGCTTAAGCGCCCTCCCACCACGGAAATTTTTGCATATCGGTAGCAAAATAGTGCAAGCAGAGAGGTATTTCAATAGCTCACTGAGCTGTTGGGTACTTTCAGAAAACAACTCAATAGCAGTAGAAGATTACGGTAAAAATGCTCCAGTTATAAAGCACCCATTTGAAAAAAAACTGTCCTTGATGGGATTCGAATCCACGACAATCCTATTAACAAAGATTGTAAGGCGGACGCTCTACACACTGAGCTATTCAGCCACTCACGGAAATCCGTGGGCCGTGAGTGCTAATATACGCCACTGCAGTCCTACTTAAATGTTCACTTCAGCTGTTTCCTCAAATTCACTAGAAGTCACTGCCTGGTATGAGGCTTTCTCTGCTGACAAGAAAGCATATTACCGTAGGTGAAAGCGTAGAAAATGTATATGATGATGCACAAAAGTTCTTCTGTGGGTACTATATCATATATCAAATAAAGAGTTGCATGCATAATTTATGATCTGGTACTATCGGTTGTGACTTTCTATCAGCCCCTCTCTACACTTTTATGACAACGCAATCAAATATTATAATAAATGAGTATAAGTGTTTCAACAAAATCTGGTTTACAGCTCAATTATCAATGCTAAAATTACCGTACAGGGTAAGACTCACTATCCGAAGTTCTCAACATCACCTAGTATGGGTAGTCGTGAAGCACTCTGAAGCATTGTTCGCCTTCAAGTTTATGAATGCACCAACAGTAACACTCCTGTTCCAGCACCCTATACAAGTAAACATTTGGTAAGGCTCGATTTTCACTAACTCAAAATTTTGTCTAGTCCAGGTAGGAGCCTATTTAGTCAAGCTATCTCAAGTTTCTGCAGAACGGAGAAATTTTCGTTTTGTTAATACTTCTCTTCATCAGGGTAATAACTGTTGAAATCTGAAAGTGTATTAATTATATTTGTAATGCATTTCACAGTATCTGCACAGTCATACGCAAAAGAAAAAAAACATATTTCTCAGGATAACAAAAAGTAAAGCTCAAATCATTATCTTGAGTCTAGCAAATATCTCTTTACAAGCTATATAGATTATTCTTACCGTCTTAAAAACTTCAGACTTTTCGAGACATACTTCAACATGAGAATCTCTTCGCTATAATCAAAGTTTTGAATAAATAGAGTATTTGAAAGATTAAAACACGAGTTCTATAAATTAGGTTTTTGATTGCATTATTGATTTTGTGTCACAATCCAACAATAGATAATTATTGTAGCTGCCATGATTTAAATCTATATTCATTTCATTCGTCAAGATTTAAGATTATTCAAATAGGAATTGTTGTCTAAAATATGGCAATTTTCTCTCAGAGCATCCATGAAATAGGCTTAAAATAATCAGAAAGACTGCTCCATTTTGTAAGCTTCAAAATGAGCACAAGAAGAGCTCAATTGGGCAACTAGGACTGAAGTTACAAGTTCTTGAAGTAAGGCCTTGCTGATGCTTGCTTGCAAGCCCTAGGGGGATATGATGGCATAAACATACATATTGCGTATATGACTACCGTTAGAAGAAATAAGGGGGATTAGCTCAGATTTTGTTGTAGGGAAAACTTGGTTTAACTTTTCCAGTACCATACACAAAAAATGACGAATAGTTGTTGAAAACCCTGATGTGACCTCTCACAAGGGCTTTCCGATATCACAAGCGAATTTTGAAAGGGTCTACTTCAATGCCTCATAACACAGCTTCTGGTGGTACAGGAGGGTCAATTTTGTGCTTGATTTGTAGGTGATTAGCCGGAAAAACGGCGTTGATAATTCCAATCTCGATTTCATGACTGCTTTGAGGAACATATTTACAAAACTGTGATAGGTGAATTTTTAACAGATGATGGCTCCATTCGTCAATACACAGGCAAATAAAACCAGGGGAAAGACATTTATATATGGATACATTTTTCTGCAGATAGTATTTACCATCATAGTTTTGAGCTTTAGAGCAAGAAGTTTTTTTTCCACAAAAAACATAAATGAAAAATGATAGATGGTAGATGTAAGGTTAGGTTAGTGAAGCGTTTAAGTAGTTTCATTTTAATGTGAGTACCAAAGATAGGAATTGTAGGAAGCAGTGATTTTTGGATTGCTGCAGACGCCAGAAGGTACAATTAGATGTGAAAACAAATGTACCAAGTGACCTCTATGGTATTTAGTAATTACGAGTATAAACAACAAGCATAGTGAAACAGAAGCGATCCATCAAAGAAGTACCAAATACAAAGGGTTACACTAATCAGCCACTGTCAGCCACGAAAAAATAGGAAATCCTGTGACGCAGCGATGTGGTTTACCACAGACGTCATATGGGACAAGAAGATGTGAAAATAAATGTACCAAGTAACCTCCAGGGTATTTGGCAGTCATAGGGTGACACAGAAGTCATCAATCAAGGAAGTGACAGCAACAAAGGATTATGCTCATCTCAGGACATAAATCGATTGAGCAGATAACACCAATTCATGAAAAACTAACAAATTCAGCGCAAAAATAGAAGAATAAATCTCAGAAGATAAACTTGAGAACAGAAGTATATATAGCATGAGACCTGACCACACGGCTTCATATAACAAAGCAGCAGAGACAGTAATCTGCTGACAGCTAATCCGATGACAGCAAGCAAAGTCGGCAAAAAAGACCCCTATAAAAAGGCCGAACTTTTGAACAGTAAAACGGTAAAATGCCGAGTTCAATTCCTTGTGAAGACAGGTTCGTCCTTGGACCACAGAAGAGGATGAGAACTACTAGGGCGGAGTTCGAATCCCGATGAAGCCAGATTTTATTTACATATATCATCTCTTTATATACACCTCTGAAGTTTTGTGGCATCTATGATTGCGGCATTTCTAGTTTAAATATATTATGCTCACCAGAGTACTAGCATTACCAATTTGAACCACGTTTTAATATTTTTGGACGATCTTGTCTTTCTTCACTGTAATTCCAAACGAAAACTACAAATAGATAATACAACAATAAAGTGATATTTAGAAGTGAACTGAGTGCGAACCATTACTAGAACCAAATTTAGGAGCATTATTAGAATCAAATTTAAAGTAGGAATTTTTAAATATTAAAAGTAAGAGTACTATAGTAATTCAATTCCCTCACTTCCAATATTCCTCACAGCATTATATGCTGCCTTCTATTTATGTTTCTCACATTTATCACCCACTTATTATGTAAGATTTGTCAATATACTTATACTGATTGCCAGCCATGGGTTCAATTTGGTTTGGGAAGTCTTTTCTCCCAGTTATGCTATCTTTATGTTTATGTTTATTTGAGCATTTAAAATTAACAAAGATAATATTTGATTGTTGTGAAGGCTTCAAACTAATAAGGCTTTGGGCTTAGTTGTAGTTGTAGATGAAATCACTTTTTGTCTTGAGTTCTGGTTTGTGGAATAAGAAAACTGTAAAATAATGAGAGACTCAGTTCTGTATTTAAATAGCCCGCATAATATATTGTAGCTGGATGCACAAAACAAAACTTGTTCAGGTCATTCCTGTATTTTAGTTAAAATATCGAGCGATACTGGTCTGAAATAATTGGTTGATTGGCTGATCGGGAGAATCTTGGATTAAGAAAAATTGATTTTTCTAAATTCGAAGGAGATTGAGAGAAGATGATTGAGATACATAATTGGGATGTCAATATCAAAGTTATTTCTCGAAGCCAGCAAATAACTTTTTTCGAGAATTATCTTTGATATTGACCACTTGATTTTTTTGTGTTTCTTGATGATCTGTCTACTAAGCTGTTTTAATTCAAACCATTGCCTATCCTTGTTAAACTCTGAATTCCAAACTTCACAGCTCTTTGTGGCCTGTACCAGCACCATAGGTTGCCTGTGCCACAATCAATGTCTTTAATTAATTTAAAAGCTTGTAATCAGGAAATTTATCTCTTGTAGATTAGCGCTTAAAACTAATCAATTGAAACCGGATACCTTTCACTTCCAAGAAACTGCATATCGATATCATATTTAAATCATTTGATACCAAGACGTTTATGAGGTGATATCAAACACAGGTTTAATCTTTGAGTTATGTTATTTAAGTTTGAACCAGCAGGGTGGTACTCTTTTATAGTGATTGCAAATCTACTCCATGCTGGTTTACTATTAAAGATGCCTGATCTAAGGAATAAACCTAATGGCAAAGTACTGCTAGCTATAACCTTGGCAGACATATACTTCAGTGCAGTAAAGATATTCTATCAGACTCCGCTAATTGAATCTAAGGAGCCTTATAACCTTTATGTGACAGTGCTATTGGACACTCTCCACCACGGCAGTATATACTCAAGTTACTATATCATGCCTTTTGCTTCCTTTGAGCGGTACATGGCATTGTGCTTTCCATTCAAGCATGGAACCAATACTGGTGTGGCTAACATCACAAAGTTTAAGCTGATAACAGCGATCCTCTTACACGCTATGTGGTTTGGCATCAATTCTGCTAGCGAAAATGGTTTGATATCATTGAAGACTTTGTTTGAGGCTGCTCTTTTGTATCACATCTTATTCTCCATATTTTATTCTATCATGTGAGCGATTTTCAGCTTTAGAATCCAAATATTGAGGAAGTTATGGCCTCTCAAACTTCCAAGGGTACGTCACATCTAGCTAACCTAGTTGGTCCAAGTGGCGTGATGGTAGCGTCGTTGCCTACAGGTATGGGGACCCGGGTTCGATTCCCACCCAGATGTGAATTTTGATCATCATCTTATCTGTGTGATTATTAGTGTATTAACTAATAACTCATAATGTCTATGTCACATGTCTATGGTTGTGACATACCCCAGGGGAAACATCCGCTTATTCCCAATGCCGATTGAAGGCAATCACCATGGAAGTTTGAGAGGCCATAACTTCCTCAATATTTGGATTCTAAAGCTGAAAATTGCTCACATGATAGCATAAAATATGGAGAATAAGATGTGATACAAAAGAGCAGCCTCAAACAAAGTCTTTAAGGACATCTGTTTCGCCCCGACCTGCAATGCTGCCAACTGATAACCATAGCGGCATACCAGGAGGACCAGGAGGACCAGGAGGACCAGGAGGACCAGGAGGACCAGGAGGACCAGGAAGACCAGGAGGACCAGGAGGACCAGGAGGACCAGGAAGACCAGGAGGACCAGGGCAGGACCAGTAAGAGGGGAACACAGAGGAGGAAGGGAGAAACAACAAAAGTGTTGAACCATATGAAAATAGTGGCCAGATTAATGAAGCGTCAAGTTTAGTTGGAGAAATGCTTTACCAGTATGAAATTCAACTTCTTCCAGCACTTCTGGTCCACAGAATTAAATTCTTTTCTTAGAATGGAAATAGTATCATAACATCATGCAGTTAGAACACTTAACACAGGGGCTCATCTGAAATTGATCTGATTGGCTATCCCTACTAGCATGAATTATATAGCCTGGAAAATCGACTTCTTTACAAAACTGCAGACAGTAATAAAATGCCTTCAACGTCGATGATTTGGGCTTTTCCAGAATGCTACTAGGGACTGGCTATTTTTGCAAGCTCATTGATTGGCAAAAGAAAGCTAATGATGCTATTCCAGATATGGAATTCAATGTTCTGGTCATAATACGTACCATGTTCATGACAATAGGAGAACTCATAGTCATGGAGAATGTTGGAAGCATATCAACTGAGCAGCCTAGAGACCGTGGGTTTATCATTGCTGTCATCTACATTATAATAATTAGTGTTATCACCCTGCTTTGTCTCCTACCCTTGTATATAGTGAGGAGTAGCGCAAACATACCAAACTCGGTAAAAAAAACCTTTCCGATTCATACATGATGATGTGTATGGTGTCTTGAATATTATCATTTATGGCATCATGATCAAAAAATACAGGCAGACACTTAAATCGGCTTTTAAGTGCTTCAAAAGGGTGGATACTGTGAGGGCATATGTTGCCGTCCATCCTAAATGACTGCTCTTTTAAATCATCATTTTGGATATAGTCAACTTGTATGCTCTGACACATTATTGGTTTTCTAGATGTGTGTATTTAAATTATTAAGTTACCTGACATTTCATTTCATAATTTTTTCCAAAGTGATTGTCCCATTGCCCCATATTTGTTTGTATTGAGTAGCCTTAATGTCAGTTACTTGAGTTGACCCAGTCATCAGAAGTCCTTATTGAAATTATAAGATGTCCTGCTAACCAATGCAGATTTAATATATGGCATACAGTTAATAGCATGTCCAACCATGTTTCACAAAAAAGTTTATTTCAATGATTTTGATGGCTAATGTCAACAGAGCAAGTATCTGATTAAATGTTCGAAAGACAAGAACAAATATTCCATTTACAACTTTTAAAACTGTTTTTACAAAAATTACAAGAAAAGAAAACTTGTGATAACAGCATATAATGCATGAAATGGGAAAAATAAAACCTTTTGGTTGCCACTGTGTGGATAGGCAGGCTCAGAATTTCGATTATGCTGAAAATTTTGCATTTATTAGTGAATTGTTAGAGCAAATTATTTTGCACCGCGTTTTTTGGCAGTTTAAATCACTTAATAGCAGAAGAGATTGTGCAGCATGCTGCTGACGTCACCGGTAAAATTCTGATCCCATTGAATGGTTTATCACCATGCCCAGTGTTTCTGTGTGGATAATGTATTGACTCAATCAACTCAAGCTGAAGTGTAAAGTTCATTATGTCCGACATGATGTTTATATCCATAGTCGGATGATGCTTTTCGATATATGTTGTTCTCACTAGCCCAAAATTTATTAAAAGCTGGATATAAGTTTTTTGATTTAATACATGATGAAATATTCCATTGCCTTCAAACTTGAGGATATTGGGTCGAGTTGAAAGGAGTTGCACAGTGCAGTGCAGCTGAGTGTAATGGGTTGTATTGGGTGGGGTGCTATTGTCCTGTCACTGCATGAAAAATATCCATAAAGATGATTGTAGAATCGCAATAAAAGTACATATAACACCTCTTTTGATAAAATGTTGATGTCAGATTGAATGTCACATATTTCCTGCGCCGCGATCAGGGGATAATAAATCACTCAAACAGTCGAATAAATAAATAAATTCAGCCAATGAAAATTGTGTAAGTATTTTCCCTGAGAGTCCTATAGGAGTGGTGTTTTGGACAAAATACAATTATATTGCAAATCGGGTTGACTTGACATTGTTATTGCAGCTTCTTTTGTTAATATTTGATCTCAATCATTCATGGATATTAATTATTTGAAGCATGTGTAAGAAGGTCTGACATGTGTCTAATTATTCTCATTATATGGTGCCAATCCCGTGGTTACATGGCAAAATGCGGAAGAGCTATATCAGAACAAAGATGAGATTTATTTGAGAATAACGTAAATTTGTAAATCTTATCGAGTTTTCCGGTTTAGAACTCCTCATCCTTGCCTTGTTTGTATATTGGTAATTATTTGTTTTCTAATTCACTGTGAAGTGGCCTAGCAAAGACGAGACTAGAAACTGTAGGCGATAATGGGGTTGTGTAAGGAGTTGTCCCTTATTATAGGTGAAACTGAACAGATGAGACCCAAATTTGGCACTTTTCATTATATATGCTATCATTGGAACAGATGACACTTTTTGGTCTGGCAGCCAGGGAAATTAGGATAGAAACAAAATGAGCGTATTGACATAGGCGTCTTATGCTGACCTACCATATACGACTAAAATTGAGAGAGTTAAATCTTACATTTAATATGTTATATAATATAATGAGTATATCATTAAAATAAAGATAAACAATAAAATTCCAGCTTTGAATTTTAAATATTGTATGAATGCAACCTGGCAGCATCAATTGAAGAAAAAAAAGTCAGAATATCATACATTCATTAAATTTTATTTTAATAAAAAACAATTCGATAATCAAAACTGTAACTGCATATATATATGGACTTTTTCTGTAAAAAAGATTCAGTTGTATGGTTCTTGACATTTCCCTTCCTAACCCTGAATTGTGATTGAGCAGGTTTTTATATTTTTATATATTGTTATTTGATTTAAATAGTTTTAAAAAATAAGATTTTATGATACTCTTTTCTTTTAGCTTATAGGTAAAATTTTAAGATCACCGAATTAGTAGATCAATGGTAGTTGGCTGAAACCAAAATGTTTTTTTTACAGCATCTGCTTCCTGTATGGCTCATATAAAATTTTGCAAAAGTATGATCAAGGGAGATTACTCCTAAAAGAGCACATGCATAACCAAGAATGGTGGGCTCTACTAGATAGTGTTTGGTAATCACCATATCAATCACAATATGTGAAACACCAATAATCTAAACCAACAAATTATGCAACATCAGGCATTAAGGATTTGGCAATACTAATCGGGAAGCAAAACCTTCAAAAACCTTTTACAAGATTTGCGAGTCAATTGTTTTGTCATTCTGGTTAAATTGTCCAACATTGTGGCTGTATATAATATCAAACAAACTAATAAAAGCTGAGGATTTTGATTTTGATAATCAATAACATAACCTAAATTGGATGTAGGGAAGTGTCATAACAGTTCTCCATGCACCCTTAACCTTCGAGCAACCACTAGTTGCTAGGCAGTGCACATAAATCAATGATTCTGGTTTGGGATTATACAGACAAACTAACAAACAGGGAAGATCATGTGCTAATTCTCGACGTGCAAACCTCCGCATTTCAAACAGAAGGAGTTACCTCAGTGGTTTTTTGTCCCTTAACCTTCGATCAACCACTAGTTGCTAGGCAGTGCACATGAATCAATGATTCTGGTTTGGGATTATAGAGACAAACTAACAAACAGGGAAGATCATGTGCTAATTCTCGACATGCAAACCTTCGCATTTCAAAGAGAAGGAGTTACCTCAGTGGTTTTTTGTCTCCCTAGCGGCTGCTGCAGATCCCGTTTATAGGAAAGGCACATACATGCTCTCCATCGCATTAAGACTGTCACATCCAATTGAAAATAATACATAATTACCTTCATCCTTGTGGACGGGGGGGGGGAGGGGGGGTGGATAAAGAGAGCATATGAAAGGACATAAATCAAAGGGCTTATTATATAAAGGTTATGAACTTAACTGTCAACACCAATATATCACTGCAGGTCGATAGTTACAAAAATGTCACCTCAATCGATCATGAACACATCACCAAATTTGATCACACTTGGAAATACAAATTGGTTTCTGTACACACCCACAATCTCGGATCCGCAATATATCAATGTCTGATGTTTAAACAAAAAGTCTCCTCGTAAAGGGGCGCAGGCACGGTCACTCAAATTATATTAATATTTTATCAAATTGGACTGCATTTCAAGTGCCATTTGTCCTACTGCTGGCTACTGCTAACAAACTGGACCAATATCAATACCAATATGTTCTTTCCTGTACTCTAAGACACTTTTAGCATTGTATGTTCACTCTGGTAACTGAATAGTGCCACTGCAATATTTTGTCAATGTATATCTTAGCTTTATATTCTCATTGGATAATGAAAAGGTACTTAAAATTTAGATGACGCATTGTTGAGACTCTGTTGCTGTGTATGTACCCCAAAACTAACAAACAAATAGCTACGAGACTGTAATTATCTGCTGTAAAATCTGGTATGAGCTTAAACGAGAAGGGAGCTTTACAGCTGGATTTTACACTTGGCCGTTAACCTGGAAATTTTAATTTACAATTGAGGCATGACCAAGAGATGATTGATGGTGTCAAACAGCGAAACTAGAATATCTTGCAAAGAACAGCTTGATCATAGGCAAACTCTAACCCGCTATAGCAGAAAATATCCCCATATTTACATCTGAAGTTTATTAGGGTGCAGTTGCCGATCTGAGTCCATTTCTTTGTCTAGCCTTGTTATTTATTTGAGTAATAGGCCTATTTGCAGTCTGGATTCTATTTCTTCGCTGTCTTTTGACGCTTCTGTTTCTATTCCTCCTGCCAACACTGTTTTGCCTTTGCTGGTTATTTCTTCTGTTACCACCCCTGATAGCGCCGTTGATCTTTCTTCTACAGCATTGAAGACCCAGACCACATACTCTCTCATTATACTCACAGATAAGAGGGGTTGTTAGCTGAACGGTTGACGACCCATCAACAACTGGACATATCTGCAACATACAAAAAAAATCTTTTATATTGCTTGGTCATATTTGAGAAATGGCTATTTTATATTAAGAAAATGGATTTAATTGGGAATGTAAATATTGTACGTTTGTGCATTCATGAAGGAACACTGATTTGCCTCACTTTTCTTCCAATTAGGAAGGAAGTTCACCCTTGAATTATATACTTAAAGAGTATAACAACGTCGACCAGTGGTGAGCATACTTACTGGAATTAAGCAGTTTCTTGATTTCTCAGCTTCTCCCAATCCACCATTGATGCAGTTAAGTCCAGAATTTGATGGAGGGGGATCGTTGCAAACTCTCACAGCTCTCTGAATTGCCTGTATTCCAGGTGTTTGACAAGTAACAGAACAAGATCCCCAGTTTGACCACGGTCCATAGCCCCCATTCTGGGCTGACACAGGAGGCCGAGTAGAGGGCAGTGGTGCTTGGTTTGGGCAAGCCTAAAAGATTATGAAAAAAAAACCAGTAAAAACTGTTCTGAAGGTGGAATACCCATTATTGTGCCCTTTGATTATGAAGATATCAATACCTTGTGTAGTGTAGTCCGAGATATAAGAACCAAGGTCAGGGAGCTTTAGATAGTGACTACCTGCAGGATAGAGGAAGGGGGACTTCTGGGATGCGCAGGGGAGATGCGCAAGAGCCACGAGGGTGACAAGGAACCACGGCGAGACTAAGCTGAGCTAGACATACTAGAGAGGGCCAAAGGGCTACAGAACTGGTGAGAACCATACACTATACCTTGTAAGCGCTTTATTTGCTATCAGCTAAATTTCCCAGCTAGAGAATAATTGTTGCAATAAACCTGACTCATTTGCAAATCAAACTTTACATCCTAACTCAGCAACTCACCGGTAAATTGCATGGTACACTTGTAGTTGAAAGTGTTCCACCGCATATTTTTTTAATTATCCGAGAACCTGAACCGCAAGTTACTGTACATCTCCCTGAGGTTTCTCTGCAGCGGCCACCACCAGTTCCTGATGATCTTTGTGTACCAACACAAACCTGTTTTTAAAAAGGTATAAGGCATTAGTTATCTGATGCTTCCAAAACATAACTGCTCGACTTAGCCAATTAACTCGCCAGGCCTAAGTGAATTACAGCCTCTATCGAGAGCCTTCACTCAAAATAAATCACATTTGACGGTAGAAGAGAAAAGTCATAAGGTTCGACAATGCCTTCATCAAACAAACTGACGATGATATAAAAAATCGTGCAACTCTCAACTAAAAGCAGCTCTTGCCTGAGACTGACATCATATATGAAACACTATGCAGGACCATGTGTGCAAGTCACTGTTCTTTTTCATATTCATAAGTGATTTCATTGTCATTCCTACAAATTCTTATCAATAAAGGGTCTCTAGTGAATATGTGTTGAAAAAACATTTCTAAAGCTAGCGGATTATGGTGTGATTGATTTGCCTTTACTATTTTGATGCAGAACACACTGCTGCTCTTTACCTGAGTGTTGCAGGCTCTGTTCTCTGTGGAACTTCCTGGGCAATTTTGTCCATTTCCAGTTGGTTCTGGGTTAGTGCAAGTACGGGATTTTGTTTGTGTACCACCGCCGCAAGGTCTCGAGCACACATCATACTTTCCAAAATCACTCCAGCCTCCATCGCACTACAATATAAGACAGTGGTTAGGGTCTTACGATATTCTGTAGGGATACAGTATCACAGTATCTCGTATATTTGCATATTACTTGACCTTATCTCTTACCGTGGTGATCTACGCAATTTTCATTGACCATTATTTATAATTATTCCCCAACAACATCGGTAAAAACACAAAACAAGAGAAAAACATCTTTTAACATGGTTTACTCACATCCTTAGTGCATTGAAATCCTGTCTGTGTAGTGATTCCTGTACAATCTTGACCATTCCCTGCCTGTGGTGGGTTGGTACATGATCTTGTTCTGGTCAGTGTCCCAGTACCACATGTAACAGAACAGGTACCACTCTGCCATTCGGTAAATCCTCCATTAACGTCACACTGCAAACGAAATACCAATATTTATAGATAAGCAAAAGTGGGCACTAGGAATTATTTTTTAATCATTTATTTGAATTTAATACAGGTGGCTGGAATATTGGGGAGCTGAAGCTTAACGCACTTCAAGTGTTGTTTTCAAAGGGCCAGTTCACCTGAGAAAGTCTAAATTGTTCCCCATATGTTTTAACTGAGTATGTTTTGTCTCTCATCCTAATTTCAGATCAGTTTCAAAGACCAACGCAAAATTCCAAATGTTTAGGATTAAAACCGTGTCTTTGTCAAATGAGCGATGAACTTACTATTCTGGGATTGCAGGTTGCAATTCTGGTTGAGTCTCCAGGGCATGTCTGACCAGCTGCTACAGGAGTCGGGTTATTACACATTCTTGTGTCTGTTTGTGATCCTGTGCCACAAGTAACTGAGCAAGTACCAAGCTGCCAATCCCCCCAATTTCCACTTACATCACACTGTAATCAATAAAATATACATTAAATATTACCATAGGAGTCTTGGAGCATAGCAAACAGGGGAACATTTTTAAGTAAAAACAATATAAACAAAAATATGAATTGTATGTTTAATTTGCTTGTATCCAGTAAAAGGGCCTATATAAGCTTTCAATGAAATATGAATCGGTAATCGAGGCATACAAGACAATTTTAGTTACTTTGTGACAAGAAGCTAATTTACAATACGTGCCTAAATCTTAATGGAAATGGTGTTTGGACACCATTCCTCATATTGGGTTGATACAGTATCTACAGGATTGCATGCACATCTACTCGAGATATTTTCCCTTTTGGAAGTACTTTGGTGCTCTTTATATTATCAGAGAAAGAACAAGCAAATTTTAAACTATTTGGTAAGAGATAGAACCGATTTACCACTGAGACATTTTATGCTGGGCATAGTATTGAGCCACCATAACAGATTGGGTGTTATTTCACCATTGAGCAGATAAATTAGTTCCACAGTATCAGGAAAAGGAAGTGACAAGATTATTGAGCATTGTTATTCTCCCCAGGCTGGAATTCGGTTATATACAATACAAACTCTCTGACTACCAGAAGTTAGGAGGCAGTGAGTCAGGCAATACCATTTATATTTTTTGTTTAGTTCTTAAAGACATTGTTTGAGGCTGCTCTTTTGTATCACATCTTATTCTCCATATTTTGTTCTATTATGTTGGCGATTTTCAGCTTTTCAGATTTTCCGAGAATAAGATGTGATACAAAAGAGCAGCCTCAAACAAAGTCTCTAAATATAACAAAATGTGAGTGTTCAGCACTTCTTACAACAGAATGTATGAACTTGAAGGGCAACCAAGGTTTCGAAGGGAAGCATAAATGGGAGTAATGAATGTGTTTAGCAGCATAAGTTTCATGCATGACGCCATGCAAAACTCAAAGTAGTTGCTGACTCTTAGCTGAGCACACTAAAGCTTCGGGGAGGTTGAAAGATGTTGCTGTAATAATTATAAAGCACAGGCTAAATATAACAGGAACAGGAAAGTGCTCTATGGTTCGATTTTATTTGAGTTTGGGTAGCAATTAAGCACCTAATGGATGAAATGTTTCAAGAGAATTCCCACTGAAAAATTATCCGATTTATATTTGGCCTTTTTCCCTATGCATAAGGTGCAATCTGCTATCAATCAATGAGTACTTGTTTGAAACCCTCATTTGAAAGTCTTCAGCACTTCTTAAAACAGAATTTATGAACCTAACTTACTGATTTTATGAAGCATAATCTAGAGTCCGAGGCCGGTCCTTGACAAGCTGTGCCATCATCCATAGGAGCTGGCATTGTACATGTCCGGGTTCTTTCCATACTTCCGAGTCCGCAAGTTGCAGAACAACTTCCCCACTGTGACCACTCTGTGAAGCCCCCTTCAGTAGGACACTGGATAAAGCATGAAAATATTATTCTTTACCACAGGACAACTGATAATACTGCGAGCCTCTTGTGAAGTTGCGTTGCCCACATTCAGCTTAGTCTTGTATTTGTGAGTTAATAAAATCCGCATGTTGCTAGCTATTCAGCAGAACAGCAATTATGATATTCTTAGAACAGATGTTAATATGTTCACGGGTAGTACTCCAAAACTTTCAGCATAGGTTACCCATAGTCAATTTCTTCATGCTAGCTCTGAAGTGTTTTGGTATATACTCACAACATTATTAGACTCGCATACAAATTCTGTTTGTATGTCAGCGCCTGATGATGAACAGTCAGATCCACCAAACTGAGGTACCGGGTTATTACAAATCCTCTGCCTGGTCTGTCTGCCTGATCCGCATGTCGCAGAACAATCTCCAACAGTCATCCAGTCGGAGAAACCTCCGTTCACTGGGCACTGGAAATGATGATTGAGATGATTGCAAGCCACATTTAATGCTGATCAGAGGATGACTATTTAAAAGTCCGTCCATTTCAACATCAAAACACTACCGATGTATAATCAGTTCGATGCAAACTAATATGAATCAATAGAAACAAGTCATTGGTGTCTGAAAAGTGTTCACTTAAGCCAACTGATTTCCTTTACAATACATTACCCAACTCTACTTACATTTGGTACAGGTTGAATACATTGTGACTCCTTCGTGTCTACCCCTGAACAACCGAGGCCTGAACCTGCTTGGCCAGTACATTGCCTGGTGAAGATGGCAGTTGCATCCTCCCCACAGGTAGCTGCGCATTCTCCCGTTTGCATCCAATTGGACCAGAACCCATCCACTGGACACTAAAGTAAGACAAGGACATGTTCAACTCGCAACTATTGATGCAATAAATAGAAGTTTGCAAATGTATAGATATCAAATATGGCTCAATCCATTGTTCAATCGAGTAGTGGTTATGATAATAAAACATTTGTGAAGCAAAAATATAGTACACATTGGCTACAAGGACAAGTGATTACTCACAACTACTATTGGAGTACAGGCGACAGTAGAAGGTTGTTCCATGTCACCTCTGCAGTCTGATCCACCAAAAAAGGGTAGAGGATTTGTACACTCCCTTGTTTGGATAAATGTCCCAGCTCCACAGGTAACTGAACACCGACTTGTTATGGCCCATTCAGTAAATCCTCCATCGACCGGACACTGCAATCAAAAATTTATAATTATCAAATAAAAATGAAATTAAAATGATGATCATCGAACCCATACCACAACACAGCACAACTGCCTTGGATTACTCCACTTAAAGCTTGAAGTGAAGGGCCAAATATATGGAAGAAAAAATAATCAAATATAATCCTATATATATATATTAGGAATGTCTGAATATAGTTTGTCCTCAGATATTTTGTACTTAGAGTTTTGAATAATGTTGGAAATTGAATCTGCCTAATCACCTTATTAAGATGGGCATTGTTCTTCGCTAGTTAAAAATCGGAGGGTACTTGGGGATCATATAGTAAGACTACTTACTGGTCCAAGATTACATGGTGATATTGCTGTCTCTGTGTCAGCACCATATTGAGTACAATCTTCTCTGCAGTATGCTGGTGCTGGATCAGTACAGGTCCTTGTTCTAAAGCCAGTTCCCTCTCCACAAGTTGCAGAACAGGTTGCATGAGCCCAGTTTGTATAACGACCATTTACTGGACACTGATAAATCAATGTTACCATGTTAACTTTGATACGGCTGTTTTAATTTACAAACAGGTGATTTCAGTTGTACGTGTACATACATTAACTGTGAATCTCTATTTGTGAGCATATACAGGGTCATATATTCTAAAAACCGTTCAGTCATTAAGATGCAACTAATTCATGTCATTAAACAACCCAATAAGGAAAAAGCTGTGATTAGCTGAACTTTGTTGTACTTACTGGTAGCGGTGTTACTGTAATAGTGAGATAAAGATTGGCAGGACTCTCTAGTGGGTCATACTTATTGTTTGAACGGCGAGGCTCACATGTCATTGCTGCTCTCTCACCAGTTGGGCAAGGCAGAGTTCCACCAGAATTATATGCAGCATATGAGTGCAATAGAACTTCTAAGCTGCCAGGTCCATCTGAGCAAGCGGAAAAAATAAGTCATGTATTTAATTCGTTGTTGCGAAAGCATGTTTTTTACTTAGTTTATTCGAAGCTTTTCTTTGGTGGTCTCAAAGAAAAGTCCTAAATAAGAGTACCACTAAATGCTATCGCAGGTGTTCTTGAACTAACTTTACTGAAATTGGCGTGTGTTTGAACGAATAAAAATAATGAAAACCCAGTTACTGTCTCACCCACCTCCAGCATCAAGCGTGATTGTTCTTGAGCCTCCGATACTGAAGCTTACGGGAGTAGCTGATGTTGTCGGTACTGTTTTACAGACTGGGTCCAGGTTTGGTACTTGAACCAACCGACCACGATATTGTGCTAAAAATCCATAACATAGGAAACTGTAACATTGATGTGAAATTGAGAAGAAAAGTATTGTTCATTACTACCCTAAAAGCTAGGGGACACTCTGTTGTTGCTGCAAGAAAGTTACATATTTAGGCTGTACATGAGTAACAATGAGTTTTTGTGTTTTCAGATTTGATCCAGCTTGTAGCAAACTCAGGGGCCAGAGAGTTAAAAAGTTAAGTCCAATGAGCACTAGCGCCAAACTTCCATGGTAACTGGTTTGATGTGGTATGTAACTCAAGTACTGATTCTCAACCGAAAAAAATCAAAGTATTACTGACTAACCTCAAAAACAAGGAGGCTGCTCTGAACTTGCTTCAACAGAGCTACGTCTCTAGGCTGTACATGAGTGAAGATTTGATTCCCAAAGCTGAGCTTGCGAATTTAAACCATCTTTTAACAATTTGGTGGCCATCTGGAAATGAAGTCCAATGAGAAATATCATCAAGCTTACCTGGTTCGCCAGTCACGCACAGGCTGAAACCTCCGTTTGGACCAGATTGCGCAATATTCTCGTCGTAACACTCAGATACAGGTAATATACAGATCAAACGACTCCCAGAGGCATCACACTCCCTCTGTTCAACTTTTAAACAAGTTTCTAAATGCGTGCATGAATCGACTGCAAGAACATAAACAAAGACTTTTTCTGTTATGTTAATTCTGAGTATATACATAATATTGAGTAATTAATGTAGATATATAGCCATCACATAAGACAGGTTATAACCATGAGGTATGACCTAGACTAAGAATACTGATATGTTGACGACATGACATATTGACCCGTAGACAAAATTGATATATTTTATCACACAATGAACAACTACATGAGTTTCAATCATGAAATCTGAGGAGACATCTTTGTGTTTCTGCAAGTCTAATGAAATCTATATTTATCATAAAGTTTAACTTACATTGACAATGTGCAGATGCTGTAAGGTATACCACTGCTAGACCTACAACAGATAATTGAGTGAGTTATATCATATGCCATATGCCAACATAGGAGTGATGTGGTTAAATTGCAGCCAATTGAGATCTCACAATTGAATGAACTTACCGACAGTCACCAACATATTCCCTAATTGTTCCATGATGCTCTCTGCAGAGCTGTCCAGTAAGAAATGACAACCGGTCATCCTCGGCCTCTTTACTATCTGAACTCGGCAGACACTTATGGTCAGGTATAAATGGAGGGCAAACCCAGCCATAATGAGCGCAATCTCACGTCCAATTGGTTTAATGGTTCGGCTAAGCTGTTTGAAGCCAGGTGACAGAAATAACACATACCTGACATTCCATGTTTATAAAGTATAAAATCAAGGCAATTTGTTTTTACCTGTGCTGTGTTGGCCAGAGAGAACTAATTATGATCTAGCTGGAGCAGCATCTTGTCAATTAATCAATCGCTACATCCTATGTCGTAAAAGACCTTTTTTTGCAGGATAATTCATTATCTAAGCTATAGTGGTTTTTTAATGAATGTTTTCATGTATAAATAATTGTATTTATCTTTTGCTACCAGGTAGCGGATTGGTAAGAGGACATAATCTGATAGTAGCACACCTGGTATTATCTGAAGTTAAATCTGACAAATAATGTCAGCTCATCATGACGCCCAGGCATTTAATTATGATGTAGCTGATACCAAAATTGTTGTTCATTACCGAATATTAAGGTTACATTACATACAAAATCTTTAATCCTATATGTAGTGAGAAAAATTACCATTGGCACAAACCCAAATTGGTCACACCCAGTCACAGAAGGAGCTAAACTTTGAAACAGCAAAAAGTTTTAGGATGCTGATTTCACCACTCATAAGACATACAGACATAGACTAGAATCGTAGTTGAGTTTAATGTGTCACTCCATCACATATCACTTCAACTTTTGAGAGGAGACTGACGCGTCAAATTTTGATCAATGGGTTCAGACTTTTCACACAAACTTTAGGTTTAGTGGTGTGTACCTCTGTCACTGCAAACAGTCCCTGATAATATTTTCTCTCGCCAAAGAACCAGAGGATAATAAAACCCCACCCAAAGCGAAAGATTTATTGATGAGTGTGTGTCAGAGTTAGTAAGCAATTTAGTTTTAAATATAAGCCTGTAAATTATATCACAGATACACAGATAATCTTGATCCGCCAGTGCTGGGCGTTGATATCGGGTGACATATATTTAAGTCGCTCTTTTTATCTGCTGACTTTTCATTCAGTGCTATTCAGCTCGCCACAAAATTTCCGCCAAACATTAACTAAATGTCATGTTTAAGCTGATTGAAGATAGATGAACTGAATTAAGAGGTGAGAGGTGACTGATGCACCAAATTTTGATAAATGAGTTCAGATCTTTTTAAATATGAGATTAGTTACATCACGCAGATAATCTTGATCTGCCGTGCTGGGCGTTGATATCGGGTTTAATGAATGTTTTTATGCATGAATAATTGTATTTATCTTTTGCTACCAGGTAGGGATCGGTAAGAGGACATAATCTGATAGTAGCACACCTGGTATTATCTGAAGTTAAATCTGACAAATAATGTCAGCTCATCATGCCGCCCAGGCATTTAATTATGACGTAGCTGATACCAAAATTGTTGTACATTACCGAATATTAAGGTTACATTACATACAAAATATTTAATCCTATATGAAGATAGATGAACTGAATTAAGAGGTGAGAGGTGACTGACACACCAAATTTTGATTAATGAGTTCAGATCTTTTTAAATATGAGCTTAGTTATATCACGCAGATAATCTTGATCCGCCAGTGCTGGGCGTTGATATCGGGTGACATATATTTGAGTCGTTCTTTTTGTCTGGTGACTTTTCATTCAGTGATATTCAGCTCTCCAAAAAACAATCTTGATCAGTGTAGGCGTGTGCATCGGGTGATATATATTTAACAGTCCCTGATAATATTTTCTCTCGCCAAAGAACCTGAGGATAATAAAACCCCACCCAAAGCAAAAGATTTATTGATGGGTGTGTGTCAGAGTTAGTAAGCAATATAATTTTAAATATAAGCCTGTAAATTATATCACAGATACACAGATAATCTTGATCCGCCAGTGCTGGGCGTTGGTATCGGGTGATATATATTTTAAGTTGCTCTTTTTGTCTGGTGATCTTTTATTCAGTGTTATTCAGCTCACCACACAATTTTCCTCCGAACATTAACTACAAGCATAAATTGCCTCAATGTCATGGCTAAGCTGATTGAAGCCAGGTGAACCGGAATGATACCTACCTCCCGAAGCCCCATGGTAAAACAGTGTAAAACTAAGCCAATTTTTATTGCTGTGTTAGGCATGCTGCCTGCTGAATGGCGAATGTCGAATGAGCTGTCCACTCCCAAATTGAATGAAGAACGCTTTCAATTTCCATGATGACAACACTTCAAAAAAGATCAGCTGCGGCCAATTTGAACCCGCATCCAAGTCTTCAAATTCATGCCACATAGACACTTGAAACGTAGAAGCAGAATGTTAGCAGCAGACATAATCTAATCAGAGCATACCACATACTTCTGGAGTAAAATCTTATTGATCATGTCAGCTCATCATAATGCCCTGGCAATTAATTATAATGCAGCTGATACACATCTTGTTGTCCCTTACCGGAGATTAACTTTACATACTCACTAAATCTGTAATCCTACAGGTAGTGGGAAAAACTACCATTGAAACAAGCATGACTTGATCGCAATCAGTGACAGGAGGAGCTTAGCCTTAGAAGAGTAAAGAGTTTGGGGGAAGGTTTACCTCACCACCCAATAGACATATAGGCATAGACTACAATTCTACTTAGGCTCGTTGTGAGACACTAGTAATAGCATTTAAACTTTTGAGTAGTGACTGAGGGAAAGACAATTTAATCTGAGAACAGAGATTTTAGTTTTGTTAGGATACAAGACACTGTTTTTTTCTTGATTTAATCTTGGTGTGACGGTAGAGCACATAAATCAAGGATTTTGGAGATAGATTCAACTAGGAGAGCTATTCCAGGTGATAAAGAGGTGCTGTTCATCTTTGGGAGATCAAGAGGCAAAACCCCAAGATTTAATTCTGTGGTCCGTCAGGGCCTGTTTTAACGAGGATCACTCTTGTACTGAAACATACCAAGGGTCGGTATCACGTTTTCTTCAAACCTACCTAATAAGGAGAAGCAACTCACCATATCAATCACAATATGTATGTATGTATCTATGTACCTTTATTATATCACTACTGATAAATAGAATTGCTGGACTGCTGATAAAACTGTAAAATGAGCTCATAAAATGCAACTATAAATAGAAAAAAATAAAAGTGGGAAAAGCATAGACTAAGATTTATTTGTTCAATGTATTAATTACAATGGCACGGAAACAGTTACGCCTCAGATTTATACGTGCTTTATATGTGAAACACCAATAATCTAATTCTAAGCAAACGAGTTATGCAACATCAGGCATTAAGCATTTGGCAATATTAATCGGGTCCACTGCTGAGTTTTTTAACTTAGCTACACTGCATATTACATGTACATCGACCGGGCATACTCGTCTTACTATAGCTTACTGAGTTGTATTGACTTTTATCCCCAATGGGCTGTCAAAGCATTGCAATGCTGAGTAGTGAATAACAGCAGGCGGTAATATTCTTCAAATTTGAACCGACCTTATTACATACTGCTAAAGAGAACAAAAGGATATATACAACGAAATAACAATAGCAGCGGCAGCAAAGTGGATTCCAAAAGAGCATTCGATTTCAGATTGACTCTCAGTTTGTTTCCTAAGCTTTATTGGGTGTAGTGTGCTCAGATGTCTGCACTCTGCATTGGGATATAGAATGAGCCACAAACACAATAATATATATCGAAATTGAATATGGGTTATCTTCTCTTTTTGAACGGGAAGGCAATATCTTCAATTCCGCAATTTGTTTTTATTTAACTTCTGGATACAAAACATATATCTACGCCTGCACACTAGGAATTAAATCAGCCCATGATTAGCACTAACTTTCTGATTTTCTCTTATTTGCTCAATCTGCTCAATTTGCTGAATCAATTGTTTTGTCATTCTGGTTAAATTGTCCATCATTGTGGCTGTATATAATAACAAACAAACTAATAAAAGCTGAGGATTTTGATTTTGATAATAATAATAATAATAACCTGGAAATTTTAATTTACAATTGAGGCATGACCAAGAGATGATTGATGGTGTCAAACAGCGAAACTAGAATATCTTGCAAAGAACAGCTTGATCATAGGCAAACTCTAACCCGCTATAGCAGAAAATATCCCCGTATTTACATCTGAAGTTTATTAGGGTGCAGTTGCCGATCTGAGTCCATTTCTTTGTCTAGCCTTGTTATTTATTTGAGTAATAGGCCTATTTGCAGTCTGGATTCTATTTCTTCGCTGTCTTTTGACGCTTCTGTTTCTATTCCTCCTGTCAACACTGTTTTGCCTTTGCTGGTTATTTCTTCTGTTACCACCCCTGACAGCGCCGTTGATCTTTCTTCTACAGCATTGAAGACCCAGACCACATACTCTCTCATTATACTCACAGATAAGAGGGGTTGTTAGCTGAACGGTTGACGACCCATCAACAACTGGACATATCTGCAACATACAAAAAAATCTTTTATATTGCTTGGTCATATTTGAGAAATGGCTATTTTATATTAAGAAAATGGATTTAATTGGGAATGTAAATATTGTACGTTTGTGCATTCATGAAGGAACACTGATTTGCCTCACTTTTCTTCCAATTAGGAAGGAAGTTCACCCTTGAATTATATACTTAAAGAGTATAACAACGTCGACCAGTGGTGAGCATACTTACTGGAATTAAGCAGTTTCTTGATTTCTCAGCTTCTCCCAATCCACCATTGATGCAGTTAAGTCCCGAATTTGATGGATGGGGATCGTTGCAAACTCTCACAGCTCTCTGAATTGCCTGTATTCCAGGTGTTTGACAAGTAACAGAACAAGATCCCCAGTTTGACCACGGTCCATAGCCCCCATTCTGGGCTGACACAGGAGGCCGAGTAGAGGGCAGTGGTGCTTGGTTTGGGCAAGCCTAAAAGATTATGAAAAAAAAACCAGTAAAAACTGTTCTGAAGGAGGAATACCCATTATTGTGCCCTTTGATTATGGAGATATCAATACCTTGTGTAGTGTAGTCCGAGATATAGGAACCAAGGTCAGGGAGCTTTAGACAGTGACTACCTGCAGGATAGAGGAAGGGGGACTTCTGGGATGCGCAGGGGAGATGCGCAAGAGCCACGAGGGTGACAAGGAACCACGGCGAGACTAAGCTGAGCTAGACATACTAGAGAGGGCCAAAGGGCTACAGAACTGGTGAGAACCATACACTATACCTTGTAAGCGCTTTATTTGCTATCAGCTAAATTTCCCAGCTAGAGAATAATTGTTGCAATAAATCTGACTCATTTGCAAATCAAACTTTACATCCTAACTCAGCAACTCACCGGTAAATTGCATGGTACACTTGTAGTTGAAAGTGTTCCGCCGCATATTTTTTTAATTATCCGAGAACCTGAACCGCAAGTTACTGTACATCTCCCTGAGGTTTCTCTGCAGCGGCCACCACCAGTGCCTGATGATCTTTGTGTACCAACACAAACCTGTTTTTAAAAAGGTATAAGGCATTAGTTATCTGATGCTTCCAAAACATAACTGCTCGACTTAGCCAATTAACTCGCCAGGCCTAAGTGAATTACAGCCTCTATCGAGAGCCTTCACTCAAAATAAATCACATTTGACGGTAGAAGAGAAAAGTCATAAGGTT
Source organism: Membranipora membranacea (assembly GCA_914767715.1). Lineage (NCBI taxonomy): Eukaryota > Metazoa > Bryozoa > Gymnolaemata > Cheilostomatida > Membraniporidae > Membranipora > Membranipora membranacea. The sequence goes on from OU612071.1 coordinate 20,014,239, forward strand.
CGACAATGCCTTCATCAAACAAACTGACGATGATATAAAAAATCGTGCCACTCTCAACTAAAAGCAGCTCTTGCCTGAGACTGACATCATATATGAAACACTATGCAGGACCATGTGTGCAAGTCACTGTTCTTTTTCATATTCATAAGTGATTTCATTGTCATTCTTACAAATTCTTATCAATAAAGGGTCTCTAGTGAATATGTGTTGAAAACTTATTTCTAAAGCTAGCGGATTATGGTGTGATTGATTTGCCTTTACTATTTTGATGCAGAACACACTGCTGCTCTTTACCTGAGTGTTGCAGGCTCTGTTCTCTGTGGAACTTCCTGGGCAATTTTGTCCATTTCCAGTTGGTTCTGGGTTAGTGCAAGTACGGGATTTTGTTTGTGTACCACCGCCGCAAGGTCTCGAGCACACATCATACTTTCCAAAATCACTCCAGCCTCCATCGCACTACAATATAAGACAGTGGTTAGGGTCTTACGATATTCTATAGGGATACAGTATCACAGTATCTCGTATATTTGCATATTAATTGACCTTATCTCTTACCGTGGTGATCTACGCAATTTTCATTGACCATTATTTATAATTATTCCCCAACAACATCGGTAAAAACACAAAACAAGAGAAAAACATCTTTTAACATGGTTTACTCACATCCTTAGTGCATTGAAATCCTGTCTGTGTAGTGATTCCTGTACAATCTTGACCATTCCCTGCCTGTGGTGGGTTGGTACATGATCTTGTTCTGGTCAGTGTCCCAGTACCACATGTAACAGAACAGGTACCACTCTGCCATTCGGTAAATCCTCCATTAACGTCACACTGCAAACGAAATACCAATATTTATAGATAAGCAAAAGTGGGCATTAGGAATTATTTTTTAATCATTTATTTGAATTTAATACAGGTGGCTGGAATATTGGGGAGCTGAAGCTTAACGCACTTCAAGTGTTGTTTTCAAAGGGCCAGTTCACCTGAGAAAGTCTAAATTTTTCCCCATATGTTTTAACTGAGTATGTTTTGTCTCTCATCCTAATTTCAGATCAGTTTCAAAGATCAACGCAAAATTCCAAATGTTTAGGATTAAAACCGTGTCTTTGTCAAATGAGCGATGAACTTACTATTCTGGGATTGCAGGTTGCAATTCTGGTTGAGTCTCCAGGGCATGTTTGACCAGCTGCTACAGGAGTCGGGTTATTACACATTCTTGTGTCTGTTTGTGATCCTGTGCCACAAGTAACTGAGCAAGTACCAAGCTGCCAATCCCCCCAATTTCCACTTACATCACACTGTAATCAATAAAATATACATTAAATATTACCATAGGAGTCTTGAAGCATAGCAAACAGGGGAACATTTTTAAGTAAAAACAATATAAACAAAAATATGAATTGTATGTTTAATTTGCTTGTGTCCAGTAAAAGGGCCTATATAAGCTTTCAATGAAATATGAATCGGTAATCGAGGCATACAAGACAATTTTAGTTACTTTGTGACAAGAAGCTAATTTACAATACGTTCCTAAATCTTAATGGAAATGGTGTTTGGACACCAATCCTCATATTGGGTTGATACAGTATCTACAGGATTGCATGCACATCTACTTGAGATATTTTCCTTTTTGGAAGTACTTTGGTGTTCTTTATATTATCAGAGAAAGAACAAGCAAATTTTAAACTATTTGGTAAGAGATAGAACAGATTTACCACTGAGACATTTTATGCTGGGCATAGTATTGAGCCACCATAACAGATTGGGTGTTATTTCACCATTGAGCAGATAAATTAGTTCCACAGTATCAGGAAAAGGAAGTGACAAGATTATTGAGCATTGTTATTCTCCCCAGGCTGGAATTCGGTTATATACAATACAAACTCTCTGACTACCAGAAGTTAGGAGGCAGTGAGTCAGGCAATACCATTTATATTTTTTGTTTAGTTCTTAAAGACATTGTTTGAGGCTGCTCTTTTGTATCACATCTTATTCTCCATATTTTATTCTATTATGTTGGCGATTTTCAGCTTTTCAGATTTTCCGAGAATAAGATGTGATACAAAAGAGCAGCCTCAAACAAAGTCTCTAAATATAACAAAATGTGAGTCTTCAGCACTTCTTACAACAGAATGTATGAACTTGAAGGGCAACCAAGGTTTCGAAGGGAAGCATAAATGGGAGTAATGAATGTGTTTAGCAGCATAAGTTTCATGCATGACGCCACGCAAAACTCAAAGTAGTTGCTGAGTCTTAGCTGAGCACACTAAAGCTTCGGGGAGGTTGAAAGATGTTGCTGTAATAATTATAAAGCACAGGCTAAATATAACAGGAACAGGAAAGTGCTCTGTGAGGTTTGCGTAGCAATTAAGCACCTAATGGATGAAATGTTTCAAGAGAATTCCCACTGAAAAATTATCTGATTTATATTTGGCCTTTTTCCCTATGCATAAGGTGCAATCTGCTATCAATCGATGAGTACTTGTTTGAAAGCCTCATTTGAAAGTCTTCAGCACTTCTTAAAACAGAATTTATGAACCTAACTTACTGATTTTATGAAGCATAATCTAGAGTCCGAGGCCGGTCCTTGACAAGCTGTGCCATCATCCATAGGAGCTGGCATTGTACATGTCCGGGTTCTTTCCATACTTCCGAGTCCGCAAGTTGCGGAACAACTTCCCCACTGTGACCACTCTGTGAAGCCCCCTTCAGTAGGACACTGGATAAAGCATGAAAATATTATTCTTTACCACAGGACAACTGATAATACTGCGAGCCTCTTGTGAAGTTGCGTTGCCCACATTCAGCTTAGTCTTGTATTTGTGAGTTAAGAAAATCCGCATGTTGCTAGCTATTCACCAGAACAGCAATTATGATATTCTTAGAACAGATGTTAATATGTTCACGGGTAGTACTCCAAAACTTTCAGCATAGGTTACCCATAGTCAATTTCTTCATGCTAGCTCTGAAGTGTTTTGGTATATACTCACAACATTATTAGACTCGCATAAAAATTCTGTTTGTATGTCAGCGCCTGATGATGAACAGTCAGATCCACCAAACTGAGGTACCGGGTTATTACAAATCCTCTGCCTGGTCTGTCTGCCTGATCCGCATGTCGCAGAACAATCTCCAACAGTCATCCAGTCGGAGTAACCTCCGTTCACTGGGCACTGGAAATGATGATTGAGATGATTGCAAGCCAATTTTAATGCTGATCAGAGGATGACTATTTAAAAGTCCGTCCATTTCAACATCAAAACACTACCGATGTATAATCAGTTCGATGCAAACTAATATGAATCAATAGAAACAAGTCATTGGTGTCTAAAAAGTGTTCACTTAAGCCAACAGATTTCCTTTACAATACATTACCCAACTCTACTTACATTGGGTACAGGTTGGATACATTGTGACTCCTTCGTGTCTACCCCTGAACAACCGAGGCCTGAACCTGCTTGGCCAGTACATTGCCTGGTGAAGATGGCAGTTGCATCCTCCCCACAGGTAGTTGCGCATTCTCCCGTTTGCACCCAATTGGACCAGAACCCATCCACCGGACACTAAAGTAAGACAAGGACATGTTCAACTCGCAATTATTGATGCAATAAATAGAAGTTTGCAAATGTATAGACATCAAATATGGCTCAATCCATCGTTCAATCGAGTAGTGGTTATGATAATAAAACATTTGTGAAGCAAAAATATAGTACACATTGGCTACAAGGACAAGTGATTACTCACAACTACTATTGGAGTACAGGCGACAGTAGAAGGTTGCTCCATGTCACCTCTGCAGTCTGATCCACCAAACAAGGGTAGAGGATTTGAACACTCCCTTGTTTGGATAAATGTCCCAGCTCCACAGGTAACTGAACACCGACTTGTTATGGCCCATTCAGTAAATCCTCCATCGACCGGACACTGCAATCAAAAATTTATAATTACCAAATAAACATGAAATTAAAATGATGACCATCGAACCCATACCACAGCACAGCACATCTGCCTGGGATTACTCCACTTAAAGCTTGAAGTGAAGGGCCAAATATATGGAAGAAAGAATAATCTAATAAAATCCTATATGTATATATATATATATATATATATATATATATATATAATTATTAGGAATGTCTGAATATAGTTTGTCCTCAGATATATTGTACTTAGAGTTTTGAATAATGCTGGAAATTGAATCTGCCTAATCACCTTATTAAGATGCGCTTATTCTTCGCTAGTTAAAAATCGGAGGATACTTGGGGATCATATAGTAAGACTACTTACTGGTCCAAGATTACATGGTGATATTGCTGTCTCTGTGTCAGCACCGTATTGAGTACAATCTTCTCCGCAGTATGCTGGTGCTGGATCAGTACAGGTCCTTGTTCTAAAGCCAGTTCCCTCTCCACAAGTTGCAGAACAGGTTGCATGAGCCCAGTTTGTATAACGACCATTTACTGGACACTGATAAATCAATGTTACCATGTTAACTTTGATACGGCTGTTTTAATTTACAAACAGGTGATTTCAGTTGTACGTGTACATACATTAACTGTGAATCTCTATTTGTGAGCATATACAGGGTCAATTATTCTAAAAACCATTCAGTCATTAAGATGCAACTAATTCATGTCATTAAACAACCCAATAAGAAAAAAGCTGTGATTAGCTGAACTTTGTTGTACTTACTGGTAGCGGTGTTACTGTAATAGTGAGATAAAGATCGGCAGGACTCTCTAGTGGGTCACACTTATTGTTTGAACGGCGAGGCTCACATGTCACTGCTGCTCTCTCACCAGTTGGGCAAGGCAGAGTTCCACCATAAGTATATCCGGCAGATGAGTGCAATAGAACTTCTAAGCTGCCAGGTCCATCTGAGCAAGCGGAAAAAATAAGTCATGTATTTAATTCGTTGTTGCGAAAGCAAGTTTTTTACTTAGTTTATTCAAAGCTTTTCTTTGGTGGTCTCAAAGAAAAGTCCTAAATAAGAGTACCACTAAATGCTATCGCAGGTGTTCTTGAACTAACTTTACTGAAATTGGCGTGTGTTTGAACGAATAAAAATAATGAAAACCCAGTTACTGTCTCACCCACCTCCAGCATCAAGTGTGATTGTTCTTGAGCCTCCAATACTGAAGCTTACGGGAGTAGCTGATGTTGTCGGTACTGTTTTACAGACTGCGTCCAGGTTTACCGGGGTTCCACAATCAATACCCACACCACATCCACGATACAGTGCTAAAAATCCGTAACATAGGAAACTGTAACATTGATGTGAAATTGAGAAGAAAAGTATTGTTCATTACTACCCTAAAAGCTAGGGGACACTCTGTTGTTGCTGCAAGAAAGTTACATATTTAGGCTGTACATGAGTAACAATTAGTTTTTGTGTTTTCAGATTTGATCCAGCTTGTAGCAAACTCAGGGGCCAGAGAGTTAAAAAGTTAAGTCCAATGAGCACTAGCGCCAAACTTCCATGGTAACTGGTTTGATGTGGTATGTAACTCAAGTACTGATTCTCAACCGAAAAAAATCACAGTATTACTGACTAACCTCAAAAACAAGGAGGCTGCTCTGAACTTGCTTCAACAGAGCTACGTCTCTAGGCTGTACATGAGTGAAGATTTGATTCCCAAAGCTGAGCTTGCGAATTTAAACCATCTTTTAACAATTTGGTGGCCATCTGGAAATGAATTCCGAGAGAATGATCATCAAGCTTACCTGGTTCGCCAGTCACGCACAAGCTGAAACCTCCGTTTGGACCAGATTGCGCAATATTCTCGTCGTAACACTCAGATACAGGTAATATACAGATCAAACGACTCCCAGAGGCATCACACTCCCTTTGTTCAACTTTTAAACAAGTTTCTAAATGCGTGCATGAATCGACTGCAACAACATAAACAAAGACTTTTTCTGTTATGTTAATTCTGAGTGTATATATATAATATTGAATAATTAATGTAGATATATAGCTATAACATAAGACAGGTTATAACCATGAGGTATGACCTAGACTAAGAATACTGACATGTTGGCAACATGACATATTGACCCTTAGACAAAATTGATATTATATTTTATCACACAATGAACAACTACATGAGTTTCAGTCAAGAAATCTGAGGAGACATCTTTGTGTTTCTGCAAGTCTAATGAATTCTATATTTATCATAAAGTTTAACTTACATTGACAATGCGCAGATGCTGTAAGGTATACCACTGCTAGACCTACAACAGATAAATAAGTGAGTTATATCATATGCCATATGCCAACATAGGAGTGATGTGGCTAAATTGCAGCCAATTGAGATCTCACAATTGAATGGACTTACCGACAATCACCAACATATTCCCTGATTGTTCCATGATGCTCTGTGCAGAGCTTTCCAGTAAGAAATGACAACCGGTCATCCTTGTCCTCTTAAATATCCGAACTGGGCAGACACTTATGGTCAGGTATAAGTGGAGGGTTATCCCAGCCATAATGAGCGCAATCCCAATATTTTAATCTTACAGTAAACCTCATTAATTATTTAAAGCCTCCTCGTTCTCTGCAACCATAAATGGGTTGAATGGCTTGGCTAAGCTGTTAGAAGCCAGGTGACAAAAATAACACTACCTGATATTCCATGTTTACAAAGTATAAAATCAAGGCAATTTATTTTTTTCCTGTGCTGTGTTGGTCAGAGAGAATTAATTATGATCTAGCTGTAGCAGCATCTTGTCAATTAGTCAGTCGCTACATCCTATGTCGTAATAGACCTTTTTTGCGGGGATAATTCATTATCTAAGCACACCTGGTATTAGGCCAGAAGCAGCTATAGCATAAGTTGTTATGGCACGGACGATATTTGATGGCAGGATACTGATCACATTTGATTCTTCATTGGTGTATGTTCTGTGAAATTCACTGGGTGTACCCTGTGTTGTAGTGGTCATATTTAGAAATTAAAAGGTGTTTTGTTTTGGCATTATATGTGTGGGAAATAACTCCTATTCTGTGTAATCTAAGTAATCTAATCATCGGGGAATTCCAGGTTTAGCTTTAGCTTTAGAAGAGTAAAGAGTTTGGGGGAAGGTTTACCTCACCACCCAATAGACATATAGGCATAGACTACAATTCTACTTAGGCTCGTTGTGAGACACTAGCAATAGCATTTAAACTTTTGAGTAGTGACTGAGGGAAAGACATTTTAATCTGAGAACAGAGATTTTAGTTTTGTTAGGATACAAGACACTGTTTTTTTCTCGATTTGATCTTGGTGTGACGGTAGAGCACATAAATCAAGGATTTTGGAGAGATATTCAACTAGGAGAGCTATTCCAGGTGATCAAGAGGTGCTGTTCATCTTTGGGAGATCAAGAGGCAAAACCCCAAGATTTAATTCTGTGGTCCGTCAGGGCCTGTTTTAACGAGGATCACTCTTGTACTGAAACATACCAAGGGTCGGTATCACGTTTTCTTCAAACCTACCTAATAAGGAGAAGCAACTCACCATATCAATCACAATATGTATGTATGTATGTTTGTACCTTTATTATATCACTACTGATAAATAGAATTGCTGGACTGCTGATAAAACTGTAAAATGAGCTCATAAAATGCAACTATAAATAGAAAAAAATAAAAGTGGGAAAAGCATAGACTAACTAACAAACTAACAAACAGGGAAGATCATGTGCTAATTCTCGACGTCGAGGTGCACACCTTCCCATTTCAAACAGAAGGAGTTACCTCAGTGGTTTTTTGTCCCTTAACCTTCCATCAACCACTAGTTGCTAGGCAGTGCACATAAATCAATGATTCTGGTTTGGGATTATAAAGACAAACTAACAAACAGGGAAGAGCATGTGCTAATTCTCGACGTCGACGTGCAAACATTGCCATTTCAAACAGAAGGAGTTACCTCAGTGGTTTTTTGTCCCTTAACCTTCCATCAACCACTAGTTGCTAGGCAGTGCACATGAATCAATGATTCTGGTTTGGGATTATAGTGACAAACTAACAAACAGGGAAGATCATGTGCTAATTCTCGACATGCAAACCTTTGCATTTCAAAGAGAAGGAGTTACCTCAGTGGTTTTTTGTCTCTCTAGCGGCTGCTGCAGATCCCGTTTATAGGAAAGGCACATACATGCTCTCCATCGCATTAAGACTGTCACATTCAATTGAACATAATACATAATGACCTTCATCCTTGTGGATGGGGGGGGGGGGGGGGGTGTGTGGATAAAGAGAGCATATGAAAGGACATAAATCAAAGGGCTTATTATATAAAGGTTATGAACTTAACGTCAACACCAATATATCACTGCAGGTCGATAGTTACATAAATGTTCACCTCAATCAATCATGAACACATCACCAAATTTGATCACACTTGGAAATACAAATTGGTTTCTGTACACACCCACAATCTCGGATCCGCAACATGTCAATGTCTGATGTTTAAACAAAGAGTCTCCTCGTAAAGGGGCGCAGGCATGGTCACTCAAATTATATTAATATTTTATCAAATTGGACTGCATTTCAAGTGCCATTTGTCCTACTGCTGGCTGCTGCTAACAAACTGGACCAATATCAATACCAATATGTTCTTTCCTGTACTCAGAGACACTTATAGCATTGTATGTTCACTCTGGTAACTGAATAGTGCCACTGCAATATTTTGTCAATGTTTATCTTAGCTTTATATTCTCATTTGATAATGAAAAGGTACTTAAAATCTAGATGACGCATTGTCGAGACTCTGTTGCTGTGTATGTACACCAAAACCAACAAACAAATAGCTACGAGACTGTAATTATAATACATAACAAGAGGTATCTGCTGTAAAATCTGGTATGAGCTTAAATAAGAAGAGAGCTTTACAGCTGGATTTTACACTTGGCCGTTAACCTGGAAATTTTAATTTACAATTGAGGCATGACCAAGAGATGATTGATGGTGTCAAACAGCGAAACTAGAATATCTTGCAAAGAACAGCTTGATCATAGGCAAACTCTAACCCGCTATAGCAGAAAATATCCCCATATTTACATCTGAAGTTTATTAGGGTGCAGTTGCCAATCTGAGTCCATTTCTTTGTCTAGCCTTGTTATTTATTTGAGTAATAGGCCTATTTGCAGTCTGGATTCTATTTCTTCGCTGTCTTTTGACGCTTCTGTTTCTATTCCTCCTGCCAACATTGTTTTGCCTTTGCTGGTTATTTCTTCTGTTGCCACCCCTGACAGCGCCGTTGATCTTTCTTCTACAGCATTGAAGACCCAGACCACATACTATCTCACTATACTCACAGATAAGAGGGGTTGTTAGCTGAACGGTTGACGACCCATCAACAACTGGACATATCTGCAACATACAAAAAAATCTTTTATATTGCTTGGTCATATTTGAGAAATGGCTATTTTATATTAAGAAAATGGATTTAATTGTGAATGTAAATATTGTGCGTTTGTGCATTCATGAAGGAACACTGATTTGCCTCACTTTTTTTCCAATTAGGAAGGAAGTTCACCCTTGAATTATATACTTAAAGAGTATAACAACGTCGACCAGTGGTGAGCATACTTACTGGAATTAAACAGCTTCTTGATTTCTCAGCTTCTCCCAATCCACCATTGATGCAGTTAAGTCCCGAATTTGATGGAGGGGGATCGTTGCAAACTTTCACAGCTCTCTGAATTGCCTGTATTCCAGGTGTTTGACAAGTAACAGAACAAGATCCCCAGTTTGACCACGGTCCATAGCCCCCATTCTGGGCTGACACAGGAGGCCGAGTAGAGGGCAGTGGTGCTTGGTTTGGGCAAGCCTAAAAGATTATGAAAAAAAACCCAGTAAAAACTGTTCTGAAGGAGGAATACCCATTATTGTGCCCTTTGATTATGGAGATATCAATACCTTGTGTAGTGTAGTCCGAGATATAAGAACCAAGGTCAGGGAGCTTTAGACAGTGACTACCTGCAGGATAGAGGAAGGGGGACTTCTGGGATGCGCAGGGGAGATGCGCAAGAGCCACGAGGGTGACAAGGAACCACGGCGAGACTAAGCTGAGCTAGACATACTAGAGAGGGCCAAAAGGCTACAGAACTGGTGAGTACCATACACTATACCTTGTAAGCGCTTAATTTGCTATCAGCTGGATTTCCCAGCTAGAGAATAATTGTTGCAATAAATCTGATTCATTTGCAAATCAAACTTTACATTCTAACTCAGCAACTCACCGGTAAATTGCATGGTACACTTGTAGTTGAAAGTGTTCCACCACATATTTTTTTAATTATCCGAGAACCTGGACCGCAAGTTACTGTACATCTCCCTGAGGTTTCCCTGCAGCGGCCACCACCAGTTCCTGATGATCTTTGTGTACCAACACAAGCCTGTTTTTAAAAAGGTTTAAGGCATTAGTTATCTGATGCTTCCAAAACATAACTGTTCGACTTAGCCAATTGACTCGCCAGGCTTAAGTGAATAGCCTCCATCGAGAGCCTTCACTTCAAAATAATTCACATTTGACGGTAAAAGAGAAAACTCATAAGGTTCGACAATGCCTTCATCAAACAAACTGATGATTATATAAAAAGTCATGCCACTGTCAACTAAAAGCAGCTCTTGCCTGAGACTGACATCATATATGAAATACTTTGCAGGATATGTGTGCAAGTCACTGTTCTTTTTCATATTCACAAGTGAATTCATTGTCATTCTTACAAATTCTTATCAATAAAGGGTCTCTAGTGCAGATGTGTTGAAAAAACATTTCTGAAGCTAGCTGATTATGGTGTGATTGATTTGCCTTTATTATTTTGATGCAGAACACACTGCTGCTCTCTACCTGAGTGTTGCAGGCTCTGCTCTTTGTGGAACTTCCTGGGCAATTTTGTCCATTTCCTGCTGGTTCTGGGTTAGTGCATGTACGGGATTTTGTTTGTGTACCAGCGCCGCAAGGTCTCGAGCACACATCATACTTTCCAAAATCACTCCAGCCTCCATCACACTACAATATAAGACAGTGGTTAGGGTCTTACGATATTCTATAGGGATACAGTATCACAGTATCTCGTATATTTGCATATTACTTGACCTTATCTCTTACCGTGGTGATCTACGCAATTTTCAGTGACCATTATTTATAATTATTCCCCAACAACATCGGTAAAAACACAAAACAAGAGAAAAACATCTTTTAACATGGTTTACTCACATCCATAGTGCATTGAAATCCTGTCTGTGTAGTGATTCCTGTACAATCTTGACCATTCCTTGCCTGTGGTGGGTTGGTACATGATCTTGTTCTGGTCTGTGTCCCAGTACCACATGTAACAGAACAGGTACCACTCTGCCATTCGGTAAATCCTCCATTAACGTCACACTGCAAACGAAGTACCAATAACTATAGATAAGCAAAAGCGGGCACTAGGAATTATTTTTTAATCATTTATTTGAATTTAATACAGGTGGCTGGAATATTAGGGAGCTGAAGCTCAAGGCACTTCAAGTGTTGTTTTCAAAGAGCCATTTCACCAGTTCCCATATGTTGTAACTGAGTATGTTTTGTCTCTCATCCTAACTTCAGATCAGTTTCAAAGTTCAACGCAAAATTCCAAATGTTTAGGATCAAAACCGTGTCTTTGTCAAATGAGCGATGAACTTACTATTCTGGGATTGCAGGTTGCAATTCTGGTTGAGTCTCCAGGGCATGTCTGACCAGCTGCTACAGGAGTCGGGTTATTACACATTCTTGTGTCTGTTTGTGATCCTGTGCCACAAGTAACTGAGCAAGTACCAAGCTGCCAATCTCCCCAATTTCCATTTACATCACACTGTAATCAATAAAATATACATTAAATATTACCATAGGTGCCTTGAAGCATAGCGAACAGAGGAACATTTTTAAGTAAAAGCAATATAACCAAAAAATGATTTGTATGTTTAATTTGCTTGTGTCCAGTAAAAGGGCCTATATAAGCTTTCAATGAAATATGAATCGGTAATCGAGGCATACAAGACAATTTTAGTTACTTTGTGACAAGAAGCTAATTTACAATATGTTCCTAAATCTTAATGGAAATGGTGTTTGGACACCATTCCTGATATTGGGTTGATACAGTATCTACAGGATTACATGCACATTTACTCGAGATATTTTCCTTTTTGGAAGTACTTTGGTGTTCTTTATATTATCCGAGAAAGAACAAGTTAAACTATTTGGTAAGAGATAGAACCGATTTACCACCGAGACATTTTATGCTTGGCATAGTATTGACCCACCATCACAGATTGGGTGTTATTTCACCATTGAGCAGATAAATTAGTCCCACAGTATCAGGAAAAGGAAGTGACAAGATTATTGGGCATTGTTATTCTCCCCAGGCTGGAATTCGGTTATATACAAAACAAACTCTCTGACTACCTGAAGTTAGGAGGCAGTGACTCAGGCAATACCATTTATATTTTTTGTTTAGTTCTTAAATATAAAAAAATGTGAGTCTTCAGCACTTCTTACAACAGAATGTATGAACTTGAAGGGCAACCAAGGTTTCGAAGGGAAGCATAAATGGGTAGTAAAGAATGTGCTTAGCAGCATAAGTTTCATGCATGACGCCATGCAAAACTCAAAGTAGTTGCTGACTCTTAGCTGAGCAACACTAAAGCTTCGGGGAGGTTGAAAGATGTTGCTGTAGCCTAATAATTATAAAGCACAGGCTAAATATAACAGGAACAGGAAAGTGCTCTGTGAGGTTCGATATTATTTGAGTTTGGGTCGCAATTAAGCACCTAATGGATGAAATGTTTCAAGAGAATTCCCACTGAAAAATTATCCGATTTATATTTGGCCTTTTTCCCTATGCATAAGGTGCAATCTGCTATCAATCGATGAGTTCTTGTTTGAAACCCTCATTTGAAAGTCTTCAGCACTTCTTAAAACAGAATTTATGAACCTAACTTACTGGTTTTATGAAGCATAATCTAGAGTCCGAGGCCGGTCCTTGACAAGCTGTGCCATCATCCATAGGAGCTGGCATTGTACATGTCCGGGTTCTTTCCATACTTCCAAGTCCGCAAGTTGCGGAACAACTTCCCCACTGTGACCACTCTGTGAAGCCCCCTTCAGTAGGACACTGGATAAAGCATGAAAATATTATTCTTTACCACAGGATAACTGATAATACTGCAAGCCTCTTGTGAAGTTGCGTTGCCCACATTCAGCTTAGTCTTGTATTTGTGAGTTAAGAAAATCCGCATGTTGCTAGCTATTCAGCAGAACAGCAATTATGATATTCTTAGAACAGATGTTAATATGTTCACGGGTAGTACTCCAAAACTTTCAGCATAGGTTACCCATAGTCAATTTCTTCATGCTAGCTCTGAAGTGTTTTGGTATATACTCACAACATTATTAGACTCGCATACAAATTCTGTTTGTATGTCAGCGCCTGATGATGAACAGTCAGATCCACCAAACTGAGGTACCGGGTTATTACAAATCCTCTGCCTGGTCTGTCTGCCTGATCCGCATGTCGCAGAACAATCTCCAACAGTCATCCAGTCGGAGTAACCTCCGTTCACTGGGCACTGGAAATGATGATTGAGACGATTGCAAGCCACATTTAATGCTGATCAGAGGATGACTATTTAAAAGTCCGTCCATTTCAACATCAAAACACTACCGATGTATAATCAGTTCGATGCAAACTAATATGAATCAATAGAAACAAGTCATTGGTGTCTAAAAAGTGTTCACTTAAGCCAACAGATTTCCTTTACAATACATTACCCAACTCTACTTACATTTGGTACAGGTTGGATACATTGTGACTCCTTCGTGTCTACCCCTGAACAACCGAGGCCTGAACCTGCTTGGCCGGTACATTGCCTGGTGAAGATGGCAGTTGCATCCTCCCCACAGGTAGCTGCGCATTCTCCCGTTTGCACCCAATTGGACCAGAACCCATCCACTGGACACTAAAGTAAGACAAGGACATGTTCAACTCGCAATTATTGATGCAATAAATAGAAGTTTGCAAATGTATAGACATCAAATATGGCTCAATCCATTGTTCAATCGAGTAGTGGTTATGATAATAAAACATTTGTAAAGCAAAAATATAGTACACATTGGCTACAAGGACAAGTGATTACTCACAACTACTATTGGAGTACAGGCGACAGTAGAAGGTTGTTCCATGTCACCTCTGCAGTCTGATCCACCAAAAAAGGGTAGCGGATTTGTACACTCCCTTGTTTGGATAAATGTCCCAGCTCCACAGGTAACTGAACACCGACTTGTTATGGCCCATTCAGTAAATCCTCCATCGACCGGACACTGCAATCAAAAATTTATAATCATCAAATAAACATGAAATTAAAATGATGACCATCGAACCCATACCACAACACAGCACAACTGCCTTGGATCACTCCACTTAAAGCTTGAAGTGAAGGGCCAAATATATGGAAGGAAAAATAATCTAATATAATCCTATATATATATATTAGGAATGTCTGAATATGTCCTCAGATATTTTGCACTTAGAGTTTTGAATAATGTTGGAAATTGAATCTGCCTAATAACCTTATTAAGATGCGCATTTTTCTTCGCTAGTTAAAAATCCGAGGGTACTTGGGGATCATATAGTAAGACTACTTACTGGTCCAAGATTACATGGTGATATTGCTGTCTCTGTGTCAGCACCGTATTGAGTACAATCTTCTCCGCAGTATGCTGGTGCTGGATCAGTACAGATCCTTGTTCTAAAGCCAGTTCCCTCTCCACAAGTTGCAGAACAGGTTGCATGAGCCCAGTTTGTATAACGACCATTTACTGGACACTGATAAATCAATGTTACCATGTTAACTTTGATACGGCTGTTTTAATTTACAAACAGTTGATTTCAGTTGTACGTGTACATACCTTAACTGTGAATCTCTATTTGTGAGCATATACAGGGTCATAATATATTCTAAAAACCATTCAGTCATTAAGATGCAACTAATTCATGTCATTAAACAACCCAATAAGGAAAAAGCTGTGATTAGCTGAACTTTGTTGTACTTACTGGTAGCGGTGTTACTGTAATAGTGAGATAAAGATCGGCAGGACTCTCTAGTGGGTCACACTTATTGTTTGAACGGCGAGGCTCACATGTCACTGCTGCTCTCTCACCAGTTGGGCAAGGCAGGGTTCCACCATAATTATATCCGGCAGATGAGTGCAATAGAACTTCTAAGCTGCCAGGTCCATCTGAGCAAGCGGAAAAAATAAGTCATGTATTTAATTCGTTGTTGCGAAAGCATGTTTTTTACTTAGTTTATTCAAAGCTTTCCTTTGGTGGTCTCAACGAAAAATCCAAAATAAGAGTACCACTAAATGCTATCGCAGGTGTTCTTGAACTAACTTTACTGAAATTGGCGTGTGTTTGAACGAATAAAAATAATGAAAACCCAGTTACTGTCTCACCCACCTCCAGCATCAAGCGTGATTGTTCTTGAGCCTCCGATACTGAAGCTTACGGGAGTAGCTGATGTTGTCGGTACTGTTTTACAGACTGGGTCCAGGTTTGGTACTTGAACCAACCGACCACGATATTGTGCTAAAAATCCATAACATAGGAAACTGTAACATTGATGTGAAATTGAGAAGAAAAGTATTGTTCATTACTACCCTAAAAGCTAGGGGACACTCTGTTGTTGCTGCAAGAAAGTTACATATTTAGGCTGTACATGAGTAACAATGAGTTTTTGTGTTTTCAGATTTGATCCAGCTTGTAGCAAACTCAGGGGCCAGAGAGTTAAAAAGTTAAGTCCAATGAGCACTAGCGCCAAACTTCCATGGTAACTGGTTTGATGTGGTATGTAACTCAAGTACTGATTCTCAACCGAAAAAAATCAAAGTATTACTGACTAACCTCAAAAACAAGGAGGCTGCTCTGAACTTGCTTCAACAGAGCTACGTCTCTAGGCTGTACATGAGTGAAGATTTGATTCCCAAAGCTGAGCTTGCGAATTTAAACCATCTTTTAACAATTTGGTGGCCATCTGGAAATGAAGTCCAAGGAGAAATATCATCAAGCTTACCTGGTTCGCCAGTCACGCACAGGCTGAAACCTCCGTTTGGACCAGATTGCGCAATATTCTCGTCGTAACACTCAGATACAGGTAATATACAGATCAAACGACTCCCAGAGGCATCACACTCCCTCTGTTCAACTTTTAAACAAGTTTCTAAATGCGTGCATGAATCGACTGCAACAACATAAACAAAGACTTTTTCTGTTATGTTAATTCTGAGTATATACATAATATTGAGTAATTAATGTAGATATATAGCCATCACATAAGACAGGTTATAACCATGAGGTATGACCTAGACTAAGAATACTGATATGTTGACGACATGACATATTGACCCGTAGACAAAATTGATATATTTTATCACACAATGAACAACTACATGAGTTTCAATCATGAAATCTGAGGAGACATTTTTGTGTTTCTGCAAGTCTAATGAAATCTATATTTATCATAAAGTTTAACTTACATTGACAATGTGCAGATGCTGTAAGGTATACCACTGCTAGACCTACAACAGATAATTGAGTGAGTTATATCATATGCCATATGCCAACATAGGAGTGATGTGGTTAAATTGCAGCCAATTGAGATCTCACAATTGAATGAACTTACCGACAATCACCAACATATTCCCTAATTGTTCCATGATGCTCTCTGCAGAGCTGTCCAGTAAGAAATGACAACCGGTCATCCTCGGCCTCTTTACTATCTGAACTCGGCAGACACTTATGGTCAGGTATAAATGGAGGGCAAACCCAGCCATAATGAGCGCAATCTCACGTCCAATTGGTTTAATGGTTCGGCTAAGCTGTTTGAAGCCAGGTGACAGAAATAACACATACCTGACATTCCATGTTTATAAAGTATAAAATCAAGGCAATTTGTTTTTACCTGTGCTGTGTTGGCCAGAGAGAATTAATTATGATCTAGCTGGAGCAGCATCTTGTCAATTAATCCATCGCTACATCCTATGTCGTAAAAGACCTTTTTTTGCAGGATAATTCATTATCTAAGCTATAGTGGTTTTTTAATGAATGTTTTCATGCATAAATAATTGTATTTATCTTTTGCTACCAGGTAGCGGATTGGTAAGAGGACATAATCTGATAGTAGCACACCTGGTATTATCTGAAGTTAAATCTGACAAATAATGTCAGCTCATCATGACGCCCAGGCATTTAATTATGATGTAGCTGATACCAAAATTTTTGTTCATTACCGAATATTAAGGTTACATTACATACAAAATCTTTAATCCTATATGTAATGAGAAATATTACCATTGGCACAAACCCAAATTGGTCACACCCAGTCACAGAAGGAGCTAAACTTTGAAACAGCAAAAAGTTTTAGGATGCTGATTTCACCACTCATAAGACATACAGACATAGACTACAATCGTAGTTGAGTTCAATGTGTCACTCCATCACATATCACATCAACTTTTGAGAGGAGACTGACGCGTCAAATTTTGATTAATGGGTTCAGACTTTTCACACAAACTTTAGGTTTAGTGGTGTGTACCTCTGTCACTGCAAACAGTCCCTGATAATATTTTCTCTCGCCAAAGAACCAGAGGATAATAAAACCCCACCCAAAGCGAAAGATTTATTGATGAGTGTGTGTCAGAGTTAGTAAGCAATTTAGTTTTAAATATAAGCCTGTAAATTATATCACAGATACACAGATAATCTTGATCCGCCAGTGCTGGGCGTTGATATTGGGTGACATATATTTAAGTCGCTCTTTTTATCCGCTGACTTTTCATTCAGTGCTATTCAGCTCGCCACAAAATTTCCGCCAAACATTAACTAAATGTCATGTTTAAGCTGATTGAAGATAGATGAACTGATTTAAGAGGTGAGAGGTGACTGACGCACCAAATTTTGACTAATGAGTTCAGATCTTGTTAAATATGAGATTAGTTATATCACGCAGATAATCTTGATCTGCCAGTGCTGGGCGTTGATATCCAGTGACATCTGGGGGGGGGGGGGGGGGGGTTTAATGAATGTTTTTATGCATAAATATTTGTATTTATCTTTTGCTACCAGGTAGGGATTGGTAAGAGGACATAATCTGATAGTAGCACACCTGGTATTATCTGAAGTTAAATCTGACAAATAATGTCAGCTCATCATGACGCCCAGGCATTTAATTATGATGTAGCTGATACCAAAATTGTTGTTCATTACCGAATATTAAGGTTTCATTACATACAAAATCTTTAATCCTCTATGTAGTGAGAAAAATTACCATTGGCACAAACCCAAATTGATTGGTCACACCCAGTCACAGAAGGAGCTAAACTTTGAAACAGCAAAAAGTTTTAGGAAGCTGATTTCACCACTCATAAGACATACAGACATAGACTAGAATAGTAGTTGAGTTCAATGTGCCACTCCATCACATATCACTTCAACTTTTGAGAGGAGATTGACGCATTGAATTTTGATTAATGGGTTCAGACTTTTCACACAAACTTTAGGTTTAGTGGTGTGTACCTCTGTCACTGAAAACAGTCCCTGATAATATTTTCTCTCGCCAAAGAACCTGAGGATAATAAAACCCCACCCAAAGCAAAAGATTTATTGATGGGTGTGTGTCAGAGTTAGTAAGCAATATAATTTTATATATAAGCCTGTAAATTATATCACAGATACACAGATAATCTTGATCCGCCAGTGCTGGGCGTTGATATCGGGTGACATATATTTAAGTCGTTCTTTTTATCTGGTGACTTTTCATTCAGTGCTATTCAGCTGCCACAAAATTTCCCTCAAACATTAACTTAATGTCATGTTTAAGCTGATTGAAGATAGATGAACTGAATTAAGAGGTGAGAGGTGACTGACTCACCAAATTTAGATTAATGAGTTCAGATCTTTTTAAATATGAGATTAGTTATATCACACAGATAATCTTGATCTGCCAGTGCTGGGCATTGATATCCAGTGACATCTGGGGGGGGGGGGGGGTTAATGAATGTTTTTATGCATAAATAATTGTATTTATCTTTTGCTACCAGGTAGCGGATTGGTAAGAGGACATAATCTGATAGTAGCACACCTGGTATTATCTGAAGTTAAACCTGACAAATAATGTCAGCTCATCATGACGCCCAGGCATTTAATTATGATGTAGCTGATACAAAAATTGTTGTTCATTACCGAATATTAAGGTTACATTACATACAAAATATTTAATCCTATATGAAGATAGATGAACTGAATTAAGAGGTGAGAGGTGACTGACACACCAAATTTTGATTAATGAGTTCAGATCTTTTTAAATATGAGCTTAGTTATATCACGCAGATAATCTTGATCCGCCAGTGCTGGGCGTTGATATCGGGTGACATATATTTGAGTCGTTCTTTTTGTCTGGTGACTTTTCATTCAGTGATATTCAGCTCGCCAAAAAACAATCTTGATCAGTGTAGGCGTGTGCATCGGGTGATATATATTTAACAGTCCCTGATAATATTTTCTCTCGCCGAAGAACCTGAGGATAATAAAACCCCACCCAAAGCAAAAGATTTATTGATGGGTGTGTCTCAGAGTAAGTAAGCAATATAATTTTAAATATAAGCCTGTAAATTATATCACAGATACACAGATAATCTTGATCCGCCAGTGCTGGGCGTTGGTATCGGGTGATATATATTTTAAGTTGCTCTTTTTGTCTGGGGATCTTTTATTCAGTGCTATTCAGCTCAGCACACAATTTTCCTCCGAACATTAACTACAAGCATAAATTGCCTCAATGTCATGGCTAAGCTGATTGAAGCCAGGTGAACCGGAATAATACCTACCTCCCGAAGCCCCATGGTAAAACAGTGTAAAACTAAGCCAATTTTTATTGCTGTATTAGGCATGCTGCCTGCTGAATGGCGAATGTCGAATGAGCTGTCCACTCCCAAATTGAATGGAGAACGCTTTCAATTTCCATGATGACAACACTTCAAAAAAGATCAGCTGCGGCCGATTTGAACCTGCATTCAAGTCTTCAAATTCATGCCACATAGACACTTGAAACGTAGCAGCAGAATGTTAGCAGCAGACATAATCTAATCGGAGCATACCACATACTTCTGGAGTAAAATCATATTGATCATGTCAGCTCATCATAATGCCCTGGCAATTAATTATAATGCAGCTGATACACATCTTGTTGTCCCTTACCGGAGATTAACTTTACATACTCACTAAATCTGTAATCCTACAGGTAGTGGGAAAAACTACCATTGAAACAAGCATGACTTGATCGCAATCAGTGACAGGAGGACCTTAGCTTTAGAAGAGTAAAGAGTTTGGGGGAAGGTTTACCTCACCACCCAATAGACATATAGGCATAGACTACAATTCTACTCAGGCTCGTTGTGAGACACTAGCAATAGTATTTAAACATTTGAGTAGTGACTGAGGGAAAGAAAATTTAATCTGAGAACAGAGATTTTAGTTTTGTTAGGATACAAGACACTGATTTTTTCCTTAATTTAATCTTGGTGTGACGGTAGAGCACATAAATCAAGGATTTTGGAGAGAGATTCAACTAGGAGAGCTATTCCAGGTGATCAAGAGGTGCTGTTCATCTTTGGGAGATCAAGAGGCAAAACCCCAAGATTTAATTCTGTGGTCCGTCAGGGCCTGTTTTAACGAGGATCACTCTTGTACTGAAACATACCAAGGGTCGGTATCACGTTTTCTTCAAACCTACCTAATAAGGAGAAGCAACTCACCATATCAATAACAATATGTATGTATGTATGTATGTATGTACCTTTATTATATCACTACTGATAAATAGAATTGCTGGACTGCTGATAAAACTGTAAAATGAGCTCATAAAATGCAACTATAAATAGAAAAAAATAAAAGTGGGAAAAGCATAGACTAAGATTTATTTGTTCAATGTATTAATTACAATGGCACGGAAACAGTTACGCCTCAGATTTATACGTGCTTTATATGTGAAACACCAATAATCTAATTCTAAACAAACAAGTGATGCAACATCAGGCATTAAGCATTTGGCAATATTAATCGGGTCCACTGCTGAGTTTTTTAACTTAGCTACACTGCATATTACATGTACATCGACGGGGCATACTCGTCTTACTATAGCCTACTGAGTTGTATTGACTTTTATCCCCGATGGGCTGTCAAAGCATTGCAATGCTGAGTAGTAAATAACAGGAGGCGGTAATATTCTTCACATTTGAACAGACCTTATTACATACTGCTAAAGAGAACAAAAGGATATATACAACGAAATAACAATGGCAGCGGCAGCAAAGTGGATTCCAAAAGAGCATTTGATTTCAGATTGACTCTCAGTTTGTTTCCTAAGCTTTATTGGGTGTAGTGTGCTCAGATGTCTGCACTCTGCATTGGGATATAGAATGAGCCACAAACACAATAATATATATTGAAATTGAATATGGGTTATCTTCTCTTTTTGAACGGGGAGGCAATATCTTCAATTCCTCAATTTGTTTTTATTTAACTTCTGGATACAAAACATATATCTACGCCTGCATGCTAGGAATTAAATCAGCCCTTGATTAGCAATAACTTTCTGATTTTCTCTTATTTGCTCCATTCATATCGTATCTCAAATCAGTTCACTGGGAAGCAAAACCTTCAAAAACCTTTTACAAGATTTGCGAATCAATTGTTTTGTGATTCTGGTTAAATTGTCCAACATTGTGGCTGTATATAATAACAAACAAACTAATAAAAGCTGAGGATTCTATTTTGATAATCAATTATATAACCTAAATTGGATGTAGGGAAGTGTCATAACAGATCTCCATGCACCCTTAACCTTCGATCAACCACTAGTTGCTAGGCAGTGCACATAAATCAATGATTCTGGTTTGGGATTATAAAGACAAACTAACAAACAGGGAAGAGCATGTGCTAATTCTCAACGTCGACGTGCAAACATTGCCATTTCAAACAGAAGGAGTTACCTCAGTGGTTTTTTGTCCCTTAACCTTCCATCAACCACTAGTTGCTAGGCAGTGCACATAAATCAATGATTCTGGTTTGGGATTATAGTGACAAACTAACAAACAGGGAAGAGCATGTGCTAATTCTCAACGTCGACGTGCAAACATTGCCATTTCAAACAGAAGGAGTTACCTCAGTGGTTTTTTGTCCCTTAACCTTCCATCAACCACTAGTTGCTAGGCAGTGCACATAAATCAATGATTCTGGTTTGGGATTATAAAGACAAACTAACAAACAGGGAAGATCATATACTAATTCTCGACGTGCAAACCCTCGCATTTCAAAGAGAAGGAGTTACCTCAGTGGTTTTTTGTCTCTCTTAGCGGCTGCTGCAGATCTCGTTCATAGGAGAGGCACATACATGCTCTCCATCGCATTAACACTGTCACATCCAATTGAAAATATTACTTGTTTTGTCTAGATATGTGACTTTGTAATGTATCACAGTTTGAATGGTACCCATTTCCTCCAGATGCATATGAAAGAGACATAAATCAAAGGGCTTATTATATAAAGGTTATGAACTTAACATCAACACCAATATATCACTGCAGGTCGATAATTACAAAAATGTTCACCTCAATCAATCATGAACACATCACCAAATTTGATCACACTTGGAAATACAAATTGGTTTCTGTACACACCCACAATCTCAGATCCGCAATATATCAATGTCTGATGTGTAAACAAAAAGTCTCCTCGTAAAGGGGCGCAGGCACGGTCACTCAAATTATATTAATATTTTATCAAATTGGACTGCATTTCAAGTGCCATTTGTCCTACTGCTGGCTACTGCTAACAAACTGGACCAATATCAATACCAATATGTTCTTTCCTGTACTCTAAGACACTTTTAGCATTGTATGTTCACTCTGGTAACTGAATAGTGCCACTGCAATATTTTGTCAATGTATATCTTAGCTTTATATTCTCATTTGATAATGAAAAGGTACTTAAAATTTAGATGACGCATTGTCGAGACTCTGTTGCTGTGTATGTACACCAAAACTAACAAACAAATAGCTATGAGACTGTAATTATAATACATAACAAGAGGTATCTGCTGTAAAATCTGGTATGAGCTTAAATAAGAAGAGAGCTTTACAGCTGGATTTTACACTTGGCCGTTAACCTGGAATTTTTAATTTACAATTGAGGCATGACCAAGAGATGATTGATGGTGTCAAACAGTGAAACTAGAATATCTTGCAAAGAACAGCTTGATCATAGGCAAACTCTAACCCGCTATAGCAGAAAATATCCCCATAATTACATCTGAAGTTTATTAGGGTGCAGTTGCCAATCTGAGTCCATTTCTTTGTCTAGCCTTGTTATTTATTTGAGTAATAGGCCTATTTGCAGTCTGGATTCTATTTCTTCGCTGTCTTTTGACGCTTCTGTTTCTATTCCTCCTGCCAACATTGTTTTGCCTTTGCTGCTTATTTCTTCTGTTGCCACCCCTGACAGCGCCGTTGTTCTTTCTTCTACAGCATTGAAGACCCAGACCACATACTCTCTCATTATACTCACAGATAAGAGGGGTTGTTAGCTGAACGGTTGACGACCCATCAACAACTGGACATATCTGCAACACACAAAAAAATCTTTTATATTGCTTGGTCATATTTGAGAAATGGCTATTTTATATTAAGAAAATGGATTTAATTGTGAATGTAAATATTGTGCGTTTGTGCATTCAAGAAGGAACACTGATTTGCCTCACTTTTTTTCCAATTAGGAAGGAAGTTCACCCTTGAATTATATACTTAAAGAGTATAACAACGTCGACCAGTGGTGAGCATACTTACTGGAATTAAACAGTTTCTTGATTTCTCAGCTTCTCCCAATCCACCATTGATGCAGTTAAGTCCAGAATTTGATGGAGGGGGATCGTTGCAAACTCTCACAGCTCTCTGAATTGCCTGTATTCCAGGTGTTTGACAAGTAACAGAACAAGATCCCCAGTTTGACCACGGTCCATAGCCCCCATTCTGGGCTGACACAGGAGGCCGAGTAGAGGGCAGTGGTGCTTGGTTTGGGCAAGCCTAAAAGATTATGAAAAAAAAACCAGTAAAAACTGTTCTGAAGGAGGAATACCCATTATTGTGCCCTTTGATTATGGAGATATCAATACCTTGTGTAGTGTAGTCCGAGATATAAGAACCAAGGTCAGGGAGCTTTAGACAGTGACTACCTGCAGGATAGAGGAAGGGGAACTTCTGGGATGCGCAGGGGAGATGCGCAAGAGCCACGAGGGTGACAAGGAACCACGGCGAGACTAAGCTGAGCTAGACATACTAGAGAGGGCCAAAGGGCTACAGAACTGGTGAGAACCATACACTATACCTTGTAAGCGCTTTATTTGCTATCAGCTGAATTTCCCAGCTAGAGAATAATTGTTGCAATAAATCTGACTCATTTGCAAATCAAACTTTACATCCTAACTCAGCAACTCACCGGTAAATTGCATGGTACACTTGTAGTTGAAAGTGTTCCACCGCATATTTTTTTAATTATCCGAGAACCTGAACCGCAAGTTACTGTACATCTCCCTGAGGTTTCCCTGCAGCGGCCACCACCAGTTCCTGATGATCTTTGTGTACCAACACAAGCCTGTTTTTAAAAAGGTATAAGGCATTAGTTATCTGATGCTTCCAAAACATAACTGCTCGACTTAGCCAATTAACTCACCAGGCTTATGTGAATAGCCTCTATCGAGAGCCTTCACTCCAAAATAATTCACATTTGACGGTAGAAGAGAAAAGTCATAAGGTTCGACAATGCCTTCATCAAACAAACTGACGATGATATAAAAAATCGTGCCACTCTCAACTAAAAGCAGCTCTTGCCTGAGACTTACATCATATATGAAACACTATGCAGGACCATGTGTGCAAGTCACTGTTCTTTTTCATATTCATAAGTGATTTCATTGTCATTCTTACAAATTCTTATCAATAAAGGGTCTCTAGTGAATATGTGTTGAAAAAACATTTCTAAAGCTAGCGGATTATGGTGTGATTGATTTGCCTTTACTATTTTGATGCAGAACACACTGCTGCTCTTTACCTGAGTGTTGCAGGCTCTGCTCTCTGTGGAACTTCCTGGGCAATTTTGTCCATTTCCTGCTGGTTCTGGGTTAGTGCAAGTACGGGATTTTGTTTGTGTACCACCGCCGCAAGGTCTCGAGCACACATCATACTTTCCAAAATCACTCCAGCCTCCATCGCACTACAATATAAGACAGTGGTTAGGGTCTTACGATATTCTATAGGGATACAGTATCACAGTATCTCGTATATTTGCATATTACTTGACCTTATCTCTTACCGTGGTGATCTACGCAACTTTCAGTGACCATTATTTATAATTATTCCCCAACAACATCGGTAAAAACACAAAACAAGAGAAAAACATCTTTTAACATGGTTTACTCACATCCTTAGTGCATTGAAATCCTGTCTGTGTAGTGATTCCTGTACAATCTTGACCATTCCCTGCCTGTGGTGGGTTGGTACATGATCTTGTTCTGGTCAGTGTCCCAGTACCACATGTAACAGAACAGGTACCACTCTGCCATTCGGTAAATCCTCCATTAACGTCACACTGCAAACGAAATACCAATATTTATAGATAAGCAAAAGTGGGCACTAGGAATTATTTTTTAATCATTTATTTGAATTTAATACAGGTGGCTGGAATATTGGGGAGCTGAAGCTTAACGCACTTCAAGCGTTGTTTTCAAAGAGCCAGTTCACCTGAGAAAGTCTAAATTGTTCCCCATATGTTTTAACTGAGTATGTTTTGTCTCTCATCCTAATTTCAGATCAGTTTCAAAGATCAACGCAAAATTCCAAATGTTTAGGATTAAAACCGTGTCTTTGTCAAATGAGCGATGAACTTACTATTCTGGGATTGCAGGTTGCAATTCTGGTTGAGTCTCCAGGGCATGTCTGACCAGCTGCTACAGGAGTCGGGTTATTACACATTCTTGTGTCTGTTTGTGATCCTGTGCCACAAGTAACTGAGCAAGTACCAAGCTGCCAATCTCCCCAATTTCCACTTACATCACACTGTAATCAATAAAATATACATTAAATATTACCATAGGAGTCTTGAAACATAGCAAACAGGGGAACATTTTTAAGTAAAAACAATATAAACAAAAATATGATTTGTATGTTTAATTTGCTTGTGTCCAGTAAAAGGGCCTATATAAGCTTACAATGAAATATGAATCGGTAATCGAGGCATACAAGACAATTTTAGTTACTTTGTGACAAGAAGCTAATTTACAATACGTTCCTAAATCTTAATGGGAATGGTGTTTGGACACCATTCCTGATATTGGGTTGATACAGTATCTACAGGATTGCATGCACATCTACTCGAGATATTTTCCTTTTTGGAAGTACTTTGGTGTTCTTTATATTATCAGAGAAAGAACAAGACCGATTTACCACCGAGACATTTTATGCAGGGCATAGTATTGAGCCACCATAACAGATTGGGTGTTATTTCACCATTGAGCAGATAAATTAGTCCCACAGTATCAGGAAAAGGAAGTGACAAGATTATTGGGCATTGTTATTCTCCCCAGGCTGGAATTCGGTTATATACAATACAAACTCTCTGACTACCTGAAGTTAGGAGGCAGTGAGTGTGGCAATACCATTTATACTTTTTGTTTAGTTCTTAAAGACTTTGTTTGAGGCTGCTCTTTTGTATCACATATTATTCTCCATATTTTATTCTATCATGTTGGCGATTTTCAGCTTTTCAGATTTTCCGAGAATAAGATGCAAATACAAAAGAGCAGCCTCAAACAAAGTCTCCAGATATAACAAAATGTGAGTCTTCAGCACTTCTTACAACAGAATGTATGAACTTGAAGGGCAACCAAGGTTTCGAAGGGAAGCATAAATGGGAGTAATGAATGTGTTTAGCAGCATAAGTTTCATGCATGACGCCATGCAAAACTCAAAGTAGTTGCTGACTCTTAGCTGAGCACACTAAAGCTTCGGGGAGGTTGAAAGATGTTGCTGTAATAATTATAAAGCACAGGCTAAATATAACAGGAACAGGAAAGTGCTCTGTGAGGTTCGATATTATTTGAGTTTGGGTAGCAATTAAGCACCTAATGGATGAAATGTTTCAAGAGAATTCCCACTGAAAAATTATCCGATTTATATTTGGCCTTTTTCCCTATGCATAAGGTTCAATCTGCTATCAATCAATGAGTACTTGTTTGAAACCCTCATTTGAAAGTCTTCAGCACTTGTTAAAACAGAATTTATGAACCTAACTTACTGATTTTATGAAGCATACTCTAGAGTCGGAGGCCGGTCCTTGACAAGCTGTGCCATCATCCATAGGAGCTGGCATTGTACATGTCCGGGTTCTTTCCATACTTCCGAGTCCGCAAGTTGCAGAACAACTTCCCCACTGTGACCACTCTGTGAAGCCCCCTTCAGTAGGACACTGGATAAAGCATGAAAATATTATTCTTTACCACAGGACAACTGATAATACTGCGAGCCTCTTGTGAAGTTGCGTTGCCCACATTCAGCTTAGTCTTGTATTTGTGAGTTAAGAAAATCCGCACGTTGCTAGCTATTCAGCAGAACAGCAATTATGATATTCTTAGAACAGATGTTAATATGTTCACGGGTAGTACTCCAAAACTTTCAGCATAGGTTACCCATAGTCAATTTCTTCATGCTAGCTCTGAAGTGTTTTGGTACATACTCACAACATTATTAGACTCGCATACAAATTCTGTTTGTATGTCAGCGCCTGATGATGAACAGTCAGATCCACCAAACTGAGGTACCGGGTTATTACAAATCCTCTGCCTGGTCTGCCTGCCTGATCCGCATGTCGCAGAACAATCTCCAACAGTCATCCAGTCGGAGTAACCTCCGTTCACTGGGCACTGGAAATGATGATTGAGACGATTGCAAGCCACATTTAATGCTGATCAGAGGATGACTATTTAAAAGTCCGTCCATTTCAACATCAAAACACTACCGATGTATAATCAGTTCGATGCAAACTAATATGAATCAATAGAAACAAGTCATTGGTGTCTAAATAGTGTTCACTTAAGCCAACAGATTTCCTTTACAATACATTACCCAACTCTTCTTACATTTGGTACAGGTTGGATACATTGTGACTCCTTCGTGTCTACCCCTGAACAACCGAGGCCTGAACCTGCTTGGCCAGTACATTGCCTGGTGAAGATGGCAGTTGCATCCTCCCCACAGGTAGCTGCGCATTCTCCTGTTTGCACCCAATTGGACCAGAACCCATCCACTGGACACTAAAGTAAGACAAGGACATGTTCAACTCGCAATCACTTATGCAATAAATAGAAGTTGGCAAATGTATAGACATCAAATATGGCTCAATCCATTGTTCAATCGAGTAGTGGTTATGATAATAAAACATTTGTGAAGCAAAAATATAGTACACATTGGCTACAAGGACAAGTGATTACTCACAACTACTATTGGAGTACAGGCGACAGTAGAAGGTTGTTCCATGTCACCTCTGCAGTCTGATCCACCAAACAAGGGTAGAGGATTTGTACACTCCCTTGTTTGGATAAATGTCCCAGCTCCACAGGTAACTGAACACCGACTTGTTATGGCCCATTCAGTAAATCCTCCATCGACCGGACACTGCAATCAAAAATTTATAATTACCAAATAAACATGAAATTAAAATGATGACCATCGAACCCATACCACAGCACAGCACATCTGCCTGGGATTACTCCACTTAAAGCTTGAAGTAAAGGGCCAAATATATGGAAGAAAGAATAATCTAATAAAATCCTATATATATATATATATATATAATTATTAGGAATGTCTGAATATAGTTTGTCCTCAGCTATATTGTACTTAGAGTTTTGAATAATGTTGGAAATTGAATCTGCCTAATAACCTTATTAAGATGCGCTTATTCTTCGCTAGTTAAAAATCGGAGGGTACTTGGGGATCATATAGTAAAACTACTTACTGGTCCAAGATTACATGGTGATATTGCTGTCTCTGTGTCAGCACCGTATTGAGTACAATCTTCTCCGCAGTATGCTGGTGCTGGATCAGTACAGGTCCTTGTTCTAAAGCCAGTTCCCTCTCCACAAGTTGCAGAACAGGTTGCATGAGCCCAGTTTGTATAACGACCATTTACTGGACACTGATAAATCAATGTTACCATGTTAACTTTGATACGGCTGTTTTAATTTACAAACAGGTGATTTCAGTTGTACGTGTACATACATTAACTGTGAATCTCTATTTGTGAGCATATACAGGGTCAATTATTCTAAAAACCATTCAGTCATTAAGATGCAACTAATTCATGTCATTAAACAACCCAATAAGAAAAAAGCTGTGATTAGCTGAACTTTGTTGTACTTACTGGTAGCGGTGTTACTGTAATAGTGAGATAAAGATCGGCAGGACTCTCTAGTGGGTCACACTTATTGTTTGAACGGCGAGGCTCACATGTCACTGCTGCTCTCTCACCAGTTGGGCAAGGCAGAGTTACACCATAAGTATATGAGGCAGATGAGTGCAATAGAACTTCTAAGCTGCCAGGTCCATCTGAGCAAGCGGAAAAGATAAGTCATGCATTTAATTCATTGTTGCGAAAGCATATTTTTTACTTAGTTTATTTAAAGCTTTTCTTTGGTGGTCTCAACGAAAAATCCAAAATAAGAGTACCACTAAATGCTATCGCAGGTGTTCTTGAACTAACTTTACTGAAATTGGCGTGTGTTTGAACGAATAATAATAATGAAAACCCAGTTACTGTCTCACCCACCTCCAGCATCAAGTGTGATTGTTCTTGAGCCTCCGATACTGAAGCTTACGGGAGTAGCTGATGTTGTCGGTACTGTTTTACAGACTGAGTCCAGATTTACCTGGATTCCACAACCTGGACCACATATATTACCACGATTCTGCGCTAAAAATCCATAACATAGGAAACTGTAACATTGATGTGAAATTGAGAAGAAAAGTATTGTTCATTACTACCCTAAAAGCTAGGGGACACTCTGTTGTTGCTGCAAGAAAGTTACATATTTAGGCTGTACATGAGTAACAATGAGTTTTTGTGTTTTCAGGTTTGATCCAGCTTGTAGGAAACTCAGGGGCCAGAGAGTTTAAAAGTTAAGTCCAATGAGCACTAGCGCCAAACTTCCATGGTAACTGGTTTGATGTGGTATGTAACTCAAGTACTGATGCTCAACTGAAAACAATCACAGTATTACTGACTAACCTCAAAAACAAGGAGGCTGCTCTGAACTTGCTTCAACAGAGCTACGTCTCTAGGCTGTACATGAGTGAAGATTTGATTCCCAAAGCTGAGCTTGCGAGTTTAAACCATCTTTTAACAATTTGGTGGCCATCTGAAAATGAAGTCCAATGAGAAAGATCATCAAGCTTACCTGGTTCGCCAGTCACGCACAGGCTGAAACCTCCGTTTGGACCAGATTGCGCAATATTCTTGTCGTAACACTCAGATACAGGTAATATACAGATCAAACGACTCCCAGAGGCATCACACTCCCTTTGTTCAACTTTTAAACAAGTTTCTAAATGCGTGCATGAATCAACTGCAACAACATAAACAAAGACTTTTCCTGTTATGTTAATTCTGAGTATATATATAATATTGAATAATTAATGTAGATATATAGCTATCACATAAGACAGGTTATAACCATGAGGTATGACCTAGACTAAGAATACTGACATGTTGACAACATGACATATTGACCCTTAGACAAAATTGATATTATATTTTATCACACAATGAACAACTACATGAGTTTCAATCAAGAAATCTGAGGAGACATCTTTGTGTTTCTGCAAGTCTAATGAATTCTATATTTATCATAAAGTTTAACTTACATTGACAATGCGCAGATGCTGTAAGGTATACCACTGCTAGACCTACAACAGATAAATAAGTGAGTTATATCATAGGCCATATGCCAACATAGGAGTGATGTGGTTAAATTGTAGCCAATTGAGTTCTCACAATTGAATGGACTTACCGACAATCACCAACATATTCCCTGATTGTTCCATGATGCTCTCTGCAGAGCTTTCCAGTAAGAAATGACAACCGGTCATCCTTGTCCTCTTTAATATACGAACTGGGCAACCTCATTAATCATTTTAAGCCTCCTCGTTCTCTGCAACCATAAATGGGTTTAATGGCTTGGCTAAGCTGTTTGAAGCCAGGTGACAGAAATAACACTACCTGATATTCCATGTTTACAAAGTATATAATCAAGGCAATTTATTTTTTTCCTGTGCTGTGTTGGTCAGAGAGAATTAATTATGATCTAGCTGTAGCAGCATCCTGTCAATTAGTCAGTCGCTACATCCTATGTCGTAATAGACCTTTTTTGCGGGGATAATTCATTATCTAAGCACACCTGGTATTAGGCCAGAAGCAGCTATAGCATAAGTTGTTATGGCACGGACGATATTTGATGGCAGGATACTGATCACATTTGATACTTCATTGGTGTATGTTCTGTGAAATTCACTGGGTGTACCCAGTGTTGTAGTGGTCATATTTAGAAATTAAAAGGTGTTTTGTTTTGGCATTATATGATAACACATGAGCAAAGAGTTCAATGTGTGCCTCACTTTTCAGAAAGAAACCAAACTGTCAAAAAACTGAAAAACTTAGATATGCCAGTTTCGCATACTTTCCTAACACGCTAATGACATGATATGGGGATATGCGGTAGCACTGTCTCATATCAACCATCTCATGCAATGATAAAACATATACAATGTAGAACCCAGTACTATAGTCTTGACTTGTGCCAAGTGCATCAAACTCTTGCCTTCCCGCTAAGCACATATCGATAGTG
Organism: Membranipora membranacea; assembly: GCA_914767715.1. Taxonomy (NCBI): domain Eukaryota; kingdom Metazoa; phylum Bryozoa; class Gymnolaemata; order Cheilostomatida; family Membraniporidae; genus Membranipora; species Membranipora membranacea. Next base: position 20,046,253 of record OU612071.1, read on the forward strand.
TGAATATTTGGGATATGCAGTAGTGCTGCGGCTGACCACTTCAACTGGGTACACACTTTTTTCCTACATCAAATTTGTCTCACGCCATCATGTTTTGAGCAGTCTTATGTCTAGGCCGCTTTTTGTCTTATTCTCGTTGAGATGTAGTGCTGTCGCTGACCACCTTTTAAAATGATGTGATATAATATCTTGTTAAAATCATACATATAGTCGTGTTTCCTGCTGACCATATTAATCACTTAACATTTCACTTACCTAACCGATTGTGAAGAAAATTTCAGGTATGCTGCCGCGCTGCCGCTGACATGATTGCTACAACCGGGTACACTCTCAGTTTTGGATTCAGCACGTTGTTCTACCCTAGATATTCCCTTCTTTTAAACTCGTAACTTTTTACATATTATTAGCGATTTTGAGAAAAATTGCAATATGCTGCGGCGCTGCCGATCTTCTGCTGACATGATTGCTACGACTGGGTACACTAGACCAAGTTTGATCCTTTTTCCTGCATTCCGAGCTGTGGCTCCCGATCCACTGGTCACGCCGCGGCGTGACCAGTAGATTGGGAGCAATGGGCATGCAGGCAATTGGATAAAACTTGTTCTAGGTTACACCCTATTTCTTTATATTCAGCACGTTGTTATACCCTTGAAACACCTTGTATTTAAACCTTTAATATTTCACTCATTAAAAGCAATTTTTAGAAGAAATGGGGATATGCTGCCGCGCTGCCGTTGACATGATCGCTACAACTGCGTACAACCTTAATTTTAGATTCACCACAGTGCTCCACCCTGGAAACACCTTTTATTGAATTCTTGACATTTCACTTATTATATGCAATTTTGAGAAATATTGCGGATATGCTGCTGCAAGACAGTATCATACTAACCTCATAAAGATCTGACATACTTATTGAAAATTTTAAATTTGTCCTGATCTAACACGAGCAGACTTCTGCAAGTTTACTTGGTAAATAAATTGGCAAGTCAACAAAATCCCCACAATGCAGTTTCAACCTGGAATTCCCTGAAGATTAGATTAGTAAGATTACACAGAATAGGAGTTATGACCCCACACATATAATGCAAAAACAAAACACCTTTTAATTTCTAAATATGACCACTACAACTGGGTTCACCCGGTGAATTTTACAGAAGAAACATCAATGAAGTATAATATGTGATCAGTTTCCTGCCATCAAAAATTGTCCGTGCCATTATTTTATAGAGCAGTTACAGCTAGGCTGCTTCTGGCCTATATATCTGAAGTTAAATCTGACAAATAATGTCAGCTCATCATGACGCCCAGGCATTTAATTATGATGTAGCTGATACCAAAATTGTTCTTCATTACCGAATATTAAGGTTACATTACATACAAAATATTTAATCCTATATGAAGATAGATGAACTGAATTAAGAGGTGAGAGGTGACTGACACACCAAATTTTGATTAATGAGTTCAGATCTTTTTAAATATGAGCTTAGTTATATCACGCAGATAATCTTGATCCGCCAGTGCTGGGCGTTGATATCGGGTGACATATATTTGAGTCGTTCTTTTTGTCTGGTCACTTTTCATTCAGTGATATTCAGCTCGCCAAAAAACAATCTTGATCAGTGTAGGCGTGTGCATCGGGTGATATATATTTAACAGTCCCTGATAATATTTTCTCTCGCCGAAGAACCTGAGGATAATAAAACCCCACCCAAAGCAAAAGATTTATTGATGGGTGTGTCTCAGAGTAAGTAAGCAATATAATTTTAAATATAAGCCTGTAAATTATATCACAGATACACAGATAATCTTGATCCGCCAGTGCTGGGCGTTGATATCGGGTGATATATATTTTAAGTTGCTCTTTTTGTCTGGTGATCTTTTATTCAGTGCTATTCAGCTCAGCACACAATTTTCCTCCGAACATTAACTACAAGCATAAATTGCCTCAATGTCATGGCTAAGCTGATTGAAGCCAGGTGAACCGGAATAATACCTACCTCCCGAAGCCCCATGGTAAAACAGTGTAAAACTAAGCCAATTTTTATTGCTGTATTAGGCATGCTGCCTGCTGAATGGCGAATGTCGAATGAGCTGTCCACTCCCAAATTGAATGGAGAACGCTTTCAATTTCCATGATGACAACACTTCAAAAAAGATCAGCTGCGGCCGATTTGAACCTGCATTCAAGTCTTCAAATTCATGCCACATAGACACTTGAAACGTAGCAGCAGAATGTTAGCAGCAGACATAATCTAATCGGAGCATACCACATACTTCTGGAGTAAAATCATATTGATCATGTCAGCTCATCATAATGCCCTGGCAATTAATTATAATGCAGCTGATACACATCTTGTTGTCCCTTACCGGAGATTAACTTTACATACTCACTAAATCTGTAATCCTACAGGTAGTGGGAAAAACTACCATTGAAACAAGCATGACTTGATCGCAATCAGTGACAGGAGGACCTTAGCTTTAGAAGAGTAAAGAGTTTGGGGGAAGGTTTACCTCACCACCCAATAGACATATAGGCATAGACTACAATTCTACTCAGGCTCGTTGTGAGACACTAGCAATAGTATTTAAACATTTGAGTAGTGACTGAGGGAAAGAAAATTTAATCTGAGAACAGAGATTTTAGTTTTGTTAGGATACAAGACACTGATTTTTTCCTTAATTTAATCTTGGTGTGACGGTAGAGCACATAAATCAAGGATTTTGGAGAGAGATTCAACTAGGAGAGCTATTCCAGGTGATCAAGAGGTGCTGTTCATCTTTGGGAGATCAAGAGGCAAAACCCCAAGATTTAATTCTGTGGTCCGTCAGGGCCTGTTTTAACGAGGATCACTCTTGTACTGAAACATACCAAGGGTCGGTATCACGTTTTCTTCAAACCTACCTAATAAAGGAGAAGCAACTCACCATATCAATCACAATATGTATGTATGTATGTATGTATGTACCTTTATTATATCACTACTGATAAATAGAATTGCTGGACTGCTGATAAAACTGTAAAATGAGCTCATAAAATGCAACTATAAATAGAAAAAAATAAAAGTGGGAAAAGCATAGACTAAGATTTATTTGTTCAATGTATTAATTACAATGGCACGGAAACAGTTACGCCTCAGATTTATACGTGCTTTATATGTGAAACACCAATAATCTAATTCTAAACAAACAAGTGATGCAACATCAGGCATTAAGCATTTGGCAATATTAATCGGGTCCACTGCTGAGTTTTTTAACTTAGCTACACTGCATATTACATGTACATCGACGGGGCATACTCGTCTTACTATAGCCTACTGAGTTGTATTGACTTTTATCCCCGATGGGCTGTCAAAGCATTGCAATGCTGAGTAGTAAATAACAGGAGGCGGTAATATTCTTCACATTTGAACAGACCTTATTACATACTGCTAAAGAGAACAAAAGGATATATACAACGAAATAACAATGGCAGCGGCAGCAAAGTGGATTCCAAAAGAGCATTTGATTTCAGATTGACTCTCAGTTTGTTTCCTAAGCTTTATTGGGTGTAGTGTGCTCAGATGTCTGCACTCTGCATTGGGATATAGAATGAGCCACAAACACAATAATATATATTGAAATTGAATATGGGTTATCTTCTCTTTTTGAACGGGGAGGCAATATCTTCAATTCCTCAATTTGTTTTTATTTAACTTCCGGATACAAAACATATATCTACGCCTGCATGCTAGGAATTAAATCAGCCCTTGATTAGCAATAACTTTCTGATTTTCTCTTATTTGCTCCATTCATATCGTATCTCAAATCAGTTCACTGGGAAGCAAAACCTTCAAAAACCTTTTACAAGATTTGCGAATCAATTGTTTTGTCATTCTGGTTAAATTGTCCAACATTGTGGCTGTATATAATAACAAACAAACTAATAAAAGCTGAGGATTCTATTTTGATAATCAATTATATAACCTAAATTGGATGTAGGGAAGTGTCATAACAGATCTCCATGCACCCTTAACCTTCGATCAACCACTAGTTGCTAGGCAGTGCACATAAATCAATGATTCTGGTTTGGGATTATAAAGACAAACTAACAAACAGGGAAGAGCATGTGCTAATTCTCAACGTCGACGTGCAAACATTGCCATTTCAAACAGAAGGAGTTACCTCAGTGGTTTTTTGTCCCTTAACCTTCCATCAACCACTAGTTGCTAGGCAGTGCACATAAATCAATGATTCTGGTTTGGGATTATAAAGACAAACTAACAAACAGGGAAGATCATATGCTAATTCTCGACGTGCAAACCCTCGCATTTCAAAGAGAAGGAGTTACCTCAGTGGTTTTTTGTCTCTCTTAGCGGCTGCTGCAGATCTCGTTCATAGGAGAGGCACATACATGCTCTCCATCGCATTAACACTGTCACATCCAATTGAAAATATTACTTGTTTTGTCTAGATATGTGACTTTGTGATGTATCACAGTTTGAATGGTACCCATTTCCTCCAGATGAGACATAAATCAAAGGGCTTATTATATAAAGGTTATGAACTTAACATCAACACCAATATATCACTGCAGGTCGATAATTACAAAAATGTTCACCTCAATCAATCATGAACACATCACCAAATTTGATCACACTTGGAAATACAAATTGGTTTCTGTACACACCCACAATCTCAGATCCGCAATATATCAATGTCTGATGTGTAAACAAAAAGTCTCCTCGTAAAGGGGCGCAGGCACGGTCACTCAAATTATATTAATATTTTATCAAATTGGACTGCATTTCAAGTGCCATTTGTCCTACTGCTGGCTACTGCTAACAAACTGGACCAATATCAATACCAATATGTTCTTTCCTGTACTCTAAGACACTTTTAGCATTGTATGTTCACTCTGGTAACTGAATAGTGCCACTGCAATATTTTGTCAATGTATATCTTAGCTTTATATTCTCATTTGATAATGAAAAGGTACTTAAAATTTAGATGACGCATTGTCGAGACTCTGTTGCTGTGTATGTACACCAAAACTAACAAACAAATAGCTATGAGACTGTAATTATAATACATAACAAGAGGTATCTGCTGTAAAATCTGGTATGAGCTTAAATAAGAAGAGAGCTTTACAGCTGGATTTTACACTTGGCCGTTAACCTGGAAATTTTAATTTACAATTGAGGCATGACCAAGAGATGATTGATGGTGTCAAACAGCGAAACTAGAATATCTTGCAAAGAACAGCTTGATCATAGGCAAACTCTAAGCCGCTATAGCAGAAAATATCCCCATATTTACATCTGAAGTTTATTAGGGTGCAGTTGCCGATCTGAGTCCATTTCTTTGTCTAGCCTTGTTATTTATTTGAGTAATAGGCCTATTTGCAGTCTGGATTCTATTTCTTCGCTGTCTTTTGACGCTTCTGTTTCTATTCCTCCTGCCAACACTGTTTTGCCTTTGCTGGTTATTTCTTCTGTTACCACCCCTGACAGCGCCGTTGATCTTTCTTCTACAGCATTGAAGACCCAGACCACATACTCTCTCATTATACTCACAGATAAGAGGGGTTGTTAGCTGAACGGTTGACGACCCATCAACAACTGGACATATCTGCAACATACAAAAAAATCTTTTATATTGCTTGGTCATATTTGAGAAATCGCTATTTTATATTAAGAAAATGGATTAAAATGTGAATGTAAATATTGTGCGTTTGTGCATTCATGAAGGAACACTGATTTGCCTCACTTTTTTTCCAATTAGGAAGGAAGTTCACCCTTGAATTATATACTTAAAGAGTATAACAACGTCGACCAGTGGTGAGCATACTTACTGGAATTAAACAGTTTCTTGATTTCTCAGCTTCTCCCAATCCACCATTGATGCAGTTAAGTCCAGAATTTGATGGAGGGGGATCGTTGCAAACTCTCACAGCTCTCTGAATTGCCTGTATTCCAGGTGTTTGACAAGTAACAGAACAAGATCCCCAGTTTGACCACGGTCCATAGCCCCCATTCTGGGCTGACACAGGAGGCCGAGTAGAGGGCAGTGGTGCTTGGTTTGGGCAAGCCTAAAAGATTATGAAAAAAAAACCAGTAAAAACTGTTCTGAAGGAGGAATACCCATTATTGTGCCCTTTGATTATGGAGATATCAATACCTTGTGTAGTGTAGTCCGAGATATAAGAACCAAGGTCAGGGAGCTTTAGATAGTGACTACCTGCAGGATAGAGGAAGGGGGACTTCTGGGATGCGCAGGGGAGATGCGCAAGAGCCACGAGGGTGACAAGGAACCACGGCGAGACTAAGCTGAGCTAGACATACTAGAGAGGGCCAAAGGGCTACAGAACTGGTGAGAACCATACACTATACCTTGTAAGCGCTTTATTTGCTATCAGCTGAATTTCCCAGCTTGAGAATAATTGTTGCAATAAATCTGACTCATTTGCAAATCAAACTTTACATCCTAACTCAGCAACTCACCGGTAAATTGCATGGTACACTTGTAGTTGAAAGTGTTCCACCGCATATTTTTTTAATTATCCGAGAACCTGAACCGCAAGTTACTGTACATCTCCCTGAGGTTTCCCTGCAGCGGCCACCACCAGTTCCTGATGATCTTTGTGTACCAACACAAGCCTGTTTTTAAAAAGGTATAAGGCATTAGTTATCTGATGCTTCCAAAACATAACTGCTCGACTTAGCCAATTAACTCACCAGGCTTATGTGAATAGCCTCTATCGAGAGCCTTCACTCCAAAATAATTCACATTTGACGGTAGAAGAGAAAAGTCATAAGGTTCGACAATGCCTTCATCAAACAAACTGACGATGATATAAAAAATCGTGCCACTCTCAACTAAAAGCAGCTCTTGCCTGAGACTGACATCATATATGAAACACTATGCAGGACCATGTGTGCAAGTCACTGTTCTTTTTCATATTCATAAGTGATTTCATTGTCATTCTTACAAATTCTTATCAATAAAGGGTCTCTAGTGAATATGTGTTGAAAATACATTTCTAAAGCTAGCGGATTATGGTGTGATTGATTTGCCTTTACTATTTTGATGCAGAACACACTGCTGCTCTTTACCTGAGTGTTGCAGGCTCTGCTCTCTGTGGAACTTCCTGGGCAATTTTGTCCATTTCCAGTTGGTTCTGGGTTAGTGCAAGTACGGGATTTTGTTTGTGTACCACCGCCGCAAGGTCTCGAGCACACATCATACTTTCCAAAATCACTCCAGCCTCCATCGCACTACAATATAAGACAGTGGTTAGGGTCTTACGATATTCTATAGGGATACAGTATCACAGTATCTCGTATATTTGCATATTACTTGACCTTATCTCTTACCGTGGTGATCTACGCAATTTTCAGTGACCATTATTTATAATTATTCCCCAACAACATCGGTAAAAACACAAAACAAGAGAAAAACATCTTTTAACATGGTTTACTCACATCCTTAGTGCATTGAAATCCTGTCTGTGTAGTGATTCCTGTACAATCTTGACCATTCCCTGCCTGTGGTGGGTTGGTACATGATCTTGTTCTGGTCAGTGTCCCAGTACCACATGTAACAGAACAGGTACCACTCTGCCATTCGGTAAATCCTCCATTAACGTCACACTGCAAACGAAATACCAATATTTATAGATAAGCAAAAGTGGGCACTAGGAATTATATTTTAATCATTTATTTGAATTTAATACAGGTGGCTGGAATATTGGGGAGCTGAAGCTTAACGCACTTCAAGTGTTGTTTTCAAAGGGCCAGTTCACCTGAGAAAGTCTAAATTTTTCCCCATATGTTTTAACTGAGTATGTTTTGTCTCTCATCCTAATTTCAGATCAGTTTCAAAGATCAACGCAAAATTCCAAATGTTTAGGATTAAAACCGTGTCTTTGTCAAATGAGCGATGAACTTACTATTCTGGGATTGCAGGTTGCAATTCTGGTTGAGTCTCCAGGGCATGTCTGACCAGCTGCTACAGGAGTCGGGTTATTACACATTCTTGTGTCTGTTTGTGATCCTGTGCCACAAGTAACTGAGCAAGTACCAAGCTGCCAATCCCCCCAATTTCCACTTACATCACACTGTAATCAATAAAATATACATTAAATATTACCATAGGAGTCTTGAAGCATAGCAAACAGGGGAACATTTTTAAGTAAAAACAATATAAACAAAAATATGAATTGTATGTTTAATTTGCTTGTGTCCAGTAAAAGGGCCTATATAAGCTTTCAATGAAATATGAATCGGTAATCGAGGCATACAAGACAATTTTAGTTACTTTGTGACAAGAAGCTAATTTACAATACGTTCCTAAATCTTAATGGAAATGGTGTTTGGACACCAATCCTCATATTGGGTTGATACAGTATCTACAGGATTGCATGCACATCTACTTGAGATATTTTCCTTTTTGGAAGTACTTTGGTGTTCTTTATATTATCAGAGAAAGAACAAGCAAATTTTAAACTATTTGGTAAGAGATAGAACAGATTTACCACTGAGACATTTTATGCTGGGCATAGTATTGAGCCACCATAACAGATTGGGTGTTATTTCACCATTGAGCAGATAAATTAGTTCCACAGTATCAGGAAAAGGAAGTGACAAGATTATTGAGCATTGTTATTCTCCCCAGGCTGGAATTCGGTTATATACAATACAAACTCTCTGACTACCAGAAGTTAGGAGGCAGTGAGTCAGGCAATACCATTTATATTTTTTGTTTAGTTCTTAAAGACATTGTTTGAGGCTGCTCTTTTGTATCACATCTTATTCTCCATATTTTATTCTATTATGTTGGCGATTTTCAGCTTTTCAGATTTTCCGAGAATAAGATGTGATACAAAAGAGCAGCCTCAAACAAAGTCTCTAAATATAACAAAATGTGAGTCTTCAGCACTTCTTACAACAGAATGTATGAACTTGAAGGGCAACCAAGGTTTCGAAGGGAAGCATAAATGGGAGTAATGAATGTGTTTAGCAGCATAAGTTTCATGCATGACGCCATGCAAAACTCAAAGTAGTTGCTGACTCTTAGCTGAGCACACTAAAGCTTCGGGGAGGTTGAAAGATGTTGCTGTAATAATTATAAAGCACAGGCTAAATATAACAGGAACAGGAAAGTGCTCTGTGAGGTTCGATTTTATTTGAGTTTGCGTAGCAATTAAGCACCTAATGGATGAAATGTTTCAAGAGAATTCCCACTGAAAAATTATCCGATTTATATTTGGCCTTTTTCCCTATGCATAAGGTGCAATCTGCTATCAATCAATGAGTACTTGTTTGAAACCCTCATTTGAAAGTCTTCAGCACTTCTTAAAACAGAATTTATGAACCTAACTTACTGATTTTATGAAGCATAATCTAGAGTCCGAGGCTGGTCCTTGACAAGCTGTGCCATCATCCATAGGAGCTGGCATTGTACATGTCCGGGTTCTTTCCATACTTCCGAGTCCGCAAGTTGCGGAACAACTTCCCCACTGTGACCACTCTGTGAAGCCCCCTTCAGTAGGACACTGGATAAAGCATGAAAATATTATTCTTTACCACAGGACAACTGATAATACTGCGAGCCTCTTGTGAAGTTGCGTTGCCCACATTCAGCTTAGTCTTGTATTTGTGAGTTGAGAAAATCCGCATGTTGCTAGCTATTCACCAGAACAGCAATTATGATATTCTTAGAACAGATGTTAATATGTTCACGGGTAGTACTCCAAAACTTTCAGCATAGGTTACCCATAGTCAATTTCTTCATGCTAGCTCTGAAGTGTTTTGGTATATACTCACAACATTATTAGACTCGCATACAAATTCTGTTTGTATGTCAGCGCCTGATGATGAACAGTCAGATCCACCAAACTGAGGTACCGGGTTATTACAAATCCTCTGCCTGGTCTGTCTGCCTGATCCGCATGTCGCAGAACAATCTCCAACAGTCATCCAGTCGGAGTAACCTCCGTTCACTGGGCACTGGAAATGATGATTGAGATGATTGCAAGCCAATTTTAATGCTGATCAGAGGATGACTATTTAAAAGTCCGTCCATTTCAACATCAAAACACTACCGATGTATAATCAGTTCGATGCAAACTAATATGAATCAATAGAAACAAGTCATTGGTGTCTAAAAAGTGTTCACTTAAGCCAACAGATTTCCTTTACAATACATTACCCAACTCTACTTACATTGGGTACAGGTTGGATACATTGTGACTCCTTCGTGTCTACCCCTGAACAACCGAGGCCTGAACCTGCTTGGCCAGTACATTGCCTGGTGAAGATGGCAGTTGCATCCTCCCCACAGGTAGTTGCGCATTCTCCCGTTTGCACCCAATTGGACCAGAACCCATCCACCGGACACTAAAGTAAGACAAGGACATGTTCAACTCGCAATTATTGATGCAATAAATAGAAGTTTGCAAATGTATAGACATCAAATATGGCTCAATCCATCGTTCAATCGAGTAGTGGTTATGATAATAAAACATTTGTGAAGCAAAAATATAGTACACATTGGCTACAAGGACAAGTGATTACTCACAACTACTATTGGAGTACAGGTGACAGTAGAAGGTTGTTCCATGTCACCTCTGCAGTCTGATCCACCAAACAAGGGTAGAGGATTTGAACACTCCCTTGTTTGGATAAATGTCCCAGCTCCACAGGTAACTGAACACCGACTTGTTATGGCCCATTCAGTAAATCCTCCATCGACCGGACACTGCAATCAAAAATTTATAATTACCAAATAAACATGAAATTAAAATGATGACCATCGAACCCATACCACAGCACAGCACATCTGCCTGGGATTACTCCACTTAAAGCTTGAAGTGAAGGGCCAAATATATGGAAGAAAGAATAATCTAATAAAATCCTATATGTATATATATATATATATATATATATATATATATATATATAATTATTAGGAATGTCTGAATATAGTTTGTCCTCAGATATATTGTACTTAGAGTTTTGAATAATGCTGGAAATTGAATCTGCCTAATAACCTTATTAAGATGCGCTTATTCTTCGCTAGTTAAAAATCGGAGGGTACTTGGGGATCATATAGTAAGACTACTTACTGGTCCAAGATTACATGGTGATATTGCTGTCTCTGTGTCAGCACCGTATTGAGTACAATCTTCTCCGCAGTATGCTGGTGCTGGATCAGTACAGGTCCTTGTTCTAAAGCCAGTTCCCTCTCCACAAGTTGCAGAACAGGTTGCATGAGCCCAGTTTGTATAACGACCATTTACTGGACACTGATAAATCAATGTTACCATGTTAACTTTGATACGGCTGTTTTAATTTACAAACAGGTGATTTCAGTTGTACGTGTACATACATTAACTGTGAATCTCTATTTGTGAGCATATACAGGGTCAATTATTCTAAAAACCATTCAGTCATTAAGATGCAACTAATTCATGTCATTAAACAACCCAATAAGAAAAAAGCTGTGATTAGCTGAACTTTGTTGTACTTACTGGTAGCGGTGTTACTGTAATAGTGAGATAAAGATCGGCAGGACTTTCTAGTGGGTCACACCTATTATTTGAACGGCGAGGCTCACATGTCACTGCTGCTCTCTCACCAGTTGGGCAAGGCAGAGTTCCACCATAAGTATATCCGGCAGATGAGTGCAATAGAACTTCTAAGCTGCCAGGTCCATCTGAGCAAGCGGAAAAAATAAGTCATGTATTTAATTCGTTGTTGCGAAAGCAAGTTTTTTACTTAGTTTATTCAAAGCTTTTCTTTGGTGGTCTCAAAGAAAAGTCCTAAATAAGAGTACCACTAAATGCTATCGCAGGTGTTCTTGAACTAACTTTACTGAAATTGGCGTGTGTTTGAACGAATAAAAATAATGAAAACCCAGTTACTGTCTCACCCACCTCCAGCATCAAGTGTGATTGTTCTTGAGCCTCCAATACTGAAGCTTACGGGAGTAGCTGATGTTGTCGGTACTGTTTTACAGACTGCGTCCAGGTTTACTCCACAAGGCTCCTGCTCCGCAGGACATCCACGATACTGTGCTAAAAATCCATAACATAGGAAACTGTAACATTGATGTGAAATTGAGAAGAAAAGTATTGTTCATTACTACCCTAAAAGCTAGGGGACACTCTGTTGTTGCTGCAAGAAAGTTACATATTTAGGCTGTACATGAGTAACAATGAGTTTTTGTGTTTTCAGATTTGATCCAGCTTATAGGAAACTCAGGGGCCAGAGAGTTTAAAAGTTAAGTCCAATGAGCACTAGCGCCAAACTTCCATGGTAACTGGTTTGATGTGGTATGTAACTCAAGTACTGATTCTCAACCGAAAAAAATCAAAGTATTACTGACTAACCTCAAAAACAAGGAGGCTGCTCTGAACTTGCTTCAACAGAGCTACGTCTCTAGGCTGTACATGAGTGAAGATTTGATTCCCAAAGCTGAGCTTGCGAATTTAAACCATCTTTTAACAATTTGGTGGCCATCTGGAAATGAAGTCCAATGAGAAATATCATCAAGCTTACCTGGTTCGCCAGTCACGCACAGGCTGAAACCTCCGTTTGGACCAGATTGCGCAATATTCTCGCCGTAACACTCAGATACAGGTAATATACAGATCAAACGACTCCCAGAGGCATCACACTCCCTTTGTTCAACTTTTAAACAAGTTTCTAAATGCGTGCATGAATCGACTGCAACAACATAAACAAAGACTTTTCCTGTTATGTTAATTCTGAGTATATATATAATATTGAATAATTAATGTAGATATATAGCTATCACATAAGACAGGTTATAACCATGAGGTATGACCTAGACTAAGAATACTGACATGTCGACAACATGACATATTGACCCTTAGACAAAATTGATATTATATTTTATCACACAATGAACAACTACATGAGTTTCAGTCAAGAAATCTGAGGAGACATCTTTGTGTTTCTGCAAGTCTAATGAATTCTATATTTATCATAAAGTTTAACTTACATTGACAATGCGCAGATGCTGTAAGGTATACCACTGCTAGACCTACAACAGATAAATAAGTGAGTTATATCATATGCCATATGCCAACATAGGAGTGATGTGGTTAAATTGCAGCCAATTGAGATCTCACAATTGAATGGACTTACCGACAATCACCAACATATTCCCTGATTGTTCCATGATGCTCTCTGCAGAGCTTTCCAGTAAGAAATGACAACCGGTCATCCTTGTCCTCTTAAATATCCGAACTGGGCAGACACTTATGGTCAGGTAAATGGAGGGTTATCCCAGCCATAATGAGCGCAATCCCAATAGTTTAATCTTACAGTAAACCTCATTAATTATTTTAAGCCTCCTCGTTCTCTGCAACCATAAATGGGTTTAATGGCTTGGCTAAGCTGTTTGAAGCCAGGTGACAGAAATAACACTACCTGATATTCCATGTTTACAAAGTATAAAATCAAGGCAATTTATTTTTTTCCTGTGCTGTGTTGGTCAGAGAGAATTAATTATGATCTAGCTGTAGCAGCATCTTGTCAATTAGTCAGTCGCTACATCCTATGTCGTAATAGACCTTTTTTGCGGGGATAATTCATTATCTAAGCACACCTGGTATTAGGCCAGAAGCAGCTATAGCATAAGTTGTTATGGCACGGACGATATTTGATGGCAGGATAGTGATCACATTTGATACTTCATTGGTGTATGTTCTGTGAAATTCACTGGGTGTACCCAGTGTTGTAGTGGTCATATTTAGAAATTAAAAGGTGTTTTGTTTTGGCATTATATGTGTGGGAAATAACTCCTATTCTGTGTAATCTAAGTAATCTAATCACCAGGGAATTACAGGTTGAAATTGCATTGTGGGATTTTGTTGAAATGGCAATTAATTCACCAAGTAAACTTGGAGAGAAGGCTGCTCGTATCAGACCAGCACAAATTGAAAAATTTCAACTGAATTATGTCATATTTCTTATGGGACTAGTATCAAAGTTTATAAATGATGCCAGGATACTTGATGCTAGTATGATATTGTATGGTCTTAAGACCACTGTCTATGGGCAATTACAAACAACATTTTTGACGTTTCAATTGCCTGTTATGTCATTTTTTGGCTGGATATCTTTTGGATAACACATGAGCAAAGAGTTCAATGTGTGCCTCACTTTTCAGAAAGAAACCAAACTGTCAGAGTCTGAAAAACTTAGATATGCCAGCTTCGCATACTTTCCTAACACGCTAATGACATGATATGGGGATATGCGGTAGCACTGTCTCATATCAACCATCTCATGCAATGATAAAACATATACTATGTAGAACCCAGTACTATAGTCTTGACTTGTGCCAAGTGCATCAAACTCTTGCCTTCCCGCTAAGCACATATCGATAGTGTGAATATTTGGGATATGCAGTAGTGCTGCGGCTGACCACTTCAACTGGGTACACACTTTTTTCCTACATCAAATTTGTCTCACGCTATCATGTTTTGAGCAGTCTTATGTCTAGGCTGCTTTTTGTCTTGTTCTCGTTGAGATGTAGTGCTGTCGCTGACCACCTTTTAAAATGATGTGATATAATATCTTGTTAAAATCATACATATAGTCGTGTTTCCTGCTGACCATATTAATCACTTAACATTTCACTTACCTAACCGATTGTGAAGAAAATTTCAGGTATGCTGCCGCGCTGCCGCTGACATGATTGCTACAACCGGGTACACTCTCAGTTTTGGATTCAGCACGTTGTTCTACCCTAGATAGTCCCTTGTTTTAAACTCGTAACTTTTTACATATTATTAGCGATTTTGAGAAAAATTGCAATATGCTGCGGCGCTGCCGATCTTCTGCTGACATGATTGCTACGACTGGGTACACTAGACCAAGTTTGGTCCATTTTCCTGCATTCCGAGCTGTGGCTCCCGATCCACTGGTCACGCCGCGGCGTGACCAGTAGATTGGGAGCAATAGGCATGCAGGCAATTGGATAAAACTTGTTCTAGGTTACACCCTATTTCTTTATATTCAACACGTTGTTATACCCTTGAAACACCTTGTATTTAAACTCTTAATATTTCACTCATTAAAAGCAATTTTTAGAAGAAATGAGGATATGCTGCCGCGCTGCCGTTGACATGATCGCTACAACTGCGTACAACCTTAATTTTAGATTCACCACAGTGCTCCACCCTAGAAACACCTTTTATTGAATTCTTGACATTTCACTTATTATATGCAATTTTGAGAAATATTGCGGATATGCTGCTGCAAACCAGTATCATACTAACCTCATAAAGATCTGACATACTTATTGAAAATTTTAAATTTGTCCTGATCTAACACGAGCAGACTTCTGCAAGTTTACTTGGTAAATAAATTGGCAAGTCAACAAAATCCCCACAATGCAGTTTCAACCTGGAATGCCCTGAAGATTAGATTAGTATGATTACACAGAATAGGAGTTATGTCCCCACACATATAATGCAAAAACAAAACACCTTTTAATTTCTAAATATGACCACTACAACTGGGTACACCCGGTGAATTTTACAGAAGAAAAATCAATGAAGTATAATATGTGATCAGTTTTCTGCCATCAAAAATTGTCCGTGCCATTATTTTATAGAGCAGTTACAGCTAGGCTGCTTCTTGGCCTATATATCTGAAGTTAAATCTGACGAATAATGTCAGCTCATCATGACGCCAAGGCATTTAATTATGATGTAGCTGATACCAAAATTGTTGTTCATTACCGAATATTAAGGTTACATTACATACAAAATCTTTAATCCTATATGCAGTGAGAAAAATTACAATTGGCACAAACCCGAATTGGTCACACCCAGTCACAGAAGGCGCTAAACTTAGAAACAGCAAAAAGTTTTAGGAAGCTGATTTCACCACTCATAAGACATACAGACATAGACTAGAATCGTAGTTGAGTTCAAGGTGTCACTCCATCATATATCACTTCAACTTTTGAGAGGAGACTGATGCGTCAAATTTTGATCAATGGGTTCAGACTTTTCACACAACTTTAGGTTTAGTGGTGTGTACCTCTGTCACTGATAGTCCCTGATAATATTTTCTCTCACCAAAGAACCTGAGGATAATAAAACTCCACCCAAAGCAAAAGATTTATTGATGGGTGTGTGTCAGAGTTAGTAAGCAATATAATTTTAAATATAAGCCTGTAAATTATATCACAGATACACAGATAATTTTGATCCGCCAGTGCTGGGCGTTGATATCGTCGGGTGATATATATTTTAAGTTGCTCTTTTTGTCTGGTGATCTTTTATTCAGTGCTATTCAGCTCACCACACAATTTTCCTCCGAACATTAACTACAAGCATAAATTGCCTCAATGTCATGGCTAAGCTGATTGAAGCCAGGTGAACCGGAATAATACCTACCTCCCGAAGCCCCATGGTAAAACAGTGTAAAACTAAGCCAATTTTTATTGCTGTGTTAGGCATGCTGCCTGCTGAATGGCGAATGTCGAATGAGCTGTCCACTCCCAAATTGAATGAAGAATGCTTTCAATTTCCATGATGACAACACTTCAAAAAAGATCAGCTGCGGCCAATTTGAACCCGCATCCAAGTCTTCAAATTCATGCCACATAGACACTTGAAACGTAGAAGCAGAATGTTAGCAGCAGACATAATCTAATCAGAGCATACCACATACTTCTGGAGTAAAATCATATTGATCATGTCAGCTCATCATAATGCCCTGACAATTAATTATAATGCAGCTGATACACATCTTGTTGTCCCTTACCGGAGATTAACTTTACATACTCACTAAATCTGTAATCCTACAGGTAGTGGGAAAAATTGCCATTGAAACAATCAGTGTCAGCAGGAGCTGTGCTGTTCATCTTTGTGAGATCAAGAGGCAAAACCCCAAGATTTAATTCTGTGGTCGACCTGTCCAGCCTTGACTCAGAGTGCTTAACCCCTTTCATACTATACCACAATCTCCATTACAGACAGACTCTGCTGAATCTTGATAAGAACTCAGATCTCACTTTGTTCAGCCCTCCTCTCCTCTCTGCTACCCATCTCGGAGTATTGTTCTTCTCTGTTATTAAATACTTCTGATTACAACTCTAACTTCTTAGAACTTTGTCAAAACAGGGCCATCAGGATAATACTTGGTACCAACTCAACCACATAGAGTAAAAATTTTTCTCCAAACTGATTATCATTTCTGTCCATATCTGTAAATATTTTCCTTTCTTTTTTGTTCCGTTTATGTATTCTAAGAGTTGTTATTTTTCTTTGTTTATGACATACTTATACATATGAAAACCTCAATAAAAACATGATAATAATAATAATAATAATAAGGATGAACAACTCCTGGTTATTTTAAATCTGAAATACGTTTGGCTTTGCATGCCTTTGTTCTCCGTCAGCGCCAGTTTTATTGAGGGTCACTGTTGCACTAAACCATACTAAGGGTAGGTATCATGGTTTTCTTTCAAACCTAAGTTATAGAGAGATGCAACTCCTGCACGTTTCAAATCTGAAATTCATTTGGGTCTGCGAGCCTTCGCTCTCAGTCAAGGCCAGTTTTAACGACAGTCACTCTTGCACTGAAACATACCAAAGTTGTATTTCACTTTTTTTTTCAAACCTTCTTCATACGGAGTAGCAACTCCTGCTCGTTTTAAATCTGAAATTGTTTTGGCTCTGCGGGCCTTCGTTCTCCGTCAGGTCTGATAACTGGCGTCAGTCAAAGTAGCTAACACTCACAATTATATTATTTATATGGGTGCAGAGATGAGGCGCCTCTCTGTTTTGACAGTCTATCAATCAGGTTATTAGGTGCCATCTATCTCATGATACCGTAGCACCAACCATTAAAGAGCTTGACTGCCAGATAATCTGGTGTAACTGTTAATGTTTATCTGGATCCCCAATGCTCGTTGTGGTAATTTAGCTGTTTAATGCCGTTAATGCTTGAATCTGGTGAGCTTTACAGCGGTTTCAATAATATAGCCCAGCAAACATATTAACATCGTAAGCCTCAGAGAACATCAAATAAATCCGCAGTATATCTTATCTTATTAAATCTTGTGATTGAAATGTGCCTACTTCTTGTTTTGTTGGATTCAAAGTTAGAGTAGTGCAATCAAGGTAGTTTTCTTGCATTAGTCAGTCAACCGATTCCGATTCCTGGGATTGTTCATAATTAGACCAGAACTTTCTAATTCACATATTTTTAGCCTGTAATCAGGATATGGGAAACTTCTATCATTAAAAAGTGGTCAGGTATTTTTATTGTTTTACAAACCAAAATCAGTGGACCCAGGCGTCAATAAAGAAATCAATATGTTTCTCTTATATAAGGTAACAATATTTTGTCAATGTATATCTTCGCTTTATATTCTCATTGGATAATGAAAAGGTACTTAAAATTTAGATGACTTGTCGAGACTCTGTTGCTGTGTATGTACACCAAAACTAACAAACAAATAGCTACGAGACTGTAATTATAATACATAACAAGAGGTATCTGCTGTAAAATCTGGTATGAGCTTAAATAAGAAGAGAGCTTTACAGCTGGATTTTGGCCGTTAACCTGGAAATTTTAATTTACAATTGAGGCATGACCAAGAGATGATTGATGGTGTCAAACAGCGAAACTAGAATATCTTGCAAAGAACAGCTTGATCATAGGCAAACTCTAACCCGCTATAGCAGAAAATATCCCCATATTTACATCTGAAGTTTATTAGGGTGCAGTTGCCAATCTGAGTCCATTTCTTTGTCTAGCCTTGTTATTTATTTGAGTAATAGGCCTATTTGCAGTCTGGATTCTATTTCTTCGCTGTCTTTTGACGCTTCTGTTTCTATTCCTCCTGCCAACATGGTTTTGCCTTTGCTGGTTATTTCCTCTGTTGCCACCCCTGACAGCGCCGTTGATCTTTCTTCTACAGCATTGAAGACCCAGACCACATACTCTCTCATTATACTCACAGATAAGAGGGGTCGTTAGCTGAACGGTTGACGACCCATCAACAACTGGACATATCTGCAACATACAAAAAAATCTTTTATATTGCTTGGTCATATTTGAGAAATCGCTATTTTATATTAAGAAAATGGATTAAATTGTGAATGTAAATATTGTGCGTTTGTGCATTCATGAAGGAACACTGATTTGCCTCACTTTTTTTCCAATTAGGAAGGAAGTTCACCCTTGAATTAGATACTTAAAGAGTATAACAACGTCGACCAGTGGTGAGCATACTTACTGGAATTAAACAGTTTCTTGATTTCTCAGCTTCTCCCAATCCACCATTGATGCAGTTAAGTCCAGAATTTGATGGAGGGGGATCGTTGCAAACTCTCACAGCTCTCTGAATTGCCTGTATTCCAGGTGTTTGACAAGTAACAGAACAAGATCCCCAGTTTGACCACGGTCCATAGCCCCCATTCTGGGCTGACACAGGAGGCCGAGTAGAGGGCAGTGGTGCTTGGTTTGGGCAAGCCTAAAAGATTATGAAAAAAAAACCAGTAAAAACTGTTCTGAAGGAGGAATACCCATTATTGTGCCCTTTGATTATGGAGATATCAATACCTTGTGTAGTGTAGTCCGAGATATAGGAACCAAGGTCAGGGAGCTTTAGACAGTGACTACCTGCAGGATAGAGGAAGGGGGACTTCTGGGATGTGCAGGGGAGATGCGCAAGAGCCACGAGGGTGACAAGGAACCACCGCGAGACTAAGCTGAGCTATTCTGTGTAATCTAAGTAATCTAATTATCAGGGAATTCCAGGTTGAAATTGCATTGTGGGACTTTGTTGAGATGGCAATTAATCCACCAAGTAAACTTGGAGAGAAGGCTGCTCGTATATAATATCTTGTTAAAATCATACATATAGTCGTGTTTCCTGCTGACCATATTAATCACTTAACATTTCACTTACCTAACCGATTGTGAAGAAAATTTCAGGTATGCTGCCACGCTGCCGCTGACATGATTGCTACATACGGGCACACTCTTAGTTTAGGATTCAGCACGTTGTTCTACCCTAAATATTCCCTTGTTTTAAACTTGTAACATTTCACATATTATTAGCAATTTTGAGAAAAATTGCAATATGCTGCCGCGCTGCCGATCTTCTGCTGACATGATTGCTACGACTGGGTACACTAGACCAAGTTTGGTCCATTTTCCTGCATTCTGAGCTGTGGCTCCCGATCCACTGGTCACGCCGCAGCGTGAACAGTGGATTGGGAGCAATAGGCATGCAGGCAATTGGATAAAACTTGTTCTAGGTTACACCCTATTTCTTTATATTCAACACGTTGTTATACCCTTGAAACTCCTTTTATTTAAACTCTTAATATTTCACTCATTAAAAGCAATTTTTAGAAGAAATGATAATATGCTGCTGCGCTGCCGTTGAAATGATCGCTACAACTGCGTACAACCTTAATTTTTGATTCACCACATTGTTCCACCCTAGAAACACCTTTTATTGAATTCTTAACATTTCACTTATTGTATGCAATTTTGAGAAATATTGCGGATATGCTGCCGCAAGACAATATCATACTAACCTCATAAAGATCTGACATTATACTTATTGAAAATTTTAAATTTGTCCTGATCTAACACTTCTGCAAGTTTACTTGGTAAATAAATTGGCAAGTCAACAAAATCCCCACAATGCAGTTTCAACCTAGAATTCCCTGAAGATTAGATTAGTAAGATTACACAGAATAGGAGTTATGTCCCCACACATATAATGCAAAAACAAAACACCTTTTAATTTCTAAATATGACCACTACAACTGGGTTCACCCGGTGAATTTTACAGAAGAAACATCAATGAAGTATAATATGTGATCAGTTTCCTGCCATCAAAAATTGTCCGTGCCATTATTTTATAGAGCAGTTACAGCTAGGCTGCTTCTGGCCTATATATCTGAAGTTAAATCTGACAAATAATGTCAGCTCAACATGCTGCCCAGGCATTTAATTCTGATGTAGCTGATACCAAAATTGTTGTTCATTACCGAATATTAAGGTTACATTACACACAAATTCTTTAATCCTATATGCAGTGAGAAAAATTACCGTTGGCACAAACCCAAATTGATTGGTCACACCCAGTCACAGAAGGAGCTAAACTTTGAAACAGCAAAAAGTTTTAGGAAGCTGATTTCACCACTCATAAGACATACAGACATAGACTACAATCGTAGTTGAGTTCAATGTGTCACTCCATCACATATCACTTCAACTTTTGAGAGGAGATTGACGCATCGAATTTTGGTTAATGGGTTCAGACTTTTCACACAAACTTTAGGTTTAGTGGTGTGTTCCTCTGTCATTGCAAACAGTCCCTGATAATATTTTCTCTCGCCAAAGAACCTGAGGATAATAAAACCCCACCCAAAGCAAAAGATTTATTGATGGGTGTGTGTCAGAGTTAGTAAGCAATATAATTTTAAATATAAGCCTGTAAATTATATCACAGATACACAGATAATTTTGATCCGCCAGTGCTGGGCGTTGATATCGGGTGATATTTATTTTAAGTTGCTCTTTTTGTCTGGTGATCTTTTATTCAGTGCTATTCAGCTCACCACACAATTTTCCTCCGAACATTAACTACAAGCATAAATTGCCTCAATGTCATGGCTAAGCTGATTGAAGCCAGGTGAACCGGAATAATACCTACCTCCCGAAGCCCCATGGTAAAACAGTGTAAAACTAAGCCAATTTTTATTGCTGTGTTAGACATGCTGCCTGCTGAATGGCGAATGTCGAATGAGCTGTCAACTCCAAAATTGAATGAAGAACGCTTTCAATTTCCACGATGACAACACTTCAAAAAAGATCAGCTGCGGCCAATTTGAACCCGCATCCAAGTCTTCAAATTCATGCCACATAGACACTTGAAACGTAGAAGCAGAATGTTAGCAGCAGACATAATCTAATCAGAGCATACCACATACTTCTGGAGTAAAATCTTATTGATCATGTCAGCTCATCATAATGCCCTGACAATTAATTATAATGCAGCTGATACACATCTTGTTGTCCCTTACCGGAGATTAACTTTACATACTCACTAAATCTGTAATCCTACAGGTAGTTGGAAAAATTACCATTGAAACAAGCATGACTTGATCGCAATCAGTGTCAGGAAGAGCTTAGCTTTAGAAGAGTAAAGAGTTTGGGGGAAGGTTTACCTCACAACCCAATAGACATATAAGCATAGACTACAATTCTACTTAGGCTCATTGTGAGACACTGGCAATAGCATTTAAACTTTCGAGTAGTGACTGAGGTTGAACCTTGATTAATGAGCTCAGATCTTTTACACAAGTTTTAGATACAGTGTGTACTTCTGTCACTGCAATCTGTCTGTGATGAAAATGGCGCACATGAGTGACACTGGTGATTCCTCTCATCTTGTGGGTTTTGTGTCAAAACTTTCCGGATAAATTTCAGTACGGGCAGGACAAACATGCCCCCCCCCCCCCCCCGGCATAGTTTGAACGCTTAGACTAGAGGGGTATTAAAACTGCACCTGAACCGGAAGATTCTTCCATTGTTGGGTACTAACATTAGTAGACAATCTAGCTAAAATATGAGCCTGCATTACTTGTAATTGCAGATAATCTTGTGTAACCATACACTGATTATCTTAATCCCCCAGTGCACTGCATGGCATGAGCTTGTATAAAGCTGAGCTCATAACTTAGCATCCCCAAATTCTCTGCACCATAAATGGGTTCATTGACGTGGCTAAGCCGGATATAATACCTACCTGTTCCCTCATGGTTAAAGAGTGTACAACTAAGCCAATTATTAACTTCCTTGCTAGGCAGGTTGATCTTAACCTTTAGAAGCCTGCGAATGTATTAAGGCATGCTTTAAGACTTATTTTGAGGCTGCTATTTTGTATCCAGCTTTAGAATCCAAATATTGAGGAAGCTATGGCCTCTCAAACTTCCAAGGTGACGGCAGTCTATCGGCAGTAAGAGTCAGCTGGGACAACGTGTGGGACGTCACAATGTGTTATACTTATCATGATATACTAATAGATGAGATGATGATCAGGGATGTAGAGGGTCTAGAACCCAGTTCCAAATTGCCAGCAGGCAACGCTGCTAACCCTGCCCTATATGTCTACAGGCTAACAGAGCTGGACCTAGTGGTGCGATGGTAAGAGGCGTTGCCTGCTGAAATGAAAGACCCAGATTCTAGTCCCACCTTGGTCTGAATTTTGACGATTATAAGTGTAATGACTCATAATAAGTATGACGCTGTTGTGGCGCTGTTGTGACGTCCCACACAGTGTGCCCGCTGACTCCCAATGCCAAGTGAAGCGGATCACCTTGGAAGTATGAGAGGCCATAACTTCCTCACTATTTGGATTCTAAAGCTGGAAATCGCTGACATCATAGAGTATAATATGGAAAATAATATGTGATACAAAATAGGAGCCTCAAACTACGTCTTTAATGAGAGTCCTCTTTGATTAACATTGATGTTACCTATCTTTGCCATCTGGGATTTGAGGGACAATTTAATTTTCACATGAAAGAGCTGCAGAAGGGAATCGCTATCAGCAAATGTTCCCTATCACAATAATGTGCTCTGTGCAAATTGCTCTTGTGACATTCGGCTCTAAGTGTGTCGGTATTTTTGTTGAAGCCATGCTGCTTTAATTGTAACTATAGTGTTGAAAAGGGTACCAGAAGGCCAATATTGAAAAAATTTGGTTCAAGCACACATGAAGGGGTGCTTAATAAAAATAGTGGGCTATACAGATGCACAGGCACACTCAGCTGTTGAACTGGCATGTGAAAAGTTAGTAAGCCCACTTGGGGAGTTTACATTTACAATTACCTCCAGTGGAACCCACCAATTCCAGAAACACCAATCACCTGGCAATCACCAAGCGCGCGAACATATTGTTCAATCTCACCATCCCGATAAAACAATGGGTTGATGGCGCTTATTAGCAAGATCGCTTTTAACTACTTGGAGTTGTGTTCATTCATCGCAAGCACATTCCATTCAATAATATGATATTAGTATCATGATAGCAGAGAAACACGGCTGAAGTTTAGAGGATTGATAAAGTAGGTAATAAAGAGGAGATCATGTGTTTATGCTCATTAATCGCACCAGCAGGGTTGATGATGTATCTCCAGACGCTGCTACCGAAATGAGCAATCCCTAGACTAGACGGAGGAAAGTAAATCTCTATACAAACTGCTAGGAATAATATAAATATAGATCATGAAAGAGGGAAAGACATTTTAATCTGAGAACAGAGATTTTAGTTTTGTTAGGATACAAGACACTGTTTTTTTCTTGATTTAATCTCGGTGTGACGGTAGAGCACATAAATCAAGGATTTTGGAGAGAGATTCAACTAGGAGAGCTATTCCAGGTGATAAAAAAGGTGCTGTTCATCTTAGGGAGATTAAGAGGCAAAACCCCAAGATTTAATTCTGTGGTCGACCTGTCCAGCTTTGACTCAGAGTGCTTAACCCCTTTCTTACTATACCACAATCTCCATTACAGACATACTCTGCTGTATCTTGATAAGAACTCAGATCTCACATTGTTCAGCCCTCCTCTCCTCTCTCCTCCCCATCTTGGAGTATTGTTCTTCTCTGTTATTAAATACTTCTGATTACAACTCTAACTTGTTAGAACTTTGCCAAAACAGGGCCATCAGGATAATATATGGTACCAACTTATTTTTTTCTATCTCAACTGGTCGTGAGATTTTGAATCTGTCCACTCTGGGTGACAGGAGGAGGGCAACTTTTGATAGGTTTGTCAATAATGCCACTCTAGGCAAGAACACCTCATTTTTCATCCTTAAACTAATCAATTCCTGCAAAATGCACAATAGAGTCTAGCGGTCAGGATGTAGAATAATTAAACCCAAATATAGGACCAAATATGGTAAAACAAGAATTTTAAACCAATTCATTTCATTTAGTAAAGCGTAATTATATATCAATCAATCACATACAGTAAAAAATTTTCTCCCAACTGATTATCATTTATGTCCATATCTATAAATATTTTTCTTTCTTTTTTGTTCCGTTTATGTATTTAAAAAGTTGTTATTTTTCTTTGTTTATGACATACTTATACATATGAAAACCTCAATAAAAACATGATAATAATAATACTAAGGATGAACAACTCCTGGTTATTGTAAATCTGAAATACATTTGGCTTTGCATGCCTTAGTTCTCCGTCAGCGCCAGTTTTAATGAGGGTCACTCTTGCCCTAAACCATACTAAGGGTAGGTATCATGGTTTTCTTTCAAACCTAAGTTATAAAGAGATGCAACTCCTGCTCGTTTTAAATCTGAAATTCATTTGGGTCTGCGAGCCTTCATTCTCAGTCAAGGCCAGTTTTAACGACAGTCACTCTTGCACTGAAAAATACCAAAGTTGTATTTCACGTTTTTTTTTTCAAACCTACTTCATAAGAAGTAGCAACTCCTGCTCGTTTTAAATCTGAAATCCGTTTGGCTCTGCGGGCCATTGTTCTCCGTCAGCGCCTGTTTGAACGAGGATCACTCTTGCACTGAAACATACCAAGGGCGAGCATCATGGTATTTTCTCAAGCCTACCTTATAAGGAGGAACAGCTCCTGCTCATTTTCAATCTGGAATCCGTTTGGCTCTGCCGGACTTCGCTCTCAGTCACCACTAGTTTTGACGGGGGACACTCTTGCTGTAGACCATACCGAGCGTGGGTATCACGGATTCTTTACAAACCAACCTTATAAGGGAGAGCAACTGCTGCTTATTTTAAGTCAGAAATCCGTTTGGGTTTGCAGGCCTTCATTCCCCGTCAGCGCCAGTTTTAACCAGGGTCACTCTTGCACTAAACGATACCAAGGTTGGATATCACATTTTTTTTCAACCCTACCCCATAAGGAGGAACAACTCCTGCTCGTTTTACATCTGAAATCTGTTTGGCTCTGCCGGCCTTCGTTCTTTGTCAGTGCCAGTTTTTACGAGGTCATTCTTGCACTAAAACATACCAAGGGTGGGTATGACGGGTTTTTTTCAAACCTACCTCATAAGAAGGAGCAACTCCTACTCGTTTTAAATCTTATTCATTTGGCTCTGCGGGCCTATACCAAGGGTGGGTATCACTCTTTTTTTTTCAAATTCACCTCATAAGGGGAAGCAACTCCTGCTCGTATTAAATCTGAAAGCCGTTTGACTCTGCGTGCATTCGTTCTCATTCAGCGCCTGTTTTAACAAAGGTCACTCTTGCACCGAAACATACCAGGGGTCGGTATCACGCTTTTTTTTCAAACCAAGGTCATAAAGAGGAGCAACTCCTGCGGATTTTAAATCTAATCTATTTGGCTCTGCGGGCCTTCGTTCTCCGTCAGCGTCAGTTTTAAAGCGGGTTACTCTTGCACTAAAACATACCAAGGTCGGGTATCCTGATTTTTTTTGCAAACCTACTTCATAAAGAGAAGCAACTCTTTCTCATTTGAAATATGAAATCCGTTTGGCTCTGCAGGCCTCGGTTCTCAATCAGCGCCAGTTTTAACGAGAGTAACTCTTGCACTAAAACATACCAAAGGTTTGCATCACGGTTTTTTTTCAAACCTACCTCATATGGGGGAGGAACTCCTGCTCATTTTATATCTGAAATCCGCTTGGCTCTCCGGGCCTTCGTTCTCCGTAAGCGTCAGTTTTAACGCGGGTTACTCTTGCACATAAACATACCAAGGTCGGGTATCCTGGTTTTTTTCAAACCTACTTCATAAAGAGAAGCAACTCCTTCTCATTTGAAATCTGAAATCCGTTTGGCTCTGCGGGCCTCGGTTCTCCATCAGAGCCAGTTTTAACGAGGGTAACTCTTGCACTAAAACATACCAAAGGTGAGTATAATGATTTTTTTAAACCTAAGTAATAAAGAGATACAACTCCTGCTCGTTTTAAATCTGAAATCCGTTTGGCTGTGCAGGCCTTTGTTCTCCGTCAGCGCCAGTTTTAACAATGGGCACTCTTGCGCTGAAACATACCAATGGTGGGTATCACGTTTTTCTTTCAAGCCTACCGCATAAAGAGAAGCAACTTCTGCTCATTTTAAATCTGAAATCCGTATGGCTCTGCAGGCCTTCGTGCTCCGTCAGAAATCTGTATGGCTCTGCGGGCCTTCGTTCTCTGTCAGCGCCAGTTTTAACGAGGGTCACTCTTGCACTGAGACATACCAACGATGGGTATCACTGTTTTTTTCAAACCTACCTCAAAAGAAGGAGCAACTCCCGCTAATATTAAATTTGAAATCCGTTTGGCTCTGCGAACCTCCGTTTTCCGTCAGCGCCAGTTTTAACGAGGATCACTCTTGCACTACAACATACCAAAGGCGGGTATAACAGTTTTTTTTCAAACATATTTTATAAAGAGTACCAACTCCTGCTCATTTTAAATCTTAAATCCGTTTGACTCTGCGGGCCTTCGTTCTCCGTCAGCGCCAGTTTTAACGGGGGTCACTCTTGCAATGAAACATATTACCGGTGGGTATCACTTGTTTCTTTCAAACCTACCTCATAAGGAGGAGCAACTCCTTCTCTTTAGAAATCTGAAACCCGTTTGGGTCTGCAGGCCTTCGTTCTCAATCAGTGCCAGTTTTATCAGGGATCACTTGTGCACTAAAAAATACCAACGGCGGGTATCACGGTTTTTTTCAAAGCTACCTCATATGGAGGGGCAACTCCTGCTCATTTTTAGTCTGAAATCCGTTTGGCTCTGCGGGCCTTCGTTCTCCGTCAGCGCCAGATTTAACGAAGATCACTCTTGCACTAAAACATACAAAGACCAGGTATCACAGTTTTCAAACCTACCTCATAAGGAGTAGGAGTTCCTGCTCGTTTAAATCTGAAATCCTTTCGGCTCTGCAGGCCTTCGTTCTCCGTCGGCGCAAGTTTGAACAAGGGTCACTCTTGCACTTAAACATACCAAGGGTGGGTATGACAGTTTTTTTTTAAACCTACCTCATAAGAAGAAGCAACTCCTGCTCATTTTAAATCTGAAATCCGTTTGGCTCTGCTGGCCTTTGTTCTCCGTCAGCGCCAGTTTTAACGAGGGTCACTTTTGCACTAAAACATGCAAAGGGTGGGTATCACGCTTTCTTTTCAAACTTACATCATAAGGAGGAGTGATTCATTGTCGTCTCAGGAGGAAGAACAACTCCCGCTTATTTTAAATCTGAAACCCGTTTCGCTCTGCAGGCAATCGATCTCAGTCAGCGCCAGTTTTAAAGAGGATCACTCTTGCACTGCAACATACCAACGGTGGTAATAAGGTTTTTATTTCAAATCTACTTCATAAGGTAATGTCAAAGACCGATCCGAATATCAACATATCATATACCGTTGGAAAGCTGACGAGCTACTGAAAATGAATACCGGAACAAAAACTTGATTAGCTGACGTTGTGTCATTAAAGGGAGGAAATGAGGCAGAAAATGCTGTTTTTGTCAAAACAGATGGAGGAGTCGAATTAATTGCAATAAATTTCAAAACAGGTGGAATGTATACTAAGGGATTGAGTTCATAGTAAAATTTAATTTTCTTTGATATATGACTAGTCTAAGCTGACTTTTTATGTCACGCCATACAACGCATTTTTTTTTTTTTTCTGAAGCCGTGAAAATATGTGAAAAGCCAATCATTAATTCAGAACAGATCATAGGCTCAAAACAAAATTAATTATGATTTTCCCTTAGAGTACACTTCAAATGTCATACATATTGACATTCACCAAATTAGCTTGCATATTGCGAAAACAGTAGACTCTCGAGTACACCTGATATTTTTCGCAACTTTTGCATAACGTCAAATGTGCTGTCCAAATGACCATTATTGTGGCCAAACAAAGATTTTTTGAAAGTTCTCACATACGAAGTCGCTTTTATTACCCATGGTGCACGCAGGAAATGCCAACAGATTTTGTCACTGCATCTTCGTTTTTCTTGAATTTAACACAAAAGAATGGCCAAAAACACCTCAAAAGTCCCAAAAAATAGCTGTTTTTTGGCATTCTTTTGCGTTAAATTCAAGAAAAACAAAGATACAGGGAAAAAATCTTTTGGTATTTCCTGTGTGCACCATGGCTAATGAAAGCGGCTTCGTATGTGAGAACTTTCAAAAAAACATTTGATGTTATGCAAAAGTTGCAAAAAATATTAGCTGTATTCGAGAGTCTACTGTTTTCGCAATATGCAAGCTAATTTGTTGAAAGTTAATAGGTATGACATTTGAAGTGTACTCTTACGGAAAATCATAATTAATTTTGTTTCGAGCCTATGATCTGTTCTGAATTAATGATTGAAATTTCACATATTTTCGCGGCTTCACAAAAAAAAAATGCATTGTATGGCGTGACGTAAAAAGTCAGTTTAGACTAGTCATATATCAAAGAAAATCAAATTTTACGATGAACGCAATCTCTAAGTATGCATTCCACCTGGTTTGAAATTCCTTGCATTTAATTTGACTCCTCCATCTGCTTTGACAAAAACAACGTTTTCTGCCTCATTTCCTCCCTTTAATGACACAACGTCAGCTAATCAATTTTTTGTTCAAGTATTCATTTTCAGTAGCTCGGCAGCTTTCCAACGGTATATGATATGTTGCTATTCGGATCGGTCTTTGACATTACCATAAGGAGGAGCAACTCCTTCTCGTTTTTATTCTGAAATCCATTTGGCTCTGCGGGCCTTCGTTCTCCGTCAGCGCCAGTTTTAACAAAGGTCACTCTTGCACTAAAACCTACCAAGGGCAGGTATCACGTTTTTTTGCAAACCTACCTCATAAGGAGAAGGAGTTCCTGCTTATTTTTAATCTGAAATCTGTTTGGCTCTGCAGGCCTTCGTTCTCCGTCGGCGCCAGTTTGAACGAGGGTCACTCTTGCACTTAACCATACCCAGGGTGGGTATCACGGTTTTTTTTCAAATCTACCTCAGAAGGAAGAACAACTCCCGCTTATTTTAAATCTGAAATCCGTTTGGCTCTGCAGGCAATCATTCTCCGTCAGCACCAGTTTTAACAAGGATCACTCGTGTACTAAAACATACCAAGGGCTGGTATCACGTTTTTTTTCAAAGCTACCTCATAAGGAGGAGCAACTCCTGCTCATTTTAAATCTGAAACCTGTTTCGCTCAGGGGCCTTAGGTCTTCGTCAGCGCCAGATTTAACGAGGACCACTCTTGCACTAAAACATACCAAGAGCAGGTATCACGGTTTCTTTTCGAACCTACCTGGGCTTAAAGAGGATCACTTTTGCACGGAAGCAAATCAAAGGTGGGTATCACGTTGTGTTTTCAAACCTACCTCATAAGCAGAAGCAACTCCTGCTCGCTTTTAAATCTAAAATCCGTTTGACTCTGCGGGCCTCCGTTCTCCGTCAGCGCCAGTTTTAACGAGGGTCACTCTTGCACTGGAACATACCAACGGTGGGTATCACGGTTTTTTCAAAGCTTCCTCATATGGAGGGGCAACTCCTGCTCATTTTCAGTCTGAAATCCGTTTGGCTCTGCGGGCCTTCGTTCTCCGTCAGCGCCAGATTTAACGAAGATCACTCTTGCACTAAAACATACCAAGAGCAGGTATCACGGTTTCTTTTCAAACTAAATTTCATAAGGAGTAGCAACTCCTGCTCATTTTAAATATGAAATCGTTTGGCTCTGGCAGCCTTCGTTCTCCGTCATCGCCAGTTTTAACATAGATCACTCTTGTACTAAAACATACCAATGACAGGTATCACAGTTTTTTTCAAAGCTACCTCATAAGGAGAAGAACCTCCTGCTTATTTTAAATCTGAAATCCGATTGGCTCTGCGGGCCTTCGTTCTCTGTCATCGCCAGTTTTAATGAAGATCACTCTTGCACTAAAACATACCAAGGGCAGGTATCACGGTTTCTTTCAAAGCTACCTCATAAGGAGTAGGAGTTTCTGCTTGTTTTAAATCTGAAATCTTTTCGGCTCTGCGGGGCTTCGTTCTCTGTCAGCGCCTGTTTTAATGAGGGTCACTCTTGCACTGAAACAAACCAAAACTTGTTATCAGGGGTTTGTTTCAAACCTACCTCATAAGGAGGAGCAACTCTTGCTCATTTGAAATCTGAAATCCGTTTGGCTCTACAGGCAATCGATCTCAGTCAGCGCCAGTTTTAAAGAGGATCACTCTTGCACTGCAACATACCAACGGTGGTAATCACGTTTTATTTCAAGTCTTCCTCATAAGGAGGAGCAACTCCTGATCATTTTAAATCTGAAACCATTTGACTCTGCGGGCCTCCGTTCTCCGTCAGCGCCAGTTTTAACGAGGGTCACTCTTGCTCGGAAGCAAATCAAAGGTGGGTATCACGGTTTTTTCCAAACCAACCTCATAAGGAGGAGCAACTCCTTCTCATTTGAAATCTAAAATCCGTTGGGCTCTGCAGGCCTTACTTCTCCATCAGCGCCGGCTTTAACGAGGGTCACTCTTGCACTGAAACATACCATGGGTGGGTATCACGTTTTGTTTTCAAACCTACCTCATAAGCAGAAGCAACTCCTGCTTGATTTAAATCTGAAATTCATCTGGCTCTGCGGGCCTTCGTTCGCAGTCAGCGCCTGCTTTACCGAGGGTCACACTTGCACTAAACCATCCCAAGGGTGGATATCACATTTTTTTCAAACCTACCTCATAAGGAGAAGCAACTCCTGCTCTTTTTAAATCTGAAATCTGTTTGGCTCTGCGGGCACTCAGTCTCCATCAGCGCCAATTCTAACATGGGTCACTATTGCACTAAAACATACCAAGGATGGGTATCACAATTTTTTTTCAAACCTCCTCATAATCAAATCAGCAACTTCAATTAAACTTTTAGGCATGATCATGGACCAGCATCTGTTATTGAAAACCTGTGTTCCCTGGTATTAAAAAAGTTTTATTCTGTCTCACTAAAATTCAAAATTTGTCAATCCTTCACATCTGCTCCAAGCTTATAAATCGTAATATATACTTTTATTGTCAGCAACAATTCATTATTACAAATGTTTTTCATGATGTGACATAAATGGCATAAAAAGAAAAATGATACAAACAAAGATTTAACAAAAAATAAGACTATGCCAATAAACTGAAAAAATGTTGCATAGCCTTTTCTTAAACATATTCAAAGTAAGATCATTCTCAATGAAGAGGGTAAAATATCAATGTTTGTTGCTACTTTTTGGTTTACGTTGTCTAATGGAGGTTTAAGTAAGTGTGTATCTCCTCTTGGAAATCGGTGTGGTGTGGTAACAAAAAAATCAGAGATGTATGGGAGTGATAAATTATTCAGAGCCTTAAATCCCGTAATGCAAATAAAATAATTGCTCAGTATTGGAAGGGGTAAAATTTTAAGTGATGTACATAGGTCATTAGTAGGTGACAAATAAATAGGTATATGTTGAACATTGGCCACAATTCTCAGGGCTCTTTTTTGCTGAGTGAAAATTGGGTTTGTGATATTTGATGCACATAAGTTGTAATATATATGGATACCATAAATGAGATAACAGCGAATAAATTGAAAATAAAATTGTTTAGCAGAATGCTTGGTCAAGTAGGGTCTGCATAGCTTAAGTATTTTGTATTTTTTGACACCTTATCCAAAACAGTCTCACAATGACCATTCAATGAAATTGAGACAGATATCTTAAAGCCAAGAAGTTCAGTTTCATGCCTTTGAAATATTT
This sequence comes from Membranipora membranacea, assembly GCA_914767715.1. Classification (NCBI taxonomy): domain Eukaryota; kingdom Metazoa; phylum Bryozoa; class Gymnolaemata; order Cheilostomatida; family Membraniporidae; genus Membranipora; species Membranipora membranacea. The sequence goes on from OU612071.1 coordinate 20,079,029, forward strand.
GGTTATTGTCAATTTTTAAATTTAATGATGAATCCTCCCCAAAAGAACTTAAAAAGTGTGATTTTTTATAATTTATTGTCATGTGATTATTTTTGCACCACTTGTTGATTGAAACCAAATCTCGATTACAAATTTAAACTAACGTAGAGGGAAAAGAATGGCTCGCTACAAAAACAGTGTCATCAGCACATGCATAAGAGTTCGAGGAGAGAGGTAGATTTAGTAGGTCATTTATATAAATCTGAATCTGAATAAATCAAATGCCTTGCAGAAATCAATAAACAGAAAAATTCTCTTCCTTTGTTTGAGTTTCTAAGCAGGATAGTCAGAGATAATTTTGTGAACGGCGTCTCTGCATCAATGTGCAGTGCGAAAACCCGACTGCGATGAAGATATTAGATGGTTTTCATTTAAAAATATCTGAATATTAATATTTAAATGTTTTTCAAATATCTTCGAAAGAACGGTTAAAACTGATATAGATCTATACTTTCCTGTGTCATCTTTAGACCCTGACTTAAAAATAGGGATTACACCAGCAATTCTCCAGACTTGGCTGGTTGGTTGGTGCATATGTGATCAATGATAGATTCAGAATGTTCTGCAATTCTTGTAAAATCCTTTATTAGTTGTGTAAGTCCGAGTGGATTTATGACATTTCTTAACCCTGACCAATGTGCTGTTATGACTGAGGACAACATTAAAATCACCCAAAATGATTACTTCCCTGCAAATTGATACAATGTTCTCAATGTAATGAGTGAAGACATGGTTCCAATCAACAAGTGCACTAGTTGGGCGATAAACGAAGCATGTTAAATAAGATCGCGAGTGGGTTTGGGAGATGTAAGATCTTTTTAACTTCATCAATTTTGCTTGTAAGCCCTCTAATATTTAGATGAGCTATTTTCATGCCTTGAGTAAAATAGATATTTTCAGTTGAAATTTCTGATGGGTGGCAATATATGAATAAAGATTTGAGTGGTATACCATTGTTTATAGCGTTTTTCATGTCGGTTTGTGATGAGAATTTTACCTTCTCAGTGCGCAAGGCCTTACCACCTTTTGAGAGTCTCTCAATAGTGGCCTCCAGATAAACTGCTTTGACATCTCGCTTGATATCATTGTTACTGCCTTCTTTAGGGACATTGTACATCATGGCACAGTTTAAATTCTGAGTTTTGGGGTCTTGTGGTCTCCTTGCAGTCGATCCACCAAAGAGGAGACAATTCCATTCCGTTACAATTTTTATAGCTGCAGCAGTATCTCTAAATTGAATCGCCAGTTTTCGATGATCTGACTTAAACTTATATGGCGTTATTTTTTCTACAATCACTAGACCATAATGTTTACAGATCTCTTGTCGAGTAATATCTTGGTTGTAATTTAAATGGAAAGCTGAGTCTTTCTAAATATTAACTATAATGTTTCTTTCAGGTGCAAATGGTTCTCTATGCGTTGACTGTGGATGGTCTGAGCTGCGTTGGTCCTTACTGGATGATTTGAGTTTTGACTTTCTGCTGTGAAGGGTATTATTGTTGTTTGGTGTTCCACTATGGTGTGGTGAATGGGAAGGCCGGCCGTATGATTTTGAATTTAATCATTTACAATCATGACAGAACCATCATAATTGGTTTTCTGTCTACGCATCAAACTCTGTTATAATACATTTTCCTAACTTATACTCAGTGGTTTTGCTAGCCTTTGGTTGAATTTATCTGATTTGGGATTTGTGTGGTCTTGTTTGCTAGGAGTGACACAATCAGGAGTAAAAACATATAAAATTGTTTGCGTATTATCTCCGTGCAATATTATCTCTGTCGCATTTAATCGCCCAATGTGAAAAAAGAGAATAACTCCCAATAGATGTTTAGAAAAATCCGTCAGTGAAACCATTGGGCATACAGCAACGCAGAGTACCAGCTGTAGTAAAATATATTCCTGAAAAGTGACAACTACAGTCATTGGGCTGAAAATTTAATGGATAAATAATCTATCACAGTGTTTGAATGTCAGAATGTCAGAATATCAGTTTGCAAATTGTCTGAATACAAATCTTTTAAATGGAGCGCCGAACACAAAACCAAAACTGACAATATCTACATAGCAATAATTTACATTATAACATTGTGGGGCCTTTATAAAAAACATTTTTGTCATCGCATCATGTGATATATATATATATATCTGTTCCCTAGTCCATCCATTTGAATTTATCCTTCTATTTTCGGTGTGGTTTTGTAAACTTGCATTTTTCTTGCGGCAGTGATTTATGACATGAAATCAACATATTCCGTTCTTATCCGTTATATATATATATATTCTTTTTAACTGCAACAACCATCATCCGAAGATGTTCTCCCTGATGTGCAAAGAAACCAAAGAGAAACAATCAAAATTTATCAAGGGAATAAAACTCAATTCAATGAAAACAGATGTTTTGACAATGCAAATTTAAATGTACGTAGAGTTGTTGATGAACGAAGATGTTGATGAAGGTTGTTGAAAGGAGTAGTCATATGAATCAAAAAGAAGTTTTTGGGTCTAGGTAAGATGTGGGTATCACGAAAACAAAAGAGATGTCCAGTGCATGAAATAACTGTTACTTCCTTAATGGATCTCGTCTGTGTTACGACGCTTGCAGTTTGTTCTGGTGAGCGCTATACAACCTGGAGGTCAGTTTGTACATCTGTTTAAACATCTACATGTATATTCTGGTATCTGTGGAACCTGAATCACAGCATCACTTGATTTCCTTTTTTTGGATCTGACAGGTGACCTGACCCTTTCAATATGATCTAAAATAGATTTGTCCTTGAAACTCAACAGTCTGCTGTGGGGGACACATTACAATAGGGGGGGGGGCAGTTTACAATAGGCCTGTTGCTAATTCTTAACTAAAGTTGTAAAAAGTTGTTATCAACGGTCAGACAAACCTGATATAAGTTCAGTGACAGGGGAAACCAGTAAAAAAACTCACAGTTTCCATTTATGGAGATTTTGAATTACTTGAACAGGAGCTAGACAACTCAAAGGACCATAAGCATTACCAGGAAAACGGTAACAGCTGTCAGCAGCTGCAGTGTGTGTCTCTCTCCATTATCATCACAGCTGGAAGAATAGTCTGCTCCTGAAATAAGGGTACAACATAAGAGATCCAGAAAAATCTGGCATACAGGAAAGTATTCATTGTTGCAAATTAAACAGTTCTAGTTTCGAGCCCTGGGAAGCTGCAGGGTGCGCCTGAAGGGCTCCAGCCCTTCGGGGCATACCCTGGTTTCGAGCCCTGGGAAGTTAGGTGCACCAGAAGGGCACCAGCTCTTCAGGGCGTGCCCTGGTTTCGATTCGCGCAAAGCTGGGTTCGCCAGAAGTGCCCCAGCACTTCGGGGCATGCCTTGGATTTGAGGCGGAGACCTCCCCCTGCTGCTTCTTTAGTCCCTGGATTTTAGGCGGAGACTTTCCCCCTGCTGGTTCTTTAGTCCCTGGATTCGAGGCGGAGAATTTCCCCTTGGGGGGATTTGTCAATAGGGATGAACCCACATTGATAAACAGGCATATCATCTGATGGAGGAAGAAGGAACATTTTTAGCCCTTTAAAACTGATGCTGACGGAAAACGAAGGCCCGCTGAGCCAAAGGGATTTCACATTTGAGACCAGCAGGAGTTGCTCCTCTTTATGAAGTAGGTTTGAAAAGAGACCGTGATACCCACCCTTGGAATGTTTCAGTGCAAAATTGACCCTCGTAAAAACTGGCGCTGACGGAGAACGAAGGCCCGCAGAGCCAAACATATTTCAGATTGGAGACGAGCAGGAGTTCCTCCTCCTTATGAGGTAAGTTTGAAAAGAAAGCGTGATACCCACCCTTGGTACATTTTAGTGCAAGAGTTACCCTCGTTAAAACTGGCGCTGACGAAGGACGAAGGCCTGCAGAGCTAAAATGAGACCAGATTTGAGACGCCCATGAATCACTCCTTCTTATGATGTAAGTTTGAAAAGAAAGCGTGATACCCACCCTTTGTATGTTTTAGTGCAAAAGTGACCCTCGTTAAAACTGGCGCTGACGGAGAACAAAGGCCAGCAGAGCCAAACGGATTTCAGATTTAAAATGAGCAGGAGTTGCTCTTCTTATGAGGTAGGTTGGAAAATAAACCATGATACCCACCTTTGGTATATTTTAGTGCAATAGTTACCCTCGTTAAAACTGGCGCTGATGGAGAAGGAAAGCCTGCAGAGCCAAAAGGATTTCAGATTTCAAATGAGAAGGAGTGGTTTCTCCTTATGAGGTAGGTTTGAAAAAAAAACGTGATACCAGCCCTTGGTATGTTTTAGTACACGGTTGATCCTTGTTAAAACTGGTGCTGATGGAGATTGATTGCCTGCAGAGCCAAACAAATTCCAGATTTCAAATGAGCAAGAGTTGCTTCTCCGAATGAGGTAGGTTTGAAACAAACCCCTGATAACCAATTTTGGTATGTTTCAGTGCAAGAATGATTCTCGTTAAAACAGGCGCTGACGGAGAACGAAGGCCCGCAGAGCCGAAATGATTTCAGATTTTATTGAGCAGGAACTCCTACTCATTATGAGGTAGGTTTGAAAAAAAACCGTGATACCTGCCCTTGGTATATTTTAGTGCAAGAGTGATCATCGTTAAAACTGGCACTGACGGAGAACGAAGGTCCGCAGAACCATACGGATTTCAGATTTCAAATGAGCAGGAGTTGGTACTCCTTATGAGGTAGGCTTGAAAAAGAACCCTTATACCCGCCTTTGGTATGTAATAGTGCAAGAGTGATCCTTGTTATAACTGGCGTTGACTGAGAGCGAAGGCCCCAAGAGCAAAACGGATTTCAGATTTAAAATAAGCAGGAGTTGCGCTTCCTCATGAGGTAGGTTTGAAAAAATACCGTGATACCCTCCCTTGGTATGTTTTAGTGCACGAGTGATCTTTGTTAAAACTGGCGGTGACGGAGAAGGGAGGCCCGCAGAGACAAACAAATTTCTGATTTAAAACAAGCAGGAGTTGATCTCCCTTTGAGGTAGGTTTGAAAAAAAAAACATGATACCCAACCTTGGTAGGTTCCAGTGCAAGAGTGACCCTCGTTAAAACTGGCGCTGACTGAGATCGAAGGCCTGCAGAGCCAAACAGATTTAAAACAAGCATGAACTCCTACTCCCTATGAGGTAGCTTTGAAAAATCTGAAGTCGAAAAAGTGACACCTGCCATCCTGGCTTCTCATTGGTCCAAAATCTGAAGTGACACCTGCAATCCTAGCTTCTCATTGGTCCAAATTCTTAAGTCGAAAAAAGTGACACCTGCCATTCTGGCTCCTCTTTGGTAGAATATCTGAAGCCGAGAAAATGACACCTGCCATCCTGGCTTCTTATTGGTTGAAAATCTGAAGTCAAAAAAGTGACACCTGCCTTTCTGACTTCTCGTTCGTCGAAAATCTGAAGTTGAAAAGTGACACCTGTCACTCTAACTCCTTATTTGACCACAATCTGACGATGCAAAAGTGACACCTGCCATCCTGGCTTCTCATTGGTCCAAAATCTGAAGTCAAAAAAGTGACACCTGCCATCCTGGCTTCTCTCTGGTCGAAAAATTTAAAGTTGGAAAAGTGACACTTGCCACCCTGGCTTCTCATTGGTTAAAATTCTGAAGTGACACCCGCCATCCTAGCTCCTCATTGGACTAAAATCTGAAAAAGTGACACCTGCCATCCTGGCTTCTCATTTGTCATTAATCTCAATATGTTAAAGTGACATTTGCCTTTCAGACATCTCATTGGTCGAAGATCTGAAGTTGAAAAAGTGACACATGTCACTTTAACTACTTATTTGACCACAATCTGAGGACGCAAAACTGAAACCTGCCATCCCGGCTTCTCAGTGGTTACAAATCTGAAGTTTAAAAAGTGACCCCTGCCATCCAGATTGTGGACAAATGAGAAGGTAGAGTGACAGGTGTCACTTTTTCAACATCAGATTTTCGACCAATGAGTACCCAGGATGGCAGGTGTCACTTTTCGGACTTCAGATTTTTGTCCGATGAGAAGCCAGGATGGCAGGTCTCACTTTATAGCCTTCACTTTTTTGACCAATGAGAAGCAAGGATGGTAGCTGTCACTTTATCGCCTTCACATTTTGGACCGGTGAGAAGCAAGGATGGCAGGTGTCACTTTTCCTCTCTCAGTTTGCTAACTGTAAAATACCTGTACGAGTTTTGATTAATAAGTATCACAACATCTTATATGGTATGGTGGTTAGAGTGTTGGGCACTTTGCCAGTTGATGGGTCCTCGGTTCAAGCCCAACCTGATGTATTTCTTTTCTCTTCAAAATCGCTAACAGTTAAAAACCTGTCCAAGTTTTGAATGTGGGTTATCACAACATCTAATATGGTGTGGTGGTTAGAGTGTTGGACACTGTACCACACCTTGGGTGCTTGGTTCAAGCCCAACCTAACATATTACTATTCTCTCTTGAATCGCTAGAAGCTTCAAACCTGTCCAAGTTTCGAACCATGCTTATCACAAAGTCTGATATGGTGTGGTGGTTAGAGTGTTGGACACTTGGTTGGTAAAAATGTTTACCTGGGTTCAATCCCCGGCTGCGACATTATAGCAGTATTAGGCTCTGTAATACGGAATATTTTGTTGCAGAGTAATAGTTATACTTATACTAAAATTTGCAAAATTCTGGTTTTGTTTTGATTTTGTTTTTGAAGTCCCTGTTCCTACTTCACCTGCTCCCACTGCTGGTCGGGTCTTCTCTGCCTGCTCTACTGATTCCATCCGTTTCGGACTGCTGTTGGGTCTCGATCAAACGCTCTCCTGCTGCTTGTTGTCCATCCACAACTACCATCCGCCCATATGGCCGGTGTGTCCACCCATTCAGTTTTCTCCTTATTCATAGCTAAATCCCTATCTTGTCAATTAGACTTAAAATAAATTTACTGAACACAACGAGCCCCCAACTCCTGTCGCTGACAACACCAGTCCAAGTTGCTAACCACCAGGCGTTTCAGACCGTCTTGAACATAGCAAGCATGATAGTCCATCTGATAACTGATATTTTCTACTCCAATAAAAGAACTAAGTGTTTTTTCGGTTGGGAGGTCTAGACTGACAAAGGACAGGTCATTTTCATCAAAAGAGCGGGTTGTGTTCACTCGGTTTTATGCCTGCTGAAACTTGGCAAAACATGTATGGTTTAACAAATTAATTTCATTACGCAAGAGAGCCTCATTTCCACACTGCCATGTTTGGTGTTACAGCTGATGGACAGAAATTGGCGACTATCTTGCCTAAGATGGAATTCTTTTTGGCACGAAGAGCAGTCATCAATTATTTGTCATCTATATTGATTTGTTATCATTATTGTAATACAATATAGGATTAAATTGTTTGTTTAAAACTTCAATTACAATAATACATAATGATGAGACAATGCCATGCTATGTCTCACATAATGTTGCAGGCTTTAAAATGACATGAGAACAACATCAGATCAGATATAGATTTAGGGAATCTCTCCAATATACAAGAGTTGCCTTCTCATTTTTGTAAAGAAGACAATCTCTCACAATTGCAGAAGTAATGGTCTCAATATTGTGCATCTTTGCTGAAGTGGGTTTCCTCTTTACAAGTATTCTCAATTTCTGCAAGCTCCTCTGTTCCTACCAAACATAAAAACATAGATTTTAAATGTGTGTAGTACTACCACCCATGACTTCATATTTTTTACAAACACGTAACAGCTAAACCTAGAATAACATAATTTTCTGGTAAATACATCGTCGATGTTTAATTGTTACATAAGGCAAGAAGGATGGGATATACCGCTCTCCCTGCAGTAGGGGACAGCGGGACTTTACCAACATGGAGCAGAAGGAACCATTATGGACATAAAAATAGTTATCTGTCAAAACTATGCAAGCACTCAGCACAGAAATAAGAAAATACCAAAACTGCCATTTTAGGTTACCGCATATGCCATTTAATCCCAACTAGAATTTTTAACAGCTGGTAAAAATGAAATGCATGGTTAATGGCATCTACTGTTAGGGTAAAATGTTGACTAAAATCTTTTTAAGAATCATTACAGCGACAATACTATATATAACAATATATAGGGGTGTTTCTATTTTAGAAATGACGAATAAAGAACACTATGGTTATTTTGATCTTAATTTCTGTTACTTCCAATATTTGACATTGTCAGCCTTTTGACAGTTTCAATTGATAATTCATCCATCTTCAAATAAAAATTTCTTTAATTATATCTAGCTGAGCAACTTCTTCGTTTTAACGGTTTTATGAGTATGATTGTTTCCGTTCATCGCACATTGTCAACCTCAAAGCCAATGTCATTCATTGTCATCTTGCTCTAAAGTATTTCTCAACTTGCTGACAATCACTATGATTCCATGTTGCGCTTGCACACAATGCCTTCAAAGGGATGACACGCGGGAGACCGGGATTCAAGTCCCTGCCGCGGCAGATGTTTTTCATGTTTTTTCCATCATGGGAATGGGCAATGGAATGGGCATGGAACCATAGTGATAGTGTTAAAGTTGGTTGTATGACAAATTCATGTGTAACTTAAAATGGGGCAATCTCAGTCGAAATCATTTCAAAGTTGGTAATAAATTTTAATGTAAGTACCATATTTTTTTTCAATCGAACATTATCAACAAAGAAGGTGAAAATCAAACTTCAATGTTTGATTATAATAAGGCCTACACATTCGACACCGAAGCTAGTCTGGTCAATAAAACAGGACTTCGAATTTGACATCTAACCACTGTTATGTTGCTGTGAAATAAGCAGTCTACAAAAGTATCTATAACTAGAACAAGTTTGTTCGCTCTGTGGTTGTGTAGTGATAATACAAAGGTCGCCTTTTGGCGCGGCGCCTTGATACAAAGCTATATAGTTATCCCTCCAACTCCATAGAATGAACAATCTTGTTCTTATCTATACAATCTACAGTTTATCTTAAAATGAGAACAAGGAGATAAGTTGATGGGACGATAATATCTAAAAATCTATAACCTTTGAAATTAAATTAAATTAAATTTGGGGCTATAATATACACCGTTGGTAAGTCATATTTAATTAAAAGAAATTTCATTTCTCAGCGAAGAGGATTTATATGGGAAGGTGCAAACGCACATGCCTATTAGTCTGCCTGACATCTAACACAAATTGGCCACTTTTGGTCACCGCAATCTGGCTGTGTGAAAAATCTGGCCATACCAGAGCATACTGCAACGATTCAAACATTTTCAGCAACATTGCAATGGTCATATGCCGATCACAACAACTAGGTAGGTATGTTTATTTACACATCTCATCACTTCCTCCTTGGAGTTCATTGATTTAACGCTCCCACAAAGTTTGATAAACGCAACCATATCACCATCAGCCGAGGAGCTGACAATGCCTTGCTGTCTGCTCCTTCGCTGAAGGTGATAGGATTATTCACCCAACTGTGTAATAACTAGCAAGTCCCCCTGTGACTAGCTAAAACTAATCTATAATTTAACTTTGTTATTTCAACATACTGTGTGACCTAGGATAAGCATATAACTCTTTGATATCATTCCAATCTTTTCATTTGTCAGACTGCCCACCCTAGCTAAACAAAAATTAATAAGTAGAAGATGAATGTGCGCAAGGACCCTGGTGTCTCTAGAGTTGTCATCTCATATTTACTCAAAAAAATAACTTCTAGCATGTTACCAGTTTTTCTTGATTTGTACCCAGATGCAGTATTTTACTTGTTGTGCTCAGTCTTTGTTTTTTAGCTTTTATTGCACTAAATTAATATACTAAGATGGTTATATAAAAAATAATAATTGGTTGTAAAAGACAAAGGGACAACCAGATAGCCAGTCAAAGGCTAGTGTGAAGGCTGCCCAGCCCAAGTTTTCCTCTCCTACCGCACGACCCACCGAAAAGGCGGGGAAGCATGCCAAACCGGAGCCGGCCTAGGCCGCCGCCCACAGCCGTCCAGCAAGACCTGCCACGGCAACAGGCAGAGAAGCGGCCCCTCATCCCAATACGTACCTGTTGTATAGTTCTATACCACTACACAACAAAGACCTTTCACCTCTATTGTTGTTGGTTTTAATTGGTTTGAGTTTAGTTGATCGCGTATGATAATTGTGAGATTTTGAAAATTCAGCTATTTTTTCAGGACGATAAGTTTTTAAAAGCAATTTTAGTATAGAATATTTGAATAGCATATCGATCGGCATAATTTTCAATGTTTTAAAATACGTTGTGACATGAGAATTTGGTTTAATTTTGAGTATGACCCTTAGGCTTGCTTTTTGAATGATTTAAACACATTTTAAATCTGTTTTGTTTCCATGCCCCCAAAACTCTAGACCATATAATAAATGAGGATAAAAGAATGTATAATATATTTCAGTAAGAGTTTTTTGGTCTAGGTAAGGAGCTATGGCAGGCATCATGAACAAACATAAATTCAGTTTTCTAACAAGTTCAGCTATGTGTTTGAGAATGAGATATTGCTGTCTAATGTTATTCCAAGAAATTTTGTATTCGGTTTTATTTGAAGAGGAATGTTGTTTAAATTGAGGGAAAAATCATTAAAATTAAGTTTTTTGTTTGTTGCTCTAAAAATTATCTGAATAGTTTTATCATAATTTATAATCAACTTAATTGCAAGACACCAGTTTTCTATTTTAGTAAGTTCAATTTTCATTTTGGATGGCTCTGTGGAGAATATATTTGTATCATCAGCAAATAAAATGTATTTCAAGCTTGGTGATGCCTTCAACAGATCATTGATAAAAATTAAAAATAGCAGAGGGCCTAAGACCGATCCTTGGGGTACACCTTTTTTTAGGGTCAAAAATGAGGATTTTGCATCATTGATTTGAACAAATTGATTTTTGTTTGATAAATAACACTTCATGAAGTCTTTTGAATTTTCTGTAAGATTGTAAAGAGTAAGTTTTTGTATTAAAATATTATGGTCAATGGTGTCAAAAGCTTTAGAAAAGTCTAAAAATATACCCTGAGTGATTTTGCTAGAATTAAAATTTATATATAAATCTTCTATCAACTTATTTATGGCACCCGTAGTATTTCTTCCTTTCCTAATACCGAATTGGCTGTCAGTAAAAATGTGATTTGTTTCAAAAAATTCAATAATCTGGGCAGCAAAAATCTTCTCCAAAATCTTGGATATGACACTGAGTATTGATACAGGACGGTAGTTTGAGCAATTTGTTGGATCACCTTTTTTATGAAGTGGTTAAGCACGGGCAACTTTAAGTAGGTCTGGGAAACAAGAGTGTTGAATTGATAGATTTACTAAATAAGCTAGTACTGGAGCAAGGCTATATTTGTTGTCTTTTAAAGCTTGGATGGGTATTTTGTCATACCCAGCTTAATTTTTAATGGAAAGGCTTTTTTAAAATATCAATTATTTCTTGTACCCAAATTAGGTGAAAAATCAAATTTTGGATGTAGGGGATTTGGATGGTCAAAATACTGTCTAAAATCTCTTTTCGAAGCAGGCAGTGCCACTGCCAAGTTAGTACCAATATTTGTGAAAAAGTCATTAAATATTTCTGAAACTGCTTTTGGGTCATCAATTAATTGTTGGTGGTCATCTTTAATAGCTATACAACTAGTCTCTGTTTTTTTGTTTTGATTAAGCAGACTTTTGATAAAACGCCATTTTTCATTTTGGTTGCCCTTACATTGTGAAAACTGTCATTTAAAAGAATTGCGCTTGGTTTCTTTGATACGGTACTTGGTAGTTGCGGTCAAATAGCCTGAGCTGAGATTTCTATTCAGCCCAAGTTGCAGCCATTGAATAATAATCGTGTCTTTTGGCCCTGGCCTCTATTATAATCGATATGCGTAACTTCATCACCATAGTTTCAAATTAATCAGGAGTTGAACACTCACTGATCAAACGCTAGGGTGCAAGGGTAACCAACCTGAATTGATTGGTTGCACAGGTGCAAAGTGAGCTATTGCCTCTTCCATGACCACCATCTCGTGGCAGCTCTAGTATTATCCATATAGGTAACGCAGATTCAAAGATCAAAAAGCACATGAATCAAGAGCAAAAAATATGAGCAAATTCACACAAAAGTCAAATAATGTGAGATTTGGTTTTAATATTTCTTGATTAATACCTTGATAAGACTTACCTCTGCTCTATTCTCAACTGTGCAGTATTTTTACATCCTAAGTGATGTTTTAGGCAGCAAACGCAACTTAAGAGCCAGCAGAAGCAGTTAAAATTTGAGTTATTTTAACACATTAATAATTGCCATGTGTTAGTCAAGTGCCATGAGAGGTCCATGGACAAAACAGCTTACTAGTAAACTATTGCTTATACTACTCGCTACTAGATCTATTCGTATTATCTTGGTTGTTCTATGCAGGGTTATTTTAGACTCACCCAGGCTTTTATTAACAATTATCATAAGCTTATAAAATCTTCATGATAGCCAAGAAAAGCGTAGATGGAATATCTCATATTATAAGAAGGGGGAGGGGGGGGGGGGGCAGTAGTGAGAGGAGCAGGGATTTGAATGGCGAAAATTTATGCTTAAATTTCATCGGATAAGAAGCGATCCATTAATCAGTATATAAACAAAGTATCACACTTTATTCAATTGAGGAACCGCAGCAAATTCTATTGGTTGACAATCAATACAACACTATTTAATGTTGCATTCAGTACCAGGTCTAAAGCTCACTATGAGTATATCTCAGTACGGCCTAATCAACTAGTACGTTAATTAAATAACTGTATTCTGCAAAAATATTAAGCGCAGTACAATTGAGAGATATTGTTAAGGTCATGATGTCTCGAGGCGTTGCACCTCAATACCTCATGATGGGAAGTTTTGGTTCTGGTATCTCATGCCGAATCATTCACAAGTCCAGCCTGGTTTCACACAGCCTGACACGAACTGGTTCTACTTCAATATCTACTCGATTTCAAGTGATTGTCTGACTCAGCAACTGGTGTTTTGATGAGGAAAAGTACATTTTTTTCTATGATAATTCATCGATTTCAACTTCAATTTAGCTAATGGCTGGTCAGAGACAATATGGCACTTGATACTGTTAAGAGATAAATACAGATATATTTTTCTTTAGCCACATGTTACAGTAACCCTATATCTGCAATTTCGAAGAAAGCATAGTCAATACACAAAAGGGAATGGTTGTGTAACAAAAATAATTATCAAAGCCTTTGTTTGAATTTCATTATCAGCACCCCTCGCATGTAATAACAGCAATAATTAGCCCATTGGCCTTTAAAAGAACAGCTTCAAGATTTTCTTCAATTTAATAATCCTGTCAAGCTTTGATATTTTTTACATAAAATAAAAATATGATAAGCTATAGAAGAGGTATAAAATATTATGCAGATTCAAGGTGTCCTTTGAAAATCACTGTTAATAACAAGTTATATAATTTGCATAACTAGTTATTTGTTATGCCTGCATATTTTGCAGGTCAACATTGAGTTATTTGACAGAGCTCCCACGCACAAACTACAACGATAGAAGCGGATCATTGTTGCTTTATCTATAGAAGAATCTCCAACCTTAGAACGGATTGTTAACATTCCGGTTCCTCCTATCTGCACCATGACGCGATTCATGTAACCACAGCACATGGTACATACACCCAGCTTAATTAGAGTCCGCCGGTCTGCTTCATTTGTATCTGGATGTTTTAAACATGAAGCCTACTCTTGTGCGAGGCGAATTAATAGCCCATTTGTAATAAGTAGCATATTAATGGTTAAGTATGAAAGTGTCCCTGGTCCGAAAGACTGGACCCCACCGTATGTTTGAACAATCAATGTTATATATTATAAGTACATGGAATATTCATAATTTTATGATACTGCTTGTCACCAGGGCCTCATTTTTGCAAACCTGGCCTTATATAGTGAACCAAATAAATTTTAATTTTGGCGAAAAATTTTTTTTAAATCACAGCCGAAACAGCTGATTGGGCGTTCCCTGTGCAGCGACGGGTAAAATTCAAATTCTCCGCTCTTGTTTAAAAGGCATACTCTTTTTCTGAATAGAATTTAGGTGCATTGAATGTTATTTATTGCCAGAACCAGAGAAATATATAGATTGAACATCTGTTATAATAACAACTTAATATTCAATTTTATAGCTTTACCTGTGATATCAGATGTCCTCAGGGTTGTGTGCTCTCACCAAATTTATTTTGGATATACACCAATCAGAAATTACAAAGACATTAGCATTTTTAAATATGCTGTTGACATGACTTGTTGTTTTCTAGGGAATCATTTTTCCAGTTTCCCATAAGTTTTTGAGAATCTGTATCTTTGTTCAATTGCATCAAATACTTTGGATGAGCAGAAGCCAGTGCACATATATTGATGGAAACTATGAGGGTTGTCCCTAGTAATGTATAAACTACTGCTCTGACTTTTTCCTTGGAAACGAACTCTTCATCTCTGATATCATGGCTTATTACACTGGGTTTAGGATTGAGGGGATGTTTGTGGATGAAGGAAGAAGATGTGTTGTTAAGGAGAGGCTGCTTTGACTGGTTTGTTTGAGGAGTGGGAGTTGTGTGGGATGCATCTGCATCCGGCTCACCAGGTATTGGGATTGACTCTTCTTCTTCTTCCATTAGTTTGTCTGAGTTTTGTGAACTCACCGGCAATGGCAGATTCCTAAACTCATTTTGATTGTCTTCAGTTAGTTTGACATTATTTGAAAGTATGTCAAATTTGTTTACATGCTTTGTGATATTGAAGCCAATATTGTAGGCGATAGATAATGAGTCTTGATTGAAGAATAATTTATGCAAACCAGCAATGATACAATACTCCCTTTTCCTGTCAACACGTTAAATATGGGATATCTGGCATGGAAGATGACTCACTGTAAATGATGTGCTGTGAAGAGTCTTGTGGCCATGGAAGTTATTATAATTTGGATCGATTACTTCCTCTCCATATTTTCAAGTAGCCTGTATCCGGTGATCCAGATTACATCCCAATGGCAACTCGTTGATCAGCCCATCCAGTTTCAACCAAGTTGTAGGTAAAAAAATACCTAAGTACATAACAACCTGTACGCCATTTTTGGGATTAAAACTCAGAGCGATATATGTGAATGGCCAGCAAGAAAATCATTCAAATAGGCTCATTCAAAGGCAGGCGCCAATAAATAATTCATACAATATCTTTATTCAGAGTTTTACTAACATCGTCACATTTTAATAGCAATGGAAAAATGATTGATTGTCAAATAAACATCTTTTTCTGTATTTAATCTGGATTCAATCTTTATCTCATTTGAGGAATTTTTATATCACTAGATAGATGTAACAGTGTGCAATCTGTCAACTTAATACAACAACAGGTGTAAGCAAGTCAAGGAGATGGCCAGGATTAACACTCATATATTTGTGAACTGTTAGAATGTACTGATTTGTCTATGGGATGCAAGGATCATGGCACAACAACAATCATTCTTTCGACAACACCCACAATGGCAAACCCAACAAAGGCGCGTTCCGAATATAAAATCTAGAATGGTGTGCACCCTCTATTAGATATCACAGCTAACCCTATCTATTACTCTGATGTTTGTGACAACACAAGGGGTATGCACAGTGTTTCCACTAGTTATCATCCTATGACCATTGCTCCCAACCACAGAAATTATGGTGCCATTCTTAATTCATACACTCTTCTTGATCATAATGTTAACTATTGACATGGCATAAAATTGTTTCTTTTATGGTCACCTTTGGCACCTTTCACCACCGTGGTCCTGCGCGGGTGGCAGGTTTCTGCTTGATCCCAAGTTCTACCAAACACCTCAATCGCACTTGATCTTCAGCATCTGATCCATCTAGATCATGCCATCTAAGGTCTGAGTTCACCATGTCGCACCATCTTTGTTTAGGTCTACCCCTAGGTCGCACTCCTTCGATTGTCATCTCAGACACTCTCTGGATGTCGTCCTTACTTTCTCTCAGTCTAACATGCCCATACCACTGCATTCTCTTTCTCCTCATCAGATCTTTAATTGGCATCACTCCGGCCTCGGCTGTAATTTCCTCATTTCTCCTGTGGTCCTCTAGACTTATGCCCATACAGTATCTCAACATTCGCATCTCGCAGGATGAGATCTTATCCGCCAGAGATCCTGTGATTGGCCATGTCTCATTTCCATATAGCAGAGCTGGTCTGAAAGGTGCTTTATACATCAATACTTTCAATTTTGTAGGCATTTTCTTGTCACAAAGCACACCAGTCAGTTTCTCCACTTATCCCCTGGTAATTTCCGCAGTCTAAAGGGTCTCCTTTCTGCTCATATATTGGTGTTATTGTGCTCTCCCTCCAGTCTGGTGGTATTCTTTCAGAGATGATGTTATTTAAACACGCTGTCATCCAGGTGTTTCCTCTCTCTTTCAAAACCTTTATGATGTCTATTGGTAATTGGTCTGGCCCTGTGGCTTTGTTGGGTTTCATCTTTCCTATCTGGATGTTATTGATTTTGGGTACTGGCCCTTGTACTGGCAACTGCGGGGGCAGTTCCTCCCTGCTGTTCTCATTATTTAGTAGACCATTGAAATAATTTTTCCATCTCATCTTGATTTGCTAATTTTCACACAAAATCTTTCCATCTATGTCCTTGACAAAAGGTATTCTGTCAATATCCTTAGATCTCCGATGTCTAGTTTTTGCTAGGCGGTGGATGATCTTCGGTCCATTCCTCTCTATATCGTATAAGTTTTCTGATGCTGTTTCTTTTGCTACGCCACCAAATGTCGCCTGTGGAGTGTACAAGCCAGTGCAATACGCAGCCAGTCCCAAGCCTGGATGAAGACAGAGCGTTCAGCGACAGGAAGAGCATCCGGCCGATGAAACACCCAAGCCTCAAACCAATATGCTTAGAAACCAATATTGTTTTTTTTATATTGTTGTCTAATTTCTATATCACGTTTTAGACTAAATTGCCCGAGCTCTTGAGTCAATCAAAGGGCTAGACAATCAACCACGGAACTACCAAAGTTTGACTTGAACCCGCAACTCCTGCGGCACTAATCGCCTGGCTGTGAATGGCAGTTGTTCATTTTCATTGCCGTTCAGTGAATTGGGTTTCATATCTGCTAAACAAACTTACTACTTGAAACATGATGGATACTCACCAGCAGGAACTGTCTTTTGAATTTGCTGTCAGAAAACAATTTTTTCATCACATATGGTGGAAGAAGTTTTTGCACTTTGCCATTATTTTTGTTTATACTGAAGTGACAAGAAGCTTCTGGTGCGGCATCTGCTGGCTTTTCTAAACAATATCCATAGAAGGAAATTTAGGTTAGTAGGCAACAGGAAATGATGTGGTTATCATTATGTCTAACCAACAAATCAATACTTCCAGGCAATAAAATGTGTTTACTGAATGTTTCCCTATTTGGATTTTAATTATGGCTCATTGGATCATAACACAGCATATATTTGTGCATTGCTTTGTTTGCCTTATGGCAATTTTCTTTTGCTGTGCAAATCAATATTTACATATCTTAAGTCTGTGAATCATTTTCATTCTCCCATACAGACAATCCAATGTTTTCCCCATAATCTCCTTGTAAAACTTCCAGCATGATCTAGATTATGTTTCTTTGGCATCTTGTCAAGTATCTAATCTAAGTTTCAAACAAATTTGATCTCTAAGTAAGATGTTAAACAACCAAACTCTTACCTTTTATTCCGATGCTTGTGAAAAGAGCTGTATGCAATATGGCTGAATTGACAGTCAGAACAAAATATGCGAATGAAGCACAAGGAAAATGGTTAAAAATGGCCATTTAGCATCCGTCTCCTTGTTAGAGGGTGTAGATTGGTTCCAAACAAATTAAACTCAATAGCAGCTAACAATGATTTAGTTGTTTTATTCTGGTATTTATCACCAAGTGATATTCAACGTTGCATAATTCCTAAAACTAAGCAGCCTTTTTTCCTTTTTTTTTGCAATGCAAGACAATTATTAGCAAAATTTCATCTGTAAAACATTTTTAGTTTACATACAGTTGCATTTCATGTTTTTATTATGTAAAAACATCGATTTGTTTGTCTGTGTTGAATATCAAGTGTTCTCATCACAGCTGGAGTTTGAATGATTATGAAGCCTGTCAATAATTGAGTCATGTCCGCTATCACAACAAATAACTGAAATTTGAATCTTTCTCACAGTGTAGGTTAGATAGAAACTTTCAAATGGTATCTACTGATCACAATGTGGACAATTGCCATTTTTTGCTTTCATTAATAGGAAATAAACAATTGAAATATTAGCCTATTTCAAACTTATGATTATATCAAATCCTTAAGCACCACTGCAAAATGTGTCATATTATATAAGGCAGCTTCAACTAGTATAATCAATAAGTTTTCTACATCCACAGTTATTCACTGATCTCTAATTTAATTGTAAGTATCCACTGACTGTTAATCATCCTATCTCCTTAAACACAATCCAACACAACACCAACAAAGGACTGGTACAGAAGGAAAGTTCCAATTGACAGTTGATATATGTTTTTATTTTTGACAGAAAGGAAAGTGAAAGTATTTGCTATGATCTCCCTGCTAATCACTGCTCTCGGTAAGTTAAAAAAATTTCATATTGTTATCAAATAACTCAGAGTTATGTAAGATTATTCAAAATAAAATATTTCTTATTTGTACGCTGATCTCAATATGCTTATCTTTTTTATTCCTCCCTTCAGAAAATATAACTGCAAACAAATTTTTCATGCAGTTGGTTCATCAACAGTGAAAAGAGGTATATCTTTGTTTGCCTTGCATCAAAGCCAATGTGCTGTCTATGCTCCGATGACAATGATCTTAAACATGATGTTGTTCATCAATTTTCTTTGTTTTCTAGCTGTTTCACAAACACAGGGTAAACTTCCCCAATTCCCCAAATCCTTTAAAGGGATTCCGGAAAAAAAGACAGGTAACTATGAAGAACAAATAATTGTCAAATAATTGTTCACCCGCTTTTATTTTTAAAGTAATACTGAAAGAAAATGCTTGAATTTGCTGGATAGCCATCAAGCAGCCAATAACACCGATTTCCTTTACAAAGAGGCATTGTGTTTACTCATATAAGCTAGTTAGGAAGTCACAGATTAATACAATCAAACTATTCATTGAATATCATTTTATCTTCCAGAGTTTAGTACAATAAATCAACAACCACCGAACAATGATCCAGCTTCCACAGACAAACTTCCGAACTTTTGAAACTTATCATCAATTTTACCTAATAAAACTTTAACTTACTAATCAGAAAATATCTCTCATTCTGCTGATGGTTCAACGTGAATGAATTTTCAGAATTTAATATCGGAAGTGATGCCTTAAAATATTACTTCTGAGGACACATCACCTTTAGAATAGAAGTCATATTCTGTTTAAGGGTTATCAGTGGTTGTAGATCCACGATACTGTGCTTTGATGACCAAAAGCATTCTTAGAGATTTTATGATTGAAAATTTCAGTGTTCTTACAGCCATGTAAAAACCGGCATTGTCTTTTTAAATGGAACCAATATTGTTTGATGATCTATCGAATAGCATGTGCAGCCCCAATTGAGGGTTTCCTATTTTGGCAATTATTGGGATATCAATCAAAGGGTTAGATATGGGCAAGCCTTGTTCCGTTTTGTGGCAAAACCCTTACAATGTTTACAATGAAATGAGTCAATAGTGCTTAAAGGTGTAATAATGACTAAACACTGAAGAATTATTTAATGTAAGTAGATGGAACTGGTGCATATAGACGCGGTATATATAGGCAGCTGCAGCCTATATTTACTGCTGCACCTGATCTCCTCCACTCTCTTATACCAGTTTGATTTAGTTTTTCAGACACACTTCAATCATGAATGAGTTTAGGTTTTCTTAAGGGAACTCTATTTTTGACAACTTTCAGTTGACTATATATTTGAAGCACACCTTTGCTAGTGCGATTAGAGAACATCAACTTTATCAAAGGTCTATGAGAATCACGTTATTTCTTGCAACATAAATATTATCATTATATGTAGTAATAATGGTTTGTTCTATTGATGAAAAGCATATGCGAATGATTTTAAGTTTCGGGGTTGATAGTCAGCTCGGTCGTGGAGGAGATCAAGTGAAAATGGTGCCTTTGAGTAAGTTATAACTATAAGTATTAGTCGAGTAAAGTTTCATGAAGGGGGAATGCCAGGTGGAAGGTGATACAGACATTCAGATGTTGCCCTTTTACACACAGAAAGAGAATCAATGCTTGGCACTTGACATGCACCGCTTTACAGAAGCAATGACTTCTCAGTCTTAGCAACTAATCGGGCTGAATGTTGGGACAGATAAGAGATGAAACACAAACATATTATTATGAATATTACTAGAAATGCAGCGATCATAAATGCCACAAAACTTCAGGAGTGTGGATGATATACATTGAGGTTGACAATTGAGTTTATGATGGATGGTCAATTGGCGATGCCATAATAAGTGCAAATTAAAAAGGCAATCCTTTCTGTGCCACCTATGAGGTAGACAGCTAGCGTATCATTGTCCTATTATGTGGCAGAACTCCCCACAATTATGTTCAGTGAATACAGCCATAGAATATAACGTAGCAAACATGTTATAATTGTGGTATATTGATATATGTATTATATAAAAATAAGGGCTCCTACCCATGCTCCCTCCTGGCTTTTTTTAATCTGGCCTCACGGGAATTTGAACTATTGCGCAAGTTATAATTGTGGTATATGTAAAATTATTAGATTATCCACATTCATCTCTTAGCCTTTTTTTTTGTCACAGCCGGGAATTGAACTTGGGCCACTTGCGCTTTGATCAAGCACACTAGCCACTCAGCCAACCAAACCGCTCAAGCTTACTTATTTTCATTGATGTATGTTGCAGATATATGGGTAAAGTAAGCTGTTTTTTTTTATTTTTTATCGATTTCAAGCTTTAATGGCACACATCAGACAAAAAATATAAATAGCACATCCTTAACTGGTTATACTAAACATATGTGGTAGAACACAGGACTGTGATTCAGCCATTTCTTCTATTTTTTTGAGAAAGTGATAAGAGGCATTTGTTATGGTTTTTTTATACACACGCCTTTATCATAAACACAAAACTGAAGTTTTGTGGATTAACTTGTGTAGCAAACCAAACTAACTCATTTTATACAACAACTATCAAAGCACTTTAAATCTTTTTACTTTTTATTACTATTGTATTTTTTTTTTATCTCAGCCTGTCCTTATTGCTTAAGTTATTTGTTATGTCACTGCATGAAAATCATACATAAATATGATTGTAGATTGACAATAAAAGTATAGTATATATTATATATATATATGAAGTAAGATTAATGTAGAAGTAATGAGAGGAAAAATCCAAGTAAATACTGCAAAGTGCATAGACGAGGGTGATTGTTGAGCATTGAGAGAGAAATGTTTATGCTCATGACGCTCTACCATTGAAATTTATCATCAAACGCCAAACCTCGGAAATACTCTCTATATCAATGGAAGCTCGTATGTGTTACATGTAGGTTTACCTATTATAAGTTTTCTGGCTAGGGAGGTGAGCATGTTTTGGACCAAATGAAGCTATATAAGCAAAAAATAAATTAAAAAATCTCAAGATGTAAAGCCAAAATCGATTATCGCTTCAATCAAAATCTAGACAATATGCTGCAGTTCATCACGCTGTCAACAAATTTGACTGACAGCTTTCTGAATTTCTGAATTTTGGCTTGAAAGTTGTTACTAAATTAGTGATAAAGTTGGGTTATATATTATCTATTACAGTTGTCACAACCAGGATCTGTAAGCTTGTAAGATTATTGTTGGGAGTGACAGTACAATACCAAAATAGTATAAAAAATTGGAAATTTAAATTCCAGCATTATTGGGGTTGCATTGAATGAGGGGTCATAAATGCTAAATGTAAGCCAAGACTCAATGATAGGATTCCTAAAAACAAGTTTTACTAAAATGTCATTCCTCCATTTAGTGCCATGCCTCCTCTACATGGTGAAAGCAAAAACTAATCGAATACCCCAAAAACAAGGCACATCAGGCTCAATTTAAAAAGGGCACTTTCTGCCCAAAATGAACTTTCAGAGGTCACTGCGACTCAACGTCAGATGTTTTGGAGGTTTCAACTGTGAAAATAACTATTAAACATGATCCTCAATACAATAAAATACAGTTTAAAAAAGTGATAAATCGGTTAAGTTCCTCACAGGGGCATGTGAGTCTTTTTGTGGGCGTTGTCATGTTTATCATCATTAGTTATTTTTTATCTGAGATATGTCCTGGATAACTAAAATCAATGAAAATATATGTGGGACAACATGGTTAACATGCTCCCCAAGTGCACACAAACTATATCATGAATAAAAAAATATGTGGATTCAATCAAATATATAGGTGTCATTATCGATGATAAATTGTCCTACGATGGCCAAATCTGAGGAACAGCAACTAACACCCTACACGTGCTATTAAGAACCCTTAAGAAAGCCAAGACTGCCAGTGTCATATAAAACTCCCAGTCGACCAATCCTCAAGTACTTCAGTATAATCTAGTCTATGTATAAGGATAAATTAATATATTACATGAAGCCATAAACAGGAAAGAATCCCCAAATATGATAGCATACCAGAAATTATCATTTACCAAAATTGGCAATCATGTAAAATTCGCAGGGAGTCTGCAGATCAGAATAACCTGTGTCTACCTACTACTGTTGATTTCTTAATGTTTTTTTTTTCTTCTCCAGTTTGTGCTTTGCAGTCCACCGTATGGCTATTGCATTGCATTGCATGATGTAACTGCCATCAGTTCAGAGAAAAGAGCGGAGTTAATGAAGAAATCAAGAAAGGAGGACCACCAGAACTATGCAACATTCCTTTCTTGGATTGCCAGTAAATGAGGTTCTGACCGAATCGGAGATTCATTTTGACCCAAGAACTATAACTTTTCAACAGTTAATAGTACTTTTTTTCAATCAAAGGCAATACATATAATATATAAAAAAATAACTGTGCTTGTTCAAGGCCCCAAACCATCGAGTCTTACTTATAACAACTCATGACACAATGACAGATGTTTTGGAAGGTCTTGATAGAATTGGTAGTGAAGTTATCTGCCTGAGCAATTCAGATTGTGATATTGTTGGAGCTAACTAAATTAACTGTGAAATCATGGATTATCCCCTCTATTTAAAAACAGTACTTCTGTAACTTCCTGCAAACCTGCCAAATCCAAGTCAACTAGAAATACTATGAAAACTCAGAACAAAGTACATTATAAAGCCAAAGGAAGGGGAACGTGTCTCATTAAACATGCGCAAGGTTCCAAACAAATTTGATCTTACTAGAGGTGGTCATGGCCAATTGAAAACCCCAAGTGGCCCAACCAAATTTTATATGGCGGAATACAGTTAGGGTAACAACAAAATTGTCATCAATGATAATAATTATGACCACATATTATTGTCGACATAAATTTCAAGGAAAACCGTCGTGTTCCTGAAAAGAGAGAAAGGCTCATAAGCATCATTGACACATGACTTAGAGGGTCAAATTTTTGGAGGGCTCGACATCCCACATGGCAACTCCAAAACAAACCGGCTTTATTCAAAATAAAAAGAAAGTATGGGAGATAAAATCAAAGACAAAGAAATAATAAGGGGTACGTCCCAAGGCAATTTACCTGTTATATTAGAGTACTCAATTGACAGCCCGAGAAATATGGGAGGAATTTACAACCTATCTAAGCAAACTGTTGTGGCTGATAATATTTTGACTAGTAAATGAGAATAAAGAGCCAAAAATCTGCATTGGATAGTATTGAAATGCCATCATTGCATATCACGATGACAAATAAGTGGCAGCTTGATATGCTGGAGCTTGCAATTGAAAACCAAGAAAATTTGAGCATTAATATGTCATGCAATGTCAAAAATTGTTTTGCTTGCAATAGTGTTACATAATCTGGTGACTGAAAATTGAAATAACCCTTACATTCTAGGTATCTCACACTCCACCAGCAACATTCTACTCATATTTATGCTTAATTTGCAGCAGCACTCATATATGCATGGTAAAATCTTTCTGTTAGGCACAGAGGAAGCAATGGAAATGCACAATGGTTTTAAGATGCACTTCAGTCTTATGGATTTTAATTTGTGTTGTAGGAATTAAGAGGAAACAGTCACAAAGAAATTGTGGAATCAAAATAAAGTGCTAACAGAGAATTCAGTTGATAAGTTTACAGAAAGCATTGCATTAATTGACCCTAAAATACCGATTATATCTTCCGAAGTAAGAACTACTATATAATCTTCTCCTGGCGATTTTTGATCACGTGAGGTGTGTCCTGAAGGCTCTGAGAGAGTTAAGAGAGTTTAGGCAATAGTCGATTTCATTTGATTTCTGAGTGATTATTGGCACAGCATGGTGGGAAGGCAACTAATTTACTTCCTCCTCGATTGTTGCCTTAAACCTCAATGGACACTGAACGCCCTTCTATATGTAGATCTGTGTGAAATGCTGTTGGCTTATGTGATTGGTGGAGATGATTTTCGCACCAGTATTGTTGATATGCAACCATTCGGCAACACTAGTGAGCGGTCACTGCAAGGAGGAGTTATAAACCTGAAAGGGAATGAATGTGAGTTGATGCACCAGACCATTAGAACTTTCTGGTTTGCAGATGATGAAGAACCTGATTATGACGACGTTGGGAATCTGAGCTACCATGATGGTAAGGATTTAAAGCATGAATTACAAGTGCAAGGTGACCATATATCACTTAAAGAGCTTAAAAAATCATCTAAGCTTATAGGTTCTCAGGAAGACAAGCTCTCTGAATTTTTGAGAATTTTTTGAAAAATTGATTTTTGATTTCGAAGGTGTCCCTCAACCAAAGGTTCAAATTTTTCTGTGGATGCAATTAGCTGAGATATAATATCCAATCTCAAGTTATCTAGTATTATATAAGGCATTTCCAGATGATAGCTCTTTTTATTGCGCATGCCTTAGTCCCTTATCACGTCTGCTCTTTTGCTTCCACTTTCTACAGGGAGATAACCCCTGGGGAGACTCCATCAGGACCCCATAAATTTTGGAAGATCAGAAATTTAAATCATTTTTGACAGGTATGGTATAGACTTCTAGGTCCCTATATTACTACGCTCAGTATTATGAGCATTCAAATGATACAAAAAAATACATCTGTCATTAACTGTTATGACTTTTTGCTGTCTCATTTACAGGGATATGACAATGAAATATACAGTCATTCTGTCACAGGAAAATAAATTGAAATATCTGCTAGACTTGTGCTCGCTTGCAAAACAGGTAGACAATTATTGGTTTAGAAGTGTCTTAGCACCTATAAAAATTGTATTACATGTATATTGTTTCAGATGACAATCCGATATATGGCACCCATGTATTCTATCTTATTTGTGCAGGGGATTTCTCTTCGCCAAGAAGAGGAAACTGCTTGACTGCCATCCTCCCTCTAGATGCAGAACCACTCTCTCAAGTGGTTGACCCTATATGTATGCATGTTAAGCCTTAAATGTATACTTGCAGATAAAATACACTTTGGAGAAATGTGGTCGGTAGATTTACAATAACAATGTCTTCTAAAAAACTGTCGAAAAATAAAATTATAAGTATCCAATAAAATGAATCATCATAAAACTTTGCACAGAGTGTTCTAAAACAGAACTTATGGAGGTTTACTTGCTGTTTGGGGATTCCACACCTGTCGGATGGAAGTTTGTCCAGCTCTAAAAGGGGGTCAGTACTTGAAATCATACATATAGCCCTGGTTTTAACATGTTCGTAGAGAGACTGGACAGATTTA
The DNA here is from genome assembly GCA_914767715.1 of Membranipora membranacea. Taxonomy (NCBI): domain Eukaryota; kingdom Metazoa; phylum Bryozoa; class Gymnolaemata; order Cheilostomatida; family Membraniporidae; genus Membranipora; species Membranipora membranacea. The sequence goes on from OU612071.1 coordinate 20,105,017, forward strand.
CATTTTACAATGTTACCACTAAGATGCTTTGCAGATTTTGTCAGCTGCTGGATTTGTTTTTGTCTTGTTTAGAAAAGTGCCCATAGAGCGTCGGGAGATGATAGGATAGGATGCTTACTATGAAAACTGCATATGTCAGATTGATGGTCTTACTGCTGGCCTGAATCTAATTAAGTCGTTCCATGATATGGAGTCTATTTTGGCTTTCTCTACCATGGCTTTCTCTGTATTGATGCTGAAGTTGAGCTTAGGCGTAATTTGTGTACCGAGATAACTTGCACAAACTTTTCAGTTTCTATGCCGAGAATTTGTAAAGGTGGTGGAGCAGGAAATTATAAGTGAAGGTTAGGAGCATCTCCTTGGTTGTGGTCATATTGGTATTAAGATGGCTTATGACGACATCAAAGTCACCAAACTTATTGCGTATTCGTGGTCTTGGTAAACTCTACCAGGAAAAGATGAGAGGCTGGAGGAATATCAATTTATAATTTTTCCCAGAGTCTGCTCTTGATATCTCAAATCCCATTTGAGTTTTCCAAGTCAACACCTAAGAAAGTTCCAACACAAATATGACTGGGATCTTAAGGTCTAAACCCTTCACCAAAACAAGTTTTTTTTGTGCCAAAAATCAGTATTATTTAGTGTTTGGGTTGATATTTCATTGTCATCATGAAGACTGGCAAAAATATGATTAATGTTACACTATGAATTAAATGTGATTTTTCCCCCAGATTTGGGCTAAGCATTGCAATAGATATTTTTCCCTTTGACAAAACATTTTGAAACCAAATCGAATTGAGAGTTATTCCCAGTTTCTTTGGTAATAAAGTTAACGTCCAATAGTATACAACCATTGTTCAATGATTTTAAGCGACTTGCACAGTTTGGTGTTGGTGCAGCCTAGCTAAAGCAGGACTGGAAATAATTGGAAGTAAACAATTATTTGTTTTTGGCTTTTGTTTTTGTTTGTATATAATTTAATGCCTGTCAATACAGTAAGCTAAATAAGACAGTGCTCACAATGATACAGTACTAAATTACTCATTGTACATAGAAAAAAAATTTAGTCTGTCAGGAACCGGTACACAATAAAAAATTACTAATAAAACTAAAAAAACTGCTGGAAAAGGCTTTTTGATCTTAAAGCCGTGCAGGATTTATATGTTAATCATTGCAATGTTAGCGCATTTAATTCACTGTGTATTTCTAAATAGAGTAATGGATATGATAAACTCAGTCACATAAACAACATAACTTATAAATAAGAAACTAAAAAAAGCACACATGTTGTTTGATTACCAGATAATTCGATTGAAATTAGCGACAAGTTAGAGTTTAACATGCCTTCTGGCTGTTCTAGCGGTTTATGGTATATACTGCTTTGGAGAGGACTACATATATCCTTCTTTGAAAAAGAATAGCATGAAAGTGAAACATCATTGAATTTTTGTTAAGTAAGCAATAAAAAATCAAGCAATAAATGTAGAATCATGATTGTTTGCAGGTAAATACATAAATATCATGGTTGAATGTCATCAGTAAATTAAATTTACGTTATGCAGGATCTGGTTGGTGAACAGGAGTGATGGGAAGATCCTAGTAAGGTTCTCAGAATTAAGGCCTCTCTATACAGCCTCATCTAAAAATGAAAAAAATATGAATACCATGAATAGCCTTACAACCGATTTCATCATTGATTCAAGTTAAATTCGCATTCATCAATCATTAGCAAAATTCGAATGTGCCCTCTGCTGGCTTTTCCAGCAGTAAATGGTAGATGCTCTAGAGAGTTGAACATCAATCCTATAGTTGGAATAAAAAGTATAAATAACTGACTTTTGATGAACAAGAAATTTAGGATGGAAAGAAAGGAATGAAGAATCAGCTTTGCAGCTCATCAGTAAAAATAGATCATTGTCTTACGGGATCTGATCCGTATATATTAGTGATGACAATGCCTAACTAAGGACCTTATGCTGACACATATTAGACTAACATTACAACCATATTCCTCACGCTAAATATCTAATAATTATCATGAGCATATGGGCAGTCAACAATCAACTTCTACTTGACATTGTAATAAAGGTCTTTCATGTAAGCCAATTTAGGGTGAGGTTGAAAGTAGAATCTTAAGCAGTGAATTTCATACCTTGAAGTTAATACTTAGATGATTTTGAAGAGTGACACAATCTTAGCGTCCCATCCAGCCACAGCTAGTATGTTGCCGTATATACTCATATCTTTACCTTTATTTGAAAGCTTATTGTTGTTTAACTCACAGAGTTTATTTCCTGAATATATAGAGAGATTCAATGTTTATTGGGAACTAACTAGCTTCAGATTGATTCTAGGACGCAAAGAGAGAATCATCTTTTAACTTGGAAAGAAAACGCATGTCTTTACATCCTCTCATTTTTAGCATACAAGGTAACAGTGTTTCAAACATAGCTATTAAAGTAAATATTACGCCACATAAATAGAATTTGGGGACTCTAGCCAGTTTTCTCAATTGTGATACAAAATTATTATTATTACTTTGAAACTCCACTTCTCGCCCAAATAATAAGTAGAAAACTTATTTGCTGTAGCAATTGTTAGCTCTAACGCTCGACTTGCAATAATGCATTATAACAGGTATTGGACATGCTTCACCTAATCTAATAAAACAATGTGGAGCACGATTGAGGGTTACCTATCTATTGGCTACAAGAGAATAATTCTAAGCTTCCATGTACAATTTTACAGATGATGTATTTGCGATTTGACGAAGGAACACATTGTAAGCAAAATGGAAATCCATACCTTTATCACAACCTGGTGACCCTCACTAGCAGGCACTTCACACTTACCATCAGGCCTTACCACATATATTCTCTTAGCATTCCATTCACTCACAAAAATCAGCTTCTCATCATCAGATACAGCGATACCACAAGCATAAGGAAGGGGACATGACCAGATCAGAGTGAGGAATACGGCATCAGTTACCGTTCTAGAGATCCTGTACTTGTTTAGATAGTTTCTCTCGTTCTCTAATCCAGTAGCAAGTAAGGAGCCGTGTTGGAGAAAGTAGATGTTATTGATGCACAGAGTGAGACCAGGAACTGGAAGTGTCTGCACATTTTTCTCTCTTCTATCATAGAGCTTCAGTGTCTCAGTGTCCTTATCTTTGCAGGCTACAAACTCATCTGAGACGGTCATGTATGATACCTTCTGTGATGCCATTGGGAACGAGAAAAGCATCTCACATTCCTTGCTTTGAATGTTGTAGGTGAAGACTTTCATAACTTTCCTATCTTGGTGCTGAGAAATGAAGACTGCTCCTTTGTGAACAGCAGCTATGGCTACTTCATGCTGAGTTTCCTCTTTCACTTCAAAACCTCCTCTGGTGATAATCTTCATACTGTTGAGACATCCAAGCAGCAGGTCCCCAGTGAGGCTGTTAAAGCAGGCTGATGTACACCAGTCACCAGTGTCATACTGAGATACATGCTGCAATCCAGAGGGGAGGTCAGGAATGCTGGCTGTTTCATCTGCATGAATTTGTCTTTTTGGCCGACCTGGATAAAAATAAGTTGGTTGATTAATCAAATCTAATGTGCTATGAACTCTGTAACCTCATATTTACCTGCATTCCTATCAGGTTTTAACATGATTTTTCCAAAGATATCCTGTTCTACACCGCTTCTGTTAATGCTATCTGTTCATAAAAGCGAATAGTTGGATAAGTTTGGGACTACTTCATGATACGAGTTCTATATCCACAGTGATTAGATGACTACAGAACCATATAAACCCGGCTTAAAATAACTATGCACCAAACATTTTTATATTATTCAGTGTGATTATTTCAATATGTCAGCTTGATATTACTTGAAGCTATAACGCACATATTTGATTAATGAGAGTTATCTTCTCAACAGCTCTCATTGAGGAATCAATATTCTCAGCTTTTTTCATGTCTGCTTTCCATTCATCTATCTCATCTTGGTTCATTTTCATCTCTAGTTCTGCTTTCATCTCCATGATACGCAGCTGTACATAAAGAAACAATATAGACCAGATAAACTCAGACTTGTTATTTCTTTGTCACATTTATCAGATATGGATTATGGGGGGAAAAACATGTCCAAAAACCTACCTACAAAAGAACGACCACATGACGTAGTTTGACAAGTATTTAATTTAAATTGGTCCTCTTGTAACATGATCAGTAACACTATAGCATGATTTGCATAGTATACATGAAATACTTTTTCACCATTGTGGGCAAATTTTTTTCTTAATCTGTGTTGATCATTGTGTCCTGATTGATTCTTGAGCAATGGAATATATCCTGTTTAGAAACAGATTAGTGACCAAGAAAAAAATGAATAACTAGTTTTCTGTTGTGTAACATCTTTGCTGATATTTCTCATGCTACAGATTGGTTATAACTTTCTATTTTACTTTGATTCAGGGTATAAATCTGATCTTACATGGCTTTTGGATGCGATCTTCCAAGTTCTCAATTTTTCTTCAGCGTTTTCTACTACTTTCTCTAGTTTCTTTGGCTTGTGACTTGTATCAATTACACAGCTGCAACAAGAACCAGTTACAAAAATACTCCAATATATGGGGTACTATATGGAGGCACAAATTTGATGAATCATAAATTGAATTAAGAATACTGTACTCAACGTACACATGGCACACAGGGCAGTTTGTAAGGCAGAGAGACACACTTGTAAACAGATACCAAATTCTTTATCTTTGTAATCTCATTTGAAAAGGTTTGCTCAATTTTAGCTAACATTTAGCTTGTTTCTAACCTAACCCCTTGTATTAACACAAGAAAGAAGGCATAGGCATGGAATGGGTAGGTGAAAATGGGTACTTGTTGAGTCAAGAACGGGTCTCCGTGAAACAGCACTTATGCAGCTTGTTTTTTATCAAGTAGTATGTTTTACTCAACGAAGGATAGAGAAAGTACTACAATTGGATCGAATAGTCATACCCTGTTCCAATATAGATATACACACACGCACATATAATATATATATATATATAAATATTGATTAAAAAGTGTGCCTCACCCAAAGCAGAAGAACTTTTCACATTCTTCACACATCGCCTGTACTTCATTCTTACAGTTGCTGCATCTTTTACCTGAATGATGTCATAAATAATTAATTTTGTTGGCAAACACAAAATACAAAGGCTGTGTGATAAACAATATTTAATATCTAGGAAAATCCTTTAAGAGCACTGAATTGGAATCGTAGAGATTTTTTGGGATAACATAACTTTTGTGATAATTCTAAGACCAATATAAGTTACTTGGTGTAAGATGATCTTTGAACATATGAAACCTTCTGATTTTCTTTGTGCAACCTACCTATTTCTTCTTTTGGTTGAATAATTGGTCTTCGGATTTTTCGAAAAGCAGCCCACTGATTTGCGGGGAATCCCTCATCTGAAGTCTTACACACTTCACGACAAAAAGGGCATTCTAAAGATTCTCCGCCATTGACTAAAGAATCTGTAAATAAATCATTTAACATTCTTTTAGTCAGATTGTCAAGTCTAGCAGTAGTTCAAAAAAAGGAAGGCTAAGGTGCTAATCAATACAATCTAAAAAGTCTGCATTCAGTTGTGAAAAAAGTATGATTTGTGTCGTACCCAATAGGATTGAATAAGATGTTCAAAGAAGTACAAACTACTTTAATTGTGTGGTTGTGTAAGCAGGGAGTGCATTTGACAAGTCTTACCTGTCAAGTGTACTTTCTTCCACTGCAACTCATTGACTCGAGGACAGTGAAATAGTATGAATTCTCACCTATACAAACTAAACAGAGTCCATGTCCACAGGGTAGAATATGAGATTTTCTATCATCTTCCATACATATCTCACACTTTGTCTCCTTGAAGTCATATTTGGCAAGTGCCATCTTAAACTCTGACTCTGCCATAGCTGAACTCTGTTAATGGAAGCAAGCGTGATATGATACGCTAGACTCAGAGCAGAGGGGCCTTAAAGGATCAATGAAATAAAGCTTGAAATAATCAGAGGACCCGCCGTATAAGCTTCAAAATGAGCCCAAGAGCAGGTCAATTTGACAACCTAGGACTGAAATTATAATTACAATTACAAGTAAGGCTTTGCTTACGCTTGCTCGCGAGCCTTACATAGGGGTGTGATGTCATGAACATACATTTTTTATATGGGTCTACCACTAAAACTTTAGACTCATAACATTTCATCAAAATTTGATCAAAAGACTTGTAATCCAAAATGGCTCGTTTCATCGTAGAGATCAATCCAATGCAAAAATTGAAAGAGATAGACGCATTATATTGAGATGGAAAGAAGTTTGTTTCACTTTCAAGAAGTTCAGTCCCATATAAGAAAAATGTTGAAAAATGCCCTAATGTGACCTCGCACAAGGGCATTCTGATCCCTAGAGCAAATATGGAAAGGGGCAACATCAATGTCTCATAACACAGCTTCTGCAGGTCCAAGAGGGTCAATTTTGGGCTTGCTTTGGAGCTAACAAGCTGCTTCAATAATCCCAAGCTTACTTTCACGGATGCTTTAATTTATACTTATGTTTTAATGTCTGATTTTCTGACAATGTGTACCAAAAAACCCCTGTAAAGTTGAGATAGTGAAATTATGATTTCCAGGACTATGAATATCAACAACACTCTATTGAAACAGGAAGTGACATAATATCAAATAAATCTGAGGCCCAAACCTCTAATATCCCATCTGACAGCCCTATCTCCAGCCAAACTATATATATATTTCTCTCTATACCAACAAAAAAGTAGATCTGCTCTATTCTTACCTTAATTATATGAATGAAAGCAGTTGAGTTGACACTAGAAAATGAACTGGGGCTCCTTTCAGTTAAGTTTAAACTATACAACCCTGTCCCACATCATAAAATGATTTGTTCGATAAAATCATTACTAGCGTAAAGATAAAAATTCACAATTGAACAAATGAGAGATAAGAGAGAGTGTATACTGGTTTAACAACTATAGTATTACAAAACATCGGAGATAATTATATCAACGCTTGACACACATCACATAATGAAGTGGTGATAAGATGGTTCTATATGTTCGGGTACTTTTTAATTCATTTTAAGATATTGTCTTTTCATTTGTCAGGAGAGTATAACTCTGAATCACGCTTATATCAAGCATTCATTTTAAGGCCAGCTTATCAACTCATTGAAAGTTATTTTACATGTGAATTTGCTACCCCAAATAATTGACGCTTAACATAAAGCAATTTTAAATAAGTCAATTTCATTTTATTTTGGATGCTCAAACTTGTCTTCACTGTATTAGAGTTTGTGGTGGACCGGCCTCAGAGGAATCTTCAATTTTTGCTGAGCATTTAGAGAAATGAGTCATTTTTTTCGGATGGTTAAATAGGTAGTCTGTAATGACTTTATGATATTGGTTGAAAACAGTAGGTACCGATGTGCCAAAATATGAATATTAGATGGACAACTCTAATTAAAGACCAGGGGTCTAGGTATTATTTTGAAGTGTTATTAAATATTAGTATATGGAAACCTACAACTTAGACCCTATTATAAGCAAATTAAATGAGTTAACTACCCCATATGAATTGGAAGGAGGTGTATTTCAAATACTATTGAATAGAAATAGGATACATCTTAGAACTGTGACTGTCTGGAGTTCACGGTAAGCTGCTATAGACTGGAGCGTGTATACCTCAGCTATAACCAATAACTAAAAGACACATCACTATTACTATAAGACTTATGGTCTACTAGCTCTCAGTTCTTATGGCTGTTGCTAGCATCCGTATCAGTGATAACTATTTATGTTTTTGAAGGTGAAATTTTTTCATTGGGTTGTTAGTATGTCAGAGGTGCTATCTTGCCTTCAAGTACAAAATGCAATCGACCATGTGTGATAAACCAGTGAATCTCTAGTGCTCCAGACTGACAGCTACAATTATGTTAGATACCAGCCAAAATTGCATTATTGGAATGTTGTAATTGTTAGCATGCTTGATTTTTAAATTCGATATTTCATCACTGAGAAGATCAAATTTTATCAATCCACCTACTGATTTGTTTTATATTGCTGTTTTGTAACGCTCAGCTAGCTCCATTTTAACCAACAAACCCGTATTTGGGTTTTTTGTTGCATTTCATTTTATTACTTTTCAGCAAGCAGTGTGAAATGATTTTGTTCATTTAGTTAAAATAGACAATTCATTCAACTAGACAAACATTTCTCTGCTAATAATGCTGTCAAATTGTTGTCCCAATCAGTTTAGATAAACTGAAAGATAGCTTTTTGCATCTTCTTGAATAATGTAATTATAACAGGAAGCCACATTGGGATGATTATCCCTCCGAATGTGTTCAGCCCAAAATCAAGGTTTTTTACATGATAATTCCATAAATCTGGATCAGATTGGATTGTGAGTTTTAAAAATCCTATAAACACAGCAGCCTCTCGTGATTATTTTGCTGCTGTTTTATCATTCAGGTTTAGAATTAGGATAACCTTAGCTGTGAAGGGAAACAAATCATAAGCCTCCTTGCTATTACGCAAGTCAATGTCATGATGTCAACCTTAACCTCAATGCCTTATGCTTCATATAATTCCCAGTCTCAGTGTATTGTTAAGGCCGCTGTCAACCCTGAGAGTGGAGTACCCACAACAAATTAGTCCACTAAGACATATGATTGTTAGAGGCCTCATAAGTATCTTGTTATTGGGTTCCAGCTTCCATTGCATTTCAGGATCTGTCACATCCCATTGGTTGATTCAATTTGACAGACTTACTCAATTCGATTAAACAGTCACAATTATAATAGTTGTTTAACAAATCCACAATGGTCATCAAATTGGAACTCTGCCAACTGCAGTTACAAATAATTCTGATTGGCTATCTTCTCAGCGAATCACCCATCTCGATTTATTTTTACTCCAGGTGTAAGTCTCAAATACAGCTGCTACATCTTCTTTAAATCTGTTAATGGCCACTGCCCAAAGGAAAAAATGTCATTGTATAACCACTATTGGGATTGATTGAGTCCAAATTAATGAATCTGGCTATCTTTTTCCATAGTAGATTAGTTTTATTTTTAATCTCATCAAGGCATTTGATTAATGCTGAGATAATTTAGAATTCAATTTACTTGGTCTTCAGTCATAGTTTAAAGTGAGGCTAGCGGGAGTAAGTGGGAGGCTAGCGAGAGTAAGTGGGAGGTTAGCGGGAGTAAGTGGGAGGCTAGCGGGAGTAAGTGAGAGGCTAGCGGGAGTAAGTGGGAGGTTAGCGGGAGTAAGTGAGAGGCTAGCGGGAGTAAGTGGGAAGTTAGCGGGAGTAAGTGGGAGGCTAGCGGGAGTAAGTGAGAGGCTAGCGGGAGTAAGTGGGAGGCTAGCGGGAGTAAGTGAGAGGTTAGCGGGAGTAAGTGGGAGGCTAGCGGGAGTAAGTGAGAGGCTAGCGGGAGTAAGTGGGAGGCTAGCGGGAGTAAGTGGGAGGTTAGCGGGAGTAAGTGAGAGGCTAGCGGGAGTAAGTGAGAGGCTAGCGGGAGTAAGTGGGAGGCTAGCGGGAGTAAGTGGGAGGTTAGCGGGAGTAAGTGGGAGGCTAGAGGCAGTAAGTGGCAGGTTAGCGGGAGTAAGTGAGAGGCTAGCGGGAGTAAGTGGGAGGTTAGCGAGAGTTGAGTTATAACTTGGTGTATTGGGGTTCGGATATACCGAATATCATGACATAATCAATTTTGAAGTCACATGATCTGATATCCAATATAGCCGCCATAAACACAAAATTGATGCCAATTAACAGGTTTTTATCATAGGATTGAGTTAAATTCTTGTCTTGTCATCATGTCACATGACCTCGATAATCAAAATGTAGGACATCATATTTGCTTGCAAATATTACCGTTGTAGTTAGCATTGTTTCTTATCTTCGAAGCATAGAACTAAATCGTTACTTACAATAACGCAACAAACGAAGACAGATCACCAATTCGTGTATCAGTTTATGCTTACAGCGGTATCAGTTTATGCTTACATACTAGGAATTTCAGGATAACCAAAAAAATCAAATCAATACAATCAATAGAACAGGCTCACCTGAAACTGCATAGACAAATATTTAAATGGCTTAAGCAAGATCTGTCTCAGTACAGAGCTATCAGCAGAGTGTCAAGTCCTCTCTCTACTAACAGCCAACCTCTTTTGCAGACAAATTATTACAATCCTCATATGAGTCATCTAGTAGTTATGGTGAGCATGTTTGGTTAACAGTATACAGCTTAAGTAGAATCTTGCTTTTTTAGTTTTGGGTCCTTTTTAATGTAGCCACATTTTCTTTTTGCTTTAAATTTCTGTTCTTAAAAAGGGATCCATAATACGGTTGATTAAATATAAATGTGATAATGTTGCATATACAAAAGTATGATATGATTCCTGTGTACGAAATGTGATAGTGGTCTGCACTATTTGGTTGGCAAAATGTACCTGACTGGTTTGTACTCTTTGTAAAATGGGAGCTGCCTTCAAATTAAGCCAGACTGTGTAACTCTCAGGTAATATATGACGTCTATTAGAAATTAGCTAATGTTTGATACAACACAGCTTTAATACACTTGGAAATGTAAGTGTAAAACTTTGGTGACATTTTCATTACTTTTGATCACTTTATTCAAGTTTTCTAAATATGTTGATGCTGAACTAGATATGATTTAAGATGTTACCATACCAGTCATGGTATGGGAATTTGGTCTGATGATAAACTCCCTGCTGTATTTGTGTGTCGTTGATATTTTGGGTTAACTTCCGTTAGCTCTCCCCTCCGAGATTACCCAGGTTTTTTTAAGTGAAGGCAGTTGGATTCATAGCTTGGTACTGTACACTTTTGGCGACTCGTTCAATCTGAAACATATTAAGAAACAAAATTACATGTAACTTAATAGCATCAGAGCTCCTTTTGAGTCAGACGATCGATCAGGTCAATGAGAAACTTAATCCTTCTCGGGAGTTTAGGTATGAAGCTTTGCGTGCGGAGCTACCCCTTTACTGCTATGTTACTTACATTATTGTTTTAGGAGCACTGTGATAAGTCCTTTCCCTCAAGTTTCGTCTTTGAAAAGTCTTTTTCTAGTTGGCCATCATTCCACAGTCATACTAACAGTGCATTTCTGTTATGTATGCGTATAAGCTACCAGCACACAGCCACCTAAATTTTCTTCACAGCATACTTGAGTATCTCAGATGTTTCTGCTTTCGGATACAAGCTTGTATGTTATTCCAGACATTGAAGGTTTAAATGTCTACTGAGCCAAGGAAATACTGTTTGTGAAGGCGGGCATTTTGTGAGATGAAAGTTGATTGAGGTTTGTGTATGGGATATTAAGTTATAATGCTGAGTGAGCTGTGACCAACTCAACGCAAATTCTCAAGCAGACAGCCATCCCCTGAACACACTAACGGCAGAACATGATTGCATATGCAGATGAACCGCTACAGAGTTAGCAAATCATCTCTGTCATAAGATATCCTGCGCAAGTATGGTTTCCATACATCTCACAATATGACCAGGATCTGATAGAAATTGTACAAAACTGGCGGTAAAGTTCATCTATCTTGAGCTAACCAGCTAGGATGAAAGACTCGCTAACATTGAGCCACTAGTGATGGCCTACAAATGACATGCATCATCTACTGCTAAAAGAAACAATCCCCCATCAACATCTGCTGCCTATACACCAAGCATCAACAGCGCCCCGCTATGCAAGCAGCAGGAACTCTACAATCCCTCACCACTCTGCTCTTGCTAGCGAATGTCTGTTTGTGGAGTGAGACAAATTGCTATTACGATTTGTGATTTATGTCAATGGAAATCAGCAGGTGAACTTTTAAAATGCGAGTAGGTTTGGTGATTTTAGGTAGATGTTTGATGTTTGCAGTTTTCCATATTTTCGGTGTTGTTTCTGAATCTGGAGAATTTTTTAATAGTCTTGTAATGACAGGAGCTAGTTGATCGGCATACAGCTTGATAACCTTAGGGATAAGTCCATCAGGGCCGGCACCTTTTCCTGAGTTCAGACTTTTTAACTGTTTGACGACAGCATATTCATTTATATTCAATGTTGGGTGCACTTGGGTTTGCGTCAGCTGGAGTAGGAGATATAGTTTCTGGCTTTTCAAACCTAGCGAAGAAAGAATTTAGGTCGTCTGGGCTGAAGCTAGTGTCAGTAGGCTGTTTAGAGTTTTTTGATGGTAATCCAGTGATTTTTTTATGTCATTCCAGGCATTGGCCGGGTCATCCGCCAGGTGTTCTTGTATTTTGTGGGTGTATTTTGCCCGAGATTTTTTCTTTCCTTTGGATAGTTTCTTTTTATATTTGTGATAGGTTTTTTTCCGTCCTCATGGGCTTGTTGCTGTGCATCAATTAAATCTAAGAGCTCTCTAGTCATCCACGGTTTATGGTTGGCGTAATTTTTAACAGTTTTAACAGGAAGGCATATATCACTACAGAATTTAATATAATCCGTGATCACATCTTGAGTATCCATATTATCATCAGGAATTATTAAATTGTCCCTTCAGTAGTATAAAGCACTCTTTTAAATGGTCACAGTTTTCGTCTGAGTATATTCTTCTGTTGATATAAGTTGGTTTAGATTTTGACAGTGGTTTTTAATATAAATATGAAGGTATCAGGTGTGTTGCGTCTGCTGTGGCGTCGTGGCAAGGCAACTCTAGCGCATTTATACTCCCAATCATTTATGCTCAAATAGGCAATGCATCCATATTAGGAACCTATTTTGAATAACAATAGAATACCACTTATTTTGCCAACACACTAGTTTTCAGGGCGAATCAGTTGCTTTGTTCAAACCCAAGGGAGACGTTGAATTAATATCATGTCAGTGTACTCAAAAATTCTATAACTAATAATCTATATATATATTACTAGTGATCTGTGCACCAATGGAGGAAAAGAGGTATGTCATTTTTCTTATTAAATCCTCATGTCATCTTCTCAGAGCGCTGTTTATCATGTTTGCTATTTTAAGGCAAGTTGGCATTTGTTCATGATCAAACCAACCATTATTATGCTATATCAAGACACACCGATCTACAGATCTTTATTTTTGTGCTTTGTTTTTCTTCCTACATCACAAGGTTTCCTCAAAGCACACTGTTTACAATTTGTTCCTCTTAATTACAGTCTTACGATGGCAATGGCATAACAATAAAAACATCACTAGTCATCCGTAAACTCCATCAAACTCAACTCAATGCACTTATCGCTACAAGGTGCATGATATGATGGTCTGAGTCTCCGAGTTTAGCTAGCTGGTTGCAGTGATAATTTGCATCCTTGATTCTGGTGTAGCATTTATCAAGTGTTTTTAATCAACAGGTTGGCCTAGTTACAGTTTGATAATATCAACTTAGACGAAGGGGTAGTTGATTGAAGTCACCCATGACTAGAGCGCATGAGTTAGGATATTTGGTTTCCATCTGTTTAACATGAGAAGAGATAAATTTAGCTGTGTTGGTAGCATCTTGTTTTAGTCGAGATTGTCCAGTGAATGGAGTGTAGCATGATATAGAGAGATAATTGATGTAAATTTTGGTAGCCATTTAGAATTTCACAGTTTTTGTCTGTATGATTGAATAATACTTGATTGTTTGTGGCCAATTTCCGGTCTATGTATACAAGGATACCTTGACTTTTTCCACTTGCATCTGCATCCCACTTGTTACGAAATTGATCGTAACCATCCAATTCAGTTATACTATAAGCAATTTCAGGTTTCAACCAGGATTCAGTTATACAGATGATCTGAATTTGATTGTGCAGCCGTTTTGTTTTCAATAGTACATGCAGTTCGTCTAGTTTACGATATATAGATTGAGCGTTGGTGAGTACTATTGCTGGTAGGGGGACTTTACTGTTGCAGGTTGAATGACGGACACGAACTCCGGCTCTTTTGCCCGCTTCCTAGATCATAATAATCCAGGCTCTATTTTTTTATTAGCTAGTTATACTGTGAGCTACATATATTTTTAATATAGTGCTTATTTAGAGAATTTTTGATATCGGCGATAGATTTGTAATCATCGTTTTATAAGCTCTTCACATCTTTTGGGTGGCAAATAAGGGTGATTATGAGCAACAGTAGAATAAATAAAAGGCTGCGCCATTATGTTTATGTTGACAGATACACAATTACAGACAAAACTCAATCCAATTTAAGGATTAACATGATATATGGCTTTTAAATATTGTATTGGTGATCATGTCTAATGGTTATTTTCACAGTTGAAAACTCTCAAATATTTTATGTCGAGTGCAGTGACCTCTGGAAGTTTCTTTTTGGGCAAAAAGTGCCCTTTTCAAATTGAGCCCTCTGTGCCTTGTTTTTGAGGTATTTTATTAGTTTATGCTTTCACCATATAGAGGAGGCATGGCACTAACTGGAGGAGTGACATTTTAGTGAAATTTTAGGCCTCCTGTCTTCGAGACTTGAAATTGATTTTCGCCTTAGAAATATGTCCATTTCTGACCTCTCATTACATGCATGGATTTTTGTGGCTCAACTAGCTTTATTTGGTCCAAAACATGCACTCCTCTCCAGCCAAAATAACTTAAAAAATGTTAAACAACATGTTATACTTGTAGGTAGAGCATAATAGCAATGATTAGGGCCGCTATGAAATATTTTGTGTCAGTGAGATTGAAAAATGTTTACTTTTGTTTGGCAAACTGTGGTATGATACTATGAGCAAGCAGGGTACTCCAATCATTGACCTAGGATACCAATCTTCTTGGACAAATAAGAATTAAATGGTCTTTCTACACAGTGATTGTGTTACCTTGATGCCAGCCAATGATGTGGCTAAATAAAACGCACAGCCTAGCAGCAAACAATTAGCGGCAGTCATAGGTATATGGTGTCAAAATTACCGACCCCCCTCCATCCCCTCATCTAGTCCTACTAACATGCCAAAGCTCATGGTAAATCTAAACTACGCGACATATGAAAATCCCTCATATCACCAACTCCTAACATCAGAGTTATCATGACAAAATTAAATCTAAATCAAAACTCGATAATATCGTTGTTTGACACTATAATACTAAGATTTTTTTGCTGAGTATGGGGAAAATAGAATAGTGAATATGGATAGAAAACTATAAATATATATATATATATATATATATATACACTTCTACAGAAAATTTAGCTCAATTACTGACAGTACCTGCAAAAAAGGAAGTCAGTGAAATTGAAAAGCGGCAAATGAAGACCTTATGAAGTTATGGTACCTGTGCGATTTATGCCTGAATTACTGCATAATTTGCAACAATCATAGCGTATTGCATTGTAGAAAATTCAAAAATTCCTAAGTTTCATCCACAGGCCCTGAAAACATAAATAGCACTCTTGATGTCTTATTGACCTGATGATGGAGTAACTGGTAACAGAATGCACTCCAATAAGGCAGAACATTTTTTATAAATATCTTTGCAGTGAAGGACACAAATCAAATTAAACTTAGCAAAAACGAATGGCTTGGCAAAGGCAAGATTTCGATAGGTAGGAAATGGCTCTAGCCCAATGTCGCGAGCAAGTTGAAATGGCATTTCTACATCTTTTCTAGCAAGTAAAGCAGAAATTTTAATTCCCAATACTATGTGCCACATACATGTACCAAAGGTGCATTAGCCATCGACAAAAATATTGTATGAACTGTTGCATATATTGCTAGGATGTGACAGTTTTTCATGTTTCAGTCAAAAACGTCAGAATTATTGACTACTTAATATGTTTCACGCTCACAGCTGAACAAGTGATCAAGTTATATGCCTGAGAAGATGAATACTATGTAACCAGACGCAAAAGGTACTGTTACGCCCTCAATAAAATTTCAATGCGGCTTTCTTCGGTAAATATGTCGCCATAGGTATTGCTTGCTGCTGTGTTAGGTGGGAATTCTTCTTCTAGACGTCTAGACCACTGAGAAGCGAGGTGCGGTAGGGAGTTTGCATGGGTACCAGTGTGTTATGCGATATTGGTACCCATGCTAGGGCTGTGGTTGGAAGCCGATCAGTTGCAGGCCCCACTGACCGGCAGTAACATTGGTGGAAGACAAATGAACTCATGGGGGGCCCACTCTGACTATACAATATTATATTATTACGACTAATCCTTGCCTTAATGCAAGCCGCAGACAATGGACATCTCAGATCCCAAATGTTTCAGGATTTATTGAGCACATATTTTTTGTTTGAGTAATTTTTTTCTGGTAGGTATATTACTGCTTGTATGAAGTTATTTTATATCATCCCGATATCAACGGAGACACCTGCAATAAGTCTGTTCCTGTTTTTTTGTAGGCTGTCAAAGGACAAACTGTTGATCATCGATGAAATCAACATGATTTCCAGCCACACCCTTAACATAGTCAACAGAGTTCTTCAGTTAGTCAAGAGTAGTGACAGCGTTATGGGTGAGGTCCAGAGCATATTTTGTGGTGACTTCCATCAACTTCCACCTGTTGGGAATGAGGTTGCAGGAGACATTGGCAAACCAGCTATAACAAGCTCCATGTTCAAGAAATATGTGCCTGACACTGTCACTTTAGAAACGGTAAGTTAGTCTGTGGGATCTCAGTGATATCAGCTAAAACAGATCCCCCGTGAAAGCAGAAAAATTGTATACACGCTTTGCATTGTCAGGTCATTTTCACATGTTAGTTGTTCATGTTTTCTTACCAGGCAAATCGGGCAATATTTTTATTTTTGGTCAAAATGTCTTGGTTTGAAAGCAATGGATATCGGCATATCGCTGTTTCATATTCTGAAAAAAAAAGTTTCTTGCTAAATAGTAAATTGTAGGTATTTGTATCTCTGATTTCTGTTATTGCTGTTGCAATCACAATTATGAAGTTGCTTTTTATTTTAGATACATCGATCATCTGATGCAAGATTGTGGAGAGCAGTACGAGAGTTGAGTAAAGGGAATGCTCAACTGAAACAGATGATTTTTTAAAACAGAGAAGCGCAGACTTGAAAACCCCTTCTGGAAGCAAACCAGGTACTGACAAGACACCCAACAGAGCCTGCACAGGCTACAAGATCATTCTCACTTGCTTGCAACGCCTTCATTCATATCTCCCTCCCTCCTTCCCTCCCTCCCTCCCTCCCCCTCTCCCCCTCTCTCCCTCTCTCCCTCTCTCCCTCTCTCCCGGTGACTCTGTGCTATGCCACCACCGTTCATAAGTCACAAGGTATGACTGCTGCCGCTGTTGAGGTCCATGCCGAAGACATGTGGTATCCTGGGTTACTGCCAGTTGCGATTAGCAGGGCGAGCAACCCTCAGTATCTTCAGGTAATCAACTTCAGAAAGAGCCTAGTGATACCACCTTCTAAGGCAGTTCTCAAAGCTCTAGAAGAGCCGGCAATGGACCCTATTCGAAACCTCACATGCTGTAGATGCCACGATTTTTCCATAGCGGAACATGAATTTGACTTTTGCATGACGGAGAGTGAGGATGAGCTGATGATGGCCTCGGAAAGAGTTCCTCCCACCGAAGCAGCAGCAGTAGCAATCAGTCCAGTCAGCTTCTCCCAACAGCATGGCAGTAGCTGATCTGCTCCTTTCTCAGGCATATCTGTCCCCAGTTACGGATAAACAGAATAGCATTAACTCAGACATCCTCTTCTTGAAGGACAATATCAACCTTAGATTTATTCATAAGTTCATGGAGGACCAGCTGGAGTGTTTCCATTTGGAAATTCTAGCTGGGAACGTTCAGAACAATGTAGCTAATGGTGTCATATTCAGCTCGTTTGCAGAGACAATATTTAAGTTTAAAACCACTGAACTTACAGCAAAGATGGTGGAAGAGAACATTCCCGATCAGTATCACTATTACCTGCGTGTCATGTTCTCGTCAATGTGCAACAGGTATCTGAACACTGAGGCTGACCGTCAGCCAGAAAGATCTTCACGTCTCGTCAGAACTTCTGCTTCTGCGCAACCCTCAACATCTCGTCAAACCTCTGATGCAGCCAGAGGTGTAATACGTAAGATTGGCGGTCGCACAGTGTTCAAGTGCATTAAACAGATGTCTCGTCGCCTCAGACAGCCCCATGCAAACTGTGCAAGCGTGTGAAGCATGCATTTGAAACTGTGCTTAAAACCTCAGAAAGTGAGGCGAGGTCAGGCAGGTACCCTGACACAGTGTCGGAGACGGCGATAGGAGACATCAAGGGGACTCGCACACACATTACAGACTCAGCATACGAGCTGTTTCTTCAGCTGAATGAAGCTAGAGACAGGCGTGAACCCCTTGAGACCGGAATGACAGTGGGTCCTGTCATTTACGATGTAACCTATAACTATCTGCTCAATGATGTGTGCCTGCAGGAAAAACTGGGTTCACTCTTCCCAGGACAACCTGACCCGATTCTCCTGGAAGAAGTGTGGAGGCTTCTGCTACAGCGCTACCTGCCAGTGGGAAATAATGAATTTCGGAAGAGAATGCTCAACGCACTACAACAACAGAGGAAGCAGTCTCATCACAGCAAGATGTCCGCTATGGAGCAGACGTCAACAGAGAAAAGGTCTGCAAGTACTCGTAAGGTAAGTTTTTGAAAATACATAGGTAATTTGTATTTAATTACATATTTTTGGTCCACAAAAAAAGGAATTCAAAAAATGCTGATGTTAACTTCGCAAAGATTCATCGGAAGAAATTCTTACAATGCATTATCTATTTACGCTGCTATAATCAAAAGTAATAGAACAATACATCCCACAAGACATATCTGCTTTGATGGGGGACAAAAAATACTTCCATGCTTGACCTTGCAATCCTGCAGATTTTACAGAGAAAAATAGACAGTAGAAGCAAATCTTGTTTATATAATTCAGCACAAATCAATCAGAAATCACATGATACCTTATTAAGCTGCTATAAAAATAGATATAATTATATATAGAGATTTCGTATACAACATTCAGATAACGGGCAACAAGATATACTGGTGTTGGTGCATGCCAAAAAATACTGCAAATTTTGACCCTATAATCCTGTTGATGTTAGAGAAAACTGAGGACGATGACTGCAAAGCTCAATACTGCAAGGTGAGAAGAGGAAAGATGAAGTTACCGGATACGCTTCACTGGATCGAACGCGAGAAATGTCAGGACTGGTACCATGTTGTCTGCACTACAATGAAGAAGGGCATAACTCAACAGGAGCTAGCAGCTATTGAATGGCCGTGTATTCGGTGCAACAAAGTACAAAGGTATGTGAATATTAATCACAGCTAAAAAACAAATATAATAAATGAATAATGCTAAATACATAGTCTTAGCGTCAGCCTACCTTGGTTACACTTTTGATCTAAAGCTCTTTTTGGCGAGAATGTGGTAGGGATGTGCCCCCCCCCCCTACTGACGCGGATGAGCTGGCATTCCTTTTTGAGGAGCGCTGCAGCTCAGTTGTCATGATGATCGTGTTTATCGCCTTGCTGTATGCAAGGATGGACGGGTTTGTGTTGGCTCCGTTGCAGCGGCCTCTTTGTGAGGAGAACATGTTTTCAATAACATCACTGTTCATAATGGAAGCCTCGACTCGTGCTCCAGGATGTGACTTCAGGATTTGTTTTGTGACGAACTGAAATCCATGGACTGTAGAACGCAGGTCTTCATACGCCTCTTGAGTAATGAAGGACCTAACAAAAGTTATGATAGTGGTTATATTAATGTGACTGCAGGAATAATTGAGTCTTGAGAATTTCAGCCCAGCTGTCATCGTACAGGGGTACAGCTATGATGTTATTGATATTGTGTCGCCTCTCTATTATTAGATAGGATGATATAAATGATGTTATGGTCAGTATGTCCCAATATGTGTTCATACCGATGTTTAGCAACGTCTTTGGATCTTTAACCTCATTCTATATTTTTTTAATACGGTGAAATCAGACATACTTGGGGTCTCCTTTGGTATGGTTATACCAATCTGTAAAGAATTGCAGAGCCTGCAAGTTTTCCGCGAACCGAGCATCATCCACCGAGACATAAGATACTGTCGATAGTAGTTTCTCCGTCAGCACGGCCATGTTTTGTAATCCCTGTATGGTTAGATTTAGGTCTGTCCTCTTGGACTCCTGCTGGTACATCTTTAAAACATAATACAGTTTAGAGTGTAATAGTGCTCGGTTTGACATTGGTAGAAGACTCCTAGACATTTCATGCACCAAAGTGCCTCGATATTTAAATAAGCCGCCATTTTGGTAGGCCATATGAAGAACTGCATTGGTTGCACAGCAAATCCACTGCATGTTATCTGATAAACTCATACTATGCCACTCAATTCCTGTCATCTCAACAACAGTTCTACCATATTCGATAATGGCAATGATATTTCTGTAATTTTAGTGGGGAATTGCATAAGTGTTGTAATATCATAGATAAGTCAGTTTTTAGGCAAGGACGGCGAATTTTCATATTCAACCACCTGTATTGCTGTTTTGTTTGCAGCAATTAAATGATGCTTCTAGGAGATTGAAGAAATAGCTATGACTATTATCTGAAAACATACTGGCATACCTTCATAAGATGCAGCATATCCTTGTCCATAGTTTGGAAGGCGAGGTGGTTACGCATCTTACCGCTGTCAGTAACGAATATATGCTCATTAGTGAGCTTATAGTGTAATCTCATGCTGTTGGATTCGTCATCCCATTTATATGCGTCTTCCCAGTGGTCCCAGACGCAGATGTCTGCTCCCCATCTCAGTCTCCTCTCTGCATTGGGCGTGTTATGGAGTTAAGCATAGAATTTCTGATTTTTTTTATCCCATGCTGAAATTTTAACAATTGATAATATCAGTTATGTTTTCTACTGGTTCCACATTCTGACTAACACTATTAAGATGTCACAAACAGGTTGCTTACTCATTTTTAAACCTTTGACCACTTGTAGCATTCGAACCATATTCAGTAGACCCATTGACTGGTTGTGTCGAAATTTTTTGGTCACCCTGAAATCTATTTCCATTTCAAGGCCCCATTGCCCTGATCAAATATCATGTACAGACCAGTATCTTCTCCTGCATTACAGTTTATCCTTTTGTACCATGTAGCCAAAATGCTAGCGGCAGTGAGTCAAAGTAAAGTGATATTTGCTTAATATTATATTTATAGTAATATTCAGAACAATATTCAATAAATTTTATACCCATCAATATTAAACATGATCAACTACGCTGTATAATCTTTATGCACTATCAAGCTGATATCATCAACATACTATCACAGGGAAATTTCTCTTTCATAACATCAAGTTAAATCATTGCCATCTCAACAACAACGTAACAATCATCTTGAAACACTTACACATGGATCCATCACAGCAGCTACCTCCTGTGATGGCCTGTTTGGGTTTGTATCAAACCTGTGTTAATGAATTGGAGCAGGGACTTCCCTGATTGGAGACAAGTGATATAATTATTATTGATTATTGGGAAATGCCTACTCCTGTGCAATGCGAACTAAGGGAAAGAGTATTGCTAACTATTTACATAATCTTTTGCACCTAACAATGTCAGAACTATGAACATCATTATATTACTTTCATCTTTCGGTGCATATTGTTGAAGGAGTACAACCAGAGACTATAGATAATGGGACCTTCCACTTGCCATGATAACGTATATAACCGATGCGAACACATTGAAAATTAGGCTCCTTTTCAGGTGGTAATCGCTTGGAGGTAAGCGTACCCAGTGCTATGAATTTACCATCAAAAATTGACAAGGTGAATGCTTTAGTTGTTTATTTTATAAGTACATTCCCACAAAACTTTCAATAATATCAACTGGGCCAAATGAAATCTAAGAGGTGACTTTTATATAAAATACAGGCATCAAAGAATTAAAATACTTTGTGAATGATAAAACATTTTGGTAATGTAGCCCCCCCCCCCCCCATATATAAACACAATTGAATATTCAATGTGAAAATAGTTAAATGTGAACATGCACTGATGATATATTCTCCAGTTCTGGTGACTGTATTGAATTCATCAGTCAGGACAGCACAAAAATTTTCTATAGCATAGGTCCGAGAAAAGTATCATCCTCAAAAAATCTAAGTTTTCCCGTTTAAAGTCAGCATATTGCTGATTCTTGCCTGAAGATAAATGTGCTTCAAACTGCTCTGAATCTGTCTATGAAGCCCAAACAAGTTTTCAAGGCGATTTGTAAAAAAAAGCTTTTCATATCCCCAACCATCCCACAATAGCTTTGAGGCAGAGAGGGAGGTCTTCTATCTCTTGATGCAGTAATTTCTTTACATTTTGTCAGTATTGAATTGTATTGTCAGTATGAATCTGCTGACGATGCACTTTACTCCGATGCCATTCTTATTTCATTTTTGAATGCGTGTGTATGGTTGGTCCTAGTCACCATGAGTAATTTTTTTTATATTATTATCTTAGCGCAAATATTAACAAGCGATGCTATCCAAACAAAAAGAAGGCCTCTTCTTGCCCTCACACATGAAAATTTTGTCCGTGAAACTCATCACAACAGCTAACCTATGTCAGGCCATCATTGCATTGCAGTGGGCAACTGTGATGGATTATACTGCACAGCCCCCTTACTTTCTCACAAAAAATAATACAGGCCTGTATAATATAAATCCCTGGCTAAGAATGCAATAACAAGTTGATAGTGACTTTGTTGCTGTCTGATCTGGTTTTGTCATCAAGATTGTGGTTATTTTGCCTCAAATAACTTAGGTGAAAAAAACCTGAAACTTTATTGATAAACCCATTGCTGTCAAGGCAGCAGCGCTAACTTTACAACCAGACGTGGGCGTGACCGTCAAATAACGCTGATTGGCTATTCGCATTTTATGTGCAAGTGGAAGGTCTCTATATCTATAGTCTCTGGTACAACTAAATACCACCAATATGTCAATAGAAAAACAGACTGTGGAAACGCTGCCAATGCCATGTCTCTACACTCCTGGCCTTTGTGCAAGACTTACAATTACAACCGAAAACTATATTGAGGAAATAACAATAACACACCTTAAAATCGTAGTGGTCTAGCTTGTCCACCGCCTCCCAAACAATCTCCATCAACTCTGCTGCATGAGCTTCTGTGGTGCAGAAGTAGGTGACAGGCCACTTAAAACCGGTGTAACCAAGGAACACAAATTGCAGGACATGTGTGGCTAGGTTTCTGAATCCGCCTAGAATGAAATGCTTTTGATTTATTATGCTATTGAGCCTGTCTAGCAATAGCATAAACACTGGTCATGAGACACAAAATTAATAGGTGGGACTCAACATACATCACGCTGAGATTGCAGAATAATGCAGACTAAAGCAGAATTGAAAAAAAAAAAGATTTCTGCAAGTCTTTCAATGCAAAGCGCTGTCATTGAATTGCTTTGCTTACCCTGTCTTCTGTATCGATACATTCCATCAGCAGAACCATATTCTGTCATGCCATATAGTCTGGAGTTGGCAGCTGCGGAATCAGCTTGCAAATCCTCCTAAAGCAACATAAAATTATAGGAATAGCAGAAGGGAACACGTGAGAATATGATGAAAGTGATAGAAAATGAAAGTTATCAGATATCATGGCGGACTAGTCTTGCCCCACGGCCCACAAAGAAGGGCCGCAGGGCAAGGCTAATGGCAGCCCTGTTGTCACTCGGTGTATCACCTACATTATGATATTTTCGCATATAGAACGGTGCTTTTCAAGGCGCAAGAATCATGCAGTATTAAGGAAATGGTGCAAGCATTCCACAAACCTGAATCTGGACTTCATCGAACACGATGAAGCCAGTTCGCCCTCTGGCTGATAGTCTGCGCCTGTCTGCCTCCAGCAGCATCCAGTGCAGGTTTTCGTGGTTTAATCCTGGAGTTTGTGAAACATAGTTCTTTATCTTCTGCAAGTGTTTTGGATGTGGAACTTTTAGGGTACCAGCCTTCCGCCTGTTGCTGTAACTTTGTGGAGATCTTGTGTTCATATCCAGAGATGTCTGGAATACGCTGAAAAAAAATTATTAAGAAAATGCATTGTCTCACCATGTGCACATTAAGCGTTGCTATTCTAAGTGAAACCAAATTTCTGGCGTCATCTTAGTAAAAATGATAATAAATGATGTTATCACTACCCTATGCAATATTAAGTCTATATCAAAAAGAGGATTGTCTGAATACATAGGATGCAACAAGCGTCATATATTAATCACAGTCCTCTCGAGGCAACAGTATTTTTGTCAGAAAGTGTATATCTTGACTTACCTTATGCTCCATCGACGATATTTCCCACAATTTTTTAGCTGTTGCGAAAAGAAGTGCTTCCACTGTTCATCCTGCTGTAGCTCTGCAGGAAGCAGATCCTCCCAAGAGACGGCTGGTACTGGAGCTGGGGTGGTTTCGGTGCACGACAGGTTGTTCTTCTGTTTCTGATTCATCGTCTGAGGTAAATGGTATGTAGTCCTCATCCCCCTGGTCATCATCTCCACCTTCATCACCACTTTCTGAATCTGGTCAATTCACACACACACATAGTTCGATGAGGGTCAACATGGTAACATATTATGAATAATTGAAAAGCTTAGCATGGTTTCCCGACATAAACCCAAAGTCTCACTACTTCACTACTCGAGATCATGGATTAAATAGCCTCAAAGTAGGATCAATGGATCTCAGCAAAATATAAATTCTTCTATCCAAGTTTAAAAAGGAGATCTGGCGTTCAATAATGCTCATGTTTGTATCATACTGCATAATCTCAAATCCAGTTCAGCCTTGCTCTATTAACAAATGAATAACAAATGAATAAATGCCCTCTTCCCTCACCGTGATCAGTGTCTCCGTCGCTGGGAGCAGGGTTTGAACAGTCACTGTCATTCGCCGTTGTTTCAGCTTTCTGAGGCGGAGGAGGTGTTGTTGCCGTCGGCTGACTGACATTAATAACTTCTCCAAGTGCTTTGCGTGGTAGACAACGCTACATAAAAATAAATTCAACAGTTGCAGTTCTCAGACCAGAGCGACAGCTTTAGGTAATTGTGGGTAACTGAACAATGGTGCCAAACATAATTGTATCCTGAAAACTGTGAGCCGTCGCTTCATTGCAAGTGGGTAGCCGACTACAAGTTACAATTTTGCAATAACAAAATAATTCTTATGAATGATTGCTCCTTGTATGTAAACAGTCAAAGCACTTTCTTGCATACTCTACTCAACAAATACACTGGATCAATGGAAGATGATAGTAAAATCTGGTCAGAACAATTTGAATGTTCTCAAAACACAAGACTGGAATAGAGAGTAGCATGGGATGTCTTTATATGAGGATGGTCAAATAAAATGCCTGGCTTGCCCCTATATGGAATTCAAAAGTTTTCGGTGTATGGTACATATCAGTATGTTTGTATTGGAATTACTTTTGTCTGAAATTTTACCGGTTAGCCAGAGTGAATTATTGTATACAATCCATTTACAACGTAGACGTAACCCATTTGTTGGCACCCTTTTTTTGTGTGTTTTTTTCTCTAATGGAATTTCTTTACACTTTTTACTTTAGACCACCATTGCATCCCCCCCCCCCCACTTAGATTGACAACTTTACCTTAACATATCCATGGTCGGAGGAATTGCTTTGTGTCTGGCTCTGGTTGTATGTGTGGTCTACACTTGTTTGTGGATTGCTTCCCACTTTCATCAGTCCCACAAACACTTGCCGGGTACCCACCTTCACAATATACCTCCGTTGGATAGACACGGCAGGAAATTCCTACAGAGAATAGCATATTTTGGTGTTTCCTTCCACATACATCTTTTATCTATCAGAATCAAAATTATTCAACAGTCATTATTTTATTTTACATAATATTGATTACAATTAATCTGGCTTTATTGCCCAGACGAATTTTCTTTTATTTCACGGAAGCAAATTTGTCCATGATCCCATAGATGCACTTTTGAGCGGCATCATACTCAATGTGAAACACAAAGAAAAGCATGAATGCCACTCTCAGTGCATCTATGAGATTATTGGCAGGAATATAGTGAGCGCCAGGAATCACCACACCATACCGGCATTGATATAAAGATATCATAATGATCTCTAAACCGGCCGACATGGTTGTGGGATCCTTGTCGCTCACTATCTTCAGTATACTCGGCTTCCTTCCGATGTCTGAAATCACCTCTGAGAACGCTTCTACAACAAACAGAACAACATAGTTAAAATAAAACTTAAGGGGAGAATTATAATTAACACAAACTACATATTAATCTCATTGAAATATCTGAGGATGAAACCATAGTATTTTCGGCACACAAGAAGAAAGAGTTCACAAGCTATGAGTTAGTTTGTCTAGGAAGTCTTAGTACCAATTTTCATCATTTGTAAGCAAGACCATGCTCAATGGAATCTTGCAGACCATGAGGTTGAGTTTTTGTACAATTATCTGCTGCCAATGCTTTGAGGAGACTATAAATTTGTCAACAATTGTGGCTACCAATATAGATACAAATATAAATTGCATTGTACAAATGTGCGGTGATCTCTTAAATTCCAACAGTTTGCCAGTGCAATACTCTCAGAGATTTTGTCTAACTAAGCGACTTACCAATCGTATCAACACCGGCAAGCCATCATGCCATATAGCTCGCAAAATCCTCCTCTTTGAAACTGGGGTGAATCCTGCAGAACTCTAGTTGTATCTAAAATGAGAAAAATTGAATAGTGTTGTGCATGTCTTCATATCACCTATTGTTTAGTAAATAACTAAAAAATATCCTGTTTAAACCACAAAACATAATATAATGTTTGAAGATAAAACTTTTATAGAAAGTTGTCTGCCCTTGTCACATGCAAAGACAACTCCCATGACGGATGACAACACTGACATTATACTAATAATATTACTGGTCCGACGCTGCAAGTGAACTGAACAACTACTATGTCGTGTTTCATCCAATAGACTTGCTTTGGGAGTAACTGATGAATCGGGAATTCGCTCATGCTAATGTCCGTTAGGATTTGCCATAAAAGTCAATAAATCCAGCATACTTTTGCTTTATCCTTATGAATCGATATGGTTACAGTTCGTGGTACTCTCATCTTCGATAAATAAACATTACTTATTCTGATGTCAGACCACTTACAACAACACATATGTACTGAACATTGATGAATTACATAGGTACAGACCTCTATTGGCTGGCGGGTGAGGATAGGAAACTTTCCCACTAAATGGTCAAATCTTTTGTCGTCACGATCCAATTTCCCCATCATGTTCCTTTGCACCTCTCTGTATGCAGTCTCAGTTGAGAGCCTTTCAACTGAAAACAAGATATAAGGAGAATAAAATAGCAGCATGAGCAAAATACTGTGAATTATATTGATTAACATCCATCCATACACAGCCCTCAGTAGTAGGAGTAGGAGGAAGCTCAGTTGGTTAGAGTGCCTGCCCTCTGACGCGCAGTTGTTGGATATCCACGCTGCAGTCTACCGACTACTGGGCTCAATTGACGCCCCAGGTATGCTCCGACCTACCTGCAAACTGAGAGCAACTTGGCAACGAATATGGCAGCCGCGCCCTTAAGGCACCCTTATTTTTCAGTCTTCAGACAGAGACAAAAACTTGCCATGTTAGCCAACATTTTAACCTACACGAGATGCCAAGCATAGCGACAAAATCTCAAGAGTTTTTAGAGTTAAAAAAACTCCATCTGACTGCAATCATTGAAGTTGTGATGAAAGAGTACTGACTTACCTAATTCCTCGTATTCTTCCTCTCCTACCTCAGGCTGAGTCTCCTCTGTTGCCTCTTGGGGTGTTGCCTTGCGGCAATTTGTTGAGAGGGACTTTCGGTACTTTCTATTCTTAAAAAGCATATATAATATGCCGTCCTGTCGGGGATATTCGATAAATAACATCTCCTGAAAATAAACCACAACATTTTCAGTCAATCAGCGAAATGAGTTTAACGTAGACTCAATTGCGCCGTGTTTTCATCGAGCTACAACTACTGCCCTCTGAACAGGGGAGCAATAACAAAAAATAATCACTACTTCAGTTTTATGTAAGTTGCTTTCCTTTTTTATTGAGCAGATAGCTTCTGATCATACAGTTTTAATGTATTAAAAAAGGGACTTTTCTCATAACTTTACATGAGACTTTCATTGTGTGATGATTGCATATAGTTCTTTATATTTACAATATGGTATGCAATTAGAAACATTACAGTCTTCAGCCCTAAGCGTTATTTGTTGCCAAGGCGGTGAGGCAACCATCACTGGAATCCTGACAAAGGTGAATAGTCAGTTAAATACCTTGGGATTCTCACCCGAGACCCTGCATTTGTCTGAGCTACCTTGGACTCAACGACGTGAAGTCTTATAGTGGGTATCGATACTATTTAGCATATAACAGAACTGCACTTACATGTCCACTCGGTGTGTCTTTATTGTCACCGAGAGAAGGAAAATTCACTACCAGCGATCTTGCGAGATAAAATTTTACCATTATTCCAATATCACTATAACATGACTAATTACATCTCAAGTATTGATCTCAGTATGCACCAAATATTGGAATAGTTTTTAAATCGTTAATGGCTAATCGTCTAACCACTATGACTCTATCATGTTGAATAGCAACCCCCAACACAGATACATAACTAGTTAAATGAGCGATGATTCAATATTATAAAATAAATAACTCGAAATATTCAAGATTAGTTAAAAGTGAAATACACCCTGCTATGTTGGTTGCATATTATGGAACTAATCGAACTAATCAACTGGTTTTCGAGGGAAAGAGTATAATACAGGAAGATTAATATTAAAAATCCAAACTGGTTTAGTATAAGCCAAGAAGTTTGTTATTACTCACTAGTTCCCAAATGTGGCGAAGTATAGGTTTTCGACATGTGCAGCTGCCATATATATACTTCCTCTCCCAGAGAGGCATATTTTCTCCGCGAGGTAGCGTCTTCATTCTTTCCAGGTGCTCGCCAACAATAATTGGATTCAGCAAATTAACGTAATTAAGTCTGAGGTCCTGACACTGGAAAATGAACAAACATAGTGTGTGGAT
Organism: Membranipora membranacea; assembly: GCA_914767715.1. Lineage (NCBI taxonomy): Eukaryota > Metazoa > Bryozoa > Gymnolaemata > Cheilostomatida > Membraniporidae > Membranipora > Membranipora membranacea. The sequence continues at coordinate 20,134,183 of OU612071.1, forward strand.
AACAATTACGCGTTGATCACATTCTAACACAGGGAGAAAATATTGAACTATTATATACTTTCTTTTACCTGGTTACTTTACCGTAGAGTAATGCTCAGACACACTAGGCAGTGGAAAAAAGCTTAATACAACAACACAGTTGCAATTTAAACGTACATTGTAAATATTCTCAGCTATCGATAAGTGACAACCTTAGCCGAAGTGTTTGCTTTGGATTGCTGGTTGGTGGGGGAATGCTAATCCCAGTTCAGTTCAGTTTCAGATTGCCTGAAAGTACCAGTCGGTATTACCGTGAATGTGAGAGTAGTTCAGTTTCGCTTTCACTATTATCTCAACATTTACTTTCAGTTACCTGGCATTAGCTCTCTTTCAAATACAACAGTGGATTAGTTCAGAGCGAACACATTGGCTACGTATAAAATTTTATACCCCATAATTCAACCATCAAAACCTCAGCTGATCCTCACATCGTCGAGGTGAATATCCAACAAGCGAGATTTCATTGAAGCTGCAACCATCGTCAGTGTGTTTGGACCCAATGAAAAGCACTCATTATGGGCCATAAATGCAGAGTATGATAGAGTTGTTAACTTGTAGCCCGTTTCAGTAAGGAGTTAAGGGACAACTCCTTACTGAAAGAGGAGACAACAATACGTCAGATCAAGGAGCTAGAGACTTTAACTCCTTGGTCAGATTATTACAGATACTCCATGTAAAAAATGTTTAGTAAAAATAGAATTTTTTTAGGCAAGTGTCTGCAAAAGAATAGTTGCCACAGCCTCCCTGAAGCAACAATTTGCATGAGAGAGCATAGGAAATAATCATTTTAAACTTACAAATTGAGCTATCAGATATGAATTTGGAGCTGGTACTTGTGTTTGTTGAAGCTGGATCTACAAGTAAAAAATGTTTATTATTGCAGAGTATTGACGGAACTAGTTATTTTAAGGAGCTCAACTCTGCTTGATTGCCGGTAATGAGATATCACTTTCAACCAGATTTCAGCCATCTGAAAGGGATAAGGTTGACTATAGTTGATTGCCACGGAAAGCAAACCGGGCAGAGTTTGGAGTCAAACTAGAACAAACATGAAAATACTCAATTGTGTATTTTGTATTAAACGCTCTTGTTTTGTACCCTCAGCATCCATTTGACTGGTAAAATGTAAATAATGATTTTGAGCAATTTATATTTTGGGAAACTAACACATCGTTCATTACATGAAGGCCTATTTACTTTTAAAGAGTGAATGTTTTGTTTTTCTGTCATTGGCAGCCGACACCGATTGTCACTAGCTGACGTGGAAGATATTGTAGTATAAGTAGCTAAGCCTAGTAAATGTTAGCTAGCCATGAATTTTGAACTTTGTAAATAATAAGCTTCTCATTGGACGTGTTTTGAATATCAACACATTGAAATCTCAAAAGCAATGTTGACTACAAATAGCCTGCAGCTGAGCTTGCAAACTAAGATCACTAGGCAAATAGGAATACCAAGCAGCGCTGGGAGATTGTCGGTATATGTTATGACCACAATCTAGATAAATTTTTAGGCGCAATACTGAATGCAGTCAGTCGAGATCCTTGAAATCGAAATTCATAACAGGGAAATTGAACCCGGTCACTGTGATCCGATGCATGGGTCATAACCACTAGACCAAATTGTGTGACACAAGACACGAGAGAAATACCTGTTTAGAAGCGGATGTTGCAGCTGCTCCTCGGGGTGTTAATATGAGTCTGTTTGGGACTGTGACTCCCTGCCTTGACTACAACATAACAAACAAATTACAAACAATAAGATTATTTTCCCGTTTAAATTATTGAAAATGTATAGAGTTATCACCTCATTGACCACAAGAAGACAAATCCTGTAAATATAGCAGCAGCTTGTTTTAGCACGATTATAGTTGTCAGATCATCAACAACAGGTAAGATGTTTGATTGCCAAGTTACACAGGGGAGTTTTTCAATTAGACAATGCTTTGCTACAGTGAATTATTACTATAATCAGATCGCTGAAAATCATCACTCACTTGGCCTTTGAATTAGACAAAATCGCTCCCAAATCGTTCACCCAGAATGCAAATAGTTCCATAATTGAGTGATTGATTTATAAGCGATACCCTAAATTCAAATTCATATTGATATAGCCCCCGGACCAACATTATGTCATTAAGATTTGGGTAAGATTTAGCCTCATCCCAAAGGTAGCTGAGATACAGCTATTCTCAACAGAGTGAACTAATTTGCTTGAATCACAAATAAACTATCCTATCAACCATCATCTGCCTGGTGTAATAGGATTCGGAATACCTAGACCACACTATGGAAGTCTCCTGATCAGAATTTTCATGTTTTAGAAATGTACATTCATAGGCATACCTGCACAGGAGTAGATGTTCTGTCTGTACTTGTGTGCGAAGAAATCTGCAACAAAATATAAACCATGGAAAAAGATATATTGCAAAATACAATCAAATAAGTTGCGTTCAGCAACAATGTGTTCAGCCAACAGCAAGCTTTTGGAATCGTGTAGCCCTTAAACATTTATAGCTTACCAAATTTAAAAATGAGGTTTCAAATGGGAAAAACCACTTCTTCGGTAGGTCTTTGCAGAGGTTGTATAATATTATACAAACTTGATGCAGACCACTAATTATGATAAAATAATACCTCAAAGTTAATGTAAACCTATTTTCAATCTTATCTGTGTAATTGTACCACCACCGCAAACAGTTTGAAAGAGGAGGAAAATGGCACAATTTCAGAATTTTCAGAGGCTTGAGTATACTCCGCAAGCATGAGCAATGACCTAGATAACTTCTTACTTCCTTTTCCTTTTTGACTTGCAGTGTGACATTTATTCATTTTTTGCAACACAAGGCCACATGCCCGCACTGTTAGCCGCTGACTTTTCTATACGTTATGTAAAACGTCAAGACTGCTTATTTATAACACTGCTCTAATTCATACTATAGCTACACATATTTGATGACCTTTAACACACTTTTCAATATAAAACCTTATTTGGTTTGCTTTCAATGATACAGAATTGGAGTTTGAAAACAAAGACATTTCGAAAGCAGTATCGATACTAATTAATTACTAGCTTAATAAGTATTTCTGGGATTGCAACCGCTGCCATAATCAATTTATCACCCGCAGATTAAAAGATGGAATAACAAAAAATACATACAGTGCTGTTTACCTGCATTGGAGTATACGGCATGGCTGATCCTTGTGGTGAAGCTGACTGCATTTGGGAGACTGATGAGATGCTTTTCTTTAACTGAAATAAACAAAGTCCTACTTACGTCAAGAGCAATGAGCAAATAGTGGGACCATTTTCATAAAATACATAATCAGGGGGGTATCGTCAATGAGAGCTGGTTGGGCTGAGCCCTACCAATTTTGGCATATATACAACAGTAGTGACTATAGAGATCAACTCAGCTGGTGCAAAGCCCTACCAATATATTTGTTCAAGGATACCCCCTGATACATATTATATATATATATATATATATATATACACATGTTTATGTATATATATATATATATATACACACATTTGTGCAATAAAGTGTCATATATTATATATCCCACTATTGGTACCCATAAAAACCCTGGACAATGAGTCATTCATATATAATATGAATGACTCAGTAGGGCAAATCTTTGCATTGGAGTTGTCCGACCATGTCAGGCTATTTTATCTACCATTGATTACTATTGGGTTAAGGATGCCCAACATGATTATTTAAGAGGATTTAAGACATGATTTTTTTGTGGGTCATATAAAATGACTACTTATTTTTGAGTGACACTTAGGGCCAAATACACACAGATGACACTTAAAAGCACAGATTTGAATCTATATCTACATGTTTATATATAATATGTATATATTTACATGTACATATGTATACATATATGACGCTTATTGTCAAAACACACTGAGCGGTTGTAACCACAGAGGGTCGCACAATGTCACCAATATTGACATATATGCAGACAGCAGCCTCAGCTGATCCTCAGAGGTTTGAGCAGCGGTTGCCACCTTAGACTGCATAGCGATATGAATGACACGACATAAGTAACATGAAACCTCAGCACTCTTCAGAGGATTGTTGAGTATATAAACTCTATTTGAGGATCAGCTGAGATTGCAACCGCTGCCAGTGAGCTAGGCCATGAGCCATGAGGAGCTATCTTTTCATTGACCAAAAGAAGATAATTCCCAGTAATTGTCGACGAATGCCTTTTTTTTGCTACTAATTCACTGACGTGTTTAAAGTCGATTTAGTCTTCACTTGTCTCAAGACTGCTCAGATATTAACATCAACATTATGATAACTGGTATCACATTACTTTTGATGAGTATTCAGGGTTTGATACAAATTAAAAATTGATTGCAAGATGATAGCGCAAACTCAAAAAATCTAATGTCAGTACTGAATTAAGTCACAATATCCCCGAAGCAGAGAGTTAAGTTGATGTATGCTGTACATGACCACACAATACAATGGTATGCAAGGGAATAAATACCTGAACAGGAGTATACATGTTAACAGTTCCAGGTGTTGTGGCTGTGTGCACACGGGAAGGTAAGATTCTTTGCCTAGACTGAAAAAAATATCTGTCAGTTAGCAACAGGTGTAACAGGCATCCAATCACAATAAAAAATGTCATGAAGGGCATGAAGTACTGCTCACCCCTACCAATACACCCTCAATTATCAGTCATATGTTACGCTGCTCCCATTATACAGTAGGACAAGAATTTCACAGAAATGTATGTTCACATTGTTTGTGTTTGGTGGGTGGCACACCTCAAAAAATTGTTGTTAATTCTTCATACTCCAAAATAAAGACAGTGCAAGCTGACTGGATCACAGACATTTCTTACCATGTCAAGAGCTGTGATTTTCACATCGCTATATGAATCATTGGAGGCACTTGCACCTTGGGTTCCAAGGTTAACTGGTGTAGTCACTAACAGCATGTCTCTCGATCCTTCCTACAACACAGATGTGAATTTACATTAATGATTGTGCTAAAAAGAAAAAAATGTTGTAGTTTATGCTTTGATACTATGGGTTATGGCGGCACACTGAAAGATTACTTTCACATTTAATGTTCATCGAAATAGAATCAAATTCAAATATGCACTCCTGATTGCAGAATTTTCAAAGGTATATGAATTCGATGTGAGGTCCACAGTATATGAACTATGAAACTTGAATTATAGGAATAAGCGGCGAGAGATTGTTAGTTTCTAACCTAAGAACAATAATAGCACTGTTTCACTGTTGACAATTTTTACTGCTGAAATCAATATAATGGAAATACTTACTCGCTTTATGCTGCCTGTGGTACTGCATTCTTCCAATATATCCCTGTCCGAAATGTTCGACTGGAATGATTGGCTGAGCTGAAAAAAACCAAAAAGAAAGAAATATATATATATATAGCCTAGAGACTAATTAACCGGTCAGTGACCTTTAAACCGACAAGGACTGATATAGGTGTTGGAAAAAACTCAAGTGAGTAATAGACAGACTTGTTCACTCGTTATCATAATGAAAAGGGTTTTCTGTACATATATGCACATATATTCATTTGTTTAAAGAGGTTTTCTAGAAAGTTTACAGATAAAAGAGTAGTTAACTAGAACTGATAAGATCAGAGACCACCGAAAAGGAGCAAAACTATTCGGCTCAGTTGGACAGATCATAGCTTAGTTCACTCATGGTTCACTGGTCAGAATGAACATATATACGATTCATTTGTCTGTATTCGGAGTTGCTCCCCTGTCCATTAGAGGAAAAACAACTCCGAATTTAGGCAAATGGATCAATTTTGATCTAGAGCATGGGTGGGCAACCTTTTTCTAAAAAAATTCCACATTTTACACAGGCTCAACACAATTAGGCGCAACATATCTTTCAGGTAAAAGATCGGAACCAGAGTAACAACTATGTACAAACTAAAACAGATTTATTTGTAAAAGCTGTGGTATGTTGCAAGGAACTTCAGCTCAACAGAAATACTAATTTAAAAAATCTTGTGAAGTTTTGCATGTGTATGGAAAAGGGCAGGGTGGGTGTGGGAGGGGTTAAGGAGTTAACACCAATACAGTTAAGATGATTATGTCTAGAAACGGCTTTGGAAGCTACATGCTTAATGCTGAATGGCCACTATTTTGAAATATATTGTGCCTACATTGAATATCAAGATTACAAAATGCGAGATGGGGATCGAAATTAATGTGTAATATATATCTTTTCAGGCATAAGGCCACAATCAGCCCGCAAAATATTGTTCATAGACCAGGTTGCCGACAGCTGATCTAGAGGTATGCAGGACTTTTACTTCCACCCAATAGGAATTAGCGGTGTAAAATTCTAAAATCCGACAATATCTCACAAACACAACTATGTCTGAGAATTAAACCCACATCTTTTTTTGCAGCCCATTAGGTAATTGTTACTGAGACATAATTCATCTCATGTCATATATGCTGCCTGGTAAAAAAAGAACTATGGCAAGCTTTTAACGAATAGGAATATCTATGATTGGTGTTACACGTCACAAATACAACGACACAACAAATTATACAGGCGATTTGGTCTAGATAAAAAGTTAACATAATAAGGAGATTGCAATTGCCGCTATCTGAACTTATGACAGGCCGTACATGGGCAGCTACTATAAGAGAACTGAATAATAGTATAATCTGTGACAAGTTTGCATGAATGAATGAAAATAATTAAAAAATCATAGCAATAGCTGCTGTTATTTAAACTCACATGGGAGAAGTGTAAAGCAGATTACATGACAATTATTTTATAAGATAACTCCTAAGAGCACAGAGTTTAACAATGGGTATAGACTTGAGACAATCATTGCGCACACCAGTACGGTTAGTGAGGGCTACAGCGAAGTGTTCGTTCAGGTTGCATTGCCCATTTCTACTTGTGGGTACAGAACGTTCCACAACTTAGTATTGCTTGTCATGGACTGGACAAACCTGAAAATTAATATTGGATAAAAATGACAAGCACAACAGTTGAGAATACTAGAACCACCCTAGCAATATCTCAGGCTTCTGTCATAACGGAAATAAAGGTAGAGGATTTGTTCCCACATTTTCTTAACAAACAGATGGTGTATGAAAGGTTTGGCATGGGTCGTTCAGGTTGAAAATGATCATCAACTTTGGAAGGTGATGCAATCAACTCACTATATTTGTGTGTCATCAGCAAAACATTAGTTGGTGTAGTGTCGATACTTCTCTGGGTTGACCTAGATCCTCCGAGGGTTAATGACATCACACTGTCTCTGTCACACGGGTTTTTCAATTGGTAATTTTCAGCTTATCCAAAAAATAAAAGGGGTATAGGCTACAATAAAAGCTGCTATTTATTGTTGTGTAGGTCATTATTTTGATCAGCAAAAGGTATGAATGATTCTAAGTCATCATCGTTGAACTACTGCTGTGGTGTGGGGAAATGTCTGCACATCGAACTCTGTACAACTGACAGAATTATTACCTGAAAGGCACATTATTTGTCTGTCAAAATTGCGTGCCAACAAATTGTGACGGAAATTAATAAACCATTGATGGTATCATTTTATTATCAAAACTGTAAGATAATCACTATTTTACTAAGTTCAATGATTTCATACCCCTGATTTAGACAGTGATAAAATGACAGCAGATTCAGTAGATAGTTACCACCGACGACTAATGAGAAATGCAATACAAACGAGATGGCCAAACTAGTTCAGTTCCATGGACCTACCTCTATGCCGAGACAAAACAAACTGAATGGAGCAAAATCATTTCAAAACCGAGGGTGCGACTTTATTGTCACCTCATGAGACTACCTGAGAACACCCCCATGAGAGACGTATGTATGTGAGACTGATGAAAATGGCAAGAGGTGCACCAAAGTTTGATAGAAAAAGAGCGTCGACAGTGACTTATCAAAACTAGAACTACATAGAAAGTCCGCTCACAAATCTGCAAAAATAGGAAAAAGTGATGAGTTTTAACAAAGTCAATGGATGTTGGCTTACGTTCTTAGTTCCTGATTATGATGATGATATTGACAATCAGTTTGTGTAAGTTGTTTGCCCAACGCTATGCTGTTACCATTTTGTTTGGCAGTTAGGAAAGTATGCAGCCAAGAAACACAAAATTTGCAACTCATCCTCACAGAGAGAGTCCAAAGTGGCGTAAGGTGTTTGAGATGGAACTCTATGTCTCCAGTCCTCGATAATCCCAACTGAGTGGGCGGGTGTAGCCTTGTTCACGCGGCCACGGGTTTTGGTTCCAAAACAAAAGAAAAAACACCTTTGGCCATGTGAACAAGGCTAGGGCGGGTGGCAATGCAAGCCTCCAGTATTGTACCAAGTTACAAAAGTGACTTAAAAGTGGTTTAAAATACACAAACATCCATACACATATATTCTTATATCTAAACCTGAAACAATGTAATAATTGGGGACACCTCCCTGATCTACAGAGAAGCAATACAATCAGGTGACAAAAAGTGAAAAGCTAAAGAGTTGTCTGCACTCTGCACAAAATATTTTTTGTGAGAATATTTTGACCAATCAGATTGATCAGAACATATCTAAACTTTAACCTGGCACATGGAGCAGTGACAGAGTCCAATGTTCTAATGTCAAGATGTGACTAGTTGGTGCAGGTGTGACTTGTGGTTGGTTAGAAGAAAGGACTTAACAAGGTATTCCGACCATGTCGATGATGAATATCTAGTGCATGTGAGTATTGGTATTACTATATAAGTGTAATCTAAGTAGTGGTATTTCTTTTGGTTGTTCAAGCAGGGAGAATTCTCCCTGATTCTACATAGTCACAGTGACTACATCTTCTTGTTTGTTTGTCCAAGCCTCAAGGAGGTAAAGATTTTTATACTGCTTGGTGTGTCTATGTGATACGTAGTTGGATGCTAATACAAGGTGGCTCGAAGATGAGCGAAATTATCATCGATATCAATGGAGTACATAAACAACTTGCCACTCTGAAAGTGAACAAGGCTACTGGCCCTGATGGTATCAGTCCTCGGTTACTGAGAGAGTTGGCTGATGTGCTAGCTAAACCCTTGACCACCCTGTTCCAAAGCTCACTGGACAAAGGTAAAGTTCCCATGAATTGGAAGATGGCAAGCGTGTGCCCAGTTTATAAGAAGGGTGAGAAGTACTTGGCAGAAAACTACCGACCTGTCAGCCTTACATGCGTCACCAGTAAGATCATGGAGCATATCCTCACCAGCCAGCTACAGACATACGCCGAATCCAACAACATCTTCCACAGCAATCAGCATGGGTTCAGGGCGAACCATGGATGTGAAATTCAACTCACCGAACTAACTACTGACATTATATATAATCTCGACCAAGGCAAAGAAACTGAAGTCTGTGTCTTGGATTTTTCCAAGGCATTTGACAAGGTCAACCATCAAAAACTCCTGCTCAAATTAGCCAAATATGGTGTCAACTACCAAGTAATTGCTTGGATCGAGGACTTCCTTACAGGGCGGCAGCAGAAAGTTGTAGTTGAGGGCGAAGAATCATCAGTAACAAATGTCACATCTGGAGTGCCTCAGGGCTCTGGGATAGGTCCAACTTTGTTCCTCTACTACATCAACGACTTACCAGATAACATCAAGTCGGTTGTACGCCTCTTCGCAGACGATGCTGTTGTTTATAACACAGTAGATAACCATCAATGCCTGCAAGAAGACCTAAACCAGCTAGCCATATGGGAAGCAAACTCAGACATGGAATTCCATCCAATGAAGTGTCAGCATATGACGTTCTCAAAAAAGCGAAATCCTGACACTCAATCAATATCTCTCCATGATACCGAAATTCCAAGAGCTTCTACTGTGAAGTACCTTGGTGTCACTCTCGACCCAAAGATCATCTGGAACACACACATAGAGATTATCACCAACAAAGCCAACTCCACCCTGGGCTTTATAAGAAGAAATGTACTGACAACATCACAACCAGTAAAGGAAACTGCATACAAGCAGTTGGTCAGACCTGTATTAGAATATGCGTCTGTCGCCTGGGATTCTGTAACAGAAACTCAGGCCAAACGACTAGAATCTGTCCAACGACGAGCTGCACGCCTGATCTGCGGTATCAGAAAACCCGACCGCGCAACCAGCACAACCAGTCTCTTACAGCAGCTTAACCTGCCAACACTTTCCCAGCGTAGAGGACTGGTGAGCGCAGGCTAAAAGCATTTAGCCAATACCATCACAACAATCCATCAGTTCTCGCTAAATACATCACTAGATCAGCACATAACTCAGCACGCCGCCACCAGCACCAGTATTTCACTCCCCAAACCATCACCATTCACTGTCAACGATCGTTCTTCATCCGAAAAGCGAGAGAATGGAATATGCTGCCTGACACCAGTCATCTACTGAGCCCCCAATGTGTCTAATATTAGCCTGTTATTTGAAAATTTGTTGCTGACCTGGAACGATAAACCGATTGTGGCACAACGGTTTCCAAAGTCACAGCTGTAGAGGCTGGCGCTGGAAACTTGCCAACTTGCAGGTAACCATGCAGGTAAACAAATAATTACCAGATATACGTAGAAGCTGTACACAGTAGGCCCAGCAATAAGTCAGGGTAAGGGCGGTCTGATTTCTCAGCTCTGTCGTATATTCCTTTGTTGCATCCTAGCTTGCAGAAATAATTACTTGAAAGCTAAGAATAGTCAGTTATTGTCAAAGCAGAGGCCAGGCCATGGTTGTGTAATTACTTAATTAATTACTACCAATGTTATGTAAACATATCTCAGTTGCTTCAACATGCAAATTGGGGGTTGCAAACTACAATATTTATGTTTAAGCCCGGTGGTAAAGAGTTCCGAGTCTGATATAACATACATCCTAGGAGGCTATGCCTCTGCCCAGTGAAAGATGCTGCTTAGCATCTTTACATAGAATATCCACCACCTTCTACTGTTGAATGAGAAAACCGTAACGGTTTTGATGAGTATACTGAGTAGAACCATAACCATTTGCAGTGCCATAGCAGATTTGAACGATAGTGTGTAATGATAATGTAAGTGAAATAGTGTATGTTTGGTTTGGTATGTTACACAAAGTTTCTGGTGTCTGGTTACATGTCCTGGGATACAGTTCAATAGACAAGGCCAGAGCGGGAACACTTAGTAGGGTGTCAGTAATTTCTGATAATGAACGGTCCATTGTATACTCAGCAGCTCGGTTCACATTTTGGGAAGATATTAGATTAGCAGCAGCTACACATGATTTGACTCAGCAGATCAAAAAATCTCTGGATGCAAGGTTGGTTCAACAGCAGTAGTCAACACATAGCAATGACAGACACAGCAGTAGCAAGAGTAGCAACATGTCTCGTAGCAACGAGTAGTCTTTCAGAGTGAATAACCTTAGCGAAGGTCCCAGATTCACCAACAGTTTCTAATTGCACAGTTTCTGCAATTGATGTACAGCTATCGACAGGTTTCACTGATACGGTTTCACATATATCAGCGCCGTGATGGGCAATAACAGGCAATGGAGTACGATAACAAACAGGTACATAAGAGAACGAGAATTTTTCTTCAAAGCGTTGAAGATAAGATCTACAACCTCTTACATGAGCTTGACTCTGAGCATAGAATTGTAGTCCAAGCAGATGGTTCTAATCAAACATATCTATTGTCTTCTGTAATGTGAAAGTATTGCATGCGTACTCGCCAAATATCCTGGACATAATTGACAACTCTGCATGGTCATCCCATATTTGATGTTTTTCGCAGAACCTCAGTGCCCTATCAAGTCCAAGTTGTATATCTGGATCAGCAGGTGGCAGCTGCCTCTGCCCAGTGAAAAGATTATCCATCAGTTTACAGAAAGTCTCACCAGGGGGGTCTTTCAATTAGAAACAGCCAAAATCGCTATTTGATTGCTCACTCACTGCATGAGCGATACCTGCTAGGGGTCTCGCTTTCAGATCACTCAGTCACTTGATTTAACTATATACATTCTGAGTGAGCGATCTGGGAGTGTTTTTGTCTAATTGAAAGACCAAGTGAGTGATAATTTTGGGCGATGTGATAGTGATAACTTGCTTTAGTAAAGGATCGGTCTTCCTAATTGAAAAACCCCCCTGGGTAATGTTTTTTGTATGGTAAATCCATAATAGCTGGATCCAGTTAGATTCTGTTGATCGAAAGATTATCGGCCCACCCGAGGACGCCAAACTTAATTAATTACTACCAATGTTGTGTAAACGTATCTCAGTCTATTTTTTCTCTTTTACAAATTATCAGCACCACAAAGAAGTAGGCCTAATACTATGGGGTTATTTGTTGATGCTTATAAATAAAGTGGTACTGATGGTGCGGGTTCAATGGGATTGGCCTGGGAGCAGAGTGAAGAGGGTCAGTGTTGACTGCTGCAGTGGTGCCAAAATTATATTGGCGTTGGGCATCATGGTTGTTAGTTTGCTCCAGTACCTCAAAACCCAGCTGCCTGTCATTGACCCATTGTTGGCTTGGATTGTGTACAGTGAACTTATTCATATTTGAAGCCTAAATAACTCAGGTACGCAAATAACTGTGTAGCAAATTAGACCACAAAGATGTGGGACCGGTTTTGATGTTTCTGTCTGAATGTTGTTGGATCATGGTTTAATTTGGCGGCAATGGACAGTAGACAATCAGACTACAGGCAGTGATTTAAACGGATCTTTGGCTTTAAACATACATGACAAGATGGCTGGGCTCTATATCTGGTTGTGCATCACCTTGCAGGCTGGGTTGGTCTGGGGGACCCGAAAAGTCTCCTGCCGGCGTCGCAGTGCCGCACCCAACTCTGTGAAGCTCTCAAAATGTTAGCTATATTGCATTTATGTATATTTTTTTTGGCATTGTTTCATTATGTGATGCTAGTAAGCTAAATTTGCCCCATTCTAGCTAGTGTTTCACGGAGTGTAACTATGTAATGAAGTTAAAAATAAATGCAATTGATAATAGGTTGAACACTAGACCTCATGACAAGCTGTGTTATGAGGTATTGAAGTAGACCCTTTCAATATTCGCTCGTTATATCGGAAAGCCTGGGTGTAAGGTCACATCAGGTTTTCTGAGCAATATTCGAAATTTTTTGTATATGGAACTGTCAAAGTGAAACCACAAAAAATGTGTTAATATCCTTCGACTTTTTGCTTGGGTTAATCTCTATTACTGCAGGAGCTATGGTGGATTTCAACTCGTATCCGAAGTTTCTAATGCTAGACATATACGCAAAATGTATGTCTATGACATCACACCCCCTGCGCAAGGTCCGCCAGGGAGCGTCAACGAGGCCTTGCTTTGATAAGTTACACCTTCAGTCCTTATTGACAAATTGAGCTGTTCCTGGGCTCATTTTTAAGCTTACAAGCTGGAGCAGTTCCTCTGATTATTCAAATGTTTAATTCATGCATGCTCTAATCAGGGAGAATTCTCCCTGCTCTAATATAAGAGTTGTAGTCACAGTTAACAAGGAAATCACAGTATTTCGATCGCTTACGAGCCCTGTCTAGGTTTTCATCAGTAGGATACTGTCGGCATAGGTTTTGCCTATGTGTTATCCCTCAAACCGTTTCTCTGGATATCCAAGGGGATGGTTTGAGTTTTCTATCTAATCTCAGAAATTTTTGAATATTTTTTACTTATAGCGTGATAAACGGGGGCTTAGGCGTAGTGTTTGAAGGTTATAATGTGGTGGTCTGAGTAGCTAAGGTCACTGGTAGGGGAGGATATAGCCAGATTGGTCAGGACTAGATCTAGCGTATTGACATGTCTGCGAGTTGATCCTCGGACATTTTGTTCTAAGTCAGAGGAATCTACAAGGTTAAGCAAAGCTCTGTGCAACGCAGAATCTTGGTATGGTTACTCCAGTCAATATCTGGAAGATTGAAGTCGCCCACAATTAGATTGTTACAAGATGGTTGATTTTGAATCCATGATATAAAATCGTAAATGGTTTTTCATATATGGTTTACCATAATACACAGGAAAGTTTAATGAATAACCTGAAAAGCTGAGGTCAACGGATAGTAGTTCACCTTTCTTAGCAGGTGTGATGTTCTTCACAGTGATATTGCATGGAAAAAGTACGCCAATCAGAACTCCGCCATCTCTACCTGTTGGGTTGGCACTCTGTCTAACCTGTACAAAGTATATTAATCACATATTCGGGTTTGAATGGAAGGAATTAATTTACATGCTGTTTATTTTGCACGAGTAATATTTCCAAGTGAACCGTCTTCCCACTGACTGACTGACTCCATTGTAGCGAAAGAACCTTATATTTATTGGTTTATGAGGATTCATTGTATTAAAGTGGTCTGCTGTTGTGTGTCTGGTTGTGTTATTTTAGGTGTGATTAGTTTATGATGTTTCTGTCTGAAATTTGTTGGATTCCGGTTAAATTTGATGAAAATGGAGAGGAGATAAGCATACTTCCTGCAGATAGATCTAAAATGGCCCCTTGGCAAAGTCTTGTGTGCTTATCTTGCAAATTTATTATCACAGGGTGCAACTAACTGCTGAATATAATATAGCCCATATAATAAGTTACCAACAGAAAGTTCATCTGCCTTAATTGCAGTTGATCGAGCGCCTCGTCTAATGCGAAAATACGAAGTTCTCCCAAATATCATGTAATAAACACACAGCTGCTGGGATCTCTGGCTAGTGGTTTACTTATTTCTTTACACTGTTTTCTCATAAATATGTAGTAGGCCTCTGTACTAAGGTATGGTGTGGCTTTGGCTTTGGGGTATAGGCCTACATTAGATAGGGTAGAATAGGCTCAGATATAACTGAATACTTCAATCATACTATAGATATTTTGAAGCTGCGAATCGCCAGCTGGGTTTTTATGTTGACATCAACAATATGAGTCTTTCGTTTTCAACTTGGATAAATACTAACTTAATATTCCCTCTAAATTTGCTTGTCAGTTGTGATGAGTTCTATGAAATAGAAAATAGCTGAGAGTAGCTTGTTTAGATTTCAATGAATTTTGGCCTAACATCTCATGAATGGGCTTTGTCAGTGTCAGAATGTTACATAATCTTGCATTTCATTCATAGTAAATTTCATAGCAAAGATTATTGACTACAGTGTAGGAGTAAATAGTGTTGTTCAAATAGCTTATTAATTAAACTGTGAATGTCTGTTTTCTCCTACACACAGTGATGACAGCCCACAGAGAAGAACATGACAGGAGAGCCAGGCATAGGTGGATTTTCTGATCCAGCAGTAAATGATGGATGTGTGTCTAACAACAGCTGTGTACAAAGAAAGATCTCACTGTAGGAGAGCAGGCAAGGAAAAACCGTTATTATTCTATTATTTTAAATATGGGAAACCAAGCTGCCCCTAAAGGCCGACTTCTCAATTTTTTGGACTGAAAAATGCAAAGCACTGAATTTGAATTAATTTCCCAGCTATCCCCTACCTGTATACTTTTGTAGGGAAGTCACTATTATCTTTGTTTTTTGATTAGCCTGACCTGACCCTAACCATTAGGCAGCTTGATCCTCTACATCAGGCCACCCACTAATATGAGTAAAACAGCTGGCTGTCACCTGGTGATGACAGCTGTCAGCCAGTGGTATCTAACATCAGCAGCTAGGTAACATCACAGAGTAAGGGTAGATTATCCTTACTCTGTGGTAACATGATAGCTGGTTGTGTACAAACTAAACTAAACTGTGATACTTGTTTGATTGCTGTCAATACCATTGATGAATATATGGGCCTTGTT
Organism: Membranipora membranacea; assembly: GCA_914767715.1. Taxonomy (NCBI): domain Eukaryota; kingdom Metazoa; phylum Bryozoa; class Gymnolaemata; order Cheilostomatida; family Membraniporidae; genus Membranipora; species Membranipora membranacea. The sequence continues at coordinate 20,150,032 of OU612071.1, forward strand.
ATACATGGAACTATGTATTTTACAAAATTGAATTTATTAGATGGAAATAATCGTGGCGGAAAATCTGCTTCCCTGCGGTTTTAAAAACTGTTAGACTCATCTTTCGATTTGGACAAACCATTTTGATATTTGTAGGTTGCAGCAGGCCTACTTGAAGATACAATGAAGAGTTAGATCTGGTAACTTCAGTTGAGAACTTTGATCGTGTGACTGACTGCAGGCTATACAGATAATTCCGTAGTATCACTCATCTTCGGAGAGCTGTGGGTTTGATTTCAGTTCTAATATTGAGATGGAGTTGAGTAATTTCGTAGTATTTCCCTAACATTGTCACCATCAGTTTCGGCCAGTGCTTGATTGTTAGCAGCTAGTTTATTATTTGGGGTGTAATGAATTGATCAACTAGAATATCCCCCCTGCTGCAGATCCTCAAATTATATTTGCCCTAGATTTACATTGCTAACTAGTTTACATCGCATTATTCGGTGCTAGGTAGGGTGCTATTGTGCCATATTAATCAAGCAGAGAATCTGGCGGCAAATTTTCCCCAGTCGAATTTCTCAAGCTGATAATAATGGTGATCGTTTACCTTACATGATGTTGCACGATAAATGTCTCATTTCCAAAATCGCTGCCAGCAAACGGCAAAGTGATGGCATGGTTTCAAAAGTTGCACACACTGAAAGTGCATGTCAGAATCAATGGATGTACAAATCTTAATGAGTCTGCAATCATCAATACTTGAGAAACAGTGAAAATGGTTGCAATAAACACATGTTTATCCTCTATAATTTTGAAATCTCAACACCGGCAAAAAAACCGACAAGAGATAGTGATTCTAACAATTGCTTGTGTTGTGTTTTTGACAGGCAGCTCTGGTGCAGCGGTTAAGTTAGAGATGTCGATACTCAGTATAATAAGACCAGTAGGAGATGATCTGAGGAATACTCTGATGTCTCTAGGTGAGTATATAATACTATCACCAGTCTGCTGATCAGAACACACAAACAACTTGGACCTTTCAAAACCCAAATAAAGCCATCTAAGTCTGACTGTTCTTTACTACTAGAGTTGCTCTTGAATTAAAGGATATATTGTGCACTGCTACTATAAATGCGCATGTAGAGAGTGCCAAGAGGTGCGCAAACACTATAAGCTCCGCACCTGGCACCATGTTATGGTAAAGTCCTGCAGCCAGATGCTTTGGCTTTAGCGCCAAATCTGGGGCATAACCTTCTCTAGGAGGGGGGAAAAGAGGGGGAGGAGGAAAAGGGGGGGGGGGGGGAAAGAGGAAGAGTTGGACCAAATCATTTAAAATCTTCGACTTCACTCATAATACTTCAAAAGATCAATTACACTTATTTCCTGCAGGAGTGTTGTCAGAACTAGTGGCCTCATACTGGCTGTGAATCATTATATTAGCAGAATGCTTCAGCTTCATTCATAACTACTGCTTTCTTTTGCAGGTGGAGGCACATGTTAGTGTTGCACAATCCCCCAGCTAGACCCGTATTCTTGTTGGTAAAAGAAACTCTACACCATCCTATGGAGACTGATTATGATGATCAGATATAGACTGTGTATTACCCACAGTAAGTCAACAGTCAGTAGCTCTGAGGTGATAGGCATGTTACTTTGAACCTGAAACTTCTGCTGCACATTACTCCAATTTTAATGTGTCTAATATTGCAGTTTTCCTCAGTGACATATGTACCTTAAATGGAACAAGTGTGTTGCCCACTCTAAAATATCTATTTGGTTGATAAAGCAGCATCCTTGTTGCTTCCTGACTCCTGTATTTCGGTCTGTCTCAGACTGTTGATGATCGATGATCAATCTGGATATTGAACTCATGAGTTGCAGTCTTTACACCGATATATATATATATCATGTTGAATTGTGAAAACAACTAAGAGGGTGATTATATAGGAGTTCTTGATATGCAATTCTCAGTCATTATGGGTGTCTACTATTTTAAGCTTTATCAATGGTATTTTTCGCAGTTATCACAAGTTATGCAGTGAATGATCTATCCTATCAATGTGTGATGAATATGAGACGCCCACAGTGACTGAGTTGACTTTATACTGTACAAAGTTACCTGTCACAGCTCAGTATCACGGAGTCCTGGTGAGTTATGAGCAGTAAGACCAGAGATTATAGATATTTTATGTTCTCTGGTTGGACTGGTAGGCCTATGGCTTAGACTAAGTTTAATCCAGTTTGCCTGCATTCTCAGTTTCTCCCTCTTAACTAAAAATCTGCAGTTGCTAGAGGTGGAGGCTGTGCAGCTGAGAAAGCAGACAAACTGGAACGGAATTTTGGACCATTGTCATCACAGCATTGAAATTAACATTTCTGCCCTTAAAAAGTGTGACATAGTGTAGCCTCAGACTTCTTCTGCCACTCGGGGAAAGTGTGCCGATTAAATTCTAAAAAGCTCAGAGATGACAAGTTGAGGCTTCGATCTCAGCATTGTCACCTAATGGGCAAATAATTAATCAAATAATAACTAGAAACAAAGTATTTATCTGCCATTTATTTCGATCCCATTTTGGACACTCAGTTTTTGCGAATACTCCACCCACTCCCAACTTTGAGAATTCAATCGGCATTGTCTTCCCTTTGTGGTAGCAGTAGTTAGTCTCCTCTTTACCCCCCCCCCCCTCCGGTATAAATCAAGTTTAGTAAGGGTTATCCCCCATTTAATAGTGGAGGACAACTCTATATTTTCGGTTTTCTAAAGCAGTTCTAAGAGGTAAAACAATAACCGTTAAGTTCTTTCTTGACTGGCTCGCACAAATATACCACAAGGCTTCATGCTTTAACCTTTTGTGCATGCCGCCTCACAACCTTGGCTACAGTTTTTTTTATCTCTTCATCAAACTGGTTTCTTAAGGTTCAATCTTTTTTTTACACCTGAATGTGTCTGCTGTGAAAGAGATGCTATTCTGGGGGGTCTTTCAATTAGAGACTGCCAAAGTCGCAATCTGATCGCTCACTAAATTGTAATCTTTCAGTCGTCATTTTCTGACTTAGACAAACCATTTTGATATTTGTAGATCAAAGCAGGCCTGCTAGAAGGATACACCGAAGATTTAGGTCTGATATCCTTAGTTGAGAACTTGAGACTGACTGCAGGCTACACAGATAATTCCAGAGGATCACTCATCTTCACTGAGCTGTGAGTTTGATTTTAGTTCTAATATTGAGATGTAGTTGAGTAATTTCATAGTATTTCCCTAACATTGTCACCATCAGTTTTAGGCCAGTGCTTGATTGTTAGCAGCTAGTTGTTATTTATGATGTAATATTTTGATCAACGAGAATGTTCCTAATGCTACAGATCCTCAAATTACCAGCTATTTTTTCCCTAGATTGTCTATGCTTATCAAACTAGATTTACAGTGCTTTATTTGATGCTAGGAAAGTGCTATTGTACCATATTAGTGAAATGGTTAGTCGGGTGACAGAGTTACCCTGGTAGAATTTCTCAAGCTGATCAAAATGGTGATTATTAACCTTACATGATGTTTCACGATAAATGTCTCATTTCCAAAATCGCTGCCAGCAAAAGGGAAAGTTATGGCATGATGGTTTCAAAACTTGCCCAACCTGAAATTGCATATCATAATTATTGGATGTACAAATCTTAATGGGTCTAGTTGAGAAACAGTTAGAATGGTTGCAATAAAGCCATATTAATTTCATGTATAAAACTTTCATTGAAACAAAACTAATTCTTTAATTCTGCTGCATGAAAAACAAGATTCGGATATTTGTAATGAGTCAATTGATATATACAGGCTTTTTGCCAATACACACAGTTTTGATGAGATTTTCAGTTATGTTGTACCATAATCCCTCACCTAGAGATCGCCGATTTATAAGTGAAGGCGGCTGTAAGAGAGTAGCATATAGACGCGACTATCATTTGAAGCATTTTTATATTTATGTTGGACTAAAACCTCTTACAATCACCGAAGCTGAATAGCTCAGTGGTAAAGTGTGCGACTTGAAAGCATGAAGTTGCGAGTTGGGAACCCACTGGGGGCAGTTTTTTTCCCAAAACTACTTAGTTCATTTGTAGTGAGTGAATGTGTGCCACAAAACTCAAATTTTTCAACAATCAGCATATCATATCTCTCTCACAGTCTTTCAAAATAAATAAAACATGCCAAGAGCCGCATACACCATTCAGCAGAAACTGGAAGTATTGAGAACAGTTGAAAAGAATAACAACCTTGACAAGACTGCAAGGGAATTGCTGTTTGCTAAGAAACAGAAGATTGGGCTGCCCCTAAAGGGGGACGCAAGCTGCCCTAATCCTCATACTGAGAATGTGATACATCCTAGAAAACTAGAATGCATCCTAAAGGTGAGGCCATGGTGGACCTCCTAATCGTGGGTGTGCAGCGAGCTGCCAAAACTGAACTGGCACTAATCGGCCATTGGCCGTGACACTTTGATCTTAGCCAATAGGCCGAGAAGCGAGAAGAAGACTGCAAGGGAATTGAAAATTAATAGACGCTTGATTCAAAGATGGAGAGCTTCCAAACATCAACTACTGATGTGATTCACTTATAAGATTCGGTGTCTTATAGCTGTGGGGTGTCTTATAGCTGTGGGGTGTCTTATAGCTGTGGGGTGTCTTATAGCTGTGGGGTGTCTTATAGCTGTGGGGTGTCTTATAGCTGTGGGGTGTCTTATAACTGGAGCATTTTTATTTTTTCTGAGGGGGGTGATTCACTTATAAGTCCGGTGACTTATAGGTGAGGTATTACGGTATAACATTCAATCCTGTTTTATGAAACAACAAGGATAACTTATAAATTCTTCCCATTTAAACAAATGAGGATTGCATATGCAACAGTACGGTATGTCGAATTGGTTCATATTTTGCGAGGTATGAAACCATAACATAACCATAATATTATTTTATTGCATTCCCTTTATTGGCGGCATTTTAGTCGATCGCAATTTCCCCATCGTGATCAGGTCGAAAAATGTTACCAGAATCAACTACCAAACTGTAACCAGCTGACTTCATAAATTTAGTTGCATTGCCAGCCACAATCTGCAGGGGTCACCACTGGACTATATGTGGGTCACTGAGAACTCTAAGCTGCCATATTATCTCAGATCTTCATTTTTGTAATCCCAACACCGGCAAAGAAACTGACAAGACATGATTCTAACAATTGCTTGTGTTGTGTTTTAGACAGGCAGAGCGGGTGCAGTGATAAAGTTAGATATGTCAATACTCAGTATAATAAGACCAGTAGGAGATGATCTGAGGAATACTCTGATGTCTCTAGGTGAGTATATAATCTTATCACCAGTCTGCTGATCAGAAGACATAAGCAACTTGGACCTTTCAAAACCCAAACAGAGCCATCCTAGTCTGACTGTTCCTTACTTGTAGAGTAGGTCTTGAATTGAAGGATATATTCTGCACTGTTACTGTAAATGCACATGTAGGGAGTGCCGCGGGATGCGCAAACAGTATAAGCTCCCCACCTGGTACCTACAGCATACAGCCAGATGCTATGTTGATAAAACCTCATCACTGTTGCTTCCTGACTATCCTGCTTTTCGTTTGTCTAAGACTTTCATTAGACTGTTGTAAGAGGTGAAAATAATATAATGATCTATCTGGACATTGAACTCATGATTTGCAGTTCTTACACCCAAATATCATGTTGTGCTGTATTGTGAAAACAACTAAGAGGGTGATTCTATTGGAGTTCTTGATTTGCAATTCTAAGCTATTATGGGTGTCTACTATTTTAAGCTCTATCAATGGTATTTTTCGCAGTTATCACAAGTAATGCAGTGAGTGACCTATCCTATCAATGTGTGATGAATATGAGACGCCCACAGCTGATGTGTTTACTTTATACTGTACAGAGTTACCCGTCACAGCTCAGTATCACGGAGTCCTGGTGAGTTATGTGCAAAAAGACCAAATAATTCTATATAGCTTAGAGAAGATGAAACAAGGCTTCAATCTCAACTCTGTCACCTAATTGGCAAATAGTTGATGCAAACTGATCGTATAATTCAGGGTATGAAACCAATGAACTGGATGAAGTAGCAAATTATTTACTCGGTTACTGATTAACAATATTGACGTCGTAATTTTACCATTTATTTCACTCCCATATTGTGACACTCAGTGTTGGCAAAGACCCCCATCCCCCCATAAGGAGACATTGGAAATATTTAAGCCTCATTTGTTATCTTTGGGAATTTCAATGGGCATGCTATTTCCCTGAGTGACTGGCAGCTTCTTTGTCCCTAAGTGAAAATCAGGTTTGCTGAAGGTTATCCCCTCATTTAGTAGTGGAGGACAACTCTCTATTGTCGATTTTCAAACCTGTCCTAAGATGAAAGACATATGTGTGTTTTATTTTATCCTTATGAGAAGGCTGCCCTCCACCTCTACTCTAGTTTTTTTCTCGTCATCAAACTAATTATGCTTATTTCAGGCTCAACTTTCTTTCATTCCTGAATGCGTGTGCTTTGAGAGTGAAGTCTTTTCCCCTGGCTGATAACTTGGCTCAATCTCCAGTTTTTTCTATATTGATGGAGCCTCTTTTTTAACAAATCAGTTCGTGTTGATGATCAACAAAGCTTTTTCTCTTCGAAGAACCTCAGTCAGTCTCCGACATAAATGTCACGGGTTAGTCTGATATGGAATTTTTGATCATCTTGAAAATCCCTCACACCAGAAATTGACCCCCAACCCTAACGTGTTAATCATTTTGAGGTCGCAGTCATTAAATCCCCAGTTCTACACTCGCATTGTTGCTTTCGCCCATTTAGGTTTCTGTTTGTCTCTCAGCTTGATGTGTTCTATCGTCTTGATCTCTCTGCCTACATTGCAGTTTTTTTTAAAAGATTGGCATTCAGCAAGAGTTTCGATGTGCACTCATACCTCATTTGCCACATTGTATTGCTTGTTAAACGCCAAACAAGAAATTTTCCCATCTTAGTTGATCAACCAACAACTTGTTAAATATTGTCTACATAAATGTAATGTCAAATCCTGTGCATCTAGCCAAATTAAATAATAAAAAAAGAACTGAGACACGCCACTGCCAAAGTTGAACAGAGAATATACCCAATGATAACATCAAAGCCAATTACCTCAGACCTTGTATGGTGCCATTTATGCTTTTACGTTGGTAAAAATTTTGCCCAGGTCATATTCCTCTGAGCGATCTCTTCAATATCTTTAAAATATGTCTTTTCCTCGTGGTTAGTGTGACCCAGTGGTGATCAAGATATCCATCTGCAGTTGTTTTTTTGACAAAGTAAAGATTCAATTGTCATGACTCAGCTATTGTGTTGATTTGAATGTTACTTGTTATATGGCTGCAGCCGTTTGGTTCTATGCGGCTCAGCAACGCAACGCTGGGTTTTTATCTATCATCAGGAATATAGTTGTTATGGTGTCATCATCCCATGTAGTTCTGCTCCGAGGATAGTCTTTTCCATGCACTGTGTCTATAAACAAGCACAGCAATGTATCTGTTGAGATTTGCAAGTTTGTGTTATGGCCTGAATCATCTAAGGGAGTCGACAAAGAAATACCAAAGCACCTTGGTTTTAATCACAAAGCTCTTTTTAGCAATGATGAACTCCTCCAATGGCTTTTCAGCAAGGATAAGTGAGGCATTTGGAGCTACAATCTGACATAGAAGTGCTCGAAATGGTCTTCAAGCTAGGCCAATTCTTCCCAAGCCAATCACTGTAAAGTTTCTAATCCATACCGAAACCTCAAAGGTGATAAAAGTGGTTTAATCAAAAGACTCTGCTTCTTCTTTTATCCAATCATATTCCATTACATACTTTCTGCTGTGAACACTGCACTGTGGTACATTCTGGATAATTCCACGAACTTCCCATCACCTTTGTATGCAAATGTTAATCTCTTCTTATTGTCTACAAAATACATAACGTCACATTTAGTCTGAGCACCCAGACTTTGCCCCCTGTCCGACGGCCCCCCGGAGGGGAAAAAGTCTGAGAACAATGCAGGATTTCGCTGGAGTTGTCTGCTCTTGAGTGTTATAAGTTAATCAAGGGGAGCACTAAAACTGCAATATCTATTGATTTCTGTTCATGCCACCTACTATATTGCTCCAGGTATGAGAGTATTCCAGTCAGACTCTGGGAAAAGTAGCCTCATGTTTGGGAAATACTCATGAGCAGAGATATTCACTGCCAAGTAGTGAAGAAAATGTCAGCCAGAATTTCTTTCATTTTGAATAAGGGCGGTCATTCATGACATTGACAAAAGGTCATACAATGTGTATTATTGGACCCTAGGCTATATGAAGTAAGATTAATGTAGAAGTAATGAGAGGAAAAATCCAAGCAAATCCTGCACAGTGCGTAGACTAAGTCACATTTGATTTGCACAAATCAGGCTATAGGTATTGCGAATATCAAACAGCAGCACACTGTAAATTGCCTCGGTCAAGTTTAATCTGATTTTAGTGATGATAGTGACTTGTCAGAAAGCTTTCCACAGTTGCATCAAGAAAGCGAATACTTACAAACAGATATAACCTGTACCTAGAGGTTATGAATATCACCCTTCTTCCTGTCTGCTGAGGGTATCTTGATATATCCCCATGTTTTTGGTGGTATACTTTGGATAGGAGGCTACAAGCCATACAAAGATACCTATGAGACAATCCATCGAGCAATAAGCTACTGGTGCAAGATTAAAAAGTCACAATGCTGTCCTGTGACCAATATCAGAAAGCAGACAACAACCCTATCTTTAGCATTACACATTGAAGTCATGGATTCCTTGCTTTGACCATAACCAATTTTGACAACTTATTGTGTGTTTCATATTTAACTGTGTGAGAAGGGTAATATTTTTGTCATATTTAGTTTCATGGCATCTTTCCAAAGGAATAGCTAGGCTAGTATCCCCAGGTGCCCTTATTAAACCTCAGCCAAACTTGCGATTCCGTTGACGTACTTTTTCACTTCTTTGATATAAAATACCTAGGCTTGAGTGTTTCTTGCAATGAAGTCAATGAATTTTAAGCAATTGCTAGGAAAAAACATGTCTATAAATAATGAACTCTGCGTGAAACTCTTCTTGCCATGGCAAAATTTCCTCTTGTCACCGCTGCCACTATGTGATCACCTGCACCAATCATGGTTGTGTGTAAATCTGGAAATGCAATTGAAGAACGAAGTAATACTAGTTTTGCAACACACATCTCTAGAGGATTTTTGCATACATCGCCATTCAAGGTTTACCCCTTTGAGAAGGCCGCCTTCCGTCCTTCTCCTAGATCTCAGGTCTTTTTTCCTCTGCATAAAACTAATCCTGGTTTTTTACAGGTTCAATGTTTTTTTCACGCCCGAAATATCTCTGCTGTGAGAGTGAAGCTATTCAGTCTGGGTGATAACTAGGCTTCACCACCAGTTGTTTTGTCTTGTCTTCAATGGGGGATAGTACAACATGATTGTATTATAAGAGTACAGTTACCCATTCAAATGATGTGTCATTGACACGTGTGACCTTGAAAACACTTGTGGTGAGGCCATATTGATGGAATTGGGATGTGCTGGATGGGGGTAGGTTTTTGGGTATAAAAGGGTCGCTAGTGAATCTCTGAAGTGCTCGGTGGGACTGTGTTCTCATCTTTGGGAAGTGTAATACAACGGGATGTTTCGTTGCAGGTGTTCAAATAGAGTACTAATTAAACTGTAAATGTCTACTTTTCCTTCTACACACAGTTAGTGAAAGCACACATAGAAGAACATGACAGGAGAGCGGGCACAAGTGGATTAGCTCAGCCCTCAGTAAACTAGGCTAACTAAGAAACATGTCACTTGAGGGCAGCAGGTAGGAAAAACTACTGTTATTATTCTCTAACCTAAAATATATGGAAGAAAAAATTTCTTAGTTTTTTGAAGGGATAAATGGAAAGCACTGAACTTGGAGTAATTTTCGAGCATTCCACCACATGTAATTGTGTAGGGAAGTTATAACTCCCTCTATCTTGTTTTTTATTAACCTGACCTTAATCATAAGGCAGCTTGATGCTCAGCACGAGACCCCCCACTAAGGTGAGTGAAATAGCTAGCTGTCACCTGATGATGAGCACAGCTGTAAACAAGTGGTATCTAACATCAGCAGCAAGCTAGAACTATGGCTGGTTGTGTGCTTACTACCAAAGAACCATCACCTTCTCTGCATGGTTTTTCACTCATAACTTCTGGGCTAATTGGTCAATGACCTTCTTACTTTCCAATTATATATCCATCAATGTCTCAAATTGTATACTGTAAAGTTTTGAGACATAGCCAGATAAAAAAAGCTCCTCTCAATTTTTTGTTTATTTGCTTATTTTGATGGCTCCCTGTAGGTCACATGACTTGTCACAGCGTAACGTTATTTCAGTCTGACGAAAGTTTTGGCTGTTGTGATAAAAGCTTTCATGGAAACGATAAAGATAGCTTAGGAAATTAATCTTGTTCTATTATACAGACTTCATGAATTTCCATGCCCATCATCCATCTGTGTAGCACTTATAAATTGTCATACTTGCTCGTTTGCGTTCAATCCCTTCATCTTTCATCCCTCATATTTTGACTTGGACAAAACATTTTGATATTTGTAGATTGCAGTAGGCCTACTTGAAGGTACACTGAAGGTCTGATATCCTCAGTTGAGAACTAAGATCATGTGACTGACTGCAGGCTATACAGATAATTCCGGAGTATCACTCATCTTCACTGAGCTGTGAGTTTGATTTCAGTTGTAATATAAAGATGTAGTTGAGTAATTTCATAGTATTTCCCTAACATTGTCACCATCAGTTTTAGGCCAGTGCTTGATTGTTAGCAGTTAGTTATTATTAAGCATGTAATATTTTGATGAACTAGAATGTTCCTCATGCTGCAGATCCTCAAATTACCAGCTATATTTGCCCTAAATTGTCTATGCTTATCCATCTAGATTTATAACGCTTTATTCAGTGCTAGGCAGGTGCTATCTACCATATTAATCAAATGGTTAGTCGGGAGGCAAAGTTTCCCTGGTAGAATTTCTCAAGCTGATCATGATGGTGATCATTTACCTAACATGATGTGACACGATAAATGTCTCATTTCCAAAATCGCTGCCAGCAAAAGGGAAAGTGATGGCATGGTTTGAAACTTGCACAATCTGAATGTGCATGTTAGAATTAGTTGATGTACAAATCTTAATGGGTCTGCCATCATTAAAAGTTGAGAAACAGTTTAAACGGTTGCAATAAACCCATGCTTATCACCTTAAAACTTTCATTGTGAAAAAAAAACTAATTCTTCGATTCTGGTGCATGAAAATCAAGATTTGGATATTCGTAATGAGACAATTGATATGAAAAGGGCTTTTTGGCATTACACAAGGTTTTGATGATATTTTCGGAAGTTAAGATTGTGATGTATAACATTAAATCATTTTTATGAAACAACAATGAGAACTTATACATTCATCCAATTTAAACAGCATAGGATTGTGTACGTGACAGTATGGTATGTCTAGTTAAATCACATTTTGCAAGGTTTCAAACAATATCATAATTAGATTGCTTTACCTTTATTGGATGGGTTTTTGTCGATTGCACTATCCCCATTGTGATCAAGTCGAAAACCTAACAAGAACAACTACCAAACTCTATCCGGCTGACTTCATAAATTGCCAGCCACAATCTACAGGGTTGCCACTGGGCTCTATGTGAGTCACTGAGAACTTCATGCTGCCATATTAAGGCACTTCTAAAATTTTGAAATCACAACACCGGCAAACAAACTGACAAGACATGGTGATTCTAACAATTGCTTGTGTTGTGTTTTAGACAGGCAGAGTGGGTGCAGCGGTTAAGTTAGAGATGTCGATACTCAGTATAATAAGACCAGTAAGAGATGATCTGAGGAATACTCTGATGTCTCTAGGTGAGTATATAATCTTATCACCAGTCTGCTGATCAGAAGACATACGCAACTTGGATCTCTCAAAACCCAAATAAAGCATATTAGTCTGACTGTTCCGTACTTGTCTTGAATTGATAGTATATAATCTACACTGTTACTGTAAGCGCACATGTAGGGAGTGCCAAGGTGTGAAAAACATTATAGGATCCCCACCTGGCTCCATGTTAAGGTAGAGGCCCACAGTCTGATGCTTTGACTTTAGGCCTTCAGCAGTTTGACCAAATCATCTAAAATATTCACTTTCACTCGCAATAATTGTGAAGTTATTCCCACATTAGAAAGTAGAAAACAACTTCCAAAGATTAAATACACTATATCATGCATGAGTGTTGTCATAACTAGTGACCTCAAACAGACTTTGAATCATTATAATAGTAGAATGCTAAAGCTTAATTCATAATACCTGTCATCTGTTTTGCAGGTGGAGGCATATGATAGTGTTGCACAATCCCCCAGTGAGACCCGTATTCTTGTTGGTAAAAGAAAGTCTACACCATCCTATGGAGACTGATTATGATGATCAGATATAGACTGTGCATTGCCTACGGTAAGTTCACAGTCAGTAACTCTGAGGTGATAGAAATGCTACTTTGAGCCTCAAACTCTGCTGCGCCTTACTTGTATGTACTTGTGTCTAATATTGCAGGTTGCTGCATTGACCTTTGACTTATTTACCTATATATGGAACAATAATTTTGCGCGAATTATGCTGTGTAAGGGGTCATATAACCTAACCTAACTGTTTTTTTCCTGGCTACCCCGTCTTGTCCTCTTGCTGATACAACTGTAAGAGGTGACAAGTATATAATGATCAAGCTGGATATTTGAGCACATGAGTTTTTACATATATGTGTCTTGTTGTGCAGTGTTGTAGAAGCTACTAAAAGCGTGATTATGTTGGAGTCACAATGTCACACTTACTGGTTTAGGATCACAGATCGAGTTCTCAGTCATACTGATTGTCCTTTATTTTTATGTTGTACAAAGGTTATTTTACACTATGAATATTTTATAGCAAGTAGTGCAGTGAGTGATCAACCCTATCAATTTGTGATGAATCTGGGACGCCTAAAGTGGCCGTGTGGACTTGTTACTGTTCAGAGTGAGCCGTCACGGCTTAGTATCACAGAGTCCTGGTGAGTTATGTGCAGTAAAGCTAGAGACCATAGGTACGGTATCTACGGTTAGACTGGTATGGCTTAGACCGAGTTTGATCCAGTTTGTCTGCATTCTAGTGCCCCCTCCCTCATTCTGATCAGCTGCAATCATAGCAACAGTGGCTTATCAGAGAGCAACTGGAATGCAGGCAAACTGGATCGGTATTTTTGGCCCAGTGAGTAAGTCTTTTTGCACTTTGAAAAAATGATTACATAGCGATGCCACTGGGACCAGTGTGCCATTTGAATTATGTGTATGACTATAAGAAGCTTCAAACTCAGCGCTGTCGCCTAAAGGGAAAGTAGTGTGCACAAACTAGCAACGAAGTAGATCAGTATTCACCCAATTGCTGGCTCAACAATAATGACACCATTTAGCCATTTGATTCCCTCCCAGATTTAGACCCTCCGTTTTGGCAAATACCCCTCCCCCATTAGGTGATAATATTAAGATTTAAGCCTTTTTTTGTTATCTTTTAAGAATTCAATGGTCACACATTACCATGAGTGGTGGCAGTAGATTTTCTTGTTGACTTCAAAGTAAAAATCATGGTTGCCAAGGATTATCCCCTCTTTTAATAGTGGAGGACAACTCTATCTTGTTGACTGGATAAAATGTCTTTCTAAAATGGAACACCAGTTTCTTTTATTTACGCCAGACCTATGTTCCGCAAGGGTGTCACGTTCAAGGTTTACCCTTTTGATCTTTGGACTTTTTTTCTCTGCATCCAGCCAATCCTGGTTTTTTTCAGGTTCCATATTTTTTCACCCCTGAAATATCTCTGCTGTGAGAGTGAAGCTATTCTGTCTGGCTGATAACTAGAATCCACCACCAGTTGTTTTATATTGATGGAGTCTCTTTTTTTCACATATCGGTTCATGTTGATAATTTACTTCAAAGCTTTTCCTCTGCCAGGAAGCTCAGTAACAATAATCATTAATATTAGGCATCGGTCTGTTATTATCATTTTGAATATCCTTCAACATGGAAAACGATCCACAAAATTTTCTTGTAAATCACTTATGGGCCACTGTCACCAGTTCCACACACACATCTTCGTATTTGCCCAATTTTGGTCGCTGTTCATCTCCCTGACTGCAGTGTTCTACAATCATGATCTTAGCCTTTAGTGAAGTTTATTTTTAAAAGATAAGCTTTCAGCGAGATATTTGGTGTGTGATCAAACCTTACTTGCAGCATTTTATGTGCTTTTTCCCGAGCTGATCATGATACTCCCCAGTAGGCGGGATGTTTAGGTTTTTCTACACTGATTAACGAAGTAGTGAGACCTATTCCATAAGATCAGTACAAGAGACAGCAATTATATACCAGGGTACTGCTTGTTACTTAGAGAATCAAAATCAGGTTGAGTTGCAATTATAAATTTTATTAGTCAGCAGTGAATCCAGGTCTATGGTTTGAGTACAACCGCCACTTGGCTTCTCTTCACAGAGCTGTGCTGAGGAGCATGTGGATGTTTAAAGTGCCCCTAATGATCGTATAAGAATTTCAGATCAGTTTATGGCGTATCAACTATCTGTAATAGCAGCAAAATTTACTCATTATGGGTGGACAATATCCCTAAGTGAAAGTTGTCATCAAAAGATGTAAAGAGCAAGATTTGGCAATATTCATCAAACTCTCAAGCCAAATATTTCTAGTTATCCGCCCAACGGCATTACAAAGACAACCATGCAAAATTCTCTTCAATTTTTGCGACAGACACTCCAGCTCTTTCAAATAAAATCAGTGCTAGGTAAAGTCCCCCAAAACTAGCTAAACTTATATGTGCTAAGATTTTGTGAAAGACATGCTTACTTAGTTGAGTAAAACAGCTAGCTGTTACTTGGTGATAACCAACCACAGCTGTCAACTTGTGGTATCTAACACCAGCAGCTAGGTTAAATTATGGGCGGGTTGTGTACTAACTAAATTGTCATACTTGATAGATTGCTGTCAATACTTTCATCTTTTATCCGTCATCCGTTGACAAACCATTTCGATATTTGTAGATTGCAGCAGGCGTACTTGAACGTACATACACTGAAGATTTAGGTCCGATATCTGCAGATGAGAACTTAGATCATGTGACTGACTGCAGGCTATACCGATAATTCCGGAGTATCACTCATCTTCATTGAGGTGTGAGTTCGATTTCAGTTCTAATAGTGAGATGTAGTTGAGTAATTTCAGTGTATTTCCCTAACATTGTCACCATCAGTTTTAGGCCAGCGCTTGATTGTTAGCAGAGCTAGTAATTATTAAGGTTGGAATATTTTGATCAACTAGAATGTTCCTCATGCTGCAGATCCTAAAATTACCAGCTATATTTGCTCTGATCAAAATGGTGATCATTTACCTTATATGATGTTGCACGATAAATGCCTCATTTCCGAAATGGCTGCCTGCTATATTTGCCCTAGACTGTCTATGCTTATCGAACTAGATTTTCAGCGCTTTATTCTGTGCTAGGCAGATGCTATTGTACAATGTTAGTTAATTGGTTAATTGGGGCAAAATTTCCCCGGTAGATCAAAATGGTGATCATTTTACCTTTACTTTACCTTTATGATATTGCACGATAAATGTCTCATTTCCGAAATCGCTGCCAGCAAGAGGGAAATGGATGGCATGGTTTAAAAACTTGCACAATCTGAAAGTGCATGTCAGAAATGGTGGATCTTAATGGGTCTTCTATGATTAATAGTAGAAAAAACAGTTAACATGGTTGCAATAAACCCATGTTTATCACCTGTATAAAACTTTTATTGCAACAAAACAAATTCTTCGATACTGGTGCATGAAAATCAGGCTTCGGATATTCGTTATGAGTCAATTGATATGAAAAGGGCTTGTTGGCAATACACACACATGATGATATTTGCTTTATGTGATGTATCTATAAAACAATGAATCCTTTTTTATGAAAAAATATGGATAACTTATAAATTCTTACAATTTAAACAGCAAAGAATTGTGTATGTGACGGTATGGTATTTCTAATGAAATCCCATTTTGCAAGGTCTGAAACCATATCATTATTTGATTGCTTTCCCTTTGTTGGCAGCGCTTTTTGTCAATCACCTTGTGATCAGCTCGAAAAACTGTACCAGCCACTTTCTGCAGGGGCCCCCAATGGCCTATATGTGGGTCACAGAGAACGCCGAGCTGCCATATTAAGGCACATCTACATTTTTTTGAAACCCCAAAACGGGCAAACCAACAAACTAACGTTGTGATTTTAACAATTGCTTGTGTTTTGTGTTTGACAGACAGATCTGGTGCAGCGGTTAAGTTAGAGATGTCGATACTCAGTATAATAAGACCAGTAGGAGATGATCTGAGGAATACTCTGATGTCTCTATGTGAGTATATAATCTTATCACCAGTCTGCTGATCAGAAGACACATACAGCTTTGATCATCCAAAACCCAAAGAAAGCCAGCTTAAGCTGTAGCTCCACGTAACGATGTAATCACAGGCCGATGGCATGTCTAGACATGCTCGGACGATCTCACACTGCTATACAGGCCTATGAGTTAGTATACGATGGTCTAGTGAGTCATAGTGGCTCATAAATCAGGTGCCTAGATTGACCAATGAACTCCCTCAGTTCAATCGATTGACCAATGATATTTAATGGGCGTGTTAACAAATGACCGGATATAGATGTCATATTAAATCCGGGTCTTTGTCACTTTGAATCTTCACCAAATAAAATTTCAGTCTTCTGTAAAATTGATTTTCCTATGCTATACTATGGATGTCATGTCAGGACAGCTTCCATTTCCAAGTGATACAGCTATTACCTTCCATATTTTCACTACAGCACCACTCCTATCTTTGTAGTTATGGTCTTTTTTATCCCACCGAAAAACCGATAGGTTTGGAGGTGGTATTAAGGTAATGCCCATGAAGCAACTCTCATAGGGGACTTCTGACAACTTATGTGGCAGCTGAGCCCTATTTTTGCACACAATAAACGCCTACAGTTTTGCCTATCCATCCTCAATTATTGTCAAGATAACTAGATTCATACCTGATCTTCTCTTTGGGACTAGTATGAAAAACAGCAGGTGATGCTATGACATAGAAAACTTGCAACAGCCAGCACAGGTTTTATGGCTTTTTCTAGCCATTTTTATTCAATCCCATAGACATAGTATTGTCTATGTCTATGAGGTTGCATAAAAATGTTTTGTCTATGTGCAATCCTCAATCAATCATCAGTGCAACTTAATAAAGCCTAAGTACCTGGGCAAAATGTGTAAAATCTGCTTCAATAGAAATGTTGATGGTTAAAATTTGCTCAAATAGAAATTTCTATGGCTCAAAGGCTAATATCTAAACGAACAGTCATACCTGAGCAAATCATTTAAGCCTTAGTGCCTGGTCAAAGCTTATAAAACTAGGTGGATCAATTTTATTCATGTATCAAATTATTCTCTGATTCTTCAGCTCCGTAATGATGTGCTTCTTTAGAAAATTGGTCCACTCTTAGTGCATTTTATATCTATCGCAGTAGAGGCCTTCCCGAAAACGCTCACATCAAGCCAGGCTAACGTTTTGTGACGTCAGAGAGCTGTTTGAGTGATCAGCCTATTGTAAAATCAAAACAAACAGAGCTATCTTGTACTCAATACAGCAGAAAATCCATGGTGCTGATTTTCATTTTCTACTATGAGCCTATGCACCCATATCTCAATTGCAACCTCATGGAAGGGCACTGGCATCCCCATCCCCAAATTTGAGATATGATGGTCTAAAAAGTCAGCTTATTTGTGTGATTTCTGCAAATGTAGGTCAACACAGAGCACCAAACTAAGGCTATATTGTGTAGTAAGGTATTCTATGAGTGGCCCCAATTGAATACAATACTCCACTGAGATCCACTGGCTAAGTAAACAAACTCGGAATTTTATATTACAACAAGCACGGCTGTGTGTGTGTGTTCGATTGAGAATAAATGACACATACTATAAACTGAGGTAAGACGCAGGTCAGATAATAAAATAATCCAGCCATAGCTGAGTCATCGGCTGCACGAAGTTAGTGAAAATAAGGCAAAGGGAAAGGAGATCAAGAATTTTTAGACTTTAGCATTCCAATATGTTATAGCTTTAGACTTTAGATAAAGCTTTAGACATTAACTGTGTTACTGTTCTCCTATTCTTGAAACTGACCAGCTTATAGTATGCCTTATGTATAATTATGTGAACTTGACTAAAAACTTTCGGTGAGGACCTGCTGTTTGCCATCCATTGTATATTTATAATTGGAGATTTTTAATTGATAAAACTTTATCAGCAGACAAAAATTCTATGTGATGATAAAATTCTAAATAATGTGCTGGGTAGATGGCGAGCCGAGGTAAATCCGAAAAAATACTGTGCTGCGGCTAACTGTGACAAAGATTCTTGATTTTTTGTAAAAAATGGCCAGAACACAAAACATCAACCAAGACACAAATTTTTCCATTGAAATATTATTGTCATTCCGCTTGAGAAACAAGCCTACCTCTGCATGCATATCCTCCACGGTCAGTTCTTGTGAAGAAACCTATTCCTTCACCATCAGTTGCCTGCCCTATTCCCCTAGAATGGCCCCAGAAGCTTCATTTTCTGAATCAACAGATTCGTCACTTAGACAACATCAGTTATCTGACGACATTATTGCCATCGAAATATTTTGCCCAAAACTAAAGATCGTAAGTTTAATAACGTGTGTTGAATAATGTTAGACAAATTGATCGTCGCTAATAAACTAACTCTGGCTTTGTGAATTGGGGCTTGTATCATTCTATGGTCATGGATGTTTATACGATGATCATATCACAGAGTAAGGATATTTTGCATATTTTGCAGTCATCGATGAGGTAATTTATTATGGACCCGCAATAATGTTTGTTTTGACAGCAATGTGATATTTAATGTGGGGAGAGCCTTGTCAAAGATTATAAAACATTGGCTATGTAGACATAACCGCATCCACTAGGATACTGTGTGTAGTCAACAAAGATGTTGATGCGTGACCTATTTAGCTAAAGTTGTTGAGGAATTTCTATCAACACAGCGCACTAACAGCTCTGTGACGTCAAATATCACACCCTTTTCAGGGTTAATTTTATGCGAGCGTTTTTAGGAAGGCCTCTACTGCGATAGATATATAATGCACTTAGAGTGGACCAATTTTTTAAAGAAGCATATCATTACGGAGGTGAAGAACCAGAGAATAATGTGATGCATGAATAATATTGAGCCACCTAGTGGTTTAATAGTAGTATCAATGGTTCAAAGCCACCTGCTTTGATAGAAGTTCCCAAGGTTCAAAGGCTAATCACTAAAGCATGAGGTCATATCAAAGCCCAATTTATTTAGCCAGGCTGAATAGCTCAGTGTGTAGAGCGTCTGCCTTGTACTCACTGTTTATTAATAATGTTGTGGGTTCGAGACTCAACAAGGTGAGATTTTTTTCCAAATGGGTGCTTTATAACTGGAGCATTTTTACCGTAATCTTCTACTGCTATTGAGTTGTTTCCGCAAGTACCCAACAGCTCAGTGGGCTATCGAAATACCTCTCTGCTTGCACTATTTTGCTACCGATATGCAAAATTTAATTCTCAGACATAGTTGTGTTTGCGAGATATTGTCGGATTTTAGAATTTTACACCGCTAATTCCTATTGGGTGGAAGTAAAAGTCCTACGAACCACTAGATCAGCTGTCGGCAACCTGGTCTATTTTCCAGTGCGGCCTAATAAACAATATTTTGCGGGCTGATTGTGGCCTTATGCCTGAAAAGATATATATTACACATTAATTTCGATCCCCATCTCGAATTTTGTAATCTTGATATTCAAGTATGTAGGCACAATATATTTCAAAATAGTTGCCATTCAGCATTAAGCATGTAGCTTCCAAAGCCATTTCTAGACATAATCATCTTAACTGTATTGGTTTTAACTCCTTTTTCAAGTGCTTTATTTTCAAAATAACCCAGAACGGTGACCTTTGGAAATTTGAATAAAAATTTTCGTTAATATCATAGTAATTAGTTTTTTTAGCAAATCTGTCACCTTGAACAAGAAATGCAGATGAGTATCAACAAGTTTACATGTTACAAATGCTCCTGCTTTATCGCTGAAATGTTCCAGATTGCATCTAATTTTACAGGCATTCGCAAAAAACTTCCCCGTTGCGGAGGGGTGCCAGCACCCCTCCCACACCCACCCTGCTCTTTTCCATACACATGCAAAACTTCACAAGATTTTTTAAATTAGTATTTCTGTTGAGCTGAAGTTCCTTGCAACATACCACAGCTTTTACAAATGAATCTGTTTTAGTTTGTACATAGTTGTTACTCCGGTTCCGATTTTTTACCTGAAATATATGTTGCGCCTTATTGTGTTGAGCCTGTGTAAAATGTGGAATTTTTTTAGAAAAAGGTTGCCCACCCATGCTCTAGATCAATATTGATCTATTTGCTTAAATTCGGAGTTGTTTTACCTCCAATGGACAGGGGAGCAACTCCAAATACAGACAAATGAATGGTATATATGTTCACTCTGACCAGTGAACCATGAGTGAACTAAGCTATGATCTGTCCAACTGAGCCGAATAGTTTTGCTCCTTTTCGGTGGTCTCTGATCTTATCAGTTCTAGTCATAAATAGGAGGATGTGATTTTACTACAGATATTATCAACTCCTCCATTTTTGATAGCCTGTCACGATTTGATAGATGACGTGTTTAACCGCGTAATTATTGAAGCAAACAATCAACAACCAATCAGCATAGAGGATCGTCCAGATCACTCGGGCAAAAGACCAACAAGTTCGATGTCCACTTAACACGAGTAATCACTCGTGCAGATCCACCGATTAACCACTCTTGACCCCAAATCGATGTAAAAATCGTGTCATGTAGCCATAGCTTAAGTCTGACTGTTCCTTACTACTAGAGTTGCTCTTGAATTGAAGGATATATTGTGCACTGTTATTATAAATGCGCATGTAGGGAGTGTCAAGAGGTGCGCAAACACTATAAGCTCCCCACCTGGCACCATGTTATGGTAAAGGCCCACAGCCAGATGCTTTGACTTTAGACATACAGCAGTTAGACCAATCATTTAAAATGCTCGATTCCCTGATTCTGCTTAAAATCATCATCACCATCATTGAGTCATTTTTTCTCTCTACGATAATGACACTCCATTTTGGCGAACCCAACCCCCCCCTTTTTTTTAGATGAGAGTGTTAAGATTTGAACCTCATTTTCTTCTTTGCTCCAAAGTAAAAACCAGGTTCGCCAAGGGTTATCCCCTCATTTAATAGTGGAGGACAACTCTATATTACCCATTTCAAAAAGCGTTTTTTTACAAAACCATTGAGTTTCTATTTTGATAAGCTTGCACGAATTGGCCACAATGGTGTGACTATCAGGGTTTCCCCTTTGAGCAGGCCACCCTCCACTATACTCTATCAAACAAATCCCAGTTTTGATTCAAGTTTTGATTTTTTTTCACACCTGAAATATCTCTGCTGTGACCATTGAGGGAGCTTTTAAGCTTGACTGCTCCAGCCCACAGCACCCTCGACTGTATACCTCTTCTAAGATTGAAGCTATTCTGTCCGGCTGATAACCAGTTCTTTTTTATATTGATGGAATCTCTTTTTTTTTTCCTCATCGGTTCATGTTGATGATCACCAAAGCTTTTTTTCTTCCCGGAAACTCATTACATCTCGGACGTCAATGATTAATATTACGCATCAGTTCATTTTGAGCAACTTGAAAATCCTTCAGCATGGAGATCAATCCCCAACCTTACCTCATAAATCATTTAGAGGCCACCGTCATCATAACGCCAGTTCTACTCTCACTTTATAGTTGTATTTGCTGATCATCGCCTTGATTGTTGTGTTATACAGTCTAGATCTCTCAGCCTTTATTGCAGGTTTTTTTCGTTAAAACTTTCAGCGAGAGCACTCGAATCTCATTTGCCGCGTTGTATTTTTTCTAACTGAGAATGATACTCCTTAGTAGGCCGGAAGTTTTTTTTAGACCTTTTTTTGCACTCAATAACAAAGGAGTGAAAACTATTCCATAAGATCAGTACAAGAGGCAGCAATTATATACCTGGCACTGGTTGTTACTTAGAATAAAAAAATATCAGGGTTGAGTTCTGATTACAAACTTGACTGGTCAGCAGTAAATTAATGTGTCGTTGAACTCAAAACAATTGTCATCTCATGCTTCAAACATGGTCTAGACTTTAATGTTAGCCTGTTTGATGGCCTTGATCGGATGGATTGACTCTACTCCCGCTTCTTCTAGGGTGTATGGGTGTCATCATGCAGCTAGGAGAATTTTGATTGTTCATTGAGCTGAATGACTTTGACTTTGGAGCCTTTATACGTGTGCTGAAACTTACTTCTCGGTTCTGAAATCGCTTGACAACAAAGTTGACCAGCTCCTTTTCACCAACTTCTTTCGCTTTCTGGAGATTTGTTTGGGTATCTTTTGGTGCTCGAGTTCCACCGACAATGTGAACAATGTTTTCTGAATCATAGCTCAACATATTGATGCATACCTTCATTACTTCTTTCATCTGCTAAAACCTCTGAGTTATATAGACTGGCGGAAAACGATAACAAGATAATTAACCATAAAAAATACAGGATGATAACAATTTATTACAACAGCAAGTAATTTCCAATTGAAAATATTAAGTAAAATTAGGCTTTTTTAAATAGGCCAAAATATTTTGCCATTAATTTTTTCCTCATTATGTTTACTAATGGAAGGGTTGGGGAGCTTGTGTAGAATAAATAACCGATTGAGTTACCTGCCAAATGTGGTACTAATGTAACCAGTGGTAATGAGTGTTGTTAATTGTCTGCTTATTGATACTCGACAGAAAACTTTGATAAAATAATGCTTCACAAGCTTCAGAATTCATCTAGTCAAAAGATGTTCACCACATATCATAAGCGGATTACCAATGTGATAGCCAGAGTAAGAAACAGCTAGCCCTCTCAAACACAAACAAATAATCAATATGATTGATATTGATTAAAATATTAAAATATATGTGCCATTTGACTGCTAAAAAGGCTGCCTAAAACATATCCCTTAGTCTTGCAGGAGCCTTCACCACACGTTTTTTGAGATCTAGGCTCTTCAATATCTGAACTGAACATCTTGATTACCAATCTTTCCAAGCTCTAAATTTTTCTTTGTCCTCGTTCCAAAACCCGACAGTCATTGAAGTCTTGGCCTTGTAAGTTTCATGCCCATAACTGATCCTTTTGTCATATACAACATTGAGTGTGGCATTGAAGCTCTCTACATGCGCTGTGGACATGTCAACATACATGTGGACGTCTTGTACTGTGGGTTTTTTCTAGAGCGTCTGTCAGTAGTTTGACAGCCCTCTCACTTAATACCGGCTACTTTGTGGGGTTATAAAACCGTCCTGCTGCTGTGTCAGTTTTGCAGCGAGAGATGCTGGGGCAGATGGTGTGATCACCCTGGTAGTGTTTGATACAGTTGACAAAAAGCTCTACCGAAATTTTTCATCACTTCCATCAGAATTCTTCAGGCAGAATTTTGCATGTACTCTGATAGTATGGGGCTTGTCATCGAGCTCATTGTGCCATGTTTATCCACGGTCTCATTTTAGCCCCTTAGAGATGTTCTGTAAAGATTTTTCATGCTGTTTTACTCCATCCCAGTTGTCTAGCTGGTTTAGGGTCTCTGTGTGTTCCTCTCTTACATACTTGCTGATGCTAGTGTTATTGTTATGGTTGCTAACTGTTCCTAGTTTCTCGTGTATCTGGGCTACACGGTCGTCCTCTGATGTGACAGTTGTGAAAGCGACT
The DNA here is from genome assembly GCA_914767715.1 of Membranipora membranacea. Classification (NCBI taxonomy): domain Eukaryota; kingdom Metazoa; phylum Bryozoa; class Gymnolaemata; order Cheilostomatida; family Membraniporidae; genus Membranipora; species Membranipora membranacea. The sequence goes on from OU612071.1 coordinate 20,174,085, forward strand.
ACCCTTTTAATGTTATTTCCAATACATATAATGTCGGTTTGTCTAGAGTTTTTCCGTGTCCGGTTTCGTGCATCAGTCAGAATATCTATTGCTTGTTTCCTTTCCCCGCTCTCTTTGGTAAGAGCACTGCTGACACATTTAGCAGCTGCATGAAGAATAAAATATTAAAGATATTATCAATCTATCATTGTCTACTGGGTAAGATCAAAGATAATAAATAGGTAAGATCATTGTACGGTGTTTAGCCTTATAATTGGGAAAAATCTTGTATTATAAAAACTGGAGACTTCACATTCTTGAAATTAGTGTTTCTAGCGCAATGAATTTATAGCTTGTATTCTATCAACTTCATCATTATAGAGCTATATCAAATGTATAATGTAATATGATAATCTGGGCATTGAAGACTAGCAAGGGTCCACAAATCAAATGTTCAGTTTCACTTGATGATTACCAGTACCAAGTTTGAGTAGGCATGACACAATAGTATGACTTCATCAAGATTCCATTTGCCTCATAATTATCCATTCACTCATTGATGAAATCTACTTATATATTCTTTCTGCAAGCTACTACTCTAAGTAACTAGTGATAGTAGATAGTAAATAGTGACAATAGATGATGACCTTTTCCCTGTAGCAATAATGGACTTGGACTCTCAGGCCAATCAGAACATTCTGTTGACATACATTGTTAACATCTTCATCCTTCTGGTCTCTCCACAAAATACTATGGTATACTACATGAGAAGATGGTGTGAGAGTTTATCGTTACTTCACTGTAACAGACAGACCTCTGGTAATAAATTACTAAATTCCTTCTAAGAAAAAAGGCACCAATATCAACATTTCTCCATCAGGTAATGGTATACCATGCACACCAAGAATTATTATAATGGAAATTATCTTACCTGGGCATAGCATAGCAGAATCGCGATGTAATCTGCTTTACCGTGAAGCTTTTTCCCTAACTGGGATGGGTCCTGCCAATTTGCAGGAGCAAACTTTGTAAGCCTGTCTTCTGGCCACCAGACAAGGCCATTGGACATCATCATCCATATTTGTTGGGAACCTTTGCCTGAATGGAAATCAAATGAGGAAATCTGGGAGGGTGCGAATTGTTTGTAGCTGCTTTGGTTTCTTTTATTAGTCTCAGTTACACATATCTGCAGGCATCGAATAGGAAATGAAGTGGTTCTTTATTACAAGAGAAAGAGTGTCAGGATGAAGGAATTAGGGAAAAATAAAGATGTAAACGTTTTCCTGCTACTTTAGTAGGGAGTCCTTATTTTCCAGCTCTTTCCTAGTTTGACTTCACGCTCCTATATACTCCTTCTCTTCGTCTGGTCTACTTTAGCTTTACATGAGGGAATTAAAGACAAACTTACCAGAAATTCGCGGGCCTGAAATCCGTGAATAATGTTATATCCTTCCTATTTTGTGTATGACTTGCTTTACCTGGCTATAGAAACTTATAGCAGGTGTTTATTACTGTCTTGTAATTGTGGCTAATATTTTAGAACTAAAATATTTACGAGCAACTATAAAAACTTATAGTGCACAAATATTAATATAACTACTTGTTTGAGATTATATGAACATATAACTCGATTGGGTATCGACTTTGGTACAGCCTCGATGCAAAAACTATCAACAAAATCTGATATTCCAGAAATCCTCCTTAGATCGATATTTAGTTTCCAAGATTATATCCGTTTTTAGCCTCGATTCAAAACTATCAACAAACTCCGATATCCCAGAAATCCACCTTAGATCGATATTAAATAAACATTGCACAGAAATAAGTATTCTGAATATTTATTTTGGGTGTTTTTATTTGCTTAACTGCAAAACTGGCAAAACAAACCTTACTCTTCCATAAAATTGTATTAACACTAATGTAAAGGTTTGTTACACAATGACAAGTGTTGATTGTCACTCTAAGCATTACTGGAATAAAACAGAATATATATACATATATATATACTTTTATTGTCATTCTACATCATCTTTAGGAATGTTTTTCATGCAGTGACATATTGACAAGGTAAGAAATAATAGACAATACAAATACAAAACAAGAGTGAGTACTAAGATAAATGTCTGAGCCAGTTAGTATACTTTGTTTAATGTCAAGGGGGATAACCACTGTTTATTTGCTCGATACCACAATAATTGAGACTAGTGAAAGAGGTTGGAGTTCTGCCTTCCGCGAATTAGGAGCCCGCGAATTATTAAGGCCAGTAGGGTAATTGATATTGTATAACAACACATCAATCTACCGACATTCAAAGAAAGATAGGGTGGATACACAAAATCATGAACTAGCCTGCAATGTTTTTTTCCCACCTGGAATATGTGAATCTACTCTGTCTGGCTGATAAGTTAGCTCCACCAACAGCTGTTTTTGATATTGATGCAGACTCTTTTTTTCTCATTTTGGTTCTTGCTTTTTTTCTGCCATTGTCTATGAGGTTAAGCATTGATATTACGCATCAGTTTGATACTGTCCTGTTGAGCAACAATATTTCTGGCAGGGGATTCATCCTCAGTAGTGCCCTGTTGATCATCTTGAGGACTCGTTCATCGTTTCACCAGTTCCACACTTAGATTGTTACAATTGACCGTGTTGTTGCCAATCATCTCTGTGACCTATTCATTCTGGTGACGAGGAAGTCTAGTGAGTTTTTTTACCCAGAACTGTGTGATGAGTTCGAGAATTCTGGTAGTCAGAGTTGAGCACTTTCCATATAACATACAGCTTGTCTTCCAAAGCAGAGAAATGGCATTTTTAGAATTATCTGATTTTTATTGTCTAGTATAAACATTCACTAAACAACATCACTGATTAACTGTCTTGAGTATAATGTTTTGTATCTTGATGCTCTCACTATTTATATGATACAAAAACATAGCAGATGGAATGATGATAAACATACAAAAACAAAGCTGATGAAATGATGATGAAATCCCAGCTATTTGGCTATTTGGCTATTTGGCTATTTAGCTATTTGGTTATTTAGCTATTTGGCTATTTGGTTAGCACGAGTCATCTTTGTCACTGCACAGAATTTTTGACACTGGGACAGGAAAGCGATTCCAAATTAAACACCTGTGCAATTATGAAAAGATTGTCATTCATCGATGGATGCTATTGACAGATACACCTGTTTATACGCCTTATATGGTAAATCTGTATTGAAACCTCCGCTGCTATCTACCTAAATGATTTATCACTGCTATCATTCAATAATAAATGTTAACCAGGATTATATTGCTGGATGTTTACATGAAAATTAAGCTTTGTCCTTGTGTGCATGGCAGTACCTCATCATTTACCGCTTTTTGCCTGATGGCTACTTTTCTATGTCTTTCTTTCATCAGATCATTCTTCAGTTCCCATTGCTGGCTATCTTAGGATCCATATGCCTCTGCAATTAACCACACAAACATTGAGAGCTCCAAGTTATTCAGGAGATCAGATAATTTTACTAAAACCAGGGGTTACCTGCAAAGCAAGGAGATAAAAAACCCTTTACTTCTCACTCCGTCTTTTGTTTCAGACTCTTGAAAGTGAAAATATCGAAATGCCATTGTTTCTTTCTCCATGTTGTTCTATCAAGTAATACTTGTTTTAAGGCCAGTACAATATATCACACCATTTGACACTTTATGACTCCAGGCAGCCATTACAACCTCCATCAGATTTTTATTTCCATGTACTTACCCTCCTAGATTGCTCGTTGAGGGTATTAGTCCGCAACTGTAATTCTGAATGGGTCAACCTTTTAGGTGGTTTAAGATTCAGCATTGGCAAGTGTGTTCCAGTCCTTGCTATCTTAGTCGTGCACCTCTACAAATATAAGGGTCCACATGATCATACCAATAGCTTAAGAGTGCTATCTTTTTCCATTTATGACTTAGCACCTTTATACAATGGAGCACCTCTAGTTCGTTGTATGGTGGGTATGGTAGTATGTAAAAGGAGAGAACTGTTTGTAAAATTCAGCCTAACAGGTGTTTGAAGGCTAGGAATATGACCATCTAGGCTGGTTTTCTACCAGGCACTCATGTTAATTATATCTCCGCCATACTTTATATGAGAAGGTGAATTAATTGAACATCGTGCTTCCAAAATAATGTATAGGATGGATGGATGGATAGGGAAGAGAAATTTTAAATGTTTAATATTTTTATGCCTCACCTCACATGGCCTGTTTAACTTAGTCAGAAATGAAACAAACAGCTTTGCTTGGCCGATAAAGATCATACTCCATAGAAAGTTAGCTGAAATTTCTACACAATGCAATTTCACCTCTGTAGCAGAGTTTGGTTTCTTGACTTCTTTAGGGAAAGGGTCCCAGTGCTGACGAACGAGACAGTCATACAGATGACTCCGCATCTCTGTCTGTATGAATAAAGATGTCGAGTCGCCTCTAACGAGAAGCTCTATGCAGTATGCCACTGCAAACAAACCGCACTCATCACTGCCCATCTGCTGCTGCACAGGGACATTAATATTATGTAGCATTCATTTTATAAACCCTTGAAAAAGCTCACACTGGTTAGTTGTTTACATGAGAAAATATTGTGGTCCTATACATAAGGTCACCCTATGTATAGGCTCTGGTATGATGCCTGACTTGTGTAAGCATTCAAGTAGCTTACTATCCTATATTTGTTAAACGTGGAGGGAAGTTATGTTCCTGTATTTTTCGTTATAAGTTAAATTTCTCAGCTGGTTTAGTATGTCACGGCATTCCAGTCTCAAGTTTAACTGTTTTCTGATGTTGGCTGCAGTAGCTTTGTCTGTTGAGATTCTAGCAGAGATAGGAGCTGGTAGGTTTGGCGGAGAATCTTCCACTTCAGCAGGAGCTATGAGTAATTGAGAATCTACAGTGAACCATGGATTCTCTTTGTAGCTAACAGGTAGATCCAAGAAAGATTTGTCCAGATATTTCAACACTGTAAATATATGTTTGCAGGGAAATATGGTGAGCTAAAATCTCTGCAACTGCATGTAACATCTGGCAGAGAGACCATGTAGGAGGCACCATCAGAACCAGCAACCTGAAAACAGTTGTCGCCTATCTTTGGAGTCCTCTAATCGTTTGATACAGTGGTGTATCATCTGTGGTGGCCTGTGGTGTAACCAAGCAGGAATGGATTGGTTGTGGTTTTTCGCCCGAGTCATCATGATACTGTTGTCATGGAAGTACCTTAAAACAAAATTAAACCAATGTCAAACAATATTGCATATCTCATCAAAACATGGAATTGTGGACACGATAAATCATTAACTAAATCCAAATCTTGATGTCTTGAGAAAAATTGTATTTGTTTGAAAGTTAATCAATAGAATGTTGGAGCAGGAGTTTTGGTTGGGTTTGAGCCTCCCTGGTTTGAGATACATGATAAAAAGTACTCAGAATTATCCTTCCAATGAAGAAGGAAGCATAATTCTAGTAAATAATGATAAAGCAAGAAGTATTGGTCCCAACTCCCTCACTAAAACAACTTGAATCTTTGCAATGATTGAAATGACTATACTAGGAGTGCCAAGAAAGTTATCCATGAAAATTCATTAACAATTCATAGGGCTGTGCAAGATTCAAGAAAATTGATCTTAATCTTAATCTTGACATGTTCAGTTAATCTGCGATTACTCTTACTTTTAATCTTCCCATCTGGTTGAGTACAGGACCACTCACCGAAGAAAACAAGCAATGACAATATCTATTTTTATAGATATGGACTTATGAAAGGCTTTCCTCCGAAAAATGAAACTTTTGTTGAGTCATTATTTTATAGCTACATGTTAATAATGTAATCACCTTTAGTTTTGTTTTTTTTGGAAAACTTGACTAGACTTTTAAACCTTTTTCTTAAATCAGCATAGTCCTATACTTTTCATCTCGATATTGCATGTTCTCAGTGGCCTCAACAGCCAATGAAATAAAAAAAAAATAAAAAAACGAGGTTTTTTTTCAAGATTGAAATTAATCTTTGAGTTAATCAGATTAGTCTCAATACGGATTAATCGCGTTAATCTTATAAATATCGTGATTTTTTTTCCCAGCCCTAACAATTCATTGACAAAATTTGGAAAATCGAGTCACCAATGTGCGAATGCTAGAAGAACCAAGGAGTCGAAGGGGAATAATGTGTGACGGCACTAAACCACTATGCCGCACACTGAGCGGTTACTAGGGTGAATTGACGAGACTTTTAATTGCACACCAGCATCTTTATTGCTCTCTCAAACAACACACACTAAACTGAGTAAAAACAATCTCTTATATAGTATTACCAAAGGGATGTGAAAATAGGATATCGTATGATATCAATTAAATTGCAAAAACTAGGTAATAGCAAAGTGATAATTAATTGGCTCACACTCATCAAGATGGCAAAGCGTAACACTACACACCAGGACACAGCCCATCAGTTGGTCATTATTAATGTAATAAATGTCTATTAAAAGGTTATTATTTCTGCCACTGGAAGTTAATAAAAAATGTTTATTATTATGGCATTTCCAGTGACAGCCAGAACGGCCACTGTCATGACCTGATACATGACAGGTGATGGCTGTTACAAATGTATTAAATAGTTGTCTACCGGGTGCATGTTCATCTCTCTTCACCTGACAGTGTGATATGTGGATGCTTCTTGGTATCTCACAGGTTCATTGTAACAAGCTCTGATTCATTCTTATGAATTACATTTATTAAATAATATGAAGACGGGATGGAATATTTTGATCCGGAATGAACTGGATAGTGAGGACTCTGTATAGATGTGAATTGAATTGCCTGTATGCAGAGGTCCCAGAAAATGCATGGTTAGCATACAAATATCAATAATATATAGGCAAAATACAAATGAGGATGAAAGGCTAGATAGATACAAGACAGACAACTGGCAATATTTGTATTTGGGTTAGTTGGTAGAGACAATCGTTATGTTTTGCCAACCTGCACAGTTTCTCAAATCAGAGACAGCTACCCCACCCCAAACCAGAAAGAGTAGAGTATGTGGGTTTAGAGATATGACATGATATAATTGATACTAATTCAGAAACATGGAGCTCTGTGCAGCAAACGTTTCTTCTTTATTTTGCGGCCTCTCATGTAGATCTGTCATTGGTGGATATCGATTTCTATTCGGATCACCTCTCTGCATCAATCAGGTCCGGAGTCTGGAGTCTATAAAAATAACTCAAATAAATTGAAACTAAGTTTTTTTTATAGATTTTGGTAGCTTAGATAATATTATTGGCATGCTATGATTATACACACATCGGTCCTTACCCTATGGATTCCTCAAATCACAAATTTGATTTTATCAATTTGTAGTCTAATTGCAGGCTGCAGTGTGTACATTTCCTATACCAACATAAACTAAGTTAAACAATATGTTTGAATATGTCTAAGGTTAAAAGATAACTGTGATTGTGAATCCACATAATAGAAAGTGATTCATGGCAACCCTCGAACTTACTCGCAATCTTATACTCGTCCATATCCATCTCACTGCCATCAACTGTAACAGGGGTATTCCCTCTGACTTTTGGTGTTACAGGTAGCTGCTTCTTGTGTTTCCTGTTTTTAAACAGAAAGTGGAACATCCCATCCTGTCGATGAAATTCCACGCAGAGACTCTCGGTTCAACTAAAACAAGCCAATATTATTATTTCACATCAATCTACCGACATTCAAAGAAAGATAGAGGGGACACACAAAATCATGATTTCAATCAACCAGCTTTCTTTTCGATCTTGGGTCTTTTTTGCGTCGAAATAAGCCCAGTTTTTCAGGCTCAATATTTTTTTCCCACCTGAAATATCTCTGCTGAGAGAGTGAAGCTATTCTGTCTGGCTGATTACTTGGCTCCACCACCAGTTGTTTTGATTGATGGAGCCTCCTTTTTTTTCTCGTATTCTTTGATGTTGATGATCCGCAAAGCGTTTTTCTGCCATTGTCTCAGACTTTTATCAAAAATATTACGCATCAGTTTGATTATGTCCTTTTGAGCAACAATATTTCTGGCGAGGGATTCATCCTTCACCTTGCTCTGCTGATCATCTTGAGGACTCATTCATTGTTCCACCAGTTCCATACTTAGTTTGTTACAGGTGCCCGTGTTGTTGCTGTTCATCTCCGTGGATGCCATGCCGGTTGTGTTTTGCAGTCTGTATTGCGAGGCGTACATTGCAGGGTTTTAATTCAAGATTTGCTTCCATTGATAAATGAGAACAATAGCATGAAAAATTTGATCAATTCAGATTCATGTTTGCCAGTGGTTCTATTTTAACTTTGACCTCCGCGTCACCATTGGCCTCACACCTTCCATGTTGTGATCCAAAGAAATTCCCAGTGAATTTTGTATCTCGCATCCCAAATCTTTGGGAGATACTGAGCATTGGCTGGCTGCTTTTGTATTGACAGGCACACCCATCAGGTCGTACTATGAGGTGCTTGAAGTTATGGTGAATTGATATAATTGGCTAACAAGATATTTCAGAAAAGTTTTAACCACTGCTGCATCGTGTTTGAGGTCTGCTGCATTCTCTCAAACATTCCCAAAAAATTATTAATAATACAATAATAATAATAACAATAATACAAAGAATTAAATAAATAAAATTAAGTTTTTCATATTATATACACCTGCAAAAATAACATTAAATGCATTTGTCTGTTTGATTATTGTTTTGATATTAGAGGTTGCTTTACAGCGAATGTTACAAAACCCGGTTCATATCAGATAGCAGACCAGCATCTCAGGTAGAACTGCCAGCTGCATAAGTGTTTTTGAGAGAGTATAATTCTTTTTGTCCACTGCTTTGTTTATGATGAACATATAGATCTCTGTCTAGTTTAGCCACACACATTACAATAATTCATCATTTAGTTTGAAGGTCACTTATTTAGCACCAAAATAGAATACATGTGTACCTACCTTCCACCTCCCGATTAATGTTTAGGGCATCCAGACGCTCTGCAGCTGGCTGCATTATGTATCTTGTAGGTTTTTTCGGACACTGCAAATAAAATGAAAAAATACTAATTACCTCAGTGCAGTCTATGATGCAGCAAGTTGCTTAGTGGCTATGAACTCCTTAGGCAGTGAGGATCAGGTTACTACACGGTTGAAGAACATGGTCAGTGGTTTCAAAGCCTGGGCTATGAAGGTTAATGTTAATGTTACTGCGACATCGAACCTGTAGTGAATATATGGATTAATATAATCTTGCTTTCAACTCTTAACACATAACATTATCATATAATGCTGCTGGGGAGGGGGGCTCCACCAAAATCGTCAAAAACTTATCAATTTGATCAAATATATCCAAGTAATCTGACTGCCATGTTCATGAGCACACTTTTGTTTTAAAAGCGTTACCATCTTGTATAATATTTGGAGTTCATGGCATAGTGTCTACCTGTCTGCTAAATCTAGTCTGTGTCTCATCAGAACCATGAGAACTCTCTCCTCGGATCTCAGCTTATGTGTAGGCTTTTAGCTGCTGGTATCCACTTGCGGTATTTAGCAACTACATTTAATCTGATGTTTTTGTGCATCTGTTTTGGCCCTTTGGTAGGATGTCATTGTGATATTTAACAAGAGCTTCGAAGCATTTTATGTTTGGCAGCCCAGTATAAAAGCTCACATCTGCGCCAGCAGTCTTTTACTTTCAGGCGCCAGGAACTTGGCAAGCATTTTTTTTGTGTTTTTATTTTTATTTCCAGTGTGAGGCGGCGCCCTTCTGCGACATTCACCCTCTTTGTAAGATGTTTTGCCTTTCTTCGACAGGCTTCATGGTATTTTAGGCTTTATCTCACGATCACTGAAATACATTTCTTCCATAGGCTCAGGCATATTCATAATATCTGGGTTATAAGATGCTGCCTTTTCAAAAACAGCCACAGTTAATGATTGTTTCCAAGTTGTGGTGGCCTACTAAACCAAACTCTATAATTCTGTAAACCCACCTTCAACCCGACACAGGTCGCCCATGGTTATTATTTCAATCTGGACATATTTTCTCGAGTCCCTGTTCAAGAGGGAGCTTAATATTAAACAAATATATGTTTGTGTTGCTAGGTGTTGTTTGAAGTATTTACTTTCATGCTCACGCTTTCCAGATGAGAAAATTTACATCATCTGAACTGACAGTTTCTGTTGCCCTCCCCACACCTTTCCTTACATCAACTAACATACAAAACTGGTCGACGAAGTTGGTCACAATTGTTTGGGATTCGGAGAGTCTGTTACCGCTGTCTGGGTGCATACCCCTCTATATGTCGCTAGCTGTTACTTGAAGTATTTATGTGCATGATCTATGAATAAGTCATTAGGTGCAGTAAAGGTTGCTTTACCGTGAGTCTCACAAAATCTGTTCCTTATCAGAGAATAGGCCAGTTTCTTAGGCAGAACTTTTAGCTGCATAAATGTTTCTGATAGACTGGGAAGACAAGTGTTATGATGAACGTGTAAAATTTTCAAAAAATCATGGTCTATCTTCCTGTTTCTCTCACACGTTTATAAAATGCACAGCATAAGTGACCTTCAGTCACCAACACAGGAGTTGAAGAGGGGTTAGTATTTGGGTTGTTTATGTCAAGGTTGTCTCGTCACCTAAAGGCTTATATGTTTGCAATGCAAGGTTAAAAATTGCGATACAATTGTGATACAACAGGGAGATCAAACATGAGATTCGGAAACAAATATAAAGCGGAGATTATCAAACCCTATTAATAGTTTACTTCAAAATGTCAGAAGCGCGTTTGAAAGAAAGTTCAGCATGGAAGTAATAAATATAAATACAAACGTCTCATCATCTTTCTCTCCTCTTCTTTGCCCGCTCCTATCCTCCAATTCTCTCGCCTGGTTCATAATTGCAAATTAAATTAGGAAACAGAAATAATATCAAAGAAGTACATGGTGGAACAACATGTAGCATGCAGATTCCCTGCTTTGAACGGTGATTGCTGTTGTCGGTATGCTTAGACGGCAGAAGCTTTCTACCAGTCTACACACTGTCTATGTCCCTTGTCAGATTCTTTCAGAGGACAAAGCAAATCCATCCAGTGATTGATCAGGAAGTTGAACTGGATGCAGGTTACTATGGGATTTCTTGAGGTTTAACTGCTTTTGACACCCACTACAATTTCCTAAATAACCCGGGAAATAATGATGATAAGCCATAATATTTCCTTTGGAAATCTGTTACGGATAACAGTCAGTATCACATAATACATCAGGGACCTGCCAAACCATGACAGGGCACCGGGGATAGCGTCAACACTTCATGTAGTTAAGCCCTGTTAATTTGAAACAATTTATTATAATATTCACTGGAGATGTACCAAGTGTATTTAGCCGACAGATATTGGCTTGTCTGTCATTTTACATCCAAATTTCATTTGACATGTGTCCCGTTTGTATCTGACAAATACAAGGCCCCAAAAAGATTGAATCTGCCTTTATCATAAACATAAAAATTAAAAATAAAGCAAAAAACTGCCACTGTTGATTTATTTTATCCTGTAAGGATACCCGATGTCCTCAACACAGAAGTCCTTTCCATGTTGTTTTGCACCTTTAAGTACCTTGAATTTTGCACCAGACTCCTGCTCCATGGTGTCTGAAGGGAACTCAATGTATTCATCTTTTCACCTGAGCGCAAGACATAATGATAAGAATTATAATGTACTCAATGCGCCTGAGGAAGGAAATAACTACTTAAGTCCACAATTTTCTACTTGTCTATAGTTGTTTGATAGTAGTTTGAAAGATGGCCATCATTGTGCGGACGTATGGAATTTTGGCCTATACAAATCTTGCATAGTCTTTTTGAATATGCACACAATCCTTGCCTTCAGCCTGATTTTTTAAAGGGCTCATTCCCGGGGTTAATACGCCCACCCCGTGATACCACATGGTATGCCAGTAGGAAAACTGTCCCTTTGTTCAAGATGTTTTGTCAACAGTTCTACATGTGGTAAATAAAGGAAACGTCACCAGAGTAATCTTTTGTGACATGTGTATTCTAGGAGTGTACCACCTGTTGAATGGCGGTATTTCATTCACCTATGATGTTAAATTATTCCAATGACTATTTATCAGTGCTGGTTTCGTTTAGTGATCAACAAACTAGCAATAACACATCATGAATTCAGTTGGAAGTAATGGTTACATACAGTGATGGTGCCAGCAATTTAGTTGCCATAGAAATTTTAATAAATTTATAGAAGGATGAATTAAAAAAAGTGTGATCATGAATACGATAAATATGATTAATACAGAGGGTTGAATACATGTCACAAATTGATGATGCTGTTGTAACATTTTCTAACATGTACACATAAAACTTACATATTAAATCGTAAATCTCCAAGACGTCAAAAAATAGGCAAACCTTTCTTGGGGGCGTCCTTCATCATACTGCATCATAAACCTTCTCTGTGCATGTTTATCTCAGCATAATAGCATCTAGAATAACAAGAACTTGGATCAACATCTTAAATAATGTCTATGGATGTCAATTTATTTTTGAGATTTTGTATCACTATTTCCGATAAAAAATTAGATCATGTATATGAAAGAAAACAAAACAAACCTAAGGTACATTTGAGACAGAATAACACTTTTCCATTAAATCAGTAAATAAGGCAGCAGTTGTATAGAAAGGCACTACCCAGCAAACGGCCAACATTCCTATACCAGTATGACTTGTCTGCTTATTTCCTGGGGATGGTTTTGATATATTATCTTATCTAAACAAATGCAGACAAAAGACATATTTGTGTTAACTAAGTGCCTGCTTGTTTACATATACTTTGTGATTTGTCATTGACAGGTCTTGTACAAAAGTCGACATCGAAATTCCCTTTCCAAGAAATAGCTGGCAGAGCAGGCTTTTGTTTAAAAAACTATTATACATGCCACCACATCCGGAGGAAGTAAAAAAAGGCAAATATTCATTTGATTGACAATGAGCTGCTTGTTAGAGTTTCGTTTGCTATAGATCTCAAATGCTTCAACAACCTAACTCTATATGCGTCATCAAAATAGCTAATGATGATGGTAGGATATGTAGATCTAGCTTTGAGTGATAAGGTTAGACAAGTTTTCTGTGTATCATTGTAAATCATGTGTACACAAAGAAATTAAGTCACACTGTCTGATGAGGCAACACAGCCAAAGTAGGCTCAAGGCTTCTCCTAGCTAACACTTTTACTTACCAATTTCTCATATTTCCTTTCAATGCTCTTGTTCTCACAAAGTAATTCCTTGTTGTCACTAGGGGTGAAACGGATCAGGGTTAGGCAACCTCGGATCGGATATCGGATCGGTAATAAATTCAACCCCGGATCGGATCCGGATAACGCGTATAAACGCCAAGTCCAAACAGCTGTACTCTTGCACCATAATTTACAGTTAAGGTCATTGAATACATGGATAAACAGCGTCAACAATCTTTTCCCTGAACCATTACCCTAATTTAAATGCGCATGTATCTGCTTGGATATAATACTTTACAAGGACCAACTTATCACTCAAACAGTCACGGTGCAAGGATCACACAAACAGTTTATTTGAAAGTATCATTTAATGAGTACAAAGATCTCTTGACTCAATATGCCAGGATCACTCAAACCAATGAGGTTTAGTTCATTGCTCAAACCCCGATGTTTGTAATCACTGAGTTTGAACAAACTCCCTGCACATAGGATAGGAATTGTCCTCCTACTTTGAAGAAGAGGATAACCTTGTACATTAAACTAGATAGTTTGTTACAGGGAACATCATTGGACAAAAATTATGTCCTTATTCACAACGATCTGAGTAAAGATGCTTCTCTCAATTTCAGCAGAAAAACACATCCATCAAATTTAATCAGCAACAATATAATTAGCTATGAAAATAAGATAGGTATTGATTGCCTATTGATCACCACTGAGTGCTTTCAGCCAAACTCCATTATCTAATCTGAACCACAAATTAATGACTATCATACTTCTTTCCTTGTCATTTTTAGCGAGATAAATGATGCTTAGTAAGTGTTGATTAAAAACGTATCATCTCGTATCATCAACGTATCAATTCAGACATAACACATATCCGATCCGGTTTGTGGTTGAATCCGAGGTCAAATATCCGAAATTCAACTCCAACCTCAAGAGGTCGTTCCACCCCTAGTTGTCACCGCCCGTGCCAATATCTAAAGTAAAGATCCAGATCAGGTGTGATCAGATCAGATCTTCAGTAGTGTTAAAGGGATAATTTGCATAGACAACTAGGGTTGACTCTGAAGGCAGACCAAGTTTACTGTCTTACGAACCACATGCATATATGAATGGAAGTATTTCAGCACCCTACCGTCATACATAACTAATATTGAGGTGTTTCAAATGAAGCAGAATGACATGGCTTTTTCATTCGTCATTGATGATGTCAAAGATCATATGCAGAGAATCTGTCACTGTATATCGCATTTGCATGAGAGAGGTAATAGCAGGTTCCACATGTTCATATGTCTTGAGGACGTAACGCAACAGATTCTTTTATCTGGCTCGTATGGGGTATACGGTTTTTAAATTCATCTGCTACTGCAGCCATGCTAAAGTTCCTTATTCCATCAGCAGAGGTGGCGCTCGGAAATGACGACCATGAAAATAAGACTTCACCTCCCGACTACAATTACGGCTGCATGTGTTGAAGCAGAGGTTGTTGTACGGCTCTAGCCCAATCAGTGTAACGAAGACAGGCGAAAGACGTTCGGTGCGTAATTATTGTTTCTACAGTTTTATAAGCGTTTTATGAACAACCTTTATTATTATTATTATTCAGTTAACATAAAAAGATGAAACTAAAATAAGGCCTAGGAGTCGCCTACTCATCGGTTAAGTTATATTTGTTTGTTGGTACACACCTTGAAGAGTACTCTAAGAGAAAATCATAATTGATTTTGATTCGAGCCTATGATCTGTTGTGAATTTATGATGGAAATTTCACATATTTTCACGGCTTCACAAAAAAATGCGTTGTATGGCGTGACGTAAAAAGTCAATTTAGACAAGTCATATATCAGAGAAAATCAAATTTTATGATGAATGCAATCTCTAAGTATACATTCCACATGTTTTGAAATTTTTTGCAATTAATTTGACTCCTCCATCTGCATTGACAAAAACAGCGGTTTTTGCCTCATTTCCTCCCTAAAATGACACAACGTCATCAAATCAAGTTTTTGTTCAGGTATTCATTTTCAGTAGCTCGGCAGCTTTCCAACGGTATATGATATGTTGATATTCGGATCGGTCTTTGACATTACCTTAACATAATAGATTACTTTACTTATTAAAATAACTTACGTCGTGTGATGCTATTTCAGAAAAGTTCAGGTGTGAAGACCAGACTAGTGTAGTGTAGATTTATGGTAAAAGATTGGAGTATAATTATAAAATCTCCATCTTCACAATAAGAATAATAGCATGACTTGCCACTCTCGTTCACAAAAGCAAAGTGATTGATGAAAAATTGCTACGTAACAAGAGAGATAACTTTGTCATTAAAGTGCAAACAACTCCGAATACAATAGTAATGAAAGCAGTGTAAAGATCACTTTCTGCCTGTTGAAAAAAAGGGTAGCCAGTTACGGCAGGCAAAGGTACATAGGGTACATTCTCACTTTCAAAGATAGGATAAGATAAGATAGGATGGATCATCATGAGATAGGGATTTTAGTAGCACTGAGAGTTCCCCAGTAGGAAGATTGGCTGAGGAGGAAGAACCAAAGAAACCATGTTTGAAGCAGTTGTTGATAGTGTCAGCACTCACTCGATTACATACAGTTTTCGTGAATTTCAAAGCATGTGTGATGTTAAGAGCTGCTTCAGGACATTTATTCTGATAAAGTCTATAACTCCAACCCCTTTCAGGTACCCCAGCCTCACCTCCAGATTCATCTTCGTACACCGGTATGTCCAATACTACCTCATCAGGCTCAAGATGTTCCCATTTTTCTCAAAGTTGTAAGATGCAGTTGATAATGCCCTTTCAGAATTCCTCTGTTTTCTTGTAACAATCCTGCTTCTCTGCTTCAGTCCAATTTTCTCCAGCTCGTGTATAAAAGAGATGTCTTGCTGAGGAAGCCTGTCTACCAGCACCCAAATGTTATGATGTTCACCAATGATAGAAGTTATCTCGTTGTGATATCCTTTGAAAAGAATTTCTTCAGTCAAATTTAGTAGAGTGCTATGTCTAAGACTATGTATATTATTATTATGCAAGTACAAGCCCTAGCAGAGTAAAGTATTATCTGCAGGAAAAGGTTTCCAGTTACCATTGTGTGAAACAGGTTGATCTACAGATAGCTTGCATTTTCTCACCCTCATCCAACCTCAGCTAGCCAAAAAAGTGATAGCTACCAATAAGTCAACCCCAAACTAGCAAAACTAAACTCAAGCTATCATTTTCTATTTTAGAGCGTCGGGTATTACACTATAAATCACACACTTGCCTTCTCAATTGTTATTTGTACGTATCTTCCTACGAAAAACACTGAAGGCATTGGCTGTCCATTTCTTGATCCATTTCTAAATTAGTATTCTAACAGCATTAGTGCTGCAGTTTAGGGTGCTACGGTCTTCAGTCAGGCAAATATCTGACTTTTAACCTCTGACGGTATGATGGCCGAAGTCATCATCATGTGGATGAAATCCCTAGAATTGTGATGACTTGATGTGATGTACCAGCCTTCAAAGAAATTATTTATTTGGCTGATTATTTCTATCTTCATGGAAACCTGTGAGAATTGGATGTTATGAAATCAAAAGAATTTGCCCTGGTATATCTCATCCCTGGTTCAACAAAGCCCCCCCTCCCCCATTTATCACCAAACTTATCAGATGGGATATTGTATTTTAAAATATGTACATATTATTCTTTGAGTGGTAATATACGAGTGAAATACGTACACATGTCGTTATGCTGATCACAAATTGAAATCCAACCATGAATGTAACTTTATAAGTACAGTATAAGCGATGATTTATGAAGACAACAACGAGATTTGTTTGAAAATGAAGTAACAGAATCAAAATGACACCACAAATGTACCGAGCTGACCATGAGGGAATACCGAAAACTTCAGTAAAACAGCAGATCTGTATGGATGCCGCCTACTGTAGAATGGATTTAAAATACGCTATAATATTTAACGTTTTTGTGCCAAAAGTGGTTCTTAAAATTTTAACGAGAATATTATTTAACGATTGACTTGGCTTTAATTAATTTTTACTTTTGACCTGACCTCGACAATTTATTTCTACTAGGTTTTCGTATGGCTAAATAAGAACAAGCACAAAACAGCTGCTGCTTACAAAAATTATGTGCTCATGTCAGGGGGGTAGACAACTCCAATCCATGAGTCTGATACTAATTACTGAACAAGGAGAATTAAGTGTTTACTTATCACATTGGTAAAAAATTTATTTCACATACATGTACGTGTGGTAGTTATAATTTTATTTAAAGAGAACAAAACAGTGTTTACTGTATGTACATTATCTGCTAAAAGTGCTAGAACTGAACTGTATTAAGAACTCTTATAAAACTATTTACAGTCCATACAGTGCTGCTGTATGGTTATCAAGCAAGTTTACACTTTTGTGTGAATAAAACTTATTCAAAAAGTGGATATGTACACTTGCTTGTTGCGGGCCCAGTAACCAATGCACATGCTGTTATGCCAGCTAGCCGGAAACCTCTGATAACAGAGCTCTTCCGGCCCTGTATCTCAGCATGTACTTCAGTTACTCAGCCCGCATGCAGCGGTTTCAACAGAGAAGCAGACAGTTTAAACGTGCTCAAATCATCATCCTCACTAGATTCAATCACACTAGCATAACAGCTAAAAACTTAGACTTAAACATCTTCTTGTACTGCAGGGACATAAATAAACACACAACCCATGGAGAGTAACTTATCTTTATAAGACTGTGTACCGTGACCCGCAAAAACATCCATAATTACCAATGCCTTTTGGGATTGATTATTGAGATTATCTCTGCATTTGGATATATATGGTTTTATGATACTGTCACAGTACTCCAGCATTGTTGCTTCAGTGCTCCAGTGACTGTCACTGCGTGTTACAGACCAAACCTCAGGAAACTGATATTGAGGATGACAGCGTGGGGTTTTCCATGCATAGATCAGCTGGGATGGGAGTAATGTTCCACTCATTGATGTAGACAACAGAGCTGTAGTTATCTCTCTTTTGTCATCAATAGCAACCACAGGGACCTACCTCCAACAAAATATTGAGATATGGATTGAAATTAGCTGACCGCCACACATAGACCAAGCTATGCCATCTTCATTTTCATATTGTTGATTCAATCTTCTTGTTTACTTAGTACCAATTGCACCTCATTCTAGTACTGTATACCATAACATCAATACAGATCGCTGTCGATTCCATAAACACATTAGTAACTTAATGGGCATTATTGTTACCATTATGTAGTTTCTGCTGCATAAACCATGTAAATGCTCACCTGACTGTCACCTGCTTCCTCCTTTGTCCATGTTGATGTGGGTACCATCTTCAATCCTGTTTGATCCAGATTGAGCACTAGTTCATCAGGAATATTGTTGTCTTTGATGAGCTTAGCTATCCCCTGGAGATATCCAGTTTCCAACTGGTCAAAGTTAGCAGGTCTTTTCCTAGCAGCCTGCGTTGCTGTAAAATAAAGTTGAACGGTAATGAATTTCATGCGCAGGTACTGATGTTATGTTATCAGTAACTAGTGCCGGCAGGAAAAAAATTCCCACACTCAAAATGATTCATAGGCAATGGTAGGTTACTGTATTGTAAAAATTTCTTTTATTAGTCAAGAATAACTGATATCAGTTATACCTATATGCAGTCATCGAATAGTCTACATATGAAACAAAGTGGTTCATTATAACAAGAATATAAGTGTCTACAGATGAGGCAATGGGGAAAGCAAATATGTATACCTTTTCCTGCTACTAGTATTGAGACCTTTTCCAGCTCTTTCCTAGTTTGACTGCACAGCGGACCCATATCATACGAAAAATCACACTCTTCCTCCACTCCCATTACTCCTCGTTTTTTGTCTTGTATACCTGTACTCAAAACTCTGCCAAAACTTTCTAGTTTTACATGAGAGAATTGAAGTAACCTGCTCCAACTAGTGGCATTGACTTTAGCAGTTGGAATGCCATTGTGCACTTTGTGCAATTACAAATAACATAATTATACAAGCTAGAAATAAATAGCCTGATATCAAGGTGGTTGCAAGTGTATACAATTAAAACAAAACTGTTCGGAGAAGGTCAAGACACTAAAAACAGTAAAAACCTTAAAGATACACTCACCTTACCCATCACTCTTACGCATGGTTTTTCGTCGAACCCTCTTCCATAAGTCTCTATATTTCCTTCTGAGCATAAATACACCAATATATGAGGTATGTCGTAGCCATCACAACCAAACACTCGGTTATCCTAAAACAAGCCAATATTATTCTTACACATACTGCATTGTATGATATGATAGTGATATGGTATGATAATAAATAAATGTGAATGATATTGTATAACAACTCACCAATCTATCTACATTCAAAGACAGAGAGGGGGAGACACAAAGTCATGATTCCGGATCGAAAGACGTTTCTTTTTCAAGATTTGATTTCATTGACAAATGACAGCAATAGCATGAACATTCTGATTGATAGAGATTCTTGTTTGTTAGTGGTTCTATTTTAACTTATGAACTTGGTCTCCCCAAAGAAAAGTGAGAGCAGAGGTCTTGTTCTTGAATTGTCTTTTATTTGCTTGCTA
This sequence comes from Membranipora membranacea, assembly GCA_914767715.1. Lineage (NCBI taxonomy): Eukaryota > Metazoa > Bryozoa > Gymnolaemata > Cheilostomatida > Membraniporidae > Membranipora > Membranipora membranacea. The sequence continues at coordinate 20,193,974 of OU612071.1, forward strand.
ATAACTGGTGGCCGAGAAACAGGTGAGGGGATGGGTTGGTCGGTGTCCTTTACTCAGAGAAATATTGTCAGTACAGCTAATTTCTCGGTATCAAGTCTGCATAAAGCACAAGTTTTTCTTAAAATAGTGTAACAAGTATGGAATAGAATTCAGGAAATACATAGCTCCCAATATCCGATGCGTAGGTAAAATAACCAAAACTCTGGTTGAACAACAAGGTTATGCTCCGTGAAATAATCACCTCTGCCCTTTATTTCTCTAGCTTTTTTATGATTCTGATGAGTTAGCTTGTATCCGATAAATACAAAATATGGAATAGGCTTGGAATAGATTTCTACGAGTTTAAGATCACAATCAGTGCATATTTTTTTCAGAGGTAGTTTGATCAGTGATCGCGGACTACTTTGGTACGTGCCAAAAACATAGAATGTATCATAATAAAAACAACAAACTAAGCAGGGAGCATATTTTAGCTTACTCCTCTTGATTTTGGGATTTCTGGCTCTGCCTCTTATGCACTGCCCATGTCCCAGACAGTTTAAGGGGGTACTGCTCTCTGACACGCCATTTACAGTAGAATTTGAATTAATTGATGTTGACTGGCTTATCATGACCAAATCTGACAGAGATATATCTGTTATATTTATCAATTTTGATGATATTATCTTCGCTGCCATTGACAAGGCCGCTTCTAACATGTATATTTGTAGTCAACACGACAGGTGTGGTCCCCCAGTTTTAATTCTACGCTTTTGGGGACAAACCTGTCGAGTTTTCCCTTCATGCTGATGTCCTCTGCCTCGAGTGTAATTTATGTTCCAGGCATGTGGTCTTAACAAGACCTAGTTATGTAGTCAACCTCTTCGTTTGTGCTGCATATTGTAGTGGTCATATTTGGGGGGAGTTAAGGTCTGCCCCGCAGAGTGTAGAGAAAGTTTTTTGTGCGAGGGGACAGAATTTCTTTGCAGACTTCCTCAACTACCCTGTATTTCGAAATTGCATGGTTTTTCATCCATCATTGTAACTGTCTGATTTATTACGATGATAGTTTCTGAGTGATATTGTACTGCACACAACCATACATACCATAGGTGAACCGAAGAGGCCACAATATGTCCTATCAAAGTCTGATATCACAAGCTAGCGCTAAATCTGAATGGTTTAGAGCCATGGTGTGACCCAACCTACCCGCAAGCCTAGAGAAAAATGCCAACAACTGTGGTGGATGAACCCTTCTACCGTCTTCCCGTTTGATATTCATGATTTCTCTCACGTGTATTCGTTTATGTTATGCCAGGACGCTTGTCATAACAAAAAAACTTTCTCCAATGTGGCGGAAAAAATTTCTTTTTTCTTTGAAATGTTTTGACATTGTGGTTGGTTAGAGATTGACATGAACCTAGAACGAATGTTGAGCCATGCTTTCTGATATACACAATTTTTGTGTGAGTATATACACAAGCTAAAAACCTTGTCGGATACTGCTAAATTCTTCAACACCTACCCATGACTGGGTCAAAATCCATATTTGTACACTGGTAGTTGGCAGTTGATAAAGCCTTTTCAGAATACCTCTGTTTTCTTGAACAATCCTGCTTCTCTGCCCGAGTCCAATAATCTCCAGCTCGTTTACGAAAGAGATTTTTGCTGAAGAAGCCTGTCTACCAGCACCCAAGTGTTATGATGTTCACAGATTAATCTCATCAAAACTAAACTTAGCTAATATCAACTATTATGTCGATTAGGACTTTATAGATCAGAGGACATAAACTCAAGTACGGGTTTTTCAAGTATTGTCGTAACATTATTTTGCTCAATTTCACATTTATCTTTTAAATTGTTAGTTGTTAGTATCTTCCTAGGAAAAACACTGGAGGCATCAAATGTTCATTTCTTGATTCAGTTCTTCTCGTAGTAGTCTAACTGCCTAAGTGCTGCAGCTCAGCTACCGTTTTCAGCCAGGTAAATATCCGACCTATGACCTCTGGCGGTAAGATCGCCAAGCTCATCATCATATGGATGAAATCCCTAGCATCTTAGTCACTTCAATATGTATGCGGTGTGCCAGCCCTATTGAACTTCATAGCAACCCAATGAGAATCGGATAAAATGAAATCAAAGGGTCAATTTTAATTGATTTCCTGTTTTCTTATCATAAATACCAGAATAATTGTTTTGTTTATCAAGCAGTTATAATTGAAATATGCATTCCACTATTAATCCTGCACCATTTTTTTATTAAAACAATATCTTTTCATCAATAATAACAGCAATTGAAGAAACTATTGTTGCCAATAATCCAGTTGATCATCCGAGCACAACACAGAATAAGCATTGAGTTATGAACACAAAAGTCAAATTTGTCGGAAAATGAAGTAACAGAATCAAAATGACACTACAATGTACCGGGCTGACTATGAGGGAATACCGAAAACTCCCGTAAAACAGCAGGTGTGTATGGTATTGCAGCTTATATGAGGATTGGTCATAATAGCAGATTTGTAAGTATTGACTTTCAGTTAGGAGGAATTTTTAATTTTCGGTGCGTGCACATAGGCTATGTCGATATTGGCATTTCGTTTTCTTGATAGTTGAGACTGTGTCAGATTTGCCCCATTAGTCATACTTTTAATTTGGAAGAATGTTGCGTGATCAGAGTTCCCATTAAAAAATTCCACTGATCATTGAGAAAAAGATTTCACAATGTCGCTGTTTACGTTGCCTGGTACAACTGATATTTTGACGACCTCTATGATTCTGCTAAAGAGCTCAATTAATCTGCTTATGGGACATGTAAAGGAGTCTTTAGGTTTGTTGATGAATTGTTTGAAATAGGAATGTGCTTGCTCTAGCTTCTTCATTCTCTCATCAGAAAACTGATAAACTTGGGATTGTAAGCAATAATATATGCAAACTATGCAAAACAATTTCCATCAAAAAATGGTCTTCCATCACTCTGGTAAAATATACCTGCATACCAAGCAATCCCATAAAATGTTGACCAAAAACCTGTTTACATACAGTACTCCCTGTAAAATGTTATGATGCTCTCACCTTCCAACAGTGCCTGTATTTTATGGGAAAGCAAGCATTAATACGAATAAGATTTTCTCCAAATAGGAGAAACTTAAAACGATTATAGGCGATTCTAACCATAATCATAATCAATCAATCACCATCTGTATTCCAGATTTGAGCTTGAGTGGAATCAGAGATCTCCTCTATATCCGTGGTAAGAAAGTGTTTTTAAAGCGACCATAATATTCTGTGTATAATTTATAATCATATGAAATTTTCTTGTATCACATCTTTTTTCCATACTCATCATGTTAGCAAGTTTCCCCATAAGACTCAATATAAATGAAGTTATGGGCTCTCAAATTTGTGTGGTAATGGCCTCCGACCGGCATTGGGAATCAGCCGGTATTAGCATATTACGTCACAGCAAAGTAACATCTGTAGTACACAGTATTTAGATACTAAAGTCAAAACAGGCTGACCCTTAGCTACAAATGATGACACCTTAAAATTCAAATGGGAGTTTCAATATTCTTGAACATTACTTACATCTAGTAAACGGAGCTGCGAGCCACTAACAATCCACTTCTCACAATCTGCTCGGCTTCCATAGCCCTCCTCTTCCTCCCCTTCAACACGTGGAGTCATGGAATAGATTTCTTCGTCATGTGTTCTCTCTATCCTTGTTGGATCATGAGAAAAGATTGATATCAGTGAAATATGAATGTTAACATAACAAAAATACCAATTGGCTCATTGATATTCACACTGGAAGAGATTAGTTGATAATTTAAAAGTTTTGTTACGGTTGGCGACTTATTGACTTTTAAACCAACCACCGAGTGGGTGTGTCAGTATTCGCAAGCAAAAGTCCACAATATAGTAACTTCTTAGGACCACTAAGTTCAATATCAGAAACTACAATATGCTCTTGCTTATACAGCAAATAATATAATGGCTATCAAGAAGAACACAAGTGATCTTTGCGAAGATATGACTTTCGTTTTCGTGGTAACAAAACAAGTGTTCTCCGAAAATTTATGAGTTGCAATGTGTTAGAGTAAATTTAACCAACCAATATCATTGTCACTCATATCTGTCGTATCAGCAAAATCTTTTAAGTCCAGAGATGGAAACCATGCCTGGTCTGGAGCAACCTTCATCGGCTGAAACTTTTCACGTTTAGCCTGACTTCCCAGAGTTACAGCGTTTGCATCTTGTTCCATAAAATTACAAAACTGCTAAGCGGATCGGTCTTTTTACTCTAATCTCTTGACTAACTGTGCTTAAAGTGCCCAATGTAGAACTAGACCTGGAAAAACATCGAGGTATTGAAGTACCGAACCCAATTTTCTTAGCTACTACAGGTTATCAATCTGTAATCGAAGCAGCTCAGGTAGTTTTGTGTCCTTACGCTTCTCTCTTCAATTCGTGTCTGAGTAAATATGTACCATAGATTTTTGCAGGGTTTTGCATTCTTTTACCATCCAGAGATCGCTAGTATGTTGCTTGAAGGATTTGATTTTATGCTCTATTGAATAAGTCGGTGAGTATAAAGAGGTTGGTTTACCGCAAGTATTACAAAATTGGCAGAAGTTACCTTCTATCACCGAAAAATTCTTTTACAGGGTAAAAGTAAAATGTAAAAGTAAATGCAGTGGCAAGTCTCCAAACATCAGCAGCAGTGAATTTAGACCCGTCATTGGGCTTGATGATCTGCACCAGTTTCAGAGCTGAATCTGCTAATAGTAGAGATTTTGACATATTACGCTTCCCTTAGCTTCCCTCAGCTCTCTATCATCTTCGCAAACATCATAAACCTCTTGAGATCTGGGAATACTGGGTTGATACATAAATGCAGGGTCCTTGAAAAGAATTGATTGCACAAGATCAGTTGGGCTTGCACCTCTTACAGATATTTCAGGTGGATTCTCAGCTGTTTTTACATGACCCCAGTTATCAGCGCTGGTATCGTTGTACAGCAGAAAGCTTAGTTAGTTACTATCATTAGGTTTAACGATGAATTCATTAACCATTTTTTTACACATCACATGACACAGCCACAGGTCCAGAGGTGGCGACCAACCATGAGAGACTAGGGATACTTACAGATCAACTACTGGTTATTCTGTAGTTAGACAAATGACACATAATTAAACTTTATTTCCATGGCATTGGACAGAAGTTTCTTGATTATTACCTGACTAGGTTTGGCATTGAACATGTATGCGTTCCACCAGGCACTCATTTCCATTTGAGAATGGATGAGTCATTTCTGGTAATCTGACTGACTGACTGATTTGCAAGCGGGCTAGCATAGCTTTGGCTTCTTCTAGATTTACACTGAGTAACAGCTGGATTTTACCCATCAGCAAGTTCATTATTTTGTCGGCGAGGGACTCTCTTTTTGGAGTGTCCTGAAAACATTTTGATACTCTTCCTAAAAATATTTCATCTGGTGGCTGTTTGGCATTTTCGATAGCAAAGCAATTTTTTGTCAGCTAGTTGAACGGCGTTAATTAGTCCATCCTGAGGGAAGATTGTATCGGGTAAGTCCTCATCAGCCTCATTCCCTTCGTTAGTGCTTTGGGGTTGAGGTGTCGGATAATTATAACAATTAAAATAACTTAAATAAAAAAATCTTATCAGGAACATGTGGTGCTTCATAAAAATTTATAGACTGCTAAGTTGTGACATTTTCCTATTATTGTCAGTCAGTGTTGGATCATATCTCATGGAATATTTGAACATTTAACCATCATTATATACAAATGCGAAAGATGGTGCAGAATTGATACTTTGTTAAATTTAAATGACACTGGAGGAAGCTCAGATCTTACCACATGCAAATTTTGTGAAAACTATTTGCTGTAAATGCAACAAGTACTGATGTCATAGTCAATTGTAAAAAGGTAATGTGCTTATTGTTGTAAGATGGACTCACCAGTGGTTGGTCTTTAGATAGGTGCTCGATGGACATAAGGATGGACAGTCTTCGGTCTACAATAGGACGGATATCTCTAGCTAGGTTATTCTTGCTTCTCCTTCACTCGGTCGCCATTCATAGTCTGGTTCTCTCCTTCCGTGCTCCTAGGTCGATCCCCCTCTGTAGATTTGTATATGAGTCTATCTCGACTCTACTGATATTGTTCTCAGACTATTATTTAGTGAGTCCACTTTCACTATCTATAACATCTCCCTCTCAAGATTATAACCATAATCTTATATAACTGATGCACCTGCATCCGATTTTTTTTTTTTTTTTTTTGCTGATGATTCACATCAGTCCATATATCCGATATTCGATGTGTCACATCGAACTCAATTCTGCAAATATAACCAAAAAATGTTCTTAAACAAATTGCCAAGAGCCACTTTTATAAGGAAGATAAACATGACAGGTGCTAGACAAGACAAAATAACAAGTGAAGAAAGGTCATATACCAAAATATTAGTGTATGGGATACCTAGATTTTTGCATAAGCAAGTCTAGCTATGGTTGCTGACGCTTTCGCAGAAAGCTCCCACTCCTGGATTCTCTGAGTGCCCTCATCAGGATGGAGTCCATCTCTGAGGTACCAGAATCTAAATTTCCACTTCCCATGCATCCTTTTCAAAAGGTGTGTGTGTAAAAATGGAGTAGCATAATCAGAGCGGTCATTCATTAAGGCTATTTGATGATTCAAAATGACAATACTCTCTACGAGATGCGCCGTCATCTCTTCATAGAACTCTTCATACACAGGCTCAGCCACCTTACTGTGGTGATTATACAGTGCAAAGTCCATGGGGAACGTGGAGCATAAAACTACATAAACTCCCCGTTTCTTCAAAGTGCTTATTCTTAGCTCAATGGCCTTGAACTCGTTCTCTGTACGTAAATAAACTTCTCTAGACTTTTTATCTTTAACTGTTAGTTCTACTGGCCCAGTCGATAGAAATATTATAGAGTTAGCATATATAGTTCGGAAGGATTGTGATATAATGGATAGAAGTTGATCCCAATTTGCACCCGGGTAACATTCCGTCCTGTCGAACCCGACAGGTGCCATACCTCTGACCACACTATTACCCATGAGGATAAGTTTTACACAACCATCCTAGAAATAGAATAAAACCACAAAATGGTCAAATACGTGACAACATGGCTAAAAACTATTAACCAAACCCGAAACATGGTACATAGTGCCTCGTGTAATAGTTACAGGTTCATTCTTTTTACAGGTTTCACAGATCTACCCGATCTCGTGGTTCTCCTTGTCTCTGGTGGGGCCTGCGTCCTATCTAGAGACTGCCTGACTTCTATCCTCTTCGTTGAAGGCACTGGTACTGCCTCACAGAACGAGGTTCCTGTACTCCTGTCGGGCTGTGGACACAGAGCTTCCTGTTTAACTGCTGGAGTTGCATATGACAGAACCTGATGGGGTACATCTGGCAACACAGGAGGTAACACTTTCTGGTGGGGTACCTCAGACTCTGTGCTCTCTGGTGATTGCAGTGCTGTATGTGGTATATCTGGCGCGATCTGACGTCTGTTCCGTCTAAGAATTTGACCGTTTTCCTTCTGAAGAGCCACTTCTCTTCCTGAGGCGGCTACTACTGTAGACGAACATGGTTTAGCTCCTGGATCATTTAGTGTGACTCTATCTCCAACCTGAACCTCTGTCCTGATCTTCACTCTATATCTCCGGTTGTACTGATCCGACTGCTTGTTTCGATACCTGGCTTCAAAATCTTTGAGTCCTTTCAGGTTTACCTGTTTCTCCGCCAGAATACCCATACTGTTTAAACCTCGCCCCATCAGCAGCTGGGCAGGAGAGTACCCATTCTGTAACGGAGCATCTCTGTAACATAGAAGAGCTTGGTCTATATTCTCATTCTTCTTGATTAGCTTCTTGAAGGTTTGTACCCCTCTCTCTGCTTCACCATTTGATTGAGAATATTTAGGAGAACTGGTACGGTGTAAGATATTCCATTGGTCCATTAATTGCTTAAATTTCTCAGACACAAACTGAGGACCGTTATCACTGATGACGGAATTAGGAATTCCAAACAGCGAGAACACCTTCTTTATTGTGCGGCACACAGTTTCTGCAGTCGTGTCAGAAAGCTTCTCTGCAATCAGATATCGACTGAAATAGTCCATGATAACTAGATAATCATTACCCCTCTCCTCCACTGTACAAAGATCCATTCCGATCTGCCACCACGGGCGTTCAGGAAAAGGCACGGATACCAGAGGCTCTCTTGGTTGAGATCGATATTTCAAACATGTAGCACATGTTTTAACTAGCTCTCTAATTTCTGTAGTTAGACCAGGCCACCATACCAGATCTTTAGCTCTCTCCAAACATTTTGATTCTCCCAGATGTCCCGCGTGTATATCCTTCAGTACCTGTTGCCTTTCTAAGAGCGGAATGAACACCCTGTTGTTATAAAACACTAGATCCCCCGCTTCTGTTAGACATTCCTTGAATGTGTAGATATTCTTAACAAACTGCGGACACTGCTTATACTCAGGCCAACCATACTGTATATACCGCTTAATTTGCTGACAAACCGTATCATTGAGTGTAGAGAACTGGAGTTGTCTTCTGCGAGTCTCCGACATCGGTAGATCTTCTACCATCTCCGATATATCTAGTTCATCCAGTTGAACCGTATCACTCTTTGGACAGGGTGCTCTGCTTAATGCATCGGCAATCAATAACTTCTCCCCTGGAGTATATCTTATGGAATAGCAGAATTTCATCATCCTAAGCCTGAACCTCTGCACCCGCATAGGTAGCTTTGCCAATTCCATTTTAGATAGGATGCTGATAAGAGGTTTGTGGTCTGTCTCTACTTGAAATTTTCTACCTGCTAAATAGTAATAAAACTTTTCCGCAGCCCAACAGATTGCCAGCGCCTCCTTTTCAATTTGAGCATACCTTTGTTCTGTTTCACTGAGAGCTCTCGATGTGTAAGCAATCGGTTTGAGACCCTCTTCTGTTTTCTGAAATAAGGCAGCCCCCAATCCATAGGAGGACGCATCTGTCGATAAAAGAGTGTCTGCTTCAAGGGAGAATGGCGACAGCACCGGTGCAGAAGCTAAATTTTGTTTCATCTTCTCATATTCGAGAGCCATGTCGCCATTCCAAGTCCAGTTGTCTTTATTTTCTTTCTTCAGCAGCTGCCTGAGCTGTACTGAGTCACTTGCTAAACTCGGAGAGAATTTACCTAAATAGTTCACCATCCCAAAAAATCTTTTGAGATCTTTGACCTTTTTCGGGGGAGGAAACTCCCGAATTGCTCTTATCTTTTCTGGATCCGCATGAATGCCTTGAGCATCAATGACATGTCCTAGAAATGTAATTCTGCTCTGAAAAAACTCGCATTTTTCTTCATTCAGAGTAACCCCGGCCCTACTCAGTCTATTCAGCACCTCTTCTATTTTAGCTTTCTGCGACTCTTCATCTTCTGAATGAATTAGGATGTCATCCATTTGACAAACAATCCCTTCTATGCCCTCCAATATCCTCTGCATTTCACGTGAGAATATTTCAGGAGCTATCGATATTCCGAATGGAAGCCTGCAACACAGGTATCTTCCAAAAGGAGTAATAAATGTAGTTAGTGCTTGGGATTCTTTTGACAGCTTCATCTGCCAATAACCACTGTTGGCATCGAGTTTTGAGAAAACTTTAGACCCCCCCAGCTGGGCTAACAACTCATCCGTGGCTGGAAGAGGGTGATACGATCGTTTCACTGCCTCATTTAGTTTAGTGAAATCTACACAGAGTCTGATTTTGTTGTTTTTCTTTGGGACCACAATCGATGGAGCACACCACTCTGTGGGGCCCTCAACTCTCTTTATCACCCCTAGTTTCTCCATTCGTCTCAGTTCTTCGAGCATTGGTTTTCTTCTAGCAGCCGCTACTCTTCTGGGGATAGACTGACAATAAGGAGTTGCACCATCTCTGAGTTCAATTTTCACTTCGGTGTCCATGGATCCCAGTCCTGTAAATAACTTCGGAAACTTTGTAGTCCACTCTTGCTTTGACACTATTTCACCCACAAATGTTATGATTTGTAAACCCGACAAAGCTGGTTTGCCTAGTAACGGAGTGACAAGGTCTTCTATCACATACACTGTATCAGTATACACTCTGTCTGAGTATGATAGTTCTACTTGCGCTTTCCCTACCGTACGCAGCTTTGCATTCCCAGCTCCCAATAACTCTTTACCAGCTGGCAAAAGCTGCAGATTCAACAAATCTGCTAAGTGCTTAGGAATGGCCGAAACTGCAGCGCCTGAATCAACCTTCAAGCGAGTTTCTCTCTCATTGATAAAAACATCAATAAACCACGCTTTTGTCGTCTCTGTAATCGTGTCTATGTAATCGGTACTACCATATAGTCAGTGAGATCCAAGGTAAAGGCTGTCCAGAATTTCGTCTTCTCGCTCCTGGACTTTTTACATTTGTTACATTTACTACTTTCTGCTGGACATTTTCCACCAAAGTGCCGCCATTTTCCACATTTCTGGCATTGACTTTTCAGCTCGAGATCATTTTTCTGCTGCCACTGTCTTCTCTTGTCAGTTGATAGGGTGTCGATGTTATTGGATTCTTCTTTATTTGAGGCTATGTTCTCTCCCATCTTTTCTGCTTGTGATTGGTGTGAGATAAACTGTTTTGCCTTTTGTATGCATAACTCAAGAGTTAGGTTTTCTGTGTCAATGAGATATTTCCTTAACTCTGAATCTCTCACTCCTACCACTATTCGATCTCTGACGAGTTCTGGTTTCATAACACCGTACTCACAGTTTTCACTCTGTGTTTGTAAACGGACGACAAATGCGTGTATAGATTCGCTTGAATCTTGTACCATTTGGTTGAACACTAGTCTTTCATAAATCACGTTCTTTACTGGTTCAAAGTACTCGTCAAAAAACTTAATCACATTTGCTAGAGTTTTCTTCTTAGCAGCTACGCTCTGGTCAAATACAAACTGATTATAAACCGGAACAGCATCACTTCCCATGACTACCAACATGTGACAAATCTTTTCATCTTCTGTTGTCATAGCATCAATACCCTTTACTACTTTATAGATGGCAAACTGCTCTTTGAAAATTTTCCATTTTGCATTTAAATTGCTTGCTGTTAAATCAATGGTCTTCACAAACTTTTCTTGTTTACTTTCACTGGTAGCCATTTTAGCTGATAATTCTAATCTACAATTCACTTTTATACAGTTACACTGTTCTCACTACTTTTGGCTAGGAATGTAACACAATTCCTTTCTGCACTCTGTGAGAGCTTCTGAGATTCAACAAATCTCTCACCACTTTCTTATTCTGAGACTGATGCTTGTTTTGTGACCCGAGCAAATTCAACTAATTTGCTAGAATCTGACCTCTGAAAAATTCCACAAATCTATCTGGTCTGAATCGAGTTCTGGTGGGTGTTATTCTGACACCATGTTGTAAGATGGACTCACCAGTGGTTGGTCTTTAGATAGGTGCTCGATGGACATAAGGATGGACAGTCTTCGGTCTACAATAGGACGGATATCTCTAGCTAGGTTATTCTTGCTTCTCCTTCACTCGGTCACCATTCATAGTCTGGTTCTCTCCTTCCGTGCTCCTAGGTCGATCCCCCTCTGTAGATTTGTATATGAGTCTATCTCGACTCTACTGATATTGTTCTCAGACTATTGTTTAGTGAGTCCACTTTCACTATCTATAACACTTATCCCCACAAACGGTGAGAGCAAGTCATCTCAATACACCACTTTTTGTAACACTGGCAGTTTCATGAACGCGCGATTCTGTGATACACTGAAAATAAAAAACTAAAGCTTAGCTGGCCAGCTGTCGGTGCTGTGACTGTAATATCTTTACCATGGTACCAAGCGGAAATAATCTTCGGTACTGGCTCGGTGTCATCGATTTCAAGGTTAGATTGAGTAATACTCTAGCTGAAGTGCTACAGGTAACATAGCAGGAAGGAATAATCCCTCGCAGTCTACATGAATAATGTCAAAAGTTTGGCCCTGGGCCTTGTGCTTAGTCAGACTCCAAGCCAATTTTAGAGGGTATTGAAGCCTGGTGGCTTTGAGATTTGGTGTTGAACAGAACAAAAAATGTACAATATTTATAATACAACTGCTTCTCATCTTGACTGAAACTCCAAGTGTCAAGTAAGACGACAACACCCCATCGTGCCATTAGCAGCATCAGGGATGTTTTATTTGGCTATTACGGGTGCATCAGTTATTAAAACCAGCTCCTTCTTGGCCAATAGTCTTATGCTGCCAGTATCGGTAGACCTGAATGTCTTGCAACATCCTTTCAGATTGCTTAGTCTTACAGAGTTTTGTAGTGAGACATTCCTAACAAAACATAGCCTTGTCACACGGCCGCGGGTTTTGGTTTTTTGGTTTGCTCCGACAAACCTAAACAATAAAAACCCATATTCGCACGACAAGGCTAGTTCAAACAGCATAGAACCACTGAGTTCTGTAGCGGCTCTCCCCTCATGGAGTTCAGTAACTCTACAGTCTGTTGTAAATTCCTTTCTATATATTTACATTCATCTTTACTCTTACATGTATAGTAAAGCATTATTAGAACTGCAAATGAACAAGTGTGTGTGTGTGTGTATGTATGTATGTATGTATGTATGTATGTATGTATGTATGTATGTATGTATGTATGTATGTATGTATGTATGTATGTATGTATGTATTTTGTATCAATTTTCATGATCAAATTTGTTTGTTTTCCCGAGTGCTCCGTTATAAAATAAAGACATAAAAATTCTCAATAAAAGAATGACTAGGAATACACATACAATGAGTTATAAAAAGATAGAGTTTAGCAGTCTTGCAAAGTTTGACCTAAAACAGAATTTTCTTGCATTTAAAGTAGCAGACAACCACAAAAGTAATATTTTGATATTTGATGTGTGATGTTGTACTACTTCTAAATTTGCAGGTTATAAAAAATATTAAATTAGAAAATTTTTATTATTTCAATTGCAAATTCTCATCCACCATTTTGTTTCAGTAACAGGCATACCCAATATGATTGGCCAAGTGTTAATACTCTCGAAATAAATATATTGCTGGAAAAAGTTGATGAAAAAAAGTATTTGCTTCTAGAATTTATGCAGTTATCTTTTGTTTGTTTTAATCTAAATACATAAACATTAATGTCAATTGAAAAATCATCTATAAAAACAATGTTTTCGACTTCAATAAAAAAAACGCTTTCCTATGAGATTATAAACAAAACATAGCTTCCCAATTTAATTCAGTTTTTGCAGCCATTGGGGTTTATGGGCTGCTGACTGCCCTGTTGTGCAAAACCAGCGCTTATACCCATGGATTTCCATTGTTGAGTATGTTACCAATCTGTGAAGGCAAATTGCAAGTTGGATTTATATCTAGTGGTACCAGGGTTGTATGCCACTTTTATCTGTATTTTGGCAATTTCTCAAAGTCTACGATGAGTCTAGTCCACAGCATTTCATGCGGAAACACATGGTTTTGTGATGATTTGTGGTTTACCTCGCTGATGTTTGTGGGGGAGATATGGTGTTGGCTTAGACGACATACTACAGTGATGGTGTGGTTGTATTGTTTAATGTCGTCTTGATTTAGGTGTCCATAGGTTATGGATAGGTGGTAAGACTTGACACTTCCTATAAAGGTGGTGTAAGCTAGCTGAATTGTGGTTGGAATGACATTGAGGTAGGCTAACTGTTACACAATTAATAATCTTTTGTTGGCCTTCTCGACTGGCTTCACTGTGTTGGTGACAAATGAGAGTTTTCTTTACAGTGTTGTTACAAGGTAATTGTACTGGTTAAATCTCTCTATATCTGCGTCATTGATGGTGATTTGTATGGGATCAGGGTCATCTCGTTTATTACAGAAAGTTACGGTCAGGAAGTTGTACACCCATGTGATTATGTTGTTCTCAGTCAGGGTCTCTATCAATTTAGAACTGTTAATGGTATTGAATGCACTACTAAAGTCTTTAAAGACAGCACGCACATAGTTCTTAGCTGTTTTGTCAAGATTTGCAGTGATTCTGTCAAGTAGTCCGAGTAGCGCATCTTCTGTGCTGCGCTTTTGATGGTAAACATACGGGTTGGGGGTCTTTGATTTGCGAACTGATATTGGGGGAGACTAGGCTGGAGTGAGGGCAATCGGGCGATAGTCCTTTGGTTCACAAGCACGTTTTACTTTTGGCAGCTGTGTGATGTTGGCAGATTTCCAAATCTTAGGTACTTGGCCCATTATACAGTTATTGTAGAGTTTGGACATGGGTTCAGCTAGACAGTCAGCGAGCATTTTCAGAATGCGGGCTGAGATAATGTCTGATGAATTGTACCTAGAAGTAATTTTTACAGTTATGTGAAACTTGAGAATTGGAAAGAGGGAGGTGCTATATGGCTACTGTGATTTTAATGCACATGAAACAGTTGCAGATCTAGAATCGGAAAGTATTCAGTAGTTAGCGCGCCAAATACGCTGACAAAATAAAGCTCAAGTACAGAGTTTTATCACCATCTGCCGCTGTGGCTGAACAAGTATGTGTCTGGTTAAATTTTTATCAAGAGGGCTTGTGAAAAACAATTCCCCAGTGTCGTTGGTGTTGGGAACAGGAGGTAGTGCTGTCCAACAAAAATCATCCTTATGCCTCCAAAGGGTAGATGTGAGGACTGTAAAACAATGAAAATCATTCGCATCTTGAACACTTTTTTTTTAATTTATGTGTTTTGTAACCGAACTGTTTGGCCTAAGAGGTGTTCAGATTTGGTTTATAAATTGGTCAAACAGACTCATTTAAGATGGACATGATAAACCAACTGCTGCACAAGTCCCATATTGAATGTTTTTGCATCTCAAGTGTGAAGTTAATTGCAATATTTAAAGCCGGTGGTTGATGGCTGCCAATAATGCAGAATTGCCAATGAATATTTTCCAACAAGGAAGCTGTCATCGGTAGAATCGGAATAGAATGTGATCTATGCATTGAGAATTTTGCGTGTTCAAGTTACAATAATATATGCAATGGTCTTTATTCAAAGAGAGTGACAAGCTGCCTAATCTTACTCTTACTGTCCGAAATACCGTCTCAATCTTTTCGATAATTAATCTTGACAACATGCTGACCTCGTCGATGATACATAGGTCTCTCTGTAAAAGAAAAAGATAATTGTCTATACAAGACAGCAATAAATGTATTGAATTTCTCTCACCTGAAATAAAATGCTTAGATCAACTAGTTGAAACAAAAGCAGTCTCAGTATGTTTGTTTTGGACCACAAGGCTTCTTGATTATTTTACATTGGATTTTAGAGATTACTGATGGTATCACAGGATCACAGGTTTTATTTTAATCCTCGAAGGTTCCGTGAAACTGGAATAGAAAATGGTGCAATTAATGTGGTGCATAAAAATGTGCCTCGTTCAATAAAAATGCCGTCAATAATTAACTATTCAATTTAACGCAAACTATAAGGAACAATATACTCAAAGATCAAATAAACACAAATCTAAACCCTATTAATTAATTTTGAATGTACCGAGAAATAAAAGAGATATTAAGTCAAGTGAACTTGGAGTCGAATTATTTTAACCTACAGAAAACAGAATTTAATTTATAACATACCTTTTTGCTCCTTTAGTAATTCCCCAAATATTACCTTTGCCCAGAAAAATAGATAAATATAGTTCAAGTTTATACAACTCAAGTTTACTGAGCCTGTGAGGAAAACCTCAAACACCAAGGCTCACAGGGCAACTAAAGGCTTGAGGAATTTGCTCGCCAAATTAATCCATCAGTGCAGATAATTGGACACAAAACACAATAGCCCGGTACCGCACAAAGCCATGCAGCTATGGCCAATTAGGCACAACTCCCAGTGAATGGCAAAGGATCTAAACCGCCGTGAAGCAGCCACAATGTTATTATAAAGATCCTCGTTGCTTCCTATCATGATTTGAATTTTGTCCAATTCTTGTTTCTGTTAGTCTGTTGCGAGTGGGTATTTTGGATTTCCTGATTGGAAACAAAATTCCGAGTATGCACCACTAGGAGGGAAACCATTTTACATGATGTTTTCCTATCGGTAATTGAATTTAGACGCAGCTGGTGATCTAAAATGTTGTGAGAAGTCCATCACAAAACTACATCTGATTGATAACCTGAAAGTCACTTGTCATTGACTTACCATAATGATCTTTAGTTGATGGGTATTTTGGAGTACCAGCTCCGACAGTTGAAAACTTATGGATGGTTTGGCCATCTAGAGAAGCCAGCCCAGTAGGTGCTGTTATAGCAACCGTATTAGAGTGATGATAATTTTCTTTGATAAACTTTGAGCTTCATTTTTCCAGTGCCTGATAAAAGCATAACTGGGGCTGTGAAAAAATCGCGTTATTTAGACGGTTAATGCGATTAAACCAAATTAAGATCAATCTGATTAATTAAAAGATTAATTTTCATCTTCTTGTAAATTGATTTTTTTTCTTTTTAATTTTTATCACATTTTATTGGCTTTTCAGGCCACTGAAGTGTAACAAAAAAAAAAAATAGAAAATAAAAGATTTCAAAAAAGATTAAAATTAATTTTTAAATTTTAACCTAACAAAGCTTGGTAAGACAGGCAAACATAAGACATTCCTGGATTGTATTCCATTATAGCTAAACCCTTATAGTTTTGGTGCATGAGGGTCACGTTTATTGTGGAAATCTATTCTAGCTCCCTGGTTCTCTCTGACCTCCCATTTGTATATCATTCAGAAGTCAGGCTGCCAGAAGTTCACTTCCTGTGGTTACCTATCCACAGTGAAGGCTACAGCAGGGTGGCATGTAGATGCTGCTTCAAGGCTGCACTAAAAGACCAGAGGTGTTTGATCTCCCAGATTAGAGCAGGCAAGCTGTTCAGACGCGTGATAGTTCGGCTGGCGATGGCCACAGGCAGATGCGAATTTGGATATATGAAGATTTAGTTTGGAATTTCGAGTGTTGTAGGGTTGGCAAGCTTGAGGGGAATCATGATAGAGAGCATGAGCAACAAGGCAGATCTGACAGGTTTAGAAATGTGTAATCTTTTTTATTTAAAAAAAGAAAGTGTAACAGTATGCTCATCAATGGGAGGCGACTTTTATCTGCAAACAATTCTCACTAATCTCTTTTGGAGGATAATGATTTTATCGTCATGTGTTTGTGACACATTGCCCCAAGGTTCAATGCAATACACTGTGTGCTAGTGCATTTTAGCAGACTTGCCAACCTTGAATTAAAAATTGTTTCGGAAAAAATACTTAAATTAATAGTAATTCCAATTTATACTTATATATCAACAGAACAGTGGTACACTAATCGGTGCGGGTGTAATAATTTCCCGGTCTGCAGAATTATCCTACGATCTTTAGGGCATGGCGCTGGCCACAAATACAGGGGTATCACCATTTGGGATTCATGCACATACTCCCGAACCGTGTACTTTTCCATTGTCATTCGGCTTCCATTCATAACCATATCAGAGTACTAGCATGAGACAGGATTTCTGATTATTACAATTAATTTTATTTTGAAACTGTAGTGAAAAATTTTTTTGTCCAACCGATCTCAACAATACTTCGTTATTAATTTACACCTTGCTTTTATAGGAACTACTGCACTTTACGCGATGGAAAATACTACAAAAAATGTACATAATAAATCCTACATGTGTCTTTGGAAACAAGAAACAAATTTATGGATTAAAGGGGCAAAGACGGATAAGCTGACCCCCTAATTGTCGCCTGATTTGGTATCCCCTTGCTCCATTGTATATAAACTCCTATATTAGCCCAAAGAACAACTGTGGCATAAACTCGCATAGTTAACATCACACATCATCATCGAACTCTATCGACGTCATAGCATTTTTGGAATTATCTCGCCTTACTCCATTTTTATACAATCTATTTGGATTATATTATTATTTTCTCCTCTACCTACTAAACTGGCAAATCTTTATCATCGTCTTTACTATTAAATTTCAGTCTAGTTAGCTCCCTGTCAAGATCATCCTGATAGGATTGCCCCATTCCAGATTCAGGAGACTAGTGTATCTGTAAAAGAGCATATACAATTAATTACCTTTATGAAGCTATTATTCATGACTACACAGAGGAGTTCCTTTGATTTCTCCTAGATTTTGCCAACCTTATAACTTTACTTATGTAAGCTTACCTGTATGTCCGTAAGGATTGCGGATGCAACAGTTGGACATTGAGGTTTACGCGCCAATCCTTCTTTCTGCTCTAAGCTTCCTAGCTGACATATTTGAGCATATGCGGCTTTGGTGGGAGCAGTGCTTTTCACTGAGTTGATCTGGAAAATAAGATGCCAGACAATTGAAATGATGGTTCGCACATTTATCATAATACGTTCATTATAAACACATTGCCTAGTCCATGGAGCACTAAGACAACCAGGCTTGTCTCATGCATAGCTATCCCCATACTGCCACGCTATGAAGTCCATACTGGACATGGGCATGGCACTGACTGGCTTCATGCGAGGTCCCCCAATACCGCCCTTTTTAAAGTCACTTATTGAGTTATGATGTAGCCAATGCATGTTATCGTCACAATTAAACTTAAAAACTACACCAAACCCTGATGATTGACCTAAATCTCGTAGCATAACCTTCTGCGAGTCACCCTGGCAACCACTAGAAAATTATGTTTGAAAAATGCAGAAATGCCAAGATAAAATTTACTTACATAGCAGGGAGAAAATGATTCATATATCTCTGACCCACGCAGTTGCGTGAGCAACCATTCAAAAAGACTAACTGGCAAATATCTGCCGTTTCACGATCTACAAGTTTTAAATAAGTTGGAGTTTTAATCGTACCTCAACAGTCTCTGTTGTACATTGCGCTACTTTAGTTCTCGCGTCATTATCTTCAATTAAGGGATCACACCCTTCAAGAAACACACTTTTTACAGTTGTACAGCCGCCCAACTGTGTTGATGACTAAAATAAAAGCAGAATTCAGGATCTTTGTAATGGGATCATCACAAATTGATTTCCGTTCCAAATTAATAACAGCAAATGATATTATTTGTGGAGAAAACAAGTAGGGGGTTAGTATGACATACCTCAGTCCCCTTTACTGGAGAATCAAAAGTGATTATGGCCACAGAAGAATCTGTCTTCACTAGCTCACCCTCTGGTGTACAAATGGACCTGAGGCAAACAGGGACATTAGTTACTCAGTAGGGGGTTAGTATAGCATACCTCAGTCCGTTTTACTGGAGAATCAAAAGTGATTAAAGCCACAGAAGAATCTGTCTTCACTAGCTCACCCTCTGGTGTACGATGGACCTGAGGCAAAACAGGGACATTAATTACTCAGTAAAACTAGTAAATCACAATGTGACAATGAAGTTGATAGGACTGAAATGGCATTAGGACACAATTGAAACTTACATTTGGTTACTCTTCTACCTCACAAATTTTAAAGTTCTAGTAAACTACTACTAAACTCATCTCACCTTTGGAAGACACTGTGTAGGATTTTTCTCCAAATCATCCTTTTTACAGGGTTTGTTCGAGAAGACGAATACACTCTGCACAAAGCTCCACATGGTCATCTGTAAGTCACACAAAAATAAATAAACCTTCAAAACCCCTAGGCAGCCAGTCCGCTAGAACAATACATTGTGATTTTCTTGTTCCTTCGTTTTGATTTTGTCCAGTTCATGTATAACATAGCCTAATCTCAGTTTCTTCAAACAAAATCAACAATTATATGGTCACTGAGATCTGGCCAGAAGGACTATCAAGCCAAACCAAGAGGGGAAAACTTCCAGGAAAAATTTAAAGAATTGACAAGCTGTCATGATTCCATCCTAATCCCTAACCACAAATTCTGTAATCTCAATGACAGGTTGAAGAATGTTGTTAGTTGTCTGATATGGAAACAAACCTCAAGAGCCAGACTCTTCTTCTCTGTAACAGTGCACTCAGGAGACTGAGGTCCCGCAATAATCTACAATAAAAGTGTTCACAAGAATGTACTCGCGTCCCCAGTTTGATGGTTAGAGATAATTTATTGTTACAGCGCTTTAATTATCAGGGTGTTTTCACACAGGGAGTCAGGATTGAGTCGCGAGGGGGCACCTGGACAGTGATTCGAAAGGCCAATTCTCATTCCGGTGGCAGTGCAAGATGCCTCGTCATGAATAAACGGGTTGGGCCAAAATCAACAAGATTTAAACATTAAATTCACCGATATCTGAGGTTATTCAAATACAGAACGGTTGAAATTTAAGGGCTATCAGAAAGGTTTTTTATCAGAATTGGCGTCATGGTTAAGGGATACATCTATCATTTTAGTTACTTGTCACAAAATGACAACGGTCTTGTTACAGGTTTCCATCCATATTGAGAGAAGTAATTAATTCAAAGATACGGTTGAAAAGTTCTGTTCTGTTTAGAGTCTGAAATATCTATGAAGGAATTGCTGCCATAATCACCTTGACATTAGTAATGTCATGTTCATGGCCACTGTAAAGAAATCTGATTTAAAATAAAATTCAAAAATTTATTGATGTCAAACATCAGTCAAGTTGTTTGTCTTATAACAAACAGAGCATTAAATATGGCAGAGTTTTGAGATGAAACAATTCAAAGCGTGAGAACTTTGACAATCAACCGTATTCAAATGCGTTTCATATTATACCTTTTCACTCACGATCATGAGGAGAAAAAAGTCAGCTAGTAGCCATGTGATTACCTGGAAACTTTGAAGAGGTTCTGCCGCCATGACGAACTCGACCGTTTTAGGTTTGACATCATCCTGCTTGCTAGATACTTCACACTTCTCAACATATACACTCTCAATCATGCTATAGCCTTTGAGGCTCTACAAACAAAGGTACAGTATTTTAGTCGTAGGCAATAATGGACACAACATTAGTTAAGCACTGAGTCCTTATTGATGATCGGATTGGTCGCCACCCTTTCTGCAGCTTAGCAGAGAGTTACCCTGTGCTATTGATGATTTAGAGTCAGTCAATCTCACTGTTAGGATTTAAATTGATTCAGTACTAGTAAAATTCTGGCACTTACCGGAACGTGGACTCTCTCGGATTCCATAGTGATTAATAATGCAATTTTAACACCAATAATGGTGACATCATAGATTGTAGGGCATATGAAAAATGTGCACTATGGTAAGACAACTTATTGGCCCAGATGACACGGCTTCCCCAACAAAGACCTGGCAGTTCACAAAATTTGATACTTGAAGTGAATCTAGATTGACAGTTAAACTTTGGTTACATTTTAGTAGCAAATAAACAATATTTCGATTTAAAACAGCCATAATCACCATCTGATCGCTGCCACAATGACCTGCAAGGGATGTCGTTCCCAAATCGCTCACTTATTTATTGAACTACGTATTGTTATGACAGATATTTAGGAACAAATTTTTCTGATTGAATGGCCAATTTGGAGCATAATTTTCTTATAAATGCATTGCTCATTTTAATTGAAGAAAGCACATTTTGTTTTCAAAAACATGGCCTTATTTGCTTCTTGCATTACTTACTTACTTCCAAATTAATCCTAGGAGCCAGTTCGGGGCATATAGGATATTAAACCAGTTTGATGACCATTGGGGGAAACTTGAGGGGAGAGATGTTGTCAGAATGTGGGTCACCATTGCCTATTGAACATATAGGTTTTTCACACTATGTAAGCTCACATGTATGCACAGTTACACAATTTACTGCAAGGTCGAGGAAAAAAATAGAATAATACGATCTCACACAGCAGCAGCCAGCAGCAGCAGGCCAGACATGGACTGCAGCATCAACGAAGGCAAAATGAATGACCTAACCTGATGGATACTAGTAAGCACTCAAAAAAATAAAAAAATATACAAACAGAACACAATATCACATACCTAGTACTAAGATTTAGTCGTTGATGCTGTTAACAGGGTTAAAGGAGGTTAAGATGAGAAGTAAACCTTCACGTGGTCCTTAATTCGATTAAAGTAAGAAAATTTCCATGCGTCGGTACGATGGACCCAGATTATGGTGTTGCCTCTAGTGTTGTGCGCTTTAGATGAGAACCTTATGTATTTATTCAATTATATTTCAAATAGCCTTGCCTCAGCCTTGCGTAGGAAGAGGGTGTCTAACTCCGCTCGCCTAACAGCTAAAGATACAATTTTATTTAAGTTACGGCATTCGGTTATGGTATCAGTTTTATTTAACCAGTAAATCCATCGGAGGGCATTGTTTTGGACCTTCTCAATGGTATTTGTAAGACCTAACGTATGTGGCGATCACACTTGGCATGCATATTCCAAAATAGGCTTCACCATGGTCTTGAAGGCAATGAGCTTCGTTTTCTTTGGGGCCTTTGGTCTTTTTACCATTCCAAGCAATCTGTTTGCTTTAGCATGTACCTTTGATACATGTGTATTCTATTTGAGGTTGTAATATATATATATTCCATGTTTATTCTGGAGAAGAATAAGTCCTTAGGACTTGTACCCAGAAAACAGAAAAATTGATAAAAATATGGTGTAGAATTAAAAAGACATGTAACTAAAAATCAAGAACAATGACAGGTAAAATTACAACGTACACGCAGGCATTAATTAGCAGTAAAACATTACACAAGTTGATACACAATAGCTAGGAAAAGAAAAGTTAGAACAATGTAGCAGTAGGCTAGAATGAAATGATAAGAACTGACTCATTAATTGAGAAGTTTGAGGACGTGGCTCAGAGTGGCATTTTTGAATGTAGCAAGGGATTGACTCAGCTTAACATGATTGGGTAATTCGTTAAACTTCTGAGCACCGAAATTAGCTAAAGCAAATCTAAAATTTTCCTTGGATAGTCTAAACCCAGAACTTTTAGCAAGCCGAGTTTCACTAGTTAATTTCTCGGGGAGCAGATTGGTATCAATTATTGGGACTAAACTATTAACAATTTTATAAAACGTCATCAGATACAAATATTCGAAACGCAAAGTTAAAACAGGGATGTTGTAGGTCTTTCGAGTATTATCTTTAGAACTGTGATAGTCTATAATTTTCAAACATCTATTCTCAATTTTTAAAAATTCTTTTTTGACATAGTCGTTTGTGGTAAATAAAACAGGAGAGCTGTATTCCAGATTAGAACGTATAAGTCCAATGTACCAAAGCTTAGCTAATTTAGGTGTCAGGAATTTTCTATTACGTTGAAAGTTGGTGACTATTGGGTAAAGTTTTTGTTTAATTTTACTGGTATGAGATTTAAAATTTAATTTGTTATCAAGAATCACACCTAAGTACTTAATTTTGTCAGATTGTTTGAAAATGAGATTATTAAATTTAAGTTCCGGAGGTTTGATGTTACGTTTATTAGAAATGGTCATGACATCCGTTTTACCGCTGTTTAGAACAAGGCAATTTTCACTGTACCAACTGGATGCTTGTTGAATGCTTTTTTCCATAAGTTTTGTGGAAATTTCTGGGTTTTCCCCACTGGTGACTAGTAGGCAGTCATCAGCATATAGATAACAATTTTTGAGCTCCATCAGATCGTTAATAAACATGATAAACAGGAGTGGTCCGAGTACAGACCCCTGCGGCACACCAGTTATAACTCGACTGCATTCAGATACACAACCATTAACTTCCATGGCCTGCTCTCGACTTGAAAGATAATTTTTAATTAAATTTGATGCATTAGAGTGGAAATTGAATTTCGTTAACAGTTTACTGGCAAGGATCTTATGGTTTACGCAATCAAAAGCTTTACGGATATCAAGTGCAGAAACTGTGACAAATTTTGACTCGTGCTTTGACAGCAGGGAACAAAATTCGTTGAGTTAAAATTTGATCAGTGGATGTTCCATTTCTGAAACCAAATTGGCGAGAGGCTATTAGATCATTAATTTCCAGGTAATCACGAATTTGGTAATTTATTATCTTTTCTAGGACTTTACTTAATATTGCACACCTAAATATTTAACTGAGGCGGAAGCTGGAATTGGGCTATATCCCAGAAATAAGTATGGGTGGGGATTTCTGAGCCAAATTGGAGATTTGGTTTGGTTTGGTTTGGTTTAATTTGTTGTCACATATATACATGTACATACATAATATAGTGAAATGATATATGGATTTGCCGCTGATGACTAAAAAACTAAAAGGTTCAAATGATAAAAAGTAGTTGAAAATAAAAAAATAGCACAGAAACAAACTAAAATAGAACATTGTATTAGCGTTTACTGGAGTTATTGCAGACATTTATAAAATGCCGTATAAAGCTGTCACTACCGATTTAAATTTTTTTAAATTTAAAAAATAAATATTTTTATATAATTTTAATAAAAATTTTTATAATATTTTATATAAATTTTATATATAAAATACGATATAGTAATCACACACACAATATAAATAATTGATTGGTGAGTTCAAAGGCATGGCAAAGGCGGAAAGTTTATTTCAAGCCCCTAGCTATCTGGCAATGATGTCCAAAGCAAATAATATAATACAGTACATACAATCCAGTTCTCCCTAGTCATACTCAAAGATCCACTTTTGAGTAAATAAATAACTACAAAATTTGTGTGCAAAAAGCATATGCATGGATGTATTTTGAAACACTTACTTTGAAGGGATTACCTCCCCATTCAAGGCGAGAAGTGACAAAGGTGTCTGAGCACTGCATCCCTCCAGGCATTCTTTAGATCAGGATTCTTTTCTGTAGCAGCTCTAGGGGCTTTCATACTAATGCACCTGAAACAACCCCAAGTATTTAAAATTATTACATAGTATCATTTTGTACAACCTTCAATCTAACTGAATAGTGTAATATGCCATGACAAATACTAACTTCTTAATCAGTTTTTCCATTTCTGGACCAGATCTCTCACGCATCACTCCAACAGTCTGAAATCCCTGATTGACCACGCTCATAACTCGCGCTGCCGGTTGTGAGCTATACAGAATTCTACAAGCACACATTTGGCTGTGTGGCAGCAGTGGTTTAAGAGTTAAGATTCATTGTACGTTTCTTTAAATTAGCGAAGCTGCTCCATATGGTTTTTTCAAGTCTGTCCAATTCAGGATAAATGATTACCTATATACTGGCCTAATGCAGCATTCTGATAGGTTCGTGGGAGACATACTGACAGCTGGTGACATTATAGCTATGTAACTGTTCTACAAGGTTGCAGTTCGACATTATGAGTTATGAGTAAAGTTATTCTAATTGTCTACGCAAGAGGGGCTGGTTGAAATGGAAGCCCGATCAGTTTTCAACATTGTAATGCAAACATCAATTTGTCCTCTTTCTTCACATACAATGACAATTCCTTGCTGTGAGCCATGTTTGGTTTTATCTGAATACAAAAATGCATAAAATTTGTAAAAAAAAGTTAGTTGTACGCATTTCAGAACACAAAACATACAGTTTGTAACTTAATTATACACAGCAATTTTAATACAAACAGTATTCAGATCACCCTCTGCCTGTTTGAAAAAAAGAGTAGCCTGTTATGACAGACATAGGCATATAGGGCTCAGGGTGGTCTGTTAAATAAGACCGTCAAAGACGACTCGGCGCATAAAACAAAAAAGTCATGACAGAGATGCTGTGATAAATGACATGAGAACAATTATAGTTGTGTTTAAGATACCACATTTTTCATAGACCAAGGATTTTCCTTTTTGTCCTCATTAATATTGCATCAACAGCCAAATCATTGCATAAAATTTCAATGTTCAATACATTGTGGTTCAGTGCAACACAGTACAATAAACTTCAATTCAGAAAAAAAGACATGCCACCTGTTATTCACGACAAGATAAAAACCTCATTGAAAACTGATTAAGTCTTCAACGCCTACTTCTCAGGCACCATGGCTGGCTTCATACACTTGCATGTCCCATACTTCACCAGCTTCAAGTTGGAAAAGGCAGTTGATAAAACCTTTGCAGGTTTCCTCTTCTTTCGTGAAACAATCCTGCGCGTCTGCCCGAGTCCATGCATGATTACGAAAGAGATGCCTATCGCCTTAAAAAGCATTTCTAAATTTCCAATTCCCATGCATCCTCTTCAAAATGTGTGAGTGTAAAAATGGAGTAGCATAATTAGAGCAGTCGTTCATCAAGGCTATTTGATGATGCAAAATGACAATACTCTCTACGAGATGCGCCGTCATCTCTTCATAGAACTCTTCATACACAGGCTCAACCACCTTACTGTGGTGATTATACAGTCCAAAATCCATGGAGAACGTGGAGCATAAAACTACATAAACTCTCCGTTTCTTCAAAGTGCTTATTCTTAGCCCAATGGCATTGAACCCGTTCTCTGTACGTAAATAAACTTCTCTAGACTTTTTATCTTTAACCGTTAGTTCTACTGGCCCAGTCGATAGAAATATTATAGAATTAGCATATATAGTTTGAAAGGAATGTGTTATAATGGATAGAAGTTGATCCCAATTTGCACCCGGGTAACATTCCGTCCTGTCGAACCCGACAGGTGGCATACCTCTGACCACACTATTACCCATGAGGATAAGTTTTACACAACCATCCTAGAAATAGAATAATACCACAATATGGTCAAGTACCTGAAAACATGGCTTAAAAAATATTAACACAACATAAACACAGTACATAGTGCAATAGTGCCTAGTGTGATAGTTACAAGTTCATTCTTTTTACAGGTTTTACAGATCTAACCGATCTCGTGGTTCTCGTTGTCTCTGGTTGGACCTGCGTCCTATCTAGAGACGGCATGACTTCTGTCCTATTCGTTGAAGGTACTGGCACTGCCTCACAGAACGAGGTTCCTGTACTTCTGTCGGGCTGTGGACAAAGAGCATCCTGTTTAACTACTGGAGTTGCATGTGGCAGAACCTGATGGGGTACATCAGGCAACACAGGAGGTAAACTTTCTGATGGGGTACATCAGACTCTGTACTCTCTGGTGATTGCTGTGATGTATGCTGTATATCCGGCAAGATCTGATGTCTGTTCCTTCTAAGAATTTGACCGTTCCCCTTCTGAAGAGCCACTTCTCTTCCTGTGACATTTAGTGTGACTCTGTCTCCAATTTGATCTTTTGTCCTGATCTTCACTCTATGTCTCCGGTTGTACTGATCAGACTGCTTGTTTCGATACCTGGCTTCAAAATCTTTGTGTCCTTTCAGGTCTACCTGCTTCTCAGCCAGAATACCCATACTGTTTAAACCTCGTCCCATCAGCAGCTGGGCAAGAGAGTGCCCATTCTGTAATGGAGCATCTCTGTAACATAGAGGGGCTTGATCTATGTTCTCATTCTTCTTGATTAGCTTCTTGAAGGTTTGTACCCCTCTCTCTGCTTCACCATTTGATTGAGAATATTTATGTGAACTGGTACGGTGTAAGATATTCGATTGGTCCATAAGTTGCTTAAATCTATCGGACACAAACTGAGGACCATTTTCACTGATGACGGAATTAGGAATTCCAAACAGCGAGAACACCTTCTTTACTGTGCGGCACACAGTTTCTGCAGTCGTGTCAGAAAGCTTCTCAGCAATCAGATTTCGGCTGAAATAGTCCATGATAATGAGATAATAATTACCCCTCTCCTCCACTGTACAAAGATCCATACCAATCTGCCACCACAGGCGTTCAGGAAAAGGCACGGATACCAGATGCTCTCTTGGTTGAGATCGATGTTTCAAACATGTAGCACATGTTTTAACTAGATCTCTAATTTCTGTAGTTAGACCAGGCCACCATACCAGATCTTTAGCTCTCTCCAAACATTTTGTTTCTCCAAGATGTCCAGCGTGCATATCCGTCAGTACCCGTGACCTTTCCAAGAGTGGTATGAACACCTTGTTGTTATAAAACAATAGATCCCCCGCTTCTGTTAGACATTCCTTGACTGTGTGGATATACTTAACAAACTGCGGACACTGCTTATACTCAGGCCAACCATACTGTATATAACGCTTAATTTGCTGACAAACGCATCATTGAGTGTAGAGAACTGGAGTTGTCTCCTGAGAGTCTCCGACATCGGTAGATCTTCTATCATCTCCGATATATCTAGTTCTTCCAGTTGAACCGCGTCACTCCTTGGACAGGGTGCTCTGCTTAACGCATCGGCTATCAATAACTTCTCACCTGGAGTATATCTAATGGAATAGCAGAATTTAATCATCCTAAGCCTGAACCTCTGCACACGCATAGGTAGCTTTGCCAATTCCATTTTAGATAGGATACTGATAAGTGGTTTGTGGTCTGTCTCTACTTGAAATTTTCTACCTGCTAAATAGTAATAAAACTTTTCTGCAGCCCAACAGATTGCCAGCGCCTCCTTTTCAATTTGAGCATACCTTTGTTCTGTTTCACTGAGAGCTCTCGATGCATAAGCAATCGGTTTGAGACCCTCTTCTGTTTTCTGAAATAAGGCAGCCCCCAATCCATAAGAGGATGGATCTGTCGATAAAAGAGTGTCTGCCTCAATAGAGAACGGCGACAGCACCGGTGCAGAAGCTAAATTTTGTTTCATCTTCTCATATTCAAGAGCCATGTCGTCACTCCAAGTCCAGTTGTCTTTATTTTCTTTCTTCATCAGCTGCCTGAGCTGTACTGAGTCACTTGCTAAACTCGGAGAGAATTTACCTACATAGTTTACCATCCCAAAAAATCTTTTGAGATCTTTGACCTTTTGCGGGGGAGGAAACTCCTGAATTGCTCTTATCTTCTCTGGATCCGCATGAATGCCTTGAGCATCAATGACATGTCCTAGAAAAGTAATTCTGCTCTGAAAAAATTCATCTGCCAATAGCCACTGTTGGCATCGAGTTTTGAGAAAACTTTAGACCCACCCAACTGGGCTAACAACTCATCGGTGGCTGGAAGAGGGTGATACGATCGTTTCACTGCCTCATTTAGTCTACACAGAGTCTGATTTTGTTGTTTTTCTTTGGGAGCACACCACTCTGTGGGACCCTCGACTTTCTTTATCACCCCGAGTTTCTCCATTCGTCTCAGTTCTTTGAGCATTGGTTTTCTTCTAGCCGCCGCTACCCTATGGGGATAGACTGACAATAAGGAGTTGCACCATCTCTGAGTTCAATTTTCACTTCTGTGTCCATGGATCCTAGTCCTGTAAATAACTTCAGAAACTTTGTTGTCCACTCTTGCATTGACACTATTTCACCCACAAATGTTATGACTTGTAAACCTGACAAAGTTGGTTTGCCTAGTAACGGAGTGACAAGGTCTTATATCACATACACTGTATCAGTATACACTCTGTCTGAGTATGATAGTTCTCATTTTTCTTTCCCTACAGTACGCAGCTTTGCATTCCCAGCTCCAAATAACTCTTTACCAGCTGGCAAAAGCTGCAGATTCAACGAATCTGCTAAGTGCTTAGGAATGGCCGAAACTGCAGCGCCTGAATCAACCTTCAAGCGGGTTTCTCTCCCATTGATATAAACATCAATAAACCATGCTTTCGTCGTCTCTGTAATAGTGTCTATGTATTCAGTACTACCATATAGTCAGTCAGATCCAAGGTAAAGGCTGTCCAGAATTATATCTGCTCGCTCCTGGACTTCTGCTACTTTCTTATCTGCTTGAAACCTTCTCTGTGGTTTAATTACTTTTCCGCAATGTCCCATCTTTTTACATTTGTTACATTTACTGTCTTCTGCTGGAAATTTTCCACCAAAGTAAACGGATCACAAATGCGTGTATAGATTCGCTTGAATATTGTGCCATTTGGTAGAACACTAGTATTTCATAAATCACATTCTTTCCTGGCTCAAAGTACTCGTCAACAAAATTTATTACATTTTTTAGAGTTTTCTTCTTATCAGTTACACTATCGTCAAATACAAACTGATTATAAACTGGAACAGCATCACTTCCCATGGCTACCAACATGTGACAAATCTTTTCATCTTCTGTTGCCATAGCATCAATACCCTTTACTACTTTATAGATGGCAAACTGCTCTTTAAAAATTTTCCATTTTGCAGATAAATTACTTGCTGTTTAATCAATGGTCTTCACAAACTTTTCTTGTTTACTTTCACTGGTAGCCATTTTAGCTGATAATACTAATCTACGAATAACCTTGTTCTACAGAATATCTATTATACACTATTCTCACTACTTTTGGCTAGGAATGTGACACAATTCCTTTCTGCACTCTGTGAGAACTTCTGAGATTCAACAAATCTCTCACCGCTTTCTTATTCTGAGACTGATGCTTGCTTTATGACCCGAGCAAATTCAACAAATTTGCTAGAATCTGACCTAGCTGTCTTTATAGATTCAATGAATCTCAAATTTCCCGCCATTCTGCCCACTGAAAAATTCCACAAATCGTCCTTGTCTGAATCGAGTTATGGTAGGTTTTACTCTGACACCATGTTGTAAGATGGACTCACGGCCAGTGGTTGGTCTTTACAGAGATGCTCGATGGACATAAGGATGGACAGTCTTCAGTATACAATATGTCAGATATCTCTAGCAAGTTTGTTCTGGATTCTACTTCACTCGGTCACCATTGATAGTCTCCTTCTCACCTTCCGTGCTCCTAGGTCAATCCCCTTCTGCAGATTTGTATAAGAGTCTATCTCGACTCTACTGATATTTTTCTCAGACTATTATTTAGTGAGTCCACTTTTACTATCTATAACCGAATTTAGATAAACGCTGCCACAAATTCTAGTAACAGTTAATGATGAAGAACCACAATCAACCAGCGTCGAAGAATCGAAGCAAAGCAGGGGGCAAACAAAAGTCTGGGGGGGCTCAGACAAGATGTCAGGCAGCGGTGCAATAAAACCAAAAATATATAGTCGCTAAATGTCACAACACCAGAAGGCGTAATTGAGTAGG
This sequence comes from Membranipora membranacea, assembly GCA_914767715.1. Lineage (NCBI taxonomy): Eukaryota > Metazoa > Bryozoa > Gymnolaemata > Cheilostomatida > Membraniporidae > Membranipora > Membranipora membranacea. Next base: position 20,224,942 of record OU612071.1, read on the forward strand.
CTACTACTGGGTTTTACTTACAGCAGGATGGACAAAAGTCTTCCGCGTCGTCTTTGTCATAACCTGCTTGTCGCAGCGTTCACAAATAAATATGTTGGTCACCTAAGAAAGAAATCAATAATATACTCAATGCAAACAAAATCAATACATTGAGTCAGGCAGAGGTCTTATGTAGGCCTACACATCAGATTTCGATGGGAAGCCACAGCCTAGGGTTTTTATATTATTATTACGAAGATGGGTTTAGCCTGCTGTATGTTAGACCATAATGTCACATTACGACAAAATCAAAACAAACTAATACCTTAATTATTATCATTAAAACATAACTAAGTGCAGAGTAAGAATTCATCGTTGTAGTTTTTAATGCTAACATGTGTCAAATGGTAACAGTCTGCCATATCCTTTTCATATTTAATGAATATGGGCTGCGGACATTCTGAGTCCATAGAATGAACCAAGCTAGTAGTCATTTGGCAATTTTCAGCTAACAAATAATATGGCATCTTCAGTAAAAATCACCAAGGAAATAAAAATTATAACAATTAAACTTACGTTGTTCAATGCAGACTCTCATCTATTGTCTTCGGAATGCATGTTGGTAAAAAAAGTGATTTAATAAAGTGATGTTGCTGTTACTCCTTGGTAGTACACTGTGCTCAATAATTCTATGTAATAAAGACCCTGTCTGCTATGTAAGGTTGTAGTATCAAACCTATGGCAATAGTGTGCCTTAGTTCATCCAATCACCTAAACATAAGGATCCCAGGCAACTCGAGCCTTAGAATTTATGAATGAGCAGTACAGAGTATAGTGTGGCGTAGGGTTAATCCCCATACTAATCAGAGTATCCCTGCTATGCATGCCTATTGTCACTATGCATTTCTATTGGTTGGCTGCAACAGCTAATCTGATGTTATTGGATGATATGTTATACAACCATATACAGCGTAAATTCCAGCGTAAAAAGTCATACCTCTACATTACCTATATGGTTGTATAATTTTGAGGGATACACTGCTTTTTTGGGAGGTTCAATCGCTGTCATATAAATAATGTATAATTAAACCTTTTGAACAGACAAAAATCAAAATCCAATCGCCGTTTTTTCAAGAGGAAGTCAGTTTAATTGCATTTTTATTTTCAAATTTAAAGTGATCAATGGGCAAATGCAATCTCCGGTTTTTTGGCCATGCCTATCCACAGTGATGAACTCCGGTGCATATAAAACCGGGGGATCATCAAGGCTGGTCAGTTCTGGTTGGAGAGCCCTTGGAGCATGTTTTTCTGGTATGGTATAGATTGCTTTTCTGGTATCTAACTTAGTTTATTATTCAAGAATAAGAATTGATTTTAATGTCGAAAAGGCATCTCAACTATGAGTCATTAGTAAATTGAATTAATACCTACTTGTAACAAAATTCTAAAGAACAATGTTGTGGATAAATTTGATTAGATAAACAAAACACTTTTTGTATGGAGTTGCCTTCTTCCTCAACAGGAAGAAGTTAACTCCATACAAAATAAACATGAGCGACAATGAGTAAAAGAGTGGTGTCTATTCTGCTTGGATATTCGGCCCCAAGTGGGTCGAATATGCGACAGCATCGATGAAAATGAGCAAGTCTACACATGGCAGGTTGTCATATGAAAGGTATAGGTTATCAGGCATAGGTTGCTCCCTAGATCGAAGGTTCTGGGGTTATGATCTTTAAACAGGGGTTATGTTCAGGTGTTTAGATGGGTACTGGCGCTTTGTATAGTATGTATAGGCGCTAACCGGTTTGAAAGTGTAGGGCTGACGACCTGTGAATGGGCCGATCAAGAGGTGCGGAATCAAAAGTTGCAACAACATGCTAGTCAAATTTCAATGATGTAGTTATAGTCAATGCCGAGAGTTAGCTTAGCAATTTGCTCGCCGTGTTGTGAAGGATGTGACATGGGTAGCCTAATTAATCAATTCCGCGGCAAATGGAAATACACACCTGGCGAAAGTAAGTAAAACGTAACGTTAAAAGCTAAAAATTACCTCTAATCTTCCCTTTATAAACGGTGATTACGATGATATTTGTGCAGCTCTTTACATTCCTCCTATTTATTCTCCTTATACACCCTTATTTATTCCCTATTTATTCACTATTAATTACCTATTCATTTGCTTTTTATTCGTCTTCACTGCTGCTCTGTTACTGTCAATACATCATGGTCAGTTGTCGCGGAAGAGCCGGTAGGTTTTATTGTTATGCTTTGTATTCCTGGTGTGCTAATCTTAATGTCATAAAAATGCGGTGCTTTTGTATGCAAAGGCGGTGCACTTGTGGGCTGAGACGGCGTCGAAAAAGAAAGTTGATTCCTTCAGTACTATGTTGAATGCAAATCTGTGAATTTGATGAGTGCACATTGAAATATGCTGGTGTTATGATGTTCGATGCCTGTGTGTTTTAGGAGCTGTTTCATCATCATCAGGAGATTTGGGCAGGCAAACCCAATCTCAAGAAGCATCTCAAGCCATCCCATCTCGATCCAGTACGCCCACTGATGAGCTTGTGGTGCGTCTCGAGAGAATACAAGGTACTGGTAATTTAGCTCTTGATTTACGTATTTCTGTTGCATCGTTTACCAGGATTGATTATTCTACCCGGTACTTGCTGTTATAATTTGTCAATGTCGTAAAGTAGTAGCACACTCTCCATATGTTACTCAAAAACCATTTATATTCATATTTGCATCGACCTTGAAGACGACTTAGTGTGATACATGCATGTCTCCTAACGTCACCTTCAAACCTGTGATCTGTGAACCAAACATACCCTTTCCTGTGTGACCTCAAATGATTGTTTGTAACACATAATTTCCTTGAAGCCTGGAGAGAATTTATAACCTAGTGACAAATTAACGCACATAGATCTTTTGGCCATGTCTGGAGCCAAATGTAGTGACCAAATTATATATCCATCCAACTAAAACAGATCAATATTTCAGTTGGGCTCAGGGACTGTCCATGCAAAAACCCTAACTTCGACCACCCTCATGTGCTGCACAATGCAGTTGTTGCTTATAATTATCGTTTGATGACTGATGCTTGACTTGACTATCGAGAAGTTACAGCTAGTGAGCTCCTGAATATAATTATAAAACATCTTGTAAATTGTCTGGATAAACAAATTTGTACCGAATTAGTAGGCCCTCCGTGTAAAAGAAACTCTTTCCATGACTTAATTGGTTTGTTGAGATAAAGTTCTCGAGGCATTGTGTGAGACTATCAGGCGAGGCTGTATGCAAAGACACTGGCCAAGGTCTAGCTCGATGTAAAATTCAATAATGAAATATTAGGTTATATGTCACTCACTTCCTTTCATAATCATATATGACTTAATCATGAGAATAAGTTTTATAAGTTTATTTATACGATTAAAATTCATCATTTGCACAAAGTAAGTGTCAAACTCAAATTAAATCAACTGTATATTTGACACGGATTAACATGCTGACATAAGAAGATGGCCCTGTGTTACATGGATAATCGCGCTGCCATGTCATATCTGATATTAGATTTTATACTGATGTAATGCTGATTATATTACTACCTGGTATTTGACATACTATATCATATCATCAGTTAATGTATAAAAACATTTTTTTAATTCATCAATCAATCCTGTTTGTGAAGTTTACAATGAAGACTATGTTTTTTGGTTCAAGTATCACTTAAGCACACCAATGACTCATAGTATAAGTACAAGGTATAAATAAACATTCGCAAGAATATACCACATTACAAATAAGCAAGGCAAGTGGCAACCCTCTTAGTCAGGTTATGCCAATTCAAGAATGCCACAAAAAGACAACCGCTTTGGGTTAAATCATTGACCTCTTTTCGAGATCTACCTGGTATTTGACATACCATATCATATCATCAGTTAATGTATGAAAACATTTTTAAAGTATTCACTATTTAATATCACAGATGCACTCTTTATAACAATGACATCGACATGGGTTGTTGTTGTAAAGGCTTTAATTACCTGTCAGTACTAGTGTTGGCAAAAGTGACAGTGATGAAAAGTGTGATAGAAAATTGGAGCTAGCACATACTGCTCTGTTTTACAATGTGACAATGTAAAAAATGATGTGAGAAAATAGAATTACAAAAATTACTAGCTCATTAGACAAGATAGTTACACAGCAATCAATCAAGTCTGAAAAGGTTTTTATCAGCAGGGGCAGTCCTAGTACAAGCTGGAATGAAGCGACCACTTATTGCTGAGATACGCCCGCCTGTTTTGATGCAGTCATAGAAGGCGTGTGGAGTGTCTGAGCGGATGCGATCGGCGTATCGTTGGCATTGGTGCTCCAGTCATATAATGACATTTTCTAGCCCTGCTGTGTTCAGTCTGATTTCAGTGTTTTTGATACGCTGGTATATCAGTTAGAGGCAGTGTCTTTGGTATTCGTCCAAGCAGTTATATAGTTATGACTTATGCTCCGAGTGTTTAATCGGCCGTAACTCCTCATTATTATTTTACGCTATATTTATTAACATAAATATGTAATGTGTGAGTTATCTGAGCCGAGGTGGTTATATAACGCCAGCCAAGGAAAATCATTTGCAAATTAAGGATTTTTCCCTCATTGCAATTTAATTTACATCCAATAAATGTGATTAAAACAGCCCCTTTTCAAATTGCTAGTGACAATATCATGGACGGATACAAATATAAGGTTTCTTTTCCTTATTTCAGTTTATCTTTTGAAAGTTTTGATGTAAAGTCATCATTAGTATTTCCTTTGCATTGATTGTGTTTATAAACACCGTCATATATGACTACTCGATTCTCTTGGATTGAGAAACTATCTCCATTGCCCAAGATGTCTAGCTAACTTTGCAATATATTATTTACAGTCTCATTTTCTACACACAGGTAATGTAATATTTGTAAAAATATCTTTGCTTTGATCAACCTGCCACTTGCATTGTGGAGAGGAAAATATTTAATCATATTAATTTACGATATAAATTTGTGACCAAAGTAAAATATTTTAAAGAATCTCATAGGCAGACCTTTACTATAAAGCTATCAAAGAAAGCAATCAAAAATGCAAATTGAAATATATCTAATGACTTTCAATACAAGCAATTGATCGGACTCAATGCCTATGGGTTGAAGATCCTCATCTCCAATATACGACCTCTAATCAGCTATGCTGCCCATCATGGTACACACTCTTATCTGACATCAACAAACAAGACTCAAATCAATTCAGAAACATTCTCTCAACATCATCTTTTCCAAGTTCGGCTACAAAGGCTCATTAGTTGCTATCGATTTGCTATCTCTCAATGATTTTTAATATCGGAGCGATGTCACACTAAGAAGAGGTATAGCAGCTACATTTTTTTTACGTCATGCTATACCAAAATTTTTTATCCACTCTGAAATAGTACTATAATACAGCCTTTACTGCACTAAAATTGACTGCCAGAGTTAAAATATAAATTTACTCCATAAGTTAAGGGGGGTTTTACATCAGGAGTCAACTTTGGAACAAAAAATTCACAGTACTGCTATGATAGTATCACAGACTCATTCTTAGATCTGATTGGTTGCCCTTTTGCATTTATATATTATAGAGTTTGCACTTATCTGTTGAGCTCAACATCTATGGCATCGATAGTTGTCTTCTCTCAAGTAAAATAACCCCAAACTCTGGTTGTAAACCTTGGAAACCTAGGCAGTAAAGGCTTTGTTGTATTTTAACTGCCAATGTTAGTTTCTTGTTTTACCTACAGGGTTAAATTTTTGTGATATATACTGCATAATAATAACCTAATAACATACATAGGAATGAGACAAACAAGAGTGATACCACTTATTATCATAATATAGATAACGGCAACAATCATTCCGCGATCTCTTCGCTCTCCATCTGATACACTTCCCACCTTTCTCATCGATACAAGTTCTCTCATAGTCAGGGGTATGGTAATGATCATTACAAGTAACGCTGGGAACAGTTGGATTTGGTGCTGGAAAAATAATTTTCCTGCTATAGTTGTTTCCTCCCTTTTCCTGTTGCCGTATCTGACGGCATCACCTAGGCTGATAGTGCTGTTCTGGTCATACCTTCCATCTTCTCCGCTTATATTCAGCAGTGATGCTGGCAGATGAGTTGCGTTATCTGACAAAGCTTTAGTTATCTCATCTGGCATCCCTCCAGATCTCGACTCCATCTCTCTAGTCTTATCGAGACAGCAAGCAATCACATGCAAAGCTATGGCCATAGCCATGATGAATTTCCCAATATTTGTCACAACCAAATTGGTTCAGTGCCTAAAGGGATAGCACAACGCCATGAGCCGCTCAAAGCAACCGGCAGCTGCAATGTAATAGCGTAGGTATATACTACTGTGATGGCATGTGTCTCTTAGCAATCTAACACACATATAAGTTGACTCCGTCAATGCATAAATATCTCTGTCAAAAAATATTGTCACTCACTGAAGTATATGTCAAAATAGGTTATAGCCAACAAAACCTTTCCGTTTGGTTTAGACCTGAGATCAGGCATCCTCCACAGCACCCCAGCATGGAGTAGGTTTATCAGCACTGACAAACTATGCCAAGCTGCAGAGCCGTAACTCAACTCACTTAAATATGACATATCTCAGTTTTATACAGAGTATGTTAAGCTTAAAGTTTGACGAGTCCGATTCAGCGACTTGATCTCAACTGACGCTTCATTCTCGTTACAAGACAATGTTTGTGGAAAGATGTGTCAGATTTTCATCAATCTAATGACTTGATCTATATTATCTCCCAACATATTTCAGTGGAATTTTCAGTGAAGCTCGAGCAGTCGTTCAATTTAGAAAACAGAGCTTAAGAGATGTAATGCTAGAAATATCATTCAAATTTTCCAGTAGAGAAAATAACAACTATGTTCACTACAACATTTGAATGTTGGACTAGATTTGTCTAAAATTGCTGCATATACAGAACAAGTCTCGAAGTTTAAAGTCTTGTTTTGTCTTGGAGTTACATCTAAGGAAGGAGGTGTGGTGTATCTGGGGATAGAGGTGTGGTGTATCTGGGGATCGAGGTGTGGTTTATCTGAGGAGGGCTGTGTGGTATATCTGTGGAAGGGGTGTGGTATATCTGAAGAGGAAGGTGTTGTGTATCTGAGGAGGGGGTGTGGTGTATCTGAGGAATGAGGGGTGGTATATCTGTGGAAGGGGTGTGGTATATCTGAAGAGGAAGGTGTTGTGTATCTGAGGAGGGGGTGTGGTATATCTGAGGCAGGGTCTGGCATATCTGAGGAGGGGGGTGTGGTATATCTGAGGATGGAGCTGTGGTACATCTGAGGAGGGGGTGTGGTATATCTGAGGAGGGAGGTGTGGTATATCTGAGGAGGGGGTGTGGTATATCTGAGGAGGGGGTGTGGTATATCTGAGGCGGGGTGTGGCATATCTGAGGAGGGGGTGTGGTATATCTGAGGAGGGAGGTGTGCTTTATCTGAGGAGGGCTGTGTGGTATATCTGTGGATCGAGGTGTGGTTTATCTGAGGAGGGCTGTGTGGTATATCTGTGGAAGGGGTGTGGTATATCTGAAGAGGAAGGTGTTATGTATCTGAGGAGGGGGTGTGGTATATCTGAGGAGGAAGGTGTGGTATATCTGAGGAGGGGGTGTGGTATATCTGAGGAGGGAGGTGTGGTATATCTGAGGAGGGGGATGTGGTATATCTGAGGAGGGGGTGTGGTATATCTGAGGAGGGGTATAGTATATCTGTGGAGGGGGTTATTGTTTATACAGTAGTTTGATGTTGTATTTTGGTTTTACCTGAAAAACTCACATGTAATTAGGAGTTATGTTCACACTGTTTGTGGAATTATGTTCCCATTGTCTTTTGTGTTCTTTGGTGAAAAAGTCAATTAAAGGATTCTTCTTGTTCCCTGAAAAGATTCTTGGTGGTTGTGCCTAAAGTATAGTTCTAAAGAAATCCATGACATCCTACAGGTTATGGGCCCAGTATCTCTATCCCACTGTGACAGAAATATAGCTTAACTTCCAGCAATCAAAATGGAAGAGAAGTGGAGTATAGATAGACTGACTGCTTCTAACTACACTACATGGAAGTTTAAGTTTAAGAATTTTCTGATAGCTAGAGAACTATATGGCTATGTGGATGGATCAGTTACACAGCCCACTGAAGAGCCAGCCAAGGCAAATTACACCAAGAAACTTAATAAAGCACTTTCCCTCATAGTGCTTGCAGTGAGTGATGAGTTGCTGTATCTCATCACTGAGTGTGACTCTCCAAAAGCTGCCTGGGAGGCTTTATCGAAACATTTTGAGAGAGACACTCTGGCAAATAAGACGTTCCTCAAGAAGCGCTACTTCCGTTCCGTGATGAGTGAGAGTTCAACTATAGAGCAACACCTCAAGTTCATGAAAGACTTGACTGATCGTTTAGCGGCGATTAGGGCTCCTATTAGCGAGGAAGATCAGGTGGTTACTCTGTTAGGTTCGCTTCCTGATAGTTATTCAACAGTCGTGACCGCTCTCGAAACTCAGCAAGACCCACCTACGCTCGAATTCGTTCAACAAGCACTTCTTAATGAGGAACAAAAACGCAGGGAACAAGTATTACCGGCTTCGGTCGGCGTCTCTGGTGCCAGGAGTAACAATGCTAATCCTCCTGACACCGCTATGAAGGCTGGTCGCCCCAAACCCAAGTGCTGGGATTGTGGGAAGGTTGGACATATGCAGAGACAATGTCCAAACCGCAAGCAGCACTCTAACAGTAACAATCACAATAGATCTCAGCACAAAGCCAAACATGTAGCTGATGATACAGAGTCTGCTTTTGCTATCAACAATGATGATGGTGAGAATAGTACGAGTCAACGCTGGCTCATAGATTCAGGTGCTACTAAACACATGACACCCTATCGGTCACTGTTTACTGACTACCAGGAGTTTGAGAAGCCTGAGAAAGTAGCGATCGCTGACGGTAAGACTGTAAATGCCTTAGGTGTAGGCCGTGTCATGGTATTAGTCAGTGCTAACCGTAGTGTAGCTCGTAAATCTACGCTGTATGATGTGTTGTATGTGCCTGATCTCAGTTCTAACCTGTTCTCCGTGAGGGCAGTAACATCCAGAAATATGACGGTGCAGTTTGGTCATAGTCGCTGCTGGGTTAGAAACAAGTGTAATCAGTTATGTGCTCGGGGCACATTGGTAGATAAGTTATATTACCTAGATCTGGAGTCGTCTGACCACGCAAATGCCGCTGTAGCTAAATCTGATTCTCTGTGGCACAGTCGTTTAGCACATGTACATGAAGCCGCTATAAAACGTATGTGTCGTGAAGGGCTTGTGAATGGAGCCGAACTATCTGAGACTAAAGTCGGACTGTGTGAACCGTGTGTGAAGGGTAAGATGAGTCGTATGCCATTCAAAGCCAGGTCAGAGATCAAGTCTACTAGAGTACTTGAGCTCGTACACATCGATGTGTGCGGGCCCATGAGAACGACGTCGTTAGGTGGTAGTAGGTATTTTGTCACATTTGTTGATGATTTTACTAGATATACACATGTTTATTTTTTGCATGATAAATCTGAAGTGTTTTCTAAGTTTCTAGAGTTTTCTGCTCTTGTATCAAATCAGACAGGTCAATCGATAGGAACGCTGCGTTCAGACGGAGGTGGCGAGTATATATCCAACGAGTTTGAAACTCATCTGAAGTCATGTGGTATACGTCACGAGATCACTGTACGTTATTCTGCTGAACAGAATGGTGTGGCGGAGAGATATAACAGAACGGTATGTGAAGCTGCCCGTGCTATGATTATTGAGTCTAGGCTACCCAAGTTCTTGTGGGCTGAAGCCATAGCCACCGCTGCCTATGTTAGAAATCGTGTGCCCACACGTGCTCACTCAGAACCGACCACACCATATGAGCTTTGGCATGGCAGCAAACCTGACATAAGTAATCTCCGAGTATTTGGATGTCTAGCATACTCTCATATTCCTGATCAATTACGTGGGAAACTAGATGATAAGGCTGAATCAATGTTACACGTTGGATACAGTACCAGGTCCAAAGGCTATCGTCTATATGATATCAAAACTAAGTCTGTTGTAGTGCGTCGTGATGTTGTATTTGACGAAGCAGTTTGTGGTGTTACCAGTGATGAGTCGTGTCATGTACCAGTTGTCCGCCCTTCGCCGTGTGCAGACAACTCCAGCTCAAAACTCATCGTTGATCTCGACACCGCCGACGACAGTCACCCTCTAAGACGATCAGAACGCCAACGCCGTGAGCCTGACCGCTACCAGGCTGCCTCTACAGCTGATCACGTTGCCTGTCACGCTAGTGAGATCATTGAGCCTCAGACCATTGATCAAGTCGAGAACAGCCCACAGAGATCTGAGTGGATCGCAGCTGCAGAGCGTGAGTATGAAGCTCTTATGAATAATGAGACGTGGTCACTAGTAGAATTATCTCCAGGTCGTAAAAGTGTAGGCTGTAAATGGGTTTTAAGGCCAAGTACACCCCTGATGGTAATGTAGATCGCTACAAAGCTCGATTAGTAGCCAAGGGCTATGCTCAGAAAGCAGGTGTGGATTACGATGAGACATATTCACCTGTTGTTAGCTTTCCATCATTGAGAGCAGTCTTAGCTGAGGCCGTGGATAGAGGCATGCACATTCATCAAATGGATGTTGTGACCGCATTCTTGAATGGCAGCCTCGATGAGGACATATATATGGATCAGCCGTCAGGTTTTGTACAGCCAAGAGATGAAAATCTGGTATGCAAACTCAGTAAATCACTATATGGCCTCAAACAGTCACCACGATGCTGGAACATTGTGTTAGATAACTTTCTCAAATCGTTGAACTTTGTGAACTCCAATGCCGATCAGTGTGTCTATGTGCGTGAGTTATCTGGCTCTAAGGCTATGATTGCAGTGTACGTCGACGATTTAGTGATTATGACAGATACTGAAGATCAGATGCTTGACATAAAGCAGGCTCTCGCAGCTCAGTACAATATGAAAGATCTCGGGCCCCTTCATTTCTGTCTGGGTATCTCTGTAGAGCAAGAACAGAGCTCAATCACACTCAATCAGAAACACTATGTCAACCAGATTCTTCACAAGTTCGGTATGAACAACGCTAATCCAGTCTCAACTCCTATGGCAACCGATGTCAAGTTTGAGAAAGAAGACGGGAGTAAACCCGCCGACCAATCTACCTATCAGTCTATTATCGGCAGCCTTCTCTATGCTGCATCAGCTACTCGCCCTGACATAAGTCATGCAGTGGGAGTTCTGTCCCGCTTCAACTCGTCTCCAACTGAGACTCACATGTCTGGAGCGAAACGTGTACTCCGATATCTGAAAGGTACCTCAGATCGCGGTATCAAGATGGTCAAGTCTGATGGTAAGTTAGTAGCTTATTCTGACTCGTCATGGGCTGACAATTCTGATAATCGAACATCCACCTCAGGCTCTGTGTTTATGCATGGTAGTGCACCGATCTACTGGTCCAGCAAATCACAGAGTGTCGTAGCTGTCTCTACTGCTGAGGCGGAGTATATCGCTCTATATGATGTCGCCAAGCAAGCTGCTTGGTTGAAGCAACTCTACAATGACATTAGAAGTCTCGACAACCCCGCTATTCTCACTCATGTTGACAATCAGTCGACAATCTCAATCGCTCAGAATAACACTAGCTCTAAACGTACACGCCACATGGATATCAAATACCATTACTGCAGAGAAGCGATAGAGAAAGGTATCATTCAGACAACCTTCTGTCCCTCCGAATCCAACGTTGCCGACATGTTCACCAAACCACTCGCTCGTCCCTTGTTTGGCAAAATGCTCGCTATGCTAAACGAGTGGGAGTAGGTAAACGCGTAACCACATGATGTGACGCTCTTATATTACATACATGTACAGTTCGTTTGTATTTCATGTTTCATTTTTATCTTTTATCAAACTAAGTGGGAGTATTGTATATACAGTAGTTTGATGTTGTATTTTGGTTTTACCTGAAAAACTCACATGTAATTAGGAGTTATGTTCACACTGTTTGTGGAATTATGTTCCCATTGTCTTTTGTGTTCTTTGGTGAAAAAGTCAATTAAAGGATTCTTCTTGTTCCCTGAAAAGATTCTTGGTGGTTGTGCCTAAAGTATAGTTCTAAAGAAATCCATGACATCCTACAGGGGTGTGGTGTATCTGAGGAGGGAGGGGTGATCCAGCTAATTATCTCAGGAAGGAGGTGTGGTCTCTCCGAGGAGAGTTCAACGCATTACACCTGATTTATCGTTTGGTTATTGATTGTATTTTTCAGGTGTTAAACAAAGGTGTAACAATAATACTCTTTTATAACCAGTTACATAGGATTAGCCATAGTGCTGATACAGTCCATATTGTGCTACACTATCTAATATATCAAAATACTATATTATTGTATAACAACTACTATCACTAATGACTTTATTTTTCTAGAGGTTTTGCTCGTAGAGTCATTTCCCTGGTACAAGCTTTTAGTAGACGATAGTAGTTTATTCAAAAACACTACCATAATCGCTCTGGAAGCTATATATTAGTCGCATATTCGACCCACTTGGGGCCGAATACTCATGACTAATGACTCATAGTTTAGATGCATTTTCGACATTAAAATCAATTTTTTTTCTCAAAAAATAAACTATATTAAACACTAATTTACAGAAAAGGAAAAGATATAATAGCAATCTATACATACCAGAAAAACAAGCTCCAAGGGCTCTCCAACCAAAACTGACCAGCCTTGATGTTCTCCGGGTTTATATGAACCGATGTTCATCGCCATTGATGGGTAGGGTCAAAAAACGAAGATCGCATGTACCCATCGATTAATTTCATTTTGAAAATAATAATGCAATAAACCGTGGATTCCTTTTGAAAAAATGAGATTGGATTTTGACTTATCGTGCGATAAAAAATAATTCATTTACACATAAATTGTACAAAACCCTTGAACCTTCCAAAAGGCGGAGACGGGATCAAATTTCATCAAAAAATGGGGATTAGATTTTGCATTTTGATTGCTCAATCAACACAATATAATTGAAATATGAAATGTTATGAGCCTATAAATGTTACATTCCAACAACTTTAAATGAAATTTATGTGTAAAGTGGTTGACACTGTCTGTTATCAATCTCGCCATCTCCTTGTCTCACTCTTTCTCCCGGAAATCTCTTGAGCCTGAGCTGTGAGAACTTGAGATCTCACAGCTTCTGACTCCTTTTTTTTATTGGGGCTCCCGGCTCATCCTGATCTGAGCTGTGAGTATCTTACATATTTATATGTGTGTTGTTTATACATTGTATCATATAGAATATCATATTGCAAAATATCAGGCTACAAATGGTAATTCCCTGTTACCAAGCAACATGAAAGGCGGATATAATAACTCTCTTGTCTCCACGTGTAGCTCACAGTAAACACTCTAAGAGTAGAGTCAGGCTATTAAACATTACCTTGAGAGTAGAGAGACCAGAACAAACAGAGTACGAGTAGGTAACTTGAGGGACCGCCCCCTTCCTTACACAAGGAAATGCTTATGTATGTACCAGTATTGGCATTTATCATTGATTTCAGCTAATCCAAATGCAAATAATACTATATGAGAAAAAAGAAACATATTTCTGTCATTAATCTCATTGGGTTACACCACTTTCATTATGTTAAAGCTTGATTCAGATGCTTTCATTGATGAGAAGTGTTGTTACCGCTAGCGTAGTCATATCATGTTGTCAAATTGTACCACAAAAAACTGCCATTGTAAAACCTAAATACCATATTATAACCCCCTAGTGGAGAAATTGTCTCCTTCTGAGAATTTATGTTTAACAAATGCTGTTTGAAGACCAAGGCTGACGATCACACTGTATTGGGCCAGATGAGGACACGTAATACTATAATATACACACATAACAAAATGATGTTTCTTGTCATCAATCAGTTGTTCGCCTTTAGGTATTTATGGAGAGTTGCTTTTTCATATCATTTGAGTGGATGACTCATCATCAATTTGGTGTTTTACATAATAAAATAACACAATTTTTATTCACGGGAGATGTGGTGCTAACTTGCACAATAAACACAATGCTCCTAAAGCATTTGTCATACAAATCAAATTGCTTTTGGTGATTTCGACCATTCCAACCTTTCCACTGAAAATCTGGTGATCCCCACAATGGTAAAGAGTGTACATATTCGTTTGGGGAGCTTTCTTTAATGGTTTGGTACAATGACAGAGAGAGTGATGAGATATTGCTCAAAATGCCAAACCAAAATTCATTCACAAACTCACATTCCATAAATGTTCTAGCAAAAAAATGAAATTAAATTAGATCAGACTTTAATGATATTAGGCAGAAGCCGACATGCCTTGAGTTATGGGTTTTTCCATTGATGGTTATTAAATATCAATAATCTTTTCATGGCCTATTCTAAAACATCTACAATGAAGCTGCCACTTTCATTGTGAAGAGGAAAAACGTAAATCACATAAATCTATGACATCAGATGAATGACATTATGTAATTTCCCCCCCCCCCCCCCCCGTATATAAATGATACAATATTATTAGGCCAGGAAACTACCAGATTTTCCGACACAACTTTAACTCCTAATATTTCTCGATCATGTAATAAGCACAGAAATTGGCAGTTAGGTCATACTTACTCAAACCATAATATAAAAAAGCAACCAATATAGTTTAACGGCATCAGAGTGCTATTCAAGAAAGCTGTGCAACATGGTCTAACCAGACAATTACAAACATCTGCAGATTCAGATTTAGATCTCTAAATGTCTGTAATAGCTTAATAGTCAGGTATCTATCTTCAAACGGTCATTTAAAAGAAAAACCCACTAGCTTGGGCAGCAACCTGGTCTAGTACATGAAGGGTGTACACAAACATGATTGCAGCCTTGACCATGCTTAAAAACTACTTTCAGTATCTGTCTGTACTGATTGTTGATGATACCGTAGATAATGACATTCAAGATTCCGTAAATGTCCTTATGTAAAAATTGAAAGGGTCTTTTATCAATTTGGGAGCCTGAATTTTGCTCCTAAAAACATACATGGGAATGAGACAAAGAACAGTGAAACCACTTATTATTATAATTTAGATTGCGGCAATAATCATACCACGACCTCTAAGCTGCCCAGCTGATATATTTCGAACCTTCCTCTTTGCTATGAGTTCTCTTAATGTCAGGGGAATTGCAATGAAAATAACAAGAAGTGCCGGGAACAGTTGAACTTTGTACTGGAAAAATAGCTTTCCTGCTATGGTTGTTTCCCGGTGTCTTCGTCTGTTGTCGAACCTGTCGGCTTCATTAGGAATGGTAGTGCTGTTCCGGTCCATCCTTCCTTCTCCTCGGCCTACCACCTACAGTGTTGCTGGCAGGTGAGTGAAATTACCTGGCAAAGCTTTAGTTATCACATCGTCAGGCATCCTTACATTTGGCTTTCCACCAGATGCCAATTCAATCTCTTTAGTCACATTCAGACAGCAACACATCACATGTAACATTATGGCCATAGAGAGCATAAACTTTCCTATACCTGTGGCAACCAAATTGGTTTTGTGCTTGAAGGGATAGCAAAGCGCCATAGATCGCTCAAAGCATTATGACTGTTTACCGAGTTACAGACTTTTAGCTGCAGTACTAGTCCAGTTTTCATGTAACTTTAACCAACAAATGGAGATTTTCAAAGATTTTCTTCAAATCAAAAGCTACTTTTGAAATTTATTAGGCTCATAAGACTAATACCAAGATAATACATTATGTTTACCAAGTTTCAGAACTCTAGCTATAGTACTTCACCAAGAGGGCCAGTTTTGAATGTATATTTAACTCATGAGCAGAGGTTATCAAAGCTTTTTCTGGATAAAATGAGCTTTTTTTTAAATTGCTTTTGCTTAAAAACTAATTCTGAGTCAATACATAGGTGTACCTAGTTTCAGACCTCTAGCTTTAGTACTTCACCATGGGATCAAGTTTATCATGTATATTTAACCAACAAGTAGATGTTTCCAAAGCTTTTGTTCAGAAAAACAAAAGTTTTTTCTTGAATTATTTTGCCCAAAGGACTGATACTGATTTAATAGATTTGTGTACCAAGTTTCAGACCTCTAGCTATTGTACCTCACCATGAGGTCCAGTTTTTCATGCATATTTAGCTTATAAGCAGAGGTTTTCCAAGCTTTTTTTCAGAAGAACAAAAGCCTTTATCCGGAATTTTTAAAGCTCAAAGGACTGATACCCTGTTAATAAATATGTGTACCAAGTTTCAGACCTCTAGCTATAGTACATCGTCATGAGGTCCCGTTTTTCATGAAAATATATGAACCACAAGCAGACATTTTCAAAGCTTTTTTTGAAAACCAAAGGTTTTTTCTGATTTTTTTTTAATAAAGGGACGCATATTGTGTTAATAAATATCTGTACCAAGTTTCAGACCTATAGCTATAGCACATCACCATGAGGTCCAGTGTGGTCTGGTTTTTTTCCCAAGTTTACCCAAAAAAATGAGGTTATCAGAGCTAATTGTGAAAAATTAAGCTTTCTGGCAGATTTATTTTGCTATTTCAACTTGTATTATGCCATTGACTATGTGTGGTAAGTTACAGACCTCTAGCTACAGTACATCATCATGAGGTCCTGTTGTGGTTCAGTTTTTTTCCCAAGTTTACCCCACAAAATGAGGTTATCAGTGCTAATTGTGTAAAATAAAAGCTTTTTGGCAGATTTCTTTCGTTATATCAACTAATATTATGTCATTGACTATGCGTGGTGTGTTACAACCTATAGCTAAAGCACATCACCATGAGGTCCAGTTGTGGTCCAGTTATTTCCCAATTTAACCCAAAAAAATGAGGTTAGCAGTGCTTTTTGTGAAAAATAAAAGCTTTTTTACATTTTTACTGCTATTTCAACTATTACGATGCCATGGACTAAGCGTGGTAAGTTACATACCTCTAGCTACAGTACATCACCTTGAAGTCCAGTTGTGGCCCAGGTTTGTCCAATTTTTACCACGAAAAATGAGGTTTTCAGAGCTATTTTTGTAAAATAAAATCTTTTCTTGAGATTTTTTTTGCTATATCAACTAATTCTATGACATATACTATATGTTCCAAATTTTAGACCTCTAGCAACAGTACATCACCACGAGGTCCAGTTGTGGTCCAGTTTATTTCCCACTTTTACCCCGAAAAATGAGGTTTTCACATAAACTTAATATTAAACCTAGACAGGACACTGTATATTGCTGAAGTGAGGCACTTAATTATGGTGACACGACTGGAGGGTGTAGAAACAGTGATTTTTACTCATAGCTATCATTGATTTACCTGTCCCAGCTCTGGTTAAATGTTGATAACTCAATTGGCTTCGATCAGAATTTAAGTGTGAAAATTGCAATAGATTCAACAGTTTCTGGTGATCATTTTGATAGTCTGTTTAGCCTCATAGCTCAAATATCATCAAAAAAGCAAGCTATTGAAAACGATGCATAGACTTGAAGGTATAATTTTTTTTGCAGTTTCAGTCCTGAATAAATGCTTATATCTCAAACAATTTTGATTTAATTTTGAGTTTGAAAATTGCAATAGACTTACCAGCTTCTGGTGATCATTTTGATAGTCTGTTTAACTTTGTAGCGCAACTATTATCAAAAAAGCCAGCTATTGAAAACAGTGCATAGACTCAAAGCCATAATTTTTCACTCCTGATTAAATGCTTATTTCTCAAACAATTTTGCTGGAATCTTGAGTTTGAAAATTGCTATAAATTCAGCAGTTTCTGGTGATCATTTTAATAGTCTGTTCAGCTTTGTAGCTTGAATATTATAAAAAAAAAGCAAGCTATTGAAAACGGTGCTTAGACTCGAAGCTATAATTTTTTTGCAGATTCAGCCCTGTTTTAAAGTTTATTTCCTAATCAATTTCGATGGGATTTTGAGTTTAGAAATTGCAATAGATTCAGTAGCTTGTGGAGATCAATTTTGATGGTCTGTTCTGCCTTTTAGCTCAAGTATAACCAGGAAGTTCAGGACTTTCTTCCTTGGAATAACTGAGGAAGCAAGCAATTGAATTTACCTGGTGAATACACTATTACCAAAGAAATAACTAATTTCATCATTGCTTTTTTTGAATGCTTTTTTGCTCATATCGAGCCAGGCATACACAATAGGAAATGTCATGACCTTAGACAAAATATCCACCAACATTATTGAAATGTGACCAACAGAGATAGTTGGAAGTAAACAAGTCAAGGCCGGACCTCAAAAAGCTTCATATAAAATTGAAGTTCATAGTAGACGATATTCTGTGTAGCTAATATAATGGTCACTCCGGTGGGTCAAAAGTAAAGGGAGACCTCCTGCCCCGGCAGCATTCTCCTCGTTCTTACCTTATATTAGCAGCCTGATAAAACAAGCAACAGCTAAATCCGGTAATTCAGGAAATCATAATACATCAATTCTGACCACGAAACACAATCTTTTGAACTTTAGAAATACATAGGCTTATTGTGGTCTGCTGGAGTCAGCAATATAGCAACAGATTTCTAGATTTCTGAGTACACAGCAGTTGTAACACTCATCAAGCTAATCACTATTTGTTCACAATGGATAAGCCAGGCCAGAGCGGATCTTCTGAATAACCAGTATGTAACTGTGATACAATGACTATACTTTCCTTTGCCTGCTATAGGTATTGTCCTTGCTTGTTCGGTTATAACAAGGAGGAAATTCCTAAACTTCCTGGTTATACCTGAGCTACAATGCTGAAAAGACCTTCAAAATGAGCCCCATAAGCTGCTGAGTCTATTGCAATTTTCAAATTTGAAATCCCATTAAAATTGATGAGGCAATAAACTTCAAATCAGGGTTGAAACTGCATAAAAGTTATAGTTTTGAGTCTATGCACCGTTTTCAATAGCTTGCTTTTTTGATAATATTTGCGCTACCAAGCTAGACAGACTATCAAAATGATCACCAGAAGCTGCTGAGTCTATTGGAATTTTCAAACTCAGAATTCCATCAAAATTGTTAGAGATATAAGCATTTATTCAAGACTGAAACTGCAAAAAAAACTATAGCTTTAAGTCTATGCATCGTTTTCAATAGCTTGCTTTATTGATAATATTTAAGCTACGAAGCCAAATAGGCTATCAAAATTATCTACAGAAGCTGCTGAATTTATTGCAATTTTCAAACTTAACTTCCGATTGAAGCCAATTGAGTTATCAACATTTAACCAGAGCTGGGACAGGTAAATCAATGATAGCTATGGGTAAAATTCACTGTTTCTACACCCTCCAGTGACGTCGCGTCACCATAATTAAGTGCCTCAATGCTAATGCTCCATACAGTGTCCTGTCTAGGTTTATTATTAAGTCTATGGGTTTTCAGAGCTTTTTTTGCGAAATAAAAGCTTTTCTTCAGATTTTTTTTTATATACAACTAATTCTATGCCATAGACTATATATCCCAAATTTCAGACCTCTAGCTATAGAACATCACCGTGAGGTCCAGTTGTGGTCCATTTTGTATGTGGTCCATATGTCTTGCCATCCATTTGTCTTGTGGTCCAATTGTCTTGTGGTCCATTTGTCATAGAACCAACGATGAAATACAGTATGATACTTGAAAATGTAGATTGCCTGAGTATTATAGTGACAATTGTTTGAGATCTCTTTATAATGAAAAATGTCAGTGGCCAGGCTCCCTGTAATCGGATATTAGTGTCTGCCGTGCTGGTCTCCATTCCATTCCAAACCATAAACAACAGATGACTCTATTCACCACAATACCAAACCTTGAGCACCAGTTTGTAATCATAGATTGCTGTGCTGCCAATTTTTCTACGAGTTTTGGCCTTGTGTTAACCTGGCCTTGGCTGTCATCTGACATGGGTGATTAGAATACCAGTCTTATCATGAAATGGCTCTGGCTGCTCTTTAGTCCACACACATAGTTTATACATACTGATATGTAAGATTTACCATGCATTAGAAGGAAAGGAGCCTGTCATGACCAGTGAGGAGGTCAAATAGTGCCCCGACAACCTCTCTCTTGCAGTTCAATTGCAGCTGGTGTTGGAACAAAATAACAGCCTTATGGACACATCCTCTTCGTTGACTGTCCATCCATCTAATGGTTGCAGATCAGTTATATTAGTGGTCCAGTGAACCACTTTCCATATGACTGATTTGATCTTTGGGGAACGGGTGCTCGAGTGGTAGATATGCTATAAGTTATTGCCATTGACCATGAAAGCTTCAAATTGATGGAGGATGACATGAAACAAAGAATATGGAGTAGAAAAATCATGAGCCCTCTTTACTCATGAATCTCCAATTATTTTACCAGTTATCTTTTTTGACCTCACTCTTACCTGTTTTGCCAGTTGAGTTGTCATCTCTTCCCTTATTAAAACAAGGATATATATTAATTGTTTCAGAGTAGCCCAATACCATTACTAAAGCAGACAAACTGAAGGCAGAGTTATTTTCACTCACACTGCGCTCTGTATTGCTATATTGAGGTTGCAACCCCATGTGAGAAATTGGCATGTATTTTTAAACAATGGCAATTGGATTATGGAAGTGCCTCTTAAATCTATAAAGCTCTACAGTTGGTAGGAATTGTATTTAGAAGTTATAGAGATAGTAGATGCTAGTTAGTTTCTGTGTGGGTTTACTCAAACCAAACTTTCACTTCATGTGGTTTCGAATGTGAGATTCATTACAATTCAAGGATTTTAGTATTGGTAGCATCCTCATTGCATTGCACGTGGGTGAAAGAAAGAATGAAATGTGAGGTATTTTAATGTTAGATTAGGATTGCCAACTACAACTAGAATGGTAAGTTTTTGTCAACTCATAATCATAATTTACTCTTTAAGGTCATACCTCGCCGAAACCTTTTTTGGGGTATCTCAATCCACATGATCAAAGAAGTCTAAACTTAAAATTTGACGATGTTACGCCATGACTTCATGACTCCTCACTGAATTTCAGCAACATGTCAAAACCTGTTGTCACTATTGTCCATATTAAAAGACATTGCAAGTTCTTGGAGCAAAAAATGCAGTTAATACATAAAGACTACCCTTATATCATGCGGCCATAACAACAATAATGTTCAATGTTTGATTTTACTTGAAAGAAAACGGCATTCAAATTCACATACTGATAGCTTAACCACAAGTGTTGACAATGCTATAAAGAAAGTGAGCTGTGTCAATTGCTGTCCAAGGTGGACAAATGTGATTACCCTAGTGCACTCATCAGCCCTGTTCTGACCAGTATTGATGAAAAAAATTGATGTGCCAGCTGGAGATTATGAATTATCTTACTCCTAGACTAGTCAAAATTTTTACTTAAATGCCCCTTTGCTGTACAAAACGAGAAGTATAAATATGTGAAAACAGTACTGCGACTGAAATATTTTTTCTGCTACTGGGCATCCTCCAAAGCCTTGGTGAGGGCACTAGGCATTTATTTTGAACCAATTAATTTTTTGTGTCGGAGAAGGTGTATTATAAGAAGGCCCATCATACAGTTTTCCAGAGGCAGGCTGTAAATTCAATATTCATTTAGCCAAGCTAACTTCAATTAAAATATATGTTGAGTGAACAATAGCATGGAAACTACCTACAAACATATCCTTTTTGTATAGTCCCAAGTTTCGAATCAAAATCTCTTTATGAATTGAAATAAATGCCTCATGAATACAGAGGAAACTCCAACCATGAATGGTGTTTTGCACCAGATTTGGCGTAGTAATACAAGTCTCTAAAATCTAGTCATTTTGGTGTATCTTACAACAGTTCACAAGCTGGCTTGTTAATTCATGTCCGTTTTTATAGAGCTTTCCTTCTCCAGCACTTGAAATTCATGTCAAGGTTTGTTCCAAGAATTAATTATCACAAATTAATTTTTTTTGGGGCTACTTTGCGCTCCCAATCCTTGTTTGATACGAATAAATGGTTGTGAGGTGTCTGAGCCAGATGCTGCCAGTTTTTGATAGCTCTTATTCTTTTGCATAGGCACGGATGGTTTAAATTTTATAATAATCTCTTGTAAGCAGATTAAGAAACTTGGTGCGTCTGTTTGGTTGCAATTGTAATGTCTGTTCTGTCTGGGGATTATCTGCTTTATTGAGTCCTAATTGAAATTCCAATTTTCTGGCAATTCCCCTTCGCTGTGCATTCCAGGTACATTCTGTGTTAATCAAAATAATTGCAGCTAATGTTGATGGAAACATGACATAGCTAGGACCATAGAACTACTAATAATAAACCTAGACAGGTGACAGATATAGAGCTTATACAGTGAGCAGTGAGGCCTATAATAACTGGAATTCCCCAATGACACAACGTTACTGTGTTGTGTACAGTGCATGCTGCAATGACTGGTTTTACTATATGAGTGTGACTGATTATTAGCTATAATGGCATTTTTCTCATAGAGATATCGTAGACCGATGCCTACAAGTTAATTTTATCTGGAAGATGATGTACCAAGCAACGCCATAGTCTCTGAATATTTTCTCTAGCTTAAATATTGAATGAGATACAACCATCAGATGTCGGCAATATCTGTAAACGTTGATACATTATAGCAAGGAGCAACAGTGAAGATAAATAATGTGTCTTGTATTGGTTGTAATAATAAATGAGAAGTCTTATTCTTATTATGCAACTGAACATCCAGAAGTACCACTAGAAGTACGAGTTGCGTACTTTATATCATGATATGCATAGATAGACCAGTTACTGATGCTGAAATATTACCAATCTATTGAGTTTAGATCCGATATTTTCATTTTTCTCTGCTGTTATCTTCTGGGTTACGTAATGAACTCGTATCATTATGTATCGGTGGATAAGGGATCTGATTGTTGAAGTGGAATGCACAGCACATTTCATAAATCCATGCAAATTTCCTAAAAGAATATGATTGAGGACTCTGTTTCGGGTTTTGATAAGTATGTTTGTGACAACACCATTGCATGTTATATAATTGCGGAGCAGTTGCTAGCTCACTACGAAGAGCTTCTTTGTGTTGGGAGAAAGTACAACAAGCCCGCCCCTATTCTTGACGGACACCAGTGTAGTATCATCATTCGGTCATTAGTGTCTGTATCTATAAGTGAATCTCTATAGTCTGAATAATTCAGTTTTGTCGAGCGGATGACATACCCTCCAACAAAGTAATCGAATAAGCCCATTCAATCAATGTTGGTCCCTATAGAAGGTGAGGTTTATGGATGTGGTAATTTTGCAAATCTAGAAGGGTGGCTAGTACTAGTTGCGGATCTTTTATGAGTGAAAAAAAAGTAAACTAAACTTAGAATCATACCAGAACATGATGTTTGGGTTTTTTGTTACACCCCCGTCATAAGAAATGTCAAGTCCAAGGCTCTTAGAATTTTTAGCAACACTATCTTGCTTTTATTAGTTTTTTCAATATATAGCTTGTTGTGTAATGTGAAAATTTAAAAGGAGTATATATTTCAAATGAAAGTTTGCTGTTATAAAACTAAGCAACTGAAATGTTAATTATGCTAATTGGGGCCATTACTTACCGATGTAGTCTGCTATGTCGATGATGGGTTTTGTTATGGTGAGATCCAACCGTCCTCCTTCATCCTCAAAGAATTCCTCTTCGAGTTCTTCGTCATCTGATTTCTTTTTCTTCTTCTTTGCGCTGAAGAGAAGTGACCCGCGAGTGCCTTGCTGCTGACTTGGATCTAGTTCTATACAGTTAGCCGAGGAGCTTGGCGTTATACCGCTCTTGACTAGCAGAGACTTCAACGACGAATTGAATGATAGAATATCAGGGTTGTTGTTAAATCCATCACTGGATCTTATTTTAGAAAACAATGTTTCTATATGATCTTGTCCCATCTGGTATCCGCGTACATATTTAGCTCCGGGGTAAGTGTCAAAGATCGTTTTTGAAACTGCTATGAATGAGGTAGAGGCTGTTTCAAAGCCCATCACAAATGTTTTGCGACCACTCTGCGATATTGGTTTCCCAGTGAGAAGTGTGAGAGTTTTGAGGTATCGGACTATTTCCTGTAGATCCTTTTCTTTGAATCCTATGTTCTCACTCGTCAGAGGGCTTTTGAAACCTCTGCCAAATGGGCTTCTACTGTTGAGAATGTCAAAGAGCCTGTCCATCTGAAATTGTAAAAATTTGTTGTGAAGGAGAAGTGATAAAACAAATCCGAATTAGATATCAAATCGTTTTTTAAGACTGGTGGCTCGATTTCTTGTTTCTATATCGCAGCCTTAAAATCTTGTTAACTCCAAGACAAAAATAATTCGTAGAATGTTATTGAAATCAAGATTCTTCAACGCTATTATTACAAATAGTAGTGTTAGCAAACATCCCAGAATTAATGTTATTGGTAATTCAGTCAACTCACTTTGCGATATGAATTCTATCGCAGGCTCTGAACCTTTGAACTTTGGATTTGTCTATTTTAGGTATTCCAGGGCATCGGCTACTGATGACGATAACATTTGTGCTGCTAGACGCACTTTCATTTTCATGTTTTGCCACTTCATATGGCGCTTTGATAGCTTGTTCGCTAGCCTCACGCCCATCTCTTCCTGTACTTTATGAAGCATTTTATTATAGCCACAGTCAATCTCCCCATTCTCAGAGTTAAATCGTCTCAGAGAGCCAAATGCATTCCGTGCCAATGTGAACGGCATCAAGACTAGTATAAACGTTATGTTCATTGATGGGTGCTTGAAATACGGCTTCGCTGGTATCTTGGCACCAAGTTTCTCTAGAGTCAGAACGTTTGAGCGTGCTCCATCACATGTTATACTAACAATGCTGATACCATTCTCTGCTGTTAGTTTCAGGCAGTCGACTATAAGCTGCTGCTGGACATCACTGTCGATCTTATCAACAAGGAAGTACCCTATAGGATGTCTGGGTCCACCCAATATAGGAACTAACAGAAACACGAGAGCTTCAGTTGCAAGCTTCTCCATATTAGCTCCAACAGTAACTCTACCGTCAATTTTATGAGTGTGTTTGTTCACAAGCAAGCGCTTCCGTATGGCCATACTATCGATAACCAAGCCTATATGGTTTCGAGTCCTTAGGTATTGCTTTTATCACATCAACAAGAAAGCCTGCTTCACAATTCACTGTTTCAAACCAACTTCTGATGGTCCTTGTTGAAGGGAGACTGAAGTTGTTTCGCAAATATCTATAGGCTTTCGGCGAATAATAATGTATAGTGATAGCAAAACTTTTTATGTCATCACTATACGATCTAGATTGTTTTTTACCTTTATTTACAGCTTCATTATTCACCAGTTCCTTCATAACACCATCGATTGTGCCAAGCTGAGCAGCCTGCAGCTTATTTTCCTTTTCTAAGATACCTATCAAGTTACGTTGTACTCTCTCCTTCTTCTCAAATCTGCGTTTGCGTTGCTGCAATGTCTTTATTCGCCTCCTTAGTTTCGGAACTTTTGCTTCAGGAGTTGTCTTCTTACGCCCACGCGCCTCCTGCGGAGCATCGCTACTCAGTATTAAGGGTATATCTGGAACTACAGGTTCTGCTGCTTCAGTAGGAACTATATTTGTTTGCACAGTATCGAAATCCTCAGTAGTTTCTGCGCTGGAACTCGGGGTGTTTGCAGCGTCTCTGCTTAACACTCTACGTTTTTTGGGTTGCGGGAGTCGTAGATACGCAGGATACTCCGGAAATATGATAGGCACTGCATTCGGGTAGAGCATAGCCCGTCTCCCTGGAAGGTTCGGAGGCACTCTGTATGCACCCTTTCTAAAATGCTTGCTGCATAGACAAGAGTTTCTGTTCGGTTTCCGATCTTTACGGGACACTGCTTCGGTCCATTTGTCACGGCGTTCCTGCTGAGGCGGAAAACGGTGGAAGGTGAGGCTTGCATCCTTAATTGGTGTGTTGCTACAGCCATAAGCACAGCAGCAGTGTCGACTACTTTTACTGGCCTGTAAAATTGAGAAACTCATAAACATCACATCAATCTTTCTCCTACACAAGTATAGTTATGAATCTTATCCTACCGATTGCAATGTCGATGCCATGTCAGGTGTGCAAGAAATCCACTGAGCAACTGGACAGTTTAGTCTCAATAAGGCAAAGCCCAACAATGAAGAGTATGTAAAAATTAAGCTAACCCAAAATCCTACAGCGATAACTTTCAAGATCATGCTACTTATGGGGATGTGTCACAATCCCCTTGAGCTACAATACAGATGGACACAGCATGTGCAAGGTTGACTAAGGTTATAGCTATTTTTAGCTAGCCATGCTTTGAGTCATCAACTGATTGCAGCACACCCACATGGTAAGGCCTGTGTCTTTCAGAACGCATAAACAAAAATTTTCATGCAACAGTCAGTCATTGAGTCATGATATTTCCGACTTGTAATGGACGTAACTCACTCAATATTTGAGTCAGATACAAAATTCAAAGACTTACAGCTGGCTTGGTCCATCACATTTCACATAAAATTAACTTCCTTGCATAATTTCTCGATGAATCTGTGAGAAAAATGCTATGAGGTAAATTCGCGCCCTTGGTATCTATATTAAATAATCATTAATTATAATCATTTTCATGGGGAAATCCAACTGAATAGATTTTATGATTAGGTATACGGTTTTTCAATGATATTGACATGAAACTTAGAATTATCTCCTCATTGGTAATAGGGAGACAACTTGAATTCATGTTGGATTCAGTTGGATTTCCCCATAAAAATATTTATGATTAATGATTATTTAAAGGGCAACCAAGGTTTCAAACAAGTTCTCATTGATAGCAGATTGCACCTTCTGCATAGGGAAAAATACAAAATCTAATTCTGAAGATTATTAAGCCAGAATTCTTGTGAAACAATTCATCCATCAGGCACTCAAACTCAGCTAATATAGAATACCACAGAGCAATTTCCTGTTCCTGTTATTATTTAGCCTGTGCTCTACCATTATTAAAGCAATGTCTTGGAACCTTCCCTAAACAGAAGTGTGACCCAACTTAGAGTCAGCAACTACTTTGAGTTTTGCGCTGCGTCATGCACAAAGCTGATGCTGCCTAGCACATTATTTACTACCAACTAATGCATTGCTGCGAAACCTTGGTTGCCCTTTAGTATAGATACCAAGGGCACGAATTTACCTATTTTCTTGCTGCAATGCTTAAATAATGTATCACCGTTTACAGATATCGCTGGCTTCTAATGGTCGTATCTCATTCAATATTTGAGCTAGAGAAAAAATTCAGAGACTTTGACGTTGCTTGTTACATCACCCTCCAGATAAAATTAACTTGTAGGCATCAGTCTTCGATATCTCTATGAGAAAAATATTATTATTATAGCTAATAATCAGTCATGCTCATATAGTAAAACCATTCATTGCAGCGCTCACTGTGCACAACACAGTAACGTTATGTCATCGGGGAATTCCGGTTATTATAGGCCTCACTTCAGCTGCGCCAGTCTGCGCATGTGCGAACTGTTGAGGCATACGTTTGTCTCTGCAGCATAGGGCTCGAACTAATTCAGCTAGTCTGAGTACCAAAATTGGGAAAACAATGGAAACCCATATTTTGGAAAAATTTGGGCCTAAATGGAACACTGGTTTTGATATCGCATAACCTTGAACCCTCGGAGTTGCCTTTCTTGATAGAAGGCAGCGCCACCACTGCTGTGCTGCAGAGATAGACTATGTCACAAGGCTATCCTGCAAGCAGAATGCAGCTGCGCAGGTCACCTGTCTAGGTTTATTATTAGTAGGTCTATGGCTAGGACAAATCTTCAGTAGGGAGCTGCCTACATAGGCCAGATAAAGGACCTCAAACCCAAGCTAAAGCTATTGAATTTTCTAAAAACTACCATATACATAAGTGCAAAATACCAGAGAAAGATGTTTCTGTGTGCTCAGAGTCTTTTATCAACTTATTTCATGCGAAAATCATAAAAACCTTCCCACTAGTCTTAGTCTCATTCCAATCGCATCATTATGAATACTGGTTTCATTGTCAGTTAGGTCTTTATCACGCTGGGATTTGATTATTTTCCCTGCGATAAAAGTCTATCTTGCTTGGTTAATTGTGATTATGGGATTAACAAAGCTTTGTATAGGAACTTCAACTCATGGTTATTATATCTTTTAATAACGAAGTTACAAAGCTAAAATTATAAAACCATCAGGTTGAAAGTTTTCAAGAAACAAGCCCGTCAATCTTAGATTTGAATTACTGCAAATTGGAAAACTGTCCAGATAGTACTTTATCGCGCTGGGCCAGCGCTATCTCATATATAATGTTAAAATAATACAGATTAACGGACATCCATTCCTATAGTTGGTTTCACGATGGTTGTCGCCGTCACTAAGTTATACTCGGTGTTGATATTGCCATGGATTCAATCGCTGTGTCCATTGCTGTTTGTGAATGTTTCCGTTGCTGATGACAATGTTTCTGTTGCCATTGTACCCGACGTTGTTGCCAATTTTCCCATCGCTGGTGTTTCCGTTGTTAGGGGGACAGCACCATAGCTCAACCTGAGTGGTACCATTCACATATCCTTCTCCAGCTTTGTAACAGCGGTTAGATGCTGAGGTTAGTTGTGGAAAGTATGACCTCAGAATCCATCCTGCTCTACACTTCAGATGAGGACAGCACCACTCGGTAGGCTCATATCCGTTGATATTCTCCTTAGAAGTCCTTGGTACAAGTCGGTGACAGCTCTGAGATGAGATAGATGTCACATTCCAATCTCGCTGACAGGATAATTTATTTCCATCTGAGCTTTCGGGGTGATTATCTTCAAACAAACAATTGAAACTTATAAATTCACAAGTAGCTATATTTTGATTGATTAATTTATTAGCTATACTTAGTCATAAAGAGAACCTGCTACCAGTGTATTGAACATTGGTTTAAAAAAAAATCTCATTGAGCGTCATGCACCCTTGCCTCAAAAACAGTCTTTGTCTCAGCTGCGATGTTTAACATGTCTTAGACTGCCAGAAGGGCAAAGTTCAAGAAAATCGTGTATATAGTGATCTTCATCAGGAAAACAACACATAATAATAGATTGAGTTCTCTGTTTAACAATAATATCAAAGTCACCTACGTCAAGCCCTAATTTCTTTGCTTCGTTCAAAACGTTTCTTAGTAATTTCATTTCGTTAGCATGTATGCTTGTGTGCAAAACAGGCAAACAATACAACATGAGAGAAACTACAACAGTTTTGATCAGCATGGAAGCTATTAGCTTTGTACTCAGATACAAAATCATTTTTGCAACATACATCCTTCAACTTATTTTGCCAGTTATTTTGTGCACATAATAGTCCAATATTCGTCATAACTTTATGAGCATACAAAGGAGTTCTGATAAACCGTCTTTCAATAATTTATGTCATCCATTTTGGAATATGCGAAAATGAGCAAGCAAACAAAACGTGAAGGAGAATTTTCAACTGGCTTTAGCAGAAAGCTTCTGGCGACATTCCTATAATTTACAGTAAGGGATAGAATATGCAGGTCCAACCATTTTTCGGGTTTGGACACTTTTTGTTGAGGAGCAAACTATTTGGCCGCACCACTTTTTGAGCAAACTTTATTTGAAATACAGAACGGGGTAGCCATGGGTTTGAAAGTGGAAGGGCCGGTCGGGGATGGTGCCTTCACGCTTGGGGTATCGGGCCTTTTCGGAAAACTTTCTGAAAACTAAGGCAGTTTTCAGGCATTCCAGCCCTATCTGAGAAGAAAACTAACCAGCAATCGGCCACTGGAACTTCAGAGAGACAACCGAATTTGATGGACATCATATCTGATCCCTTTCGTGTTTGATACTTTGAATTGAAAAACTCAGTAAATTTATTGGGAGGATACTTATCGCCCGTTAGCAAATTTTTATATTGATTAAAAAATCACAGCTGGAGTTAACTGCTTACAGCAAAGTAGAGGATTTTCAGTCGAGAAAATATGTGATCTTGGTCGATCAGCTGCAAGGAGAATAATGAGGAAGTTTTAGAAGAGATGCTTTGACCAGGTCGACAGTGAAACTTCACAAGGTTTAACTCAAAGATCATCTGCAACCAATTTATAGAATATGTGATATTAAGAGCCTGTGTTTTTGAGCTTTGCCCATATTGGTGTGGATGTATGATTTTTTAGGCATGCCAAAGTGCTGAGGAAGGGCCACATGTTTTGGTACCAAAATTATTGATGAGCTTCAAGCGACATAGCAAATAGAAGTTTGCCAATGAGAACGTATAAGTATAATCCATTCATAATCCTTACCAATAATGATAATGATATAAACATAAAAAGTGTCAATGCATATTCATTCTATTATGGCATTTTGTTTTCTTTTCCTAAGTTTAACTGCTTTCCTACCAATGAATAGACCCTATTTACTACAGTAGAGCGACAATTGGACTTTTGTTATGTGCGCTAGCTGGAAAATCAATTGAGACAGAATATTGCGTAATTTTTTTCTGTGGTAAAGGTGCAAATAGCAGATCAAATTGACCATGATGGAGTGGACTGAGCTACTGGACAAGATAACACAACTCTGAGTAATGAATAGCGGGCATGCTAATTAGCACCATCACGCAATTGGTTGGCGCCTTGCTATTCACTGCCAGACTATTGGTGCCGCAGGAGTTGTGGGTTTGAATCCCATTAGGGGAGCTTTCAAGGTGGATAGTTCTAGACCAAAGCATCCCCGGTTGTATACGACTCCTATATGTAAACATACATACATACATTCAATCAACAACCAGACTTATTTGCCTCATTTGTATAGTTGCTGGTCAGACATTGCTAAAATGGTCAAGTGCCATGTAATCAATATGAATAATCACTCATTTAACAAACACTAGATTGTAGTTGGTTTTGGTATTTAGTTAAACTCTAATAGGTTTTCCATCATAGCCAACTTTGTGTTAGAATCTTTGGCTATTGACAAATCAATCACCGTCATTAACAGCACCTATTATTTCCTCCCTCCCTGAAAGCAATAATAACCCTATTCAAGGTAATAGCCATCAATTAGCATTGGCAATTTGTGTGTTAAAATTGAGATATTGTGATGTATTACATCAGCCCATGTTTATAAAAGAACAGCCAATATAGTTTTGCAGCGTCATAGTGCCGTGCAAGAAAGCTGTACAGCATGGGTTAGCCATGCAATCGCAGTCTAACTATGTTTTCAACTCATAATTTATTACCATATTTATTGATAGAAAGTTTGGATCAGGTCAGGAAAAAAGTGACGTGTTTTATGCCCTGAAACTCAGAGATATTTTTCCTCAAATAAAATATGTCGCTTAAACTACTGCTGCCACTCATGCAAATTTGTGCTCATTGAATTCTGCATAGCTCCAAGATAATTAATTGAGACTTAAATCTCATAATTGTCACCTAATGGGCAAATAATTTGCACAAACTGATAAAATCTACGCACCAGCTTTTGACTTGTACAGTATGCCGGTAGATAATTAATTTCATACCCTAATTTTGACGATCAGTTTGTGCAAATTATTTGCTCATAATGTGACAATGCTGAGATTGCAGCCTCATTTTATTATTTTTGAGCTATACAGAATTTTATAAGCACAAATTTGGCTGTGTGGCAGCAGTGTTTTAAACTCTGCCTATAGCTAATGCTGATATATTTATCTGAATTGAAAGTAACAAAGACATCCTGGATTCCAGTTATAGCAGTAAAATGTCAATTTATGTCTATTGCCATACACTTTAAACTAAACGATGCTCCCGAAGACGTCTATAATTTAAACGTAGATAGTTCGTTACACTTACCGTTCTGATTTTGTTTGTTCTGTCCTTTAGTCTCACTGACCAGGTAAACTGCTGCTATGAGACATATCACCAAAGTTCTGTCAAGAGAAAGCTTCAGTGGTTAAATAATATATGATACAGTATTCAACCACATACTAACATATATACATTAATATACTTTATAAATACCCGTCAGTACCTGAACAAATTAACTAACTTTGTGATGTGACGTTACTGTCTGTTTCCTACCTTGTTCTGCGTCTCATTCTGCTGAGGAAACAGTTGCTTCAATGTCCAGTTTTTGAATGATTACAATATCGGTAATCATTCCGTGTTATACTCGTGTATTGTTGGATGTGCCGCTTGTCACATAACTGTCATACTGTTTCCTCATTGAGGTGGCTTATATGATGATCACATATGGTCTTGTACAAGGAAGCCTGATGACATTTTAATGATGATTATTTCCCTGATCACGTAGCCAGGCACATTTGCGGCAGGTTATCCTATATTAAGACTACCATTCACTATTTTATTGGCAATTTTAAGTTCTTCAATTGGTTTTCTCTCAGGAAGTAAAACTTCTCTCGACTGTGATTTGCTGAACCGATCAGCTTGTTGTTAATTTCTTGATAATCTGACCTTGGTACATAATTTTTGAACTAATATAAGAATTGCCAATTCTGCCGTACTTGATAGAGATTTGATTGTTTCCTTGTATTAGAAAAATATATGTCTGTCTCTGCCAGTAAACCTATCAACATAATTTTGAGTGATGACATCTAATATCAAATTTTATCTCATGAAATAAAGATCATCTACTCCCTTGTATTCATGTTACTAATCCCAGTAGAGCTACTCTATTGTAAGCAGTATATTTACCATGTTTACTCTATTGTTAGCAGTATACTTACCCTGTTTATTCTACTGTAAGCAGTATACTTACCCGGTTTAATCTACTGTAAGCAGTATACTTACCCTGTTGACTCTATTGTTAGCAGTGTACTTACCCTGTTTATTCTACTGTAAGCAGTATACTTACCCTGATTACTCTACTGTAAGCAGTGTACTTACCCTGTTTATTCTACTGTAAGCAGTATACTTACCCTGATTACTCTACTGTAAGCAGTGTACTTACCCTGTTTATTCTACTGTAAGCAGTATACTTACCCTGTTTACTCTACTGTAAGCAGTATACTTACCCGGTTTAATCTACTGTAAGCAGTATACTTACCCTGTTTACTCTATTGTTAGCAGTGTACTTACCCTGTTTATTCTACTGTAAGCAGTATACTTACCCTGTTTACTCTATTGTTAGCAGTGTACTTACCCTGTTTATTCTACTGTAAGCAGTATACTTACCCTGTTTACTCTACTGTAAGCAGTATACTTACCCTGTTTATTCTACTGTAAGCAGTGTACTTACCCTTTTCACTTTACTGTAAGCAGTGTACTTACCCTTTTCACTCTACGGTAAGCAGTATACTTACCCTGTTTACTTTACTGTAAGCAGTTTAATTACCCTGTTTATTCTACTGTAAGCAGTATACTTACCCTGTTTATTCTACTGTAAGCAGTATACTTACCCTGTTTATTCTACTGTAAGCAGTGTACTTACCCTGTTTACTCTACTGTAAGCAGTATACTTACCCTGTTTATTCTATTGTAAGCAGTATACTTACCCTATTTAATCTATTGTAAGCAGTGTACTTACCCTGTTTACTCTACTGTAAGCAGTATACTTACCCTGTTTATTCTATTGTAAGCAGTATACTTACCCTATTTAATCTATTGTAAGCAGTGTACTTACCCTTTTCACTTTACTGTAAGCAGTGTACTTACCCTGTTTACTCTACTGTAAGCAGTATACTTACCCTGTTTATTCTATTGTAAGCAGTATACTTACCCTATTTAATCTATTGTAAGCAGTGTACTTACCCTTTTCACTTTACTGTAAGCAGTATACTTACCCTGTTTACTCTACTGTAAGCAGTATACTTACCCTGTTTACTCTACTGTAAGCAGTATACTTACCCTGTTTACTCTACTGTAAGCAGTATACTTACCCTGTTTATTCTATTGTAAGCAGTATACTTACCCTATTTAATCTATTGTAAGCAGTGTACTTACCCTGTTTACTTTACTGTAAGCAGTTTAATTACCCTGTTTATTCTACTGTAAGCAGTGTACTTACCCTGTTTATTCTATTGTAAGCAGTATACTTACCCTATTTAATCTATTGTAAGCAGTGTACTTACCCTGTTTATTCTACTGTAAGCAGTGTACTTACCCTGTTTACTCTACTGTAAGCAGTATACTTACCCTGTTTATTCTATTGTAAGCAGTATACTTACCCTATTTAATCTATTGTAAGCAGTGTACTTACCCTGTTTACTCTACTGTAAGCAGTATACTTACCCTGTTTATTCTATTGTAAGCAGTATACTTACCCTATTTAATCTATTGTAAGCAGTGTACTTACCCTGTTTACTTTACTGTAAGCAGTTTAATTACCCTGTTTATTCTACTGTATGCAGTATACTTACCCTGTTTACTCAACAGAAAGCAGTATACTTACCCTGTTTACTCTACTGTAAGCAGTATACTTACCCTATTTAATCTATTGTAAGCAGTGTACTTACCCTGTTTACTCTATTGTTAGCAGTGTACTTACCCTGTTTACTCTACTGTAAGCAGTGTACTTACCCTTTTCACTTTACTGTAAGCAGTGTACTTACCCTGTTTATTCTACTGTAAGCAGTATACTTACCCTGTTTATTCTACTGTAAGAAGTGTACTTACCCTAAGTAGTATGAGTAGCCTCTCCATGCGAAGCAGAAGTAGCATGGTATCGTGTTAGCATGGTAGCATGGTAGCATGGTAGCATGGTAGCAGGTTACAAAACTTTTTAAAAAAACGGCCCATCTTGGTTTTTGAGATCTCCAAGTCCCAAAACCTCAAAAAACAAGTTAAGTCAACAAACTTAAGTTTTAGGGAAAAAACTTAAGTTTTCAAACTTTTCGAAAAAAAGGCCCAGCAAGATTTTTGAGTTCTCCAAGTCCCAAAACCTCTAGAAATCGAGGTAAGGCAACAAACTTGAGATTTTGTGAAAAAAGCTTATTCCATTTTTTCTTTTCACTCATTGGCTGACCACATTATTACGTAATACTTTTCATGTATTATAAACACAATCATAGGTGGTGCCTTGGTACATTAATCGGTAATAAAAAAGTGTATATTTATTAATTAATTTTTTATTTTCACAGGTTGGTCTAAATACGGATGTGGAGCGTACTTTGCCTCGTCGGCCGGATTTTCCCATTCTTACACAGCTGCTAACTCATGTGGTGACAGACACATGATGCTGGTA
This sequence comes from Membranipora membranacea, assembly GCA_914767715.1. Classification (NCBI taxonomy): domain Eukaryota; kingdom Metazoa; phylum Bryozoa; class Gymnolaemata; order Cheilostomatida; family Membraniporidae; genus Membranipora; species Membranipora membranacea. Next base: position 20,260,244 of record OU612071.1, read on the forward strand.
TCAGTAATAACAGGTGACTACTGCTTAGGAACACAGAGCATGAAATAATTACCATATGTATCAGGATCACGAACGGAACATTACGACTCGGCTACAAATAGTCTAAATAACCCAACACTGTTTGTTGTGTTCCATGATACAGCAGCATACCCAATGTATGTTAACAAATACTCAACCCCAGCCAGCTAAACTACATTAATATTTTTAAGAGCTCAAATTGATGATGTTTCAAACAGTAGTTGTACTTAGAGATGTTCTGCCCTTGAATAGTTTGAAAGTAACAAGCTAATTTGTCAGATTTACCTAGCCGAAGTAAGGTTTTGCCAAGATTATTGTATCGATGTCTGACTTCTGGAAATTTTTGTAAAATGATATTCTTTGTACTAAAAGTTCTGTTTTGAATGTTCTTATATTTTGGTCTAGTTATTTCACAGTGTCCTATTTTTTATATTATGTAAGAGTGATAAATGCCAGGGTGGTTAGAGTGGTTGAGATTCAAGCTTCTCAATCTGAGATCTGCATGTTTGAATCCCGGTCTCTAACATTCTGCTCACTGAGGTGAGCCATTCATAAATAACCCTAGCTTAGCCGCCCTTACCTTGTACAAGGGTGAGGTGAATAGTTGAGTTAAATGTAGTTGGGTTGTATCATCGATTTTATCTAAGGATGTTCTCAATGGCACCGAAAGAGGAACGGAACAGCAAATATAGTGAATAAAAGTATCTTTATTATTGTATACTCATTATTCTAGAAGGGAATTGACTTGCTCTCTGTTCCCTAATAACCAGTTTAGACTATAGGCTATATCTTAAATGTCAGCATTGGCTCCGTAGTGGCAACCCTCACAGAGTTATAATGATGTCTATGATTCATCAGCCACTAAAGACTCACATGGAGGAATCCTTCAAAATCATTCTTGAACATCACTTTTTATGCGTTTTTGTTAATCCTTCATTCTTTGGTTGACATGGTCTGAGTTGTTTGATATATACATTGATCGGTCAAAATAAAGTAAACTGCAAAAAAAAAACTCCCTTCTTAACTTTACTCCAAACCCTACTATTGGGAAATATCTATTTTCCCCCAATAAATATCTTGTGGGGAGAGAAATAATTAATGTAAGTGTCGGCTGCCTCATTAACTCTCTGATGAATTAACCAAATACAACAAAAATATTAAAAATGACATTGTTCTGTTCTGTTCTGACTCTGGCGCAGCAGTTTCAGTTGAGTAGCAAAACGAAAACAATAGATTATGTCAACTTTTATAGTCATATCATAATGCATCATGGATGGGTTTGATCAATGTAGCCGAAATATATTTAGTTGTTCCATTCCTTTCCCCTGACCTCCTTAATAGAACCGGATGATGGGCTAACTATACCACATACCCATCAATTACAAATGGTAAGGGTAAAAATAGTTCATCAAAAACGTATTTGCAATGCTTGCACCCTCTTTGACAACAATTTGCGATATATCAGAGAGTTTTAGAATTATCCCATAATGATTATCATTAAGTCTACAGATATTGCCCGCCAATTTCTTAACTAAAAATAGAAAATGGTGCGGTGAAATTTTCTTACACTTTTGCCTGGCATGGTAACTTCACTGATATGATACTGATGTATGTTTACACTAGTACCTTGATAAGATACTTTCAGCACACAGTATTCAATGAAGTATCGAATCGATGCTCGTATCAGTAGTTTGCAGGGCCGTAGTTCTAGGGGAGGCAGAGGGGCACTGCCTCCCCTAGAAAGCTAAATACAGTGGCCTAAAAACACTATAATTAAATAATCTACGTCTAATCAACTCCTCTGGGATTTCTATTTGCTAATTATATTGGGGATGAGCCTACAGTACCCCTTCTCATGATGCTTCGGATTCGCCTCAGACTTTTGCCTCCCCTACAATCTTTTCTTAACTACGGCCCTGCATACTAGCAGATACCAGCTTATATGGAGTTGAGTACGGTCAGTATAGATTGTGTTATCAGGAGTTACATTCGCTCATAGTACTGTGATCGGCTTGTATGTGTACAAGTCTTGCTTGTATATTTCATAACAGAGTTATTAAACTCAATCACAAATATGGCGCTGAGGTTACCATTTTTAATTGTAAGTATAGGATACATGATGTTGTTGTGGTCAGTTAGGTCTGGTTATGCTGTTCAAAGAGAGACTTAATAGTTTAGATAGGTAATATGGTTATAGTGATGACAAGGTCTAACAGTTGATATGAATATATGGATCAGTGGTAAAATACAGAGCGTGGCTATGGCGGAGATATACCATCAGCATTCAATTTTATGTCAGGACTGAATAAAGCTATAATTCTGGCAGTTTATTGTTATGAATTCATTGACGTCCCATAACAACTTTCAAAACTCAGGCAAGCTGCTTGACAAAAGTTTACAAGTATCAGCCATAAAAGATTCTGAACTTTTGTACCAATCAAAGATGGGAAATGCCGTCCAGCATTCATACATGAATAGCCATAGGCTTGCTCTGGGTCAGATATATTCCCCTCATACATATAATATATATCAGTGGTTCTAACTTATACTAGAACAGGAGGGTAATAATTACATAACCCTGAATAACCTCATGTAACCATAAATTTGATACGATATCCAAGTGACAAAATTTATTGTACTTGAATTATATAACATTGATGGGGTCAGAAGCTGGACCAATCACTCTACGAAGCCGAACCCCCTGTGGACATTGAGCACCTGACGTCTGTGGTACCAATCACATGGTAGTGAAAATAGAGCGTGCTAACAATTTGTGAATCTCAAAATCCCACCCTAATAACACGGATTTATGGGTAATCAGACCTGACATTACCCACTGCTTGAAACTTACCTACTTGTGTTCAGCTGTCTGTCCAGATTTCCAATTCATCTGGTTACTACATACTGGGAAAACAGTGAGGACATTACAAGGAGGAAATGCGGTCATCTTAATTGAATCTTTTGTTTGTAAACTAAGTACTTTGTTGTGTTGACCAGTATTTCCTTAAAGTGACAGTCCTACGAGGCCATGTTTGGTATGGTTTTGAAGATCTCAGGCTGAAAAGTCATTAAGGCATATGATATAAAACAGCCTGTGAACCTAATTGCAGTAAAACTGCTGCAAAGTCTGAAAATTGGGATCATAGTGGATCATAATGATTTGTTGTCTGCCCCTGACCACTATGATCCACTATGATCCTTGCTAAAATAATTGAAAAAGAACTAATTGCTATTTTCCACAATTTTTTTTTAATTATTTGTATTTGCCCTATGAACTCGCAATACTCAATTTACCGGGGTAATGTATCCACTTTTCTAAAAGGACTGACCCTTTAAAGTGAGTTCTAGCATAACTTTTTCACTTCATTGGAAGCTGTGCAGTAGTATTTGAAGACAAAAGTACTATATTAGCTGTTTACTCTCAGACTAGACTCTGTTCAAGACTTCATATTTACTGTCATTAGTCTTTGTAACAGGTCTTATTTTGTGTGACACTGAGGTCTGGTTTGGGTATGGATCAGGAGACACAGACTCTAGTTGATCGGTGAGTTACTGTCTTAATATTTACCACAAGTTGATCTATCACTGATCAGTTTAGGGGTTCAGTCGATTTATCAGTAAATGAATACAAAGCGACTACAATGAAGAGTTCTGGGGCAAAATGGTCTAAGTATGATTGAATATGCGAGATGGGTTTTGTTTTATGACCTGCTTTGTTCCTTGTGGCGTGATAATCTGTGAGCGTTGCAGTTAATGCATTATCTTAACTTCAAAAGCTTATCTCAAGCTTTCTTATTTGTTGAATGAAGGCATTGATCGGTATATGTCCAAACAGCAAATATGCTTCTTTTTCGGGTTTGATGAATTTCATTCAACTCGATAAATGTAATTTGTCATGATGTTTTTTATGACGTTCCCAATGTTGACCAACAGAAGAGTCGAGAGCAAATTTAAGTCCAGTTTAAGAAGTTTAACGAATCATCTTCTGTATTCAGTGTGTAAAATTAAATAAGTTCTACTAAACTATGGCTCAAAGCTTTTGTCAATATCAAAATTTAAATCAACACTACTGCTATGACCAGATAAAGACTATTCACTTACAGTTGAAGGTTTTAATATTTGCAGACTGGAGAAATCTACTGCAAGATCCATGATCAGAGCAAACGATGACTACGTCCGCCATCTTGAGATGGATATGTATAGACCAGGATTCATCATCTACACCCATCTACATTCACTAAAGACTAGTGATGGCACAACGTCACTTACTTTCGCAGGGAGCGCAAACAGAAGAGGGTACCAGGAAGGGGGTGTAACAGGGGCCCGATTCAACAATATCGACGGATTCACACAAATCTCTAAATGGCGTGTAGTTGTGGCTGACAACGGTAATCACTGTCTACGCCTGATTGACCGCAGTACTGGATTAACCTCAGCATTTAGTGGACAGTGTGGGGCACGATGGCACTCGGGCAGTCGTCCTACTCAGTTATTCAGTCCCCAGTCTGTAATAAGAGACAGGAAGGATGAGAGTAAACTTCTCGTCTCTGACTACAATGACTACAAGGTCAGAACTGTAGATATCATAGATGGAGCTCAAGGAACTTTTGTGACCTCGGACTTTCTGAGGAGAATTAGTCACATGACACAGGCTGAGAATGGAGATGTCTTTGTGTCGGCAGAAAAAGCTATCTACTGTATCACATATGCAGACAGAGCAGTCAGACGCGTAACAGCCTCCAGATCCAATTTACAACCGCGTGGCCTTATATTCGTTGGTGATCAAACTATTCTTACAGCTGACATTGAACAGATTAAACTAGTAGACACAACCACAGGCAAAATATCCACACTTGATCTCTGCTCCGGATGTCTAGATGGTCCTTACTCCCTACTGCTAACAAATTCCTCTTTGTACGTCGGCCAATTCGATAGTGTGCAGCAGTTCACATGTGAGTACTTAGGGATAGTAAAGACCTGGTTATATCCATTTGTATTATAGAGAAAATTAGTGGAGAATTTTTTCTAGTATCTGCTTCGCTGCCTAAAAGTTGATTAAATTGAGTATTCAACCAGAGGATTTGGGTTTTATATATTATCAGCATACTCCTATTTGGCTAATGCACCTTCTTGATTCCAGTAGTGCTTTGCTTTTGTCTCTTACTCTCTAAACAGGACAGACTGAGAGACCCAATTATTTGAATTTCGCCCAGAAATTTGTTTACATGCTCATTGTGTAACTTTGTAGATCGCACACTCTCCAACTCACAAGCTACTATCTCATCAACCACTACCACACCTAAAAAGACAATGGCAGTCACACCTACGCCAGCAATTAACAAACCAAAAATTACCATACAAACAACGACCACATCGACACCTACCACACAGAGAGCTATCATACAAAACTTGACCACCAGAGCACCTTGTCGGAACAGAAACGTGACTGCTTATGTGACATCTAATGATGAGAGAGCTTTAGTCAAGATTAGTCCTGATATAACCCTGGGATACGCAGTGGGACGTCATGTGGTTTATCAAGGCAGCTGTTCTATAATCATAACAGTCAAAAATATCAGTGAGTTAACTACATATAATTGTGCAGTCTCTTGGCAACTCAGTTCAAAGCGACACATCTAAATTGTATGGTACAGAAACAATATGGAGCAGAAATCATTGCAATAGACGCTGAACTTTATATTTGAACCCAGGAATATTATAAGTCTAAGTCTATGTCCTCATTGTGGAGAGGGCTCTCCCCTCTAAAGTACAGATACAGGGACCCATAGCACTCAACCCGCAGCCTATACCCTTGCCAGCCGGAAATTCGGCTACTCTTTTTATCGAATTGGCAAAGGGGGATCTTTTTACTGCGTGTGGGGTGTGCAAACACATAGTGAACCTTCGGTATTTTTAGTTCCATTCCGCAAGGACCTGGCTTGCATGAATGGAGCGCCAGTACCAAATCAGAAATGCCTGCTGGCGCCGGGAATTGAACCCTGACCTCACAGATCACAAGTCCACACCGTTAACCATCAGACCATTCCTGACTGATATTATAATATTTCAACTTAAATTTTTTGCAGATCTAAAGCTGACCAGTACACCGACAACACCAACCAAAGCACCTTGTCAGGATAGAAGCATGACAGTATATGTGTCATCTAGTAATGATAGAGCATTGGTGGAGATAACTTCTGATGTGAAGACTGAACTACCTATTGGGAGTCATGTCATATACACTGAAGGCTGTACAGTGAACATTGATGTGCTATATTATGGTATGTACCAACTTGATAACTATTAGAATCCATTGAAGACTTCCCAGAGACGAAAGCATGTTAATTTCAGGCAGTTACTTATGATAAAGTTGTGTCAGATTTGCATGGTAAAAAAATTCAATGCTCTACTTGGCGTGAATTATCGATGGTGGAAAGAGTGCCTTCCATAAGGGAAGTTAACTCTCATTCTCTGTGTGATGAGACACAGTCTCCAATATGTGCAATAAAAGATACAAGCACTTCCTGGAGTCTTTGACATCATAATGCAAAGAATAACAGTTACCTCATTGAGATAAAGATGGACATGAAGAATTTTTTTACCGATGCGAATCTGACATAACTGAATGACTATAACATGCACTGGTCTTTGGGTAGTCTTTATCATATTATTCTAAAATCTCAATATCAATAGCAGTTTCTAGGATTGAATCCCAAATAATAAATAATTAAACGACAGTTTTAGTGACCATGCTGAAAACAGTTCCACTTCATTTACCTTTCCAAAGGAGACAGCGCATCACTGTTCCTCGAAAACTACATGTTTGTTATTGAAATCATTGATCTAAAGTTAAAATTATTACATAACCTTTCAGACTATTGGTTGGTGAGACGAGTAGATATGGTTGCTGAGTATGGTATAAAGTGTACATTACTCACTGATAACATTGCGCTATCTACTCTAACAAGTGTGGCTAATGGTAATATCAACCAGATAAGGGAGATATGTCAGCAAGGTCAGTGTGTGGTATGAGAAATAGTATCTTTATGCGTGGATGTGAGTGTGACTAACAAATTGTTCCCATCCTAAGTGTTACCAACTAGTCTGAGCCCCCCAAACCCCAACAAGTTAACAACAACAAGTTAACAACACGTTAACAACTAGTATTTGAATAAAGACCAAAGATATCACTATGTTCGAGATTCTGTTTGTGAAACATTTAGGGCTTTTATTATTGTTATATCATGTAATTGTGGTTTTCAGACTGCAGCCCCCTAGCAGGTTCTAAGGCTAAGCTTAGTTGTCAGAATAACACTCTGACGGTAGCCTGGTCTACTGATGTCACATATAACGGTACAGTTACTGAAATACCGCAAAACTTAAAACAGATATTGACAGACAGAATTGTGGAGAAGAGTAGATACCCCACCCTGAATCTGGTAGTCATTACTAAGAATCCCCCGTGAGTATCCTCAATCTGATAACACGTGAGTTAGGAGTAGGAGGTGGCTCAGTTGTGGGTTTGAATCCCACTGCAGGCCACTGACTACTGGGACTTGATGGACTCCCAGGTGTTCTGACCTGCCTAAGAAATGAGAACAAAATGGCACACACATTACGGCCTAGCCCCTAAGAAACCCACTACATTGCCACCCATTCTTCGGAATGTGGTGAGTTGCGATACCTTGCAATTTTTTTAACCGACGTGTATAGTTTTGTGTTGAATGCGGAGAAAGTTGTCCCCTCTTAACTACAGGTGTTGGCACCAATGATACTCAGACAACGCACTGCACTGCCCTCTTAAACTTTGGAAGAGGGGTAACCATGTACGGTGGATGTGCAAGCACACAGTAGACCTGCAGCATTTTAAGTTCCATCCTGCTAGGACCTGGAACGTCAGTACCATATCAGGAATGACTGCTTGTGTCAAGACATACTTATTTATGTGTGTCGTATATGCTTTCAATTTAAATATTTCATATGTTGACATCACAACCAGTTCTTATTGTTGTATCTGCCTGAATATAATTTCACATTTACAATCAGTGCAGAAGCACTGATTGTAAATGTGACCAATTATGATTGTGCAGAAGTTGATACTTTTTCTTCTATCCACCAGGTTAGTTTACCCGACTAAGACAAAGACAGGAGCGTATATCAGGCTGGTGCTGACCTCCTCCTGCCTTCAGAATAAAATATACGGCACAAACACAGATTCATGTCTATAATTATGATCTATTATCTGGTCTGTATCATTGGGCCGGCTTTCTGCACACAAAGTCGTCTTCAATTTCTTTGGGGAAGAATGGAGCAATCTTCGATTTTAAGACTGTCATCTTTAGAATAAATTCTTCAACCCTCATTAAGAACAAACAATACACCGTGATTATGAGTGGCTGAAGATTTTACCATAGGTCGGCTTGAAAAACTTATGTTTCTCTGGAAAGTGACTGGCAGGGAACAACTCCAAATTCAGGGACATTGTTACCAATGTGATCAGGCGGAAGGAGCTGGATATTTATATTTCTGTAGGTCTTATTGAGACACTTATCAAGGTATAAAAAAAGTTACTAGTGAACATTTTAAACATTATCTGTAACCTAGATTCGTTTACCACATGGACTAATTTCAGCCTTGGTGGTATTTAGTAAATCAGTGATTGATCAGAATATCACAAACCATATCAAATCATGAATCATGTTATCAGATATTTTGTGAGAACGAGTTCACAACCCAAGAAGACAACTTTAGTTTGACTTATTGCAAGATGTCATGATTTTTTATTCTACATCTTAAGTGGTTGTGTGTTAACTCTACAGAAAACCTCCTCATACCCTACATGCGGATTACATGCATATATTGGTTTTGATATCTTTGACGTTGATTTCATGCAATATATCGCAATAAATGTTGATGAAGATGACAAAACGAGCTTTTGTATTGACTTTGTCAGGCGTACCTGAGCTGCAAGCTTCAGTAACTGAGCAGTTTTATATTAATTTCTTAGAGAAATCAATTTTATTAAAATAAAACATGAGAATGAGTTATCTCCTCATGAATGATTACTAGCTCCTTTCTAAAATTTGAACAGGGTTGCTGGACCACATTTCTCATATTATTTGTTTGAATGACAAATTCAGAATCTATTATAGCTGACCCTTGTAAACTTTTGGCAAGCCTGAGTTTTTACTCTGCGCAGGCATGTATGATCATTTTTGCAGGATTTGGCTAGAATTAAATCACTTAAAATGAGTACCTAAATTGGCAAAACAATGATAACCCATAATTTGGTGATATTTCGGCCTGAATGGAACACTGGCCTTGCAATCTGTTGACCTTGAACTCTTGGAGTTGCCTTTCTAGATGGAAGCCAGAATTGATTATGAGAAACACTGCGTAAAATATCTGCTTTTTCCCACATGTTCCATATGGATATAACTGGGGAATAATTGGCAGGCATAATTATTCTCAGATTTAAACTTCTCTCTGTAGGCTAGTTATTCCTATGAGGAATCATTGTACTCAACCCCTTATTAATTTTGTCTAGAATCTAGATGACACAAAGCATATACTGATGTGCAACTGTCCCGGACAATGATGTGACATTTATTTCCGATATACAATGGTATGGAAAAAATTTCAGCCTGTTGCGAGCGATGCCATTAATTGCAGCACAGTGCAGGCAAAATGGTTGAAATCTGGCAATGGTGCACAGTACACAGTATCGAGGTGAAAAGCCTTAGACTCCCGAGGTTATCCCTGTTGAACCCACAAACGTCGCAAACGTCAAAACGTCACAATCTAGCGTTCCACCAACGTCGCAATCCCAAAAACGTCGCAACGAAGGGTTTATATAGCGTCGCAAACCCACAAACGTCGCAATTTTTTGAACGTTGCAATAGCTCGAACCCACTAACGTCGCAAATGTCGCAACTCAACAGAAATACCGAGTTGTCTTCTCATTTGATGCAAATTGGTGGTGATGATTTGTTGCGAGAAGTAGATATGAGCATAGGATTTTTGAAACACGGTGGGGAATTGAATATCACTGTTATTTATTGTGCTATGGATAATTGTTGAGGATTTTTCAGGGTATTTGAATCATCTTTCTCACTTTTTTTATTGTTACCTCAGAATCCATCAATGCTGTCATAAAAGGGATGCTAACCAACATCTAGCAGATAAAGTGACATACCAATTTGTAACGTACCTTAGTGTTTCATTTAGCCATTGGTTGAAGTCGTCAAGAGGTATTGACACAGGTGGATTGAGTGCTATATTTTTTCTTCTTGCTGACATAGCCCTAATCCATTGGTAAAAAAAATGTTACATCATTTCCCATGATGAAACGCTTTGGTTTTCCCAGATGAATCAAGTCAAACTTATTTTATATCACGTCCCATGTAAGTTTGAGCTGTTACACTGTAAGGAGCGATGCTCGGATAAAAGAAACAAATTTTTCAATTTTCATTTTAATGGGAGTCGTTCCCTCACAAATTAAAATAGGATAACTCATAACTAATTTTCTACATCCTACTTATGAGATAAAATGTTATGGTAGACAGTAAATCCATTCTCCCTGGTTGGACATTAATGAACCTTGGTTGCAATCAGATGCACATGAACTACCATATGAGAGCCCTGAACGTGTTCATTGTTCATTTGATCAATGGAAACAAAAACCTGTGTGCCTAAACGATATTGTGTGCCATGTGAATATTCTGTCTCATATATATATACACACATATATATATATTAATATATATATATATATATATGATTTAGGCGTTGGCTGACCATGTTTGATTTATTAAACACAATAGATAATCAGTAGAATATGGCTACAGCAGATCTACTTAGCTCTATATTTATTTTATTCATTGACCCCTCCTCAATACCATAGGTAGTAGGCAGCCCACTGTATGTATGGGTAGTAGGCAGCCCACTGTATGTATGGGTTGTAGGCAGCCCACTGTATGTATGGGTAGTAGGCAGCCCACTGTATGTATGGGTAGTAGGCAGCCCACTGTATGTATGGGTAGTAGGCAGCCCACTGTATGTATGGGTAGTAGGCAGCCCACTGTATGTATGGGTAGTAGGCAGCCCACTGTATGTATGGGTAGTAGGCAGCCCACTGTATGTATGGGTAGTAGGCAGCCCACTGTATGTATGGGTAGTAGGCAGCCCACTGTATGTATAGGTAGTAGGCAGCCCACTGTACGTAAAGGTAGAATAGATAGATAACAGGTTACATTTTTAGAGGTAGGATAATGGCTTTTGGGTACCCAGGAATAGTTGAACTGCAGATTTTATTAATTAATTTCATTACTACACAAGCAACTCACGATAGCTCAAAAAATTCATCTGCTGGCTCCTTACCCTGTCTTGACAAGCTTTGCCGGAGGGGTTCCTTCTCCTACTAGCATTGCTTGGGCTACTATTTGCCATGGTCTTCCAAGACGTAGCACTTTGAATACATCTATTTCAGAGAGTAAACAATAACAAATCAAACAAATTTTAGAGCATAACGGATCCCGTAATGCATATCTATGGAATTTCTAAACCAAACTATATTGAGAATTTAGAATTTGACTTGAATTTTATAGGGAAACTCATATATTATATAATCATGGCCATTAACAATGAGCCCCTTGGTCACAAAGCGATATTAAATTCTGTAAATTTGCAGTTGCACTATCATTGACCTGCAGTCCACAGTCAAGGTCCCTGCCAATAACCCAAATTTCTTTGAACAGGATTTAAGCTTACAAACTGCATTTCAGTCTACAACCTATCGTGGTACATTCAAATTTTTATATACTGAAAATTATTGAAAAACGACAAGCTCCCAATCTTGTTCGAAGGTGCTCGAGCACTCTAGATTACAGAGTGATGAAAACACATTTGCCATTATGCAATGCAATGTTCTAAAATCGCCATCTATTGTTTGCTAATGCTCCATATGGTATCCGGTTTAGGTTTTATTATCATCATATTTATATGAAAATCCACGAAATTTCATCTTGGGAAATGCTCCTTAGTCAGTAGATGACGGATAAGTCATAAAGAGAGGAAGCGGTTCATGCATAAATGATTTAATATTTTTTTCCCATTTCTGGTATTCCAAGTAGTGTAAAAGCATACTTCAAGCATAGCCTATATCAAACATGACAGTATATTTTAAGCTAGACATGTATGAAGATATTCGCTTTTCTTCTGCTTAACCCTGATAAGCATCCTGTATAAGACAGCAGTAATGAGTTCTAAGGAAACAAGTTTTGTCATGATCCTAGGAAGGTCAAAGTTTTTCTCTGATAGAAATTGGTACAATATCCTTAATATTTCAACTCACATAGTGTTTTGAAATCCGTATCCTCTACCAATTGGTATGTCACAATTTCTGCTAGATGTTGATTAGCGTCCCTTTTATGACAGCATTAATTGATTCTGAGGTAACAATAAAAAAGTAAAAAAAATGATTCAAATAACCTGAAAAATACTCAACAATTATCCATAGCAGAATATTATAACGTTGATATTCAACTCCCCACCGTGTTTTGACGTTCGTTGGCTCCTATCTACATCTCGCGACATTTATCATCATCACCAAATTGCATCAAATGAGAAGACAACTCAGCATTTTAGTTGAGTTGCGACATTTGCGGCGTTAGTGGGTTCGAGCTATTGCGACGTTTAAAAAATTGCGACGTTTGTGGGTTAGCGATGTATAAAAACCCTTCGTTGCGACGTTTTTTGGATTTCGACGTTAGTGGAACGCTAGATTGCGACGTTTTGACCTTTGCGACGTTTGTGGGTTCAACAATCCCCTCTACCAACCATACCTGACAAGTCTTCCTATTTTGTATGCTCCCAGGCCCCCAGTTTTTAGGGGTTTTTCCATCCCCTCCCTATCACCCTTTTTCCTCCTTTTTTTAGCTTCCTTCACCGAGAAAATGTCTTAGACTTCTTTTTGCAAGGGAAACTATGTTTTATTACCACCACAGTCCATATACCAATCATTCGCTTTAAAATTACAGCTTGAATGCAGCTATCAATATCTTCACCTGGCCTAACACTATTGTTGTGGCTGACTTTCCTGTAAAATCAGTTAAAATTATGCAATTCATAATGTGAACGCTCCAGTTTTAGAAAAATATTATGGCCAAAGAGGACCGAATGTCACCCACACTGCACGACGCAGAGTGGTATTCAGGGTCGGGAGTTCGTTCACGGAGACCTCCTGATTTCTGGGTCTGGCAACTCATCATGCATGATACCAACACTAGGGGAAGCCTCAGTGAGGTACCTCATAAACACATAATTTTCCTCAAAAAGTAGTCTCAAATACCTGATACCGGTGCTCAACGGATCAGTCTGCTTTATAAATGGACATTAAATTATATAAGTATTTACTTACAGAGTTGCCTGTGGCGTTAACAGACATACAGAGCGAGAGAAAAAATCTCAGTGAGACACAGTGACGTCTACTTACAATGGAGGGAAAAATCAGAGTAAGTCAAACACCGGAGGTATTTAAGGCTGTCTAGCCTTATACTGAGTGGAGGCAAGTCAATTACCTTGAATTTAATTCAAAGACAGAAAAATTGAGATGCCACTATCCTGTTTGCGGTTAGTAGATCTTTTTAAATTATATAAGTATTTACTTACAAAGTTGCCTTTGGCATTAACAGAGATACAGAGCAAGAGAACAAATCTCAGTGAGACACAGTGACGTCTACCTACGATTAGAGGGAAAAAATTAGAGTAAGTGAAACACCAAAGGTATTAAAGGTTGTCTAGCCTTATACTGAGTGGAGGCAAGTCCATTTCTTTGAATTTAATTCAAAGACAGAAAAATTAAGATACCACTACCCTGTTTTCGGTTAGTAGATGGATATTAAATCATATAAATATTTACTTACAGAGTTGACTTCGGCGTTAACAGAGAGATACAGAGCGAGAGAACAAATCTCAGTGAGACACAGTGACGTCTACTTACAATGGAGGGAAAAATCAGAGTAAGTCAAACACCAAAGGTATTTAAGGCTGTCTAGCCTTATACTGAGTGGAGGCAAGCCAATTACTTTGAATTTAATTCAAAGAAGGAAAAATTGAGATGCCACTACCCTGTTTGCGGTTAGTAGATCTTTATAAATTATATAAGTATTTACTTACAAAGTTGCCTTTGGCGTTAACAGAGATACAGAGCAAGAGAACAAATCTCAGTGAGACACAGTGACGTCTACTTACAATGAAGAGACAAATCAGAGTAAGTCAAACACCAAAGGTATTAAAGGTTGTCTAGCCTTATACTGAGTGGAGGCAAGCCAATTACTTCGTTTTTAATTCAAAGACAGAAAAATTGAGGTACCGCTACCCTGTTTGCGGTTAGTAAATGGATATTATTATGTTTTTTTGTACAATAAAAATGATAAAATGCATAAAACTTTCATTTTGTTGACATCTTGGATTTAAAAGGAAATAAATAACATAGAAAGTTCTCACTTATACATATTTCACAAATTCATTATTGACATAGGAATAAAAAAGTGCTCGCTCACTTAGTTTTGTGGCACTTAGTGTTGCGTCGATGGCAGTGTCACTCGGAATGTCTAGTGTTGCTATGTTTAAGAAACCAGGTCATTTAGGCAGTGAGCGGGGTTTGTGACTTTGGTGATATAATCACGACATAGCTGCTGTTGGTATTCCTCATCTATTGATATTCGAGATTCAAGAAAAAAGGTTTGTCGACGGGTATGCGGTTTTGCCTATAGTGATAGTCTGTAACAATACTGATAGCAATAATCTGACACCCCTTTCTCGATCCCTCTGCTTGCCTGTAAAAGTGTTGTGTCATTTCTGCACTTAGGATTTTATATTGCTAAAGTTAAAACCAAAGAGGAATAGGTGATCAGCTGTTATAATCCTTGTTAAACCTGACACCGTCTGTTGTCATTCATTGTCATTCACTAAAGTTATGGTTTATTATCTTGATACTTGTAAAAATATGATAATGTAATTCAAATGATACTCACAGTATATATTGGTCCTTAGACTCCACTTTAGTTTTGGCATTCTAACAAAGATCTCTGATTTAAAGCTAGCATTTATTAAATCAAAATATAATATCTTTTACTAGGTGACTGTGCTGCTCAAAGACTTAAACTGTACTGATTTACTGTTCAAAATTTCGGCCTTTGTATAGGTGCCGTATTTTGTGCTGACTTTGCTTGTTGTCGTCTGATTAGCTGTCAGCGGATTAGTGGATTAGTATTTCTTGTGGCTTTGTTACATGAATCTGTTCTGTGGTCACGTCACGGGGTATATTGCTGCTGTTCCTCAGACTACCCTCTGGAATTTATTGTTCTATTTTTGAGCTGACATTGTTGTTGTTATTCCATGATTGATTAATTCCATGTTGCCCTGTGATTTGTCAATACCCTGGAGGTTACTAGGTTCTATGACGTTGTGGAAAACCAAATTACTACGTCACTGGAAGTCCTATTTTCTGACCGGATTAGTATGCTCCTGTGTCTTTGTTACATCTTTGATGGATCACTTCTGTGTCTCTCTGCTCGTTGTTTATGCTTATGATTACTAAATACCATGGAGGTCACTGGGTGCATTTGCTTTCATATCTATCTGTACCCTCTGACTTCTACGGCTGGCTAAATATAACAACATATCTCGAGTGCCCATTTTTGGTACTGACAGCCCTCAGGCAATTGCGCAAAGTTACAAAAGTGATTTTAAGAGATGTTTTAAATACACATACATCCATATATATTCGATCTAAACCTGAAACAATGTAATTTTTTGGGTTGAGGACCAACTCAACTCCCTGATCTACAGAGAAGCAATACAATGGGATCAGGGAGGGTGATGGGATCAGGGAGAGAAGACGAAAAATCAAAAGCATTAGAGTTGTCTGCACTCTGGACTAAATGTTATTTTTGTAAGGATATTTTGGCCAATCAGATTGATCAGAAAATATCTGAACTGAACTTTAACCTCGCACATAAAGCGGTTACCATGTGCGTGTTCCAATGTCAAATATGACTAGTTGGTGCAGGTGACTGGTGACTGGAAGAAAGGACTTAGCATTGTATTCCCAACATGACAATGATGGATGCCTATTGCATGTGAGTATTAGTATAGCTATACTGATGTATAATATAATTTGATAATATTTTTGGTTGTTGTTTAGATGACATATTCTTGTGTGTTAGTCTATTTAAGTTTCTTCTTCTACAAGTAGGCCTACTACTAATAATGGATTAGCTCTTGGAATTAACTTGTTAATTGCTTTTTGTTAACAAAGTGGTTCTGGTGGTGTGGGTTCCAGGGTGGGCCTGGGAGCGGAGTGAAGAAGGAGTCGGGGGGGGGGGGGGGGGTGTAGCTGCGGTGTTTCCGAAGATAATTTTGGTGATGGCCATGATGGTTGTTTGTTCGCTCCTACTACTTAAAAACACATAATGAATCATATAATGAGGCAGAGTTTGAAGCCCAGCCAGTCGGCTATGCTGCCTGTGTATCATATAATATGGATGTCGATGCGTGACATGGCATCACATGCCGGATTATGCTGGTTTAATTTGGAGAAATTGAAAGAAGATACACAGACGAATAATATCTTACAAGTCTTATCCCCTGGATGTACGGTATAAAGAGTGTCTGAGCCGGCCTAAGGGGCATCGTTCTAGGTAATCCTGTATAAAATATTCACATTGGTAAATGGCAGGATAGAGGACTGGAAGACAGTACATTATGAATTACACGTTAAAATCTTAAAAGGCACGCATGCTAGTGTCTTAGAGTAAATTATTATTGAATATATATTGTTGGTTGTTTGTAATTACTGAGGAAGCTTATAATCCATTGTGAAATGTTTGAGTCAAGGTGTTGCAGTAATGGGATTACATATTCTACTCTTTATGTATTGAAGGCTGATGAGAAATCAAGGAAGAGGTAGTTTGTCTGGGCTTTATCAATGAAGTTGGTTATAGTTGTTGTGAGGCACATATCTGCATCTTGAGTTGAGCGGTTGTTTTATATGCAAGTTGGTATGGGTTCATTGGTGTATGTTGTGTTACTTAGTATTTGATGAGTCTCTCCAGCATCTAGCATAGGCAGCTTGTGCGAGCTATGGGACGGTTATCTTTAAGCTGAGCAGGTTTTTTTACTGTCCATTTAATTGTGAAGAAAAGGAGGCTGGGAACTCTGTACAGCGGTTTAGATATTTCTTTCCCCCATGTCCTCATGAAGACAAAGTATGTAGTGACCTGGATAGGGTATAATAGGCCTCAGACATAACTGAAGACTTCAACCATAGCCTACTGTTAGTAGATATATTGATGCCTGTACAGTGTGGATAAATACTAACTTAAACTATTACTTGTCAGTGGTGATGGGTAATAAGCTGTTAGATTTTCTATATTCAGTATACAATAGAATAATATAATAGCTTGTTTGCTTATTTCAATGAATGGGCTTTGTCAGTGTCAAATTGTTACATAACTAATTGTTAATAACTAAACTGTGAATGTCTATTTTCTTCTAGGCTCCCACAGCAGCCATGAAAACACACAGAGAAGAACATGACAGGAGAGCTAGGCACAGGGTGTGTGTTTAACAGTTGTATACAAAGGAACAGGTGACTGTAGGATAGAGGGTAGGAGACACTGTTGTTATTATTCTCCTACCAAAATATGGGAAACTAAACTGCTCAAAGCCCACATCTCACTTTTCTTGCAGCGAAAATTGCAAAATTAATTTCCTGCTTATCCACTACCTGTAATTATTTTAGGGATGTGATGACCCCCTATATTTGTTTTTTTATCAAACTGACTTGACCATAATCATAAGGCTGCTTGATGCTCACCATCAGACCACCCACTTAGATGAGGATAAAATCTAGCTGTCACCTGGTGATGACCACAGGTGGTCCACCTGTGATGACCTGTGATGACACCACAGGTGATGACCACCGGTGGTGTCTAACATCAGCAGCTAGGTAGAACTTTGGCTGATTGTGTACTAACTAAACTGTCATACTTGTTTGTTTGCTGTAGGTTTGCGTAGGTAAATAAAGGCCTAGTTTCACTTGGACCTTTGTATTTACAATGGATAATTTACTAGATATAATATCTGGTGCAGATGAATCTTGCTGATGTAGAAGTCTAGAATCCATATTCACAAGTTTTGAGAACTGTTTGACTAGTATTTTAACTAAGACAAACTATTTTGATATTTGTAGATTGCAATAGGCCTACTCAAAGGTACACCAAAGATTTAGGTCTGATATCCATAGTTGAGAAAATAGAGCATGTGACTGACTGCAGGCTATACAGATAATTCCGGAGGATCACTCAACTTCACTGAGCTGTGAGTTTGATTTCAGTTCACATATTGAGATTTTGGAGTATTTCCCTTACATTGTCACCATCAGTTTTAGGCCAGTGCTTGATTGTTAGCAGCGAGTTATTATTTAGGATGTAATATTTTGACCAACTAGAATGTTCCTCATGCTGCATATCCTCAAATTACCAGCTATATTTACCCTAGACTGTCTATGCTTATCGAACTAGATTTACAGCGCTTTATTCGGTGCTAGGCAGGTGCTATTGTACCATATTAGTCAAAGGTTAGTCGGGTTGCAACTTTTCACTGGTAGAATTTCTCAAGCTGATCAAAGTGGTGATCATTTACCTAAGGCCTTCATGATGTTGCACTATAAATGTCTTATTTCCAAAACCGCTGCCAGCAAAGGGGAAAGTGATGACATGGTTTCAAAGCTTGCATAGGCCTAATCTGAAAGAGCATGTCAGAATTAGTGGATTGTAGGTTGTTTTCGGTACGGTATCAATTTAAAGAGCATAGGGTTGTGTATGTGACGGGTTTGGTGTGTCTAATTAAATCAAATTTTGCAAGGTTTGAAACCATATCCTTTTTCTGATTACTTTCCCTTTATTGGCAGCATTCTTGTCGATTGCATTATCCCCATTGTGATCAGCTCGTAAAACTATACTAGAAACAACTAACAAACTCTATACGGCTGACATTAAAAATTTAGTTGCATTGCCAGCCACAATCTACATGGGTCACCACTGGACTATATGTAGGTCACTGAGAACTCTATCCTGCCATATTATCTCAGATCTTCATTTTTGTAATCCCAACAAAGGCAAACAAACTGATTAAACATGGTGATTCTAACAATTGCTTGTGTTGTGTTTTAGACAGGCAGATCGGGTGCAGCGGTTAAGTTAGAGATGTCGATACTCAGTATAATAAGACCAGTAGGAGATGATCTGAGGAATACTCTGATGTCTCTAGGTGAGTATATAATCTTATCACCAGTCTGCTGATCAGAAGACATAAGCAACTTGGACCTTTCAAAACCCAAACAAAGCCATCTTAGTCTGCCTGTTCCTTACTTGTAGAGTAGGTCTTGATATATTCTGCACTGTTACTGTAAATGCACATGTAGGGAGTGTCACGAGATGCCCAAACAGTATAAGCCCCCCCGGAACCTACAGCATCCAGCCAGATGCTTTGATTTTAGGCCTACAGCAGTTCCACCTGGTTCCACTCACATTACATGTGAAGTTATTCTCACATGAGAAGATAGAAGATAACTTCTAAAGATCAATTGTCACTTATTTTCACTACAGGAGTGTTGTCATAACTAGTGACCTCATACGGGCTTTGTATCATTATAATAATAGAATGCTTCAGCTTCATTTATGAATCCGGCTGTCTTTTGTAGGTGGTGGCACATGTAAGTGTTGCACAATCCCCCAGCTAGACGGGTATTCTCGCAGGTAAAAGAAACTCTACAATGTCCTGTCAAGACTGATTATGATATTCAGATATAACGGAAAGTAAACAGTAAGTAACTCTGAGGTGATAGGAATTTTGGCATGATGTTTGATGGAAAAGGCTACACCTGATTGAATATATGTGGTTGGTAGGCCAATGAGGATAGGCAATTAACATTCCAGTCATATACATACTTCATGTATCAACTAGAATTTACAATAATATTTGATCCCAGGCAGACGCAAAAATGAGTGTGTGTAACGTTGTGCAGTCATAGCGCAACGTTACACACACTATTTTTTGCTTCCGGCTGGGATCAAATATTGTAAATTCTAAATGATGTTTTTGGCTGTTAAAATGATATTAGATTTTGGATTTGCTTGCCTCATATTGCTCCCAGAGCAAATCTGAAAACATATTTGAAAAATTCACACCTAGGTGGTTCCAACCATGTACTTATTTACATGATTGGAACAGTTTGAAAAATCCTTTGTAGTGCCTATATTGTGGAAATAACTAAGAGGGTGCCTATATTGAAATCTGCTTCGTGGATCTTAACCTGGCACACTGTAAACTTACTGGTTTAGGATCAAATGTCGGGATTTCGGGTGTCTTCAAATCTTAAGCCATATCGCGGATATTTTCCACAGTAACATTGTGATAATCTATTTATGTTTACTAGTTGGTGATGTTTATTTTACATTTTACAGCAAGTAATCCAGGAACTGTATCATTATTGTGTGATGAATATGAGACGCCCGTAACGGCCGTGCTGACTTGTTTTTGTACAGAGTGACCCGTCACAGCTCAGTATTGCGGAGTCGTGGTGAGTTTATAAGCTAGAGGTCATAGATAATCTATGTTCTCTGGTTCGACTGGGAAGGCTTTGACTAAGTTTGATCCAGTCTTCCTGCATTCTGAGTTGCTCCCCCCTCACACTGATGAGCTGCAGTCTTAGCCACAGTAGCTTATCAGTGGAGGGAGAGGAACTGGAATGCAGACAAACTGGATGGGTATTTTTGGACCTGGGCGTAAGTCTTTTCATCCCTGATGTCATCTTATCATCAATCTTAAAGCTTTTAATACGACAATTCTGCACCTAAGAAAAGTGTACATAACACAGCCTTAGACTACTGCTTCCACTTGGGAAATGTGTGCTCTCTGATGACAAATGAGGCTTCAATCTCAGTCCTGTCACCTAATAGACAAATAATTTTGCACAGACTAGTAACAAAATAGTAGTATCAGGTTCTGATAAAAATAGTGACA
The DNA here is from genome assembly GCA_914767715.1 of Membranipora membranacea. Lineage (NCBI taxonomy): Eukaryota > Metazoa > Bryozoa > Gymnolaemata > Cheilostomatida > Membraniporidae > Membranipora > Membranipora membranacea. Next base: position 20,281,352 of record OU612071.1, read on the forward strand.
TCATAATTCAGCCATTTATTTCACTCACAGATTTGTCCACTCAGTTTTGCCAAAACTCCCCTCTCCTATTATGTTACCATGCTAAGATTAAAGCCTCAATTTTTTATTTTTGAGAATTCGATGGGCACACGTTTCCCTGAGTGGCAGCAGTAGTCAGTGTCAGAATGTTACATAACCTTGTCTTTTCATCCAAAGTATATATAATAGGCAAAGATTATAAATAGTAAATAGTCATTATAAATAGTCATTGGTATAGGCAACGATTATAAACACTTGTTATATAGGAGTTAATAGCATCGTTCAAACAGCATAATAATTAAACTGTGAACGTCTACTTTTCTTCTACTTCATAGGTTATGAAAGCACAGAGAAGAACACGACTAGAGAGCCAGACACAGGTGGTCGACTTGCTTATTCAGCAGTTAAAAGTGCTCCTTTGTTAACAGAGCTGCATGTATAACTAATGTATGCACAGAGATATGTCACTGTAGGATAGCAGGTAGGCTAAGCAATTGCGATTATACTGTAACTTAAAATTTTTCAATTATCAGGAGATGAAACTCTTAACGGCGTTGTCTCAATCTTGATGTCGAAAAATGTTATATACATGTTTCGTATGATAACTCCCCCCATTCCTTGAAGTGTTTTGTCTGCATTGTCAGAATGTCTTTTTTCCGTGCAATTATTAGATGAGTAAAAGCCTCAATGACTGCTGCTAATGGTTCATTGCAATAATTGCTAATGTTCTGCTTAGACCACCAAGTATTTGTTGATATAGCTGAGGCCGGCTAAGGCTGGCTGAGGCTGGCTGAGGCTGGCTGAGGCTGGCTGAGGCTGGCTGAGGCTGGCTGAGGCTGGCTGAGGCTGGCTCAGTATGATCGTTTCCATGGCACGGTTGTAGCTGAGTCCGGCTGAGTCCGGCTGAGGCTCAGTATGATCGTTTCCATGGCACGGTTGTAATTATCCTACTGACCTTATGTTTTCAAGTGGTTTAAAACTAGCTAAATACAGACCGAATATAACAATAGGTTGAATAGCTCAGCTTGCCTACACTTGTAATACAAATAAGTACGATCATGTTTCGTCATCGGGCTCATAAATACTGTTCTATTTTGTAGAGAATTAGGCACAAGGATAATGATGGGACTCTCAGCAGACTGTTGAAACAGGACAGTAAACAGAAAGATAGTGGATCGCCAACAGCTTGTTCTCTAAGTCAGATGTTTAACCTAAGAAAATCCAACCATACCATCCTCTTCAAAAGCAGTAGCCTACACCAGCAGCCTGGTAGATGTAGGTACAGAAGGCATGTTGCCACTATTCTTTGTAGAGATGGATTCAGTAGAGCGCGCCTATAACCGAAGGCATCGCAGTGTCAGGTGAGCCCAAAAATGTCTGTTTTTTCTTTGCAGTAACTCTTTTGCAGGAGTTCGTCTCCTTGGGCATATTTTGAGATTACAAGAATAAATGTTCATTGATTATACAACTTCCCATAGTTTTCTCATAAGTGAGTGTCTCACCTTGTCACTCCATCACTATTTTAGTTTGGGGAGTAAACCAAACCAAAAAAGTAGCCCCTGTGCTAAGGCTAGAGTGTGTCAAATGTACAAAATATTAATATTTTAAATCAATCAATAATTATTTAAATTGTAGGTACTTAGCTGTAAACACCTCACACAGACTCTAATTCCAGCGTTTGCCTCACCCTCGATCTGTGGTCTAATAGGCACACCAGATGATACCTTGGGGGTCACTGCTCATTTTATAGATGATTGGAAGCCTGTCAGTGCTACACTTACTTGTCCTCGCTTCTGTTGAAGACACACTGGTGAGTGTAATTTATTTAAAAGTTTTCGGTAATCACAAGCTACTCCTTGTGTCATGAAATGAAGGGAGTTAAGTATGCCGTAAATGGGCATCTTGCTACTCATGCCAGGTAAGACCAGTGCCTCTTGATCAGCTAATCTGGATACTTGTGGCATTGATAAATAAAAAAGTACCACTACTATACCACCTCACTGCCAACAAAACTCTCTGGTGATGGGAATTGTGTTCATCATAGAAATGTGTTCCGTCTATTGGTGTTCATCAACAAAGGCTTTTTTCTGCATGAATACAGATTCACAGTTGTCCCTTTTGTTCCATTGAAAAAATCTTGGCCAAATACAATTATACAATTATATGGATAAATGTAAAATATCTTGATTAGTTTTTGGTCAGCCAGCTGCACCAGTTAATTTACATCAGCTCCTGATAAAGTTACGGATTCTCAATGTGCTGCCTGCTCTGGTGAGCTCTGGATTTTAACACTTCTAGTCCCTAGTTACTATTAACGTGGTTAGGCCAGAGACTGTAGATAACTCAAACGTATAGGATCTTAGTCTGTCAGCACATTTTAAGCATATTCCAATACTTAGGTAATTTGGGTTGTGACATGAGAAAGCTCTTGTTGTTTTGTATCGGTTCTGATTAGTGCCTTTCTCATGATGGCTACTCTACGTCATAACCTCATTCATGTCTTGCACAGTGATACCAATCATCTGAATATGTGCATCGTACACACACATACACACTTGTCCCTAGCCTTGCACCTGTTCCCTTGCTGCTACCATGCTACATAACATGCTGTATAAATAAAGTGTTCAACGGGTTTCTAACAATATTACGCGTTTTGATATGCATATTATCTATCCTGATTGGTGTAATATTTGCTCCATTCTCCTTGCCAATGTTGGTACTTGCAGGCATTTACAAAAAATCTATTATGATGTTTATTTGTGACAGAAAATACTGGAACCTGAATCTCAAAACCAATGAAAGCCATCTTAGTAAGACTCATCCTTATGTGGAGTGTTGGTGTTCAGTTAGAGGGTATACGTCAGTCCTTCCTCTGTCCTATACTGTGACTGTTAGTGAATGATTAGGCAGTGCCAGGAGGTGTGCAAACAGGTAAAGCTATTCACCTGACTTCATGCTATGGTAAAAGCCTTCAGTAAGATGCTTTAACTACAGGCCTACAGCAGTAAGACCAAATTATGTCACAAGTAATTTGAGTGAGACCCGAACTCCCTGGTGAGACCTAGGACTTTTTAGTACCCTCACATTACTTGTGAAGTTATTCCCACATGGGAAAAAAGAAGACAACTTCCAAAGATCAGTTAGCCCTTTTCCACTTCAGTAATGTTGTTAAAAGTGGTCGCCTCAAACGGAATGTGAATTATTATAGCAATAGAATGCTTCAGCTCCATTCTTAACACCTGCTGTCTTTTTCAGGTGGAGGCACTTGTTAGTGTTGCACAGTACCCCAGCTACACTGGTATTCTGGTTGGAACAAAAAACTCTACATCGTCCTATGGAGACTGATAATGATGATCAGATATAAACTGTGCATTGCCTACGGTGAGTAGCTCTGAGGTGATAGGAATGTTACTTCGAACCTCAAACTCAAACGCTATTGTGTCTAATATTGCAGTTTTCCTGGGTGACCTAAGCACCTTATATGGAACAAGTATGTTGCCCACTCTATAATACTGTGTCAGGTCGATAAAAGCAAATCACTGTTGCTTCGTGACTATCGTGTTATTACATCTCGCTTAGACTGTTGAAAGAGGTGAGAATAATATAATGATCAACCTGGATGGTCAACTCATAGTTTGCAGTTTAACACATATCTATCATGTTGTGCAGTATATGTATATACCACTAAGAAGGTGATTATATTGGAGTCGACCATATATACATTTCTTATTTATTATCAGTGTCTACTATTTTAAATCCGATGGAGATTTTTTTGCCAGCCACCATATGATTATGGTTATTTTACAGCGAGGAAGCCAGTAACCTATCCTATCAATGTGTACTGTATGAGACGCCCACAGCGGCTGTGTAGACTTGTACGTGTTACCCGTCACAGCTCGGTGTCCTCCAGTCCAGGTGAGTTATGTCCAGTAAGACCAGAGAACGTAGATAATTTATGTTCTCTGGTTGGACTGGTAGGCCTATGGCTTATACTAAGTTTAATCCAGTTTGCCTGCATTCTCAGTTTCTCCCTCTTAACTGAACATCTGCCGTCGTTAGAGGTGGAGGCTGCGAAACTGAGAATGCAGAACTAGAAGGGGATTTTGTACTGTTGTCGTTAACATTTCTGCCCTTAAAAAGTGTGACATAGTGTTGCCTCAGACTTCTTCTGTCACTCGGGGAAAGTGTGCCAATTGAATTCTATTTAGCTCAGAGATGACAAGTTGAGCCTTCAATCTCAGTATTGTCACCTAATGGGCAAATTATTTGCACAAACTAGCAACAAAGTATTTATCTGCCATCTATTTCGGTCCCACTTGTTGACACTCAGTTTTTGCAGATACTCCACCCACTCCCAACTTAGGGGACAATGTTAAGACTGAGCCTTATTTTGTTATCTTTGAGAATTCAATTGGCACCTTCTTCCCTGGGTGGCAGCAGAAGTAGGTTTTCATCTTTACTGCAAAGTAAAAGTCAAGTTTAGTACGGGTTATCCCCTCATTTAATAGTGGAGGACGAGTCTATATTGTTGGTTTTCAATAGCAGTTCTTGGACAAATATACCAGGAGGGTGTGCTTCACGCTTAAACCTTTTGTGCATACCTCCTCACACCCTTGCTATAGTTTTTTTTATCTCCTCATCAAACTACTCCTGGTTTTTTACCGTTCAATCTTTTTTTGTACACCCGAATGTGTCTGCTGTGAAAGAGAAGCTATTCTGTCTGGCTGACATCTTGGCTCCTCCATCAGCTTCTTTATATTGAAGAAGCCTCTTTTTTTTCTCATATCAAGCTATGATGCCTTTTTTTTGTCAGGAAGCTCAGTCGGTCTCAGACATTAATGATTAATCCCCTCAGCCTTATATCGTCAATTTGTGCAATTAAAAAATCCTTATTGTGCCGAGATCCATCCTCAGCCTTACCCCGATAATCTCAGTCATCGTTTCTTAAGTTCCACACTTACATTGTTGCAGTTGCTTGTGTTGGTCTCGGTGATTGTGATCTTGATCACATCGCTTTTTTCTTTTTCCAAAGATTGATTTGATTAGACTTATTTTAGCTCATTGTCTGCATTTTTATTTTTTCTGAGCTGAGTATTAGTTACCAGGATGCTAACCTATTTTCGAGATTTTTGTTTCATCGATCTCGATGAAAAATGAGATCATAGCATATGAATGAAAGCAAAACAGCCAAATCTCACCACTTGTTAGTAATAAGACAACCATTATTTAGCTGTAATTTGAAATTTCAATGTCCAGAGTCCTTGTTTTTAAAACAGTCATCATCAAGTTGATCCGTTTGATTGTATTGTCAGAGCAACATTAGCTATCCAATTGTGAAGCGTCAAATATAGTAGGTAGTGAAAATTAATTCCAAAACATGGTATGTAATAATCCTGATACACTGATACTAAAAATAATCTTGAGGAAATGAAAGTCAATAAGAGAGTCATACTACTAAAGAACAGAACATAGAGAAGCTAATCTCTTCAAAGCCATAACAAGGTGAATAGAGAACGACCTTCAAGTTGGAGATAAAAATGTTTTACCTAAAGGAGAAATTATATCGCTCGAGTCATGTCGATAAAATGTAGTTTTATACCAGCACATAATAATAAAATGTTTTCTCATAAAATTCGAATTGAGACCAGATGCATTTAATATAGAAGTGAAATAGTTATCAAGTCAAAATTTCAGAGTTGTTTGGAGATCTGTCAGCAACTCATAAAGTCAAAATTTCAGAGTTGTTTGGAGATCTGTCAGCAACTCATAAAAACAATTATCAATTATAATTATCAAGTTGTAAAATTTCAGAAATAAAAATTACATAATCTATAAAATGGTCCCATGCACTATCTTTGCCCTCGTTCCTGAACCCAACAGCCATTGCAGTTTTGGCATTGTACGCTTATGCCCAAAACTGATCCTTTTGTCATGTACATGTACATGTGGGACTTTTCTAGAGTGCTGTCAGTAGTTGGGCAGACCTCTCACTTAATACCGGCTTCTTTGTGGGGTTATAAAACCGTCCTGCTGCTGTGTCAGTTTGGCAGCGAGCGATGCTGGGGCAGATGGTGTGATCACCCTGGTAGTGTTTGATACAGTTGACAAAAGCTCTACCGAAATTTTCTGCACTTCCATTAGAATTCTTCAGGCAGAATTCTGCATGTACTCTGATAGTATGGGGCTTGTCATCGAGCTCATTGTGCCATGTCCGTCCATGGCCTCGTTTTGGCCCCTTAGAGATGTTCTGTAAGGATTTTTCTAGCTGCTTTAATCCATGCCAGTAGACCAGCTGGTTTAAGGTCTCTGGGTGCTCCTCTCTTACATACTTGCTGATGATAACGTTATTGTCATGGCAGTGCTTGGCGATTGAGATATGTTGTGCCTTTAGCTAGTTATATATGCTAACTGTTCCTAGTTTTTCGTGTCTCTGTGCTACAGGGTCATCCTCAGATGTTACAGTCTTGAAAGCGACAACCTTTATAGCGTTATTTCCGATATATGAAATGTCAGTTTGTCTAGAGTTTTTACGTGTCCTGTGTCATGCATCAGTCGGAATATCTATTGCTTGTTTCCTGTCCCCGCTCTCTTTGGTAAGAGCACTGCTGACACATTTAGCAGTTGCATGAAGAATAAAATATTAAATATATTATCAATCTATCATTGTCTACTGGGTAAGATCAAAGATTAACATCATTATAATATATAATTTTGTATAACTGGACTTACTGTCTGAACATTAAGTTTAATCAACTTTGATAATACTCGAGTTACTGAGTGACACATTTTTAAAACCAGTATATACTTACCTCGCCAAATGACTGAATGTTGGCATGGAGCACAAAACCATTCTTTGTTGTAAATTCATCATAATGTATCTTCTTCAATTTCTGCTCCGTCTTGGAGTGTGAGGGTGAGAGGCTGATCAATGATTAGTTTCTCACCGGCTGTAAAAAGACGATAAAAAAAGGTTACAAGTGTAGCATTTATGAATTGCACGCACTGACACGTTATCACCACCTGGCTGGAAACGACTCTTACTCAACTGTCGATAATAGTTTCTGATCCGACAGAGTGCAATGCGCTCGGTGAGCCATTCGCGCATGCTCTTGCCATTAACGCCACCTGCCAGGTTCCTGGTGATATTAGTTAGTGCTGGTGAGTGAGCCCTGACCCCTTCTCTATTAAGCAGATTAGCTTGGGCATATAGCTCGGTGAGAGCCTTTACATCACCTTCTGTCAGTCCCGGTCTTTTTCCAGCTTGGGAGCCATGATATCCGAGCTCTTTGTCAAGTGACTGAATCATGGTGTCAATGCGGTGTCGACCCTTGCTAATTCTGTCAAGGTGTGCCTGAGTGAATTGTCCACGATATGTTTTGAGGAGTTCTTTAAACATCCTGTTCTCATGTTCAAGCTGTTAAAATACAAAAATAATGCATATAACATGAGATTAAGCAGATTGTGAGGTACGATCATCAAGGACAGCGAGTGGCCATTTAGTCGGCTCACTCTATTCTCACGTCTGGTAATGTAATGGTTTGATGTTTGCAAACAGGGAACTTGTTTTCCATTGGTTGCAGCTGACTGGAGCAAATAGCACCTTGGCGATTCAAAACTACTCACCTGGAGGTCTAGTGGGATGTTTGTATCTGGTTTGTGATAAGCGTTGAAGAATCGGTTCCAGATTAGCCGTGTGCTCAGGTCTGTGGGGAGGATATATGACTGTAATATCGTTTCCAGAATGCCACAGCCATATTTAAAACTGCCATTTGCCTTGAACAGTAGATACATAAACCTGCAGAAAGTAAATCACAAGTTGTGACGAGAACACCGGGCAAAGTTATCCTGGGTGTTCATTGTTGAAAGTTTCAAAATTATCAAAGGTTATTTTATCACAACGATCAATCCAATCGATAAACTTATAATAATCAATTTTTAACTCTACATTTTTGGATTAAAACTAATGGTGTGGTGTGGCTGACACTTTTGAGATGAGTCTATTTATGTAAATTCCTGACATACTTACTTATAGAGAAGAATGACAATGTTACCATTACCAAGTTGAATTGCTCTGTTGTGAATGCCACGGATAAGGCCGATGGTGATCACAGCACATGAATATGTGAATACTGAATCCTTTTCTTCTACCATCATCAGCTGGTCTGGATGTTCTTTTATGTGATGCTTTTGGAGGTTCTTGCGACTTGAGTGCTTCCGGGAGCAGTGAATGCATCTGTAAACAAGTCAAAGATAATGATGTTGATCTTCTATTGCCACAGGTCAAAATACGGTGCATGAACTGTTTTTTTGGAGTACTCCCCAATGATGGCACGATGACTCAATCATTAAGTGTCCGGCTATCAATCAGGAGTTCGAACCCCACCCCTGGACTAAGGGAGCTTTGCTGGCTTTTCCATTTCAAGATATATACATACACACATACACACATACACACATTTAGGCACATACAAATATACATCCATTCACACTATTATGCTTGAGAAGCGGTGTGGGCCAACGCCTCTCCTCAGATTGCACTCACTATTAGGATTGCAGGCCCTCAAAAAAGCCCCCTCTTTCCAACTCCTTCCACAACACACTCTTGCAAGGAAGCTCATCGTAAAACAAAATTCCCAGTTTTCCAATATTTAATATATTATGTATAATCACCTTATCTTGCCAGTGTCGTTTAGATCGGGGAATGTAATGTCAACAACTTTGTCACAGTCTGCTCTGCAGCTTCTCTCACAGATTCTGAATCAGTATCAGAGCAATCTGTTTCTAGCAAAGTCATGGACAGGCCCTGTAGCGCAGCTAAAGGTATTGGAAACAAATAAATATTATTCGGCGTCGACAATTGCACATTATTCGTAGAGAGGCCTTGAAGAAAAAATAAAGACGGTCTATACACCACATTACTTCTGCTGCAGGTTACACTTAAGGTAGCTGAAAAAAATTTAGGTACACATAGAAAAGCCCTGTTCTTTGGCATGGTCTCTTGGGTCTATTTTTTACTTACCATTATTGAGATAGGCCGTGTAAACATTGTCATATAGTGCCCCACAGCCATAATACTTCTTGCAAGGATCAGCTACCACATTCTTGGCGTTCAGATAGTCCTTGGCATGTGCCAATGAGCCAACAGACGGTTGGGATTCTCCCTGTCGACACAAATATGATACACATTAAACGCTATACCATCCATCACTTCCTTATTTCCTCTATAGGTTGTTCATTTCATAAAATCAGAGTGGGTAATATACCCATGGAAGTAATATAAAGTTTTATCAGGATTGTACTTTTACTTTGCTCCTCTTGTTCTGCATTTATAGACAGAACTTACGTTATGCATCTCTGATGGAGCGTGACACCTCACAAGCACATCACAGCTTTGTATTTTTTGCACAAATGTGCACCAAAACCTTTGCTCAACTTACACTAAACAAAACCTTGTAGCCCATTTTGAGAAAATTCATTTGGACATGGAAATCCGCTATCCCCATCACCAGACCTTCCAAACGATCAGTAGCTGTCTTGCCGCCACTTTGTGAGCTGATGACCATCTGCCCTCTCTCGAACGAGAGATAGTCTCCTGGTAAATAAATCAGAATGGAATTAATAATGTTTATTTAATTGGATCAAAGATTAACATCATTATAATATATAATTTTGTATAATTGGACTTACTGTCTGAACATTAAGTTTAATCAACTTGGATAATACTTGAGATACTGAGTAACACATTTTTAAAACCAGAATATACTTACCTCGCCAAATGACTGAATGTTGGCATGGAGCACAAAACCATTCTTTGTTGTAAATTCATCATAATGTATCTTCGTCAATTTCTGCTCCTTCTTGTGTGAGTGTGAGGGTGAGAGGCTGATCAATGATTAGTTTCTCACCAGCTGTAAAAAGACGATAAAAAAAGGTTACAAGTGTAGCATTTATGAATTGCACGTACTGTTAATGACAAAATACATATCTTCAACCCATCTTACCTAGTCTTTGGGGACAGCAAATCTATCAATTTGAAAATTTATGTAAGTGGAGATATAAAAAAGGTAGAACTTAATTTTTTTTCAATTTTAACACTGTGTCTAACCTTATAGTAATAAATGGTCAAAGGTTCGTGCCTTCACTGTCTTTTTTGTCCCTCCAAAGGTAACAGTAACTATAGCCATGGTAACAATCTGTGAAAAAGAAAAAACAATTTTATTGTACTTGACTGCTTACAGTTTAAAACGCATTGGAATCAACAGTCTCTCCCCGACAGGGTATATTGATAGAGAAGTACAGTCAGTTTCAGAGCCTGGTACTATCAGATTGTAGTGAGATTAAGGCTCGGTGACTTCAAAGGCGCGAAGGTAATCGAAGGATAAGATCTCTTACAGTTCCCCAAATGTAACCCACAGCGATCACATTTCTAATATCTTGCTGTTTTTTATAAACTCTAGTAATTCCAGGTACCCTCCAATCAGCTCCCATACAAGAACATGGTTTTTCTTGTACTTAGCACCTTCAATTTCCACATTTTCACTGCAGTAAATAATGTCATCATCATCAAGTACTGGGTACTGCTGCTTAACTAGCACCCTAAGTTGGCGTAATAAAAAAAGTCTTGAATTGCAATTAGATTTAATATAATACAAAAACACTTGTAAAAATACATGAGAAGATAGATTAAGAGTTTCATCGCTACTTCACTGTCACAGAAAGACCTCTGGTCATAAATTACTAGATTCTTTCTAAGAAAAAAAACACCAATATCAACATTATCCCATCAGGTAATGGTACCATGCACACCGAGAATTATTACAAAGGAAATTCTCTTACCCGAGCATAGCTTACCGGAATCGCGCTGTAGTCTGCTTCATAAAGCTTTTTCCTTGACTAGGATGGGTCCTGGCAATTCGGAGGAGCAAACTTTGTAAGCCTGTCTTCTGGCCACCAGACAGGGGCACTAGACATCATCGCCCACAATTGTCCAGAACCTTTGTCTGGACAAACCAAATGAGGAAAAATTGCTTGTCGCTGCCTCAGTTTCTTTTATTAGTCAAGAATAACTTGTCTTAGTTATACATATCTGAAGGCATTGAATAGCACACATATATGAAACAACGTAGATTTTTATTACAAGAGAAAGTGTCTAAAGATGAAGACATGAGGGATAAATAAAGATGTATACATTTTCCTGCTACTATAGTAGGGAGAGCCTCTTTTCCAGCTCTTTCCTAGTTTGACTACACAGGGAACCTATAGCATACGAAAAATCATCTTCATTCACTCCCTTCTATTCGTCTCGTCTACCTGTACCCGACTCTGTCAAAATCTTCTAGCTTTACATAGAGAATTTAAGTTACCTACTCCAACTAATGGCATTTATATTTGGAGTTTTGATGCCAGTGTGCACTTTGGGCAATTTCAAATAACATAATTATACTTGATAGGGGATAGAAATAAATAGCCTGAGATACAACATACAGTGGTGGTTGCAAGTATTTGATTTAATTTATACATTATGAACAAAACTGGTCGGAAGAGGACAGGACTATAAAAACATAAAAAATCTAAAAACACACTCACCTAACCCATCACTCAAACGCATACTTCTTTTGTTAAACTCTCTTCCATAGGTCTCTATCTTTCCTCTTGAGGTATGTGAGGTATGTTGTAGCCTTCACACCCAACTCTCGCTTCACCTAAAACAAGCCAATATTATTTTTACACATATTGCAATATATATTGTGGTGATAAATGAATGTAAGTGATATTGTATAAAAACACGTCAATCTACCGATATTCAAAGAAAGATAGGGTGGAAACACAAAATCATGATAAAAAACAACTAGCCTCCACCCGGATCTTTGATTTTTTTCTCTGTATTTTCAGGTTCAATGTTTTTTCCCACCTGAAATAGGTGAAGCTAATCGGTCTGGCTGATAACTTAGCTTCACCACCATCTGTTTTTATATTGATGGAGCCTCTTTTTTTTTCTCCTTTCGGTTCATGCTATTTTTCTGCCATTGTCTAGGAGGTTTAGCATAAATATCACGCATCAGTTTGATATTGTCCTTTTGAGCAACAATTCTTCTGGCAGGGGATTCATCCTCAGTGTTGCCCTGTTGATCATCTTGAGGACTCGTTCATCCTTGCACCAGTTCCACACTTAGATTGTTACAGTTGACCATGTTGTTGCCACTCATATCTGTGACATGGCCCGTCAAGTACCTATTCATTCTGGTGACGAGGAAGTCTAGTGAGTTTTTTTCCCCAGAATTGTTGGATAAATAAGGGATAGCTTTAAAAACACAAAATGAATAAACTGGGACAGGAAAGCGATTCGAAATTTAACACCTGTGCAATTATGAAAAGATTGTCATTCATCGAAGGATGCTATTGACAATACACCTGTTTATACACCTTATATGGTAAATCTGTATTGAAACCTCCGCTGCTATCTAACTAAATGATTTATCACCGCTATCATTCAATAATAAATGTTAACCAGGATTGTATTGCTGTATGTTTGCATGAAAATTAAGCTATGTCCTTGTGTGCATGGCAATACCTCATCATTTACTGCTTCTTGCGTGATGACTACTTTTCTGTGTCTTCAGATCTTTCTTCAGTTCCCTATTGCTCTCTATCTTAGCATCCATATGCCTCTGCAATAAACCGCACAATCATTGTAAGTTCCAAGTTATTCAGGAGATCAGATAATTTAACTGCAAAGCAAGGAGATAAAAAAGCCTTACTTCTTACTCCGACTTTTGAAAATGAAAATATCGAAATGCCATTGTTTCTTTCTCCGCTGTACCTCAAGATATACTTGTTTGAAGGCCAGTACAATATATCACATCATTTGACACTTAATGACTTCAGGCAGCCTCCCCCTATTGCAACAAGTTATAGGCTGGTGGAAGTTAGGTCCCCAAGTACAACCTTCATCAGATTTTTATTTCGATGTACTTACCTTCCTAGATTGCTCGTTGAGGGTATTAGTTCGTAACTGTAACTCCGTATGTGTCAACCTACTAGGTGGTTTAAATACTACGGAAGGACCACAGCAATAAATAGTCTGGAAGCTAGTTCTGCAGTAATTATGTAAAATTTTCACATTTAGAAAATCCAGAGCACTTGTGGGTAATAATTATGTGTAGTGTTAAGAATTGTCCTCCCTTCTCATCTAAGAGCTATGAGGCATTTATGCGCCCTAGTGCTGTGCCAACATAATAAGCTTACACTTCAAAATACATTTAATTGCCATTCTTTCCCACATAAGTTCAAAATAAATATAGTTCCATTGTCAGGAGACATTTTACAACAGTAGATAATTTCATTTGATAATTTTACAGTTGTCTCAAGTATATGGAAGTATTAGCTTATTAGGTTGGCACAGCACTAGGGCGCATAAATACCTCATAGCTCTTAGATGAGAAGGGAGGACAATTCCTGTCACAACACATAATTTTTACCCAGAAGTGCTCTGAATTTTCTAAATGATGAAATATTGCATAATTACTGCAAAACTATCTGCCAGACTACATATTGCTGTGGTCCTTTAGAAGTCTTTAAGATTCAGCATTGGCATGTGTTTTCCAGTCTTCGCTATCTTAGTCATGCACCTCTACAAATATAGGTCCGCATGATCATACCAATAGCTTAGAAGACTGCTGTTTTTTTCCATTCTAGACTTAGCACCTTTATACAATGGGGCACATCTAGTTTGTTTGAAGGCTAGGAATATGACCATCATTCTAGGCTGGTTTTCTACCAGGCACTCTCATTAATTATATATCCGCCGTAATTCATATGAGAAAGTGAATTAATTGAACATTGTTCTACGAAAATAATGGGGAAGGAAGAGAAAATTTAAATGGTTAATATTTTTATGCCTCACATCACATGACCTGTTTAACTTGGTCAGAAATGTAACAAACAGATTTGCTTGGCCGATGAAGACTCCAAAGAAAGTTAGCTAAAATTTCTACACAATGCAATTTTACCTCTGTAGAAGAGTTTGGTTTCTTGACTGTCATACAGATGACTCCGCATCTCTGTCTGTATGAATGAAGATGTCAGGTCGCCTCCAACAAGAAGCTCTATGCAGTATTCCACTGCAAACTATCCACAGTCATCACGGCCCATCTGCTGCTGCACAGGGACGTGGCTTACTGTCAATGACTTGGGATTGACACCTTGAAGACCTTAAATGTAGTCAGACTGAGAAATAAACTCAATGACAATTCACATTAAATTGGATAAATTTATACTTGTAGCCTTCTTTTTATAAACCCTTGACAAAGCTCACACTTTGGTTATTTCTTTTCATGAGAAATTATGGTGGCCCTATACATAAGGTCACCCTAGGTATAGGCTCTGGTATGATCTTTGGCTTGTGTAAGCATTCAAGTAGCTTACTATCCTATATTTGTTAAAAAAGGTTAAAACTCGACCGCCACCTTCAGCATAAATACCCAAGGAATGTATAATTGGTTTGTCTGCCACTATTTTGTTTACTTATCTTACTTACTAGCAAGAGCTTTGTAAATCTTTTGGCTTAAGGTTATGGTGAGGTTGTCCATAATGCGTATCTCCTGTTTTGAGGAGCAGCCAATGTTTGTCGCAGATAGCCAGTGCTGAGAAACATCGTCATGGATGATCTGGATGAATTTGCTGTAATTTGCCTGAAAGGCAGCAGGTCTTTGAACAAGTAGCACATCTTTGACTTGAACGTCGGGCCACTGAGAATGAAGGATATATAGGCATGCATTGATATACCTGTCATCTAGCTATATCATACGAAAAATCATCCTCTTCCTCTGCTCCCTTATACCCTTGTACTTAACTCTGTCAAAATTTTCTAGCTTTGCATAAGGGAATTTAAGTTACCTACTCATAATGGCATTTATTTTGGGAGTTTGGATGCCAGTGTGCTCTTTGTGCAATTACAAAATATCATAATTTCACTCCATAGTAGATAATAGAGAAATAAATAGCCTGATATCAATGTGGTTGCAAGTATTGGATTTAGTTAACACAATATAAACAATACTGGTCGGAAGAGGACAGGACTAATAAAACATGAAAAATTCTAAAACCACACTCACTTAACCCACCACTCAGGCGCATATTTATTTCGTCAAACCCTCTTCAATAAGTCTCTATCATTCCTCCTCAAATAAGTGAGGTATGTCGTAGCCATCATAACCAAACACTCACCTAAAACAAGCCAATATTATTCTTACAATCTATTGTCATTCAAAGACGGAGAGGGGGACACACAAAATAATGATTTCAAGCAACCAGGACAAACACTTGCAGGAGCTCCAGCCTTCTCCGAGTTCCTTGGTTTTTTTTCTATATGAAATGAATCCTGGTTTTTTTCAGGTTCAATGTTTTTCCACACCTGAAGTATCTCTGCTGTGAGAATGAAGCTCTTCTGTCTGGCTGATAACAAGCCTCCACTACAGTTGTTTTTATATTGATGGAGCCTGCTTTTTGTCTCATCTCAGTTCATGGTGATGATCAATAACTCCTAATATGTAGTACTAAGTTACCAGGGAGGTGACACTACATCAATTGGTAACATAACTCTGACCAGTCAAGTCATGTCAGAACCAACATATTATACATTGGAATACCTTGGTTATATTGGTGTTGAATCGCCCTTGATTGAATGATCATCAATGAACCAGTTCATTATCATCATAATGATGAATTGAATGTATTCAACCTGAAAGTGAAAGTTTTTCTAGACACAGTCTTCTCTATCAAATCAATGACAATACTTTCTTTCAGTTCCAGTATGTGTTCTCAATATGCATAAAATACCTGGTTAGTAGCTACTTTTGAGTGAGTAGCTGGCATAGTGAGTTTGGAAACTGAAGAAACTCAGAAATTGACAGACTTAATTTCTTTCAAGACCGGCGTGGTGACCGGATGTAGATTGAAAGAAAGAATATGTGAGTAGCTGTGAACAGTAGTTCTAAGAAAGCCTATCACTGGCTGAGAACAGTAATTCTAAGAAAGCCTATCATTGGCTGAGAACAGTAGTTCTAATTTTTCCTTACCAATATGTTGTCCTTAGTTGGTTGAGGGAGGGCAACTTTTTATTCAGTTGACCTGGATTATTTGTCATGTCTTGGGACTGATTGCCAAGACAAGGGAGGTGTTATAAGGGCAGAAAAAAATCTTTTTTTGTACCAAAAACTTTATTTTTCTAGCAACGATATTTCTGGCAAGAGATTCATCTTCAAACTTGCCCAGTTGATCATCTTGAGAACTTGTTGATCTTTTCACCAAGTCGACTGTTACATGTTCTATTCTTACAGTTGCCCTTGTTGCTGCCACTCATCTCTGTGGTTGCCCTGCCTGCTGTGTTCTGCATTCTGGATCGCAAGGCTCACATTGCTAGTTTTTTTCAAGATTGGCTTTCATTGATAAATGAGAACAATAGCATGAACATTCTGATCGATTGAGATTCATGTTTGCCAGTGGTTCTATTTTAACTTGAGATCTTTTGTCCCCAAAGAAAAGTGAGAGCAGAGGTCCTGTTCTTGGATTGTCTTTTATTTGCTTGTCAATTACTTGTGGCCGAGGAACAGGTCAGGGGATGGGTCGGTCGGTTTTCTTTTTCCAGCTAATTGACTAGTGGATTTCTTGAGGTTGGTCTGCTTTTGTCACCCACTACAAGTTCCTAATTTACCTGGGAAATAACGACGATAAGCTATAATTTTTCCTATGGAAACCTGTAACGGACAACATTCAGTATCACATAATACATCAGGGACCTGGCGAACCATGACGGCATCGGGGATAGCGTCAACACTTCATGCAGTTAAGCCCTGTTTGTTTGAAATAATTTATTATTATATGCACTTGAGATGTCCCAATTGAACCTGCCACATAATGTAATTGTAATGTAATGTTACAGTGAGAAAAATCAATGTTTATTTAGCCGACAGATATTTAGATTTAATCCTTTCGACTACATAGCTAGTTATATCTGTAGAAAAATTGTTACGGATAAAATGTTTAAAAAGTCGGGTTCGTTTTTGAACAATTGATGAAAAATACCACAACTCGATATTATAAGTAAGAATTGGTAAAATAAGCGTTTGATAAAATGATCTTTCTGAGAGACACTAGGCTTAAAATGTTTAAATTTGGAAAAAGCATAGAATCTTGAGCGTAACTTTCTATTAATACATAAAGAGTTCTCATGCCATTTAAGGCTATTACTAAAAGTAGTACCAAGGTATTTAAAAAGATTAACTTTATCAATTACACTACCATTAATGTATAAAATATCACAAACAGTAAAAGTTCTACTGAAACTCAGAACCATCTCTTTGGTCTTTTTGGCATAAATCAAAAGGTTAACCGATCGGCATTTGTCTAAAACTTCTTCTACAGCATCAAAATAAAATGAAGCATCGGCTTTAAAATCTAAAAGTCCTACTATTGCCATAAATCATCAGCATATTTAAAAATTCTGATGTCTTTGTGTTCTGATTGAATAAAATTGGTGTATATTGAAAATAAAAATATTGGCTTATGCCTGTCATTTTACATCCAAATTCTATTTGAGAATGTGTCCCGTTTGTATCTGACAAATAGAAGGCCTAAAAAAACTTGAATCTGCCTTTATCATAAACATGAACATAAAAAATAAAACAAAAAAACTGTCACTGTTGATTTTTTTTATCGTGTAAGAATACTCGACCTCAACACAGAAGTTCTTTCCTCGTTGTTATGCACCTTTAAGTATCTGGAATTTTGCGCCAGACTCCTGCTCCATGGTGGCTGCAGGGAACTCAATGTATTCATCTTTTCACCTGAAAGCAAGACATAATAATAATTATAATGTACTCAATGCGCCTGAGGAAGGAAAGAACTACGTATGTCCACAATTTTCTACTTGTTTATAGTTGTTCGATAGTAGTTTGAAATATGGCCATCATTGTGCGGACGTATGGTATATCGGCCGTTTCAAGTCTTGCAGAGTCTTGTGGAATATGCACGCAATAATTGCCTCCAGCCTGATTTTTTAAAGCTACTCAAGTGGGAAATTTCCCGGAGTTAGTACTTCGGTACTAGGATGCCCACCCCGTGATACCATGTGGTATGCCAGAACGAAAACAGTCCCTTTTTTCACGAGGTTTTGTAAACAGTTCTACATGTGGTAGATACAGGAAACGTCACCAGAGTAATCTTTTGTGACATGTGTATTCTAGGAGTGTACCACCTGTTGAATGGCGGTATTTCATTCACTCATGATGTTTATTCATTCCAATGACTGTTTATCAGTGCTGGTTTCATTTAGTGATCAACAAACTAACAATAACCCATCATGAATTTAGTTGGAAGTAATGGTTGCATACAGTGATGGGGCCAGTTAGCAATTTATTTGTCATAGAAATTTTAATGAATTTAAAGTAGAATGAATTAAAAAAAGTCGGCTCGACACCCCAAATACTGTACTGCCTGGGTAAATGACTGCTCTTTGAGACATATGTGCACCTATATTAATAACAACATTTTTCAGTTTATTACTTTTTTAGCAGAATAAGTGTACCAGCAAGCCTTTTGTCACAACTGTTACAAAAAGTGATAGAAATACAATCAATCAATTGGAAGTTACGTACAGTTAAGATTTTCCCCACAGCTGAATACTTTGTGTCGATGCGTTTACTTTCGAAAGCACTTGAAGTGATCATGGGAAATGAACCATAAGATGTCTCTGGTAGATCCTCGTCGGTATTATGGAATGATCTGGATAGGATCTAGAGATCACTGTTTTGTGCGGAGCCTCATGTGATGCCCTTCAGTGTTGTAGTTAGAAAATAAATAAATCTTAGAGGTGTCCAGTTGCTTATTTACGCTGTTTAACTCTATTTTGATATAGTTATTGGTGTGTACCACAACGCCTAATTGCCTCTTGCCTGTCCTCTTGGTGTGTCAATTTCTTTCTTTGTACCAAGAAAAATATGTTTAATTTTAGCGACTGTCCTACTAGCAGTATTCATGGTGGAATGTGTGGTAATTTGATCTGATCTGATTCAGAGCCCAATTTGGTAGCGCTATTTATATGGATTTTTGGGCAGCAATCAAGGCTTTTGATTGGTCAACACTGTTCGTTGTATTTTATGACTGCTTATTCACTATGGTTTAATATTATGTTGATTTTAGGGCTAATCAATACATGAGGAAAGCATTTGGGTTGACTTTCGCAATAATACCATTACTTTATTCAAAATTAGAAAGCCTTATGTTTCATAATGAGTATGGATAGTGGATAATGGATAGTGACAAAGATGTTTGAGCGGGGGGGGGGGGGCTGAGTTGAATTCTCAAATGTAACTTCTCTTTTTTTTGAAATTTCATCATCATTACTGTGAATTAAATGCGGTTTTCCCCCAGATTAGGGCTGACCATCGCAATAGATATGTTTTCCCTTTGGCATCACATTTTGAAATGTAATTGAAGTGAGACTTCTTCCCATTTTTCTTGGATATTGAACTTCCAATAGCAGCTATATAAATATTATTCAATGAATTTTAAGTGACTTGCTCAGTATCAGCAGAATAAGATTATTGTATTGGCGCAGCCCTAAAAACAGGTAAAATCAAAAATAAAGATGTTAACATTTTAAAACATGTTTTTTGAAAATTCAAGAAAGTCTCCTTCAAGACAAAGTAGCTGGGAAGATTTGGTTAAACGTTGGTGTGCCTAGCTGAAGCAGGACTCTAAATAATTGGAAGAAAAAATATATATTATGTAAATCATTGCAATGATAGCATATTTAATTCACTGTGCTTAAAATTGTAAGCATTCTTCATTCGACTCGGGAGCATACAACTCATTCAAAACATGATTCGTCTTCTGGTTTCCCGCCGATGGTTTTGATATTTCTTATCCAAAAACATACATACAAAAGACCTATTATATTTAACTAAGTGCCTGCTTGTTTACATATACTGTCCTTGACAAAATTAATAAAATAAATAAAAATATATAAATGAAATAAAATAAAATATCTATCTATTTGAATAGGAAAATGGCCGTTAACTTATTCTTAATAAAATTTGATATTAGTGTTTGTCCTTGCATCTATCATAGACCAAAATAGGCTAATTGAAACACACCTGTGAAGCAAGCATTCAGTGTTTTTCCGTCTTTCGCTTTCAACCCAGCATCTCTCGCTAACGTACTCCAGCTTCTATTCATTCTGTCACTCAAATCCTTATTTTCATCTGCCTGAAACTCTTTGGAGATAACAAGGAGTATCGATGTATTGCTGGACATCCCTCATTTTTTCACTTTTGTCTGTATCCAATGCACCTGGAGCATATTGCACACCTCTACAAGATGCATGATGTCGATATGAGAGTTCTGGCCAGGAATAGCAAATTGCGCTATGTGGCCTACAGATCCTACACAGGATGGCTGCAGGGATATCTTGGCAGAGGACATCGCAGAGTGATCCCTCAGTGTGTGTCCAAAGCAAGCAGGCAGGCATTTCCAAGTGCAGCTGGAGAGTACCGAGGCTTTCTACCTGAACGCCCCAGAGTTCAACAGGAGCCCCAGCAGTAAATCATCAACCCCAACAGCCCTTTTTAGGGCTACCAATTATCAATCAATGAGTTTGTTCATAAATTGTTTGCATAAGGTATATTTTCATGAGTGAAGAATAGGTTTCACTCATATTTATTTTGTTCCACAGAGATTCAGATTAGACAGATACAGATTTTGAAAACAAATATCAGAGCACATTCTCTGACAATAGTGTGTATTATACGAGATACAAAAGAGTTACGGATACAGACAATTTACAATTGACTTAGCTAGCATGATATACTATACAATATTACTCAATCCAGCTGGTATGAAAGGAAGAAACTAGTCATCATGGCAAAAAAATGGTCTAATAGCTGTTAGTAATATTGTAAGCACATGGATTCATTGAGCAGCTAGCAAGAACATGAGTATAACAACCACAACTGAAATGATGCAAGTTGTGACAAATAGAGGGCTGCTGTGAAAGCTCTCCTGTCTGTAATATCGTAAATTGACCTTGCAATATTTAGTAAGCAAGTTATCTGACATAAAGAAATATGAAAATAATAAAAATGTTGAGTGCTCTCACTTTGGTTTTTTACCTTCAGGGCCTTTCCCTCTCTGGCTCCTACGTTTAGGAACAGCGACAACTTTGCTGGTGGTAGGAGTTGACGCTGCTTTTGGCTTAGAAGCTTTTGAGGGTATACCCTGCAGGTCAGATGTGGATGGCTGTGGAGATGCAAGTGCACCAGCAAGAATAGACGTAGACTGTGTTTCAGCTGTTGGAGAGGCAAGTGGCTCTGGCACTGGGGTCGCAGCAGCCCAGTTGAATCTTGTCTTGTACCTCTCTCTCACCTCTGAATCAGGCTCCGTCTCCATCTTACTGGTCATTGTTGGGGGTGTACTTGGTAGGGTCGGCAGATTCACGGACTGATCCCCTTGGGCAACTCGCTTTGTGAGACCCATCAACTTTGCGAGATAATCTGCAACAATGAGCACATAGTGACATAGCCCTCACGGTGAACAAATAATTTATCAGCATAAATTACTTCTTTCATTACAGATCTTTCCAACATATATGTATACATAATATGCAAGTTATAGCTTCCTGCCCTGATATATCTGGTATATTTACGCGGCTGAACTTTTACACAAGTGGTGCCTTACTATAGAAAACAGTTCCAATATATTTTCCCCAAAACCAAAAAAGTGGCCACTAGCCTAGCATGGTCTGCGGTCTCGTTAGATATGAACTTGTGAGGCATTTTACAAACCTGTAGTTGGTCGACTGCGGACCTTGGAAGCTTCCCTTGCCGCCCTTGTACTTTAGATAAGACACCGTCAACTTGAGCTGGCCAGCTTCCTCCAGCAGCGCTGGCCGATTACAATTCTCATTGTAGCGGAGTGCTGCAAGCAGTAGTCTGTAAATAAAAATATATCTCTATTACCTATAGCTGCTCGTTAGCATTGTTCTATGTGGTATTTGCAAACAAGACCCAGTACCCTTAAATTGAGGCACAAGGTGGTAAAGAAAACAACCACACATACTGGATTTAATTTCATCTCATGAATTGCAAACTAGATTACAGTGCACTAAAAATCTACGTATATAGTATTGCATGAACATCTTGTCAACAAAACCTCAAACTGAAAATTGAGTGTTTCAATTAGTATAATACATATCTTACCTAGCATTCATTCCCTGGAACCCAAAAGAGAGATGTTTGGGAGCGAATGATAACACTATTCGGTGACAGGATTCCAGTCGACTTGTCTGGCCATGAGGTGAAAGCTTCATAATCGCTTTCACTCGCTCGGGGGTAGAAAGTACTGCACAGACCTTCTTGTAGACCTGACTACCTAAAACAGTATAATGTAGAAACATTCTACATCTATGTATTTTGGAGTTTTTAGTTATGCACTAAGGGTTTTAGTAAGTTTCCCAACACGCTATATACGTACAAGTACATTACTCCTTCCTCATCAACAGAAATAATGTGAGAACTGCTTGTCCTTTGATTTCAAGATCTAATTATATGAGAATAGAGAAGATATCTTACCTGAGTCTAGCCAGTCTGTTTCATTCCATGGCTGCACTTTTGGTAAACACATTAGCTGGAAATTCGTGTCAAGTGACCCAGCATGGCCCTCCGTTTCTCTTCCATCACTTGACCATAATTTTCATTCACTTCTGTGTGGCCTGCCATATAGTATAATCTATAAAGGAGAGGAATTTTTTGCATCATTGATGTAAACTTGTAAAAGATTTAAATTGTACAGCAGACATTATTCCGGATACCGACACGCTGCAGTTAGTAGTTATCAGCGAAGCAAGTGATCTCAAATTTCACACCGAATTCAAATGAATAGGGTTTATTCAACAAATTATATCACTACATCTGTTCAATGGTGCATCAATTCAATTCAATTCATGGATTTTTGAAGCTGATAAATAAATAGATTCAGTCGATTCCGGGTTTGAAGATCAGCTATGAATAGCACAGACCTTGATTTTAAACTTCATATAGGAAAACAGAAATTACATGAAACTTCTGGCCTCTGTGTAGGATACAGACCACCATCACATCAATAGTACAAATACATACCTGTTACAATTGCTGTCAACTGTCTCTGTTGTTAGCGGCACATACCTTCCCTCTTCACCTCTAGGCAGCTTGTCTTTTGTGATTGGCACAAGTTTCTTCCTGATTCCTAAATAAAACAGCAAAACTCATATTGATGAAAGTAACTTACACATTTATTCACAGGAGGGAAAATTTGCCACTTCCCATAAGCTTGAAATGGTCAAAGTTATGGCTAGCTAACATTTACTTACTCTCTTTACTTGATTGAGATTTAGTGCTAGCTTATATAGGTCACACCCCAACTAGCTAACTTACCTAACCTATTATTTATGAGATTCTTTTCTTGGCCACCACATAAAACTTATTTTTTGATAACAGCTTTGCTCCCATGGCTATGATAACATTGCTTGGAAAAGAGTTTCCAAACTTGTTGCCACAAACAAAGTTTGAAAATATGGAAGAAAAACAAAGTAATCACCTTTGACCACATGCCAGTCGTCATACCAATGACAGATTGTTGGAAACTTTTCTGGCATCATCTTAGTAATTGCTGGATGTTGATCAGTGACAAGGTCTGTTACTGTCAGTCCATAGCTGGCGAGGTTACTGAGACTCCTGAGCAGGCCCTCTTTTTCCATAGCTGCTGAGTTCATCTCTGTTTCTACTCTCTGTAAATATCAAGATGGAATAGTAAGGGCAAGCTACTTGACTATTGAGTTTTATAAAGATGTAGATATTATGGTAGTTGTTATCGTATTCTCTATTTCTGTAGTCCATGTCAACATCCAAATCACCACAAATAATCTGATTTTTCAGAGAATACAACAAATTCAATCCTTCAATTCTTACACGCTATCAGGGAGCAAGTTTCATTATAAAACAGAAAAAAAAACCCGAAGACCTGACCTACAATCAACTTACAGAGACTGCTTGGATATCCAGAATCTTTTTAATAAGCAATAATAAGGAATAATATAATTAAATATATAGTATACATATGGGACAGTTTGATGTAGCATCATATTCAGCATGTCCGAATAAGATGTTGATGGCAGAATGCTAATTTCTTCCTGGTACAAATAATTATTAGTAATGTTGTAAGGTGGGTAAGTGGGTGCTTTCTTGTTATAATGTTCCATAAATGGTGTGAGTATCTTGGACTGTAGGAATGTTCTCTCGGCAAACGGTAGCTCCCTAGTTTTTACCGAAGCATATCTGCGAAGCTTTGGGAGTCATCCTGAAACTACTAGAAAAGTAAAAAAATGTCAAATATAGACTTGTGAAATGTCAATATAGTCAGTGACATATATGGTTTAAATTGAGGAAAGAAATGAAAGAGTTCGATTTCGGCAAATGTGAATACAACTGCAGGCCACATTCCAATTAACCCATGGTAAGCAAGAGAAATACACAAGTTATATTCAAGCAGTCGGCATGATGAGCTATTTTCATTACATAATAAGTGTATTATTGTAAGTAAAGATCAAGTCTCAGTAATAATATTCTGACAAAATAAATGGTGACACAGCAGCACAAGTACAGCAGACTATGCATACTGTCATTTGTACTAATTTTATTTACTTACCCTCTGAGAACAGGAGCTGCTGCGTTCAACTCCCGACTCCATGAATCCCGGCTCACATGAATTTTTGTGAAAGTTCAGTATGAGTCATGTCACGTTCTCAAGCCTATATTGCTACCTTTGTCAACCTCTTAAGCTGCTTGAAAGTCCTATTCTATCTCTCCAGTGCATTATTAGTGTGTATATTTGACTTGAGTCTGTCTTTGCGATGATACTTACCCCACATCTACAACATCTCAGAATGTATGGAGAAGTGAAATCAGATTTACCTATGACTTCTTGTAACATAGCATACATAGGCAAAAATTAACATTTTGCAAAGATGGATATTTGATGTTAAAATAGTTGTATATTTTTTGAACATGCGTCGCTTCTGATCAGGTGACAGTGGAGCTCAAAATAAAGAAACACAAAGAGTATGGAAAGAACATCCCTATTCTATGTAGGTGACTGTACCATATCATTGACTAGTTGTAGTATGCCATTATTGTGCATGACTCGGGTGAGTATTTCGCATAGTTTAAAAGGTGCAGGTGCAATAAATATAATATGTTGTGGTGCGTTTGGTGCGGTGTGTTTCTAAAATATAATTCTGGAACTAATAACTTGTTGACATTTGAGACTTAAAAGAGTTGAGGGATTTGGCCTCGACAACACTCGGTGACAACGAATTCCAGAGGCGGATGGTATTTGGAAAAAAAGTTGTTTGAAAAAGCTGTGTCCTCGAGTGTGGAATTAAATAACTTTGACTATGCCCCCTATAAGTAAAGGATGGAACGAGCAGAGAGGAAGATATATCAATCAGATTATAGTGTGTTTTGTAAAATATTACTGAACAGATAACTGCTCTTCGCTTTTCTAGTTTTCTTGTTCTTAGTACTTCACATTTCTTAGGGTGGAATTCCATTGACCAATCTTGTTCCCAGTCAAGCAAGCTATTCAGGTCCTCCTGTAGAAGTTGACAATCAACCGGAGATTTAATTTCACGATATATTGTGCAATCATCAGCAAAGAGTCGTATTTGAGAACCATTTTTAACATAAGAAGGTAAATCGTTAATATACAACAAAAACAAGAGCGGACCAAGGACGCTTCTCTGGGGAACGCCAGATGTGACCTTGGATGGAGATGATGACTTGTTATCAACAACTACCTCTTGGGTTCTACCATTCAGAAATCCCTTAATCCAGCTCATTGAGAAGTTGTCAATGCCGTAAAAACCTAACTTATACAGAAGTTTCTTGTGGGACACCTTGTCAAAGGCCTTTGAAAAATCTAAAAGAATAAGATCTGTTTGGCCTTTATCCTCGATGTTTTGAGCAAGATCTTCTATTAACAGGTATAAAAAAAGCATTTGAATCAAAGATGTTATTTAAGATCTGTTGTGTAAGTAAGTAAACAAGGCCAAAAATTCCCAGTAAAAATAGTAGGAGGTATTCTAAATAAACAATTAGCTACCGGTATTTTGAGCCATTGTGCTGTTCTATTATCGGATTAATAAAATGAGTTGCTTCATGCACCCGAACCAAACTTCCGCCATTTATGGAACTGGAAATTTGCTAAGAGTGTAGACTGCTGATATGTTATTACCTCCTTGCGTTTCAACCATTTTTAAGTGTATTTTCTTAGCTCATCACATTCATTGCCAATGGGCTCTTTTTGTTGCTTTCTTTGTCATCTTCGTGTCCCAGGGACAAAACTAACTCCTCCAATACAGTATCATTGAGTTCTTTCTCTTCATTGGAGTTCTCTATCTTTTTCATCACAGCCGATCAGACCATATTTCTGCATGTCTGTATGTGTGAACTTATTAAAATTTGAACCCCAGTTTTGAGCGTTTTAAAAACTATAGAGCAGGATGTTGCAGGCTGCAAATACATCAATGACATTTGGTGAAACTATTCAATATTCAACATGCAATGAATGAGTGGTAATCGTTATCAATTTTAAGGCAAGCTCTCTTCAAAATCCGCTGACTATAAACAAGCATTTTGATTTTCAAATTTCATATATATATATATATATATATAGCATTATTAAATAAAAACAAAGCAGTCAAGTGTATTCATGGAATATATCATAATCATAAACTTAATCTATATCTATGTCTAAAATAATAGAGGTTAAAGCTGTGTTTAGATTGAAGCAACTTGCGACTTCTCACAAATCTGAGATGTGTCTGAGTCAAGTTGCTTGTTCATTCACATTATGCAACTCACCATTTGCAATTGAGAAAGTTCTGAAAGACAATTTTTTAAAAACCCAATCACAGCACCCAATCACAACGCCTCTCAATACTGCAACTTAAACAGAAACGCAACTCAGACAGTTGCTCCTTCTTGCAATGATGCATTTACACTGGTGCAACTGGGTCGCAACTATATCTCAAGTATGTTGCGACAACGAAATTGCAAGGCAAGAAAAATTGTTTAAATGTAAACACAGGCAAGTATTGTATGCAGCAGCATAATCAGTTACCTGGATAGCAGCCTGTTGTGCAGCAGCATCATCTGACATCCAGTATGGCGGCTGAAAACATCTAACATCCTTCAAATGCTCAAGGAAAGCTGTTATGGTAACTGTCTATTCCTTGCTAGTCAGAAACAAAGCATCAGGTTGATAACCTTCATTGTGAAGACAGCTACCATGTATAGTATATTTGTGAGAGTGTTTTTCACATTGTATGTGGCATCTATCAAGGCGGTCTCACCATACATCTCCGCTGGTTGTGCCATAAAACTGGTCATGATGGCAAACCCCTGAACAGGGTCAACAAAATCCTGATTGCTGTAATTCTTTCTGTTAATAGTACTGTTAGTTGTTAGGAGTTTAAGATTATCTCCCAAATTAAGGTTTGTCTTTACAGAAGCACAAAAAGAATCAGAAAATATATGGGACTGAGCCCATGTAAAATTCTATACCCACTCATCAAAGTGAACTGTTTAAACGAAATGGCATGAGCTAGCGTTCAAACTAACAGGGATGAATCAGCATTGGGTGGCTGCTGAAATAGAATTGAAAAATTAAAACTTGGAGCTGAATAAAATGGAAGGCAATACTGTTCACAAACACAGATAAATTATCAATGTTATGGTGCATAGTTAGGTTTGTTAGTGTTGTCATGTTTTCTCTTGCAATCATTGTCCGACTGAACTGACAAGAATTCACTGAAAACAAAAATTATGTATAATATACATAATTTTTGTTTGTATAAATAATGATGTCAGTCCTGTGCCAGTTACTATATTATAGTAACTGGCACAGGACTGACATCATTTTTAGTATTGGTTATTGATGGGTTTCCTTAGGTCTAGATCAATAAGTCTGCAGGATGTATGTTACACTCTCATAAGAAAACTTGTATGTATGGCCAACTCAAAATTCAGGACAACAAATTGTATCTCTGCAGATAATTGACGTCTTTTTGTCTCAATCTCGCTTTTGTACTTTTCGTTTGATTACACCGATGAAGATTGACCATGATTGAGGTTAAAATGTTGGAGGAGGGCAAACACTGATGGAGATTTGATTATACCATAGACTTAGACAGCTAATAGCTTTCAATACTGTCCAAATCAAATGCACGACATGACATACCAAACCTCCACTGGTCATACTACATGTCCTGTCATTAGTAGTAGTGGACTGTATGTAATAAAGGGCTCCTTTCAGAGATTTTAGTTTTTCTCGACCCAAATTTCTAACTCTACAGAAAACAGCGAGGTCATGATGGACCTGCGAGTCATTACTAGTTCATGTTTTGTTGGTGCCCATCCTGATCTCTAAACAGGTTCGATGTTTCAAAACACAATATCTTAGCCTCACAAAACCAATGTCAGGCAGTTGCTGCTATCAAGTTATAAAATATTTACCTCGGAAAGATTCTTTAGTGATTTTCATGTTGTTACGAGTTGTCACCACCGGAGAGGGCGATTCTGAAACACCATAAATTAGAGCAATAGAGTAATATCATTCTAGATCTTTCAGAGTAAATACCAGAGTCTCTTCTGCCTGCTGATCGTGTGACAGGCAGTATCTTATTGAGTGTTTCCTTCGCACATATTCAACCTTCAATTATATAAGTTACCGTCAAGATAAAATAAAACACTTAACATGTATCGGAAAGTCGTTATACAAAATATTGCAAACACCCGCCATACGCACATTGTCTATTACTGTTTTCCTATGCTGCATATAGAATATACTGATGTAAATGTAACATTGCATAGGCTTCTACTCCTTATAATCTAACGCGAGAGGTTTTTTAGTTTGAACTCTTGATGAAATACTAATTTCTGTGTTGCCTTAACACCATGGAATCCTGTCTGTATCTGTTTGTGATTTTGTCCTTTTTGTCATCTGCCTCATCCATGTAAACTTCATTCTGCAGTTTGTTCGCTTATACTGTTATACTTATATGGACCATAGGCAATAATAATCATTTGACAATTCTTATTCATAATCTCCTCTTCATTGTTTTTTTTTTGATTGAAGAAAGATATGATCTTAGGATATGGATGCCATGTGTTTACTTTACTTTACTACTTAATGTCTCCAGAAGGACCACAGCAATATATAGTCTGGCAGCTAGTTCAGCAGTTATCATGCAATATCTTCACAGTTGGGTAAAAGTTGTGTATAGTGTTAGAAATCGTCCTCCCATCTCATCTATGAGCTATGGGGTATCCATGGGGCCTAATGCTGTGTCAACCTAATAAGCTACATCCTCAAAAGAATTTAAATTTCCATACTTTTTAACATAAGTTCAAGATAAGTATAGTTCCATTGTCAGGAGACTTTTTACAATAGTAGATAACTTCATTTGTTAATTTTAAAGTTCTCTCAAGTAGATTGAAGTGAGAGTTTATTGGGCTGGTACAGCTCTAGGCCCAACGGATAGTGTTGGCTAGTTTGGCTGTTAGGCCATTTACATCAAGCGTGTTCCTCTTCGAAATTGAAACGAAGGCCTCAGCAACAACAAGCTGATGCTATGCTAGCCATCAGGAGTTAAGAGAGGAATGGAGTTGACAAAAGCTTATTAAAAATATGTGTGGTTGTGATCGGATATTTTAGATTGTTGTGCATGCCAGAATGAAGCATTGGAGTAGCTGTAGTGCATGGGTTGGCAACATTTATTTGAAAAGGGACACGTTTTTCACAGGCTGAACTCATAAGGCTGCGCCATATCTTTCCGGCATAAAATTCGAACATGAAAAACACTTTTGGGAGTTCTTTTTTTGGACAAACTAAAACAGATGTAAGCGTAAGAACTGCATTACATTGTAAGAAACATTAGCACAACTGAAATAATCATTTATCTAATCTTCTCAAGTTTTGTTAACTCATTTACAGGCTCAGAAGCATTGGTATAAGTTAGATTACCGTTAAAAAATCACTTCTTAATACTTGATTCTCTGTCTAACAGATACCTGACCAATTGCTCATTAGCCTCATTCTCCCCACATTCATCAACAAATACCTCAAAGTCAGGCGAAAATGATTTGTATCTATTCAAAAGCAGATTTGTAATCCCGTCTAATATTGTGGGTTTTAAAGTTTCAGCCCTGTTAACTTTTAGCTTTTCCTCAATGGCACTAGACATACCGGAAGCGTTGCAGGATAAGAGCTTATAATTCCTACATATATCCTTACGTTGTTGTGCCGGTTCCATGATAAAAGCAAAATTATGGATAGGAATAAGACCATCGCTGTTTCCTCTTGTTTTGGGGATCAACATAATTCTGGTGATATATCCGTTCTGCTACCGTTTTCGGATATGTGATGTTCTAGTAATGCTCCTTGACAAGAGGTTTTTTTCTACCTTCAGCCAGTGTCCTTTTAACTTAAGATTTAGGATAGGTGTATCCTTTAATTTTCTTTCTGCCTCCATGCTGCACAAGCTCAATTGAATGCTCCTCCGCCTGAAATATGTAACCGATCATAACTAGATTACGGAAGAGCATAGTTTTACATGATGAAACAAAAAAAAACCGTTTTAAGTCTCAAATTGTTGGTGAATAAAATTATTTTTTAGTGATCCTGAACATGTTCATACCAATCTTTGACGAATCCTCCTCTTTATTATCCTTATAATTTGTCCCCTACACATATGAAATGTTGATGCCCTGTCACTTTTATATTGTCTGCTGCCATCAGCCTCAATGTCCTGTAATATGGTGGCAATATTATGATCTTTTATGTCTAGCAAGATGACTCAGTTTTTACTGACTCTCAATGGCATCTGAGCTGTTATCTTCATCTCTTCATGAACTTGAACAATAATTTCAGCAATCTATATGGCGCCAAGCTGCCTTCTGATACTCCTAGCTGTCAACTTACACTCATCTGCTAAAGAAATACAAGAAAATGCTAAATTAACCTACTCAATGTCAGGTAGGCTTACCTAAATGATAATCAGTAAAGTGAACGATATTGAATTATAATCTCACATGAGCATCTCATCTTTTGTACAAAAATCTTTGGTTGGTGAAGAGTACAGCTTTAACTGGCCCAAACAACTAATAGTGAGAATAATTCATATGTGAGCCAATACGTTCAGTACCATAGGCATGCTGGTATTATATATTCAGTTTCTCTCAGATCATGTCAACATTAGTCTGTGGTATTGGGACAGAGCGGAGATAGGATACGAAACGAGGTGAGTGGCAATAGGACAACTTACTGCCAACAGCTGTCAGTGACATGCCAACTAAGTTTACTTTTATCTCATGGAACACTGATGCGCTGAGGAGTTCTTTTTGTCTTTCAGGGAGGGGAACCTGTAAGGACAGATTACACACATAGTCTGTCAATATCACATAACTCAATGCGTCTATAACGCTAGGCTTCACATTATGCTGACTATCACTAAATATTTCTGTCATCCAATAAAAACACAGGCACTGCGCTGTAATGCAGGGATATAAACAATAATGAACTATCCTATTTGGATGGTCAATCACACAAAATATGCCAGATATTATCAAAAAAGAACAGATTGTTCTTGCATCTATCAATATCAATCATATTCTTCCTCAACCATGGACAAATATAAATATATTATTGGGTAGTGTTTAAGACAACAGGGGAACTAAAACCCCAGGCCAATTGTTTATGTTGTGTTAGGGCGTTACTGCAAACCCCGTTGTCAGGGTTGTAAACATTGAGAAGTTGAAAATTCTGAGACGGGGGGGGGGGGGGGTGGTCGCCCATAAAACAGTTTTGCACTCTTTTTTCTACTCCACAGACAATAAAAGCAGACCCATAATGAATTTCTGAAATTCGTTTTGCACACAGTTTGACTACCTGTGGTCAGCTGGTGGTATGCCCACTCCTAATACAGACACTATTCAGCAATCATAACTACCAGCAGATCGCATACTCCATAGTTTATTTCAGACCAACCTGTGAACCTTGACTCGCAGTACACTGATGACCATAAATTGCCTAAACAACAACGGGCATTTGTCCTAGTTCCAATAGTCAATAAAGCACATGGGCTCACCACAGCGGGCGCACTGATAACATTTTAACAAAATAGATATCCCACAACCTAACCATTATTGATAATGTCGTGGAATGTTTGTGTTCACCAAAAAGTCTGTTTACCCCCCCCCCCCCCCAAAATCTTGTTCCAGGACTATGATTGTGCTGTTGGCAACCCTGCCGTAGTTTTTATTCATTACATTATTGTATTATCACATCAGTTACTAAACTGAGAGTGACAGGTTGGCACTATGATGATCCCCCTGTCAATAGTGGGATGACAGTGAGGTGCAGGCTGCTTAGCCCTGTCAAGACTGATCGTGAAAGGTAGGATTATTTTATTACATGCTATTACATTTTATCAGGCTATTGCTGCTGTAATTTGCTCTACATAAATTGTTGGCCCTTAATACATTTTACAAATAGAACTCATCGAATGATTGAGTTGACAGCCAAGGACCTGTCAGTGCCTGAAGTTTGATTTACTCTCTTTAGGTCAAACAGCATGAGCAAGAAAAATCAATGAAGGAGTTCATCGGAATGAGGTTGCTGGTTTTATCAAATAATTGTGGCATTGAAACAGTGATTTCTTGTTGGTGAGGCCTGGTAATTGTTCTCGGCAACGAAGGTGTTCCCGATTCACCCTTTGCCATTGCGACAACAGAAACCTCTATCGCTCTCCTCCTCCTTCTCCTCCATAGCCAGGTCAGAACTACCACCGGTAACATCAATCTCACTAGGGGACTGAACACTCCGTTCAGTCTGAGAGTCAATTGTCAGCTCATCCGCTTTCTGGAGGACACTTGAAATCCAGTGGGAGCAGTAGCAGCAGCAGCAGCCCTCATTGTCTTCATCATCCCAAAAGTTAACTATGACTGGGTCAATGTTAGCCGGGTGATTGTCTTTGATGATGCCATGTTCTCATAGAATAATTCTGTTTTCCCGACTCCTCCACCTCCCCTTCACACTGGAAAATACATTCGTTAATTTGATCGAATTCTAACTATAGGCAGTCGTTAAATAGGGGAACTAAGAAGTCGTCATAATATGATCAATTCAGGGTCATAAACTGATCAAAAGGATCTAGTATTTGTATCAATGTAACGATAACAAATGGTTAGCAGGCCTCCCAGGCCTATTCATTCAAATAATGCTAATGCTATGATATCGTTAAATAGTTGTTACAGTAACGAGAGTGAGGCTTCAAAGATGATCATACTGATCTTGGTAGCGTTACTTTGCCAATTTATGATGATTCAAATTGATTGTTTTCAAAATATCAGTCTCACTTATAACACCGAAACTTCCATGATACTTCCAATCAAGAAATAGAGCCAAACATTTTCTAATACTTTTATTTCTATTCACAACTGAGTTGAAAAAGAGCTTAGGAGTGGTACATGCAGGTGATTTACGAGAAAAGTGAAATTGTAATAAGAGTAATATAAAAAATGAGAGTTAAAAGTAATGAAATATGACAGAACAAGATAAAAAAGTGCATATAAGTAAGAAAAATGATAATAAGATGAAGAAGATATCAGGTAAAACGAAAAAAACTTAGGCATAGGTCTATATGTAGGAAATATGAGAAAAGTGACGGAGTATTAAGAGTAATATAAACCGAGAGTTACGCGTTATAAAACAGGATAAGGAAGGGAATACAACACTTAAGTATGTAAAAGGGCAATAAGATGGGAAAAGAGATCAGGTAAAATGAATGTAATGTCAGACAATGTTAAGAGATGAGAAATAATCCACACAAAATTCAGCGTGTATATTTGCTAATCAGCTCGTGCTGAGTTTTACTGAGATTGTAGGACTTTCCGTCCTCGCCCTTAACACCCATAACCTGGGCGAGAAATTTCACGAAGGTTGAACATGGCATCTCTATGTGCAGAATATAATGCATGAGGGGGGAAGATACTAAGTACCTCACACAGACTACCTATTTCTAGAGAAAAACCACCATGCTCACAGATAAAAATCTTGCCCTCTTGGTGAGCTGCAATAACCCCTCCTGTGTTGTTGGCGGCGGTTAGAATGTCCTTCAAAACCATTATCTGCTTGAGGGCACCATCCACTTTGTTGACTCGCATTCTTTTCATCACTGCTCTAATGATGTCTGAAGGATCTACAACATAAGTAAAGCACTGTCAGAATCATGCTATCATGACATGGATATTAAGTTTAAGTCGTCATTGCGGAGAGGGTTACCCCTCTAGAGTACAGGTACAGGAACCTATGGTACACAAGCTGCACCCTATACCCTTACCCGCCGGAATACCGGCTACTCTTTTTATTGAAGGCAGAGGGGGATCTTTTTACTGCATGTGGGGAGTGCAACCACACAGTCGACCTCCGGTATTATTAGTCCTGGCCGGCAAAACAACACACTCATTATAATAAACCATTCTTGAGGGATGTACAATTCAAAACGACTGTGAGTATATCACAAACGATAGCTTAGCACAGAGCCTAAACCTGATGCACTCAATGAGCCAACTGACATCAACTACACTATTAACATGTGTATCTCTGATCGTCAGAGTCAATTTAGTAGCAGTACCTAACATGTAGCAGAACCTAGCATGTTAGGTACTGCTACATGTACCTAGCACTTATTAATAAAATTGAACACGGGGCGTCACACCAAATTCCTTGTGATAGTACTAATACTAAGTGAATTTGCCCTCTATCGATCCGAGATATACATGCAATAGTATATCACGTGATCAGTGTGCTCAATGACTCTAGCGCACCAAATGTAGTAGCCACGGTCATAACATACACTCATACATATTGATTACTTAAAACCAAACAGAAACTTGAAAATGGTTAGGTCCAGAGAAATTTAATAGACAAGCAAAGCACCCAATTATTTTAAGTTTTAATGTTTTTAGACGCACAATTATTAGGATTTGCCATGTATCATATTTTACTATAATGTACATAGTTAACATAGATGCTAACCTTTTCCTGTCATCTGATTCATCAGCTGAGTAATCTGATCTTGTCTCCCTCGGCAGTGTGCTTCCCTTCCAAGCGTTCCGATTCCAGCCAAAACTGCAAAAAAAGGGGGAACTCTAGTTTCACAATACATATTGTCTTATACGCATAAAACTGATTCGATAAAGACACATTTACATTACAAAAATTGCCACGCTAAGGAGATAACGCTAAAAGACAGTGTTTTGTAGTCAACGCTATGAAGGAAGCTGGTTTTTAAATTGAACTGAGAGTGAGATTTTTTTTACCCATGAAATGAATAATTTGCATATGAGACCAAATGCAAACGCTGATATGGGAACAATAAGACTGGATATAGATTGGCATCTATGCTAAAGATAAGCTGGTCTCATCAGTCAAACTGTAGTGACGATTGAAACACTTTTTTATCCGTGAAGTAACTTGCTCAAGGGACCAAACTCCAACACTGAGGTAGCATCACTAAGCCTCGACACGGAAAGACATCAATGCTTAGTAGACCATCGCTAGCTGGCTTCATTGGTCAAGCTACAGCAGTGATCAAGACGTTTTTATATTCATTAAGTAACTAACGCAAGGGACCAAACAGCAATACTGTGGTGTTGACACTAAGACTGGACATGGAAAGCCAAGGTCTTAGACCCATTTAGTTTGAAGATCACTATTAGGAGGTAAAGAGGGAAAAACAAATAGCTGATCAGGACCAATAATTCAAATGTATCCGATTGGCAAATAACAGTGAAGCTATGTTACTTTACAATGTGATAGAATGAATAGCAGGACCAAGTCCATAACAATAATAGTCACCTCCTTAGGGCTAGTGATAACGACTTTGAGGCCGTCAGTAATTCTCCATTCAAGGCCAGGGTTGTCAACAATCCACATCCTGCTCCAATCATAGGTGACCGCCATAACATGAGAGACATTATCAGGTTCCTTGCCAACTAAAAGCAGAAAAAAACTTATTAAGTTAGCCAAATTACCATAATGAATTCAAACATGAGAATGGTAATGAAGGTTGTTGAGAGGAAAGTATGTAGGCCTATATCTAGCTTATCATACTTTTCTCATTTCCCTCTAAGATCTGATCCAAGCTAGAAGACTCTGGAAGCAATTTTTTAATCTTGAGAAAACATATGTTTCACAATCAAACAACAACCAAAAAACCAATGGGATAATTAGCTTCCAGCTTTTCAAGAAGAAAGAGGTGAAGCAACTGCTTTTCACATATTGTGGTCTTACAGACAGTTGATTGCATATTAAAGCTAATCTAAAATAAAGATATTGGCTCTGATTTTACTTTCTCTGAGTAGGCTTGGGCCTCACACTGATAGTATAACAGCGCTTACTCACTGTCAACCATTGTCTATGAAAGGATGAAAGCAGTCTGGTAAAGCCTATATGCAGAGAGAGAGATCAAAGGTAGGTTCAAAAAGAAAGTTTAACCCTGACACAGCTCAATACATGATAAGTACTAGCTAGGCCTAATCAGTGCGTGGAGCACCTAGAAGTGACCTAGCTAGGCCTACTGTTTTAAATCAATTCTAACCATTTTATAACAGGACTTACCTTTGGAAGTGCTGGTCACATCAAGAAGTACTGCCAGTTCCAGTAACTCATTGGTTCTTCCCATCTTCAATCCATCCATGTTGTTGATAGTACTAGTAGACTAGTAGTCATCCTCTAGATGCATCTATCTTATCTATTTATAATATTCATCATTCTTATTGAAATGTTTTCTTCTTCTTGCATGTTAATCAGGATATATTCAGCAGTCCTTTGGTATTGCTACTTTGTAGATAATTATCTTTACTTCTTTTACTTGTGATGTGAATATCAGGCAGGCAATAACAGGGGAAAATTGCAGTAAGATGACTGTTTATCAATTTCAGACTTATTCAAAATTTTCCGCTCTGTTATAGCCCTAATTCCAAAATTAGTAGGGGGCTCTTTCATTTAATTCAAAAAGTTGAAGTGGAACCTTGGGAAGATTATAGCGAGTCCGTTTTTTTGCATTTATTTGTTGTGAAGAAGAATTTGGAAGTAAAATATTCTGAGAAAAGAAATTTATTCCAACTCATAAGCATCTGCAGACAGTTGAGTGTATAGGAAATGAGTTATTCCTAGTAGGTGAAAAGTGAGTGAAAAAATAACATCTTAACTAGCAACTGCACAAATCAATGGACCAACATAGCACTATTCCCTAGGCTTGGCTACTACTAACAAACTACTGGCCATTGGCATTAGTCTAAGATTAGTCTTAATAGTTACTCATTACTGGCCATTAGTTCTGGTGAGCAAAATTATTGGCACAATCATTCAACACTGTCACCTACCCTACTATTCTATTGCTAACCAGCTTGAAGACTTGCCAGACCAAGGAGTAATTTTTTCTCAGACCGTTCATGCCTCTTGATGGACTTTGAGTGAGTCTTGTTGTGATAGTAAGTAAAAACTAAAAAAGAGCTACACAATCACACTCACTGCTATCCAAAATAAAGCTCACCCACCAAGATAAAATACTGTCCTAGGGGAGTCAGTTTTAGGCCTACTGTCACTGGTAATCTCTTATCATTTTTATCAACCAAAGTGAAAAAGTCCATGCAGAGATGGTTATGTACAGTACATGACCATCTATGCATGGAATTTTTCACTTTGGTTGATATAAATGTACTGTCATGTACTGTCACTCAAGCTATTTATTTAACCCCTGTTGTACTACTGATAGCGTAATATACTAGATCAGATGCCAATTATTAATATCTGCTCTCAGATCCATATGCTGACCTGTTGAGCTTGCATGATTTGAGGGTGAGAGTTAAGGTGATCTTAAACCATAGCGCTTAGCTGGTAATCAAAGTGTCTCTCGTCGGCCGGGCTAAAACCTTTATATTATGTTTACTTTCGCTTCCTCTTACTAAACATCGTGGTGTTGATAACTCATCCATAAATACTGGACTGATTCTGAACCTCACATCTTTTCTATTTTAGATTTTGTAAGTCTGCCAACACTGTCGGCGCAAGCTTAACCCAGTGACTCATTATCAAATGATCCTGATTTTATGGCAATTGTTGAAGGTGTGAGGGGCCTAGTGTCAACATAGGATTTGAATTTATCTGGGACATGACGATCGTAACTGGTGACTGAAACAGCCTAGAAAACTGTGAGTAAAATATATTTCACCCCAAATAAAGGATGTGGGGTTTGGGTAGAACAGGTTTGATCTAATCTGCTCGCAGTCCGGTCTTTCCCAATATACTGGTGAGCCTCCGGCTCAAAACCTAAATGCAGGGAAATTGGATCAAGCTTGATCTAGGTTTTGGGAGATGGAGGGTTAGGAATTGCAGGGGCTGTGAGTGTAAGCATCCTAAGATGTGGATTCTTATGTATGATCACACCTTTAGGTCCAAGTTACAAACCTCTGTGACCATCCTGTGAGAAAGAGACATGAGTGCTGACTTTGTTGGTGGGAAAAAAGTTCACTTACTTACATTTTCTTAGCATAAAATGTGGTCGGAGTTTGTATTATTGGAAATACTAGGTCTATGCATGCCTGCTTGAAACATCAGATGCTGATTTCTTCTATGTAATAGTTTTAGTTGCAAAATTCTAAAAAGTATTTCATGGGGAAGAATCAGCAACAGATATTGCTGCAAAATATAGTAACTGGATAAATGTAGGATAAGCTTCGCCCCTACGTCATCCTGAAATAGAGATTCTGAATGCTTTTCTAACCAATAAAGTCACCACTTTCGTTTGATGTCAACTTATCCACACATGGTGACACCAGAGTCTCAGAATTGGACATGTAGAATATAACGTCAGGTAGCATCATACCTACCACCAAATGCTCATTTCATGACACATTACAGTGATCAAAAATACTAAAATAACCGTCAGTACATTTTTTATGCATACTCTTTGAGAGAATAGAACATGGACTATGCTGGCTAACAACATATGTGGGTTCTAAAATTAAGGTTTAATTAATAACAGCTATTAAAAATATTTATTATTTAATATTTTTCAGATGCCCCCATTCAGAGAAAGAAATAGAAAGTGGTGACGGAGAGTGATTCTTGATAGACACCTGGAAGATGCACCTGGAAAGGTAAGCTGACATAACAACACCAGTCATCCCCCATCTAATTTGTGAGGTTAAACTGCCTGATGATTTTGTACTCCGTTGACTCACTTTGAAAAGTCTCTCGTCTATGCCTCGCCATGGCCTGACGAGGATGAATTCGCAACAAAATTTTCCTCTGGCCCCTCCAATCCTCCCTGTAACTGATTTTCATTTGTGTCTAGAGTATATAATCCTGAGGGTGGTTTTGATTATAGACTCATTTGCCATTTTGTCTGGACTCCTGCGGATAAAGTGTGGATAAACCCTGGACAGCCACTTGCCATTGTTTCAATTCATCAACTGATAAACTTTGTAAGTCAGTCATCTCGATATGCATAATGCTACAGGGGATCTCACATCAAATTTAATCTTATTTATGCATATATGTTAGCCTGGGCAGGCTTTCGGGGTGTGTTGGTTGGGGAGCGGGGTTCCCCTTTCCCCACTACCCACCCCCGACAGCCTGCCAAGCTACATATATGTCCTGTTTTTAGTGTAGATGAATTATCATAGGCCTAAAAATTCTCTAATCTCAAAGTTGTCTTGTTTCAATTTAATTTTGTGTCTAGAGTATGTTATCCTGAGGGTGATCTCAATTAGAGACTCATCCGCTATTTTTCTGGAGTCCTGCAGATAAAGTGTGGATAAACCTTGGACAGCCACTTACCCTTGTCTCAATTTGGCAACTGATAAATTTTGAAAATATTTTATGCGATGTCTTGTCAGAGTATTTCTTTGACTGTTTTGAGTGTAGATCAATGATTATAGGCCTAAAAGTTTTCTAATCACAAAGTTTTCTTGTCTTAACTTTTTCACGGGAGGTAATTCCAACACAAATGTAGGCCCACACCTCATAAATGTTGAAATGAAGATGGTTTAAGATTGAATGCGACTTATTTAATTTTTTTATCAGACGCCCCTGTGCAGAGAAAGAAATAGAAATGGTTAGTGTAGTTATAGGGATGGACGTGTGACAGACACCTGGAAGATGCACCTGGAAAGGTAAGCTGACATCTAATTGATCATCTAATTGACCCTGCAACAGATTTAATTTTGTGCCGCTATTGCCTGCACTCCTGCAATTAAACTATTTAACTAAATTACTTTTTACCTTAAAGCCTTCCTGGCCCCTCTTCACTATGGTCCATACAAAAGCTAACTCTGTCATTGGTGTGATACATCGAGATTTTAGACTTCCCCCAAATGCATTGTGATATTAGTAGGATATGTATATATAGGCTTGTAATGTTCAAGAAGAAGAAAATCAGAGTTATTTGCTCTCTTTACAGGTAA
The DNA here is from genome assembly GCA_914767715.1 of Membranipora membranacea. Lineage (NCBI taxonomy): Eukaryota > Metazoa > Bryozoa > Gymnolaemata > Cheilostomatida > Membraniporidae > Membranipora > Membranipora membranacea. Next base: position 20,321,992 of record OU612071.1, read on the forward strand.
TTTTCGAACCTATCGTTGCCCACAGCCCGAAAATATTACAACAAAACAGTATGCTGGCATAACTGGATCTCGACCGGGGAGAAAAAAATGGTTATGTCGAGGATAAAGGAAAACAACTCATAGGACTAACTCTTTGATTGCAGATAATTTAGTCATATGTATCTGCCCAGACTATGCACAACACCATTTGGCAAACATTAACAGCGAGCTAGGCCAGGTTGAGTCCCGATGGCGCCTCTACAGCACAGACTCTAATAGCTACTACCACGCCTACGAAACCGAATATTTGATTATGAGCTGTATAAGCATTGCGTAAGCGAATTTGACCTACCCACTACCTGCATGTATGGTCAAAACAAGGAGTTAACTCCTTGGTCAAACTACAATTTTATGAAGACTTCAGCTGGATACGCAATGAAGTGACCAACTGAGACTTTCAGGATCTCTTGCTCTGAGGACCATTTCTATTCTATGAGACTATACATAAAACTTTCATTATCTAAACCAATGAACTCCCTCTTCCTTCATTGTCTAAACTGTTGCCTACAGTATAAAGAAGGTGAATATAGCTGTGAATGGAATAGCAATCTATGTACATGTTGCTAGTCTCACCAGTAGATTACTCAAAGTTCGAACAGCCATTTAATTGATTGAGTTTGGTATAATTAGATGGTCCCAGTTTCATTCATGAGTTTATAGCCATCTCAGCCTATACCCCTTCTACATTGTAAACATAATTCTATGAAAGGAACTTAATCAACGAATATTTAACGCTAAGAAAACAATAATCTTAACAAATCGTTAACATAACGATGTCTGACTTATGAAAGGCTGCATGGAAATCAAAATTCAATGATACATTCATATCGTTAGTTTGGCGTCATAATGAAATATGTTTGAACTATGTTTGAAGCCAAAATGACGATTATATTATGATGATACTTTCAGCTCGTCCAACTAACGCTATCATTTTTCTGTGTGTTGTACTTATCTCTAGCCTCCATGTGGAGAGCTTTAACCTTAACAAGCCTTTACGGTGTCGGTTTTTTCTGCAATGATTTTTTTATTGCCAATGTTGTTGCTTACCTTGGCATTCGATGATATTAGATCGATCAGAGTCTAAAGTTGCCGGGGTCCTGTAACAACTGCCGTGTTCTGCAGGAATTTAATAATGTCATCCGTCACCCAATAAGACTTTAGAATGCGATTTTCAATATTGCGATGGTAGGCAGAATTGTACGAGACTATGGGAGGTAACATCACCACTCCCTGAACCGGAAGTTAGACTAATTAGTGAGCCTTTGCTGTCCTTGAAATATTTCGATTCAATGTGTTCAACACTTCAACCAGGCCATTAATATCTATCATTAAACTCATACTCAAAATCCGCCCAGGTGGTCATGTGACCTCTATATTTTCCGTGTATCAAATTATGCATATTGAAATGCTTTTTAAATACCGTTATTTGTTACATTTTTTATAATACTTGATTTCTATCTTCATGGACATCAACGATGTTTTGTAATCCAAATGATTTGCCCTGGTATTTCCCATCCCTGGTCCAACAAAGGCCCGCCCCTCCCCCTCCAATTATCACCAAATTGATGAGATGGCAGATTGTATTTTGAAATTGTACATAATTTGCTTTGAGAAGTACGAGAAGAATACTTACAGGTCGTGTTATGCTGATCCCATATTGAAATCCCAATATGAATGAAACCATATGCAAGTACAGAATAAGCAATGATTATTTCGTGAACACATAAGTCAGATGTGTCAGAAAATGAAGTAACAAAATCAAATTGACACTACAAATGTACCAAGCTGACAACGAGTGATAACCAAAAACTAAAGTAAAACAGCAGCTCTGTACGGTATTGCAGCTTATGTGAGGATTGGTCGCAATGGCAGATTTGTAAGTATTGAGTTTCAGTACGGATGAATGTTTAATATTCGGTGCTCGCAAATATGCTCTGTCGATATTGGCATTTCGTGTTCTGGATAGTTGGAACTGTGTCAGAATTGCTGCATTAGTCATATTGATAAATTGAAAGTAGGTTGGGTGATTAGAGTCCTATTAAAAAGTCCGTTGATCATTGAGAAATAAATTTTCACAATGTCGCTGTTTACGTTGCCTGGTGATAATTTGTCAACCTCTACGATTCTGCTGAACAGCTCAATTAATTTGCTCATGGAACATAATACATCACAGGAGGTCTTGCATGTAAAGGAGAATTTAGGTGTGTTAATTATTTGTTTGAAATAGGAATGTGCTTGCTCTAGCTTCTTCATTCTCTCATCAGTTTCAGATTCCATAGACAGGTTGTCTAGAAATATAGATACTACTTTCACAGTGACTTCTAGCAGTGTAGCATCAAATTCCTTCCGTTCATTAAAAACCATGAATGTTTAGGATAACTTCTCGCCATATTTTGGAAATTTAACGTGCAGTAAGTTATGCATTATCTGACTAGAACTTGCTTGTTTTTGCGTTTGTGTTGATGCAAAGTGATACTATAGCCATTAACTCTCAACGACTTAATTTACTCAACTTACCCGCATTGCGGAAAAGAATTGCTTATCCAGCACCTGCTCTGCCACCTCATTGCTCGTCAATTCTTGATTCTGTGGGTATTGATGGCATCTTTGACGTTATGTAACCTCCCTGGAACCATCGATAAACTCTTCGCCAGAGATCCCATGGTATGATTCCTGCCATGACAATAATGGACCTTAGGGGATCTATTGTATTAAACGCAATGATTAAATCAATGAATACAACGCAAGAATGGTTTTTGGCGCGCTCATCAAGGTGATTGGTAAGGGTGTCAAGCAAGATAGTTAGTGCATCTTTTGTGCCTCTATTCTGTTTATAGGCGTACTGCTGTTTATTCTCAAAGCATGAGGTTATGTATGGTATCAGCAGCAGTCCTTAGCACTGGTCAATGATGGAGGTACGAGCAATAGGACGGAAGTCTTCATTCTCAGTTGCACACTTCTTCTTCGGCACAGGTTCGATTGTTGCCAACTTCCACGCGGTTGTTACTACTCCTGTATTAATTGAGTTGTTAAACATAGTCTGAATGGGTATGGTGAGTGAGTCAGCAGGAGTCTTTAGGAGCCTAGCAGGTAGCTTATCTGGCCCACAGCTCTTAGTCACATCAAGTGTTCTTAGGAAGTTATAAACTCGAGAACTAGTAAAAGGTTTGCAACTATAATCAGTGGGTGGTAAATTTGTATTAGTATTGCTCTGTCTTTCAAAACATAAGAACAACTGGTTTAAAGAATCAGGATCTACAGAGCATTCTTTATGTTCAGACTTCAATTAAATCAAAGAATGTAGGTTTGACCATGCAGATTTAGGATCAGACTGAAAATATTCATCTACATCACTATCTTGCTTAGTGTTGGCTTGCATGATAGCACACTGGACATCTGCTTGGCATCGTTTGATCACGTTCATGTCGTTAGTTCATCAGCTTTTTGATCCTTAGATTAAGGTTTAGATTAGGTTTGTTGTAATGCTCTTATAAAGTTATCTATGAACTTTAGCCGTTTGGGTTAGGTGTAGAACTCTTATAACTAGAATTATCTAGACAAAGTTCACTGAACTACGATTTCTTTATTTTGTCTGTTATCCATAATATTTGATATTCCATTTAAAGTCCGTGAAACCTGTAATTGTTTAAAAAACATGAGTAACACTAATCAAATTATGATCAAATTATCAAATACGAAATTAAAATGGTTTTTCCAAGAATATTCATTTACAATGTAGTTATAAAACAATAAGCTTCAAATTATGTATACCATTGAAAAATTACAGTTTAAATCAGAATTAAAAGTTAAAATTGACATACCTCTGGTGTATTCCTAGTTAATATTGGTTTTCACATCTTGACTCTATGGTTTTCTACACATAACTGAATCGATAGAGCCAGATGACGTTCACTTGATCTTTTATGTTTTGATGTTTTGAATACTAAGTGGTAAAAAAATGACCGTAATCCTGTTGTGTTAGGTGCAGGTTGACCTGTAAACCCCCTTAATTTTGGTCCATATTTAGAGGCAGAAGTTCAGCGAGAGTTCAGATTAGAAATTTGTGAGTGCTAAGTTGGGTTTTTAATTACTTTTGCAGCAGCATGATAGATTTTTTGGAAGCCATAAACGAGAATCGCAGTTTAGGTATTTTTTTTACATAATTGTCAAGCGTATAATTTGATAATAACATACTAGGTGCTACTTTGTTGTGGATTCTTACATTCTCCCACTTTAATTTTTTTCTTATAAAAAATTCAAACAAAGTTTATATAGATTATGACATGACATGATTAAAAAAGATGTCGATGATATCCGTTATACACGTAAATTCTAAATACTAAAGCTCTGAATAACTATGTAATTACAACCTTGTAATAATAGCTGATGTGGTGTAATTATTAATAAATGTAAGGTTCTTACTTTGTCAGGAGAAGTATCAGCTTCTGCACTGGTCTTGTTCTCAATATAGGGTTACCCTTCCTCTTACCAGCCTCAGTTATTTGACATGGGCTAGAAATCCTCACTGTAGCTGACCTCACTAGGTTATCTGTTCCAACTTTGGTTGCGTCAACCACTCCCATTGTCCATTGTCCTCGATCAGCATTTTCGTCTACAACTGCCACCACATCTCCCACCTTCAGGTTTGCGCAAGGAGAGGTCCACTTTTGTCGAGTTTCAACTTTTGCTAGGTAGTCCTTCCAATGGCTCCAAAACTCTTCCGCGAACTGTTGAGTTTTCTTGTACATGTTTCTTCCGTAGACTTCTTGATTGGTAATTTCGCCTTCTGATTTGTGGTTTGCCATGTTTGATTTCATGGTAAGAAGGTGGTTTGGAGTTATAATTCCTTCGTCCGGGTCGCTGATGCTTGTGCATGTCAGAGGCTTACCGTTTAGAATGCTGGAGACCTCAAACATAGAGGTTCTGAGTGCCGCTGTATCCATTCTACCTGAGAACCTACCTTTCATTTTGTTGAACACATTGCGTATTGTTCTGATTCCCCTCTCCCAAACCCCACCTTGGTGACTAGCGCCTGGAGGGTTCGTCTTGAATGTAATCCTTCGCTCAAGAACGTGTTTTGCTCCCATGAAGTTAGTTCCGTTGTCTGAGAAGATTGTTGCGACCGGGCCTCTGATACTCTCTAAACACCTCAAAGCCTGGATAAAGCTCTCTGTTGATAAGTCGTTCACCACTTCGATGTGAATTGCTCTTGAGTAGAAGCACGTAAAAATGACACACCACCGTTTCAGTTCTGTGCGTCGCTCCTTCACCATGAAGTGACCAAATGTATCTATTCCGATGTGAGTAAACGGCGGGCTAGGTTGAATTCTTTCCTTTGGCAACAAACCCATCTGCTGCTGCAATGGTATGCCTCTCAGCCGCTTGCAGGTGATACACGATCTTATTTGTGACTTGATCAGACTCTGGGCATTTATGACATAAAAGCCAGCTTGTCTCAGTGCGGATTGAGTAAAAATCCTCCCCTGGTGCTTCACTGTGTCGTGGTAGTGTCTGATGAGTAAGGTAGCCAGGTGACTTGCCTTGCTCACCAATGCTGGTCTTAACTCCTTCTCTGTAAGAGCTGATGTGGGGCGCGCTCTACTGCCTACTCTTAATATCCCTCTGTCATCAAGATAGGGTGACAGTTGACGTATTTTGCTGTCCTTACTAATGTGGCGACCAGCTTGAATAGAGTCTATTTCCGACTCAAAGTGTTTTCTCTGATCGAGTTTGATGAGTAGTTCCTCTGTCTCCTGCAAATCTTGGCCTGATAACGGTTGAAGTTTCCATATAGGTTTCTGTTTATCCTTCGCTCTTTTGCTGATCAGACGTAGCTGGGTAACGCCTTTGATGATACTGCTCCACTTTGAAAAATTTTCCATTTTGATGCCTTGGTTGACTTGGGTAGCATTCACGGTGACGGTCTTGCGCAACTCTGGATGGGTTGATGGGATATCAAAACTGTTGGGTTGCTGTGTTAGCTCATCTTTTAGATCTACTTTCCATAAGAACTCGGGGCCAGTGAACCACCTGGAGTCACCCAGTTGGTGAACTGTGCTACCTCTTGAGGCTATGTCGGCAGGATTAGTAGTACCGGCTATGTGGTTCCATTGTTGAGGTTCTGTCGACTTCCTGATCTGAGTTACTCTGTTTGTCACATAGGGCGAGAATTTAGTAGTTTCGTTCTTGATATATCCTAGCATAATGGTGCTGTCAGACCAGAAGTAAGTGGCATCGATCTCAATGTCTAGTTCTTCCTTCAGTTTCATGTGAAGTTTGGTAGCTACAACAGCGCCTTGAAGCTCCATCCTTGGTATAGTCGGGGGCTCTATTGGTGCTACCCTAGCCTTTGATAAAATCAATGAGCAGTGTACCTTATCAGCAGCATCAACGAACCTGATATACGAGCATGCTCCATATCCATCCTCGCTGGCGTCACTGAAGTGATGCAGTTCTGCTCGTTTGATATTTCCAAAATAATTTGGCTTTATACAGCGGTCGACACGAATACTATCAATAGTCTCCAATTGCTGAATCCAGTTTTTCCATCTTGTGGTCAGCTGTGTGTCGTTAGGGTCGTCCCAGTCGAGGCCTAGTCTGCAAGTTTCTTGTAGGATATTTTTTCCCAGCAGTGTGAAGGGTGACACAAGTCCTATGGGGTCGTACACCTGTGCCACGGTTGAGAGAATTCCTCGTCTTGTGAATGGTTTGATATTGATGTTGCTGGTGAAGCACAGTTGATCTGTTTTCAGGCACCAGCTCACTCCCAGTGTCCTTTGAGTTGGTACTATGCTGTTAAACGAACTTGCTTCAGCTTCTTTCTCAGAATCTGGTAAGTCGGCAAGCACCTCTGCTTTGTTACTGACGAACTTGTGTAACCTCAGATTTCCTTTGCTGCACATCTCTCGAGTTGTGCTGATTAGGTCTTTTGCAGACTGAACATTTTCAGTACTGATTATTCCGTCGTCCACATAAAAGTTGTCGTTCAAGAAGCTAGCTGCTTCCCTGGACAGAGCTATGTTGTCTTGAGCTAATTTTCTTAGACCGAAAGTAGCTACCCCTGGTGAAGAGGTAGCTCCGAAAATATGTACTTTCATGCGGTATGTCTTGATAGTTGTCAGGTCGTCGTCGTACCATAGAAATCTGAGAAAATCTCTGTGCTCTGGGGTAACTCATGTTAACATGTAAAACATGGACTCTACATCACATGTAACTGCTACCTTTCCAGTACGAAAACGGCAGAGAATTCCTAGCAGGTTGTTGAGTTGATCAGGTCCGGTCAGCAAAAGGTTGTTCAGACAGGTGTTGGCATATTTGGCGCTTCCATCAAACACGACTCGCAGTTTACGCTTTTTAGGGTGAAGAACGCCAAAATGTGGGATGTACCAACATTTACCATCTCCGGGCACATCTGTTCCTGGAATTTCTTCTGCAAATCCTTTGTCCAGCAGCATGCTCATGAATGCCCTATAATCTTGTTGATAGGTTTGGTCCTTTTGCAGCTTATTTTTCAGCAGCTTTAGTCTCTGTTCTGCCTGATGTCGGTTGTTTGGTAGGATTGGTGTTGATTTAAAAGGCAGCGGCATCACATAACTTCCGTCGTCGTCCTGAAATATCCCGTCATTAAGAATTTCTAGAAACTTCAAATCTTGTTGAGACATTGGTTTGCCTCCAGGGTCTTCGAAGTCTTGTTCTACTATTGGGAACAGTTTTCCGTCGGTCTTGTAGCTTGACACCAACTTGTTCCTTAGCTTTCCGCCACAGAGTGTCCAGCCAAACTTTGTTTTACAAGCTGTTGTTTCTCCAGGCTCTCCACGCATTGTGAGTAAAGGTGTAATGATCTCTGGGCTGTCTTTGCCAATCATGAGACCAAAAGGGATATCTAGTTGTGGGGGAAGGTGATTAGCAATAGATCTCAGGTGAGAAATTTTGCTGCATTTTTCATCAGTCGGTATGTTGTCCTTGTTGCATCTAATAGCGGGTCTTTCTACTGCTTCGATGGTTGATGTCGCATCTGTCAGGTACCCTCTTATCTGTAGGTTCTCGTATCTTAGTGTATCTGATCTGGTTACGGCATTCATGGTCTCTAGGTCTAATGTATCTGGGATGCCACAAGCGCCGATGTCCAGAGCTGTTTGTCTCTCGATAAAGGTAATATCTGAGAGATTATCTAACAGAGCGTATACCAGCTTTTCCTCTCCGCCTGCAGACACATATACTGGAACCATTGTGCTGAAACTCGATGAACTTGCGACACCAGTTGAGTTGCAGGTCCTCGTTTTATCTGCTCCGTCTTTTTCCTGAGAAGTGCTGCTGGAAGTACTCGCTCTTGTTTGTTGTGAGTCTGATGTCTCGAACTGTTTCCACTTAGGGTCGTGTAACATTGTCGGGTGCATTCTGTTGCATGTCTTACAGGTCTGCTTTCGATTGCACTCATTTGACCGATGTTTGCCATTCATACAAGAGAAACACAGGCTCTTCCTTAGTGTGAAGTCTTTTCTTTCTTTCAGCGGTTTCTTGGCAAGCTCGAAGCAATCTCTTGTGTAATGTACATTTTCACCACAAAAATGACAGTAAGGCGCCTTCTTGCTGCTCTCTGTCTGATAAGATGCGGCTCTCCTATTTGGTCGCACGTCATTCCGGCTCCTTAAGTTTTCGGACTTCTGTTCCTTGCTTGTAGATTGCATGATGCTGCTCATATAACAATCTGCTTGTTCAAGTATGAACTCGGTGAAAACGGAGAAAGAGGGGTGGTCGATCTTTTGTCTCCTAGCTCTGCATACCTTCTGTGTCCAGGCGAACTTAGCATTGTCTGGTAGCTTCTGACATATTCTTTTATTGTATGTCTCTGTGTCCACTATCCTCAAGCCTTCTGTAGAGCTCATACTCCGCCTTATCTGGTCCAGAAAGTCACCAAACTCTCTCATCTTCATTCCATCTCCGTGCCGAATATTTGGCCAGTTGTCCAGTTTTTGAAGTAGTAACCTTGCTACGCCGCCTTGCATGCTGAACCTCTCCCGTAACTTTTCACGAGCCTCACGATAGGAGTCTTCATTTCTGTAGGTCAGTAGTGCAAAGATGGCTTTCTTGGCATCCCCTGCGACAAACTTCTTGAGATAACGCAGGGCTTCTCTGTTAGACAGACCCTCATCAGCCACATAAGCATCCATATCAACTTCCCAGTCACCAAATTCTAAGGTGTTCCCAGAGAAGGTATTCGGTTTCATAGACTTTCTGTAAGGTTTGGGTTGGTTTTCAGCTGTCCCCTGTAGCTTAGAGTATCTCCTGGGTGTTGGTTTGAGGTTGCTGAGCTCCATTTGTTTCATCTACACTTGGTAGATTAGATGTGTTGCATCTGTCGGTGTTTGGGGTTGACGACGCCGCTGCTCTCGTATGCGGACCGACGAGCGAGGGAGAACTTACCTTTGTTGACTCAACCTTTCTCAGGAAGATATCCCTCTTCGTTTTGTAAGCCTGCATTTGTTGTTCTAATTTTTCCTTTGCATCTTGCAGCGCCTGTTCCTCATTGAGAATTTCCTCTTCTTCTTGTCGACGGCTTTGTATTTGCGTTTTCAATGTACCCACATCGGAAAGAAATTCATTTAAAAGCTTTTCATGTCCAGGGTTGACTTCGTTTTCATTCATTACCTTGAGTTTCTCATATGTTTCAACAATATCCTTTATTTTGATCTCAGTTTCACTTACAAATGAATCAACATCTTTAGTAGAAATTGAATGACTTTCACTTTCAACAGAATGAGTAAATTTATCCAAGAAATCTATCATGCACGCTGACTGCTGGTTTATTTCGCTGACAAATTTGCTGCTGAGTTGTAAAATTTCATATTCGAGCTGTTTTGCTTGGCGCGACTGAGCGCGTTGTGAGCGCGGATCATCTGAGTTCACAGGGGGATTTGGGCTATCTAACTGATTTTCTGACTCTATTGTTTGAGAAGCCAATTCTGACCCTGGATTGTCTGACATCATGACACTTTAGGATTACGCTCTTATTATTTACGTTGGTTACAAGTCTTATTGTTCAGTTGTCAATTCAATTACTCAACAGTTTGATTTTAACTGCACTTTTGATTTGATTTACCTGGCTCTGTCGAATTCAGTTTTTAAAAAAAGACTATAAATCTAAAAAATTGTCCCTTGTTCCAAAATAGATCTAATACCTCAATAGCAATGCACACAGTAGTGAAAATTCATAAAAGGTTATCTTGTCATAAGACAACTCCAAACTTTAATGTGTGTGTATAAAACAATGCAGTGTGTACGCACAATGAACACAATCTTCTTTATTTGTATACTGTGGTATATTGGGTCGTTGCTGTCTGGTTATGTGATACCAGTCGAAGTTCATTAACACACTGAGAGTTTGTTATGATTGACCTCAATTAATATTGTATTGTACTTAGCTGACAGTCTGAAGCTAGGTAGATTCTTTGATGATCAGCTGCAGTATGAGTGATGCAATCCAATTAGTATCCTAGCTGTATCGAGTTTAGTCCGTGTACTGTATGTTATTCTGTATGTGTTTGAGGTGATTGCTGTGATATTTGCGTGGTTCAATATGAGAAAGAGCAATCCCGACTGTTAATTTCAACCTTTATGCCGTGAGAATGCTGTACTATGACAATGTTACACAGATCCGTTAATTCAAGTATCTATCTGTTTCCGTTGAGACGTTGTGATGATGCTGTGCTGTGACAATGTTACACAGATACGTTAATGCAAGTATCTATTTGTTTCCGTTGAGACGTTGTGATGATGCTGTGCTGTGACGATGTTACACAGAAAACAGCTCCGTTTATACTTGTGCCTTTCTTGACTTTTGTAACTTTCCGTAACTGAGAGATTTTAAACTGCAGTATGCTGTGTGTACCAACTGTCCGTTTGTCCTTATTGTTTTAGCCTTGTTTGATGACAGTTGATGTACGTTCGATGATGCAATTCTGCAGAATCCGTTTATACTTGTGCCTTTCTTGACTTTGTAACTTTCCGTAATTGAGAGATTTTAAACTGCAGTATGCTGTGTGTACCAACTGTCCGTTTGTCCTTATTGTTTTAGCCTTGTTTGATGACAGTTGATGTACGTTCGATGATGCGATTCTGCAGAATACCGTTAGTAAGCAGTCTTGGTTATCTTGTGTTATGTAAGCATAACCTGTGTGTAACACAAGTCCGTATAGTGTTTTTAACTGTGTTGATGCGGATCCACAGTTCCTTGATTGAGCGAAAGACTTTATCCGTAATTAGGCTCAATGTTTGTGAATTATTTACGATTTTCCTTATTGTCATAAGGTTTCACTAAGGTTTCACTATAAAGTTATCTATGAACTTTAGCCATTTGGGTTAGGTGTAGAACTCTTATAACTAGAATTATCTAGACAAAGTTCACTGAACTACGATTTCTTTATTTTGTCTGTTATCCATAATATTTGATATTCCATTTAAAGTCCGTGAAACCTGTAATTGTTTAAAAAACATGAGTAACACTAATCAAACTATGATCAAATTATCAAATACGAAATTAAAATGGTTTTTCCAAGAATATTCATTTACAATGTAGTTATAAAACAATAAGCTTCAAATTATGTATACCATTGAAAAATTACAGTTTAAATCAGAATTAAAAGTTAAAATTGACATACCTCTGGTGTATTCCTAGTTAATATTGGTTTTCACATCTTGACTCTATGGTTTTCTACACATAACTGAATCGATAGAGCCAGATGACGTTCACTTGATCTTTTATGTTTTGATGTTTTGAATACTAAGTGGTAAAAAAATGACCGTAATCCTGTTGTGTTAGGTGCAGGTTGACCTGTAAACCCCATTAATTTTGGTCCATATTTAGAGGCAGAAGTTCAGCGAGAGTTCAGAATAGAAATTTGTGAGTGCTAAGTTGGGTTTTTAATTACTTTTGCAGCAGCATGATAGATTTTTTGGAAGCCATAAACGAGAATCGCAGTTTAGGTATTTTTTTTACATAATTGTCAAGCGTATAATTTGATAATAACATGGTGCTACTTTGTTGTGGATTCTTACAGCTCTTTCCTTATTTTGGAGCTACACTGAATTCAATTTTCAAATTTGTTGCGAGTGGCAGCAGTAGGGCATCAGGTCACCAGTCAAACTATTTTCTGGAGAAACTTGGTCTAGTAAGGTGTATAGATGGGTAATCACGCTTTATGTAATGCTCACCGGTGTTTGATAGAGTACGGCTGACAGCCAGTAACTGGGCAGATCAAGAGATGGGTAGGAGAAGATTCACAAATTGCAGAAATATGCTTATAGGCTCACAGCCAGGTATCTGCCTTCGCAGTTTTAACTAAAACTCAGCCGTCTATATTCAACTGAGTTTTTAGAACCGATGTTTTTTGTTTAAAAAAAAGTAAATACTGGCCCTTCTTTCGTATTTGTGCTCAATACTTTGGCTCATATCAACAGCCAAATGATGATAACGAATAGTCAGACTAAGATAGACTAGGGATATATATATTATTGTGCCTAAGTCACAGGTGCTCATCTTGTCATTTGTAGACTGAATGAGCCCAGGAAAAGAAAGTTGGCTTACGAAATACCCTCAGATACTTTTGGTGGCACACAAGTGTGTATATTGTTAACGGAAGTACACACACCCTCAGAGGTTCTGAAAGGAGACGACACTCAATATAAGAGTCAACTCTGTTTATACCATAACTTAGTTCAATTTTTCTATAAGCTGTATGGTGTTAAAGGTTGACCGTTGAATAAGGTTATATCCAGTCTCAAAGGCTTCATTTCAACTTCAGTAGCATTTACTCTTTGAACAATCAAACCCAGATGGTAATGTTTTTTTGAAGGGTATGGGGAAACATCATATCTGAACCCGCATATGCAAGCAACACGCTTGCTTGATTCAGCTAACCTATGGTAAAGGGCCGGAGTTGATACTGAAACTTTGAATTCCGGTCTCGGCGATAACAGCCATTTTGCGTCACAAGTACGAGCAGTACTATATGTCTATATTTTGTGTTACTCACAAATTCACAAGCTATAGTATAGGTTGATTGATATTGTCCATATCATTTTAGCCTGCTGGTAACAAAAGTAAATGGAATGCTTGGCAGCAAAGGTCAGAGAAGGCAATACCCTGCAAGGCTTTCCCAAACTCAGTGAGTTTCTTAGAATCGGTTATGTAATAGGAATAAATGGCAAATTGTCGTTTATCATCGAGTTAAAATTTGGCGTTAAGATTACATCAATAAAGCTTGTTTGAATACTCAAACAAAAAATATTGGTAGATTTCCAATGCATTAGTCAATTAGAGGTCCACCAGGGTTTCAATCTATTCAGCTTATAATGACTGAGGTACTCTATCATGATTGTGATATCCCTTTTTTGGTAAAGAAAAAAATTGAAATTACAAGCTCTTGAAATAAAAATAATGCTCTATTTTCGATCCACACCAAAGTTAAAAATGTTACACGTTCGTATTCATATGCCAAGCTGAGCAGGAGGAAGGGCTCGATGACTCCACTTCATATCAAATTGAACTTTGTCTCACTACATGTCATTGTTAAGTTCTAAATATTTCCTCTTCTTCTCCAGTTTGTGCTACGCAGTCCATCAGATGGCCATTGCATACTGCCATCACTTCAGAGAAAAAGGCCGAGTTGATAAACAAAATAAGAAAGGAGGTGCAAGACAATTATGCAACGTATGGAACCTTTCTAGGTATGTCAGTGATGAGGCTCTCGCCGAGTTGGATATAAATTATATTTGAACACCAAGAACTATAACTTTCCAATAATATTTGATAATTTGATTTTTTCAATTAAAGGTAATATATATATAATAATATATAATACCCCTGTACATATTCATGACCCCAACCATTCGGGTCTTATTTATAGCCATCCAGATGGTAGTTCGCTAAATGTTGGTGTCTTACGCACCCACAAGCACTATGATGAATTATTTATGATTATGGGTCTTGAAAGTGATATTGGGACAGGCAATTTAGACAACATAGAACCTTTGATTGAAACGACACAAGACACAATGCCGGATGTTTGGGAAGGTCCAAACAAACCTGGTGGTGAAATCACCTGCCTGAATGATACAGATTGTGAGGTTTTTGGGAGCAAAACTTCAAATACCTCTGACTGCAAAATCATCGATATATCTGCTGCATTTGATAACGGTCCCTCTGTTAGTTTCTGCAATCCTGTATCCCTAGAAAAATCTGAGTCAGCGATGGGAAATCTAAAAATTGACCCATCATCATACCTTACCGAACCACTACATAGTAGAGTAGATCAATTAGATGCCTTTACTATAAGTACTATGAAAAATCAGAACAAAGTACCATTGAAATTAAATGGATTAGAAACGTCGCTAATTGACAGGGGTATCACTAGAGATGGGCATGGCCATTTTATAAACCGAAGCCGCCCACCCAAATTTTATATGGCAGATAACAGTCAGGGTAATGACGAAAATTATGACTATTTAATTTAAACCACATATTATCATCAAAAATTTCAGGCCGAATTTTCAAGGAAAACAGTTACTTTCCGGAAGAGAGAGGAAAATGTCGCAAGCCAGGCTCTATTGATCTATGACTTTTAGGGCCAAGTTGTTGAAGTGCATGACATGCCACATAGCAACTCTAAAACGAACCGGCTATATTCAAGATCCAAAGAAAGTATGAGGGATAACATTGAAAGCCAGGCCAAGTTATGGGTACGTCCAAAAACAATTTACGATGATCAAACTGGTACTTTTGCAGACACAATTGACAACCAAAGAAACATGAGAGAAATTTTTGATCGATCAAAGCAAAATTTTGTAGCGGATACAAATGTTGACTCTAGCTGGGTCGTACGATACCCCCTACCCTACCCTCGAAAACCCCTACACCTACCCTACGCATCGAAACCCCCTACACTTACACCGTGGAGGTGAAACTCCTTGCTTACACCAGAGTGAAAATATCCACAGTATATGATTGGCTCATAGGGTAGCCAATGATAATGTGAACCCTTCAGTCTTACATACATCAAACAAACATGCAAACAAGGACTTACACATTGGGGTGTAAGTCCTTGGTGCAAAAAAACCCATGAGCCAAGTGTGTTTCTAGAAGAAGAAGTGTGTGGTATCAGCTATCAGGGAATGCCACATTCCCTGGTGCTATCAAGCCATGGAGGTGTATCAATTCAACTCCTTTTTTGATCAAACCAAGAACAATATTCTTCATCATCTGGTACGCTGCCGTAGTTTCACTACTTGCGTGGAGCTTAAGTCTTCCTTGCAATGTGTGGCTATCAATGTCTCCAGTGAAATCATGTTGCGGAGCTGAGCGTCAGAACTTGTAACAGCTCAGAGTCACCAAAGTGTTACATGTTCTTGATCAAACACAAACATAATACAGTGAAGGTCATATGAGGGTGATTGGGCCAATTGCCCAATAGGAATTCATACAGTCTACTTTTTAACCATACCAACAATTATGCCAAGAGAGGACAACAATAAGTAGTCAGACTTGCACCAGGGTGATCAAGATATAAGCTCCCTGCTTACACTAAAGCATCAAGAATCATTGGTTCTTGTTAACTCAAGAGTTTGAATACAAGTAGGTCAGTCTGAGCAAGGACTTACACAGGTGTAAGTCCTAGGTCTGAGCAGGTCTGACCATCTACGCAAAAACCCATAACGTCGGGGGTATCGCCCAATTCCATCCTCCCATTCCTCATTCTTGAAATATAAATCCTCGCACTTAAGCATGCAAAACTCGGTCCTCAGTCTTCCCCTCCCGATCACAGTGAAAATCCTCAGTCCTCCTTGTCCAAACACAAGTGCAAGTAGTCCAGCCCTATGCGAGCGCACAATTTCTAGAATGTTTAAGATTTGTTTATGTTTTTTGCAGGTGTTTTAAAGCAACATGAGGTAAGCAGAAGCCCATCAGTTACCTGTGGCGAAATAAGCATTAATTTTGCTAACAAAATTTACATGGTAACACTGCAGCCCAAAAAAGACCTAGGTGTAAGAGCACAAAAAGATGAAATATTGCAAACTGAGTAGTTGTCCCAACTTGATAACTTGAATCTTTGACCATGACCATATACATGAATAAGAACGCTGAAGCTGTGGATAAAAAAATTGCAAACTGAGTAGTTGCCCATGGACATAAAAATAAACTGAATACCAAAGCCGTGAATACAAAACGTAAGTAACTAATGTTAGGTACCAAATGCCCTTAAGTTAGTTACCCGAAACAAAAGTTGACAGCACATATAACACTCTTAAGTATGTAACCCTGGGTAACATTTAATTACATATCCAAGGAAAACACGGCAGTTCTAAAAATACAATATGCCCAACTGAGCGCAACTTGATAACTTGAATCTTTGACCATGACCATGTGCGTGAAAAATAACGCTGAAGCTGTTGATAAAATATTGCAAGCTGAGTTGTTGCCCATGGAAATATATGAAAAAGAACCAAAGCTGTGAATACAAAACGTAGATTTCTTACTTCTCTTTCCCTTACGGCCTCGAGTTTGACCAGGTTTCAGGCCAGCATCCTTGTTGCCTGGTATTGGCGTAGCACTAACCAACTGCGTTCTAAGCTCCTCAATCCTGGTAAAGATAGATGCATCACAGATGACAGGAAATAATCTCAAACCGCCTGGACAGCAGCTAGGGTTATTTTCACTAAGAAATGGCTAATCAAAGTTATATAACATTGAGACATATCAAAGTCAACTAAGTTGCTAAATTTCAGTCGTACTTGCTATTTATTCAAATGAAGTTGGAGGGCACTAAGTTAACATGTTTTAATTTGGCATTGAATCAGCTATATGATATTGTGTGTGGTAAGAATGGAGGGTAAGCAGCATAAACCATACATTTACAATAATATACAACTGCAAATGGCAAGTGATCATGTGTCGCAATGGCTTGATAATCAAATGCTCCTAGAAACTGACAAGGGAAATAGGGAAGACAGACTCCAGCTCTATGCTTGGTGATGAACTCTGCAAAAATATGACCTTGGGTTTTATTTTCTCACCGTTTATTGTGTGGGGATTGTCCTGTCACATCTTTTTGTCCATCAACAGGCTCGAGAATTTCCGATTCTTGAAGAAGATCTTACAGTTTATTCAGTTTATGTGTCACTTGAACCTGACTGTCGGGCAGCGAACTTGACATATATTTCTGCGATATGCCCATGAAAACTTTTTCAAGCTCCTGGTATTGGCCACGAATACCTTCCTTTAGAGAATTACAAAGCTCATGAACAGTTGAAGTTTGATATGCATGCCATCTTTTAAGCATGGCATTGGTGCTTTCAGCTGAATTGTTGGTGACTGGAGGTGTTAACCCGGAGCCAATAACTTTCTCTTCAATGCTGTCTCTCAATACTCGGTGAACCTGTCTCTGGTAATACTTTAGAAATTGTTTAAAGGCGGAATTGACATTTTCTCTAGTGGCGTTTTTCTGAATTTGCTTCACTCCTCATGGCACAGCGGCTAGATTCACTGCTGAGGCTATAGGGCGAGATAGCGATTCCTGCAATAGGAAAATGCCAATGCTGGCAATTGTTTTAACTGCAACAAGCGAACGAGCTCAATTCTGCCCGGAGCTGGCAAAACACAATATCTCTGTCTTGGTTGCCGAATATAAAAGTTGAATAATGTGAATAAGATAACTGTACATGTTTTAGGGCTTGAGCCGCAGCGTTAAAAAAAAAGGATAGCCCGACATTCACAAGGCCCCCTATAAGGATAACAAAATTATCATAGACAAGGAGACAGTACTCGATGACTATGAAGTATCTGGTGGTCTAGTATCAACAGTCCAGTGTTAATGCAACCCTCCTGATGTTTACTATTATAAGAAAACGGGGACCTGTTGCAGTGAACAATGGTCGTGTGTGCGGTGCACTTGAGAGAACCAGGGACATGTAATGTCACTGTCTGAGACCAGAGTTGTTCATGATAAAAATGATATACAAATTGCTGCAATGCTTTTCCATCTCATCAATCAAAGATTGGATGTAAAAATATATACACCTCTTACTTACCAGGGTACTGCATGATGAATATCAGTCGTCAGCCAGCCACGTCCACTCTTTACTAGAAAAAACAAGCAGGCAACAGTCTATGGACAATGTATAGTTGGATCTCCTGGGAATTTTCAAATAATCAAATATTTAGACTAGTGAGTGAGAGGCTGTGTAACAACATCATAATGATAGTTGATACTGAAAATCCCATCAGTTATGTGGCAGTAGTTGCCTATTGATTGAGTAACAGGTCTCTTGTGGACGCCATTATTCAGACAACTGGGCTACAGTACTGGGCCCAGGCTCCATAAATAAACATACAGCAGTAGCATAATTTGTTGTTAGCTTAGGAG
This sequence comes from Membranipora membranacea, assembly GCA_914767715.1. Taxonomy (NCBI): domain Eukaryota; kingdom Metazoa; phylum Bryozoa; class Gymnolaemata; order Cheilostomatida; family Membraniporidae; genus Membranipora; species Membranipora membranacea. Next base: position 20,340,447 of record OU612071.1, read on the forward strand.
TAGCATTGAATTGTTGTTGTGTTAAGTAGTAAGTAAGTAAGTACCACAAACGGACACACTGTTGTGACTATTAACTACTACATATAGATGCTATCTTACTTACTAATTGGTGCCAGTGTCTGTCTCAATCTCTCACTGTTGTTTCATCAGATGCCCTCTCTAAGCAAAGAAATAAGTTTATTTCTTTGGTTAAGAGTTGCACCTCCATGGTGTAAGTGTACGGGGTTGCGATGCATAGGGTAGGTGTAGGGGTTTTCGAGGGTAGGGTAGGGGTAGGGGTAGGGGGTATCGTACGACCAACGCTAGTTAATGAAAGTAAAAAGCCAGATAGCGGCATAATGGAAATCACAGAAGCACCATCGTTGTTCATTATGATGCCAAATCGATGCAGCTTGATATGCTGGAGCTGGCAATTGAAAACAGAGAGATTTTATGCATTGATATGACATAAAATGTCACGACATACTATACTTCAGCAATTATATTCAAAAATCCATATTTGGTGACTGAAAATGGGAAGGCCCCTTATATTCTAGGTCCTCTCATCCTTCACCAGGAACATTTTACCTACATATATGCCAAATTTGCAGCAGCACTCATAAACGCTAGGCCTCATTTAAAAAAGAAATCTTCACGTTAGCCACAGATGCAGCATTAGATATGTACAATGGCTTCAAGATACCCTTTCCAAATGTGAATATTATTCTTTGTTGCAGACACTTAGAAGATGAAATCAAAAGGAAAATTGCAGAATTAAAATGAAGTGCGATGTAAATTGAGATTTTAGATTGGATATTTTATAGAAAACACTGCTTTATCAATTCCAGTACAGAAAAAGAAATTAAAGCTTAGCTTGCTAATTATCGTAGAAAATGAGGGGATAGATTTAACAACTATATAAACACAAAATCTAGACTCTATTGTACAGGGGCAATTGCTCCCTGCAGACTTCAGGAAGGCCTCGAAATTGATGGCAAATTTTATATTAGTTGAAGTGAGTCAATTAATTTGATTTTTAAGGAAAAGGCAGGAAAACAACCATTATAGCCGCCTACCACCATGTTAAAGGTGTGTCAGATCAGCAGGAAAAGGACATGGCAAGAGCCATAATTGGGCGCGGAAATAAGCAGATGCTGGGCACATATCTCAGTCACTTGGCTATGTAAAAAGTTCATAGAGATAAATTGACCCAACAGAGCTGGAAATATCTACTAAAAATGTTTTTTACTAAGAGAAAATGTAGTGCTAGAACGCTCTCAGCAAACCAAATTCAAATTTATCTAGCAGGGAGTATATATTGGAAGTAGGTTGTGGCCGAAAGCCATCGCAAAAAATAAGGAAAGTATGTTGTAAAAGAAAATAGTTAGCGATCAACTCTGTACATTGCGTTGCTTGCAGAAAAAAATCATTAATTATAAAGGCCCACCACACAACTTAGTGATGTGCCATGAATTGGAAGAGCCCTCATACTGTCATTTGTCATGTCTTGAAGGTGATTCTGAATTTCAAGGTGAACCATTGTGTTTTTGCTGTCATTAAGAGCGTCTAATCACTCCAACCCATACCAAGTTTATCCAATTTAAGACCTGTAGCCAATTGTAAATTATATTTAATTACAAATATGTAAATTTTATGTAATAATTTTTGGGCAATTGTAATGCTATAATCTTAGGTTGTAGTTTACTGTAACATGGTGGCCTATACTTGTTTTTTTCAATTTTTTAAGGTAAAATTAGTTTCAAGTTTTCTTTCTATGTTATAAATATCTGTTCATCTGGCAATTACTTTTTTTTATAGATATATACATCTTATGTAATTTTTATGTTAACTATCTGATGAAAAGACATATATTTGACATTTATTGATACATGGTTTATTTCTTTTTAATTTTTGAAAGTAAAGTGATCGTCAAGTTTTCGTGTTATAAATAGCTGTTCATCTAAAAATACTTTCCTTTCCTTACTAGTATATACATCTTATGTAAATTTCTGTTAACTGTTGATGAAAAGTCATGTTTTTAAAGTCATTGCAATATCTTAAATACTGAACAGTTTGACATTTAATGTAACATGGTATAATTGTTTTTAATTTTTGAAGAAACTTTATTTTTTAGATTTCCTTCTTGGTAATAATCATAATTATATTCATGAAATCGCAGCTCATATAATTACATATATATTGGAAATTCAGCTAGATGAAGTATTGACAAGGTTTGGTTCAATACGTCGGACATTAACAAAAGTTGAACCTTCTTTGGTTTAAAGGTCTCCTAGGAGGGTACCATACAAGACAGGTCAAAATTTACTTTCTTCGGCCAAGCATACTTTTTCTCAAACACTTAAGCTGTTCATTCCAGAAGGAATCCTGCCCCCTAAGTGAAGTGAGTGGCCTGTTTCTGTCGCTAGCTGTTGTTTTAAGGGACAATTTTCAGGCTCCATGAAAAAGTTGACGGGTACATTAGAGGTTGCTTCACCACAAGTGTTACATAATCGGTTCCATCAGAGAGTAGGCCTGTTACTACGGCAAAACTTACAGCTGCATAAGCGTTTCTGCCAAAGGTTTTACATACAGGCTAGTTTGGCTGTTAACCTGTTTGTCTCAGGGTTGTCACCGCTTTGTAATAGAACAGACGACCCAAGCATCAAGTAAACGACAAAAAAACAGGATCCCATGTGTCCTAAGTTTGTTGTAGAATATCTGTAAAATCAGGTGTATAGGAGATTCTCTAGTGTCAAATTGAGACCATTCCTATACAAGGAGAAATTGCAGCCAAACAAATTTGAGCTCGACTGTAAATTAAATGTGCTGACAACTGTATATTCTCTTACTCAACCAATGACAAATGAAATTTTTTTGTCTCATACCATTTTCTCTTATTCATCTTGCAGATACAGCTAGTAGCATAGGAGTTGAAAACCTTGTCAGCAACATCACTAGAATCATAGAAATTCTGTTAGGGTCTTTTTAAGTTTCAGCATTCTTTACATTCTAAAACGATTTTGCATGAGCTCCAACTGAGTTATGCAAACACAATAGAAACTTCCCATCTTGAATTGTAATGTCGAACCTATAAAAACTAACTTTTTTCTTGTTTGAATAAATATTATCTCACCGAGAAATACTTTTTGTAAATGGCACCAATGAGGTTCATCCTGGCATGAAAGTCAGATAATGATAGCACAAGTCTCTCCAGACTCTACTCCTGTGACAGACAATCTGCCAGGAGCCTAATTATCCGTGATGGGGGGGGGGGGGGATACACTGGGTTTTATTGTTGCAACACAATAGGAAGGATGGAATGTGTGTAGCTTTCTGGAATTAGTGCATTATGCACAATATTTGAGAATCTGTCTGAAAGTAACAATGACAGCAACAACAATTATTTCTTAGGAGGAAGAATATATGGCCTTGACGCTTGAAGGGCAACTTAAAAATCAAAATCAATTTTTTTTAAATGTCAGGGAATTTGTCAGCAACTTGAAAACTTACTTCTTGGCCCCTTTAAGATGATATATGGTGGCCCTGAAACTTGTCATTTCTGCTTAAAGTTGCAAACAGAAAGTTTTCGTCTGGGAACTTTGAAGAAAGAAACTCACAGCAGTACATAATCTACTATATAACATCTGATATGTGCTCTGAGCAGTTTAAGAACACCAGAAATCTAGTTGTGGCAGACATAGAAAAGGAGTCAGAAAGGTCTGACGGTGACTTGTGACCTGTGTGGTAAAACTTCCAGTCCTAAAGCTGACAGTAATTTTTAATTTAATACTTGCATGCTGTTCATAGCCTTGTCACGTGGCCACTGGTTTTGGTTTTGGTGGCCGCGTGACAAGGCTATGGTGTTCATCTTAGCAAGACCCGTGCAGAACAGGACTAAAAATATCCAGTATACGGAAAGATGATCCCCTGCATGCTGCTTCGTTGGAATAAAGAGTAGACGGAATCAAAGTGGGTTAAGGTATAAAACGCGGGTTGTGTTTTATGGGTCCCGGCACTTCTACTCTATCTGCTATGAAGACACCAGAGAGTTGATGTTGGCTATGACCGAAACTGTGTAAAATGTTGGCAATGTTGGCTCACTGGTGCCAAGAGAGATAAGAATCGGTTTTCAATTTTTTAAATTAGGATTTTCATGGCATCTGGAATGTAGAACCAATACAGAACAATATTTAAATTAGAGATCTGTTCATACCAAACTCCTCACTTAGATCAACCTCATGTGCAGCACAATGCTGTTGTTGTTGCTATAAATCATGGTCTGACAGCTGAAGCTTGACTTGACTATCGAGGTGTTGCAGCTAGTGAGCCTCTGAATGTGTGTATATAAAATATCTTGGACATTGTCTGGTTAAACAAATTTGTATCAAATTTAGTATGCCCTTATTGTACAAAATGTGCTTTTTATAACCGAATTTTGCTCTACAATTTGTTGAGGGTTGAGGCAACTAAGTTACATTATGTGAGTCTGTCTGAGGCAAGGCTGTATGCAACGATACCGGCAAAAGCCTAGCCCGATGATGTTATAATTTACCATAGTTTTATATGGCACTCGCTTCTTGTCATAATCATCTGTGGCTTAATCATCAGAAGTAAGTTTATCAGCTTATTTATACGATGTAAATTCATCATATGTCAGTTTCAAATAAAATCAGAAGTGTATTTGACACTGATTAACATGCTGACACAAGATGGTCCTTTTATGTTACATGGTTAATCACACTGTGTTATGACATATCTGATATTTGATTGTATACTGATGTAGCGCTGAGTATATTACTATCTGGTATTTGACATATCATTCAGTTAATAAATGTTAACATTTTAAAAGTAACTATAGACACTTTCTAGACATATTTGTAAATATTGATGCTCACTTTATAGCAATGACAGAGACATGGATTTGTTGTCGTTGTAGGGACTTCAATTTCCTGTCAGTACTATTGATAGCAAATGAGACAGTGATTTACAATTGGTAAGATAAAAAGTGAAATAAAAAATAGAGCAAGCACATTATTGCTCCGTTTTAAAGATGTGAGAAAATAGTATTACAACAATTACTAGCTTATTAGACAAGATAGTATACACAGAAATCAATCAAGTCTGAAAAGGTTTTTAATCTGTAGGGGCAGTCCTAGTACGAGCTGGAATGAAGCGACCACTTCTTGCTGAGATACGCCCGCCTGTGTTGATGTAGTCATAGAAGGCGTGTGAAGTGTCAGAGCGGATGCGATCGGCGTATCGTTGGCTTTGGTGCTCCATTTGTATAATGACATTTTCTAGCCCTGCTGTGTTCAGTCTGATTTCAGTGTTTTTGATACGCTGGTATATCAGCTAGAGGCAGTGTCTTTGGTATTCGTCCAAGCAGTTATATAGTTATGACTTATGCTCCGAGTGTTTAATCGGCCGTAACTCCTCATTATTATTTTAAAGGCGATGTTTATTTACATACATATGTAAAGTGTGAGTTATCTGAGCCTGGGTGGTTATATAGCGCCAGTCTAAGAAAATCATTTGCAATTAAGGATTTTTCCCTCATTGCAATTTAATTTACATCCAATCAATCTGATTAAAATAGCCCCTATTCACATCGCTAGTGACAGTATCATGGATGAATACAAATAAAAGGTTTTTGTACTCCTTCATTAGTATTTCCTTTGCATTGATTGTGTTTATAAACATATATGACTACTCAATTCTCTTGGATTGAGATACTATATCTATTGCCCAGGATGTCGAGCTAACTTTGCAAAATTCACACAACTATTCCCAATTCTCAACTATGAAATGTATAACAAGGTTTTACTTGTATTCCCCAAATATTACATAAGGTTGTGGCACTGTAATATCTAACATCTTGGAAAAATATCCAAATTAGGCCTACTCCATTTACAAAATTAAATCAATTTTGATATGACATTGAGAATATTATTTACAGTTTCATTTTCTACACACAAGTAGTGATGTAATATTTGTAAAAATATCTTTGCTTTGATCAACCTGCCACTTGAATTGTGAAGAGGAAAGAATTTAATCACATTATGATATAAATTTGTGACATATTTCTAGAGAATCTCTTGGGCAGACCTTTACTATAAAGCTATCAAAGAAAGCAATTAAAAATGCAAATGGAAATATATCAAATGACATTTCCATTTCGAGCAAATGATCAGTCTGAATGCCTATGGGTCAAAGATCCTCATCTCCAACATACAACCTTTTATCAGCTATGCTATGCTGCCCCATCATGGTACGCACTCATATCTGACATCAACAAGCAAGACTCAAATCGATCCAGAAACATTCTCTTAAGATTTTCTTTTCTGAGTTCGGCCACAATGGGTCATTAGTTGCTATCGATTTGCTATCTCCGCCTGAACATTTTCCTGGAAAGTCATCAACCTCACAACGGAGCGATGTCACACTAAGAAGAGGCATAGCAGCTACATTTTTTTCATGTCAATCTATACCAAAATTTTGTATCCACTATGAAAGAGTGCCATTATTACCCAGAGCACCCTACGATCCATTTTATTATCACATGTAATCTCAGATCTGATGTTAAACTAAACTAACAACAAACTAAAACTGAAAGGAAAGTCAAAAAAAATATCATCAAGCATCTTACTATAAACTTTAATTTATTAGAACAACCTATATAGTTTTGCAACAACATAGGTGATATTTATAACAGTCACTGTAACTATAACTGTAACACCTTGAGAGTCAGGTCTCTAACTTAAAGCAAGAATACACTAGGTTGGGCAGCAACGCTGTCGTGTACAAGAAGGATGTACACAATCGGGAAAGCAACATGTACATTGCTTAAAAACAGATTTTAATGTCTGTCTGTACTGTTTGTTCATTATGCCGTAGATGATCACATTCAAGATGCCATATGCATCCCTATACAAAAATTGGAAAGGGTTTTTTTATCAATTTTGGTACCTCAATTCTGCTCTTAATAACATACATAGGAATGAGACAAACAAGAGTGATACCACTTATTATCATAATGTAGATAATGGCAACAATCATTCTGCGATCTCTTCGCTCCCCAGCTGATACACTTCCCACCTTCCTCATCGATACAAGCTCTCTCATAGTCAGGGGTATGGTAATGATCATTACAAGTAACGCTGGGAACAGTTGGATTTGGTACTGGGAGAATAATTTTCTTGCTATAGTTGTTTCCTCCCTTTTCCTGTTGCCGTATCTGTCGGCACCACCAAGGTTGATAGTGATGTTCTGGTCATCCCTTCCTTTATCTCTGCTTATGTTCAGCAGTGATGCTGGCAGGTTAGTGAAATTATCTGGCAAAGCTTTCGTTTGCTCATCTGGCATCCCTCCAGATCTCAACTCCATCTCTCTAGCCACATCAAGACAGCAAGACATCACATGCAAAGCCATGGCCATAGCCATGATAAATTTCCCGATATTGGTCATAACCAAATTAGTTCTATGCTTAAAGGGATAGCACAATGCCATGAGCCGCTCAAAGCACCCAACAGCTGCAATGTAGTAGCGTAAGTATATACTGCTGTGATGGCATATGTCCCTTAGCAATCTAACACACATATAAGTTGACTCTGTCAAAGCACAAATATCTCTGTGAAAAAATATCTTCACTGCACTGAAGTATATGTCAAAATAGGTTATAGCCAACAAAACCTTTCCGTTTGGTTTAGACCTGAGATCAGGCATCCTCCACAGCACCACAGCATGGAGAAGGCTTATCAGCACTGACAAACTATGCCAAACTGCTGAGCCTTAACTCAACTGACTTAAATATGACATATCTCAGTTACATACGGAATAGGTTACGCTTAAGTTTGATGAGTCCAATTCTGCGGCTTGATATCAACTGATGCTTGATTCTCGTTACAAGACAATGTTTGTAGTTAGATGTGTCAGATCTTCATCAATCTAATGACTTGATCTATATTATCTCCCGCCATGTTTCAGCGCAAATTTCAGTGAAGCTCAAGCAGTCATTGATTTTAGCAAATTAAGCTATAAGAGGCATTATGCTAGAATAATGTCATTCGCATTTTTCAGTAGAGAACCTAACACTGATATTTAAATGTTGGACTAGTTTTGTCCAAATTGCCGCAAGTATAGAACAATTCTCGAAGTTTAAAGTCATTGTTATATTGTATTGTCTTGTTATCACCGGTACTTTTTTTACCCTAGGTCTTTTTTGACCCCCTATTTAAAGGGCCCCCTTATAGCATCCATTAAATTAACATTTAAATAATCAGAAGAACTGCTCCAGCTTATAAGCTTCAAAATGAGCCACGGAACAGCTCAATTGGTCAATAAGGACTGAAGTTATGACTTATCAAAGTAAGGCCTCGCTGACGCTCGCGAGCATTGAACAGGGGGTGTGATGTCATAGACCTACATTTTGCGTATATGTCTACCATTAGAAACTTTGGACTCGAGTAATTTCATCAAAATTACTTGAAACGAGTTGAAAACCAACATAGCTCTTGCCATAATAGAGATTAACCCAGAGCAATGAGTTGAAGGAGATTAACGCATTTTTTTGTGGTGGAAAACTTGGTTTCACTTTAACAGTTCCATATACACATAATTTTGAATATTGATCAAAAACCCTGATGTGACCTCACACCCAGGCTTTTCGATATAACGTGCGAATATTGAAAGGCTTGACTTCAATACCTCATAACACAGCTTGTAGTAGCCCAAGAAGGTCAATTTTGGGCTTGTTTTGAAGCTGGTTAGCTGGAGGAGAAACAGCTTTGATTATCTTAATTTTAATTTCATGGATGCTTTAAGCGTAGGTGGCTTGTGATATATTTAAAAGGATACAGTTCATAAGTGTCACTGAACCAATCGCGCAGCAGATACTATAGCAGCATAAGATTATAAGGTTGATTAAACTCAGATGTCATATCACACGCCACATCCCGAAGCATGGGCGGCGAAATACCAGTTGCCTTAGGGGCTAGGCTGCAATACCTGCGCCCATTTGCTCTCAGTTTGCAAGCAGGTGGGAGCACACTAGGGGCCAACCAAACCCCAGTAGTCAATAGACCGCAGTGGGATTTGAACCCACGACCTTCAACATTTGCATGCTGGAGGGACGACGCTCTAACCAACTGACCAACTGAGCTACCGCCTACTCTTATAGAATATAGAATAGAATATAGAATATGCCCTTAGTAATACAGAGTATGTTTGTTTCAGGCTTCGTAAATCCAACACATTCTCTGTCAGAAAATATCTTAATTGCATGGAAGTATAGCAAACAATTTTCCGTTGGGCTTAAGCCTGAGACCAGGCATGTATAATGTCAGATGTTGCGTCCTGTGTTATACAACGGTTGTACCTTATTTGCATCATCATAAATGCCGATGCATGATGATTACATGACTAGTAATGTGGCTTTATTTGTGTGAATGCCACAGGATTACAAAAGATCGAAAAGTATGAGATGATTTCGTAATGCTAATGTACACAGATCTGAAGAGGGAGGTGTGGTATATCTGAGAAGGGAGGTGTGGTGTCAGGAGCATTTTTGTTACTCCTGACAAATACCATAGTTATTATACTGATATTTATTAGTGTAGGTAAGCAGCAGCCTTACAGGCCCTGTATTTATCAATTGAATTATGATTATTATGGACGGCACACGTGCAAATTAATGGTTTATAAACTGTGCATGCGCTAAAAGCATGCTTGTGTTATTCCATGGCTTACTCAGAGATGTTTAATTTATTTAGCCTTGGTCTGCTGAGCTAGCAAAATGTAACTTATTGTACTATCTTAAATAATCTGCCGTACAATGCAAAAGTGTAGCACAAAGGAGCCAACATTAAGGCATAACTGATCGTTATATCAAGCACTAAATCCTTGGCGTGCTAATGATAATAGAAGGATGTTTGATTTAGCTTCAGTTTAATTATTATGAAACAAAAATATAATTAGGAAGATAATTAGTGAGTAATATGTAAATTTAGGCAGCAACTATTAGAGACACAACTGCCTCAACAAAAATAGTGTTCAACAATGTTTATTGCAACGGTGACCTTTTAATCAATGCTATCCCCCCCCCCCCCCATTTTATTAGCCATTACACTATTCATGTACAATTGTTGTGTCTAGTTATTTACATTACCACAATTAGCAGTAGAAACTTGTGCTATGATTATTAATTTATTATTGGTTTTTAGTTGTGACTATTTATCTGGTCATGGAAAGCAGCATTAGAAAAACTGATTGCTGTAGAATTATTCTATAAATTAACATAACTTATACATACTGGAAACTTCAGAATAGGAGCAAGATCATTTTCATGTTTAATAATTATTTATTTTCAAATAAATGACATACGTAGCAATGCCATGTGCTAACCAATATTTATCATATGTTTTATAATTAATCTTGGGTTTATGAGTCATGTTTAAGTCAGCAAACAGTCAGCATCATTGCAAAATATCGACACTAGCAAATGTTCTACTTATCAGCAAACGGAATTTTTTATGCGCCACCTCAACATTATTGCACCATGCCAACTCAACAATCCTAACACCCTATATAAGGCAGGGCCCACCGTAGTAAGTTTGTAGTATCATTTTTGGACTTTGGCAGCAAGGGTTTGTCAGAGGAGTATCATTTTAGACTTTGGCAGCAAGGGTTTGTCAGGGTAGTAGCACTTCAGACTTTGGCAGCAAGGGTTTGTCAGGGTAGTATCATTTTTGGACTTTGGCAGCAAGGGTTTGTCAGAGTGGTAGCATTTTAGACTTTGGTAGCAAGGGTTTACCAAGAGTATCAATTATAGACATTGGTGGTAAGAGATTATTGAGGTGAAATACAGAGTTCAGGATTACAAGTTGAAGACACGGTGACAGAGACGTACACAAAGAGGAATTACAGAGTTCAAGATTACGAGTTGAAGACACGGTAACAGAGACGTACACAAAGAGGAATTACAGAGTTCAAGATTACGAGTTGAAGACACGGTGACAGAGACGTACACAAAGAGGAATTACAGAGTTCAAGATTACGAGTTGAAGACACGGTGACAGAGACGTACACAAGGAGGAATTACAGAGTTCAAGATTACAAGTTGAAGCCACGGTGACAGAGACGTACACAAAGAGGAATTACAGAGTTCAGGATTACGAGTTGAAGCCACGGTGACAGAGACGTACACAAAGAGGAATTACAGAGTTCAAGATTACTAGTTTGAAGACATAGTGACAGGAGCATTCACAAAGAAGAATTACAGACTTCACTAGAATATAGCAAGTACTGTATTATTTCGTAAGGCAATTATTTTTAAGACCTTGAAGATTTATTTATATCTCAAATTTTATGAAGTTAAAGTGTCATCTGATTTTGTTTTCAATAAATTCAAAATTCGCAAGAGGCTAATATTTTCTAGCCGGGCAGGTGGCACTTCAGGGTATTTATTGGCATACCTAAAGTGGGGCGTAAAGCAGTTTATTTTGGCTAGTGAGACTGCTTCGCTTGGGTCAAATACTTTAATAAGTTAACATAACTATTGGAGAGCTTGAATTAAAGTCATCCTTTGATGTAATTGAAAGTGATTATTTATAAGGCTGAAATTTAATTTTGTTATCATAAGTAGACTATCAAATTATAGGTTATGTAATAGTAAAACTCTTTGAAGTATCATTTCCCCGCAAGTCAGGGTAAGGATAGTCCTAGTTCTATCAAGTAGCCTTTTCTGTTCAGAACTGTGAACGGTAGAACGAAGTCTATTTTTGGGTTGCCTTTTGTTAAACAAAGCACTTGATTATTGACATAATAGACTAATTGAGATATTAATCTGGTTTATTAACATAGTGTGTAGACATAAACATAGACAGGTCATACATAATTTGTTGCATTCTTGTAAACTTTCCTAACCACGTCATAATAAGGAAGTTACAATAGGGTTTCCCCGTGAAGTTCCTTTGTAATATTAAGGAGGGAATTCCCTAAGTTAAACTATCTTGAGTAACTACAGTTGAATAGTATTAATTGACCATAGAATTTAACGCTTATTATTACATTGTATTTTGAGATATTACCCCTGCTAGGAACCTGAGAAAATTAGTATTTACTAACGGCGTAAAACCAAAAGCCCACCTTACCAGCCTGACAGTGGTATGTCTGAGGAGGGGGGTGTGGTATATCTGAGGAGAGAGGTGTGGTATAACTGTGGAGAGAGGTGTGGTATATCTGAGGATTGGTGTGGTATATCTGAGGAGGGGGGTGTGGTATATCTGTGGAGGTAGGTGTGTCTTATCTGAGGAGGGAGGTGTGGTTTGTCTGAGGAGGGATGTGTGATATATCTGAGGAGGGAGGTGTGGTATATCTGAGGAGGGGGTGTGGTATATCTGAGGAGGGGGTCGTGGAGTATCTGAGGAGGGGGGTGTGGTATATCTGTGGAGGGAGGTGTGTCTTATCTGAGGAGGGAGGTGTGGTTTGTCTGAGGAGGGATGTGTGATATATCTGAGGAGGGAGGTGTGGTATATCTGAGGAGGGGGTGTGGTATATCTGAGGAGGGGGGTGTGGTATTTTTCAGGAGGGAGGTGTGGTGTATCTGAGGAGGGGGTGTGGTATATCTGAGGCGGGAGGTGTGGTTTGTCTGAGGAGGGATGTGTGGTATATCTGAGGATGGGTGTGGTATATCTGAGGAGGGGGGTGTGGTATATCTGAGGAGAGAGGTGTGGTATAACTGTGGAGAGAGGTGTGGTATATCTGAGGATGGGTGTGGTATATCTGAGGATGGAGGTGTGGTATATCTGAGGAGGGAGGTGTGGTATATCAGTGGAGGGGGTGTGGTATATCTGAGGCGGGAGGTGTGGTATATCTGAGGAGGGGGGTGTGGTATATCTGTGGAGGTAGGTGTGTCTTATCTGAGGAGGGAGGTGTGGTTTGTCTGAGGAGGGATGTGTGATATATCTGAGGAGGGAGGTGTGGTATATCTGAGGATGGGTGTGGTATATCTGAGGAGGGGGGTGTGGTATATCTGAGGAGAGAGGTGTGGTATAACTGTGGAGAGAGGTGTGGTATATCTGAGGATGGGTGTGGTATATCTGAGGAGGGAGGTGTGGTATATCTGAGGAGGGAGGTGTGGTATATCAGTGGAGGGGGTGTGGTATATCTGAGGCGGGAGGTGTGGTATATCTCAGGAGGGGGGTGTGGTATATCTGTGGAGGTAGGTGTGTCTTATCTGAGGAGGGAGGTGTGGTTTGTCTGAGGAGGGATGTGTGATATATCTGAGGAGGGATGTGTGGTATATCTGAGGATGGGTGTGGTATATCTGAGGAGGGGGGTGTGGTATATCTGAGGAGAGAGGTGTGGTATAACTGTGGAGAGAGGTGTGGTATATCTGAGGATGGGTGTGGTATATCTGAGGAGGGAGGTGTTGTATATCTGAGGAGGGAGGTGTGGTATATCAGTGGAGGGGGTGTGGTATATCTGAGGCGGGAGGTGTGGTATATCTGAGGAGGGGGGTGTGGTATATCTGTGGAGGTAGGTGTGTCTTATCTGAGGAGGGAGGTGTGGTTTGTCTGAGGAGGGATGTGTGATATATCTGAGGAGGGAGGTGTGGTATATCTGAGGAGGGGGTGTGGTATATCTGAGGAGGGGGTCGTGGAATATCTGAGGAGGGGGGTGTGGTATATCTGAGGAGGGGGGTGTGGTATATCTGAGGCGGGAGGTGTGGTTTGTCTGAGGAGGGATGTGTGGTATATCTGAAGATGGGTGTGGTATATCTGAGGAGGGGGGTGTGGTATATCTGAGGAGAGAGGTGTGGTATAACTGTGGAGAGAGGTGTGGTATATCTGAGGATGGGTGTGGTATATCTGAGGAGGCGGGTGTGGTATATCTGAGGAGGGAGGTGTGGTATATCTGAGGAGGGGGGTGTGGTATATCTGAGGAGGGAGGTGTGTCATATCTGAGGAGGGAGGTGTGGTATATCTGGGGAGAGAGGTGTTGTATAACTGTGGAGAGAGGTGTGGTATATCTGAGGAGGGGGTGTGGTATATCTGAGGAGGGGGTCGTGGAATATCTGAGGAGGGGGGTGTGGTATATCTGAGGAGGGGGGTGTGGTATATCTGAGGCGGGAGGTGTGGTTTGTCTGAGGAGGGATGTGTGGTATATCTGAAGATGGGTGTGGTATATCTGAGGAGGGGGGTGTGGTATATCTGAGGAGAGAGGTGTGGTATAACTGTGGAGAGGGGTGTGGTATATCTGAGGATGGGTGTGGTATATCTGAGGAGGCGGGTGTGGTATATCTGAGGAGGGAGGTGTGGTATATCTGAGGAGGGGGGTGTGGTATATCTGAGGATGGAGGTGTGTCATATCTGAGGAGGGAGGTGTGGTATATCTGGGGAGAGAAGTGTGGTATAACTGTGGAGAGAGGTGTGGTATATCTGAGGATGGGTGTGGTATATCTGAGGAGGCGGGTGTGGTATATCTGAGGAGGGAGGTGTGGTATATCTGAGGAGGGGGGTGTGGTATATCTGAGGAGGGAGGTGTGTCATATCTGAGGAGGGAGGTGTGGTTTGTCTGAGGATAGATGTGTGGTATATCTGAGGAGGGAGGTGTGGTATATCTGAGGAGGGAGGTGTGGTATATCTGAGGAGAGAGGTGTGGCTATGTATCTCTCAAGTTCAGTTTCTGTTATCAGCTCTCAATCTCTAGACTCTCTCCTTCTCTAGCCAAACTTTCAAGGGCCTGCTCTTCCCACGATTCCCTGCATCCGAGGTTCTTAGCCAATCACATCATTCGTTTCATCCTTCATTCTAGCCAGTCAACTATTTCAATTTCTCAACAATTCACTTTGCATTTGCTGGTTGCCTGTTGTGGAAAAGAATCAGATGTTTGTGTTCCGTCTTCAACATCACCATTATGTTCTAGTTCAACTTTTTACCTGATGGTGATATTCTAGCGTTTCTCCTTACATTTTAAAGTAGCAATGTACTGACAGTATTAACAAACCTAATTATGTTTCAGGACACAGGCCAATACGATCATGAAAGGGTACAGCCTGTCTGAGAGTTAGACAGATTCCGATGTATTGTCTATCACAGTATTGTATAATATAGAATATCAGAATGCAAAATATCAGACCACAAATGGTAATTCCTCTGTTACCAAGCAACATGAAACAAATGAAAATGAGGAACAAATAAGAATTGCTAACGAAATAATAACATCCAATGACTATATTGTCTACATTGTCTACATGTGTAGCTCACAGTAAACACTCTAAGAGTAGAGTCAGGCTATTAAACATTACCTTGAGAGTAGAGAAACCAGAACAAACAGAGTACGAGTAGGTAACTTGAGTTGCCCGCCCCTGCCTGCCACAAGGAAATGCTTATGTGTGTACCAGTATTGGCATTTATCATTAATATTGAGAACTGTAAATGCAAATGATTTTATACCAGTAATAAGAATCAGATTTTTGTCAATAATCCCATTGGATTCCATCATTTTCATTATGTTAAAGTTTGATTCAGGTACAATCATTGATGAGAAGTGTGTCTGCTTTTAGAACACCATGTTGCGAGATCAAATCCCATGGAGTGCAGATTTTTTTACAAAGCCTTATAGCTGTGTGGTGCCTTAAAACTGGAGCATTTTTATTTTATTTGAGGGAGGCGCTTCAGTGAGGTAATTACGGTCACCCCATCCAGTGGAGAAATTGTCTTCCTCTGAGTATTTATGTTTAGCTAATGCTGTTTGAAGACAAAGGCTGAGGATCACACTGTATTGGGCCAGTATTTATGTTATAAGGCAGAAGCCGACATGCCTTGATTTATGGGTTTTTACATTGGTGATAATGAAAAATCAATTATCTGTCCGGCACATGTCTGCTTTTGCATTTATTGTTAAATACCTACAATCAAGCTGCTACTTTCATTGTGAAGAGGAAGAATCTCCATCACATAAATCTATCACATCAAATGAATGACATTAATGTGATTTTCTGTATATAAATGGCCAGGATACTACCAGATTTTCCGGACACAGGTTACAGAAGCACTTTGGAAAATGGCCGATTCAGAAACTTGTGAAATCTCTAAATGTCTGTAACAGCTTAATAGTCAGGTATCTAACGATCATTTGAAAGAAAAACCCACTAGCTTGGGCAGCAACCTTGTAGTGTACAAGAAGTGTGTACAAGAAGGGTGTCTTTGTCTATTGCCGTACCTGCAGCATTATCAGGAATGATAGTGCTGTTCCGGTCACTCCTTCCTTCTCATCAGCCTACTGCCTGCAGTGTTGCCGGCAGGTGAGTGAAATTATCTGGCGAAGCTTTAGTTATCACATCATCAGGCATCCCTCCATTTGACTTTCCACCAGATGCCAACTCAATCTCTTTAGTCACATTGAGAGAGCAACACATCACATGCAACATTATGGCCATAGAGAGCATAAATTTTCCTATACCTGTGGCAACCAAATTGCCTGGCATGGCATGGCAATTAGTATTGAGCATATATAGATTTCTGATTGTTGTGAATACCAGGAAACACTGGATGATTATACCATCACTCAAGGCACCCCTTAGAGAGAAACGCTAACATGATTGAGTGAAAGAATATGTCACTACCACATCCAGGAAATGTAACAGCTATCTATGTCACCTCAGTGTGATAACAGCATACTCTTTGAGACAGTGCCATGCAAGGCATATTACTGAGAGGAAGTTAAGGGTCACAAATAATGTCACTTAAATGCCATAAAAACACAAATTTTGATTTCCTGCCATCCAGTGAAACTATTACCCTGCGGAAGCAAAATTTCATATGCAACATGCAATCAGAAATGTAATAACAGTAATTATAAAATAATATAATTTTATATAATATTAATCCCAGTATACAGTATAGCATTTGTCCAGATGCTTACATGAGATAACATTTTGATATGACTTATAAAAGGTACCCGGCCATAATGCCATGGTCAATATGCCATTGGGACAAAATGCCAGGGACATAATGCCATTGCCATAATGCCATGGCCATAATGTCATAGGTGATGACACCACTGCACACTATACCAATGCCAAAATACCAGTCATACAAAACGCCAGTTGTGTCAAAATACCAGTGGAGATAATGCCGGATGGGACATAATACCATTTGGGACAACATGCCATATCCCAAGATACCATTGCCATAATGCCAAAGTATGTAACCAGAGGAGATCAAGCCAAGCTGTATTTTTTGTGTGTTAGTTGTATTTCAGTTGTGAGTTGCTCGGTTAGAGTAAGAGGTGGCTCAGCTGTTTAGAGCCCTCCCCTTCACTGTGCAAGTAATAAAGTTTCTTGGTTCAATATCGATGATATCTGGGGTTTTTTTGGGTACACAAACTGAGAGCTAGTGACTTAAAACAAATATCTCAAACTAATATCTAGAATAATAAGACAATAACTCTGGATAATTACAAACTTTTTTTTTGAAAGCCAACTGTCTTGACTCATTCTACTAATGACATCGATAAGACTACATTGATTGAACATAGAGCAGGTCAAGTCTTTATTTATAAGATGTATAAAAAGTTACAGTTACAACTATCAAGAAAAGAAAAAATGTGTTCACTCAAAATGAACTTTCACAGCTACGCACGGGACTGAAAACTAACACAACTTGTGTAAATTAGACTTAGTAATATAGCGAGTTGTGTGAATATTGTATTGTAGAACAAAATTTTCTTATACCGATATGTATGCCACAATATAACCCACCAGTGTTGTGACGGCGTAAAGGACACTAAATAATACGATCTGATAACCATGGTTATGAATATTCTAGCAGCTGTCTAGGTCCAAATCATAACTCAAGCCAAGGAGTTGTCTCTAACTCCTTGATCAAGCACCCCACTTTCTCTGTTCGATTTCACATTTGATTTGAGTGGAGAACAGAAACTATTCAAACATGTATTTTTTGCATAGGATTGAGCCTTCTTGTGCCACTAGTAGTGTCAACTCCGCAACAACATATTTTATGCAGAATTATTATTTTCAAACATGATATTATTACTAATTTTTAGTCCCGTGCGTGCGAAGTTTATTTATAAAACGCTTAGAAATCATTGTCCAGAAATAATGATTACTAGGTATTGTACATGTGATAAAATCGAAGCTTTTGCTGATAAAATAAATAAAATATTTTAAATTTTATCATAAAACATATGATGCAAAAATAATATGATGATAAGATAAATAAAACCTAAAAGTGGCAACTGCCAAGCACCTAAAAATTCCCTATAAAACCTTTGGATACGGGGTATAGGCCTCACGGAACAGATGTGTTTTAGGGTACGACTTAGAAGAGGGTAAAAGAGAAATTACGAACTGAGGATGGAAGGGAGTTCATAACATCTAGTAGTAGTATTGATGATCGACCATCCACTATTACTAATCTTGATTAAAAATTTCTCACCTAAGTGTTGGCTATGTTAAAAGGAGTGGTTCAAGCAGCTTTATGAGCCATGATTGGCAACTAAAATCTAGATTGGGACTTGATGGGTAGCCAGTGCAATTTAACCCAGACTTCGGTGCCTGATGAAAAGTAGTTTGTACCTGTAATACATTTGGCGCACAAAGTCTGAAATGACGTAATAATTACAGACCCATTTCAATTTTAAACTTGACATTGAAGGTTTCAGAAAAACTCCTCTCCATGCAAAGAGAGAGTATTCGGAGTATTACTCACAAATAACCAACTAGGCATTAGATGGAAGCGCAGTACAACTGACAAAATCAATATTATGATTGAACAGCTTTAAAACCATTTTAATGGTGGAAGAATCACCCAGGGTTTGTTTTTAGATTTTTCGAAAGCTTATGATACAATAAATCAAGGCGTTTTTATAAATAAACATATTTTTCTAAAGATTTTCTTTGCCCTTATATCGACTGTTAGAAAACTATCTTTTAAATAGGCAACAGTTTGTCTTGGTAAATGAATTAAGTCAGGTTACTGCCTGTCATGATCGGTGCTCCCAAGGGTACGGTTCTCGGGCAAGTACTGTTTTTAATTCATATTATTGACCTTTTAAATGCATCACCTGATCTAAATTAAATACTTTTTGCTGACAATTCCTATATTTTTAGTACCGAACCTGAAATTACGAAGAGAAATCTACCTCTGATAAATGAATGGTGAATCACCAACCGTCTTTCGATAAACTATGAGAAAACATTTTTGAAGCCCCAAAATTTTCAACCCATATTCGGGAACTCTAATTTAGAAGAAGAAGGAACAACAAAATTTGTAGGTTGAAACTCCAACATAACTTTCCATGAACATTATAGAAGCCTGAAAAAGAAATTTAATTTAACCCTGATGATGATACGAGCACTCGGTCCAGCCATTGAGCAAAATCTAATTATTGACATTATATTATAGCTTTTCTCATCCAGATTTGATCTACGAATTAGAGTTCTGGCCTCTGGATCCACGCAAGTCATCAAGGGAATTAGACCAGGGGTCACATTTCTAATTATTTTCAAAACTAAAAAACATACCATTAGAAATGCTTGTTGAACACCGAATTTTGAAACTTTTATTATTAAAATCATACTCAATTCGAAATATTTTAAATACGATAACAAACCATGAATACAACACTTGATCCAACAAACTTGAATTCATTAAAACCAATAACAAGTGTGGAGAGTTCCTTGTTAAGCAATGGCATAGCCTTGTTCAACAAGTACCTTTTGGGAGTTTTGGCAAGGCCAGGGTACAATCTCGCGGTCGGGCTAGCGGGTTGTGTCTGGTCAAGTGGTGCATATCGGGTACAGTGTGCACTAAGTGGAAAACATATCAGACCAATTTATACTTGTTGTGATTAAAAAGAAAAACTAGGCATTGTAACATGTTGCCAGATGTCTCGGTATCATGTTGAAAGCTATAAAAAATATAAATAAGAATCCAATACAAAGATAATCATTATAAATGTTCTAGAAATGGCCTTCCCTCAGATTTTTGTGTATGTTTAATCAAATTTGACACTTTGTCAGTGTCTTGGCACTGAGAAAGATTGTATTTTCATGTTAAACTGCTCATGAACAGAATTTTTCGTACACTATGTTCACTCATGCTTGCCTTCATGACGCCAGTAACAGCATCAGTCATAGTCTGAGCCCCCAGACTCTTGCCCGCCCCCCCCCCCATCCAACGGCCAAGCCAAGCCAAGCTAAGACATCAAGTTGGTCAAATCTAGAGAGTCAATTAATTTGCCATATCCCGCAGAGTTGGCGGCGAAATAAAACTAGCACAAACTAGCCTTCAGTACACATAGGGCCCAACAAACCACAGACATCATCAAAATTCAAAGGTAGAAACTTTGACTACAACAGTGAAGGAGATTGCTCTAACTAGCTCAACCACCTACTCTAACCGAGCAACTCGCAGCTGTAATAATTATCACTAACCAAAGTAAGTCCAGCGTGGCCTGATCTCCTCTGGTTACATGCTTTGGCATTATGGCAAGGGTATCTTGGGATATGGCATGTTGTCCCAAATGGTATTATGTCCAATCCGGCGTTATCTCCACTGGTATTCTGACACCACCGGCGTTTTGTATGACTGGTATTTTGGCATTGGTATAGTGTGCAGTGGTGTTATCACCTATGGCATTATGGTTATGGCAATGGCATTATGTCACTGGCATTTTGTCCCAATGGTATTTTGACCATGGCATTTTGACACGGAATCCTTATAAAACTTATTCAGTAATGCCCTGATGGCCCTCAGCGATATCAATTGTTTTATACCAGACATGTTTGTTTTATGACGAGATTGTTAATTCCAGTAAAAGGTGGCTTAAGGTCCAATATATAGTCACCGGGTTCTGGAACCCATGGCGCAAGGAGTATCAGTGTAAATCACAATTCTCGCCAGAGATAGCAGAACAAGTTAGTATCAAATATGAATATATCCCCAGATCATTCTGTAAAATGGGTAGAGCTACAAAATGTTGACAAGTACAGTTAAACATACCAGATGGGTTGGGTTGGTAGTTGGTGATCGTTCACCTGACCTAACAACAATCCACAAACTGGCAGTGCTAGTACAGGCAAACAAAGCTTAGGAACATATCATGGACTTACCAAGTTTGGAAAATCATTTTAGGCACTATGTCTTGTATCCGGCACCACACATTTACTTAGTTTTTTTCCCTCATTCGTAAAAGTAAAGTTTTTTGTGGAAGGCCATTTTTGAATTATGTAACCTAATTTGAAGTGGGAACCCCAGGGTCTGGAAGGGTCTAGAGTATATTATCTCCCCTGTTACGGATAAACACTAAAATATCTTTGACTACGCTAACTTTGTCCATTACTGTTTGTTGATAATTTCTAGTGTAAGTAGAACAGCCTAGGCTAGGCTAGGCTGACTGTTATACAGTGAGTTGATGATAGTTTTAGTGTGAATCTGCTACAGTGGAGTGACACACTCTAGACCAGCTGTGGGCAACCTGCGGCCTTTTTGCCGGTGCGGCCTAATGGGCAATCTTATGCGACCTAATTGTGGCCTTATAACTGTGAAAATTATTAGATAAAATGTTGTATTACTTGTACACATCATGTTTAAATAGGAGCACTACTTTGTTAGGACCATAGAGTTATCCCCCTAGAGCTATGACTCATTGACTAATAGCATTGCGTTTCCTGTGGAGGCGTGTGTATGGTATCAGCCATACTGGATTTAGGGAGCAACACATAAACATTTCATTGTGCTCTATAGTTGTGGTACCAAATTTATGGATTTCTCTAGGGTTTTCTTTTCTGATCTCAACATTTGATGAAGATCTTCTAGCTGTATTTGTATGAGTTGGTACTGATGTTGAGTTAATATATAGATGTTTCAGTGAAGCATGGTCTTGGGTGGAAAAAGAAGTGTTACTGGAAGACAAGGTAGGTCAAGTGCATAAATCTTGCATATTTTGAGAAGCTAAGTCTGAATAATCATGTTTATACCTTCATTATTCCACTTCATACAATGACTATACCACATTCCTGGCAAAATTATGCAACTATATAATTATTCAATGTATGGTATAAGTAGACAACTTATCCAATTCAATTGCAATTATACAATGTATGTAGGTATAACTTCATCTATTTATACAATCATTATCCCGCTTGGAATAAGCTCTGAATAGGAACCAATTTTGCACAGTGATACACTAAAACATTCTCATTCTGTCTCTTATTGGACTTGTGATTAGCAATCATTATTTGTTTGGATAGCAAGCATGACTTCTTAGTTCTTCATTTTCAATTTCATTCTTCATTCCATGTTGTTGCTGATTAAGGTTGATCAAAAAAAAAAGTTGATTAAAATCAGATGACATATCACACGCCACATCCCGAAGCATGGGCGGCGAAATACTAGTTGCCTTAGGGGCTAAGCTGCAATATCTGCGCCCATTTGCTCTCAGTTTGCAGGCAGGTCGTTGTCCTGCATTCCCATCCCCCCCTGGATCCCATCTGTTTGCCTTTCTATCTTCCACAGCTAGCCCTGCATTGCAGGACTATGTGTGGAAAGACAAATAGAATGGTCAGATGACATCATCGTCAGCTAGCTAGTCAAATATATATATATAATATAATTGGCATATTTGTGTGTATTCACTTATTTCTTTCTTCAGTTAAGATAGTTTTGGATTACCTACACTCACTAAACAACAAGCAGGTGAGGGCCAGTTGAAATACCCGGAGGGAGATTTTGCTGTGCAGTGAACTGCTCCAACTCTTCAAGTAATTCATCTAAAAGATTCCACTGGTGAGTTATTTTTTATTATAATTTTCAATGAATTATTTATGTACTATTATAATTTACAATGAATAATTTATGTACTATTATTCAAAACACTTATCATGGGCACTGGGAAAATTTTACACCAACTTTGGCCTATCATTAGACTCACAGATGTATAACCACTAGCGTGTTTGTGTAGTTATTGAATCAAACTTGAATACATAATCAAAAAATAATCATTGTTATGATCCATTGTTATTTAGATTTCCACTGAAAGACCCTGAACTAACCAAAATATGGGTGGTTGCGACGAAGAGAGGGGGCTTCAATGCTGCGAAGTCGACAAAATTGTGCTCCGACCATTTTAAAGATAGTGATTACGTCGTAGTGCCGAGACAGTCATATCTAAAACTGCTGCCGTTCCTTCAGTGGTCACTTTTCCAGCACATATTATGTGCTGAAACTTTGGTTGAGAAACGAGCTTACTGTATCTTAGATCATGACTATCAAAGTCACATCATTAACAAATCCACACAGTAACTGAACATAAAGAATAGAGGTGGCCTTGTGGCTGCCCCACAGTCTGTGAATAATATTATAAAGCGGTGTGAGTCCATCATAGAACTATATGTCGATCATAAATTCCTACGTAAAGAAAATCACATAAATCTGCTTATGGCGTTGTTATTCCGCAACGTAATTGTAGAAAATCCTCTGTCATTATTTCCCTCCCAAAGCTCATAGCTATGAGTAAATCTTACTCATAGCTGTGAGCTTTGGGAGGATAGTTTATATCACAGCAAACAGTTGATCAGAGAAATAGTCGGAAAATATTTTGATATTCGTATAAAACACTATGTAAAGCATAACAACAAAACAGTTATTCATGGGAGTAAGGGAAAGGATCGATCAAAGCTGTGTTGTCTTGTAATATTTAAAAATCTGTAGTCTTGCATAATGCAATCTGCGTTTAATCTGATATGATTTAATCCAATTTGTTTTATGTTTATGATCTATTTCATAATTGTCTATGAATTGAAATATGATATCCATGTATCAGTCTGTGGAATACATTTATGGAAGTAGCATCTATCTATCTTCTTTCTAGCATCAATGCTAAATCTTCAAAAGCTAACTCCTCACCATAGAATTATATTTGTTCAACCAGTTCAACAGTCCATAGTGCTTTGTTTATATGTTGCTACACAAATCCAATATGGCTGCCGGATACACATGCCTGCACAGGAAGTAAACATTGAGTCATAGCTCTAGGGGGATAACTCTATGGTTAGGACCTCCAAAACGATGACCTTTTTGTTCCATGCGTGTAGCTAAGCAACAAACATACAAGCATGTTAGGGGAATCCCCATGCCACCCCACTCAAAAAATCACAGCGGGGATACCAATTTCTCTTGATCAGAATCGCTCCAAGCGTGACGTTACTTTAACTTAAACTAGATTAGTAAGCCTATATCTGATCAATAGGAAACTTGTCAAAGAATTGCCATTAACAATAATATTATGGCAGATGCCAAAAGAAAAATATCAGAGGAAATTTGCCGATTCAATGACGATCGGACAAAAGAGTTTTTGATGATTGGGAATGGTGGGAAGGGTATGATGTGCTTGGGGATAGCATAGATAGCCAAATAATATAAGCCTATTAAAATATTAAAAGTTATTTTCTTTGTAATTAGAAGCAACCAACTCCTAATTGATATTGATATGTTAACAGGGAGACTCATGATAATAAGATACATGTATTACCATTAATTTCCAAACATGTCAATTTTGATGCATCATTTTAAACTTAAATAAATGTCACAGAGAAGACTTTTATTTTACGGGAGTTAGAATTTGTTTCACGACACTGCTGCTGAACGGGATATCCCCTTTACCTCAGACCTTCCACTGCATCATTCATCAGGGAAATCTCTTTGCCAAAACGAGAGTATAATCAACAACATTGTCAAAGGCATCAGACGTAAAGGGTTGAAACATCGGCAGTTCAAAAAGTTTCTGAAGGATATTGATTTGGAGTATGAGGGTGTCCCATATCATGCGGAAGTACGTTGGCTATCAATAGGCCGGATGATGAACAGAGTCTATGATCTCAGAAATGTGATAACCTAGTTCTAAAGAGCCCAGGGGTCGGATATAGAAGAATTCAACAATGAACAATTCATCAATGAGTTTGCATTTGCGGTAGACATAATCTCACAGCTCCATTCGCTGAATACAGGTCAGAAACAGTAATGTCATTGCAGATCCTAACCATCATGTTGGCAGTTTCAGCGGTAGTCTTGGCATCTTGATGGACCTGTTTATGGTCGGGACCGCGATTCATATCCTCATCTGTTTAGCAGGGAGGATATGAATCTGAATTTAGACAGCTACTCCCGACGCATAGGTAAACTCAGAGACTAGTTTGAAGCACGCTTTGCTGACTTTAAAAAGCACAGTGATGATCTATGTATGTTCACCGCACCACTCTCTGTCAGCACTGTACCCGCAGGCTCAGCATTGAAGTCATGGATCTGAGACACGATCTCGTGTTCTCACCAATATATACGCCTGGGTCAGGTATAGTGAGAGCATATCAATCTCTGCCGCAAAGATATTCGGGGCTAAGAGGATTTGCTGCTAAATGGCTGGCCATGTTTGGTAGTAAGTACAGGTGCGAGAGATTATTCTTCACAATAAAGTTCGCTAAGAATAAACTCAGGTCAAGGCTGACGGATGATCACTTAAAAGACATACACGTCATATTCGATTCAGATATTGAGCCAAATTTTGAAGCACTCATAAAAGATAAATTACAAAGGTCCCATTGACTGATATATGTAAATCTGTTCTGATCAGTACAAATAAACAGTACCAACTAAAACCTCATATTCCTTAATATTCCTATACAAAAATTGCGGCCTTTTGAGTTGCTTTGCCAAAATTCAGCCTTTTGCAAACAAAGGTTGCCCAACCATGCTAGTGACCCTTCAAGACCCCGGTTTAAGGGAACAGTGGTTGTTTTTTTTCTTTCCTAAACACTTAAAGGAGGACTCACTATAAAATATAAGTATAACCATACATATGTTTATAACTTGTTACGGATTATTTGGCGTGTAATCATTCTGAGCTTTTATCATTTTTCCTAGATACCTGCAGCTATATTTTCACAAAACCAACATCACTCTACTCCTGAATATTTATCTATGGGTATTATATGACCCCAGTGAGGTTTGTTACTGATTGTTTATCTATGGGTATTATAAGACCCCAGTGAGGTTTGTTACTGATTGTTTTTGGTGATAGGTTATCAAGTAGATATCGACCACTTATTTCTGTATGTATAATTTTGTGATTTTCTTTATCGTTATTTTTATTGACACGTTCACGTTTCATGTTTGTCTTCCTCATTTAATTTTTTATGTTGTTGTTGTTACAGTTATAACAGAATAATGTAATAACTGCAACCAACCATATAATACACCGTCACAGTGTGCCATGCTGAATCTGCAGATGCTACTGCTACTGCTGGGATGTTAGCCAACATCTACACTTCTATTGCAAAGGGCATGAATCCAAGAATATCTAGGGCTGGTTGTTGACATTTATCTAAGGGAGAATTTGACTTTTAACATACCAAAATACTACTTAATCTGGCGTTGCATTTAGCGTGATAAGATACTGTTGCAAAACAGATTACAGTGTGTTTAAACAAGAATTTTCAGGTATAACAACCTTGGACAGCTAAAACCAAGGAGTCTGAAGCTGATGAAGTATGCCGAGTGGCTCCATGTGTGGGTGTGTGGGGTATGTGACAATATCACAATGCTGACCAGAGCCATGAGGTTTACCATGTTCAAGAGAAAACCTTGCTGCGCCCAACCAGCTCACAGATGATCTCAAGCTTGCTAAGACAATAGTATACATACACTGAATTACATTCTTCTCTTAGAATGGAAATAGTATCATAGCGTTATACGGTTAGGACACTAAACACAGGGACCCATCTGACTGTTATCTGATTGGCTGTCCCTAGTAGCATGAATAATTAGCCTGAGAAATTGTCTTGTTTACAAAATTGCAAACAGTAATTATACCCCTACAGTGTCGATGATTAGGGCATTTCTAGATTGCTACTAGGGACTGGCTATTTTTGCAAGCCCTTTGTTTTGCAAAAGAAAGCTAATGATGCTATTCCAGATATGGAATTCAATGTATACATAATAAATAACTTCTCATGTCTCGATAGAAATGTGAGAACTGCAGCCCAAGTTACCTCAGGGAAATGTTCTCAGAATTGGTTGATGATAATCCTAGAAAGCAGCTGAAGTGCCATCATTGGAAAACTGTTAATGAAAAGATCAATGGGAAAGCTGTGTCTACACTAAAGAGGATTGAACTTAATGTTTATTCAGTGGCACCTCAAAGCTCTCTGCATTAAAAAATGCAGCAAACCCTGGGCCCTAATCAAGTGGTGGTGGTTGCAGATTTTTCAGAAATTACAAATGTGGCAGTGGTCAGAAGAACGAACCTGCTATCATCTACGTTCAATGGTGATACTATCCACCTGGTTATCATCATATTTTTAGAAGGGAACAGTGTGGAAAGAGATTCTGTCGTTTCATTGTTTGACAACCTAGCCAATGACCATGCCGCAGCTGTGGGACTTTCATCGAGATTTTGTCTGAACATATGAAGATACATTACCCGCATATCATAGATCTGATCATATGGTCCGATGGCTGTGAGGCTCAATACAAATCAAGATTACTGTTTGATGATGAGTAGTCTCATCTCGGCTTTGCTTATAATGGCATCAGGTATTTACAGCTTTCAGCTTGTTAACTGGCTGTGATGATTTTCGATGTTTTACCATTGGATTTCATTTCATAAGAGTGAACTGTAAGGAAGTTGTAAGTCCAGTTATTGACGTTGTTATCAACTCCCTTCTCTACCATTTTGTGGCTCAGACGAGCTGGGTTTATAGTATTGAAGGCACTGCTGAAATCAATTCTGACCAAATATAAAATCTAGGCCAATGCCTTTACATACCTCCACATGTACCGGAACATTATTTACATGATTTACAGAAAACAACTCCAATCTCTGATTAACATCAGGTAAAATGAGGGGCACATGTTTGGATTCAAAATCATAATCGACAGCAACAGAGCACTAAACATATTTTTCTCTCAAATTGACTGAATCGTTAGTGAGTGACAGGGCTCTAATCGGACGCCCAGCACTGTCACATTGACTATCATAAAATGCTCATGTGTTGGCATCATATCTACTGTCATTAGCATTTAGCCAAGAATTTTGCACAGTGGAGATAGTAGTAAACTGGTCACCGAGATGGAGAAAAACACGTCTGGTGGTGTACCACTCAACCAAGACTCTGCAGAAATAAATACAACATACATATTCAACGGTATGGTCCTAATAGAAAAGAATAGAGGTCAAATTGGCCAATATGTTGACGACTACGCCTCAAGAATTCGCTCAGAAGTTCATATTTTGCTTCTAGGTTGTATCAACATGGTAGCTGATCGCTATGATAACCAGGTTCAATCAAAAACAGAGGAATAATATCAGTAAAATAGATGGTGTGTGGTGTGGCAGCTCGGAATTAGCAGAGCGTCTGAATGAGCACCTGGTCCGTGTTGGAGGTGAGCTACAGACGGAACCTCAAATGTCACATATAGGACATGTTAGATCATCACTGTTACAGATAAAAACAAATAAATCTGTTAACTCTGCCAATGTTCCACCTTGGATCGGCCAGGAATTTGCCATGTTCAAACAGAAGTAGTACCCAGAAATTTGGAAAATGGCTCAGGTAGTTCCTATCTCAAAAGTGCCAACTCCGCAAAAATTTAAAGATTTCCGCCCCATCAGCCTACTACACCACTGTGGCAAAGTAGCAGAACAGTTCTTCATGAATGAGTACCGAAAGCAGGTTCTACCATCCATCAGTAGGGGACAATTGGCATACCAACCAGGAGTAAGCACAACAGATGCGCTGATATATACACCAGACCACTGGACCAGTATGCTCGACAAAAAGGATGTCAACGCTGTTGAAGTCATTTTTAAAGACTTCAGCAAGGCTTTCGATTCATTACAACCATCAAAACTTGCTGAAGCCCTACAAGACTCCTGACATATTGAGACTTTCTCTAAGTTTCATGACCAGAAGAAATTAGCAATGCGTTAGGACAATATCCGCAATTTCAGACTATATACCACCAAAATAATTGCCTAGCTTGATGGAAACATCAGGTGTCAGCTTGACAAGTTGCTTTCACCACACAGCTGATGCTGGGGAGTTATCCCTTCCCCTCAAAAGCTAGCAGAGATACTAAGAATCTGGTCAAAATGTTGGACCAGTTTCGAGGCAATCTGGAGAAAAGGGAAACGAGGGTTGTTAGAACTCGAAGATAAAGAACTAAAAGTAGATGACCGGTACAGCAATAAAAAAAATTGAATACGAGTAAAAGAGAGCTGAGATTTGGGCTGCTCAAGCGTAAGAGAACAAAATAAGAGAGGCAATTGGCATGAGCGATGGCAGAGGAACCAAACTATAGGCAAAATTCTGCGGGCCAGGTTTGATTACACAACCATGGAATAACCACACGTACCAATAGACAAGAATAGGTAGGTATCAGTGCAGCATGATTCCGAGCTTAAGCCATACAGGAAGCCCCGGCATGCATCTGGTCAAGCTCCAGCTGCTCTAGAGCCAAGTAGAAGACCTAATATGAAGGGGGCTAGTGATGAACCTCAGAAAATGACTAGTTTGTCAATTAGCTCCAAGGCTAAACATCTTAGGAGTGGGCAACCCTAAAATAGACGATCAGTTTGCGTCTGATTTTGTAATTGTCTCTAAGAGAGAAGTACCAGAAAAAAGACACATGTCTTTCAATAATAATTAATATTATTCTATTTACCTTTACTCTTACATGGGGACTAAAAGATATATCAAAGCAGGGTTGAGATTCACTATTTGCCCCAACCTATAAGCCCCTATAAAGGGTGGGTTGAATATCCACAAATCATACTTATGTCTCTCTGTCAACAACTCTTTATTGTAATGAAAACTGTCTTCGGATGTTGGTTTTTCTTGATTTCTTAGATGCTTGCAAGCCATCAGAAATAGGACCTGTACCCACTTTATGTATACAGTATGTACTAAGAGATTCTGGATTTATGCCAGAGCGAGGAACCTGTTGGATATGCCCAATGCCAGTATTTCGACAGTAGTAACATTAAGGAAACTACACAATAGTGCAGAATCTTCAATGAGCACTCTATCCTGTTTATAATGAATTGTTTAACCTTAACAGCGACAAGCCTACAAACAAAGCCTTCTCGAACAGATAGGACCAAACAGAGTTTATTGAAGAGGCGATGAAAAAGTTCTCTTCTATAAAGAGCAGATAATTCTGTCAAATTTCACTCAATTAATGGTTTTGTGAAACTAAAACAAAGCTGGACTCCCTAACTCCACTTAGTGGGTATGGGCAGACATTGTATCATAATTTATCAGAATGTACTGATTATGTGTCGACAATGCGGGATTTCCAGATCTGCTCAAATCAGTATAACCGAATGTAACTATACTCTAGATAAAAATCTAATCGCGGATATCTTCAAATCAGATGAGTATTTCTTTTAGCTGCCTTCCGTGTTAATTTTTTAATACATTTGAACAACTTCTACAGCTAAAAATAGCAAAAAGACGGATAGAAACACACGAAAAACTATTGCATCGTATCAATTCTCTGATCAATAACTTATGTAGAAAAAAAGTGTTGTGGTGAACCGTGAAAGCTGAGGAAAAAAGACTTTAAGCCGGAGTTTGATGACCGAGCCTGTTGGTGTATACCAGTCAACTACCTATGTAATATAACATTTGGAGCAAGAAAAGAAATCTCCAAAAGCTGCAATTGATATAAGCTCAGCTGTCAGATCACAAATCTCAGTACGCTTCCTGACATTAAAAATATTTTGAAAAACAAATCTTTGGGTCAGTTGTTTGGGTCGAGGCCGGATACCAGTCTTTGTTAATCATCAGATGTAGGCAGGTATGATATAATGAGAAATCAGAATGGAATGAGGCATGGATCACTAACCATTTGGTATATGTTAAAGTTAATTTAAGACTATTTGTAGTGCTGGATTGTCAATATCTGAGAGGACAGAGGTCACCAAAGTCAGCTACCGGAGCTGATCATGACAAAAATGAGATAAAAATCAGAATAAGACTCAGTGCATGGTAAGAGGTGATTCAACTACTTACACTTCTTCCAAGTACAAGGGCGTTAGATAAAATTGTTCATGATTTCAGTGTGTCACACCGTCAAGTCAGTGAGGTGCGGGAATTAAAGAAATAAAAGGGAATTTAGCCCTTAATTCAACAAACGTAGCAAGCATTTAGGTGATGTCACCAAGGCAGTTTTAGATTGTTACATTGACAGCAATTTCTTCGCGTGATGCCAGGAACTCACTCGATGAACCTGATGGCCATGGCTGACTCTTGTTATCGTTTCATCTTTGTGGACAATGTCCAGCTCGGTTGTGAGGCGAATGGGGGTGTCTGGGAGTGGTGCAACTTCAATCGTAGAATGCAGAGTGGTAGGGTTCAACTGAGATATAAGAAACTTCTTGCACATAATAGGCTACATTTCGAGTCCCATCAATTTTTTGGGCTTATTCACAAATGTAGATCCCTTCATTTCATGATGTCAACTCCATCCAACAATCAAACTTGGGTACATCCCCGCTGCACACTTATAAAGCAAGGCAAAGATTGCAGCTACATATATAGTATCCAGTAAATTATCTTCTTTCTTTTTTACAATTCTATTCGACCTTGAAAATAGCAACATGAGCGTTGTTATTTTTAAGCTCAACTTAGACTTCCTATTTTATTAGTAATGTTCTGCTTTCAGGAGAAGCGAGGTTAACATGTCCCGAACCAGTTGACGAGCATATGCTACCATATTTCATTGTCGGGGACGAGGCCTTCCCTCTCAAGCCCTACCTCATCCAGCCTTTCCCTGGTAGAGATAATAGGAAAAATGAGGAACATAGAATATATAACTATAGACTGTCTAGAGCTCGCAGGGTCATTGAAAACACTTTTGCTGAGTTCAACATTTGGAGTCGTAGCAACTTGCGTGCAGCACACTACATAATTGTGCGAGTTGTACGAATAGGCTAGTTTCACAATCACTTTTATCATAATAGAAAATCAAAACTGGCCGCATGACGAGGTTGGGGTGTTATGATGTACTAAAGTTTAGCCATAACTATGATGACAGTTGAGGTTGTGCTGTAGTGTGATTCAGCTGAAAAGTCACTTGCATTTATGTTTTCAAACTGACAGGACTGGTCAAGCCAACTTGTTCTGTTGAAATCAATATTTGAGTTTTCACAGAGGCATCTTTTTGTAAACCGAACTGAATGAAAATTAGGATACTACTATATAACAAAACTACTCGTGGATATGTACTGCTTGTGAAAGGTTATTGTAAACATCCTGGCCATAAAAAATGATAATATCATAGAGTCATTATCATAAAACTCCGTTTTATTGATTCAAGACAGGACAAAAGTTTCCATTTTTGTCATTTTTGTCAGCAATGAGATAATTTGGCTTTGTGGTACATGGCAAAAAGTTTATCAACATAGAGTTGAGCTCTGTAAAAAAAAACAACTGGACATCTCAAAGATTTATTTGATCTCTAACTACAACACTGAGGCTGAGGATCCACAACAACACGGTGATCTCTAGATCCTACCCAGATACCACGGTCATGGTACCACCAATCGACCGACGAGGAGCTATCACAGACAGCTTATGAATTGTCCCATGTGATCACTTCAAGTGCTTTCGAAAGGGAGCACATTGACAGAAAGTATTCAGCTATAGGTGTACCAAAGCACGATACTGACGCAAGCAATTACGGCGTTGGCTCCGTGTTGTCACAGGAACAGGACGATAGAGAAAAGGTGATTGCTTATTATAGCAAAACATTATCCAATGCGGAGAAGAACTACTGTGTAACTCGCAGAGAGCTGCTAGCAGTGGTGCGAGCTGTCAAGCATTTTAGGCCCTACCTGTATGGTCAGCGTTTCAAGGTGCGAACCGACCATGCTTTACTGATTTGGTTATGTCGACGTGTGGAACCGACAAGCCAAGTAGCTCGATGGCTCGAACTATTGTCGGAATTCAACTATACGATTGAATACAGGCCAGGAAAGAGGCACGGTAATGCTGATGGCATGAGTCGCTTACCATGCAGTGAGTGTAAACAGTGTGCTCGCATCCAAAGCAGTGGATCAGGACCTACTCAACAGGAGGTTTTGGATGAATGGGAGGCATCAGGCTTCGCATCAGTACATGTCGACCAAGGAGAGGTGGGCCCACTAACTAGTGGGGTGGAGGGCCACCAAGAGGAGAGGGTTGCTGCCCTACAGACGGACAATGACATAGCCACACTACAAAGACAGTCCCCGGGGGCTGTAGGTCAAATTTATCGTGCCATAGAATCTGGACAACAGATTTCCCAGGTCGAGCTGGGTGAAGGGGATCAGGAACTGTGTATGTTGGTTAGACTGTGGCCAACTTTGTTCCTGGATGAGCAAGGGATCTTACGTACCACGGTGACTAAACCAGGTCGGAGTGTACATCCTGCCATTTGCCCACCTTTGATGAGAACAGAGGTTATCTGGCGTTGTCACCAGATGGCTCACAGCGGAGCCAGTCGCACTACAGAACGGCTGCGTTTGAGCTGGTACTGGTATGGAATGGTGAGCATGGTGAGACGTACTTTGTCAACATGTGAGGTGTGCCAAGCGGCTAAGCATGGTAAAGCACCGAGTACAACAGGTACCCGCCATTTGTACAGCGGTCGGCCATGGCAGTGGGTTGCTATTGATCTAGTCGGGCCAATGCCACTAACACCGAGGGGTAATCGGTGGATCTTGGTCTTGAGTGACCACTTCACCCGTTGGGCGGAAGCCTTACCTATACCCGATGCCACAACACCCTCTGTCGCTTCAGCTCTACATACAGAGATATTCTCACGGTTTGGAATACCGGAGCAACTTCACAGCGACCAGGGGACTCAATTTGAGTCGGACTTGATGACAGAGTTGTGCTCGATATGGGGGTTGAACAAAACACACACGACGCCATACCGGCCCCAAGGTAATGGAGTGGTTGAACGCAATAACAGGACTATTGGTGACTCGTTGCGAGCCTTACTCCTAGGTGGCCAACAAACAGACTGGGATCTCTTGTTACCAGAGATAATGGCAGTGTTTAGAGCAACACCCCATACTGCTACTAAGGAAACGCCAAACTACATGTTCATGGGGAGGGAGAATCGGCTCCCAGATCTACTGGCCTATGGACACAAACACGAGATCACGTTCACAGTATGCAATAGAACTTGGAGAACGTATGATTGCTGTCCACGAGGAGCTACGCCTCAGCCAAAAGGCAGTGAGAATGAGGGACACCGATGAGCCACCGCTATATGCTGTAGGTGACCTTGTATGGATGGTAAACCACCAAAGGAGGCGTGGAGAGATGGGAAAACTCAAAGAGAAGTATGTTGGGCCCTATACTATTAAAGAAGTTCGCCCCAACCACACCTACATCATAGCACAGGGAGAGCGGATGTCCGTACAAAGCGAAGCGAGGCTTAAGCCTTTTGTAGAATGTCCAAGTCTTGGGGGCAGGGCACCAGCTTCCAGTGAACCTTACCTCCAGCGACCACGGAGGAGGGCTGGACAGAAGCCTAGACAAGTGGACGAAGAAATACCTGTGGAACCACAGTCAGTCGAGGAGACAGGAGAGGTGATAGTCTACGAGGTCCCATCAGATGAGGAAGACACTGTGACTACCGATGTTAAACAGGAGCCTCAGGAATGGACAACAGAAGAGAGCACTTCAGAATGGAAAGAGCCGACAAACACTGGTCGTATCCGCCGTAGACCAACATACCTACAGGAATATGACTGTTCGACTATTGACACTAGGAACAACCAGTATGCAAACAATGCGGAAATCATGCTATCAAGTGACCACTCTGGTTCGGATAGTCAAGTCAATACAGCAGAGGTAAAAGTAAAAGTAAGAGGCCCAGGGATATATTATAGGAACCATCATCCGGATCATTGCATGTTGATGCATGAAACTAATTATGTTCGTTTTGCAGAAATGGAATACCAGGAGCAATGTGATTCCAGTGATGGCGAGTTTGAAGAGGTACCCGAAGACCCTATATTCAACCTGCTTTCTCAGTTTGAGACGAAGGAGAACCAAGACACCGGAGAACCAGAGGAAACCACCAAGGCTGACAGTGAGCCCCTAACACCACCTTTCCCCCAGTATGAGGAAGAAACTGATGATGGTACCTCAGGGGAAGTCTGGAAACGGGGACAACCCGGGTCGGAGATACGCAAAAGACGGCTCTCGTCGTCATCAGAGGAGGGAGGCGAGATGGACGTTGCCCCATCTGCCCCCGAGACCGATGTGATGCCCGTTGTGCCAGCCACATCAGTGGAAAATGGTGGTGAAACCAACATGTAGGGATGTGCGTTTTCTGCCCGTGGGAGAACAGGAGAAGATTCAAGAGGAAGAGCGTAAGGGGAGACTTGACCAATACCGAATCCCTAAGAAACCCCATAAACAAGCTAAGGAATCGAGAGAGAACCCGCTCCGTGTGAAGTTTGTGGCAGAAAGAAGTGAGCGGCGTCACCGCTGTGCCCGAGAGTCCATGTCCAGAAATCCCGGCTCTCGGACATGCCCTTTGGAGTCCTGCCAGGCAACAGAAAGGACGGCAACTGCTCTAGAAAACCATGTCTGGAGCCACTTCTTCAGACGAGTGTGTGGTTGTTGAGCTGTCCGTTTTACGTCAGGCCAGATGTTTGAACACCACTCGAGGACCTCTAAACCTGGAGACCCACACAGCAAGCCACGTTGTTGGCACAATAAGGAAAAAATGTACATCATGTAGATCATGGGACAAATTCCGGCAACAGATTTCCTTGCCAGTACCACAGGAGTGGCCTAGAGCCATTTACGACCCCCCACGGTTCGGAACAACAAGGACACCCAGAGAGCCAACAGCCACCAGTGAGACAGAACCAACCCTCAAAAAGTTGACTGTTCCACTGCGGGGAATCGGTAACACACCGGAGACCAGCTCTGCTGTCGCTGTGTCTGCCTCATTCACTAGTCAGAGAACTGCCGTTGCTGCAACTACTCCTCAGATGAACAAAGAAGGCCGCCGTACGGTTATTGCAACCGTACAGTCCAAACCAGTCGGAGCAGTACAACCGAGTCCTGTGAGACCAGGCCCACCACTAGGACCAGGACCGATAAAGATGACACCGCTGGAGCAGCTTGTGCCATCACCAGGACAGGACTCGAGTGTTCTCATCCATGAGATCAAACAATCACTGGAGTCTGTACACCAAGAAATCGCGTTGGCCGATTTGATTCATGATGAGATTGAGACAGCGATGGGGAAGATTGCAGACTATATGGCTGAAGAGCGAAAGGTGAGACGGCGAGTCGCGGGGCAGGTTAGAGAAATACAGAAGAAGGTGCAGCAGTTTGACAATAAACAATAGACGGTAGTTTATTGTGAAGGGGGCTG
The DNA here is from genome assembly GCA_914767715.1 of Membranipora membranacea. Taxonomy (NCBI): domain Eukaryota; kingdom Metazoa; phylum Bryozoa; class Gymnolaemata; order Cheilostomatida; family Membraniporidae; genus Membranipora; species Membranipora membranacea. Next base: position 20,376,896 of record OU612071.1, read on the forward strand.
TGTGGTATCGAGCAAATAAACAGTGGTCATCCCCCTTGACATTAAACAAAGTATACTAACTGGCTCAGACATTTATCTTAGTACTCACTCTTGTTTTGTATTTGTATTGTCTATTATTTCTTACCTTGTCAATACGTATATATATTCTGTTTTATTCCAGTAATGCTTAGAGTGACAATCAACACTTGTCATTGTGTAACAAACCTTTACATTAGTGTTAATACAATTTTATGGAAGAGTAAGGTTTGTTTTGCCAGTTTTGCAGTTAAAGAGGTAGGAATCGAAGGGGGTGCACGGGGATTAATCATGTGAAGTGACAGGCAAGACCATTGGCTGATCAATGTAATTAGAGGCGGAGAATGGCCTTGGTCTCCGCCTCTTACAGCCAGTCCACGTTGCATTCTCAAGTGGTCAAGTGTGTTATATAAGAAATTGTGATTCGCAGACACCCATAAATAAAGTTGAATAGAAACTATGATATAGCTATTGTTGTGTTGGCTCATCACACTTGGGATTTTAGGGTTTAATTACAATGGTCAATTTCAATCTTGACAACGGTATCTAGGCAACCTCTAAAACCATAAATCATAATGTCAAAATTGACCAATAAGAGCTCGTATATTTTGAAGCGGATGATTTGAAATCATCGGAACTGACGTCAGTCATATTTCCACCACTTTCCAATGCCATTATTGGAATGAAAATCAATTGGGCAAGTGTATCACACAATTCCGCATCAGCTTGTCTGATTCCCATTAAAAATAATTCACTGCTTCTCCTCTTATTTCCGAAAAAGCAGGAGGAATTTGAATGCTGCTAACCCCATTTGAATTTGATATGGCTGGGTGATCGCTTTACATTGACTGGCCCTTACATACCGGTCGAGGCACTTTAAGCAAATAAAAACACCCAAAATAAATATTCAGAATACTTATTTCTGTGCAATGTTTATTTAATATCGATCTAAGGAGGATTTCTGGGATATCGGAGTTTGTTGATAGTTTTGCATCGAGGCTAAAAACGGATATAATCTCGGAAACTAAATATCGATCTAAGGAGGATTTCTGGAACATCGGAGTTTGTTGATAGTTTTGCATCGAGGCTAAAAACGGATATAATCTCGGAAACTAAATATCGATCCAAGGAGGATTTCTGGAACATCGGAGTTTGTTGATAGTTTTTGCATCGAGGCTGTACCAAAGTCAATACCCAATCGAGTTATATGTTCATATAATCTCAAACAAGTAGTTATATTAATATTTGTGCACTATAAGTTTTTATAGTTGCTCGTAAATATTTTAGTTCTAAAATATTAGCCACAATTACAAGACAGTAATCAACACCTGCTATAAGTTTCTATAGCCAGGTAAAGCAAGTCATACACAAAATAGGAAGGATATAACAATTGGTTGGTGAGTAAAAAGAAACTCTAGAGTGAAAACTAACTTAAGACAGGCTTATTCCGAAAAGTGAGTGAGTATATATACTTCAAAGTTGTTATCAAACAATGTAGGTAACTGCCAGTTGTAGCTTTTCTACAGTTAGTTTACACTCATTATATTACAATGTGGAGGCTCCCACATAAGAGAAAAAGTTTTAACAAGGAGTTAACAAAGAGTTAACACCTTAGTTTCAAGCTTTTCCCTTCTGTCCTTCCTCTGATGTAGATGCAGCAATAGTCGGCCAACTATAAATGGAGTGCAGAAAACTGAAAATGGAGTGAGTGAATACAAGAGTCTTGGCCAATAATAATGAAGTAACCAGTTTGAGATGTGTCAAGTCGTATAGATACCTGCTTGTGACTCAAAACGCCAGTGTTGAGCCAGGGAGGGCGGGTGTATCCCATCCCATCCTCCCTGGTTGAGCAGGGGTTGGTTTTTTTCTTGATGCAATGAAAGACAGCATACACTAGCTACAGTTCCTATAGGTGTCCATTAGTTTCCTCAAATAACATTCATATGCTGCCCTTGATTTTATTGATGTTCAATTTGTCCACGGACAACAATTTTTAGCTCAATTTCCAAATGACGATCATATCAATACTATTTGAGTACTCACAGGGGGCGGCACATGAAGCCTGGCGGCACATGAAACCTGGCACCAAGAACCCCCCTTCCGGTTTCAGTTTGCTCAACGGTTTCCCTCCCTCCCCTACTTGCGGCTGGCCTGCCACCTCAGTGAAAAACATGGACCAATCAGCTGGCTTCAATCCTGCTTTTCCAACCATCCAATACTTCTCAAAGTATGCCATCAAACTTGTAACTCCATTCATATGCTCTAGCTGTTTCGCCTTAACCTGAAGGTAGGCGAATCCCACTTCTACGTGATTCAGTGGCAGAAGTGGCATAGTATAGAGCATCCTCACAAGCTTGTAAACATCCTGCTTCTTTCTGTACTCTGATTGCAGCCCTTGAGTCCGGTGGATACCTTGGCTGAAATGGAAATGACAGCCACACATCTTCAGTTCCGGAAATACTGATGCCACGGCATTCCATAATGCTGTAAGAAAAAAATTATATAATTACAGACAGAGTAGAGGTTGAAGGTGAATAACACTAGTCGGAGAGTTGGTGATAAAGCCTAGCATAATGATTGTGTTATCCTAGGAAATGGTGAGTTAGCGATTCCTTGATTACCCAGCAGTCAACCTGATAACTAAAGCTGACTGTAGCCTGTCTTAACAAGCTTGTTAAGACAGGCTAAGCTGACTGGTGGTCACGGAATGATACCCAATTGCCTAGTGCCCAGCTCAACATGCAGATAATAAGAAGGGAAGATTTTTGTTTGTTTATTAATAAAGTTGTGACCATTTACTCATGAAATGATGTCCAATTGCCTAGCGCCCAACCCAACATGCACATAATAAGAAGGGAAGATTTTAAAAATTGTGACCATTTGACATTCTAAATACAAAGCTGGCTTCAGTTCTAAAACAAAATACTAGCCTGAGAAAGGAAATACACTATTTCCTCCGTAATAATGTCAGTAACTGATACAAAATAGTTTTTTCTCGCACTGAAGGGGCATAAACTCTTACCCATTTCAAAATCTGACATGATGTACTTCACATCTTTCTCCGGAACAAGCACTGAGATTTTCCATAACACCTAGATAAATATAAAGTAAGGAAGTTACATAAGAAATGTTGTTCACCTATGCAATTACAATGTAATCATGTTATCAAGTTGTGAAACCAATAAGTGAATTTGTGAGAATCTACTGTGGCGCCTGGTAATAAACATGTATTTCATGAAAGTCTTCTCAAATCTGTTGATGAAGTTTTGAGATGGTACGGATGAAGTATTTATGTGTGTATGGAATTGAAGTAAGCTACATGTTTCAGAATGCTTTAACTAAGAAACGAAACTGTTTTTTTTTCCTTTTGTAACAAACACAGTCATATAATAGAGATGACTCTCACCTGCACATAGTCACTTGTTCTCCGGTGGGTCATCAGCACATACAAGAGTGGTAACTGTTTGTCGCATTCCCCTTGCTCCACAAAACCATGAATACTAAATAGCCGGACAAATGGCTCCTTTGCTGCTTTGAACGTTCCATCCATATACCAGGTCTTCACCTTCCCCAGATTCTCAAGCTGGTCATCAGAAGCCAAAATGACCATTCGCTCACCCTCATGAATAATATCTGCTCGTAGGAAGCACTCTGGTATTGCCCCAACATTCATCTGCAAATAAAAAGTTGTAAATTAAGTTCAAATATCACAATCGAAAGAAAATTTTTGTGGAGAAGGCCCACCTTGACATATTAGATAAAAATTCATCAGATCCAAGCACTTAGTCTAAAATTTTGTTGGCATATCATTAGCAGTAAAAGATATATTTGTTGTTGCAAAACTCACGCCACAGTAAGAAACACATGGACAATGACAAGACAACTACAAAATGTAAGCCCAAAAGGCAAGGTTGAAGTACAACAGGGAGTACAAAGTATAAAACAAACATGATAGTTACACAAATAATCTTTCAATTACCTCAAACTGCTTGTCTTGAGGGTGTTGTGGCCTCTCTGCCTCGCTGGCCCGGTTCACTAGTCTGATTAGATATTCACAGTTTCCTACTGCAAGGCCATCTAGTTCGGGTACATTTCGAAACTGGTCAACAATTGATGCTGCACTGCAAAAAATATCCTCACGACCTTTTGACTTAATCTAAAAAATGAACAGAGAATGTCATGATTAGGCTGCAGTTTGATCAATGGTGATTTAATGTGTCTAGTGACAATGACATGGTATGTATTGGTTTGTGGTAAATACCTACAACTAAGTTGGATTCCCCGAATGGTATTAAAGCAAACTGATTGTATCTGACTGTTGACGCCATTTCCTACCCTTCTCTGGACATTGGAACAACATCAAGTCTACTTATAAAAGTCTTCTTTCTAAATAGTGATATTCATATATTTACCTGACTAAGTAGCTGAGTCTTCTCCTGTATATTTGCTGTTGCAGAGTGGTTACGCAGGCCAGTCGGTATGTGACACCCTCCCTTCTCTCTAACCTTCTCTTTGCATCTCCTATCTGAGCATGTCCAGTAAGACGTACATGATCCATCCTTGAGCACAGATTTCTTGTTTAAATTATAGCTGTATCCCGTTGTACTGAACAACACATCTTTTCCTCTACCAGAACCTCCTTCAACCAGCTGGAATCCATATTCCCTGAAATCAGATATAATAACAATAAATATGACGATTATCGAAGAAAATATGTAATGAAATTGTTGTAGAGCAATGATATCTTAGTGTTCCGAAAAAATATTCTTATGGTTTTCATGTATATCAGAAATGTAATGATGAATAAGAACGACCAGTTCACCAGTTAATTTTCCGCACTACAAGTTGTGTTTTATCTATATAAATCGATTGCCACTTTTCATCTCTCTATCTACTCTCTGCTGACCTTTCTGTTATATTGTTTTGTATTCAAATGTAACATATTGTTGCTGTTGAAACTTACAGATTACTGTCGTCAGTGCCAATTTCTCCATCCGTCTCATCACCAGGTCCTGGTTTGATGTTGGTTATTGGGGTACCTGGCTCCACACATCTGTCTCGCTCATGTCTCTCTCTACAACTGTTCTGTCTTGGCTCCTGTCTTTCTCTACTGTCTCTACTGCTTCTCTGCCTTGATCGCTCTCGTGTCTCTACATTTTGGGATGACAGCAAAGAGCACTCCTTGATGACAGATAAGGCCTGAAACTTAGAGGGCATCCAGGGTTTTGTAGCAATGCATAAAAAAATAGTAAAGAATGTGCTATGCTGCATCAGCTTTGTCATGACGCCGTGCAACCTCAAAGCAGTTGCTGACTCTTAGCTGAGTTACACTTCAGTTTAGGGAAGGTTCAAAGACATTGCTGTATTAATGATGGAGCAAATGCTAAATATAACAGGAACAGGAAACTACTCTACTACTGAGGTTCTATATTAGTTGAGTTTGAGCACCTGATGGATGAAATGTTTTAAAAGAATTCTCATAACCATTCCATTTAGATTTGGTCTTTTTCCCCTTTTTCTCTTAAGATGGTTGTAATCTGATGTGTGATCATAAGAGCTATCGAAATGTGTTATCAATTAATGTACATGAAGGAAAGTTTACCATCATTACATTCTCTCATTTATGTTATTAATGGTAATGTAAAAACTTGGTAACTGTCTAGCAAACATGCACATTTAATTAAGCTTCGACAATCACTTACCCAGCGCTTGTTCTTCTCGTACTGTCAAAACAGCTATCACATTTAAATCTGATATCTTTTTTTCTCCTACAGCATGTCTATACTCTGCCTGGGTAATGTTTGTATGTATCCGTCAAGTCCACTGTTCGCAGTGATCACACTGGATCCCCTGCCTTCGGTTACTGATTTCAACATTACAAGTTCCACACAGAGATAATTTATCTTGACGTATTGCTGCTTTTCTTAGTGGTCTCTGCATGTTCACGGTTCACATCGTGTTCAACTGACCTGTATCGAAAGTTTTTATACCTACATATCCTCTCAAAATACAAAGCTGGAGGATTTACAAGACAATAATGCTCAAAACAACTCTTTCATGTATTGAATAATTTCATAATTCACGTAACCTAGATGACATTACCCAGTTTTTCACATAGGATTAACTGCTCATAGCCAGTCTTCTGTACTGTTTCAATTTATCAGTTTTTTCTAAGGGAAAATAAATGAGATCCCAGATTGAGGCTCCCAATCTGGTAGTGCATCGCCCAATCCAGCACGTGGACCTGGGTTACATTTGGATCTCTGGTACTTATGAGCACTCCTAGGAGGCACATGTTATCTCCAGTCTCAATAAGTGGTAGGAATACAATATATAAATCAGTAATATAATCAAATTTATTTTCGACATACTGACCAAGAATTTTTTACCAAATGACCAAGGGGTTGTGGTCACCTGGTAGAAAATCGATGAAAAGTCATTCTACCAAATGACTTTTCGACGAAATAGTTTTCTACCAAATGACCAGTTACCATCAAGGTCAGCTAAGTAGGAAAATCCAGAAAATTAAACAAATCCAAGTTGGTGGGAAATTTGTAACTTGAATGATAGCCTGCCTTACCCATACACTTTGCTATACTGATCCTTACATCATACATAGGTAAATATGAAAAAGAGAACTAGCCTCACTTTGGACAGCTTCTTTACAACTAAAATGTAAGTACCAAACTACAGTCTGCCTGCCTTGCTTATTTTTATTTAGATAGATAGATATACAGTCTGAGTCACAACCCACAACCACCCTCTATCTAGTTTGGTGTTGGGGATCAGGACTTATGGGGAGAAGTATACTCAACACCATCCAGATGCCCATGACTGGTCTCTAGAATTCACCTGTTAATGTATAATTAAAAGGAAGTTAGTATTGATCTATCCTTCATGTGTCATACATGCTGTGCAGGATTCGAGTCAGTGTTGCTAACATCCTTCTGAAGTGCACCGTTTAATATTCTATTTCATAGGAATAAATCATCAAATTCAAATTCCACTGGTATATGTAAAGCCTTGTACCCACCAATGTGCTTTTTTAATCTCAGAAATTTCTAAGATTTTGCACTGGCAATCATTAAAGAATTTGTGGGTACCACAAAATGCAGCACAACATATTTCACACAATTTAGGTACCCATCAAAACGCACAACTGTCGCAGGAACATTTTTTACCAAATCAGGAAAACCTTTAGCAAACTTTAAGGTTGTCTTAGTAAGTTTTCTATCTCTCTCTCTCTCTGGTGTGTGAGCAACAAATAGTGAATAAAACTTCCTTTTGTTGATAGCACTCACACAGCTCATTCATACATTTGTTCAGAATACAAGTACTATAATCATTATGGCAGCTATCAACAAGAGACTACTACTCATTACACTTCTGAAGAGGAGGGTCAAGAGAAGAAGGATGGAGGCTGAGAAACAGTGTAGGAGGTGGTGGGTGAGGCCAACACTGCTTAATAGAAATCAACATGGCCAATCCCATACAATCTTGGAAAACATGAGAAACAATGACCGTGAGTAGTATTTCAGGTAAGAATTATATTTTGACACATTCATTACACTATTCTACAATGGTATTGAATAACAACACTGTTTCTGTGGCCTTGGACTTTGCCTCCATATAAAAATGGAAACTGCTTAGCTTCTTCTACTGCAGTGTATATGTTTGTATGGCGTATGCTACAAATATTTGTTGATAAGTAAGTTATAATAACAATAATAATAGGTCAAGAGTGCAGGGCTCGTCCACTAGTATGGTTGACATCTTGGTGAAGCAACATTATAGGCCTAGAGAGATTAGTGCTATCTAACACTAGCAATTGTCCCTTCAACCATGTACCTAGTCACTTTTTTCAAAGCCTTCTGCAGACCTTTCCCGTTCTTAGTTGTGAACAAACCCGGTATTGTTGTAGATTTCTTCGAATGTCACCAGAGAGATTCGAGCACCTGGCACAGTTGCCACGGCCATATCTGACCAAGCGTTGCTTGAACAGAGAAGTAATCTGCCCAAAGCAACGCCTTGCTATAACCCTTCGCTACCTGGTGACAGGAAACATGCAGGCATCAGAGAGTTTCAACTTTGTGGTAAGTGTTGATGTGTACTCCAAAAATACATCCACGAGGTATCATGTTAAACTGTGTAAGACCTTCACATCCCACATATTAGCAAAGGGTTACAGTAGAAATATGAGTACACAGTATTTAAAACAAGTGTCCCTTTGCTGTTAAATTATCATGGCAGGTCAGAAGGCAGCGATATGTTATTTTTACCATTCAGTTTGTATGAGAGACATTGCCTGCTCGCAGCTACGTGCAGACAGGCAGAGCTGTTAATATACTATGAATCAAAACTATTTGCTCATACATGTATTTCTTTCCTGTCCTATTGCTTTCAGTGGCTTTTAATATGTTAATGTCAGGCATGTTTAAAATATGAGTGAGCTTTTCCCTGTCCGACTGTACTTAGCTTCTACCATGTGTTTGGGGTTAGTGAAAAGCGCCCTAGTCAACACAAATAAGGCTTGAGATTAGGGCTACGCTTTCTTTGCTTTCAATGGCTTCTAATATGTTAATATAGGGCATGAAAAAAATATGGTCAAACTTTTGCTCATATTTGTGATATTATAGCAATTTAAATTTTTTACTCAATGATTTATCTTGTAGCAGATCAGATTTTTATATACCCGTAAGATAGTGGGCTCTTTCTTGTTTCAGGTTGGGCGAACAAGTGTATCGAGGATTGTGCGTGAGGGCTGCACTGCCATCTGGAATGCGTTGAATGAAACTTAACTCACTCATCCCAGGACTGAAGCGGAATGGAAGGCTATTGCTGATGAGTACTTTCAAGAATGGAACTTGCCACATGTTATAGGAGCATTGGATGGAAAGCATATCAAAATCCAGTGCCCAAGTTCATGAGTTTCAGCCATGAGTCACTGTGTGTCAGACTTTGTGCCAAAGTTAGCAGATCATGCATTAGCAGGATCAATCAATCTTAGCTGACAAGTGAGCAGTAGTCAATAAGAGCTAGTGAGACAAACCTGTTTTCCACCTCCTCTTTTGTTGAATCAAATTTTGCTCCAATTTCTGCTAGAGCATTAGCTTTAGTTGTCTTTCTATTCTTATAACTCTTTCGACTAGTGTCATAATCTGTCACTGTTATTGCCAGGAAAATGTTTGTCACCTGTCAGCAAAAAAAAATGGAGAATGAAAGTTGTCCTTGACATTGAATCTCTTGAACAGGAGGGAGAAATGTCAAAGATAGACCTGTGAATTCCCAGATCAGTGGTACCCACCAATCATAGGTCATCGTAGGAGCGCACAACTCGCAATAAACTCCCACGAAAGTAGAATCAATTCTACTTTCGTGCGAAGGTATTTGTAAACGCACGATCTCTGTGTATTTTGTACCCACCAATCACAGCAATGCACAAGTGGTCGTGCATGATCGCAGATGAGTTCCTGGGACAGTTATGCAGTTGATGGGTACCAGGCTTAAGTATGGTGCTGCTGCTGTTGTTTTCTTTTGCATGCACTGTTATATTAGCCGAGTTTATAGATTATAGCGCATTGCATGCAATATCACAGAAATAAAAAAAATCAGAAAGATGCATGCCACAATGTACAAGTGTAAAACAGTCCAGTTAGAATAATACTTAATAATACATTCAATTGTTTCAGGTGAGGCATCTTCTGTTACCCCTACAACAGCTGATGATATCAGAACCCAGGGAGACGTAGACCAGATAGACGTAGACCAGAGTGACCGAGCGCAGGGAGAAGGAGCTGGTATATGTAAGTATGGTGCTGCTGGCTCTTGCTGTTTTTTCTGCACTATTGTGTATTTGCTAAATTTCTAGATTATAGCTCATTGCATACTGTAACACAGAAAAACAAACAAAAGCCAGAAAGATGCATACAACAAAGTAAAAGTCTAAGACAATCCAGTTAGAATATTACCTATCATGCAATATGTTCACTTGTTTTAGGTGAGGAACCTTCTGAAGACCCTCCAACAGCCCATGACACCCATAGAGACGGAGCCAGACAGACAGACCGGCAAGAAGGAGCTCTAGATATAGCACAAGCTCTTAAAGAACGTCTAACAGATGAGCAGAAGTATGATATTCTGACGATCGGGAATTGTGACAAGTACAGCAAGGATCACGTGTTTCCTAGTACATAAAGATATGAGAGGAACAGATCGTTATTGAGAAGATGGCTGGAAAATCACAAGTGGTTATTGTACAGTGAAGCAGAAGAAAGAGGATACTGTAAAGTATGTGTTCTGTTCGAAGCGAAACGGCCTGGCCTAGGTCAGTTAGTAACCAGCAAGCTCATATAGCTCGAGAGAGGTAACAAATGCCTGGATGATCACAGCAAGAAAGGATACCACGCCAATGCAATGTCAGCTGCCGATGATTTTATCAGAAACTACCAGGATCGAACCAAAATGATAGACTCTTCGCTGAACACTGCGAAAAAGAAGAGTGAGGTCGTCATAGAGAAGGGTGTTCAATCTATTGTGAAGTGCGCTATATTCCTTGCTGGCCAGGGCCTTCCGTTTAGAGGTCATCGAAATCAAGAATTTTCTACCCAAAACCTTTCCATGTATGACGGGGACAATATAGTCTCATCATCAGCCAATTCTGGAAAGTTTCTGGAACTGATCAAACTTTAAGCAGCAAGGATGGTGACCTCCGTACACATCTGGAGACATCAGCCCGAAACCGCAAGTATGTGAGTAAAACCTCCCAAGAGAAGATATTGTCTCTAATATCTGATCAAGCTGAAAAATTAGTGGCTATAATAGAGTGTGACACTGGTACTACTGGAAGGGCCATAGCTGCTAAGATCGAGGAGCTCATTGCCAAGCTATGTCTTGATGTTACAAAGCTGAAAGCAGTCACAACAGACGGAGCTGGGAATATGACTAGACACCTTAGAGGTGCAGCAGCTCCACTGAGAGAAAACCATCCTGGGCCTATCCACATTCACTGTTATAGCCACGTTCTAAATCTTGCCATTATGCACGCTTGCCAGATTCAAACAGTCCAAAACATGATGGACACGGTACGTGTTATTCACTCCTTCATCCAGTCCCCAAAGCGAACGGACCATCTTCATGGAGTGATCCCCTCCACACAAGAAACAGGACACAAAAGAAAAAAGCTAAGAAATGTGTGCCGCACTAGGTGGGTCGAGAGATACGATACTTTGGAGACCATGATTGCTATGTTACCTCATGTAATACAATGCTTCGAGGAGATTTCTTCAGGATCAGAGTGGAGCCAGGAGAGTAAGACGCAAGCTTCTGGATTACTCCACCGAATCTATAGCTTCAGCTTTGTTGTAGCACTGTCAGTTTGCTCAGGAATACTCAGTTTGACGAAGGGGCTCTGTATCCAGCTACGGACTAGAGGCTTTGACCTGTACCAGGCAACAAGGTAAATTTCAAATATCAGAACTGGCTGGATGAGAAGTCAATGTCAGTGCTCGACCAATGTTAGACCTAGTTCTTATCACCTTGCTATCAGTCATCAGGCCTGTGTTCTGATCGGATTCTATCATTCATAACTTTTACTCATGAGATGTGATTTGAGATAAATTTGTATTATATAAAATCAGAGAAATAGGAATTAATGTTGATAGCGCTGCTCATCTGACAATGACTATATATTGGTAGGTCAATCACTATTGTGTAAAAGGAGCTATCAGATTTGAGCAGAAGCGAAGCAGGTGACGATGCTGTATGCAGCTTCAGTCAGCCTTTGTGAGAAGATCAACATCGAACTATCCGTACCCGAACAGCTTCGAAACAAAGAAACAGAGCTAATGCGCCTAGTAGCTCACCTGAGGAGTATTACCGCAGGAATCTAATTCTGCCATTTCTAGATGATATCATCTCTGAGATGAATGCTAGGTTGGTAACAAATTCATTGTCAATTACCATTTTTAATTTTACTAAAAATCATTGGAGTCACAGAAGTTCAGCTGACTAAACTTCACTTTCTGCATCTCAACTACAAACTGAGTAACAAACCAGCTACACATTTGTTGTGATAACCAAAGTTCACTTTGCTTTCAGGTTCACAGCAGATTCATCAGATATCTATAAGCTGGCGCTGTTAATCCCCGAGGCACTCAAGCAGATGTATAATGAAGAGTGGCAATGACAGGATCTACAATAGGCTGCAAGTGGGTGTAACTGACCATACTTCATTTGAGGTGAGTAATACGCTACAATAGATCGACCAAGATGTCAAAAACTACCGTCCTTACAAGGAGTTTTATTTGTATTGAATTATTGGAAGTTAAACTCCTTGTACAACACAAACACAAATTCCAAGATTTGCAGAGTTATGTGCTCTTTATCCATGAGCAAGCGACTCAGAGAGTAAAGGCTGTCAATAGTTCAAAGAAATGATTTTATCAGATTAATATATCCCAATAAAATTATCTTCATTTCCAAAGCTCAACTCAGTGTTTAGATCAGGTTTATGACTTTTCTTTCAAAAGATTGAGCTTCGAAGATGGTACACTAAGTGGGAGGACCAAACTTCTGAGGTGCCTGCGGATGCCCTCAAAGCTATAAAGAGCTGTGATAGTAGCCTCTACCCGAACATCGCCACACTACTAAACCTCTTCCTAGTCACACCAACTACATCCTGTGAACCAGAGAGAGTGTTCAGCCAGCTCAAGAATATAAAAAAACAGCTATAAGGTCAACCATGAGCCAGGATAGACTATTTTTATATTATGGTTATCCTCTTTAGGCCATATGTGGAATTATTAATCTGAAATCTTGGACGCATAGTAAGTGATTCTCTGTTGTTTATCTAATAAAAGTGTTATACTGAAACTATACCCAATTTGCTTCAGGCGGCCCCCTTGACCCCCGCCCTGGTGGAGGGACCCTCTAAAACTTTCCAGATCCGCCCCTGGACCCAACTTATAGTAAGCGGTATAGTTAATTATCATTCTTGGTGGCATTTCGTTGAACGTTCAATAAGCGAAACTTTGTAAAGACAGTCTCAACTCGTGTTAGTTATGAATTGGTTGTTTCTAGTTAAATCGCTCAACTTGGTAAGTTAAATGTCAATATTTTAGAATATGCCCCAGGCTGTTTAAATCTCTGCAAGAGCACATAGAGGAGCGGAGTAAGCCTCAGTTATCAGATATCACGCCACCAACACTTGCATCAAAAGGCACAGTGTACAGTAGTCTTGATAAGATCGAAAATATGATGGACCAAAAACGAAGAGGCCTGCACACTAAACCTCACTTCATTACTGAAGCTGAGCTTCACCTAGAAAAAAATAGAGCGACTAGAGGAAAAGGAAGAGTAAGCAACACATCCAAGTCTCTGTGTAAATTTCAGGATTTCACACCCAGCAAACCTCTATATCTATTATAGTTAGACAATCCGATGCAACATGTAATTTATTTATCCACAGAGCTCATAAAAAATTGTATAAATATTTATGTGAGGATTTAATTGCTATCATCAGCAAACACAAACTCTGAATGTCTCATGTTTGCAGATTCTTCTGTTCCAGGATAGCATATGTATGCATATGCACATGCACAGGCTGGCATGTATAACCTTAGTATAGGTATCTTTTGCATTCATGTTTTGACTTACAACCAGTTCCTCTGCATCAGCAAACTTGGAAACTGTTGAAATTGAAGAGAAAAGGTATCCTTTGACATTTTTCCCTGTCATATATGTGGAAATTACTGTGTAGAAAATCAGTCAACATGTGAAAGCCAAATATAAACTAGAAATACACCAGAGGTATGTCAATTTAAACTTTTAATTCTGATTCAAATTCTAATTTTTCGATGATATACATAATTTGAAGCTTATCATAGTATTACTACATTTTGAATGAATATTTTTAGAAAACCCTTTTTAATTTCGTATTAGAACATTTAATGGTAAAGTTTGTTTCTCAAGATAAGTGGATTAGTGTGACTGTGTTTTTTGAAACAATTTCAGGTTTCAGACTTTACAGACATTCAAGGGAGTATGAATTAATGAGTAAATAAGCCAATCATAGTTCAGTGAACTTTGACTAAAAATTCTAGTTAAAGTAAAAAAGAGTTCTACAATTAACCTGCGTGGCTTAAAGTTTTTAGATAACTTTATAATGTTATTATTTCATTTGTATTGCCTCACTTTCAATATTACTAGACATGAATAAACAAAATAAAATGTAGTTACAAAATATGGTTAGTTACCGATTCATCGATAGCCTAAGGTAGGGCTGAAATTCTTCTTTGCCTTTCTTGTTGGCTTTGTTAAATTGGTTTACAGTGAAATCATTAGCGAATCAAGAAGAAGAAGTACCATACAGAGATACCAAGTAAATGGGGACGGAGGAGGGCTTACACAGCTCGCTCCTCAGTAGCTATGTCTTTAATCCCTGTTAAACCAATTGATTGGCATTTCTAAATCAGACACTTGAGATGATACAAAATATGATTGCAGAAGAAGTTACCTTTTACTCATTGCACTGTGCTGAATGAGCTTATTTCAAGCGCTGTGTTATGCCAAAGCTAGGGAAATGTGTAAAGGGATTGAGTCATTCTCCGGTATTTTGGATGTGATCAGTGCCAATTACAAGGTGCCCATACACACAGATTTCTATAAATATACTTTTCTAAGGTTAGGAACTTCAGTCTTTGCACTGATAAATCATCCACAGCCAAAATAAATCATGAACATCACACAGAGCACATATCCGTAAAAATCGAACCGGTAGATAAGATAAAAACAAACCCCATTGATCGTATGCACTATCTTGTTTTTAGCACCATGCGGCCAGTCTTGAATATGGGGATCGATACAAAAAAAACGGTTCGTGGCAACTAAATTTTTGTGCTGTTGCTGTCTTCAGTGACATATCTAGGCAAGCACAAAGAGAATTAGACCATTAAGCTCGGTCTCTGAAAGTTTTACCACATTCAAAAGCTTCTGAGTTACACAGTTTTTTATTGGAAGCATGTGAAATGATTTTGAGATTCATTTGAGCGAAGAGCAGTATGATCACAATCTGTGCCTGTCACAATAACACCTCTTTTAACTATTTACTTTTTTCAAATAATCATTTTGATAAATTTTGAGTAAAAACACAATGAGGGAGCTGTCTTCTGGGATCCAAAACTTGAACCCATCAAACATTTCTAGCTTGATGAGGATGGTGATGAAATATTTGAATTAGATAAAGCAGAAAGGAAGGTAATGTGACACAATTACTTACAAAATAAAGGAATTATTGTGTCTTAGTACAAGTCAGGAAATTCTGTCAATAGGGTTCGTTTTGTTGATTTAATAGGTTTTTGCCAATAATCTGATTTCTGAGACATAACTGAGTACCAAAGTTAAGCCCTTCTCAATGTTAGCCTGATAAAATAGTTCTCAGTTTTTGTTTCAGGCTAAAAAGAACGTTATTATTCATCTATTAAGGAACTCACTCGATGAACCTGATGGCCATGGCTGACTCTTGTTATCGTTTCATCTTTGTGGACAATGGACAGCTCGGTTGTGAGGCGGATGGGGGTGTCTGGGAGTGGTCAAACTTCAATCGTAGAATGCAGTGTGGTAGGGTTCAACTAAGATATAAGAAACTTCTTGCACATAATAGGCTACATTTCGAGTCCCATCAATATTTTGGGCTTATTCACAAATGTAGATCCCTTTATTTCATGATGTCAACTCCATCCAACAATCAAACTTGGGTACATCCCCCGCTGCACACTTATAAAGCAAGGCAAAGATTGCAGCTACATATATAGTATCCAGTAAATTATCTTCTTTCTTTTTTACAATTCTATTCGACCTTGAAAAAAGCAACATGAGCGTTGTTATTTTTAAGCTCAACTTAGACTTCCTATTTTATTAGTAATGTTCTGCTTTCAGGAGAAGCGAGGTTAACATGTCCCGAACCAGTTGACAAGCATATGCTACCATATTTCATTGTCGGGGACGAGGCCTTCCCTCTCAAGCCCTACCTCATCCAGCCTTTCCCTGGTAGAGATAATAGGAAAAATGAGGAACATAGAATATATAACTATAGACTGTCTAGAGCTCGCAGGGTCATTGAAAACACTTTTGCTGAGTTCAACATTTGGAGTCGTAGCAACTTGCGTGCAGCACACTACATAATTGTGCGAGTTGTACGAAAAGGCTAGTTTCACAATCACTCTTTTCATAATAGAAAATCAAAACTGGCCGCATGACGAGGTTGGGGTGTTATGATGTACTAAAGTTTAGCCATAGCTATGATGACAGTTGAGGTTGTGCTGTAGTGTGATTCAGCTGAAAAGTCACTTGCATTTATGTTTTCAAACTGACAGGACTGGTCAAGCCAACTTGTTCTGTTGAAATCAATATTTGAGTTTTCACAGAGGCATCTTTCTGTAAACCGAACTGAATGAAAATTAGGATACTACTATATAACAAAACTACTCGTGGTTATGTACATGCTTGTGAAAGGTTATTGTAAACATCCTGGCCATAAAAAATGATAATATCATAGTCATTATCATAAAACTCCGTTTTATTGATTCAAGACAGCAATGAGATAATTTGGCATTGTTGTACATGGCAAAAAGCTTATCAACATAGAGTTGAGCTCTGTAAAAAAACAACTGGACATCTCAAAGATTTATTTGATCTCTAACTACAAAACTGAGGACAAAATTTGAGGCTCCACAACAACACGGTGATCTCTAGATCCTACCCAGATACCACGGTCATGGTACCACCAAGCGACCGACGAGGAGCTATCACAGACAGCTTATGAACTGTCCCATGTGATCACTTCAAGAGCTTTCCAAAGGATGCACATTGACAGAAAGTATTCAGCTATAGGTGTACCAAAATCTATCTGTTGCCCAGTTACAGCTTCGCAGGTATAGCTCTTGGACCTATTTTAATTGTATTGAGAAATTATTGTTATATAGATACTAGGTTATATTTTTCATTTTACTTTTTGGTATTTCTATTATTTAAAATCAATTTCCTACTGCATCTGAATTATTTGCTTATAATGTTTTGTTATCATTATAATTTGGGTAACATTTCTTCTAGGAATAAATATTATGAAAAATATATTAGCCCTCACTCCTTTGAAACCTTTCCGGAATGTCGGCATGGCCAGCTGCCAACATGTGAAATAGCTGATGATGGTAGTAGACTTGAGCCTGGTTACCTAAATCCAGGTGTGAAATATGGATTGGCAAGCTTAGTTAGTTGAACAAAGCCCGTCTTTCTGTGTGTGGCATCTATCAGAAAACTATATGTACTTGTGGAGCTAGATATGATAATGGTTGCGTGGCTCCAACTGGAATAATAACACATCTATGTTTCAGAAATTTAGGGTAAGCTGATCGAAGATTTGAGAAACATCATTGTCGACATGGCGGAGGCAGTAAACAGCGCAGGCCCTCATAGCACAAGTGAGCTGGAGAGCTTTCACAGCTGCCTCAAATCCATCATTCTGGTATAGTAAACATGGAAAAAAATCAATAACTTGGAAAATGGCGATGGAATAACTGTTTTGGTGATGAACAACAATTATTGGTATTTTACAGGGTTCAACTTACAATAATGCATCATAATGAGAACTGCCTAAGGCCAGTATAGCTTCGCGGGGATGAAAAACCCTGTCGCAGAATTCAAAGGTCAAAAGCCACCATACAGACTCCAACTGTCCAATAATAATGTGAGAGGAAGGCCCAACCAGTGGCGGATCTGCCACTTCCCCACTGCCAGCCATGGAGGGACCCTCCTATTCACTCAAAAAAGCAAAAAATTCTGCTTATTTTAGTGAAAACTGCATCAAAATCGACTGAACAGTTCTTGTTCAGTAGATATTTCATTTTTTTTGTCTAGTCACTATGACACAAATAACCATAATTGACTCCTTGTGTTTAGTCCAAATATAGATGTATTGTAATACATGATACACAGTCATCATTGTAAAAATCTGTGAGCAGTTATGTTTGTGCTTACATATCAAGGTGAATTGTAGTCATTTGGTAGAAAACTTTTTCGTCGAATGGTCAATTGGTAGAATGACTTTTCGTCGATTTTCTACCAGGTGACCACAACCCCTTGGTCATTTGGTAGAAAATTCTTGGTCAGTATGTCAAAAAATAAATTTGATTATATTACTGATTTATATATTGTATTCCTACCACTTATTGAGCCTAGAGAGAAAATGTGCCTCATAGGAGTGCTCATATGTACCAGATATCACAGTATCAGCAGTTGATTGGTTGGTGAGTAAAAAGAAACTCTGGAGTGAAAACTAACTTAAGACAGGCCTATTCTGAAAAGTGAGTGAGTATATATACTTTAAAGTTGTTATCAAACAATGTAGGTAACTGCCAGTTGTAGCTTTTCTACAGTTAGTTTACACTCATTATATTACAATGTGGAGGCTGCCACATAAGAGAAAAAGTTTTAACAATGAGTTAACAAAGAGTAAACACCTTAGTTTCAAGCTTTTCCCTTCTGATCTTCCTCTGATGTAGATGCAGCAATAGTCGGCCAACTATATATGGAGTGCAGAAAACTGAAAATGGAGTGAGTGAATACAAGAGTCTTGGCCAATAATAATGAAGTAACCAGTTTGAGATGTGTCAAGTCGTATTTATACATGCTTGTGACTCAAAACGCCAGTGTTGAGCCAGGGAGGGCGGGTGTATCCCATCCCATCCTCCCTGGTTGAGCAGGGGTTGGTTTTTTTCTTGATGCAATGAAAGACAGCATACACTAGCTACAGTTCCTATAGGTGTCTATTAGTTTCCTCAAATAACATTCATATGCTGCCCTTGATTTTATTGATGTTCAATTTGTCCACGGACAACAATTTTTAGCTCAATTTCCAAATGACGATCAAATCAATACTATTTGAGTACTCACAGGGGGCGGCACATGAAGCCTGGCGGCACATGAAACCTGGCACCAAGAACCCCCCTTCCGGTTTCAGTTTGCTCAACGGTTTCCCTCCCTCCCCTACTTGCGGCTGGCTTGCCACCTCAGTGAAAAATATGGACCAATCAGCTGGCTTCCATCCTGCTTTTCCAACCATCCAATACTTCTCAAAGTATGCCATCAAACTTGTAACTCCATTCATATGCTCTAGCTGTTTCGCCTTAACCTGAAGGTAGGCGAATCCCACTTCTACGTGATTCAGTGGCAGAAGTGGCATAGCATAGAGCATCCTCGTAAGCTTGTAAACATCCTGCTTCTTTCTGTACTCTGATTGCAGCCCTTGAGTGCGGTGGACACCTTGGCTGAAATGGAAATGACAGCCACACATCTTCAGTTCCGGAAATACTGATGCCACGGCATTCCATAATGCTGTAAGAAAGAATTATATAATTACAGACAGAGTAGAGGTTGAAGGTGAATAACACTAGTCGGAGAGTTGGTGATAAAGCCTAGCATAATGATTGTGTTATCCTAAGAAATGGTGAGTTAGCGATTCCTTGATCACCCAGCAGTCAACCTGATAACTAAAGCTGCCTGTAGCCTGTCTTAACAAGCTTGTTAAGACAGGCTAAGCTGACTGGTGGTCACGAAATGATACCCAATTGCCTAGTGCCCAGCTCAACATGCAGATAATAAGAAGGGAAGATTATTTGTTTTTTAATAAAGTTGTGACCATTTACTCATGAAATGATGTCCAATTGCCTAGCGCCCAACCCAACATGCACATAATAAGAAGGGAAGATTTTAAAAATTGTGACCATTTGACATTCTAAATACAAAGCTGGCTTCAGTTCTAAAACAAAATACTAGCCTGAGAAAGGAAATACACTATTTCCTCCGTAATAATGTCAGTAACTGATACAAAATAGTTTTTTCTCGCACTGAAGGGGCATAAACTCTTACCCATTTCAAAATCTGACATGATGTACTTCACATCTTTCTCCGGAACAAGCTCTGAGATTTTCCGTAACACCTAGATAAATATAAAGTAAGGAAGTTACATAAGAAATGTTGTTCACCTATGCAATTACAATGTAATCATGTTATCAAGTTGTGACACCAATAAGTGAATTTGTGAGAATCTACTGTGGCGCCTTGTAATAAACATGTATTTCATGAAAGTCTTCTCTAATCTGTTGATGAAGTTTTGAGATGGTACGGATGAAGTATTTTCGTGTGTATGGAATTGAAGTAAGCTACATGTTTCAGAATGCTTTAACTAAGAAACGGAACTGTTTTTTTTTTCTTTTGAAACAAACACAGTCATATAATAGAGATGACTCTCACCTGCACATAGTCACTTGTTCTCCGGTGGGTCATCAGCACATACAAGAGTGGTGGTAACTGTTTGTCGCATTCCCCTTGCTTCACAAAACCATGAATACTAAATAGCTGGACAAATGGCTCCTTTGCTGCTTTGAACGTTCCATCCATATACCAGGTCTTCACCTTCCCTAGATTCTCAAGCTGGTCATCAGAAGCCAAAATGAACATTCGCTCACCCTCATGAATAAAATCTGCTCGTAGGAAGCACTCTGTTATTACCCCAACATTCATCTGCAAATAAAGAGTTGTAAATTAAGTTCAAATATCACAATTTTTGTGGAGAAGGCCCACCTTGACATATTAAATAAAAATTCATCAGATCCAAGCACTTAGTCTAAAATTTTGTTGGCATATCATTAGCAGTAAAAGATATATTTGTTGTTGCAAAACTCACGCCACAGTAAGAAACACATGGACAATGACAAGACAACTACAAAATGTAAGCCCAAAAGGCAAGGTTGAAGTACAACAGGGAGTACAAAGTATAAAACAAACATGATAGTTACACAAATAATCTTTCAATTACCTCAAACTGCTTGTCTTGAGGGTGTTGTGGCCTCTCTGCCTCCCTGGCCCAGTTCACTAGTCTGATTAGATATTCACAGTTTCCTACTGCAAGGCCATCTAGTTCGGGTACATTTCGAAACTGGTCAACAATTAATGCTGCACTGCAAAAAAGATCCTCACGACCTTTTGACTTAATCTAAAAAATGAACAGAGAATGTCATGATTAGGCTGCAGTTTGATCAATGGTGATTTAATGTGTCTAGTGACAATGACATGGTATGTATTGGTTTATGGTAAATACCTACAACTAAGTTTGATTCCCCGAATGGTATTAAAGCAAACTGATTGTATCTGACTGTTGACGCCATTTCCTACCCTTCTCTGGACATTGGAACAACATCAAGTCTACAAATTCCATTGATTATAAAAGTCTTCTTTCTAAATAGTGAGATTCATATATTTACCTGACTAATTAGCTGAGTTTTCTCCTGTATATTTGCTGTTGCAGAGTGGTTACGCAGGCCAGTCGGTATGTGACACCCTCCCTTCTCTCTAGCCTTCTCTTTGCATCTCCTATCTGAGCATGTCCAGTAAGACGTACATGATCCATCCTTGAGCACAGATTTCTTGTTTAAATTATAGCTGTATCCCGTTGTACTGAACAACACATCTTTTCCTCTACCAGAACCTCCTTCAACCAGCTGGAATCCATATTCCCTGAAATCAGATATAATAACAATAAATATGACAATTATCAAAAAAAATATGTAATGAAATTGTTGTAGAGCAATGATATCTTAGTGTTCCGAAAAAATATTCTTATGGTTTTCATGTATATCAGAAATGTAATGATGAATAAGAACGACCAGTTCACCGGTTGATTTTCTGCACTGCAAGTTGTGTTTTATCTATATAAATCGATTGCCAATTTTCATCTCTCTATCTTCTCTCTGCTGACCTTTCTGTTATATTGTTTTGTATTCAAATGTAACATATTGTTGCTGTTGAAACTTACAGATTACTGTCGTCAGTGCCAATTTCTCCATCTGTCTCATCACCAGGTCCTGGTTTGATGTTGGTTATTGGGGTACCTGGCTCCACACAACTGTCTCACTCATGTCTCTCTCTACAACTGTTCTGTCTTGGCTCCTGTCTTTCTCTACTGTCTCTACTGCTTCTCTGCCTTGATCGCTCTCGTGTCTCCACATTTTGGGATGACAGCAAAGAGCACTCCTTGATGACAGATAAGGCCTGAAACTTAGAGGGCAACCAGGGTTTTGTAGCAATGCATAAAAAAATAGTAAAGAATGTACTATGCTGCATCAGCTTTGTGCATGACGCCGTGCAACCTCAAAGTAGTTGCTGACTCTTAGCTGAGTTACACTTCAGTTTAGGGAAGGTTCAAAGACATTGCTGTATTAATGATGGAGCAAATGCTAAATATAACAGGAACAGGAAACTACTCTGTGAGGTTCTATATTAGTTGAGTTTGAGCAGCATTATAGCACCTGATGGATGAAATGTTTTAAAAGAATTCTCATAATCATTCCATTTAGATTTGGTCTTTTTCCCCTTTTTCTCTTAAGATGGTTGTAATCTGATGTGTGATCATAAGAGCTATCGAAATGTGTTATCAATTAATGTACATGAAGGAAGGTTTACCATAGTTACATTCTCTCATTTATGTTATTAATGTTAATGGAAAAACTGGGTAACTGTCTAGCAAACATGCACATTTAATTAAGCTTCGACAATCACTTACCCAGCGCTTGTTCTTCTCGTACTGTCAAAACAGCTATCACATGTAAATTTGATATCTTTTTTTCTCCTACAGCATGTCTATACTCTGCCTGGGTAATGTTTGTATGTATCCGTCAAGTCCACTGTTCGCAGTGATCACACTGGATCCCCTGCCTTCGGTTACTGATTTCAACATTACAAGTTCCACACAGAGATAATTTATCTTGACGTATTGCTGCTTTTCTTAGTGGTCTCTGCATGTTCACGGTTCACATCGTGTTCAACTGACCTGTATCGAAAGTTTTTATACCTACATATCCTCTCAAAATACAAAGCTGGAGGATTTACAAGACAATAATGCTCAAAACAACTCTTTCATGTATTGAATAATTTCATAATTCACGTAACCTAGATGATATTACCCAGTTTTTCACATATGATTAACTGCTCATAGCCAGTCTTCTGTACTGTTTCAATTTATCCGTTTTTTCTAATGGAAAATAAATGAGATACCAGATTGAGGCTCCAATCTGGTAGTGCATCGCCCAATCCAGCACGTGGACCTGGGTTACATTTGGATCTCTGGTACTTATGAGCACTCCTAGGAGGCACATGTTATCTCCAGTCTCAATAAGTGGTAGGAACACAATATATAAATCAGTAATATAATCAAATTTATTTTCGACATACTGACCAAGGGGTTGTGGTCACCTGGTAGAAAAGTCATTCTACCAAATGACTTTTCGACGAAATAGTTTTCTACCAAATGACCAGTTACCATCAAGGTCAGCTAAGTAGGAAAATCCAGAAAATTAAACAAATCCAAGTTGGTGGGAAATTTGTAACTTGAATGATAGCCTGCCTTACCCATACACTTTACTATACTGATCCTTACATCATACATAGGTAAATATGAAAAAGAGAACTAGCCTCACTTTGGACAGCTTCTTTACAACTAAAATGTAAGTACCAAACTACAGTCTGCCTGCCTTGCTTTTTTTTATTTAGATAGATAGATATACAGTCTGAGTCACAACCCACAACCACCCTCTATCTAGTCTGGTGTTGGGGATCAGGACTTATGGGGACAAGTATACTCAACACCATCCAGATGCCCATGACTGGTCTCTAGAATTCACCTGTTAATGTATAATTAAAAGGAAGTTAGTATTGATCTATCCTTCATGTGTCATACATGCTGTGCAGGATTTGAGTCAGTGTTGCTAACATCCTTCTGAAGTGCACCGTTTAATATTATATTTCATAGGAGTAAATCATCAAATTCAAATTCCACTGGTATATGTAAAGCCTTGTACCCACCAATGTGCTTTTTTAATCTCAGGAATTTCTAAGATTTTGCACTGGCAATCATTAAAGAATTTGTGGGTACCACAAAATGCAGCACAACATATTTCACACAATTTAGGTACCCATCAAAACGCACAACTGTCGCAGGAACATTTTTTACCAAATCAGGAAAACCTTTAGCAAACTTTAAGGTTTTCTTAGTAAGTTTTCTATCTCTCTCTCTGGTGTGTGAGAAACAAATAGTGAATAAAACTTCCTTTTGTTGATAGCACTCACACAGTTCATTCATACATTTGTTCAGAATACAAGTACTATAATCATTATGGCAGCTATCAACAAGAGACTACTACTCATTACACTTCTGAAGAGGAGGGTCAAGAGAAGAAGGATGGAGGCTGAGAAACAGTGTAGGAGGTGGTGGGTGAGGCCAACACTACTTAATAGAAATCAACATGGCCAATTCCATACAATCTTGGAAAACATGAGAAACAATGACCGTGAGTAGTATTTCAGGTAAGAATTATATTTTGACACATTCATTACACTATTCTACAATGGTATTGAATAACAACACTGTTTCTGTGGCCTTGGACTTTGCCTCCATATAAAAATGGAAACTGCTTAGCTTCTTCTACTGCAGTGTATATGTTTGTGCGGCGTATGCTACAAATATTTGTTGATAAGTAAGTTATAATAATAATAATAGGTCAAGAGTGCAGGGCTCGTCCACTAGTATGGTTGACATCTTGGTGAAGCAACATTATAGACCTAGAGATATTAGTGCTATCTAACACTAGCAATTGTCCCTTCAACCATGTACCTAGTCACTTTTTTCAAAGCCTTCTGCAGACCTTTCCCATTCTTAGTTGTGAACAAACCCGGTATTGTTGTAGATTTCTTCGAATGTCACCAGAGAGATTCGAGCACCTGGCACAGTTGACACGGCCATATCTGACCAAGCGTTGCTTGAACAGAGAAGTAATCTGCCCAAAGCAACGCCTTGCTATAACCCTTCGCTACCTGGCGACAGGAAACATGCAGGCATCAGAGAGTTTCAACTTTGTGGTAAGTGTTGATGTGTACTCCAAAAATACATCCAGGAGGTATCATGATAAACTGTGTAAGACCTTTACATCCCACATATTAGCAAAGGGATACAGTAGAAATATGAGTACACAGTAATTAAAACAAGTGTCCCTTTGCTGTTAAATTATCATGGCAGGTCAGAAGGCAGCGATATGTTATTTTTACCATTCAGTTTGTATGAGAGACATTGCCTGCTCGCAGCTACGTGCAGACAGGCAGAGCTGTTAATATACTATGAATCAAAACTATGTGCTCATACAAGTATTTCTTTCCTGTCCTATTGCTTTCAGTGGCTTTTAATATGTTAATGTCAGGCATGATTAAAATATGAGCGAGCTTTTCCCTGTCCGACTGTACTTAGCTCCTACCATGTGTTTGGGGTTAGTGAAAAGCGCCCTAGTCAACACAAATAAGGCTTGAGATTAGGGCTACGCTTTCTTTGCTTTCAATGGCTTTTAATATGTTAATATATGGCATGATAAAAATATGATCAAACTTTTGCTCATATTTTTGATATTATAGCAATTTAAATCTTTTACTCAATGATTTATCTTGAAGCAGATCAGATTTTTATATACCCGTAAGATAGTGGGCTCTTTCTTGTTTCAGGTTGGGCGAACAAGTGTATCGAGGATTGTGCGTGAGGGCTGCACTGCCATCTGGAATGCGTTGAATGAAACTTAACTCACTCATCCCAGGACTGAAGCGGAATGGAAGGCTATTGCTGATGAGTATTTTCTAGAATGGAACTTACCACATGTTATAGGAGCATTGGATGGAAAGCATATCAACATCCAGTGCCCAAGTTCATGAGCTTCAGCCATGAGTCACTGTGTGTCAGACTTTGTGCCAAAGTTAGCAGATCATGCATTAGCAGGATCAATCAATCTTAGCTGACAAGTGAGCAGTAGTCAATAAGAGCTAGTGAGACAAACCTGTTTTCCACCTCCTCTTTTGTTGAATCAAATTTTGCTCCAATTTCTGCTAGAGCATTAGCTTTAGTTGTCTTTCTATTCTTATAACTCTTTCGACTAGTGTCATATAGGCAGGGATACTCCCTTACTGTATCCATGAAGGCTATGTCATTGTTATTGCCAGGAAAATGTCTGTCACCTGTCAGCAAAAAAAAATGGAGAATGAAAGTTGTCCTTGACATTGAATCTCTTGAACAGGAGGGAGAAATGTCAAAGATAGACCTGTGAATTCACAGATCAGTGGTACCCACCAATCATAGGTCATCGTAGGAGCGCACAACTCGCAATAAACTTCCACGAAAGTAGAATCAATTCTACTTTCGTGCGAAGGTTTTTGTAAACGCACGATCTCTGTGTATTTTGTACCCACCAATCACAGCAATGCACAAGTGGTCGTGCATGATCCCAGATGAGTTCCTGGGACAGTTATGCAGTTGATGGGTACCAGGCTTAAGTATGGTGCTGCTGCTGTTGTTTTCTTTTGCATGCACTGTTATATTAGCCAAGTTTATAGATTATAGCGCATTGCATGCAATATCACAGAAATAAAAAAAATCAGAAAGATGCATGCCACAATGTACAAGTGTAAAACAGTCCAGTTAGAATAATACTTAATAATACATTCAATTGTTTCAGGTGAGGCATCTTCTGTTACCCCTACAACAGCTGATGATATCGGAACCCAGGGAGACGTAGACCAGATAGACGTAGACCAGAGTGACCGAGCGCAGGGAGAAGGAGCTGGTATATGTAAGTATGGTGCTGCTGGCTCGTGCTCTGTTTTTTCTGCACTATTGTATATTTGCTAAATTTCTAGATTATAGCTCGTTGCATACTGTAACACAGAAAAACAAACAAAAGCCAGAAAGATGCATACAACAAAGTAAAAGTCTAAGACAATCCAGTTAGAATATTACCTATCATGCAATATGTTCACTTGTTTTAGGTGAGGAACCTTCTGAAGACCCTCCAACAGCCCATGACACCCATAGAGACGGAGCCAGACAGACAGACCAGCAAGAAGGAGCTCTAGATAAGCACAAGCTCTTAAAGAACGTCTAACAGATGAGCAGAAGTATGATATTCTGACGATCGGGAATTGTGACAAGTACAGCAAGGATCACGTGTTTCCTAGTACATAAAGATATGGGAGGAACAGATCGTTATTGAGAAGATGGCTGGAAAATCACAAGTGGTTATTGTACAGTGAAGCAGAAGAAGGAGGATACTGTAAAGTATGTGTTCTGTTCGAAGCGAAACGGCCTGGCCTAGGTCAGTTAGTAACCAGCAAGCTCATAGAGCTCGAGAGAGGTAACAAATGCCTGGATGATCACAGCAAGAAAGGATACCACGCCAATGCAATGTCAGCTGCCGATGATTTTATCAGAAACTACCAGGATCGAACCAAAATGATAGACTCTTCGCTGAACACTGCGAAAAAGAAGAGTGAGGTCGTCATAGAGAAGGGTGTTCAATCTATTGTGAAGTGCGCTATTTTCCTTGCCGGCCAGGGCCTTCCGTTTAGAGGTCATCGAAATCAGGAATTTTCTACCCAAAACCTTTCCATGTATGACGGGGACAATATAGTCTCATCATCAGCCAATTCTGGAAAGTTTCTGGAACTGATCAAACTTCTAAGCAGCAAGGATGGTGACCTCCGTACACATCTGGAGCCATCAGCCCGAAACCGCAAGTATGTGAGTAAAACCTCCCAAGAGAATATCTGATCAAGCTCTCACCCACCTCACTAGTTCAATCAAAAGTGCCTCATTTTACTCCCTGATGTTTGATGAGTGCACTGATGTTTCGACAGCGGAGCAGCTAGCAGTTGTAGCCCGCGATGTGACTGAGGAAAAGAAGGAAGTAGCAGTCGCTGAAAAATTTGTGGCTATAATAGAGTGTGACACTGGTACTACTGGAAGGGCCATAGCTGCTAAGATGGAGGAGCTCATTGCCAAGCTAGGTCTTGATGTTACAAAGCTGAAAGCAGTCACAACAGAAGGAGCTGGGAATATGACTGGACACCTTAGAGGTGCAGCAGCTCCACTGAGAGAAAACCATCCTGGGCCTATCCACATTCACTGTTATAGCCACGTTCTAAATCTTGCCATTATGCACGCTTGCCAGATTCAAACAGTCCAAAACATGATGGACACAGTACGTGTTATTCACTCCTTCATCCAGTCCCCAAAGCGAACGGACCATCTTCATAGAGTGATCCCCTCCACACAAGAAACAGGACACAAAAGAAAAAAAGCTAAGGAATGTGTGCCGCACTAGGTGGGTCGAGAGATACGATACTTTGGAGACCATGTTTGCTATGTTACCTCATGTAATACAATGCTTCGAGGAGATTTCTTCAGGATCGGAGTGGAGCCAGGAGAGTAAGACGCAAGCTTCTGGATTACTCCACCGAATCTATAGCTTCAGCTTTGTTGTAGCACTGTCAGTTTGCTCAGGAATACTCAGTTTGACGAAGGGGCTCTGTATCCAGCTACGGACTAGAGGCTTTGACCTGTACCAGGCAACAAGGTAAATTTCAAATATCAGAACTGGCTGGATGAGAAGTCAATGTCAGTGCTCGACCAATGTTAGACCTAGTTCTTATCACCTTGCTATCGGTCATCAGGCCTGTGTTCTGATCGGATTCTATCATTCATAACTTTTACTCATGAGATGTGATTTGAGATAAATTTGTATTATATAAAATCAGATAAATAGGAATTAATGTTGATAGCGCTGCTCATCTGACAATGACTATATATTGGTAGGTCAATCACTATTGTGTAAAAGGAGCTATCAGATTTGAGCAGAAGCGAAGCAGGTGACGATGCTACATCTAAACCTCCTATGCTGTATGCAGCTTCAGTCAGCCTTTGTGAGAAGATCAACATCGAACTATCCGTACCCGAACAGCTTCGAAACAAAGAAACAGAGCTAATGCGCCTAGTAGCTCACCTGAGGAGTATTACCGCAGGAATCTAATTCTGCCATTTCTAGATGATATCATCTCTGAGATGAATGCTAGGTTGGTAACGATTTCATTGTCAATTACCATTTTTAATTTTACTAAAAATCATTGGAGTCACAGAAGTTCAGCTGACTAAACTTCACTTTCTGCATCTCAACTACAAACTGAGTAACAAACCAGCTACACATTTGTTGTGATAACCAAAGTTCACTTTGCTTTCAGGTTCACCGCAGATTCATCAGATGTCTATA
Source organism: Membranipora membranacea (assembly GCA_914767715.1). Lineage (NCBI taxonomy): Eukaryota > Metazoa > Bryozoa > Gymnolaemata > Cheilostomatida > Membraniporidae > Membranipora > Membranipora membranacea. Next base: position 20,406,091 of record OU612071.1, read on the forward strand.
AGCTGGCGCTGTTAATCCCCGAGGCACTCAAGCAGATGGATAATGAAGAGTGGCAATGACAGGATCTACAATAGGCTGCAAGTGGGTGTAGTGGGTGCAGACTTCATTTGAGGTGAGTAATACGCTACAATAGATCGACCAAGATGTCAAAAACTACCGTCCTTACAAGGAGTTTTATTTGTATTGAATTATTGGAAGTTAAACTCCTTGTACAACATAAACACAAATTTCAAGATTTGCAGAGTTATGTGCTCTTTATCCATGAGCATGCGACTCAGAGAGTAAAGGCTGTCAACAGTTCAAAGAAATGATTTTATCAGATTAATATATCCCAATAAAATTATCTTCATTTCCAAAGCTCAACTCAGTGTTTAGATCAGGTTTATGACTTTTCTAAGTGGGAGGACCTAACTTCTGAGGTGCCTGCGGATGCCCTCAAAGCTATAAAGAGCTGTGATAGTAGCCTCTACCCGAACATCGCCACACTACTAAACCTCTTCCTAGTCACACCAACTACATCCTGTGAACCAGAGAGAGTGTTCAGCCAGCTCAAGAATATAAAAAAACAGCTATAAGGTCAACCATGAGCCGGGATAGACTATTTTTATATTATGGTTATCCTCTTTAGGCCATATGTGGATTTATTAATCTGAAATCTTGGTCGCATAGTAAGTGATTCTCTGTTGTTTATCTAATAAAAGTGTTATACTGAAACTATACCAAATTTGCTTCAGGCGGCCCCCTTGACCCCCGCCCTGGTAGAGGGACCCTCTAAAACTTTCCAGATCCGTCCCTGGACCCAACTTATAGTAAGCGGCATAGTTAATTATCATTCCTAGTGACGTTTCGTTGAACGTTCAATAAGCGAAACTTTGTAAAGACAGTCTCAACTCGTGTTAGTTATGAATTGGTTGTTTCTAGTTAAATTGTTCAACTTGGTGAGTTAAATGTCAAAATTTTAGAATATGCCCCAGGCTGTTTAAATCTCTGCAAGGGCACATAGAGGAGCGGAGTAAGCCTCAGTTATCAGATATCACGCCACCAACACTTGCATCAAAAGGCACAGTGTACAGTAGTCTTGATAAGATCGAAAATATGATGGACCAAAAGAGAAGAGGCCTGCACACTAAACCTCACTTCATTACTGAAGCTGAGCTTCAGCTAGAAAAAAATAGAGCGACTAGAGGAAAAGGAAGAGTAAGCAACACATCCAAGTCTCTGTGTAAATTTCAGGATTTCACACCCAGCAAACCTCTATATTTATTATAGTTAGACAATCCGATGCAACATGTAATTTATTTATCCACAGGGCTCATAAAAAATTGTATAAATATTTATGTAAGGATTTAATTGCTATCATCACGGCAAACACAAACTCTGAATGTCTCATGTTTGCAAATTCTTCTGTTCCAGGATAGCATATGTATGCATATGCACATGCACAGGCTGGCATGTATAACCTTAGTATAGGTATCTTTTGCATTCATGTTTTGACTTACAACCAGTTCCTCTGCATCAGCAAACTTGGAAACTGTTGAAATTGAAGAGAAAAGGTATCCTTTGACATTTTTCCCTGTCATATATGTGGAAATTACTGTGTAGAAAATCAGTCAACATGTGAAAGCCAAATATAAACTAGAAATACACCAGAGGTATGTCAATTTAAACTTTTAATTCTGATTCAAATTCTAATTTTTCGATGATATACATAATTTGAAGCTTATCATAGTATTACTACATTTTGAATGAATATTTTTAGAAAAACCTTTTTAATTTCGCATTAGAACATTTAATGGTAAAGTTTGTTTCTCAAGATAAGTGGATTAGTGTGACTGTGTTTTTTGAAACAATTTCAGGTTTCAGACTTTACAGACATTCAAGGGAGTATGAATTAATGAGTAAATAAGCCAATCATAGTTCAGTGAACTTTGACTAAAAATTCTAGTTAAAGTAAATAAGAGTTCTACAATTAACCTGCGTGGCTTAAAGTTCTTAGATAACTTTATAATGTTATTATTTCATTTGTATTGCCTCACTTTCACTATTACTAGACATGAATAAACAAAATAAAATGTAGTTACAAAATGTGGTTAGTTACCGATTCATCGATAGCCTAAGGTAGGGCTGAAATTCTTCTCTGCCTTTCTTGTTGGCTTTGTTAAATTGGTTTACAGTGAAATCATTAGCGAATCAAGAAGAAGAAGTACCATACAGAGATACCAAGTAAATGGGGTCGGAGGAGGGCTTACACAGCTCGATCCTCAGTAGCTATGTCTTTAATCCCTGTTAAACCAATCGATTGGCATTTCTAAATCAGACACTTGAGAAGATTCAAAATATGATTGCAGAAGAAGTTACCTTTTACTCATTGCACTGTGCTGAATGAGCTTATTTCAAGCGCTGTGTTATGTCAAAGCTAGGGAAATGTGTAAAGGGATTGAGTCATTCTCCAGATATTTTGGATGTGATCAGTGCCAATTACAAGGTGCCCATACACACAGATTTCTATAAATATACTTTTCTAAGGTTAGGAACTTCAGTCTTTGCACTGATAAATCATCCACAGCCAAAATAAATCATGAACACCACACAAAGCACATATCCGTAAAAATCGAACAGGTAGATAAGATAAAAACAAACCCCATTAGTCGTATGCACTATCTTGTTTTAGCACCATGCGGCCAGTCTTGAATATGTGGATCGATACAAAATAAAACGGTTCGTGGCAACTAAATTTTTGTGCTGTTGCTGTCTTCAGTGACATATCTAGGCAAGCACAAAGAGAATTAGACCATTAAGCTCGGTCTCTGAAAGATTTACCACATTCAAAAGCTTCTGAGTTACACAGTTTTTTATTGGAAGCATGTGAAATTATTTTGAGATTCATTTGAGCGAAGAGCAGTATGATCACAATCTGTGCCTGTCGCAATAACACCTTTTTTAACTATTTACTTTTTTCGAATAATCATTTTGATAAATTTTGAGTAAAAACACAATGAGGGAGCTGTCTTCTGGGATCCAAAACTTGAACCCATCAAACATTTCTAGCTTGATGAGGATGGTGATGAAATATTTGAATTAGATAAAGCAGAATGGAAGGTAATATGATACAATTACTTATAAAATAAAGGAATTATTGTGTCTTAGTACAAGTCAGGAAATTCTGTCAATAGGGTTCGTTTTGTTGATTTATTAGGTTTTTGCCAATAATCTGATTTCTGAGACATAACTGAGTACCAAAGTTAAGCCCTTCTCAATGTTAGCCTGATAAAATAGTTCTCAGTTTTTGTTTCAGGCTAAAAAGAACGTTATTATTCATGATCCGATTCTCTAATGAAGAGCCAACAAGTTTGTGTTATTATAAATCTATTCTAAATCTATATTTGTGTGTGGCAAGTTGAATGCAGACGACATGCTAGGGAGATGCGAAGACGGTCCAAGTACAGAGAATCTATTAGTAGTGTGGCAGAAAACTACCAGAGACATACTGCACCCAGTTGCAGAGCGTCTGTATGCTTTGAAAATTCAAAAGGAGGTAGAAGGTAGGTACACACACATCAAATTTTTTTCTCTACATACAGGTGATTTATTAGCTAAATATGAATTTTAGATATCCAGGCATTAGACAAGATATCCAAGACTCAACTCATATCATTATCCAGAACACCAGCAATGCATGGATCACTGTGTTTGAAACTGAGTCTGGGACGCGACTACGGAACGCATCTAAAATCTAGACGTGGCATAAAATCAAGTGGTAAGATTGGATTTTCTACCGAGAATGCCCAAAAGCTATGTGCTGGATTAATGAAAGGTTAGGGCATTTTAAGAATGAATGCCCGGTGTAATATGGTGACAGCCATTTGAAAACACCGGAAAAAGACAACGGGGAAAAGTTTTATAAGATCAACCACCAAGTGTGTCCACCAAAAGATTGCCTAGCTTGAGGGAAACATCAGGTGTCAGCTTTGTCTAGGCTTTATTTGATATCCGCTAGGCAATAATTTAATTTCAAGTGTTTTCGATTACTGGATCTCTGACATAAGTATTTTCGCAAGTATCCAATCTATGACTGTCCCTGTCTGACAAAATAAAAGCCGAGTGATCTTACATGGAGCTGGTTCTCTGTGGTATAACTATTAAGGAACTCACTCGATGAACCTGATGGCCATGGCTGACTCTTGTTATCGTTTCATCTTTGTGGACAATGGACAGCTGTGAGGCGGATGGGGGTGTCTGGGAGTGGTCAAACTTCAATCGTAGAATGCAGTGTGGTAGGGTTCAACTAAGATATAAGAAACTTCTTGCACATAATAGGCTACATTTCGAGTCCCATCAATATTTTGGGCTTATTCACAAATGTAGATCCCTTTATTTCATGATGTCAACTCCATCCAACAATCAAATTTGGGTACATCCCCCGCTGCACACTTATAAAGCAAGGCAAACATTGCAGCTACATATATAGTATCCAGTAAATTATCTTATCTTTCTTTTTTACTATTCTATTTGACCTTGAAAATGGCAACAAGAGCGTTGTTATTTTTAAGCTCGACTTAGACTTCCTATTTTATTAGTAATGTTCTGCTTTCAGGAGAAGTGAGGTTACCATGTCCCGAACTGGTTGACGAGCATATGCTACCATATGTCATTGTCAGGGACGAGGCCTTCCCTCTCAAGCCAAACCTCATGCAGCCTTTCCCTGGTAGAGACAATAGGAAAAATGAGGAACGTAGAATATATAACTATAGACTGTCTTTGGGTCATTGAAAACGCTTTTGGTGAGTTCAACATTTGAAGTCGTAGCAACTTGCGTGCAGCACACTACATAATTGAGCAAGTTGTATGAAAGGCTAGTTTCACAATCACTTTTGTCATAATAGAAAATCAAAACTGGCCACATGACGAGGCTGGGGTATCATGATGTACTACAGTTTTAATTTCTAAATAGCCTATAGCTATGATGACAGTCGAAGTTGTGCTGAAGTGTGATTCAGCTGAGAAGTCACCTGCATTTATGTTTTCAAACTGACAGGACTGGTAAAGCCAACTTGTTCTGTTCAAATCAATATTTCATCTTTCTGTAAACCGAACTGAATGAAAATTAGGATACTACTATATAACAAAACTACTCGTGGATATGTACTGCTTGTGAAAGGTTATTGTAAACATCCTAGCCATAAAAAATGATAATATCATAGAGTCATTATCATAAAACTCCGTTTTATTGATTCAAGACTGACTGAGGTAGAAAGACAGAAGTTTATTGTTAACCATCAGCTGTGCTTCTACTGCCTTGTGCCTAACCACAGTATAAGGAGTGCAAAACCAGACTGAAATGCAAAGCAACAGGATGTTGAGAAATACATGCAACTGTGCACCACAACAAACTAATGACCTTTAAAGACAACAAACCACAAGAAAACCCATGGAAAGAATCCCAGAAGGAACCTGAAATACAACCCTCACCCAGCCCAAACAAGGCAGCTGAACCCAAACCAGCAATCAAAACAGACGCAACTGCCACTTGTCACAGCATCAGAAGTTTAGAAGATTTCCTAAGCATATTTATCATGCCTGTACACCTAAGCCTGTACACAGAAGGCTGAAAAAATCTGAGCTCCAGAAAAATTGACAATAAATCTGGGTAATTTTCACCCAAAATGAACAAAGGCAAGAAGAGAAAACTCATTTCCAGTAATGATCCTGATGAGGATGATGCTGAGGATAATATCTTCATCTATTCGCTCAACAAGTTGAAGGCATTACAAAAGAAAATCGACTCTACTACCACTGATGAGTCTATCACCATAAAAGGTAATCCGGGAAACATCCAAATTGTCGTTGACTGCAGCACAGCTGTTTTTGAGCTTGTCAGATCTATATTTCAAACATCAATTCAGGAGCAATATCTTTATGTAACTAGGAAAATGAATAAAGATAAGGACAAAAACACAACAGCCACCATATTCACCGTTAAAAACAAGAAGAAATCGGATAGACGCCTTTATACTGCAAACTTTTACCATACCACCTCTAGAATACTGGTGAATGCTATCAAAGATGTGGATGTGTTTATAAGTCACTACTCTAAGCTGGTAGGTGAATTACAGCCAGAAACAATTGCCAATTTAAACGAGAAAGTCCGTTCCTCATGCTCAAATGCAATGGAATCGCTGAAAAGTAAACAAACCAATGCCAACAACAGCACAACTCAACAACAAAGCACACAAGGTGCTCTAGGGGGATCTACAGTCTCACTGCCAGAGTCTTCTCAGTGTTCCCTGTCTGAGACAATGGAGACTTCTGCTCCATTCGTCGACAGCGCTCCCAGTCATTCCAGGGACAGAGATTGTGGGGAGAGTCCCGGATGTTCGTCATGCAGAACTCTACATGGCGTGCTTTCTATTATGATGGAGAAGATGGACAGCATACAGGAGAAAATGGACAGCATGCAGGTTAAATTGGATAAAATTACTAGTGCTTTTTCTGAGAGCCCTAGTACAAAGGAATGTCCATCAAATTCCAAAAATACCGTACAACAAACATATCTTCCAACTCAAACTCTTAACACCACACAACAATGGTCATCAGTTGCAAGCAGCAGTAGACAACTCCACAGAAATATTCCTTCATCAACAACACATCAAAACACACCAACACCAAGTTCACCGGCAACTACATCCAACACACCAGATCACATGCCATCTATTACAAAAACAGCTCGTCCAAACAACTTCAACCCCAAGCACTGCATCGTAATAAGTATCAACAAGTCATCAAAAACCTACCAAAACTATAATCAAGACAACATCAGACGTGAGATTAACCGTGAATTCGGCCCAACAATCATAGAAAACATAACGACCTACAATTTCAAGACAGAATCTCCAAAAATTATGCTGCACCTTCGCGATGAAAAGACAGTGACCAAGTTGATAAACACTTGGAATAAATTACTATTTGAAAATTCGCAAGTAAGAAAGACAATCAATCCAGAATCAGCAAAAGTCAACACTGGTATGCTGAGAGGCATTCCTATCGATGCTGATGATGAACTTGTAATAAAAGAGATATCACAGAATTTCCCCAACTCTTCAGCTATAAGGATTTACAAAGGGGAAAAGAAAATGCGCATCTTTAAAGTAAAGTTTGACACTCAGGACCAATACAACAAGGTCCTCAGTCAAGGTATGATTTTAGACTCACTTAAACTTAAATGCCATTTTGAAAAACTTCTATGATGGCAATGAATTTTCATAGCGCATATCTTAATATCCGTGGATTGGCAAGCAAACTGGAAGAGGTTCGTTTAATTCTTAGTGATCACAAATTTAGTATACTGTGTTTGGCTGAAACATTTTTGAATGAAAATGATGACAGCTGCCTATATGAGGTACCAGGATATACGATGATAAGAAGGGATAGGCTCTGTAACAATGGTGGGGGATTACTCTGCTATGTCCATGATTCACTGGTCATTGAACATCTGGAAAATTTAGATCTTTACATGGATGAGAGTATAACAGTCAAGGTCAGACCCAGAAGCCAAAAGAGTTTTTTGGTCACATACTTATATAGACCTCCCCAATCAAAAGCATCATGGAACACAGACTTTTCAGAGTTTGTCGAGCGTTGTTATGGTTTGAACGATGAAATTATAATATTTGGTGATTTCAATATTGATTTGCTGAATCCAACTTCGAAAAACAGGTGGTTAGATAATGTTACCTCTCCACTACTGTTGAATCAACTTATATCTGAACCCACTCGCATAAATAATTCATCAAGGACACTAATTGACCACATCTATTCAAGTAAAAGTGACAATATTGCTAAATCTGGTGTCATCAAATATTCACTGAGTGATCATTTCATGATAGTAGCTTCAAGAGAGATTGATAGAAATGTGTGTCAACACGACAAAAAGGCATATAAGTCGCGTTTCTATTGTGTCTATAATGAGTCAATGAAGTTCAATATGATGATTCCTGACATGTGCTAGTGTTTTTGTTTTATAACTGATTCTGACCAATCAAGACCTGCTCTTTTCAACTAGCTATTTATCTAACCAATCAGACAACTAGAAATCACAATAATCTAGGGTCAAAGTTAACCCTCTCATGGTTGTCAAGCAAGTAAATCCTAGCCTCACTAACTTCCTGTTGGACTTGATGTGGCATAAATGACGGGTGGGTTGCGCAATCGCCTTGCACAATGTTATGAATGCTGAGTCATCATAACAAAGTTGTTGATGAATTAGAAATGGCTTCCAGAATGATTAACTCAGATGATTTAGCTGAGGTTTTGGCTGGATTTGATGAAGTAGATCAAGAATATTTTAACATGGAGAATAGAGAGCTAGACATAGCAGATAGAGATCATCAGGACATCAGTTTGAACATCACAGATGAACCAGATGAGGATCCTGAGTGTAATACAAGGGATATGAATGAAGACAGAGAAACTGGAGAGGTTGGGTTGATGGAAGCTGTCCATCTTTTACATGATAATTCAGATGGTGATGACCAACTACAGCCAGATAATGTTGAAACTGTTGAAGCTAACTTAGCCGAGATTGTGGGCTGTAAATGTGGCTGCGCTGACAGGATTGACTGCGCCGCTGTTAACATGGGTCGGGCCATAGCGTTAAGCCTTGATAAGCAATCGCTGGACCTCATGATCATGGGGAAAGTCAGCACTATTATACAGTGTGGTGATGAGACTGCAACATCCAGACGAAAGTCACAAGTTGAAAGGAAGTGTGTACGATGTAGATACAAGCACGAGAGTGAGTAAATACTTAAATATCCTACAAGTCACATTGTTGAATCTATCTACGGCACTTGTTGATGAGTGTGTTGTATGTCGACCTTCAAAACTGAAGACTATATAATACAAGCTAACATCTTTCTTCCAGATCTAGATATCTGCCGCAACATGTTCATGTACATGAACGGTGTGAAGACGAGACGATTAGACACTATTATTGCAACATATGCGGCTAACAGCTTTTGTGCTCCACGGGAGTTCAAATACCAACTAGGACATGGCAGAAACAAGAAAGCCCTGACATTAGATGAATGTACAAAGGTCTACCACTACCTGACCACCACAGCCAAAGTACACGGACTAGACATTCCAGGACGCATGCCAGGTAGGGCTGGTACAATTTTTCTGTAGTTAAGTTTGTATCACTTTAGCGATATTTTTCAATTAGAATTCGTACAGGTATACTTTAATTTTGCAAGTGAACTATTTTTAGGTGTGACTGACAACTTTCAGACCCGTCAGCTTGTAGTCCTGCCATGTAGCTTCACCAAAAAACAAATTCACGAGGGGTACACCCTAGCTGCAAATGCTGCTGGATGGAGACCAATATCACTAAGTGCATTTCAGGATGTTTGGCGACGCTTGATGCCCAACCTTATAGTCTCCAAGCCTAAAACTGACCTCTGCTGGACCTGCCAACAAAACAACATGCGCACACTAGAGTAAGTAAAATTTCAAATGTCCCTGTATGATAATGACATAAACATGTAGTTGCTTGATTAATTCAATTCTCTGATACAGGATGACTAACCTAGAAATCGAAAAGAAAGAAGAGTTAATAACTCGTCAACTTAATCACCTTAAAATCTCAACCAAAGCTCGGGAATATATGAATCGCTGTGTTGAGAAATCAAAGCAATGCGTAGGTGACTTCATCCTCGGGGTCCATCAGCCACAAACAGGTCCAACAATGGCTCACTACGGATTCGATTTTGCACAGCAGGTAAGTCTCTAACACATGTTCAGGAAGATTTTACCAATCACTCATTATAAAGTTGGCTTACAGCTGCTCTAGATGATGTATAAGAGTCTGTATCCATTATGTCATTGATAAAATTATATCTATCTACTTATTTTAGTGCTGATAAATTCAAGGTAAGAGCAGTGTGGTGTGGTGACTAACATTCAATGTGCTTCTCCTCTTATTTTCCACCTAATAGATATGGTCTTCACCTGGTAGCTGACATAACACCATAATATGCTAGGCGGTAACTATCCTTTCCACACAAATTGTCACTTCCAATGTCATTGAACTGTTGATAGGTTTTATACCCTTCGGATCCTCTACAGCCTGGCCCAATCTATTTCAAAACTCCTCGGAAGTGTGGGTTGTTTGGAGTGTGTGCCATGGCCTTTCCGATGCAGGTCACATACATGATTGACGAAGCCGCTTCATCCGGAAAAGGTGCCAACCAAGTTATCTCGTACTTGCATCACTTTTTCGAGAATTATGGACTAGGTGAAAAGAATGTCATCCTACACGCTGACAACTGTTGGTAAGTGTAAGCTAGGATAGCGCAGTGGTAGTGATCAGTGTAATTTGAGGTTGAGTGGAGCCAAAACCATAACCGATGCTCAAAATCATAATCCCTTTTTTTCAGTGGACAGAACAAAAACAATACGATGATGTTCTACCTAGCATGGAGGGTGGCGACTGGTAGACACCAGACAGTGGAAATGAACTTTCTCATAGCCGGACACACCAAATTTTCCCCTGATCTCCATTTCGGGATGATAAAGAAGAAGTTCAGGAAAACACGTGTATCAAGCCTCCACACAATGAAGAAGGTGTGTATGAATGACTGGATTTTGTTGGTTGAGACTTATAGCATCTATGGTGTTTATATGACGCTTTTACCACTTTATCTAGGTGGTCAGTGAATCTTCAAAGAGTAACATCTCTCAGCTGGTAATGGAATCTGATGGTACAGTTAATGTCCCAGTCTATGATTGGGTTGCATTCTTCAGCGGTTCCAAGGCTATAAAAGGTATAAAGAAGCAGCACAAACTCTTCTTCCCTTCTATCACAGGTGAGACACAGACTTTAACTTCATCTATTTTTCCGTGCTACTATTGAACTTTGGCCTGAGCTTACCAAATTCTATGCGTTAATTACTTTTCACCGAATTATTAGGTATGGTTCAGATGCGAGAATCTATTGGTGCTCCACTGACGGAACATAGAGTGTATGGTGATATACCAGAAGGCTTCCCAGATGTAATTCCACCCCCAGGCCTGGATGCTAAGAGACAGTGGTATCTGCATGATGAGATAAGAGAATTCTGTGATGCCAGGTTCATGGATGAAGTTTGTCCATTGCCTGCCGTCCCCAAACCAAGAGCTCCTACCCCATCACGAGGTAGGATAAGAATCTAAGACTATGTTATGTTTACGTCATAATGATCCCTACTGCTAATTGGTGGGAGGTACCAGGCATCAGAGGTAGTGATAACAGCATCAAACGCATGAAGGTGATTTCTCTGTTTCAGATGAACAGCCGCCGAAGAAAGGAAAGAGGAAATAGAGGAAAGAAGGCCGAGAAAACAAAATCTCGATATGCTTCACTTGGTATATATATATTATATATATATAATATATATATATAATAACAATAACATATTAAATTTAATTCGTTACCTATTGGCGTAGCATTATATAAACTGAACAATTTGATCAATCGGTAGAAAAAACACTACTTAATACAGTGCTTAATTAAATATGTATTATATTTATTATATTACAATATAATATAATAATTATATTATATTATACAACCTTAAAGTTATATTGTACTATACTTATATATATAATCATTTTGTGAACATTATGTCATTAAAATTAATTGTGAAAGTACATCTTTCTGTCTCAGTTTATGTTTGTCGCGGATGAAATTTTCCTTAATTCTTCACGATTTACCATGACCTTTGACCCCAGAATAGCATTAATTCCATCGGTCTGATGGAAAAATCCTTTTCACTATCAAATTCTCCATGCCTTATTACCCCATATTTGTCACTTACAGGGAATTATTCCATCATTTAATATCCGTATCCAAGGAGTTAAACAATGTAAACAATACATATATCATAATTTTAATGTTCGAATGATTCAAACCTTTGTTTCAGAGATTCACTTTTTCCCCCGAGTTGTTCTATGATGGCGGACTAATTCGCGTGTATCTTCGATTCTATTAAAGCTAGGAAGATACAGTAAATTGCATTACACTCAGAAAGAGTTTCTCTTTCAAGTGACATCAAAAACTGGAAAAGTGAATTTCCAACTTATATGCCTTTTTGTTGTGTTGATACACAAATGTTAAAATATCTAAACGAAGATGTAAGGTAACATTTTTGGATTATTCATTTGCAACACCTGAAAACATTTTTAACACATTCTCAAGGAAAAATTTTGGTTACGTACTGTATGAAAGATCAATAGACTCAATGTTTGAGAAGTTCTATAGCCATTTGAATCATCTTATATCAAAACTCGTGTTTGAGAAGACTCGTTTTGTAAGAATGCATAATCTTCCAAAATGGTTGGATGATGAGGTAAAAATGAACATCAAAATCAGAGATCAACTCAAACAAAACGGTGATTGGGAAGGATATAAAAAACAGCGAAATTATGTCACTAATATGATCAGACAAAAGAAGAAAAGAGCTATTTCTAATACTATTAAAGAGTCTAAAGGTAATACAAAACCTGTTTGGGATGTATTAAAGAATAAAAAGAAGGAGACTTTCCCTGCGACAAATTTGAGTGCAGATCAATTTAACAGCCATTTCACATCCATTGCAAAATCAATCACAAAGAACCTTGTTGTAACAGATGAGATGACATTTCCCGTATCCAAACATAATTTGACAGACATACCACAATTCACCCCTTTCACATGTACAAGAATATTGTTCCACATTCCTGATAGTAAAAGTACAGGACCTGACAGAATTACAGTGAATATGTTGAAGCTTGTTTGGCCTTATATTGTGGATATTGTCACCGATATGTTTAACAGGGTTTTAAGCAAAGGACAGTTCCCTTCAACATGGAAACTAGCTCGAGTTTCACCAATACATAAATCTGGGGATATAAATAACCCATCAAATTATAGGCCAATTTCAGTCTTGCCTGTTCTTTCAAAAATATTTGAGAAACACATAAATCACCATCTGCAAAAATATCTCACTAAGAACAAAATCATCCATGAGCTTCAATGTGGATTTAGAAAAGGCCATTCTTGTTCAGACAGTTTATTTAAAATTATTTCAGACTCTTTGGTGGAGAAAATTAATGGAAATGTTATGACATTACTTTTTCTGGATTTTAAAAAGGCATTTGACTGTGTATCCCATGTTTTACTACACAACAAGTTGAAGGCTTGCGGCATCGGAGGAAATATGTTAAAACTTCTTGACACCTTTCTGACAGACAGAAGGCAGTTTGTTAAACTCAATAATATTGAATCTTGTAGATTGCCTATCACAATAGGGGTCCCTCAAGGTTCAATCCTAGCACCAACTTTGTTTCTCATCTTCATAAATGATTTATTAACTTCATCAAAATCAGACTCATCATCATATGCATATGCTGATGATACAGTGTTCCTGTCATCTAATAAAAACCTTCAGCAACTAAAGGCAAAGGCATCTGAAGATTTAAGTGGCATTTTGGATTGGTGCAATCGTAACCGGATGGTTATAAATGTTCAGAAATCTCATTACATGCTACTTAACATCTCAGATCCGCTTTATGACCTGGAACTGTACATAGGGCATGAAAAACTAAACAGACAGAGAACTACAAGGCTTCTGGGTTTTGTGTTGAATGACTCGCTTTCATGGCAGGATCATCTAGAGTATGTATATAAAAAGGTACAACGGAATGTTTACCTACTTCAAAATTTGAGATACTTCTTGGATATAGCAAGTGCCCGCACATTTTACTTCCAGTTTATCTATTGTCACCTTATATATGGTATCCATATCATTGGCAACTTGTCCTGCAATAATGCCCTCAATAGATTATTTTTGTTGCAAAAACGGGCTTTACGCATTATCGCCAATGTGCATTACATCCCATATTATCTCATTTCAACCGAATCCATTACACAATCATTACAACTCCTACCTCTTCCTAAGCTTGTTTGTTATTTCACTTCACTTTTTGCGCATAAGATAAACAATTTTTTAACACCTCCATTTATATATAGAGGATTTAAAAACACTACCAAGTTCAATTTTCGTGATAAACATTTACTTTTATATCATACAGACAATCTAAGATACAAAGTTTCTGCTACATACAATTCTTTACCGTTACATTTGAGATCTAAAGAGAAGTTCAGTTCATTCAAAACTTTACTTTTCAACCATATATTATCGACTTGACCAACATCATTGATGATATTACTTCCCTTCTGTTTCTCTTTTTTGTTATAAAAAAAAATTGTTTTCTGGCACTGAGTGCAAAACATTTCGGATGAGATGACTTTTGATGCCAATAAAAAGTATATATATATAAGCTACGGCAGGTCCGAGGAATTTCTGACTTATGCTCTCATCGACAGCATGTCCGACCGATCATATGTCAGCCGTCACCTGGTCGATAAGATAGGTGTATCAGAAAGCGACATAACACAAAGACCCACTGACCTTGTACACAATGGCACAACCAACCACTGTGGATTGTGAGCTGGTATCTGGATTAAAGATACGTGGTTATAACCAAGGCCATACAGTTAAGCTTCCACTTATGACTGCCACTAAGAATGATATTCCCATCAACAGGAAGCACATACCCACTTAAGAAATGGCTGACAAATGGAAGCACCTTCGACTCGTATCTGATAAACTACCACCTCCCGTGGCTCTTGATGTCGGATTACTTCTTGGAGCCAAATGCAATCCAGCCCAGGTACCACTGGAAATTGTAGCCAACACACCCGATGAACCGTATGCCAGACGTACAGTTTTAGGATGGAGTATCACTGGAGGAAACAGCAATGCGACTTGTAGGACTGACACTACTTACAGCCACCGTAAAATGACAAAGGAGGTACATGATTCTGAGACACCCCGCTCTTCAGTGATGTTTATCCCGCAACCTACACCAACACCACAACAGGTACTAGATATACTGGAGTCTGACTTCCAACCAACTAAAGAAGAGAAAGGAGTATCATTTGATGACAAGCTCTTTTTGACCATTCTCGATGAAGAAACCTTCCAATACGAAACTACTAAGCATATAATAATGCCACTACCTTTTAAACAAAGGCCAACCGGGTTTTGAAAAGCATCCAAAATGGCAGCAGAGTTCTGGAAGCGCGCGAAAGGTGAGAATATTCAGACGTTGCAGCAAAGACAGAAATGGGATGGGAAGAAACAGAACTTACAAGTGAATGATATTGTGCTGTGTAAGGAGGCAGACTCTCACCGGAGCCAGTGGCCACTTGGTAGGGTAATAGATACCATGCCAAGCACTGATGGATTGGTAAGGAAGGTAAGTGTAAGAATCGGCCAAGGTAAAGACACCTTTGAGAGACCTGTGCATAAAGTGTACAGAGCGGATGGTAAGTAAGACAAACTCATACTAAAATACACCATTTATCGTAATTAAGAATTATTACACTCATATATCTAACCACTGTAGGCCTACAGTGTACCCAACAACAAGAAAATCAAGGTATGTAATCTTGAACGAACAAAAAAAAACCAAATGAATGCATGTCATTCAATATATATTTCATATCATTGTTAGAACATGACAAAATATGTTAGATAGGTAAGTGTTGTAGCCTTGGAGGATAAAACCAAAAATTTTAGCTCAATCAAATTATAGTTTGAAAGTTAATTTGCCTAACCTTCGGTGTCAAATTAAAAGGGAGAGTGTAGAGAATTTCAACACACAAATTTTAACTTTACCCAAAGTAATTACACAATTTTACTATTCAGAACCACAAGTTTGTGTAAATAATGAAACTTAGTATCAATAGCTCTTGAATAGTGGTCAGTGAATCAGACATAGATGTTTTGATAACTGTAGTATAGATAATCCTTTATTTTGAGTTGATAGGCTTCACATTATGATACACCACAAGCTGTTGCCCCAATTCAATTGTTAGTTTTAGAGAAGATGGCACACCGAACAGCTACATTTTCCTCTCAAACTTTTTCTATCACATACACATACACATCTGGTCAAAATGTTGGACCAGTTTCGAGGCAATCTGGAGAAAAGGGAAACGAGGGTTGTTACAACTCGAGGATAAAGAACTAAAAGTAGATGACCGGTAAAGGAATAAAAAAGATAGTAGATGAGAAAAGGAGTGCTGAGATTTGGGCTGCTCAAGAGTGAGAGAGCAAAATCAGAGAGGCAATAGGCAAAAGCCAAGGACCATTATAGAAAGCAGGGAAATAAATGGCAGAGGAAACAAACCTCAGGCAAGATTTTACTAACATGGAATAACTACACATGCCAATAGAGAGGAATGGGCAGGTATCAGTGCAGCATGATTCTGAGCTGAAACCATACAGGAAGTCCCAGAATGCATCTTGTCAAGCTCCAGCTGCTCTAGAGCCGAGGAGAAGACCTGAAATGACTAGTTTGTCAATTAGCTCCAAGGCTTAACATCTTAGGAGTGGGCGACCCTCAAATAAACAATCAAATTGGGTCTGACTTTGTGATTGGCTCCAAGACAGAAGCAATATAAAAAAGACATATGTCTTTCAATAATAATCAATATTATTCTATTAACCATTATTCTTATATGGGGTTAAGAAAATACAACAAAGCAGGGTTGACATTCACTATTTGCTCCAACCTATTATGCCCCTATAATCGGTGGCTTGAATATTCAGAAATCACACTTATGTCTGTCTTTATTGTAATAGAAGCTGTCTTCGGATGTTGGTTTTCTCATCTTGATTTCTTGGATGCTGGCAAATCATCAGAAGGAGAGACCTGCATCCCCATCATGTATGAAGTATGCGCGAAGAGCATAGGGATTTATGCCCCAGCGATGAACCTGTCGGAGATCCCCGATGCCGTTATCACGACAGTGGTAACATTAAAAAAACTACCTAGTAGTGCGAACTCTACCATGAACATTTTAATTTGTTCGTAATTATTTTTTGACCTTAACAGCGGCAAGCTACAAACAAAGCCTTCTTGAACAGATAGGACCAAAATGAATTTATTGAGGAGGCGATGGAAAATATCTCTGTCAAATTTCACTCAATTACTGGTTTTGTGGAACTAAACCAAATAGGACGCCCTTAGTGGGTATGGGCAGACATCATTGTATCATGATTTATCAGAATATACTAATTATGTGGTAACAATGCGGGATTTCCAGATGTGCTCAAATAAGTATAAACGAAAGAAACTATACTCTAGACAACACAGATGTGTATTTCTGTTAGCTGCCTTCCATGTAAATTTTGTAATACATTTTAACAACCTTTACAGCTAATAATAGCAAAAAAATCAAGGATAGAAACACACAAAAAACTTTCGCATCATATCATTTTTCTGATCAATACACTGGCATAAAAAAAAGTGTTTTGGTAAACCATGAAAGCTGCGGAAAAGAAGACTTCAAACCGGTGTTTGATGACCGACCCTGTCCTCTACCTAGGTAGGATAACGTTTAGAGCAAGACAAAAAATTTTGAAAAGCTGCAAATAAAATATGCTCAGCTGTCAGGTTATAAATGACAGGAAACCTTGAAAATAAATCTTTGGGTCAGTCATGTGGGTAGAGGCCAGAGACCAGTCTTTGTTGATCATCAATGTAGATAGGTATGATGATATAATGAGAAATCAGAAGGGGGTGATGCATGGATCAGTAGTCATTTGGTGTATGTATCGAAACAGCTAAGAATATTTATCTTAGGGGAAAGGTTGGAATATAATCACAATCCTTAGTCTGCGATATGATTGGGCCCAATATCTACATTTATGATACTGTGTTCACATTGCTGTTTATGGGAAGTTCTCTGCTGACTCAGAGAAATTTACAGCCTTGGGTTGTTAGGTGTTACATAAATAATATCATCATAGAGTTATCATTATAAAACTCTGTTTAAATAATTGAAGAGACACAACAGTTTGTATTTTTTTCATTTTTGTCAGCAAAGAGACAATTTGGCTTAGTGGTGCACGGCAATAAGTTCATCAAAATAGAGTTGAACTCCGTAAAAAGAGACTGGACAAATCAAAGATTTGTTTGATGTCTAACCACAACACTGAAGGACAAAATTTGTGGCTCCACAACAACACAGCGAGCTCTAGATCCTATCCAGATACCACGGTCTATGGTACCCACGAGGAACTACCAGAGACAGGTTATGGATTATTTCCTATGATCACTTCAAGTGCTTTCGAAAGTAAACGCATCGACACAAAGTATTCAGCTACGGGTGTACCAAAATGAATCCGTAGCGCAGTTACAGCTTCGCAGGTAAAGCTTCGAAGGTAAAGCTCTCGGACTTATTTTAATTGTATCGAAAAATTTTAGTAATATAGATAATATATTGTTACTGTATTGACAAAACATACAGCAGTGGCCATCAATATGCGATTTTATTACTTAGCACTCATAGTTCACATGACCATGTTACTTTTTATCCAATTAACTCGTTTTTGTTCACTATTTGGTTGACAAATATTACCGACAGCGGTATACATTTTATGTTTTTTATTCCCATTTTGGGCATGAATCATCTTTAATCTTCTATGCCCTAGCTTTGATCAACAGTTTTTGCATGAGAGTTCCAACCGACAAGCAGAATTCTCTCTGATCTGAATAGAATCTTATATTTCTGCTGTAATTACACGACAATGTGATCGGAATAATGTTATCGATATTTTACTGGCATTTTACAGGGCCTTGGAGCCAAGTTTCTTTAACTTACTTCAGAAATAATGTAAGTACATTTTATTATAGCGTCATTATTGTTTTTACTTGAACTTAATCTTGGGATGTCGGAGTTACAGTTTTAGTACCAGTTCTTTATCGGTTGGTTAAATCGGCTCATAATGTGTAATAATTAGTAATACCATTATTATAATTATCCTTATTCCTTGCAGATATATATACAACGTATCAAGATAATATGTAGAAGTATCTGGCTACGTGCCATATCCGGCAGTAGTTTTAATGTAAGTTCAGATAATATTATTGCATTTAAGAACTGTAATTAAAATCTTTTTAAAAATGTTGAATTGTAAATTTTCAGATCATGGTTATAAATTGTAATAGATTTCTATTTAAATTTCTTGCTTTTATTTGTCTTCATTGTCATAATTTTAGCACGATACAGTAATAAATGTCGAAGAGTTTACTACTGGTCAGTTGATTCCTACCGCCTGTTGGTACTATACCAATACAATTATTTTCATTTCAATTTTCGATATTTCTATTATTTGAAATCAATTTCTTACTGCAGCTGAATTATCTGTTTTATAATGTTTTGTAACTATTATAATTTGGGAATCATTTGTACTAGGAATAAATATTATAAAAATTATGTAAGCCCTCACTATACATATATAGGGCACTACTTTTTGGAGAGTCCTTAAGAGCGTATGATGTTTCTTTTGAGCTATCACTTTTTCACAGAATATATATCTCCATTTGTATGGAATAGGCGCCTATAGGGCTAGCTGTCAGAGGCTACAGATTAATAAATAAAAAAAACCCTAAACAAACAGTTGAAATCATTCCCTTATTAAAGATTGTCTGAATCTGGCATAATCTAAACTAGCCCGAATCTGTACACTTGGGAGGATTGGTTGTCCGTATATTATTTGAGGGGATGGATATAAGGAGGATACCATAATATTATTACTGCAACTATTTTTTTATATTTAATAGTTGTCATTATTTTGCACTATAAATTATATAATACCAGATTTGAAGTTTTAACAGTTTTTTTCCAACAAATATTCGGATACAACATGTCTAATCTATGACAATCTCATCTGCCTCATCTCATAGAAAATGTACGGAACAACTTCAAGAACAACACTTTGTCTATGGGTGGTGTTGACATGGGCAGGGAACATTTGGTGCAGTCCTCTGAGTTTGACAAGTAAAATCGCTGAGGTTGGCACCTAAAGTCACAAAAATCCTACTTACATCACAGCATTCAAGTAAATGAGTGTAAGTTTAGCAATTCAGGTTATGAGTCACAGTGTTGCTGCCGGTATATCCTCAAGCGCATGTGAGTATATTCATTGTATCACTCTAAAATTTTATATGGTTATTACAGGGAAGTCAAAGGAACCAATTGTTCATGATCAAGTGAAGAAACCAACTGGATCCTCAAGCGCATGTGAGTATATTCTTACGGAACGCTGCGGTTGTAAAAAAATAAGACTTTTTCAATATCAATGATTCATATAATTAGATAAGAGAAGCTGTGTTATTAGACTCTATCCTCAGTGAAATGAAGGAATGTGTTTGAGGCCTAGCATGATTCAAGGCACATTTAAACAGACCAACAATTTTGGGGTTAAGAATAATGTAATATCCTATATATTACACAGACAGGGTGCAGTTTTTCAACAACACTATAAATATATGTTTATTTTACTTACTCTGTATTTCTCTATATTGAAGCAAACATTCAGAGGCTCATAGCAAATTCGGACAACTTTTCTCATGTGGAGACTGCGCCTCTGAGTCCAAGACATTAGTAGAGGTAAGTTGAGCTCGTGACAATCAGTGGCACAAAAGAGTGGCATCGTTTACTCACATTGATGACAGTTGTTGCTGTCGGAATATATTTGTAATTTTGATAAACCTTTATCAAATCTAGCATACCTGTTTATATTTTTATATCCCTGTAAATATTTCCTAATTGATTTTGAAATCCCAGCAATCTTTCTGTTCATTCTAATAGTGTTAAAAGGGAACTCTTAACCCCACAACTCATTTAGACCTAGTGATATAAATAATTTCCTTGTTACTCATTTATTGTAGAAACAGAAATAATGAACAGCCTGCAAAGGATAGAAGGTAAGGCAAAATTTGTAAGACTCGGGAGAAGTGGCTGCTTGGGCTATTTGTCCCCAATAAGATGTCAGTCAATGCGTATTTAGGTGTTTAGAGCTGCACATACCTATATTGTAGGCCACTAACAGTAACCCTGGAAAGCTTTTATTATGGTTATCACTGTCATATCGTATCGTGATCATATCGTTTTTATTTCTCAGTAAAATGTTCACATAGTTTTGGGTCAGCATCAAAAATGTTCAGTATTTAATTTAGTAGAGTGAACTTTTTGGCTGATTTTCAGGTATGAGAAAGAGTCTATAAATCAGGTTTATTTATTTTCTAGATTGGGTTAAAAGCATTGACCAGAGACTGCAGGCGATGGCAAACGGTGCATCAGAAACCAAGCAGGATCAGTTTAACGACTATTTTCTAAACCCAATGGAAAGTGTGGGTGAATTTGATGGTTTTGAAGGGGAACTGGTTGGCGACAAAGCTAAACGTAACAGATTTGTAAGTACTTGAGGAATTGAAAAAAGAGATGCCGAATGATGCCATGAACTAAGGGGTAAATGGGGATAAATATGGCAAAAACTGATGGTAGTCAGTGATGGATACTGTCTCTACTCATAGGTTTGGCGAGTTGTTGTGAAATGTACGGAAATAATCTAAGCGAATTTTTCTAATACCAATTTGATCACCTATTAATAATTTGAGATGTTAACTAATTTTTGGCGCTGAGAAGCTTTACAAATACTTACAATGTCACTTGTTCCATCAGATATAGACGTGTCGGTAAGTCCCTAGCAGGCACTTAGTAAAGTATGATAATTATTTTGTCTGCATTTTTTAAGATAAGATACATCAAAACCATTGGCGGCAAATCGGCAGATGAATGTGTTCTCAGGTCCATGAAGAAGATCGGATCAAACATGGTTTGGTCCGACTTTTCTCTTCATGTAACTGAGACAAAAAGAGCCTTTGGTGCAACACGAATATATCACGGAATAGGCAGTAAGTAAATATGCATACACTTCGAGCTTCAGATTGTATAACTTGAAATATTGGAATGCAGTGCAAAGTCACATGCTTGTCAGTTGTAAACATTGAAACATGCATTTATTGATTGGTTGTAAAATACAAAGTATTAGCCTTCATAAACTCAAGCAAGCTACTTGACTTGAGTGTTTTACAAGGATCAGTTGTACGTTATTTCTGAATAAAAAACTGAAATCCGTTCCATCAACCATGCATAAATAGCCATATATGCTTGTTCAGGGTCAGGTCCCCTAATCTATATAATATATTTCAGTTGTTGTTTATAATGTTATGGCTTAGTTTTCATTGCGCAAAACATTCAAGTAATGAGCCGCTGTTAGATAATATTCCATCCAGGAGAAGTTTTCTGTCATGTGAATGAAAGTTGAGGGAAGTAAGACTTTGATTTAATTTATCATATTTATCAAATTGATATTCTATTGTGTTGTAGGAGCACTGATACAGCAGAGTTTTACCCAGAAGGAGATAGATCTGAAAATAGCTGACGTACTGACGTACCAAAAGGGTGGCAAAAAATACAAGGTAACTTGTTTGAAAGACTTGATATTTATGATAAGAGTTTCCTCAATTAAATATTCATAATCCTATACACGTTTGTGTGCAAATATTTTGGCAAGCATTAGTAATTTCAAAGGAGTGACTTTTGGATCACCAATTGTTTTTTTGACATTTGGCATTTTGGAATTAAATTTTACTGGGAGTTGTAGTGACACTGAAAAAGGGCAGACAACTCGGTATTCACATAATATACCTTTTCTCACATTGTCCCTTACCACTTAAAAATATTTACTGAATTTTTTTTTAATTCTTTCATTATCTAACAATCTGAAGTGGAATTTATTGTGAATATAAATATAATATGTCCCTTTACTACTATCTGTTACAGCCTCCGTCTAACAGGGCTCGAAAAGAATCAACAAGGTGTTTGGAAGATTCCGATGGATAGTTCTCAAATTCCTCCCAGTTCCCGATATTAAACTCTTTAATCTTATTCCCTTATTTTCAAAAGTTTTTGCATCATTTTAATGGTAATTGAATGCCCCATGCACTGCATCAGATATTAAAACTTATTTTGACACCTTTTCTAGTGGTTATTAACTAATTAAATGCAGAATTATTACATGTTGATTTTCAAATTGATCTTTTAAGATGTTATGATCTTATTGTGTTGCACACTACTTGTCTTTGATACAGAGTTCAAGAAATTATCATTTCGATTTAATTCTTGACAATTAAAGAATATGCATAGACAGCTCAAATTCAATTTTGATAATAGACTATCATGCCCAGTATGAAATGATGGGAATCTCACATGAGGTTGCTGTTGTAGCCGTCGCCATAAGATTAGCATGACCTTTTATGCAAAGGTCACTATAAGTGCATTAAAATATGTTTTGTTGTAATACTATGGCCATATTGCCAAAACATTACTATGCCATATAAATTGGCTTCCTCTTACGGACAAAACTGCACCACCATTCTGTAATGTTATTTCATAACAGTTTTATAACATCGAAATCTCTTGTCACCTGGCAATACTATAACGTTATCGAATAACGTTCTAACGTTGTTGGTAACAACATTTGATAGCTGTGAATCAATAAAATTTGAAATAACATGACCATAACGTTAAAACGTGTCCACAGTTTTCGCAATTAAAACATCACACAAAAACGCTCTGGCGAGAAATCTTGAAGGTTATAGCAACGTTATCATCCTGGTATAGGAATGTTGGCCGTTTTCTGGGTGGTAACATAAGTGAAACTACGTAAGAGTGAGGAATCCACCATCAACTACATATCCATTTTACAATGATTTGTTCGACTTTCTAAAAGTTAAATCAACAGCGGCAAGCACACAAGCGTTCTCAAACTAGTACAGGTCCTAGATCGGTATATGGAGGAGACAATGAAAAAGCTTTCTTCTATAAAAAAAAACGCAAATTCTATTTCCACTCAACTGGAGCAAACAAACTAAAACAAAATATGACAGCCCAAACTATCATATCATGAAAAAAAGTAAAACTTGAGTTTGATGATCAGGCATGTAGGATGGACCGGTCAACAACCTGGGAAGTAGAACATACGGAGTAGATAAAAAAACCTCAAAAAGTTACAAATGAAGTAAGCTCAGCTGTCAGATCAAACATCCCAGTACTTTTTATGACAGGAAGTACTGGTAAACAAGTCCCGGGGTCAGTTGTGCGAGTCCGGACCGGAGACCAATCTTTTTGATCGTCGATGTAGACAGGTATGATATAATGAGAAACCAGAAGGATATGAGACAAGATTCAGTAGCCATTTTGTGTATGTATGGTAAAAACTAAGACATGGACCCTGTAGTGTTTTCAGATATTATTATTAAAATTTCCCAAATTCAGTTCTGCTAACTTGTTTACTGTCACCTTGTTGCCAGTTTCAGTTTCGATCCATGTAAATGAGTGAATGAAATGATATATCTTTTTGGAGATGGTATAACAATGTATTATTCACTTCAAAGTTGATATGAAAACAAGGCTTCCATTATAAAGAAGACTATGTTGCTGGGAACTTTGCTGATAAACCTATTAGACAGGTCACTAAATGAGACACTAGAATTGAGGCAACTGATTGTGGCTGACGCTACGCCGCTCAAGGCTGGTCCACATTGTCCGAGATGACATTGGGATGCCAGATTCTGATCGCAGTCGGTGCCAGACTCCTCTATGTCTTATGTTCACATTGCCAAACTAATACAGAAAATCAATTAGGTTTTTCCTCTGGGAAAGTGCTAGGATAATAATGATAATATGAGTATCTATATTATTGTCTAGGATCATCCCAGATAGTTCAGGTTGTATTCACATAGAACACAGATGTAAAATGAGTCGGGGTCAGTATCTGGAAAGTCTGACAATTGCAAACTTTCCAGATCCTGACCCAGACACATTTTTATTGCTAGGATTATGTTATTTTCCTGTTCACATTGACTGGAATGGCTGTATGGGCCAATTTGGACCAGCCTAAATTGTGAAGTAGCAATGGTTTTATCATTGAATCACAGTCCTCAAACCAGGTTTTTAATTCATAATTTACTTGTGTCTACAAATAGATATCACCTCAATAATTTCTTTCAACATTATCCCGATTATCCCAACATTGGCAGAGTGTTGGCCCAATATTGTTTGGTTGTTGGGCAGCCAATATTTTGCAGGGCAGCATATTTTAACCCAGATATTATTAATCAACCTGAGCTGATGTGTATTTCAGTGGTATTTACATAAAGCCAAAAATACCTGACAATGCATTAGATCAACCATCTGCTAGCCTGTCAAAGAAATGCAAAACGTCTTATAATGAGGCTGAATGACGCAGAAGGGCACACCATCTTACACTAGATTCAACAATAAAAAAACACAATATAAAATGCTTGCAAGTTCCTGGAGCCTATAAGTGAAAGACTGCTGATAGCTGACACAGATGAGAGCTTTTATACTGGGCTACCATACTAAAAAAATGCTTCGAAGCTACCATGATATCCTTTCAATTGGCCAAAACAGGAAGGGGTAACTCCATACAAACTAAACAAACAAACGGCCTCAAGGGGGTCAAATATCCGGCAACTTGATGACTACTCATCATGGTTTATATGACCCTGCAGAAAAAAATTGTGAAATTTTCAACGGCAACTGGCATTATAAAGAAAAGAAAAGGGTAATAATTAATAACAGGACAAACTCGGCAAAAAACCAACTGATGGATTATACCTTCACAGTCAAATAAAGAAAAATCAAAATTGCAGTGGTATAACCGCACAGAAATCTTGATGAATGACTTGATGACTACATTTCACTCCATGCCAATGTTTGCGGAGTCATGACAGGCAACTGATATGATAAAAACAAGCAAATTCGAAAAATAAAACCAGCTCTAGTGGAAAAAATCCCAAAACTACATTGACATAGGAAATTAGGGTGGACGGTGTCCTTCCAAGGATGGCTCCAGTACCCAAGTCAAACTCTCTGATATTTTTAACAAACTTATTCAGATAGACTAAGTTGAAACATCTCGTTAGATTGGGACTAATTCATCTTAATTTAACATTGTGAATCTTCATTATCATAATATTACTACATTCTGAGTAAATACAAAGAAAAATATTTAATCAACGCCTCAGTTACAAGGTGTTCACACAGATTTCTAAAAATCACTTTCCTCAGATAAGATACTTCAGTCTACAAACTGATAATTTATACAGTGCCAAAATAAATCATAGACATCACATCACACATTGCTGACATACTTCATCAAAATTCATCATCTAGATATGATAAACGCCGTCCCCATTGATTATATGCGCAACGTTCTACTTGGTACCCTGCGTCCACTCTTGAACATCTGAACCTGTAATTCTTAGCCCATTGTTTGACTTATACATTTAAACATGTATTAACAAAAAAGATAATTTAAATTCATATTTTGAACACGCAATGATAAAGTTTTTGTCACAATTTATACTTCTATTTGTGCAATTCATGTTTTTATTACCCTTCTTGGTGCGATACATTACAACAGTGATGTCGAAAACAATACGTCTCAAAGTTTGAGAATTAAATATATGAAAATGAAGAAAGCTGCAACATTTGTGAAAGCACCTAGAACGGCTAGCTATAATAAGAGAAATAATTTCCTGTGAATCCTCTGTTATTTTGTACTTGGTTTATCTAGCAATAGACATTATCATAACATGGTACAGGCAATAATATTACCTCACCTACCAAAATTTATGAAAAAAACAAGTATAAATTTTTTTGAATTGTTTTATAGACTCACACTACAAACCTGATTGACCAAGCTATGCAGATGCACAGAGATGATCCGAATAGAAAACTGCATTCACCAATGGCAGATCTATATGAGAGGCCGCAAAATAAGGAAGGAATGTTTGCTACACACACCTCTAGGTTTCTGAACTAGTACCCATTATATCATGTCATCTCATGCAAACGCCATTTCAGAGGCTTACAATGGAGTATGACAAAAATATATTCATTCATGTCTGCTGTCAGTGGGCGGTTAGATTTTTTAAATTAACTTTAATACTTGATTTGAATAAATATGATCATCATTCTGCTTTCCAGGAGACAGGATCATCGACCTGATAAACAAACTTCTAAGTGGGCAGATGGCAAAGTATGTGTCAAAATTAATTCATCAATCGCCGCCAACTGCCAAGTCGGACACAAAGGGGTATATGACATGGCTGAAATGTCGTCTTTTACATAAAATATCCGACCGGCGAGGTCTTTCCCTTCACAGATGACCGCATCATGTGGATAGTTTTCGTAATGTTGACAAATATTTTACATAAGATTCCATTACATTAACAAGCTGTAGCACTACGTCAACACCAGGCCTCTTTGTTTGTCTTAGGGGAAAGGTTGGAACATAATGTCATATTAAGAATATATATATCCTTACTCTGTGAGATAATTAGGCCCAATATCTATATTTATAATACTGTGTTCACATTGCTGTTTATGGGAAGTCGTCTGCTGAGTCAGAGAAATTTAGTCTTGGTTGTTAGGTGTTATATAAATATTATTATCATAGAGTTATCGTTATAAAACTCTGTTTTCATAATTCAAGACATACAACAGATTTTGGATTTTTGTCATTTTTGTCTGCAATGAGACAATTTGGCTTGGTTGTACATAGCAGTAAATTTATCGCAATGGAGTTAAACAATGTAAATAACCAACTGGACACCTCTAAGATCTATTTATTATCTAACTACAACACTGAAGGGCATCACATGAGGCACGACGGCAAAACAGTGATCTCCAGATCCTATCCAGATCATCCCACGGTACCGACGAGGAACTACCAGAGACAGCTTATGGATTATTTCCTACGATTACTTCAAGTGCTTTCGAAAATAAGCACATCGACACAAAGTATTCAGCTACGAGGGTACTAAAATCTATCTGTAGTGCAGTAACAGCTTCGCAGGTGAAGCTCTTGGACATATTTTAAACATATTGAAAAATTATAGTAATATATATATACTAGATTTGGTGGCCTTAGTGAATCGCGACCTCAAACCAAGTAATATGACAGTTGAGCAGGCTATGACGATGGCGCAAGATAGGGGAGAATGGCGAGCAGTGGTTGAGTGCAGTAGATGAGCAGCTTCTGAGCACGCCATGAGTAGAACTCGACGAGCGTCACCAAAGTAAAGTAAGTAGATACTAGATTATTTTTCATTTTAATTTTTGGTATGTCTATTATTTAAAATCAATTTCCTACTGCATCTGAATTATTTGTTTATAATGTTTTGTAATTAATATAATTTGGGAAAAATTTGTGCTAGAAATAAATATTAAAAAAAATATGTAAGCCCTCACTCCTTTGAAACCTTGCCAGAATGTCAGCATGGCCAGCTGCCAACATGTGAAATAGCTGATGATGGTAGTAGACTTGTGCCTGATTACCTAAATCCAGGTGAGAAATGTGGATTGTCAAGCTTAGTTAGTGAACTAAGCCCATCTCGCTGTGTGTGGTATCTATCATAATACCATAATATGTACAAGTAGAGCTTGATAAGATAATGGATGCTTGGCTCCAACTGGAATGATAACAAATCTATGTCTCAGAAATTCAGGGTGAGCTGATTGAAGATTTGAGAAACATCATTGCCGACATGGCGGAGGCAGTAAACAGCGCAGGCCCTCATAGCACAAGTGAGCTGGAGAGCTTTCACAGCTGCCTAAACCGCAATGCTCCAAAAATGGGAGGATTTTCATATTCTGGTATGCTTAGCAGGTAACAATGGTGGAATTCCGGGAATGTCAAACCATGGCACCTCATTTGGTACTATCTGGGAGGTAAACCTTTCAGAGTGGAACAAAATCTCAAAAATCTAGTAGTATGCTCCGCTGTCAGATTAATAATCACAGTACTCGTTCTTAAAAGAAACCCTGAAAAAAATCTTTGGGTCAGTTGCGTGGGTTGAAATCGAAGACCAATCATTATAGACTGGTATGATAATATAAGAAATCAGAAAGGGGAGGAGGCAAGTACGAATAGTTATTTGATGTATATGTGGAAACCACCATAACCTGGGCCTTCCAAAGGAGAAGGTACGCTGTCAATATGTGAGGAGCCATACCTAGGAGACTGAGTCAGGAATCACGCAGCGACTGCGGAAAAAATAGAAATTAGTTCTAAAATTAATGACCCACTAAATGCCGAAGACACGATTACTGAATCCGATACTGGAGGTGGTGAAAATGGGTCTGAAGAGAGGCTTAGTCGACAGCAAGACAGGGCTATGAAAAATGAGTCACGTCTATTAGCTATACAAATGTTTACTTCTATAGGTGAACATATCACTGCTCAAACTGGTAAAATTAATGATTTTTAGATGCTCTTTATGATTCAATAGATAAAGAATCACATAATATTTTGTTGTCATATAAAGAGGCCTATTTGACTGAAGTTGATGCTTGTGTGAATGATGTAAGCTCTATTTACAAAGAGTTACTAGAAATGAATTCATGAAAGCCTGACGGTACTCAGGAAAACACTTTCCAGGAGTTTTTAGATGACATTGAGACTTTCAAGGCAATTCTGATAGCCAATCAAACGGAGGAAGAATCACTTCTCGAAGAACAAAGGAAACTGGACAAGACCAGCTGAGTGCTACAGGAAAAATTGGCACAACTCCAATCGAAGAATAAAACACTGAAGGAGAAAATGGTGAGAACGTCTCAGATGACAGTCACACCTCTTCTTGCTACATCAGCATCACCAAGCAGCTTTGGCTCAAGTGTAAGTACGCATCAGAGTGAAACACCTTCAAACCCAGCCAAAGAATGGTTTTATTCTTCATCTAGCAGTAGTGTCATATTTATATAATTATGTAAAACAATATCAAAAATTGTTTAGACGTTGTGCTCGGATGACAATGTTTTATTCACTGAAATGTATACTCAGGATGTTTATCTTCTGAATGAGACACAAGCGCACAAGCTTCTTGAGATTTCACATCTGCGACGGTTGCCTTGGGCAGTCACCTCATCTCAACTATCCTGTGTTGGTAAGTCATAAATTGGCATTTATGTGATGAAACTTTCTGGACAGGTTCTCAAGTGGTACTTGGTTGCCACAAAAAGCTCTACCCGGAAATTTCAAGTTCATGTACCAACAGAATACAACCAGTCAAAGTGCAGTTCATACTCAGACAGATGATAATAGTGAGGTCGATTTTCCATCACTGCTAAACAGTCAACTATTTTTTTATTTCATTTCGATGTTTTATGTCAGTTTTCTTCATTTGGTATATGACTGTACTAAACCTTACTTATCATACAAATTCTCATACTCATTCTAATTTTAACTTTTATAACCCAAGTTCCTTAGTTATATAATTTTTCTTAGCCAGTATCATTTATTCCCCACAGAATCTATTTTAGCTTAAAAACTAGTCAATTCAGTCTTTTTTGTAGCTGATCCAGCCACACCTGGTGACTTTAACCAGTCTGAAAACAAAAAAGTGTCATAGTGAAAATAACCGACTGAAATAAGTGTTCTTGAAAAGCCGGTCCCAAAAGCCAGTCCCAAAATCCAGTCTCAAAGGTCACTTCCAAAAGTCAGTCTCCATTGTTACAAATATGTTGGTCAATAATATATCATAGTACTTGGGTAACCCCTTAAAATCGACTGGTGGCAGCGGTGGGATCTGCTGAGGACACACACAGTCTAACAAAACAGGGTCCATGGCGAACCATGCTCCAGGTGGGGGAAGGCCTGGGAATGACCAGGCCATCAACAGACTTGTTACCCTTCTGGGTAAGACACTAATTAATAATCCCAATCGAAGGGACAGGCAAAAATCTTGATGAATGACTTGAATCTTTATACATGGATAAGATAATGACATCTGATATGATAAAAAAAGAAAGAAGCAAATACAGCTGGCAGCAGACCCACTCGACAGCATATTCAGAAAAAAATAGAACTCACATGGAAAAAAAAGTGTTTCCAAGAATTAAACCCGGCAATGAAAATAGGATGAATGTTGAGAGGGTCCTTCGAGGATGGCTCCCTGGTAAATAAAAGAAGGGGTGCCTGTTCTGCTTGGGTATTTGGTCTCAAGTGGATTAAATATCTGACACAGATATGAGCTGAGTGTCAAACTCACATCAACTTCAGTCGGTATGCATAGGTTTTATGTCTGATGCAGCTGTTTTCAGCTGCATCATTAGAGTTTGTTATAGATTTGTCAGGAATCAAGCTAACTGCAATGAAAGCATCATCCAACCAGTCTGCAATTTGTGTGCATCCCGCTTTACAAGAAGGTTCCTCTGGCTAGAGGGGGAGGAACACAAAATGCACACAAATAAAACATATTTGATTTAAGGTAGACCCTCGAGGAAGCAAGTATAAATATGAGGGCAAACATGCCTCTGAGCGCATGCTGGAAATTCTTCAAATTCTAATATTGACTGGCTTATAACAATTAACTCCCATTTAACTGATCAAAATTGGCGCAGACCAAACAACTCTATATAATATTTACTCCTCGAGGGTAGAGACAGAATGATGTATCACTGTACATAACTCACCGGCATCCCGTAGCTCCATCCCTCATCTGTTGACCTATCATACTCAGTTCTCCCTGTAAAACAATCATGATCACATTTTCAAAATTTGATAAATACGTACCAATAGCATGATTGAAGATGTTCAGATATACAGACAAAAAATGATCTCCAATCAGGAAGAGTTTTTCTAACCATAAGCCAATTCAGATTTTAATAACCGAACGGCAACTGTATAATTGAGGAAAGCAACATCCTTGTTCCATATAGGACTGTGAGTAGACACAGGTTAACTAAGCAAACTGCACTAATGGACACAGTCGACCCAAGGTGATGACCTAAGAGTTTGAGTGGTCAAACTAGCATTCTCGTAGCCTCAGAGGTACTTACTGTTTACTTACCATAAGCAATATGTAGAAACTATCCCATGATCATGATAAGCATCCAATGCGCAGTTTTGTTCATTGAGGAGTTTACAAATCTATCTCTAGATGTCAGTGAGTAATATTAACACATCCCTCAGTCTGCAAAACAGTAATATGAATAAAAGTTATGGGAGCTGGTGCTTGAGTGGTATGCTGGCCTGTTAAACATGACACAACTGTGTTTATGGAGCCTGCAGTTTTATTATTGTTCACAACCTGTCTGAGGTCATGAAATGCGACAACTCATCAGTAGTGAAAAGTACTGCCAATATTTGGTAGTTGTCTTCTGTTTCTTCAAGGGACACAACTTCTTACATTTTGAGAGTGCAATATCGTGCTAATAAAAATGATTTCACAGCTATTTCATCAGTCTGTTGACGAGCTTCACCTCGGAATTTTGTCAGTTGGTGATATATTCGTTGTTTGCACCACTACTAGCACTCCCTGCATGTGCAATAACGGCAACAGAACAGGACAGAGAAAGAATAGAAACTAATGTACTCATCAAAATCAACATCTTTTCACAGGGTCAGTTCGTAATTTTTGTAGAGCGCAGCCGTGGCGCAATGGGTAAGGTAATCGAGAGGTCCAGTGTTCGAATCCCGGCGTGTCACGGCGGTGGCAGGAAGAGCATCCGACCTCAAATGCTCCTGTGCCCCATCAGGATCCAGTGCGTAGACCCGTACTGTTACAGAGACAAAAAAAAACCAAGCAACATCATGGTGTCCCACACGGTATCACCGGGTATCGAGACTATAAACGGTCGTGAGCGCTTGTGTACCCTATAGGAGTTTAGTTTTCGCGGCATTTAGGATTCGCTTTTCGCGTTTTTGCCTAAATAGCAAAATTGTATGATAGCAGAAATTACTTCCTAAGCAATAAACACCACTCAGTTTCATAAACAATGTACAATTATACAGGAATACACCTTTCCTACACATGCAAGGCAGTGTGGTGTAGTGGTCTAAGTGTCTATTTGCAATCAGATGGAGGTTTATGCCCTGGGTTCAAATCCCAGCTTGAACATTTTTTTTAAATTTTCGCTAGTAAGCCTACTAGCGAAATTTAGTGTATCTTAAATTAAACTCACTCACCATAGTAGCGAAATTAAACTCTAGCTAAATTAAACTCCTATAGGGTATGTAAAAATCAAGGCTTCCGCACTCAGCGTCCTATGGGCTGCAGATATGTTACTGAGACGTGACTAGATTGTGCACTCACCTCAATGTATTAATGTCTTTCTCAGATCATCTCACTAGTTTGTGTCATACTCAGCAGTAAACTCTCTTACTGAACTATTGCGCCAAACATGTCTGTAAAAAACACAATCCATTGTTACAATAATCATTTCCGGGTAACTAATTAATATCATGAATGAGCCAAACACAAAACACTTAGCTGTTATATCTTTGACATGTCATGCTTGCTCACCCCTAGAATAACGTTGTTGAAAAAGTGCTGTCTAACAGCACACTGGAATTCCCAGTGTTGGTGCAATAAAACCTGTTATCATAGAACAAGCTACCTTTTGCCTGAGGTGCATAGGATACTTTAGATAAAATCCTCAACGCTATTTTAGGATGTGCTGAATGGGACGCTTGTATTTCATATCTTTGGGAGAAAGCAGTACAGTGCGACTAGCTTTGCAACATCTATCCTGGAAGAATTGAGCTACACACAACCCTGTGAGCTCTCAATTAATTTATAATCTCAAGCCTCAATATATTACTACTGCATTGCCACCAAATCAGAAAATGATAAAGAAACTTACACGTTTTGGGCACAAGCTTAGCCTTAGTCACATCTTGTGCCCAAGGTGTGAACGTTTTTTTTATCATTTTCTGATTTGAGGGCTTAGCCTTAGCTTGTGACAATGCGAGAGGGAAATGATGTGCGATATCTGAACTCTTTGGTATCAGCACATGAGAAAAACTTAGCCATCTGGCCAAGAATCAAGAACCTTAAGATTACGGCCAATAAGATTATAAATGGTGAGGAGAAAACTGAAGGCAACTCACAGTTCACTGCATCTGGTCAGAAACTGAAGAAGTAAATGTTACACAACAACCCCAGGGGAGAAGGGTCTGTCACACCTGGATCTATACTCCGAATAGGCCTGCTGATATCTTCAAGAAAACAAAAAAGCGTTATCAAATTAAAAAGGTCATTCAAACAGTTCCTAAAAACCTGCAGGACAGAGTGGTCTCTAGCCTACTACACCAGTATGACTCATCAGTCTCAGATGTTGAAAAATAAGACTTGATATAGTATAGTTGTTTTCACAGTTGAAACCTCCAAGATGTTTGACACTGAGTCACAGTGCCCTTTTTAAATTGAGCCCTCTGTGCCTTGTAATTGAGGTATTTGAATAGTTTATGCTTTCACCATACAGTGGAGACAAGGTACTAACTAGAGGAGTGACATTTTAGTAAAATTTTATGATTTTAGACCTCCTGTCTTCGAATCTTAAAATTGATTTTCGCTAAGTAATAAGGCCATTTCTTCACAATTTAACTTCATAATAAATATGTTCATCTTGGAGAGCAGCAAACAGGTATAGGAGTTCATAATAACTAAGCAGCTCATGTTTGTCACCACAAACTGACAGTCTGTGGTCAGTGCTAAGTGACTGCTCGCCATTAAACTTTATGTAATTATTATATGATGATATACAGCACACCCCCCCCCCATGCTGAGTTACTCTGCTGCCTCTGCCTTTCATCAGTCAGTTAATTGAAAAACCATGTTATTAGTGTTAGCACTACCGGCCCAAGTACAGGTAATGGACACCTGAGAAAGACATTAACTACTGTGAAGCTCGGTGTTTTTCTTAGTAGACTTCTTTTATAAGCAGGCCATCAGCAACTGGTTTTCTAAAATTGCCAATATTCAATGTTGGAGAATGATAAACTTGAACAACAGCATTGGCATAACTTACCTGTCCTTACACCAGAGCTACTAAATAGTCATCACTCCCACTGTCACATGTTAGTTTGTGTGCTTCTGTGAGTCAAAAATCCCCAGCCTACAGTCACAGTTTTGGAGGAAACCTGGACCTGTTCTTGGCTCTGCTGTCATGTCCCTCCGAGTGGTTTCTTGTCTACCTGTGTATAAGAAAATATACATTCCCAGTTATCAGTTATGGTTCATTCAGTTGTTTGAAAGCCACTATTCATTACTAAAGTTAAACAATGCTATGAATGAAAGCCAAACTGGGTTATGTAACATTCTGAGGCCTGACAATGCCTATACATGGGATTATAGAGCATCATTCATTGAAATCCAAATAAGCTATTCAATTCAGGTACACTGTTGTTTTTATGAATGAA
The DNA here is from genome assembly GCA_914767715.1 of Membranipora membranacea. NCBI lineage: Eukaryota > Metazoa > Bryozoa > Gymnolaemata > Cheilostomatida > Membraniporidae > Membranipora > Membranipora membranacea. Next base: position 20,441,322 of record OU612071.1, read on the forward strand.
TGATCACTACAACCACAGACATCAGGTCAATGACAGTTGATTTGATGAGTTGCAGCCTTGTGTGTGTGCAACTCATCAAATCAACCGTCAGTGACCTGCTGTCTGTGCTACAACAATAAATATTTATAATCTTTGACTATATCAGTCCCTCAATATATATAGTATCTTTGTCTTTATTTGACTTGAGATATTTAGTTAACCAAACCATTTACCTATGCTTATGACAAGGGAATCTGTTGGCTCAGCTATAGTGACAAAAATTCCAGTCAAGCCCTAAAAGAGTTGCTCAAGCGTACAAACCGATGGACAGATGTTATTCCCTGCTAACACAGTTTAGTATAAAGGGCATATCTATTATATTAACAGGGATAATTTCCAATCTGCAGGTACCCCAATCCAAGCCCATACATAATTCTATTTATTGTCATTTTCAAGATGATCTCAAGGCTCTTGAAACCTGGGAAAAAAAGATTTGAGCGTGGAATCTAATGTGAGCACGTTAATCAACAGGAAGAGACAGAAAGGAGTGAACAACCCCTACACCCCGTCTCGACGTACAGATGCCTAAAACCAAGACGGTGAAATACTTGGGAGTAAAACTGGAGAGCAGCCTGCATTAGACCAAAAATACCAACTATATTGTTGAGAAAGCCTTGAGTAGGCTCGGTTACATCCGCAGAATCTTACCATCTACCCGCCCCTACTTACGCATCAAAGCTTACAAGCAGCCATGCGCAGTATGGGTTGCTGGTATCTCCTCCACACAAGTGAAACAACTTGAGGCTGTGCAAAGACGAGCAGCCAGGTCAGTCTGTAACAACAACAGACCAGACTTCAAGTAGGCCACCAAACTGATAGGAACAAACTGGAAAAGAGGAGCGAGTTTTGCAGACTTGGCTTGTTCCGAGCCATGCACCGTGGAAAAGCCGCGACTGACATCAGCGACCACCTGACCAACTATGGGTTTGATCAAAATGACTTCTTCAGCTAAACCAAGGAGTAAAAGTCTTATACTCCTTGGCTAAACTATGGAACACCCTCCTGGAAGGACCCGCAGTGATGGTGAGCGGTACTGACCTATGACGTACTGTTGACGAATTGGAATGATTAATGGAGAGAAGGTTTTGCCATTTCGCTGATACCTTCCACTTAGAAGTTGGCTATCTAATCAATGAACTAAACCTCCAGGTTTAGTTGATTGATCTATTAGCATAGCAAGTAAGTAGCACCAAGTCCAAAGCACTCTCTAATCTAGTAGCACCAACCAAAGCACTCTAATCTTAACCCAGTCAGAATACAACTCTTCACTTCAAACCATGCATGAAATTATAAGAATTATACTCATTACTCACATGTAGCTTGTCATCTCGAAGTGGCCAATTTGTCATCTCTTCAGTCAGTTTGTCACCTGCACTGCCTGGTCATCACGGGATCTTGAGCCGAAAGGTATTAAATACTATGAGTGCTGTATAATAATTCCATGTGCAAGGTCAAAGTTTAAACACTTTCCTGCTCGTTGATCTGATTGGCCAAGATCGCCTAGCAAAATTATGACAGAACCAACTGTAGACAACTCCAATCTCCAAAACTGTTCATATCACTAAGTCATACTTTTATTACTTGCTGGCATCAGGGAGGGTCTCCCTGCTGGCATCAGAACTCCCTGCTGCTGTCATAATATGTGTAATCCAGAAATGTACCTCATATTTTCACCGCATATCCTGTTCCATAAAATTGCCGACATCTGGATCAGCATTTGGAAATCATTCATTTTAATTACAGTAATTAATTCCATTTTATAGATGAAACTGAATTTTGCATGTTTATTTCATCCCAAGGGAAATATGTTTAGGCATAGGCATATTAACCACATAAGCCTGAGAAGTATGTGCTCCAGCAGGCAATGCTTCCCTCGTCTAGGCGTTTGTTTTATCCATCAATGTGAGGGAAGATGGTTTTCATGCAACGTCTCTGAAAAGCTTCCCGCTTGTCAATATCGGTTTGAGTCAGTGATTGGTAGCATGCAGGACATGCGTGTTTAGTTATGTAGTCCTCGGCGATTTTTTCACAGTGTTAAAGCAATGCTATTGGTCTATATTTGTTTTAGACAGAGATTTGATTTTTTATTCCAAGTGTCTTCGCTTTTTCTTGCTGATTCCAAGTGCCAGCAATTACACTGTATTTCGCGACTCATTTTTTCTTTTTATAATGCTGTCAGTGATAGTAATAAAATCCATCCATCCATATTCATTATAATGCTTATATGTTCAGTTATTGTTCAAAATTTTCACTGTGATGGTAGTTTTCGGATTGCCATCAGCAGTTCCTGGTCCCAGCCGACCACAGCCAGCCCTTAAAAGCGTTCGGGATGGCGATCGCGGCCGTAGGCGGTCGTTAACGACCGCCTATGGCCGCGATCGCCATCCCGAACGCTTTTAAGGGCTGGCTGTGAGCCTGACTACTGGTGTAAATTACCTGTTGGGTCTGACAGGAGAGCAAACGCTCCTAATGGCCTATAGGGCTTATGTGCAAATATTTGATGTAAGATTTGGGTATTCACGTCACTCTAATCAGCAGGATATTATTGATGTGATGAGGCTCAGAGATTGAGTTCCAGCTCATTTTGCAATAAGGTCGAATAACTCTTGGAGCCTTAAACCAACACCTTTCAATTCCACCCATATTTTTGTCTGTTAACGGGTCAAGGCTGAAGTTCATCGCGTCCTCATTATTTTATACTCATGACACCGGTGCTGGTGGTCCATGCACTGGTTTGATGTAACAAGAGAAACTTCTAACTAAGATTAAAAAAATTATACCGACTCAACAGACACATATTATCCATATATATACTCTCTATATGCTTATATGATGTATGCCTCTGACACTTCATTAAAATAGCCAGCTGCGATCACCACCCCCTGAACTCTCGTATTAAAATAAAATACAAACAGAAAATATCCTTGAGGAGCAAAGATAGATAAATACCAGCCATCCAACGTAGAACCACCAAGAGAGGAAGCACCTTTTTTTAATCTATTTACGATTTTTCAACTAATGCAGCTCAGACTCTTTTTATTTTGTTATACTTATGTGCCGTACTTTTGATGCTATCAACCAATTACAGAATGGATATTAAAAATTAGGCAATAAACAAACTTCAAACTTAAACATTTCCAACATTCAAGCTAGTGTTAGACTTTATATGAGAGACAACAACTCGACGAAACAACTGAAAACACCACTTAGTGAGCTGAATTTTGGTTAGTACCTTATTAATCATCCTAGAAGCCTCATTAAAAACTGCACAAACATGGTCTTAGGGGATGCCAAATATTCTTTGCATTTTGCAGCCTCGATATGTTTTTATTTAAGTTGCGGCAAGTGCTACCTTACTTGCATTTAATAATAAATAACAACGCTCGATGGTGCCTTCTACCAGGGAGTACCTCCCTGCTTCTACCCTGCTCTGTGGCTAACAAATTCTTCCGTAATGATACTAGACAAGAGGTAGCACAACTCCTTGTTGTTCACAATTCTGCCAGACGAATTATATAATTTCTAGAGAACTTAACCGATTAAATCTATTTTCAGATTTGGAGAAATTACAAAATAAAATATTATTATTATATAACTTTCACTGGTTACCACAACGGTGCTGGAAATCATGCAATCTACCCTGCAACGGTTTGCAAGTGCCTGCCAGACCGTCCATAAACAATTTCACTCTAATGTATGTTTGCCTCATTTGCCATTTATAAAAATGACTTGTTCTGTTGCCCTGTTTCCCTATTATATGCCCGGTCTGACTGATGTACAGCCCTCGGCCTTAGTTAGGATATATATATTATACTTTTTATATGCTAATCATGTTGTATATAAACTGATGCACACACTGTTGGAGGGAACTCCGGAGTGCGAGTGCGCTGGTTATTATAACCATTTTAACTTAAGTAAATAGACCATTTTTATTTCTAGATCAAATACTTTTTATTGGGTACATTCTTATGTGTTGGGACTATGTCTCTTATTATATAAATAATTAAAATGAAATCATTGCCGCAAATCAACTTGAGTTTTTAGTTTAGTTAGGAGTATCAATTTAATGAGAAACATGCAAGAAATCACCATCACTCAATACTTGGTACGACCTGCGCTGGCCGTGCTACTTGATTAAATGTGGAACGGTCCCACCATCATTAAGGGTGCCTACCCACTACACTAGGTCCTATTAGACCGCCCTATTTAACAGGCCTCTTAAGCGCAGGCGGCTTGTGTGGGGTAGTACCCTATACCCTTGCCCGCCGTTGCCGGCTACTCTTTTTCGAAAAGGCAGAGGGGATCTTTATACTGCATGCAAGTACACAGTAGACCTCCTGTATTTATGGTCCTGATCCGAACATACCTGGCCAGGATGAATGGCTTGTCAGAGCCAAGTCAGAACTGACAGCCGGCACCGGGAATCGAACCTGGATCATAAAATCACAAGTCCTTACCCTTAACCATCAGACCACTCGTGTTTCCATTTTTATCAGTTCTATCACCTGTTTTCAGGCTAAGAAGAATGTTAGAACACAACACATGTGCAGACAACTCTGCCTGCAAAAGCGTCCCACCAAAGTAAATTTTTGACACAAAACTAACGTTTAAAATTTGAGGTCATAGACACTGCGAGGCCCAAATCGGCATTATCTAGTTAATTATCGGCACATACCTGTGTAATTATTAAACTAATACCAATATCTGTAACATGTTATTCTAACACTCCAGTGGTCAATGAGAGCATAAACAATATTGCAAATTCGCGGTCTTATCTGGTTCACCCTGGCTGAGGTGTTAAATGTTTTAAGTGTAAAATACTATGTCACTATTTTAGGTCCCATTGGTTTCCAAGGCGCTGTGAGACTTTTTATAGATCTCTTTCCAGCCGTTGCCTTGCTGACAAAGTATTGCGATGTGATTTTTTGTGAGTCTTTTTTCAAATAATTCACATTTATGCAGTCCCATCAACCATCACCAGCAACTTACTTCAATTATATAACTCTGTGTTTAGTTTAACAAGAGGTCACATCTACTATCTTTACCCCGAACAATGTAAAATTTGCCTTGAATCTCCGAAAAAAACGTTCATTTTAAAATGTGATATTATGCTGCCCAAGTACATGCCTACTTACAGGACACACATAACATAAATGTGCTTTTTAACAAGATCATCAGATCATAGGAGCCTCAAAGGTAGGAAGTTATATCAAAATCCACTATCTCACCGTTCACCTAAACAGTGCCTTTGTTTAGGATAAATGGTAGGGGAGGTGAATATCCTTGAGGGTGTGAAGTAACACCAGGTTGGGCATTGTAAGCTCCTTCTGAGTTCCCAGGCCCCAGTCTCCAAAGCGGTTTGATGATATACATATAGGAAGTCCCAAATGAGCTGATTCTGACCTGGAGTATTCAATTATAGCATTTTCAGGCCACTCTTTTCAGCATTCTAGGTTATGGTCATCAGATTCTGAGAACATTGACAGTTTTTGATGTAATATTGATCTGTTCTAAAATCTATATCTCAAAAATTTGAACACCCCATTCCTAATGTTCTAATCTGATAGACGACCATCTTGATTCAGGATCGGTTAGACTGGTAGACTTTAAGGCGATTAGTCTTCTTGACCCATCAGGTTGAATCTAGAACAATGCATCATACCATCCTATATCTTTTATGCTCTTACCATGATCATGTTCTGTGTCCAATAACAGATCAATAAAACTATGAACAGATATCCGATGAGAGAAATTACCTAGTAATGCCGGACAAAAAAAGATCTGGATTGATCGCTGTCGCAATAAAAGTAGAAAAACTCAAAAACTTTGTGTATATGGTTTGTCAAAGTACCCAAGACATTCACTAGAGTTTTGTAGAACCGACAGAATCTTCTTTCAGATTTTCCATCATCGTATTCCTCTTTACTCACGGAGCTGGATAGTAGTAAGTGATCCAAGTGGTAAACGGCACCAACGAGTCAATCTAGAATTGAAAGCATTGCAACATTGAAAGATTTCTCCTGAATGTCCCACAATTGTATCAGTAGACTCCAAATAGAGTGATAAATTAATTGAGCGGTCACGAGTCGTCTTTTATTGTTGGCCGATCCCTGTCGAGACCTGCCACACCGATAAGTGTTACTGTCTGTTGGCTGTCCTGTGTTACAACGCTGCTTATTAGCACTTGTATAATTGAGTTGAAAAAGGGTGAAAATTGTCTGCCCACTCATTATCATGATTCTACAGTGAGCAACTTACATACTGACCAATATTTAAAGCTTATTCAGATTATGCATCAAAACTCCTCACCACTACACCAAAGATAGTAGATAGATGGTTCGTCCTCAATCTCAACAGAACATCCTTATGAGAGTGAATACTCACCTCATGGATGATGGATAACAATACAGCAGACCAAGCGCTACATATCTGTAAGCTTGATTCTATAGAGCGCTGTTACTCTGACATTGCGTGGAAATACATTATAATATCAATCAACCTTATCTCAGTGGTGATTAATGCCTTTCATCTGTATGCAGTAGGTAAATTACCATCTTTGCGAGGTAAGACTTATCTTATTATTCTGCAGCAGATTTCTGTGGCTGACATCTACTCGACATTAATGATTCTGCACTTTATATGCCCTCTTCTACAACTATATGATGGAATGGATCTTCGTCTCGCAGCTGTCGTGGCTTCCATACAAGGTCACTGCGGACTGATAAGACTTAGTGTTTTGGCTGTTGCCAGTTTAGAGAGATATTTAAACATATGCTATCCATTTGAGGAGATAGGGAGTTTCAAATTGACCAGACATTGTATAGTTAAGATTATGCTAGCAATTGTTTGGGTTATCGCTTTCTTTGTTTCATTTGCAAAGAACTATATTTTCAGGGATCATGTCTGCTTATGGGCAGTATATGGACCGACTATACTAGGAGCTCCCCAATCAGGTGCGATAGTCACAACCTATGTGATCTTTCTCACTGTGTTTATAGTTAGCTTCAGTATCAAGATTCTAATGACATTACACAAGCTTCAAAACTCAGGAACAACATCACAAATTGAAAACCATATTACTAAAAAGGCAGCCCAATATATCATCATCATCAATATAGCTCATTATATTTGCTTGATTCCTGCATACGCGTCCGTTATTTTGATATCCTTTGGTGTCAACGTGACAGCTTTTAGATGGTTAGTTCACTTAGTTTATAGTATTTATGGAATTTTTAATGTTGTTATCTACGCATGGCTGATGGAACCCTACCGAGTATTACTTAAGACTCTTCTAAATGATAACAGCATCACACGAGCATTATCAGAATACAGCCGTAAGAACACGACTTCAAAAGTTCAGAAAGATGACAGGAAATCTATATCAGCTTACTTCGGTGCAGACGAGGAGCACATCCTCAGAAAACCTTCATCATCATTTTATGAAAGGAGAATCAGCGTGTATGTAATTGATTATTGCAACTCACCCGCCAAAACAAACTTCCCTGAACAAGAATCTTCTTTTTAGTTATACACTGACATAATTGATGTTATTTTGAAGATATTGAAATTCAATTTATCTCCATTTAATGAGTTTTATGATTGTTGTTATGATTGGGACACATGCTTTTCAACTTGACATGCTCCTGTTCAACAAAGACCAAGGGTGGACAGCCGCCATACATACTCATAGATTTTTAAGTATCTAAAATTTTAAGCACATGATTGGACAATTTATTTTACTCATTGTTTTGTGTATAACCATAGCTGATACTCAAACACTATAAATGTGATCAAACGCAGAAGTGACAGTTGTTATCTATATTTTTACTCCCAGTTGACCAGATGAGAAGCTATTACTTTTATCAGAATAATAAAATACCATCTTTTAGTGGCTCCTCATGTTTGTGCCATATTTACTGGTTTTGGAATAAAGTTGGTCTCCAAGTATTAATTTTGCTGTTAAAAGAAAACAACAATAAGGTAAGGTCACTATTATATGCAATGGGCTGTCCACTATGCTGTGACATCGATAGAGGGAATTCCCTCCGGTACGTGACAAGTTGCGTTGAAAAGCAAGTAACACTCTAGCATCTAAACCAATAACTTAAAAGCCCTCACATGAGCCAAGAGAGAAGCATGTTTATGTGTCTCCAGCCAGCTATAAAAGCCTCGGCGTGCAGAAATTACTTTTCACATAAAGATCATCACACATCATCATAGAACTCTATCGCGGTTATCAATTTTTCCGATTTATCTCCACCTAACTCCAAATTATTTGTACACACTAATTGAAAGAATTTCTGAAATATGATACTAGTAGCCTTGTAAAATGCTAGACAGATGTATTAGAGCATGAAGATTCCAAATCTTTATTAGGCTCTCAACTCATTCCTTGTCTATCAACCTTTAATACTAGGATTCTTGCTCCTGCCTCCTTGACACAATCCAACCCCTTAGACAGATTCAACCATTTAGTCGTGCGCATACCACTGCACAACACATAGGTCTTCAGCTAGAAACCATGAATCAAACGCTGTTTCAAAGCCTTGACAAGGACAACCCCCTCATGGACCCCCAAGCAGTATGAAGTAGTGTTGTATTGAGCCAGCAAAAATGAAAATGAGCCGAGCCACTGAAATTTCCCTAAATTCGGTTGAAAAGAGCGCAGTGAAATGGATTTACATTACGACTTCATAAGTGGGATGTCCTACTCCTACACTGTCTGCAGATATCACAATTTAAAAGAATGATGGATGTTCATCCACTAATCACTAGTGCAATTAGCTAATAGTACATGTTAAGTTTGATTCAGTTTGTAATATATCATCTAGACATAATGAACTATGTTGAGACCATATGGTCATACTTATTATGAGTTAATACACTAATGATCACACAGATAATATGATGATCAAAATTCAGACGGGGTGGGAATCGAACCCGGGTCCTCATACCTATAGGCAACGTCACTACCATCACTACCATCGCGCCACTTGCACCAACTAGGTGAGCCTGTAGACAATATAGCTCAGTGTTAGCGGCGTTGCCTGCAAAGCCATATGGACCTGGAATCGAGACCGTTACCAGAACATTTTGATCATCAACATATTTATTAGTGTATCGTAATGAGTATGATGGTTGTGACGTACCATAGGGATTGCCGGCTGATTCTTACTGCCCATAAATTGCCGTCACCTTGGACGTTTGAGAGGCCATAACTTCCTCAATGTTTGGATTCTAAAGCTGGAATTCACTCACATGATAGAATAAAATATGGAGAATAAGATGTGATACAAAAGAGCAGCCTCAAACTAAGTCTTTAACGTCAGCTATGGAAATATTTTCAAACGTGTGAAGAATTGAAATTGGAAAAATAAAATGATAGAAAATCTTAAGCATGATGCATTTATAGCCTTTGATGGTGTCCATTCTGGCAATGAAAATGTGTTGTTAAAATGGGGGAAATTTCGATTGGTGCTCCTTCCAGGTCTTTAAAAAAGTTTGCAATACCTAGGATTTGACAGAAATGATGTACATTAAAATACAGGTATTGAGCTACATTTTGAGTTGTGAATCATGGTGAGTATCACATTTTGAAGAAGGGTTATGGAGCTAGCAAGACAGCATGATTCATATATTACACAATGGGCAAATAGATAGAAATAGTGTACCAATCTTGACAGCAAATTTAACCCTCACAAACTTTGGCATCAATAAGTAAGAATTTAGACCAAAGTGACCTAATTCAGATGAGCTATACTTTTTAATTACCTGTTCAACCCAATATTGATAACTCCGAAAAACTCAGATACCAGCGAGTCTTCAAGGGATTGATGTGATAAGCCAAATAGCATTATATTATTATTTATTTTACATAAAAATAGTTAATATAGAATTATTAACATTATGTATACATATAATATTAATATAATTGATGATTGATTAATCAATCAATTATTATTGTTACATTATTAATATTAATGATTGATTCATATTAATTTTTAATTATGATTTGATTGATATTATTAATAATATTATCAATATATTTAATCGATGTAAAATATTTAATTGATTAATAATAATATTAATTTAATAATTGATACTTAATTACTAATTATGTTTTATCATTATTTTAAATTAATATAATAAATCAATAATAATATTAATTATTGTTAACTCATATTTAAATCTATATCGACCAATTAATATTTATCTAAAACCATTCAATCATTCTTTTGTGTCACACTTTCTTGTTTCTTGTTTAATGAACATTTTCTCAGAAAGATGATATAGATGCCAATTAAGTTTTTGTTTTAATACTTAATCGGCATCTATATCATTTCCAAGAAAATGTTTCTCAAAATTGCCATTAAAAAGAGTGTTATGAAAAATGTAATCATAGTTGAGTTGAGTTGAGTTGAGTTGAGTTGAGTTGAGTTGAGTTGAGTTGAGTTGAGTTGAGTTGAGTTGAGTTGAGTTGAGTTGAGTTTATTTTCACATTCATAATTATCCTTTGAAGTGGGAAGCATCAATGATAGTACTTGAATGTTTACAGCATTAAAAAACTGAAATTTGTGTCCAGAGCACTGAATTAGATTCTTCTCTTAGAATGGAAATAGTATCATAGCGTTATACGGTTAGGACACTAAAAACAGGGACCCATCTGACTGTTATCTTATTGGCTGTCCCTAGTAGCATGAATAATTAGCCTGAGAAATTGTCTTGTTTACAAAATTGCAAACAGTAATTATACCCCATACAGTGTCAATGATTAGGGCATTTCTAGAATGCTACTAGGGACTGGCTATTTTTGCAAGCCTTTTGCTTTGCAAAAGAAAGCTAATGATGCTATTCCAGATATGGAATTCAATGGTCCAGAGTTATAGTAATTCATGTGAAATGTAAAAAAACTGCTATTCCTCTTCTCTGTCCTTGCTTTCCTAGGCCTAAAAACTGTATGGCATCTAGAGGATCTCCTGGAATTATTAAAAATGATTCTATCATGTAGCGGATGTGCACCTTAATAAAATGTGTGGTAGATTGACGTATGATAAAATCATTAAGTGGAGTCAAATCCAGCATATCCAGGCTATTGCCATATGGCGCATAAGGGAAAATAATTCTGGTGGCAGTGTCTTGAACATGCTCAAGCTTTGATTTGGTAGTGTCTGATAAAAATTGATAAAAACTGGTGCACCATAGTTGGGAACTGATATAATGTTAGCACAGTAAAAATAACATAAGCCTACAAATTTCATCACTTGGGAGGGATGGATGTTGTTATTCTCAAATAATACTGGATTTCGGTGTTCGTGTAAATAGTTCAAATAAAAATTCATAAGAACAGTCTTGTCAGCATTTAAGAGCATATGATTGTTTGCTGACCATTGAGCAGTCTGTTCAATGGCTGGTACAATTGATTGGCTATCAGGGTCGCTAACTCTTAAATAGAAAGTGCTATCATCTGCGTACTTGACAGTTTTGAACTCAGGAACCAGGAGATCGTTAATGTTTATGAGCCATAATATGGGCCCGAGTTTTGTGCCCTGTGGAGCTCCAACACCATCATTGCTCATATTAGATTATCCTCAGGTACTGTGCATATCACCTATATCACGGTCACTTACTAATTATAGCACTGTGTTATCCGTTGGAACCATACCCCCACGACAACTTACTGGAAGACTGTAAATTAGAAAATAACCCATCGAGCTATCGCAGATTACAAAATCTACAAACTACAAAAATCTCGCAATGTTATTTATGTTATTGAAAATACAGAATATATACATGTAAATATATTCTTAAGTCCCACAACTAGAAACATAAAGTCACGATGGTTATTATATTGTAATATTCATTGTTCAAAATCATTCTTATAGCTACTAAAGATGTTACTAAAAGTTACAAAGAATGTAAACAATGGTTTAACTGTCTGACTAACTCGATGTTGTATGAAGTGAGTGTGCTTGGGTTTAGTTAGTAGTATTTACTATGAGTTGGTCAGCTGGCCTGATTGACAATCAGTAATTACTACGGAGAGAAGTCCGACCAATTCTCTTACCTTTACTGGTACACAACTAAAGAAAGTAAGTCAATCTCTGCTTTTCTGTACAGTATACATCCCCATTCGTTGAATATGTTATCTCAAGAAGCTGACTGTGAAATGGTGTTTTAATTAACATAGTCTGAGTCCATGTGTTGTAGACACCCGCAGTATTAAAAGTACCACTCAATGTTCAATGTCCCTTTGAATTAAATCTGACAGACAGTTTAATGCCGCCAGTTAGTTTGGATACTTGCCAATTAGACACGGATTGCCACTCGTTTCCGAGCCTACTTTGGGTTTTGGTTTGCTGATTTTGGACCAGTCACGCCCCACTAAGATTAACTATATATGGAACACCCTTTTGAGCCGGAGAATTTTGCCATTTCTGGTCTAATAACCAATCAATTCCAGAGAATTAATTTTACAGGAAAAAAAGAGCATAAAGAAAAAGGCAGGAAGACAGAGAGCACCAGATGGCCTTCATATACGATGAGCTGAGTGTAGGTTTCCATCCAGGTGAGTCAGTCAGGCCACGACTACACTTAGACCACGCCTACACTTAGGCTACGTCTACATTAGTTAGTAATTCAGGCCAAGACTACGTTAGTTTCATTTCCATGTTTTATTTAAATAGAATTTCGATTGATAGAAGTTGAACAAATTATTATAATTTTTCATACTTAGTTGGCATGTGAAATTCTTACGCAAACACAATATATTATATACAATGCATGGGTATATAGGAGAAAGCTGCATATGGATTGTCGATGGTTCAATATTCAATATTGCAGGACAGGGAGAACTTAGCTGAGACAATCATGGTAAGCATCCTTTTATTTCCGTTTGTCTTCAGTGCCATTGTCGATTATTCTCTTGCAGATTTTTGCTCACCATGTAGTGCTAATGACTGCCATGGAGCCTGTGTCTGTCCAGTTGAGAAGCCAGAGCCTGGGCTCCTATGTGATATGTGTGGTGGTACGGGCTGTCCTAAATGTGGTTGTATCCCCGCCCCTCAACAGTAAGTGTGTCTTCCTTCTTATCTTAGGTAGTATACCAGAACTTTGGCCACATAAATTTTTATTGGAATGCTTTGACAATGTCTATATTGTAGAGAAAAATAAGGAGACAACTTGGTTTAAAACTGAATTTCGCTACTTCAGGCCTACAGATATTTTGATTAAGAATCATACGAAGATTACAGGAATGCATAACTATCTTCCCTAAATTGACGCACAGAAGGTTGGCAATCTCTACTAGGTCAGCTGCCAAGCTGTATCAAGTAACTCACACCACCCAGTAAATGAATAAATGAAACAAAAAAGATAATTATCTTTCCAATGTGTCCCCATACATAAGGTGTGCGGTCCTGAGCTTTGATATATTTCTCATAGACTGCATGTCTATATATATAGCAACCCTGATTTGTTCATATTCAGCAATCAAATAGACAACAGAAAAATATCTTGTTTAGTTGTACCGTTCCCTGACTTGCCATGGACTGCATAGTAGGTATCGGTAATACTTCAGCATTATATTTTCACTTCTTTGTTCTCTTAGGACTTTCCTGGCTCATCAGCGACTTTCATTTCCAAAGTGAGTACAGAAGACTACTAAAATAAACACTGTCACACTTTTTTGAGATACGATACAATGAATTTCAGGTTCCTCTTGTCCTTGTCTTGTTATTGATGGCCTAGCTTACGGCAACTTAGTCTGAGTACCGAATATTCAAGTTTCAGGGCACATGATTTTACAATTTCCGCCTTTATGAAATAGCTCGGCACTCAAGATTACTGCAAGTGAATTAGAGATCGGTGACATTGTGCTTGTCTTGTGAATAATTGATCATTGGAATCTCAACCGATTTCAACCCTTATACCCTAAAAGTAGCTGTTGAAATTCTCTGAGTACTCTAGTAAGTATTCACAGGTTGAAAAAGTTTCCCGTTTTCTAATGCTTAAAATAGCTAAATCGAAGGTGGCTACGCCCTGCTCACCATATTGTATTTATATTACAGATCCGAATATCAACAGGCCAAAATTAAAGGGTTGCTCACAACAGACACCTCAAAACAATTAAAACTAACCTCTAGCTAACATTTCTACAGATGTATTTTTTTCCTTCAGATGTACATGCGACATGTGCCCTAAGAAATGTTGGAAGTGTTGTCGTAAGAGAGTAGCCTGTGACTGCCTGCCCCCAGATACATGTAGGTACAGCGAGGAAGCTGATAAGGGAGGGGAGAAGCTACCCTTAGATGCCTGGGGTAAAAGAGAGTGGAACACAGCTAGAGAAGAGTGCCAGGTAGGGTGAGGATAAGGATGCATTGGTATTAACCCGTAAGAACTCACACTATAGCTTCATACCTTTTTAAAACTTAATAAATTATCACAGTAATTTGTACTTTTCCTGCAAATTAAACTGGATTATTCCTCTTCCAATTTCTTACTGATTCCAGGCGTGAGTCTGACTATTTATAGTATGATGAGCTGTCTTGAATGCAGTGTAACACATACTATAGTTCTATATCGATGGTTCTTGAGACATAGTTATCTAACATTCCATCATGATCCATGAATTCATTCAACACAGGCTCTACTGATTTGTGATTATACAGGAGGAGATGGAGACTGTTCTCTCCCCGTATGATGACTGTCCTGACCCTTGTGATAATGAGTGTCCTCCTTACCCACCGCCAAGGAAATTCCCTCAACCAAGCTGTGCTACGTGTATGTCACCTAAAGCTGGCAATAGTAACAACGCTAACTCACTAGACGCTGACAACTGCAAGCCAAGTCGCAGAAAAAGAAGAGGTCTGTTTTCATTATTGAATCAGAGTTACCCGCTCAGTGACCAGGGTAGACTTGCACAGTGCACACATAGAACGCTGTCGTTACAGTAATGTACAGGCCTTGCTATATGAAGTACACCAATGGGTTTTCAATTTGCACTGTTTCTGAGCGCTACATGTGCTTGTGTCACTGTTGATTTGTGTCAGAGTCATCGTTGAATCTCCCAGCCAAATATCGAGATGTGTTGATATTACTCACAGCTCACTGTTTTCAAATCTCCAGGAAAGAGAAGCAAGTCTCGCAGGCGAAGAACTCGCTCACGTGGAGGAAAGGGAAGATCTGGTAGAAAGCGGATTAAATTTGGTAAAGACCCTGAATTTGGTCCAGTATGTGAAGGTTTGAGCTGTGGGCCATCAGAAGCATGCTATGAAGGACTTCCAGGTAATCAAAGCATGATGTCTAGTAATCTTGTTTACAAATGTTACCCCCTATAAACAATAATACTAAACAATTGGTGTCACTTTGATTTGTGTAGTAACATTACTTTCTCATGAAAGTCTATTGAACACTGTTTGGCCTCGTCTCGTACGCAACAACACAACATGCCTGGAAAAAGATGACCTGCAAAACAGTTGACACTTAATAAAGTAATCTCATAGCTGTCTTCTCCTGCGATGTGGAATTGGAATAAATTTTAACAAAAAATTATACATATTTCCATATATATTCCCAAATACTGTGGTGTTATGGTTGAAATATTTGGCAACTTACTGATGTGTAATTAAATTATTTTATCGTAATAAAACCTTAAGAGTGCAAAATGCTTTTATCTCCGTATGGAAATAAATGTGAAACGTTGCCGAAATACAAGCATTGCATTCTAACAACGGGAAAGGTCCAGCCTTGGTTGGGTGGAACTATGTGATGTATGACACAACCCATAACCTTTTGTCAGCTATTATTAAGCAGTTGTGTGTAGTTGGTTCTCAGACAGCTGATGTGCTTGTTCGAGAAGATGCTGCACACAATGATTTAATATCACTACAGATGTGAATATTGTATATTGTCTTGTTGTACACTAAGGTATTCTCTCACTACAGGAGAGCTGTTCTGTACACGGGATGATATGACAGGTAAAGTTCTCACAGATTATGAAGTCGGAGATGGAGAATACAAATATGACATGTGTGATCCAGAGAGGCAGATTTGCTCTGCGAAGTGAGTACAGAGATATGTGTAGATATCTAGAAAAGATTCGGTACTATACCAAATAATGGTAGGAGAGCCCTCTAATGTGTGAGCATTGGAGGTCTCAGGTTCGAATGCTGCTGCAGTCTACTGACTACTGGGCTCAATCTGCGCCGCAGGTGTTCCGACCTGCCTGCAAACTGAGTGCAACTTGGCGCCGAATATTGCGG
This sequence comes from Membranipora membranacea, assembly GCA_914767715.1. Classification (NCBI taxonomy): domain Eukaryota; kingdom Metazoa; phylum Bryozoa; class Gymnolaemata; order Cheilostomatida; family Membraniporidae; genus Membranipora; species Membranipora membranacea. The sequence continues at coordinate 20,457,620 of OU612071.1, forward strand.
CCGCACCCTTAAGGTACCTGTATTTCTCAGTTATCGGAGAGAGACAAACTCGCGATTTTAACCCACATCGGGCACAAGCATAGCTCCAATATTTTGAAAAATTGCACGAGATGAGTGACCTAAACCTCTTTTATAGTATACAATATATTTAACATATATTGATTTTTGAGCACTTATGAATGAACCTGATATGTCTCAAGCCCCCATTCGCCTGGATAAACTCCGTTTACACCAGACCACACACCAAGTTTTTTTAAGGAAACTGCCCAGCAATAATGCAATATATCGCATTTCAAAACATTTTAATATTGTATTGGTGATCATGTCTAATAGTTATTTTCACAGTTGAATCCTCCCAAATATCTGACGTTGAGTCGCAGTGACCTCTGAAAGTTCATTTTGGGGCAGAAAGTGCCCTTTATAAATTGATCCCTCTGTGCCTTGTTTTTGAGGTATTTGATTAAGTTATGCTTTCACCATATAGAGGAGGCATGGCACTAACTGGAGGAGTGACATTTTAGTGAAACTTTATGTTTTTAGGCCTCCTTCCATCAATAGTCTTACCAGCTTACAGATACTAGTTTTCACAACTGGAACAGATAATAGCCCAAATTTTCAATGATTTAGGTCAAAATTTTCCAGCCAAAATACAGAAATTCAGAAAGATGTCAGTCAAATTTGTTGTCAGCATGATGAACAACAGGAGATTGTCTAGACTTTGATCAAAGCGATCATTGATTGTGGCTTTACATCTTGAGATATTTGGATTTTTGTAGCTAAACTAGATTTATTTGGTCCAAAACATGCACCCCTTTCCGACCAAAAAACTGAAAATAGGTTAAACAACATGTTATACACACCAGTTTCCATTAAACTAGAGAGTATTTCGGAGGTTTTGATCGTGGCGCTTGATTATAAATTCAATGGTAGAGAAGTAATGAACATGAACATTATTCTCATTCGATGCTAAAAAGTCACCCAAAAATCGTGTTCCATTGTTGTACACAATGTGCTTTGCATAACGTAATTTACTGCATCATTTTGCCCATTGCTGCCTATATGCTTTCAATGTATTTTAGTTAATGTACAATTAATCAAGTTAAAAACATTACGGTTTGAAAAAAATCGCGATATTAAACATAAGCCAGACTATTAGCATAGAATTTTTGAGATTGGGCAAGTAGTTCCTGAGAGACTGAATATCACATTAAATCTTTTCTACAGAGTGACTCGTAGGTGTGGGCCGTGTACCCCTCCTCCCCCTCTCATCTCTAAAGAGCATGATGAAGGAGCCTGCTGTAAGTCAGACTGTGAGAAGCCGTGCCTCCCTCCCCAGCTGATGTCCCCGTGCAATCCCCGACCTGCTTGTGTCTGCAGAAGGGACTGTAAGAAGGAGTACTGTATGATCATGCATGGAAACTGTCTCCGCTGCAGTCCTAAACAGTATGTATCAGTCTTAAGTCTTGACTTTTACAGTGTCAGTGAAATTTGAAGTCTTTTTTGACTTTTCTTGTCTCTTAAGAGATTTTCGTCTCCCCCTATTTTCAACAACAAACTGGCTGTTTTCAATGTGTGGGTCGAATGAGTATCTGAAAGAGCTTCCCTATTGTTCGTGGTATTTTTGAGAAAACAATAGGATTTTGTGATTGCCCACTTTTTATTTATTTTATCGTTCTTTTGGTTTGCTGATAACCTACTACTAATAAAAAGGAAACTCTGTTAGCATGAAGCATGTGGTGTGTTATCCTAATGCGACTCCAAACCCTTCCAATAAATACCAACTAGCTTCAAATGTACTAAATTTTTAAACAGAGTTGAGAAGTAAGGCAGCGAACAATCTTAATCTTTTTTCCATTGCTTTAGTCTGCCGGATATGTCAGAATGTAAGCCATGTACTATACCTAAAGGCAGCATTAAAAAGAAACCAAAACCGAAGAAACACCCCTGTGACGACTCTGAGGAATGTGAGGATCCATGTGAGGCTTTGTTTGGTGAGTGAGTTATGTATACATTTTTTTCTTCATATCATTGGAATAACTTGAGAATGTTTCACAAAGTCAGACATAGAAAAAAAAAGAGAAAAAAAAAATTTCAATCAAGATGTCGACAAAGATAATTAGAAAAATTATATTCGAATGATTTCAATCTATTTAATCTAAAGTTTGATAAATGATTAATCTATATTTCTGGAAAAATTATTCGAATCAGCGCAGACATATTATGATAACATTGAACAATCAGTATAAAGACAGCACGATCTATAAAGCACATCCACTCATGGCTGGACACAGCACAAACCTTGCCACAAGATATGTACAAAGCTAAACATGGTGGCTTAGTTAGCCATATATATTAACAGATACGGACAATTTTTTTAACTATGATTAAGATGTAGTGAACAATGATGCTATCATTTTGTTAAATAAAATTGAATTTATTTAAATTTTGATTTCATTTTATAAATTCACTTGAAACAGTTAATTTAAAGTTCAATGGTTTAAATAAATTAAATTCTAAAATAATAATTTAATTAAAACTTTATTAATAGTTTGATTATGTGAATCAAATGAAGTAACTTGAAATCAATTAAATTAAATGAATATTAAATTAATTTTTCATAAAATTAAATTAAAAAAAAAAACTAAAAAAAATTGTTAAAATGTTCATTTTAAAGATTAAACTACTAGCTTTATTTCTAAATGACAGAGAACAGTGTGTATCACACAGACAGTATCAGTATCTAATCACACTTTCATCTTTGTTTTAGGCACTTGTGACCCCCCTCAACCGTGTGTGAAGGAGTGTACTACTGGTGAATGTGAGAATGCCTGTCTCATCATGTAATCATGTCTGATACGGAGTCATACTTAGTGTGATTATAATACTCTTAACGAGTCTGTCTTATGAATGGTGGTATTTAATACCATGTGATTTGAAGACTGTGACAATGGATCAAACTTTGTTGAATTATTGTTTTCCAATGCATTTAGCCATCAGGAGAAAACAACTGGTTTGTCCATCTTGCATAGCTGCAAAGCTGTTGCGTTGCAATTTTTGTTTTTCCATGCTGTACTTTCAAAGTCGTAGGACGATGGTTGAATAAAAAAACAGATAAAAATCTGTTGATTATGATCACAATGTCTCTCTGAATTATTAGTCCGTTTTATTGCTGCTTATGAATAGCCTTCATATCAAACCTCTGAATTATGCAAAATTTGACTACGAGAAGGCGGTGCGAATCCTGGTCAGCACCAGGTGGTTTTGATACAGATACATTAGAGGTTAAAGTTTTAAGAACTGTATTGAGCATGTTTTTCTGGCTGTTGCTTCATCTGTAATCATAGCAAATAATATTTGCTATGATTACAGCATTCTGATTGTAGAATTCTTGTTTTGCACATTGAATATATAATATATCAATGTGCAAAACAAGAACAAGAAGTTGTATGCTAAATCCTGACAAATATGGTAATCCAGAGAAATCATTCAGCTAAAACAGGCTGTTTTGCTTGAGCTTTTATGTGATACGTTCTACTGTAAAATTGCGTCCCACCATAATGAAAACTTCCAATTCATCTGTATATAGAGATTATCTTATAAGTGTACAGATAACAAAAATAATGATGTTTTAGGTAACTTGTTGACGTATTGAACAAGAAAATAAAACATGATAAGCCTACTAACAAAATTAAAATGAATAACATATAACAATATTTGTTAATAATTATGATATTATAAAGTATTGAAAAAAAACTGCTAGCTTCATTTTAAAACTGGTTAATAGTTTTTCTTAATTTTTAATTAAATTAAATTAAGTTAAATCTAATTCTAGATCAATTTGAAATTCAATTTATTTAATTAAATATCAATTAATTTAAATGAAATTTAGATAAATTGATTTTAAAATTTATTAAATAATTTAACTGATTAAATTCAATTTTAAATAATTTTTCTTTTTAATTTAAAAAACCACTTAAAAACAATTTTAAATTATTCATTTGAAAATTAAACTGTCAGCTTCATTTTAAAAGACAGAGAACAATATGCCTCTTTCCAACAGTTCAATTCTACATTGCTTACTACTTGGAAAGTTGGCCCTTAAGGCTCAATTATTACCCCAACATTATCTTCTATATGCTGCTGCTGCTGCTATATCTCACTGTGTTTTTGGAAGGGTTGTGTACAATTCTGTTTCTGTTGGTCAAAATATGATTTTTCAGTCACACACAAAGTAGCGTTTGGAATACTGCATGCTGGTTTCAAAATTCCATTCCTAACCAAACTGATATAAGAACCACTTCCATAATAATTTTAATGCATGCCTGTCTTACATGGTGTTTCATTGCAAATTGCTAGAACAATGAATTTTAACTATGCGGAGGTAAAATACAATTATTTATTTGAAGATGTAACACATTTTGATGTAGAACTTAAAACAAGGGTACATCATGAAACAATATAATCTAGCATCAAAGGCAAATTATCATTTATCAAAATAATGGCAACTTTCTCCAAAAAGAGCAGTCCCTAGTATCTAGGGCAGTAAGCTGTGTATCTCTTTGTCAGTGCAGGTGTGAAGTAACATCCCCTCTGTGTTATCTCAGCCAGACACTGCACTGTATAATTATGCTCGATGCTGCAAAAAGAAGACTTTAGTTGAGACACAGTCATGTGTCACTGCAAAATCAGCGTCGGCTTTTCATTGATTAAATTATATCTGCTAGCAAGTTCAATATCAAGAAATTGGCACAATCTGAATGAAAATATCTATGACCATCATTTGATGTATATGTAATGGAGTTAGTGATGTATTGATGACATGTGACAAACTTACTTGGTCTCTCCACATCTAAAGCTTCCTTCGTTCGTTAGATGAAAGCATTGTTCCAATGGCCAACAACCTAAAATACATAATCATTAATAAATTTCTTGAATACAGATTTTTTACTCACTTGGCATCGGTTCTTTGGCCACTTACTACTGCCTGCAAAACATTCGATTTTAAAGACTACCGAATTACCAGAGCACTACCTAGTCTTGCAGGATGGGTAGTGGTTAGGATTCGAGTATCTCAATCTGAGAGGTGCAGGTTCGAATCCCGGTCACTACCCATGCTGCTGAAGGAGGTGAGCTCTCTGGACAATAGCCTAGCTTGCCCACTCCTACCTTGTACCGGATTGTGCTAAAATGAATATGTATATGTCTCTTTGTTATATTCCTGTAAAGATTGCTGGAGAGCAGCTAATAAAAAATGATTGACATTTATATTAACAATATCGTCAGTAGCTGGAAATTTACGTTCAAACTGGAAAAATACAAAGATCTTCAGGGGAAAACCTATTTATTGTACTATAAGCTGTGACCCCTGCTAATCAATAAGGTATCTATGACTATGACCTGCACAAGCCCTATAGGCTATCACTCCAACATATATTTGGGTTATTGATATTTCCAGATGAACTAGAAATTAATATATTTTCCTTGAGAGGCGCCATTGTCATAGATTGACCTTTGTAGAGAGTTCTATGATAATAATAACAATAAAAAAAAAAATAATAATAAAGTTTATTTATGAAACGCTTAATAAAATGGTTTGAAAACAATGATTTCTAAGCGATGTACATGTTATAAAAGGTCAATTAAGAATGGCAACTGCCCAACACCTAAAGATCCACTATAAAACCTACATATTACATGGGGTATATGCTTCACAGAACGGATGCGTTTTTGACTGTGATTTAAATGAGGAGGTCCATGGAAGAGAGACTGTGAAGGTAAGATGGTAGGGAGTTCCGCACATCTGGTAAAGTGGAATTAATGGATCGACCACCCACTGTTTTTAGTTTACATTTAAAATTGCTCACAAGAGTGTTGGCTAAGTTGAATCGAGTGGTTCAGGCATGCTTAGAAGTTGTGAAAGATTGAGAAATGTAGACAGGGATGAGATGGGGATGATGGGCGGTTTTATGAGCCATGATTGATATCTTGAATTTTGATCGGGACCTGATGGGTAGCCAGTGCAGTTTACCGTGGTAGGTTATTTGGCTTTCACAGTCATAGTCAGCAATAGGTCCTAGATGAGCAGGATAGTCAATTTCTAACACTTTGCATCACTTACTTGGTTCAATAGTAGGTTCTGGTAATTCATCACATATCTCATAGAGGAATCGTGTAGCATCGAGGCTCAACGAAAATGCTCCACTGAGGTCTGCGCTATCGTTACATGATACAGTATCATCCCAAAGAAGTGCCATAGCTCTACAAGCATAATAATATTGAAATACATTCTAACTATTTACGTGGTTGATTGGTTTCTGCATGACCGCCAAGGTGACTACCTTGATTTGAATAGGTTCAAAAGGTCTCAAAAGTCAAGGCGATGTTTAATGTTCATCACCAATATTGAAATAAGAAGAAGTGTTTCCCTTGTGTGCAACTCAATAATATACTGATACAAGATTGTGATAGGATGTTATTATCAATATCATCTATTGGATGAATTGATGTTTGCTCTACTTCTGCTCACCGGCTAATATATGCAGAAAACTGCTAACATTGAGAATATATATATATATCTAATTCCCTACTGTTCACTCACATGTCACAGCGCCCAGCCTCAGCTGCTGCTCTTGCAATGACTCTTGTTCTGTTATCTTGTGCAGCTGCCTCACAACCTGGGAGGCAGAAAACAATTATATTTTAAATTGCTGGCTCACATAGTTTTCTTGTATACATTTATTATATTGAGTTGTAATATTGTTTTAAATTGGACACAGTATATGATGTAGTAGTGTTCATCAATGTGCTGCTAAGTTTTACAAAGAACCTATCCCACTGTTCTGGTCAGACATGTTTTGTGGCATTTTGGCTCGACTGGTTAAGGAAATATACTTACTCCTTGGGCAAAGTTCAGCAAGAAGTTTAGTGAATCTCTTTACCAGAACTCCAGCATATGTACATCCATCTCCTGCGTATCGAGAGTAACACCCCAGTGCATTAAACCTTTTCTGGCTGTATAAATCATTCAAAGCATTAATATGAAACTCTCAACAAGTATATAAGTAGTAGTTTGTCGTATAAATAACCCATCAGCCGATCAGAAAACTGCGATGGGCCATTATATTGAAGTGGGATGAACAAGTATTTAGAAATATCATTTGTTGGGGCCAAATTTAGAAATCATCAAGTTTTGCCAGTTGATTATTTGTTTGTTATTAATGTTGTATTATATTATGTGTGTTTGTAATGCTGGGAGATGCTCAGAACACAACCAGTTTGACTTGCAAGAAGCATGGACCTCATTTAATGGAAACACTAAAACTACATGTGCATATAATAGTCTGAGACATATGACATAGGTAAAGTATTCAAATACAAGAGTGGGTAATTCCAACCATACTGACTCTCGTGATCTGACTGGGCATGTAGATCACTGATAAACTAGGCTATCATTACCACAAAGAGTATGTCGTAAGGCTAAGTATGTATCATGCGTGACTTGAATTTGCGCATGTGCAAGAACAATGAGTTTAGTCTGGGTTCTAATTGCAATTTTGGTCTGGGGAGAGAGGACACCCCCCTGCATAAATTGCCAGGCAAATTTAGCTAATTGTGACAATAGAAGATAACTCTTTCTAACAATTCTGCACGCATTTGAGAGTGTGCCACCAGAGCAGGTAGCCAATCAGATGGCTTCGGAATTCCGAGACTCAATTTTGCAGAGATCAGCTCATGCCCAGAGCTGAGCATGCGCAGAATGAATTCCAACAATGACATGAACATGAGAAGACAATAACATATGAACACAATATGGCATGAGAAGACAATGATCAATATTATACATGAATGCACTAATACAACATCCCCTCTCTAGTCTCACAAGCTGCAATGCAATATGAACATGAGAAGACAATAACACATGTACACAATATGACATGAGAAGACAATGATCAATATCATACATGAATGTACTAATACAACAATTAACACCGGTAACTTGTCAATCCCAAAAAAATTGTAAGTCTCCCGCTCTGCTTGCTTTAATTTGAGCCTTGTGTATCACTTTATGTCACTGATAAAGACAATGTTTTGGATGATAGATTCTTTACTCACTCATTCACTCCACAGCCAGCAGTGAAGTCATTTGAAGGGTTCTGAGTAGTGCACTCAACAAGGGTATCACAGGCTGAAAGACAGAGAGAACACATGTGAGATTATGTTTGTTTCCTGTTGTATGTAAGTTTTTTGTTGGGTTGTTTTAAACACTAATTAGATTTCTACATCATATCCTTCCACATATTGTAGTCCAGTTACATTTGAGCCCAAAGCACCATTCAACTAAGCTCGTGTGATTGCTCGATGCTTTAGGCTATTTATTTGCCCTAATGATGTCCACATTCCAAAATCAATTTGTTTGGTATAAGGCACGGCACTCCACTGCACCGTATCGCAAGGTATACTGCAGGTTTTGACACAGGGTAAGGCATGGGTCTTTTAATTGAGAGGTCCAAAGATCGATTCCCGGCGTGGCACGGTGGTGTCAGGAAGAGCATCCGACTTCAAATGCTCCTGTGCCCCATCAGGATCCAGTCCGTAGACCCGTACTGATACCAAGACAAAAAACCAAGTAACATCATGGTTTCTCACACGGTATCACAGGGTTCAAGACTATAAAATGGACGTGAGTTATAATATCAAATGCATATTTATGGTCTTCATTATTGTGTGTCATCAAATGCTTGAAGCCCCTGTGGAATGCCAGATGTGTATTGAAACCCAGCAACCACACTGATGACGTGATATACTATTGCATGTATATCTCTGATCGATAGAGAGTGAATTAATTCACTTAGCCTGAGTGCAGCTGAAATTCAGTATTTAGGAGACGTATGGATGATTACCCAAACTTTTGGATATACACTTATCATTTTCTCATTCTTTGGTAAAATATTCTAATTTATATTTAGAAAATCTGATATCACCTTTTAACAGTTTTAGAAGAGCATTTAGCACCTGTTTTTGACAAGAAAAGTGACATCGAAACTGTGTATTGCTAGCCTAAGCTCAGAAAAGAGAACTAATAATGCAGAGCTAGGTAATTCTGTTTCGATCATGTCTGTTTGATAAAATTGAAGTTGTCCTCTCTTCTAGCCAAATGTAGGTGCTAAATAGCTATATCGATCAGAGATACACATACTAATAGTGTAATCTCGAAATCAGTGTGCCCAGCAACAGTAACTTTTGTCATAAATCTGTAGGCCTATTTGAATTAATAAATCAAACTAAAATTTAATCAATTGAGCAATTACAGTTACATGATAAATAGCAACTGCTCAGGAATTTTCGAAATTCAATAACAACATCAAACAGGAATCACCATGGATACCACCTGACCTGGTGGAAGAGAAGTTAGATTATCATCATTTTCAAGACATCCAGCTCCAATATATGTGTAATACAGTGGGAAGAGGGCGTACATGTCCTCTGCCCGGTCAACACCTCTCTGACAGTTCAAATCAAACACAACGATATTCTCTCCGGCACTAAAATGTGTGATCATAAAACACTGACGATTTTTTGTGAGTAAGTGAGTGACATGCCAAAGTGGAGACAAAAGTACGATATTATGTCTCATAATATGTGACATAGTGTGTTGAAGTCATGAAATATGTCAGTGTGGTTATAAAAACAAAACAGAGTGATCTTGTGATACAACATGTGGTAGAGTGGTTTCAGTTACTCATCGTATGACTGAGTTTTACATTATAACCAAAATGGTAATCGAGTCTAAATTTTTAATTCTGACTGTGAACCTACTTATCTAATCACCCTACTTTGATTGAGTGTCCTTTTAATCCAGTATTTTTTTAATCTTTGGTCATCAATTTGGTACATTTTTGGGGAGTTTTATTGTTTTAGGAGAAACAACTATGTGGATTTTTTTCAGCACCAGTCAACCTCATGTGCAAATATATTTTAGTCAAATTCTTTATATTTGAATGCATTTTATAAAAGATTGACCTTGAACTTACTGTCTACAGTCCCCTGCATCAATTGACATATTCACCCGCTCATATACGGAACCAGTATCAAGACAACCTGAATTTGGAAAGAGGAGAGTCAAGACAAAGCAGATCAAATCTTAAGTTGAAGGACACACGTTTGAGTGTTATAACAAATCAGACACATTTCACTAGTTGCAGTGGAGTATCAGGGTGGTAATGACGATTGGCTAACCATCACAATGTCTCTATTATTCATTAGTACACAAGAAAATATATTAATACAGTTTTAATGCTCTGATCATGATATAGTGAGTAGATTAAGTTAAGAACCCAAGCTATCTCAATGTGACCGGCTTTTTTTGCTTGGAGATAGGCTTGTCTTATATCACATCAATTTTTCATCGAAGCATAGATAGGCTGCCGCTGAGCAATGATAATTTGGCTTCAAATAAGTTTGCAATTATTCTACCCGCGATTAAAATTTTTCTTCATTATCAAAGAGCCTGGCTTTGCGCAGTCGATTTATCTCATCTAAAAGTTAAATTTTCTGTCTTAGTCAATGCAAAGGTAAGATTAACATTAATTTGATCTGCATTTCTCTTGATACGCAAAGTAGAACTAGTAGCAATATTTACCCTGCGTTAAGGATCTAAAGCATGGTTGGATATTTTGACTTGCGTATATTACTTACTTTGAGTAGCTTGAGCAGTCAAAGGTGATGCAGGCTGACCTGTTGGGCCTGCACAGGAGTTTGAACAATCAGTCACATCTGGATGGTCACACACACAGACCCTTGTATTGAATCTCAGACCAGCAGGACAGTCCAGCTTCCTATCAGGATGACCAGATGTACTTTGCGTAAAGCTAGTGCAGCTGTCAGTTGATGAGACAGTGTACGTGTTACCTTTTCTCTCACATCTACAGGGTGCTACAAAAAAATTCATTTGTTGACGAACCATGCCTGGAGGAAAAAATCTTTCTGCAAGTAACCATCTTAAATAAGAATCTTGATTTGATTTACATACTTCTGCAAGCTTCCTCTTGAAAGACGCCATCCTTGAAAAACAGCGATTTGAAGTTGGCATACAAAGTGATAGAATGTACCTTGAGATAAGACAGGATTGATAAGCCCTACAGCTACAACACCAATTGTCAACAGTAATATCTTGTGCTGCATCTCTTCTGATTTCGTCTAGCTTCTTCTGCAAAGGATGAACAGTTAACAACCTTAATACTGGGCAGTCACTTGTTAACACCTTGACTCTATATATCATGTTGTTATGTACAAAGCAAGAGAGTAATTTATCATTTATCACACCTGGGATATCTCCAAAAGTTCAGTCATTGACCCTTTGATCATGAGTGTACATATATGGTAAATGCCTCAGTCACCACAATAACTATTTTGTATCGTAACAATAAATAGAGATCAGAGTTGACAGGAGCGGAGAATATCATCATTGCCGTAACTGGCCTGTGAAAATCGGAGCATATTTATTGTCCTGTCTTTGATCACTGGAAAAAAAAGCTAAATAGATAAATAAGCTGTGGTGATACTAATCACTGAGTTAAGGACATTTATGTGCAAGTATCATACATTTGGAATTTGACTTCTTGATTGTCATTGTTGTCTTGTCTCGTCAGCTTTGTTGGCATCTCTGGAGTGAATGACCTCTCTGCAGCTGAGGGGTAACTACTATGAGAAAACTACTTGGCTCAATGTCATAGTACGGCGGGCAATGAGAAATTGACCTCCATTCTCTAAAATTCGCCTGATGATTTTCAAAACGGTCTAGATAACAAATATGAAGATTACTGGGTAATAAGAAATTCTTGTCTTGCGCTAGACAACACAATTATGCGACATTTAGACGATTCCAAAAACTCATTTGATGCCGCCACTAGAACAATTAGAACCATTAGGCCATGGTGAATAAGATTCTATATATAGTGTAACATGTTTATAAGGACAAGGTTTTTTTAATGGAAAAGACAAGAGTAAACCAATATGCTAAAAATACAGCAAATCACTATCAATGTGAATAGTGTCCCGCTTATCACCTATCCATCAAAAAGTGGGCTGATTATAGCCAATGTGTTGGCTGTGATTTTTGGGTGGGGAGAAGAAGAGCCAATGCAAGGTAATACAATACTTTCAGGAAAGTGCTATAGACCTTGCCAACTACCAATCAGAGCCAACACATTGGGTAAACAAGCTGTCCTACTATTGAAAGTCTCTTCAAGAAAACGTGACATAAATATCAAATGCATTAAACTCCTAAACAGTTAAGGGTTTTGTTCCGATGCTATAAGTTTAAATTATGTGCCCAAAAGTATTGATCCTATGTTTATTTGTAGCCACAATATTTGATATTATTACTGGCACCCAAAGCATAATTGGAATCTTTAACAGACAAAGGGCCAAACCATGTGTAATATAAAGTGTAATATGGTTATCTGGAAGTTGTCTTATCCCCATTTGGAAGATGGTGCCAACATGACTTTATCCGAGAAAATGGCTAAATTAACCTTCTAATGTCAACAATTTTAGCCACAAAATCAAGATATAAAACTGGCGCTTGAGTAAAGTTTAAATAATCTGTCAGAAACCATAAGCGGGTTCCTTTGCCAGCTGTTCTACAGGCTTTGCACTGATGCAGAACAGGAACCTCGATCAAAGCTGATAATCGAAAACATGACCTGTTGCATGAAAGACACGATACCTTACCAAAAGAGTTAGGGCAGCTTCGAGACTTAACCATGACAGAGACCTGAGATAAGACAGAATTGATAGCCCTTTTGCTGCAATTGTTGTCGATGGTAGTAACATCATGGGCTTTATCTGATCTGATTTCTTCAATAGTGTCTTCTTAGGTCAGAGGCAGCCTGGCGATAAGTGCTCTAAAAAGAGATGGTACGGTCAATTTTTGATGGCAGGAAAAAAAACAGGTTTTTCTAGGGTAAAAATGCGTGCTGAATCCAAAAATGAGGGTGTACCCGGTTGTATTGATCATCGTCAGCAGAAGCGGCAGCGTGGCAGCATATCCAAAATGTCTAACAAAATTGTTTTAAGTTGGTGAAAATTTAAACGCTTGATATAGTCAACAGAAAACAAGATTATGTATTTTTCTAGGGTAATAAAGCGTGCTGAACCAAAACATGAGGGTGTACCTGGTCGTAGTTTTGATCGTCAGTGGCAGCACGGCAGTGTATGGCAGCATATCTCACATATTCTCACAAAATTGCTTCTAGTTAGTGAAAATAGTAGTGTTTGATACAGTCAACAGAGAACAAGATTAAAGTTCATAAATACTGACTTAACAAGAATTTTGTTTGCGGGAGCATAAAGAAGTTTTGTCACTGACATTAGATTTTAATGTGGCTTTGAATGGTCTGTCAAAATATTGTGTTAAAGCATACATACAATTGTGTTTCTGCTGACCATATTATACTCATAATTTCTTACTTAACGAACCACTTTTGAGAAAAATTGCTGATATGCTGCCGCTAACATTATTGCTTCAACTGGGTACATTCTCAGTTTTGGGTTCAGCACATGGTTTTTCATTTAAAACCACCCTTTTTTAAACTCTTAACATTTCATTCATTAAAAGTGATTTTGAGAAAAATTGTGGCATGTTGCCGTGCTGCCGCTGACATGATTGCTACAACCGGGTACACCCTAATTATTGAATTCAGCACGTTGTTCTACTCTGGGAACACCTTTTTTAAACTCTTAACACATCACATATTAAAAATTATTTTGAGAAAAATTGAAGATATGATGCTGCGCTGCCGCTAACGTTCCAACTTGGTACACCCTTGTTTATGGATTCAGCACATTGTTTTACCTTAGAAACACCCTCTTAATATTCACTCATTTAAAGTAATTTTGAGCAAAATTCTGGTATTTTGCCACGCTGCCGCTGACATGATTCCTACAACTGGGTACTCCCTTATTTTTTGATTCAGCATGATGTTTACCCTAGAAACAACTTTTTTCTGAATTGCCAACTTCTCACTTATTAAATGCGTTTCTGAGCCAAATTGCCTATCTGCTGCCGCGCTGCCACTGACCACCACAACTGGGTACACTCTCATTTTTGGAGTCAGCACTTTGGGATACCTAGAAACTACTTTTTAAAACTTTAAATATTCCACTTAAAATGACTGAGGAAAAATTTGGATATGCTGCCGCGCTGCAGCTAACATCATCCCTTACACTGGTTTCACTCTTTATTTTTGATTCAGCACACTTTTTTGCCCTATAGACATATATTTTATTTCAGATTCAGACAGTGAGGCAGTCTTTGAACTCTTTACTCGTGTTATGCAAAAGATTTCCAGCTAATAGATGACAAAAGTGGCAATTGAGACATCAAAAATGTAGCTTGTAATTAGCCCAAAATATTGGTCTCAGGACTTTGACCATACACTATTATACTAGCCTCTTAAACTTTTACAGAACATACATTAGTGAAGTATAAAACGTGATCTGTATTCTGCAATCAAATATTGTCCGTGACATAACAACTTATGCTATAGCTGCTTCCGGCGTGTCTGTGAAAAAGGAGCGGTAAAATAGATAATGTGAGGAATAGTGGCAATCTGTTGTGCTTTACTTGGAAAATATCTACAACGCCACAATACAAATAGATGTTGAGCCAATTATTGTTATAAAAACTTGGGAACCCAATATATTAAATCTTGGTTAGGAGAGGTATACACCAAACGGTGCTGGGGGGTGGAACTATCAACCTTGAAGGCTCCCCCAATGGGATTCAAACCCACAACTCTTACGGCACTAATCGCCTGGCAGTGAATAGCAAGCGCGCTAACCGATTGCGCTAACCGATTGCACCATCTCCGCCATCTCGCCATTTCACCATCCCCAAAAAAGAGTGGGTTAATGGTTAGCATGCAGCTTGATCATGATACAGAATTGCAGTGAGAGAAGGAGAGTGTAAAATTATGTAGTAAAAATGATTTATCACTGATTACTTGGAATATTTCTTAAATACCACAAATAATGCTTAATTCATCTTATTTAGCAAAGCAATATATTATCCATGACAACTTCTAATAACTTGAATTACTTGATCAGATATCAGCAGCCTCTCAAAGAGTAGAGACAGAATTGGCAGAGAGCATAGTATAGCTTCAAAAATAATTCAGTGAAGGGCCATTCATTCAGAAAGATTATTTATGACCAGCTCATGGGCCGGGAATAAAACGAAGCTTTGGCTCGAACTAACTGCAAATTTGGATTGCTCTGCAAAACATCTGATAGATTGGAATTCCAAATACACAACTAACATTCAACGATGGATGGGATTGTCTATTGGTAGAAGTACCGTAATATCTATTGGCAAAAAAAAGCATAATGTCAGCCATCAAGAAATACTGATGTGACATTTGTTGGTGTTTACTGATTAAGGCTTCTTACCAACTTTTTTACAGTGTGATGTTGAGCGGTTACAGACTGAGTTAGTGAACCTAACAGTGCCCTGCCTATTATGAGGAAGTTTTGAAACGTATATAATTCTAAAATCTCATACCGAGACTAGATAAGTACTGACCCTAGTTGTTGCATTTGCGCAGTTTTTTCCCTGTCACACTTTAACTTAAAGCAGAAAATAGGCCTTGCCTATTGCACACAATATACCAAAAGGGCTGCATGACATGTCTTTGGAAAGTATCAGACAAATAGTCTTGTGGCCGCGGGAATAATCTAGCAACATAGCCTTTGCATTTATAACCCCTTAAACAGTGAGTTTGTTACAGAGAAGAAGAGACGAAAGTCAAAAAAGTTGCATTGGTGTCGAAGAACTTATATTTTGGAGGAGACAATTAATGAAAACAGCAGGTGTATCAACCATTTTCAAACTCATGTGTAGTCAGAAAATGTGTCCCAACTTGCAAAACACTATTAGTTGTACCGTTTCTAATATTGTCAGTGTTGGCTGCAGTTGCATTTGTAATGTTGAATCAAAACTGTGAGACAGTTACTATGTAAAAAAATTGAATAATAAAGAGACAAGTTAATTCTGTAAGAAAATATTCAATAATTTACTCAAATACAGCATCTATTAGTAATTAGGGCAGTGAGCAGAGAAGCGATCAGACAGTGACGGTGTGAAGTAACATCCTCTATCTGTTATCTCAGCCAGACACTTGATAGTGTTCTCATTCTCTCTTCTGTAAAAGAGACAAACAAAGAAACATCAGAACAAACTGTGAGAACGAAACCTCAGTCTATTTATTGTAGATCATAGGGTATCTTTTCGGGCCATGACTCATTCCGGAATTATATGATTATTTTCTCATTTCTCATTTGCTGGTATATTTATTCTAGTCTGCATGGCTTTGAGGTGTTGTGTGAATAGTAGTTTGTCTCTACCAGGTGGTAGAACAATTAATATTATTGCTGATCTATTGCTGGTTTGAATAATAATTACCTGCTTGCACCGCATACAAACTTTCCTTCCTCTGTTAGCTGGAAGCATTGTTCCAACGGCCAGCAGCCTAAAATACAAATTTTGGTGAATTTCACAATACTCAATATAGATATAATGTAGCAAACTGAGATGTTTTTAGTGCCCATGAGAAGATATGGCACGACTAAATTTATTTCATCCCAGGCGCACCAGATTAGTTTTGTATGCGAGGCCTTATGAGACTGAGTACGGTCCCATGGTAACCTCGTTTTTTTTTGCACAGGAGCGGTAATGTCAATCATAACTAAGCATTGGCAACTTTCGGTTTAAACAAAATTAATGCGTTTTCATTGCATTAGTGAGCTCAAGCCTAACTCTGGAACTCTGACAACTTGAGCAATTCTGGAGCAATTACCAAAGTTGTCGTGACCAATAATTGCCAGTTCAGTGAAATTTTAATTGAGCCCAACTCAGTAAGATAGAAGACAATTATGGGAGCGCAAAGCATCGGAGCAAAATGTCTGGATTAGATCCTATCTAACTGAGACTGTGCTCACAAAACATGACTGGACATTAAGAGTGTGTTGTTTTCACTTACTTGGTTCAATAACTGGTTCTGGCAATTCATCACAAATCTGTGCAAAGAAACGTATAGTATCAATGCCAAACTGAAACGCTCCACTCAAGTCGGCACTATCATCACATGACGCGACGTCATCCCAGAGGAGTGTCATAGCTCTACAAACAAATTTATATTTACATGTTAGTCAACCGAATTTGATATTCTATTGTAGAATATGAATGAGATGATAATTAAGCTATTGACAAGGATTTCCAGTATTGAAGTATCTCAATGTTAGCTAGCCATTACTACGTTTGTAGAATTTTCCACGAGAAGATAATTTATAACAAGAATTTGTTGACTCCAGCAGATGGTTAGTTTAAATTTCCACACAATGATTAACTCCAAGCACATACTACATCTGCACACTGGCTTAATTTGCACACAGGAAATTTATACATGACTTTATTTTTGCACCTAGTTTTTTTATCAAAGGCTTTCAAGATTAATTCTTAGCTTCACTCACAAGTCACAACGCCCGGCTTCCGCTGCTGCTCTAGCAATGACTCTTGTTCTGTTATCTTTAGCAGCTGCCTCACATCCTGGGAGGAAAAGTTTGATCATTAGAAATGGTGTTGAGATAACGAGATTATTTCTACAGGGGACTGTGTGAAACAGATCACAGTGCTACCATTTGCCGCTCAGCTAAACTATTTGAACTTTTACTAATACTTACATGTGGTTTTGTTATAAGTTTTGATTTATTCTCTGTAATTCATTCGTATGAACCGGCTCAGCAATGATACTTGGCTTTGCGTTGGAGAGCTTGACTTACTTGGTGAACAGAGTTCTGAAAGATATTTGGAAAATCTTTTGACAAAAACTGCTGTATGTGTACAGCCGGCTGCTGCCCCGCGGGTGTAACAATCCAGAACATTATATCTAACCTGGCTGTAAGAGAAACCGAAAACACGATGCACAAGCTGCATGAGTGAGTATTGTGAGCTTCTAGAAATTAAGATTGCATGATTCTGTGGAAGGTGAATAAAATAATCGTACACAACACAAATTACGCAAAGAACACAATGCAATATCACTTAGTTCACTAGGCAATTACTTCTTTCAATATAAAAAGACAACAGAATGGTCACCCACTTTAGTTTGCGAGCGCGTAATACAACTAGTACTTTTATTGAAATTCACAATATTTCGAATATTCATCAAAGTTTCCTACCAATGGACTTTTCAGCATTTTGTAGATTTTTTCCAGGTGAAAGATAGAGAAAACGAAATGAAAAAGTCAGAATTATCAAATTGTAGGTTTTGATTGGCCTGCATTAAACAATAGAGACAGTCTATATTGGCCTAATTGGAACTCTCAACTTTGCTTTACCTCACTTGTTACCGTAAATGTAATAATAATTACTATGATTTTTTACTCACTTATTGACTCCACAGCCAGAGAAAAAGTCCATTTCAGGGTTTGTAAAGGCGCATTCGGATACGGCTACACATTCTACAAGAAAAAGAACACAGGTTAGGTGGTGTTGGCACCTTAATGATCATCTTTTTTATTATTCGATTCCATAAATTAATCACTGAAATACAGTGGAGGTGGTGTAGAGGCTACACCACCTCCACTGTATTTTTCTTATTTATATTGGCGAAAGCTTGTGAACTGAGCTGTTCAATCATGCAGTGTGCAATGACAAATCGTACTGCACCTGATAATTAATTGTCCCACAAGCTTCAAGCTTTAAGGTAATTTTTGGATGGAGGTAAGATTCTAATAATTATTAATTGATGAATTAATGTACATTTTTGTCTTTGCTTTATTTTATCTCTATAGTTACAAACTGACCTGGCTCAAGAGAAGGAATCTTCGAGATATCAGAACCAAGACATCCAGCATCAACATAGGTTAAGTACAAAGGCGCCATGGCTCCCAAATCACCTGCCCGATCTACTCCCGGCTGACAAGCCAAGTCAAAGGCTACAAACAATTCAGCGGCCCTAAAAATCATAAAACTGCATTCATGAGAAAATGCTTGGTGATACAACAACATGAATGTTGTCTAATAATCGAGAATGGAACAATCCGGTTTAGTATAGAGCATCAGTTTGGTTCGTAGAAGTCATTTTTTTATTCCATCACAACTAGTTTTGAATTAGTTGAGTCCGGAATATGAAAAGTAACCTTAACACCTTGTATAGTATTGTGTTGGGGGTAGGGTAGCAAATACGAGTATTTTTTGCATGCAACTGCAAATTTCCTGCCGGCCAAATGATGCCTAGGAGGTGATTGGGGAGCAATGAAATACAGATTTACTAGACCAAAAGCAACCCCAGGTTCTTTACTTCAGTATCTGACCTTACGTTTCAAAAATATTTAGGAATTTCTTTGTTTTATCAATGCGAACATAATGGTTAGTTTGTTTTTTCACTGAACTTACTTCTCACATTCGCCATTAGCAATTGTAGCATTGAGCTCTTCAAATAAACGGCCATTATCTGTACAATCTGAAAAAAGAATAAGGTCAGTGATGATCAAGATTTAGTGATATTTAATGTCAGTTTGTGATGAACTGAAGCTATGTTTCGAACAACTAAGGCTGATATAGTTAAAATTATAACTTAGATGAGTATGATAAATCAAAAGTGAAGAAGAAGGCTTATGCTGTTTTCAACTGGACGCTTCATTGCCAAGGACCCTGATGTTGTTTGAAAATACAATTATTTATGACTAGAAAGGCAGTGAAGCAAGTATACTTTAAAAATAATAAAATATTCTTCATAGAAAAAGCCAAGTATCTTAATACAAAAGAAACTTTAGAAGTACTTGGGGAGGCCATATGTGACTTTTATATGTATGTTTAATGTATTAAATGTATCTTGAAAACTAGTCTGAAGAGTATTAAAAATCTGATTTCAGTCTAAGAATTTGATTTGTTTGTAACTTACACTGTATAGCCGGTGCAGTCACAGGGGATGGAGGCTGAGACGTACAAGTAGCTGGACAATCAGTCACAGCTGGATAGTCACAGACACAGGACCTTGTATTGAATATCTGACCAGCAGGACAGTCCAGGTTCCTATCAGGATGACCAGATGTACGTTGGGTAAAGCTGGAGCAGCTGTCAGCGGGAGACACTGTGTATGTGTTACCTCTTCTCTCACAGCTACAGGGGGCTATTAAAAATAAGATTATCGTTACAAAGCAGCTACATATAAGCTGGCCGCATCCTTATCATCAGCTCTATGATAAATCATAACCACTGATTTCCCAAAATTTAAAGTACTGGAGATGAGTGTTAAAATATAGCAAAATATACATCACTGTATTTTTAGCTCTGTAACGAAACCGGCATCCAAATAAATCAGTGAAGTATGTGGAGTGCAAACACTCACCTTGAGATGAGACAGAGTTGAATAGACCTAAGGCTACGACTGCAGCAGTCAACAACAAAATCTGGTGCTGCATCTTTTCCGATTCCTTCTGGTGTCTTCTGTGAATGTTGAGCAGTCAGTGAGGTTGTTGTGTACAGAACCGAACACTTATACTCAGGAATCAGGTAAACACTTCTTAGTAAAATGATTTTGTAGAAAGAACATAAAGATTTATTGTTGACTACTTGGAACTCCACAGTTTCAATATTTAATAGTTCCAAGTATAGTAACTATATACAATGTAGGACAATTTTTGCTCTTTGAACCTTAAACAATAGACCCAGATAATTACTTACTTGTTATTAGATCTAACAGAATTGGCTAGGGCATGGAAAACTGTGATTAAACATTTGAAAAACAAGCATACATTAAAGGGCTTTTAATCCGAAGGAATATTTATTACAACAACAAAATATTTTAAAATACTTTATGAATAGCATAATCATAAAATTTACAGACAAGATTTTACAGTCTTATCAACAACATAAAATAATGTGAGCGCGACATTCTTGATTTATGGACCTTTTGTGTGTGTAGTGTACTTATTCAGTATTGAAAAGAGTGATGTTTGTTGCCTGGAAGACTTTTCTGCAAAACTTTAATATTGATAAGGCTGCAATCTCAAATTACTCACAATTACACAACAATTGATACTGTGACCTCACACGTCCCTAGCAGTCACTCTTCAAAACTTTGAATTTAAATTCAATCCGATGCTGATCAGCAAACTCACAGGAAGTGAGCTAATATATCATTTAGGGCATGGAACTGGAGTGGTGTGTACAGCCAAAGCATATCTTTGATATGTCCAAGAATTCTGAAATAGATTTGGGTATGGAAAGTATCTGAGCAATTCACCGGTGGTCCTTATGACTTATGGCCCCCGACATAGCTGCCACCTAAAACTTAAAGCAAGTGTACTTCAGGGGTACCAGGGATATGCGTTTTTGAAGTTGTATGGCTAGCACAAAAAGGCTTGGGGCATGAATACTATGAGCTTTGCCTGATTGAAATTTTGAGATAACAGGTTAGTTGTTTGTCTTTGGGGGACTTGTTAATTCTTGTCTCATATGGGGTAGAATACATGATTATGTTTTTCAGCGTATATAAGCACGAGACATATTATATTATGCATAGGCAAAACACTTTGTTTGATTTTATCAGCTAAATCGAATCCCCTGGCCAAAGTATAATGATTTTGGTTATGTTCTCTGGATAACATGCACTGACCAATGAATCCATCAGCTATCTCACAGGAACTTGCTAACACCTTGAATTATTTGTAATGAGAAGGCAGTGGCAAAAAACTGCTGGCCATGGGTAGTCCTTCCATCCTGCGAGAGTTGAGATGGCTCCAGCTGCAGAGTCTATCTTCTTCTACCAGTTAAGCTTCTCAGCCAAAAGCCTTGATACTTGCGTTGCCTTCCCAGCAAATGACTCGACCTCAACCAATCTGTTAAACCAAGTGAAGCGTTATTTGGACGCAAATATATATGTTGACTGCAGTACAGGAGTGTGTGCCCTATTGGCAATGGAAGCAGTTCTTGGAAAACAAAATAAGGGTCTTTGTTCGCCAAGAAACAATTGATTTAACATTCATTATTCTGACTACATACCAAAGGGATTTACAATAAAAAAGTTTAAGCCACAGCAGAGAATTAATGTGGCAGTATTTTCTGCACATTTTCTAGTGATCAGTGCTCTCTATCTGTGGCTCTCTTCCGGCTTGATATAATTTATACAGACATTACAGACAAGGTCACCATGTCACAAAGAAACAAAATAAAACGAGGCCATCAGCAATTTAAGGCACATCATCTAACAATCTGTATGTCTTGTTTATAATAAAAAGATAAGAGTGCACTGACTATCCAAATAAACCATGTGGAGATAACTTTTTTTGGCAAAGCCATGTACATATCATGGGCCTGACAAATGTTTTAACACTTGACTCCTACATGGGTAATCAGTGGTCCCCCTTCCCGACTCTAACTGTTGTGCAGGTTTGTAAAGGTTAATACAGGTTTTAAATGGCACTGCTTGGTCATTTGGAGGGTCAGAATTCAAACCTTACAGCGGACATTTCTTGATTCAAAGTAAAGATTTCTATCGATTATCTTGTTTCGACTTAGCCTGATCAAATAGTCCCTTTGGATCAGGACTCAAAATAATGGAGGTTTTCTGTATGTACAACAGTGTTGTGCATTGGGTAAATCTGTCATGAACTGTATTGTTGGGCCGTTCAAAAGATCTACGCTCCATCAATTTTATTTCAGATGACGCATTAAGCAATGATTATTTCTTCGCCTTTTAGTCACATATCTGTGATCCCACGGCTGAGGTTAACTTATCACAAACACGAAAACGGCGGCTGAAAGTTCTCTGGGAACTGGTTATTTCTTGTCTCATGTGGGGCAGAAAACATGGTACATTTTCAGCGCGCGTAAGCATGAGACATAATCTATGCATATGTCGAACACTGTATTTGATTTCTCAGCTAATTACCTTGGCAATGTATGGAGAGAACAAGATTTGTGTCATGTTCTGTAGGTAACAGATACTGTACCAATGATGCCATCAGCTATCTCACACAGATTTGTAAACACCTTAAATTATATGAAATGATAAGGCAGTGGCAAAAAACAGCAGGCGTTGTGTAGGCCCTCAATTCAGGGAGAGATGAGATGGCTTCGGCTGCAAAGTCTAACTTTTTTTGCTCCTCACATTTTGCAAGGTTATATTTTTATAGTGATCCGCTTGCCTAGGACATTACCCCCATCAATCATCTGCTGGCTGGATGAAATGTCAAAAATACATTGATTGATTCTGCTTAATGGAGCTTATCATAGAACAAAATTGATAGTTTACTAATTATTGTTCATTGTATTGTATGGGTTCATGGATCAAAATTCATCGCTTATTGTTTGGCCGCTCAAAATATCCTCGTTTGATGAAGTTTATTCCAGTTAACAAATTGATTGATATCTATTTTCTAACTTTTTCATCAGATATTTTCGAAACCATGCAGGCCGAGACTTTACTTATCACAAACATAAAAATTTTCAGCCGAAAAGTTGGCATCTCCCCACAAAAAATAAACCCTTAGCCTAATGCCTATGTTTTAGTAGAGTTCACAACCAAACTTAAGACTCACTGCGGTCATTTCTTGATACAAAGTAAAGATTTTTATCGAGTATATTTTCAACTTTGTCTGATCAAACAGTCCCTTTAAATCAGGACTCATAATGATGTAGGTCCTCTGTATGTACAACAGCATTGTGCATTATCCTGGGTAAATCTGTCGTGAACTTTTATAGGCAACAGCAAGATTATATTGTAGATTGGTACAAAAGTAATTACAGCAGTTCGCAGGCAAAACTGCCAACAATATACAAGGTGCGGTACTCTATATTGTTTGACTCATAGATGAACTTTGGAGATATTACATATGCAAGTGATATTATTTGTATGGCTACAGGTGAAATACAGTGTAAAATCTGAATGGTAGGGCACTGTCTTTTTGATAAACTCTTTCAAATGTGCGATGTAAACCAACAAAGGAGCAATTGTATCAGTACAGCATCTATTAGTAATTAGGGCAGTGAGCAGAGAAGCGATCAGACAGTGACGGTGTGAAGTAACATCCTCTATCTGTTATCTCAGCCAGACACTTGATAGTGTTCTCATTCTCTGCTCTGTAAAAGAGACAAACAAAGAACCATTAGAACAAACTGTGAGAACAAAACCTCAGTATACTTATTGTAGATCAGAGGGAATTTTTTGCAGGCTACGACGGATTCCGGATAATTGATTTAATTTTCAATGTTAATTGCTTGAATAACTTTCCTGGTCTGCATGGCTTTGAGGTGTTGTGTGAATAGTACTTGAACTTGATCAGGTGGTACACTAATTAATGTTATTGCTGATCTATTGCTGGTTTGTATAAGAATTACCTGCTTGCACCGCACACAAACTTTCCTTCTTCTGATAGCTGGAAGCATTGTTTTAACGGCCAGCAGCCTAAAATACAAATTTTTGACGAATTTCACAATTCTCAATATGGATATAATGTAGCAAACAGAGATGTATTTAGTGCCCATGAGAAGATATGGCACGACTAAATTCATTTCATCCCAGGCGCACCACATTAGCTTTGTATGCGAGGCCTTATGAGACTGAGTACGGTCCCATGGTAACCTCGTTTTTTTTTGCACAGGGGCGGTAATGACAATCATAACTAAGCACTGGCAACTTTCGCTTACAAAATGTTTTGTGTTTTCATTGCAGTTGTTAGCTCAAGCCTAAATCTGGAACTCTGACAACTTGAGCAATTCTGGAGCGATTACCAATGTTGTTGTGACCAATAATTGCCAGTACAGTGAAATTTTTATTGAACAACTCAGTAAGATAGAAAACAATTATGGGAGAGCAAAGCAACGTAGCAAAATTTTAATCCTATGTAATTGAGACTGTTTTCACATAACATGGCTTGACATTAAAGTTGTGGCTACACACACCGTATTTTCCACAGGATTGGGGCATCTGTAGCTTTGCCAGATGCATAGGATAGCTAGGTTAGCTCTGCCAGATGCCTCAGATTGGCTAACCAACTTGTTGGTTCTATCCGTAGCCGTAGCCGTAGTACGGCCAGCTATTCCTTTGTTATTTGTGAAAGAGGCGGGGCTTAATTAAATTACTAAATAGTGATTGGTTTAATTCATTCAAGTTGAACAATAGGAAGGCAAAGCAGACCCAAATTGTATTGTAATTGAAAGGAATAGGCCTAGCTATTAATAGGCGTGTGTAGCACCTTGCCCAATTTGTAGCCTTACTAAAAGTTTCCCAATCCTATGGATAGTACAGCGTGTGTAGCCAGAGCTTAAGAGTGTGTTGTTTTCACTTACTTGGTTCAATAACTGGTTCTGGCAATTCGTCACAAATCTGCGCAAAGAAACGTGTAGTATCAATGCCAAACTGAAACGCTCCACTCAAGTCGGCACTATCATCACATGATGCGACGTCATCCCAGAGGAGTGTCATAGCTCTACAAACAAATTTATATTTGCTTGTTAGTCAACCGAATTTGATATTCTATTGTAGAATGTGAATGGTAAAAAGCGTTATCTCATATTTTGATAATTTCAACTCAATTAAAATAATCCCTTATTTAAATGAAGACTAATTATCCAACAATGTTCTTCTTTTGGAAATTAAATAAAGGATTAGTGACATGACATAATGGGATAATGTAAACTAATTAATAATTGTTTACTGTCAAGGAAATTTAATCTAAAGTTGGATACCTCTGAATTATTAAAATATGAGATAACGCTTTTTACCAGCAGTGCGCAGAATTATGCTATTGACAAGGATTTCCAGTCTTGAAGTATCTCAATGTTAGCTAGCCATTACTACCTTTGAAGAATTATCCAGGAGAAGATAATTTATAATAAGTATTTGTTGACTCAAGCAGATGGTTAGTTTAAATGTCCACACAATGATTAACTCCTAGCACATACTACATCTGCACACTGGCTTATTTTGCACACAGAAAATTTATATATGGACAGTAATTTTGACAACAGTTTTCTATCAACAACTTTCAACATTGATTTGAGTCTTCACTCACATGTCACAACTTCCAGCCTCTGCTGCTGATCTAGCAATTTCTCTTGTTCTGTTATCTGCAGCAGCTGCTTCACAACCTGGGAGGAAAAGCTTGATCATTAGAAATTCTGTTAAGATTGCGAGATTTTTTCTTGGTGAGACTGTGTGTGACACCTCACAGTGCTAGCATCTGCTGCTCAGCTTTATACTACTGCTGTCACTCCTAATTCAATAACCACACATTTGATGTTAAGGTGGGATGAGAGACAGAGAGGGGATATGGGAAGAATCCTAATTAGTATTTGCTTTTGACTGATCAGTATAATTAGAGGCTGAGACTAGCCCTCTCACAGCCAGGCTACGTTGCATTAGGGTTTTGCATGTAAAGCACTCGATATTTTTCTCAAGTGGTCAGGTGTATTATATAAGAAATTGTGATTCCCATAGACCTGTAATTAATGTTGTATAGCAGCGTATGCTGTGGTTATTTCTATGTTGATGATATGGCTATTGCTATGTTGGCTCATCACACTTGGGATTATAGGGTTTTATTACAATGTTCCATTTCAATTGTGACAATATGGTATCTAGGCAACCTCTGAAACCATAAAACATAAAACGTCAAAATCTACCAATTAGAGCCTGTGAAATTCAAAGCTGATTATTTGAAATCAAAGGAACTGGGCAATTTTGTATAACATCAGATGTATTTTCACCACTTTCCATTGCGATTTTTGCCATACAAATTTATTGGGCATGTGTATCACACGAATCCGCATCAGCACATCCCATCCAATTGAAAAATATTTATTGCTGCTCCTCTTAATCCCGAAATAGCAGGAGGAATTTGAATGCTGCTAACCCTATTTGCATTTGTTGTGGTTGGGTGATCGCTTTATGTTGACTGGGCCCTTTTTACCCCTCTTCCCACATTAATATTGAATTCTGTATAGCTGAAAGATAATTAATTGTAGTAAAAATCTTGAAATTTTCACCTAGCAGGCAAATAATATGCATAAACTCTAAATTCTAGGTAGGAAGTTAACCACTAGGTGATAACATCATTAATTTCAAATAGTAAGACCTTACTTCATCACTACATACAATGAAAAATTGACTTCATAGCCGATTCTGATGGTTAGTTGGTGCAAACTATTTGCCAATCAAGCGACAATGCTGAGATTGCAGCTTCATATAATTAGTTTTGGGCTATATGTTATTTATTTAATAAGCACACATTTGCCTGAGTGGCAGCAGCGTTTTTTGTTATAAGCTTTAGTTTTGCCTCTGTAATTTATTTGTACTTACTTCTTAGACATGATCTTTCAAGATATTTTGAAGTTCTTTTGAGAAATACACCAGCATATCTACAGCCCTCTTCTGCCTCTCGGGAAAAACACTCCAGAGCATTAAATCTAATCTGGCTGTAAGAGAAACCACAATATAATAAAACAAATGGCGTGAGGACACAATGTAAATAGGGCAAAGTATACAACGTGATTTCACTTAGTTCACAAAGCAAATAACTCATTCAGTTTATCTTGGCAAATAAACATGATAAGTACCACATTATGGCCACCCCTCATTGGTTTGCAGCAAAATACCACTAATGCTTTCATCGTTATGCACAATTTGGAATATCTACCAGAGCTTCAAACCAATGGAGACTTCAGCATGCCCTATGGTAGATTTTCTCTAGGAGAAGGACAAGGGGAAAAAACTAAACGTTTGAAAACATCCAATTGACTGTCTTGATTGACCTGCATTAAGTAATTATAAAAAATTGATCTCATGAAAAACGAGCAGCCAGGCAGAATTTTATGGTTTAATAGGAACACTCCATATTGCTTCATGCTCCTTGTATACCATAAATTCAATATTACTATAATTTTTTGAACTCACTCATTAATTCCACAGCCAGAGAAAATGTCCATTTCAGGGTTTGAAGCGAAGCATTCGGAGATGCCAAGACAAGCTACAAGGAAAATAATACAGATTAGGAGATGTTGGCACCTAAATGACTGTCTAATCTTAACTTTGGTTTTCTTGATAACCCATCTGCATTTTTTTTGTGTTGGAAGAATCTTGTTGACTGGGCTAAGTAGTGTGCAGCGCCCGTTAAATCTTAAAAATAATTAGTGGATCTGAGGTAAGGTTCTAATGTTTATTGATCGCTGAATTAAGGAACCTTTTTCTTTGTTTTATATTACCTCTATGGTTTCAAACTGACCTGGCTCAAGAGAAGGAATCTTCGAATAATCAGAACCCAGACATCCAACCGCTATATATGTCAGGTACAGAGGTTCCATGACCTTTAAGTCATCTGCCCGATCTACTCCCTGCCGACAAGCCAATTCAAACGCTACAATCAATTCTGCAGCTCTAAAAATAAAAATTTAATGGATGTATGATAAAATGCTTGGTAATACAACTTATATAAATTTGATCAAATAATATAAAACAAAACTTTGTGGTCCAGTTATACATGAGTCTAGCCTGTAGCATCTGTTTTTTTATCTCAATACAACCATTTTTGGATAAGTTGAGCTGGGAATAAGAAAAATACTCTCACGTCATTGTGTTGTAGGTTGTTGTGGGTAGGGGAGCTAATTCCAGTTGATTTGCATGCGCTCGCAAGTTTTCTGTTGGTCAAATGGTGCCTTAGAGTTGATTGAGGAGCGATAAAATACAGATTCTCCCGACAGAAAAAAACCCTAGGTTTGTTCACTACAGCATTTGACCTTTAGAAAGGGATTTCTTCATGGGCATAGTAATCATCATCTCTGTTAAAGTGTTTGTAAAGGATCAGGTTTTTCGGTATCATTCTAGAGATCTCAGTCTAGTTAAGAACTTTATTCTATGTTCAAAAGCAGCCTGTGGCCCAGTTAAGACTTATTTGCCCTCAAAGTTGGGATGAGAAGGTACTGAAAATGTACTATTTTTTCCTTTGGAGTTGTGATCACTTGTTGAAAAAAGCACCTTTTTAGTACCTCAGATTATAATGGGAACATACAGTACTTTGTTACTAAGGCGTATTCTTATGACACAGTGGTTTTGATATTCTGCATGTGATATCAAAACACACAGAATTTATCTATTGAATGAATGAGTGAATACAAGGCATTATTTATCTGTCCCATGTGGTTTAGCTGGTAAAATGGGATAGTGTATGACATTTCATAATTCAATGACAAAGCTAACGGTCTAAATCGAACATGGCATAAAATTACAGCTCTAGCTCATCCGGCAGTGAGAATGAAAATTACAGGGAGATTAACAGCCCTAGTAAGAGCGAGATTGAATATCATCTAGGAAGCATTTGTAGCAAGTCGACGTCGAGTCCATGTGATAATCAGAGGGAAAATATCTCATATGTCATACAACATTTTCTGTTAACCATGGTCACTGCATGAGATAGAAATTGGCAATATAAAGGCAGATCAATACATCGCTAAGTATTTCAAGGTTTTGTTTACATTAATAAGATGAATAAATGAGATTGTGCCTATGCCATTCCAATCAAACTCCGTCTTCAGCCCGCATGAAAACCAGTGATATGCTTCAATTATTAGCTTCATGAATAGCGGCTTTCAATGGAATTTCAATGGAAGATACAAAATTTACACAGGGAGATTGTGTGTTTTTCTTGAAAATATGTATTTCCAAATCGCACAGAAATCTAAAATAAATTCTTTGTAAATCTCGACATTTCAGGCATTAGGATGATGTTGAAATCCAAAGCATGCAATGATTAATACTGAGTGATTTGAGGTTTTGACAATCTTCTCAACAATTTTTGCAAATATTCTGATGTTTAAACACTAAAGGTTTTTTTTTGGATAAACTGTGTTGTTTATATTGTTTAAAGACTAGAAATTACAAGTCACAAAGTGAATTCAACTCAGATAATTTGTCATCTAGTTGTTTCGGACCACAGGGTGATGTAAAATGTAAATGAACTTAACTGCCTCCTAAAGAGGAGTATTGATAATCGTGTTAGCAATGGGATACCTGGAGAAACTTTCTATTTTTTCATTAGATCTTCTCCACTGTGTGCATCACAGATACTCAGCACATCTTAACATAGACTATCAGTATTACTGACTGAGTGCAGCAGGTCTTATGAGAGCACATGTCACTGCACACAACAGTCACTTTGGAAATTAATTTGTCGAGTTTTTGAGTTATTTCGTCAGTATGGATCTGATTTGGGAGGCTAGTGTTGGGTAAATTGTAAGATTTGGTACAAACTATAAAGCATTGCATGAACCATTTTTGGGTGAATCTGAAATAAGCAAGGCTTTGTCGGCAGGAAGCATCAATTGCTCCATTATAATCTTATTTTAACAGAGCAAACAAGCGCATCGGTCTGAAATGAAAATCACTCATTTTCATGCTTGAAAAACAGCTGACAGGGAATGCGTCAAAGTCATAGTCATAAATTGTAATTTAAAGTGGTTCTTCTAATCTTTTCTTTGACATGGGCTCAAAACAGATATAAAGGTTGTTTTGATTAGCGGTCTCAACTCATCAAATAGTGTGTATACAAATTTATAGAACTTTCTTTTGAACTTTTATGTCATCAGACAGACTTATGAGTGACTTTGTCATTTATTTGCAAAAGTTGTTCTCTGACCACAATACTCACTAATATTACAGTATTTCCCCAATAACAGGCTCATCACAAATCGCCTGGACTAGTTGGGCGGTGCATGAGTAGGCAACTCAGTGTCGTTAACTTATAACCCCCAAACCTACCAGACCAAATAACCCTGAAGACTAATTTCATATGCAAATGCATGTGTGATAGCTGTCTTAATCTGATTTCAAGCTCAAAAATGATACCAAGAAACCTGTTCCTTTACAAACACTTTAAAGGAAATTAAATGAACATTGAGAAACACAATACTCTTGTTTTGACTACATGTGACGTGTTTAATTATTGGAACAAAAACATAACATGGCTTACTTCTCACATTCACCGGTAGCAATTGTGGCATTAACCTCTTCAAATACACGGCCATTATCTGCACAATCTAAAAAAAGGTCAGTGAAGAGCTACAATATTGTGATTCAGTCGTATTTCAGGGAAATTGTAATGAACTGTAGCTATATCTCAACCAAATCTCGGAGTAACTGGGGCTGACATAGCTGAAAGTAAACCTTTGATGAGCAGCATTGATTGAAAGTGAAGCAGGCTTATGCTATTGTAAACTGAATGCTGTATTGCCAAGGACCCTGATGCTTTTTGAGTATACAATTATCTATGCTAAGATAGGCAGTGAATATTAGAATATCCTTCATAGGAAAAGCCGAGTACATTGGGGGGGGGGGGGGGCATATGTGGTGTTTATACAGGAGTTAAATACTATGTATCTTGAAATCTAGTCTAAAGAGTAATAAAGAGATCTTAACTGGCTCTTACACATGACTCAGTAATTAACTTACACGGTATAGCAGGTGCAGTCACAGGGGATGGAGGCTGAGGTGTACAGGTAGCTGGACAATCAGTTACAGCTGGATAGTCACAGACACAGGACCTTGTATTGAATATCAGACCAGCAGGGCAGTCCAGCTGTCTGTCAGGATGACCAGATGTACGTTGGGTGAAGCTAGAGCAGCTGTTAGTAGGAGACACTGTGTACGTGTTACCTCTTCTCTCACAGCTACAGGGGGCTATTAAAAACAAAATTATCGTTACATGGCAGCTACATTTAAGCTGGCGGCAACCTCATCATTAGCTCAGTGATAAATCATAGAGAATGATTTCTCAAAATCTAAGGTACTGGAGATAAGTGTTAAAATATAGCAAAATATACATCTGTATATTTAGCTCTGTAACGAAACCGGCATCCAAATAAATCAGTGAAGGATGTGGAGTGCAACACTCACCTTGAGAAAAGACAGAGTTGAATAGCCCTAAGGCTAAGACTGCAGTAGTCAACAGTAAATTCTGGTGCTGCATCTTTTCCGATTCCTTCTGGTGTCTTCTGTGAATGTTGAGCAGTCAGTGAGGTTGTTGTGCACAGAACCGAACACTTATAATCAGGAATCAGGTTAACACTTCTTAGTAAAATGATTTTGTAGAAAGAACATAAAGATTTATTGTTGACTACCACAGTTTAAATATTTAGTTGTGCCAACTACGGTAACAAGGTATAATGTAGGACAATTCTTGCTCTTTGAACCTAAAACATTAGACCCAGATAATTATTTACTGGTTATTAGATCTAACAGAATTGGCAAGGGGTGGAAAACTGTGGTTCAAAAATTGAAAAACGACCATACATTAATGGGCTTTTAATCTGACGGAATATTTATTACCAGTCTTTGAACTTGCATTTCTGGAAAAGACACCTTATAGAATTAAGGACAAACTCACTCTTTACATACAACAACAAAATATTTTAAAATACTTTATGAATAGCATAATCATAAAATTTACAGACAAGATTATACAACTGTCTTATCAACAACATAAAATAATGTGAGCACGACATTTTTGATTTATGGACCTTTTGTGTGTGTCATGTGCTTATTCAGTATTGAAAAGAGTTATGTTTGTTGCCTGAAAGACTTTTCTGCAAAGCTTTAATATTGATAAGGCTGCAATCTCAAATTAAGGCTAGATGAGTACACACACTGAGGGTTATATGCTCCATACCAACACTATATAAGGTATAGGTATTCCAAGGATGTAACTGTGTCAGATTTCACACACAATATTGAAAGATCTCACGAGCATTTACTGACCACAATACACAACAATCAATACTGTGACGTCATACATCCGTAGGAGTCACCCTACTAAACTTTGTAGTCAAATTCAATCCAACGCTGAGCGGCAAACTCACAGGAAGTGGGCTAATATGCCATTTAGGACACGGAATTGAAGTTTTGTGTACAGCCAAAGCATAATCTTTGATATGTCGAAGAATTCTGATATAGATTTGAGTATGGAAAATAGTTTGAACAGTTCACCTGTATTCCTTATGACGTATGGCCCTTGACATAGCGGCTCACTTGAAAATTAAAGCAGGAACACTTCAGGGGTACCAGGGATATGGGTTTCTGAACATTTTTTTCAAGAACTGTTGTCTAGCAAAAAAAGCTTAGGTTGTGAACACTCCAGTGAGGACACTAGCTTTTGCCTTATCAACAATTTCAGATAACAGGGATATGGTTTGTCTCTGGAGAGTTGAGATGGCTCTGCTCCAAAGTGTCACTATTTTGGATGATTAATTGTTCTCCTCACACTATGCAAGTTGGTCTATTTATATGTGATCCTCTTGTGGAGGTAATTTCTCCCATTAATCATCCACTGGCTGGATGAAATGTCACAATTACTTGCGTTCGATTCACTGAGCCTAATAAAGTTAATAATAGAATACAATTTATTGCCCTTAACCTTCAAGTTCCGGTATGTTTTGTTGTGCCGTTTAAAATATCTTCGCTCCATCAATTTTATTTCAGATGACAAGTTAAATGATGATGAATTCTCTGCCTTTTAGTCACACATTTGTGATCCCAGGGCTGAGACTTAACTTATCTTGCAAGCATTTACTGAGGACAATACACAACAAACAATACTGTGACCTCACACATCACAAACAGTCACCCTTCTTAACTTTGTAGTCGAATTCAATCCGAGGCTGATCAGCAAACTCATAGGAATTTGGCTAATATACCATTTAGGACACGGAACTGGAGTGGTGTGTACAGCCAAAGCATATCTTTGATATGTCCAGCA
This sequence comes from Membranipora membranacea, assembly GCA_914767715.1. Taxonomy (NCBI): domain Eukaryota; kingdom Metazoa; phylum Bryozoa; class Gymnolaemata; order Cheilostomatida; family Membraniporidae; genus Membranipora; species Membranipora membranacea. Next base: position 20,491,427 of record OU612071.1, read on the forward strand.
TTCTGTTATAGATTTGGGTATAAAAAAGTATTTGAGTAATATACCAATGGTCCTTATGATTTATGGTACCCAAAATGGCAGCTCACCTGACACTGATAGCAGGTATACTTCAGGGGTACTAGGAACTATGAAAAATTTTTTTCAAGAACTGTTTGCTAGCAAAAAAAGGCTTTGGTATGAATGCTCCAGTGAGGACACTAGCTTCTGCCTTATCAACATTTTTTCAGATGACAGGCATATGGTTTGTCTCTGGGGACTGGTAATATTTGTCTAATATGGGGTATACACCATGGTACATTTTCAGATACAGGCACATTGGACAGATATTATGCATAGGCAGCAAACTTTGTATGATTTCTCAACTATATCAAATCCCCTGGTCAGTGTATGGAGATACGAGATTTTGGTTATGTTCTGTGGCTAACAGATACTGTACCAATGAAGCAATCAGCTATCTCACACAGGCTTGCTAACACCTTGAATCACTGATATGACACATGAAGACAGTGGCGGAAACTGCCGGCATTGTGTAGTCCCTCCATCCAGCGAGAGTTGAGACTGCTCCACCTTCAAAGTATCACTTCTTTGGATGAGGTTATTGCTCCCATTAATCATCCGTTGGATGGATGAAATATCAAGAGTAATTGCGTTGGATAAAGCTAATATAGTTCCAGCACTTGTTGTTGGGCCGTTCAAAATATCTTCGCTCCATCAGTTTTAATCCAGATGACACATTAAAGGATGATTATTTCTCTGCCTTATAGTCACATATTTGTGAGCCCAGGGCTGAGGCCTAACTAATCCCAAACAAGAAAATGGCATCTCCCCACATAAATAAACGTTTAGACTGATGCCTATGTTTAGTAGAGCACACATACAATCTTAAGACATTTGTACAAACCAAAATCAGATACTTTGTGTCTTATTAGGGGGAGGGTTTAAGGCACAGGTGTATGATTCTTACAAACTGAGAATCAACATAGACCAGGCTGGGAACGGCATGTCTAGGTGAGACCAGTCAGAGCTTCTTATGTAATAGCCTTAGTGCTTGCGTTGTTTTGCCAGCAAATCACTCGACCTCCCTGCACGCCTAAAACCAAGTGAGTGGCTTTCATGTTAGTATTTATGTTTGATGCGGCTCGAAGAAGAATGCCTTGTCAAAAGTTTTGATTTATCTAGAGCCTTTCTCAGAAATCATAATTACCTTTGTTGATGCCAAACAACACTTAATTTAAAATTAATTTTATTGACTAATCCATACCAAAATTATTTCACCGATAGAATACAACTTTCACCAGAGAAGAATTGTGACGAGGCTTTGTATACATTGCCTAGTGGTCGAATATGTATGACAATCTGCTCTATTTGCCCGATTAAACTCTTATAATCAGGCACGGTAATCATCTAACAAAAATTTAAATAAGATGAGAACTTCAGAAATTCCACCTACAACATTCAGTAATTCAAATATCTATAAAATGTACGAGTGTTCCAATTACGGTAATAGTGTAGGACAACTTTTGCTCTTTGAACCTAAAAAAATTAGACCTCGATAATTATTTACTTGTTATTAGATCTAACAGAATTGGCAAGGGTGTGGAGAACAGTGATTTAACAATTGAAAAACAAACATACGTTAATGGGCTTTTCATCTGAAGGAATATTTATTACCAGTCTTTGAACTTGCATTCCTCGAAAAGACATCTAATACAATTAAGCACAAACACACTCTTTACATACAACAACAAAGTTTTTTTTAAATACTTTATGAATAGCAATATCATAAAATTTGCTGACAATATTACAGTCTTATCATTAAACATAGGATTGTGAATATGACACTCTTGATTGATAGACCTTTCTGGTGTGTCGTGTACTAACTCAGTATTGTGAAGAGTGATGTTTGTTGCCTGGAAGGCTATCCTGCCAAACTTTAATATTGATAATCCTGCAATCTCAAATAAAGGCTAGATGTGTACACACACTAAGGGTTATATTTTCCTTACCAACACTATATAAGGTGTAGGTATTCCAAAGATGAGAACTATGCCAATTTTCACAAACAATATTGAAAGGCCTCACGAACATATACTGACCACAATTACACAACAATTGATAATGTGACCTCACATGTCCCTAGCAGTCACTCTTCAAAACTTTGAATTCAAATTCAATCCGATGCTGATCAGCAAACTCACAGGAAGCTAATATATCATTTAGGGCACGGAACTGGAGTGGTGTGTCCAGCCAAAGGATATGTTTGATATGTCCAAGAATTCTGAAATAGATTTGGGTATGAAAAGTATATGAGCAATTCACCGGTGGTCCTTATGACTTAAGGCCCCCGACATAGCAGCCACCTGAAAATTAAAGCAAGTGTACTTCAGGGGTACCAGTGATATGCGTTTGTTTGGCTAGCACAAAAAGGCTTGGGGCATGAATACTATGAGCTTTGCCTGATTGAAATTGTTGTATGTGAAAAAGATATAGCCTTGGGGCTTACCATGGTTCTCCAGCAAATCACTCAACCCCCTCAACGCCTCAAACAAAGTGAATTGTTTTCATATTAGTATTTATGTTTAATGCAGCTCAAAGGAAAAAGCCACGCCAAAAGTTTTGATTTATCTAGAGTCACTATTTTGGATGATTCATTGCTCTCCTTACACTGTGCAAGTTGGTCTATTTATATGTGATCCTTTTGCGAGTTAATTGCTCCCATTAATCATCCGCTGGCTGGATGAAATATCAAGAGCACCTGCGTTGGATTCCTTCAGCTTAATAAAGCTAATAAGAGAACAAGATTTTTTGTGAGCTAAAAGCAGTAACATTTAAGTTCTGGCACTTATTGTTGGGCCGTTCAAAATATCTTCGCCTCCATCAATTTCATTCCAGATGACATATTACACGATGATTATTTCTCAGCGTTTTACTCACACATATTTGATCTCAGGGCTGAGGCTGAACTTATCACAAACATGAAAACGGCATCTGAAAGTTTGGCTTTTCCCCACAAAAATAAACGCTTAGACTCATGCATATGTTTAGTAGAGCACACATATAATCTTAAGACATTTGTACGAACTAAAATCAGATACTTTGTGTCTTACTAGAGGGAGTGTTTAAGGCACAGGTCTACGATTCTTACACACTGAGCAGCAGAGTCTATCTTCTTTGCTCCTCACATCTTCTCATTTTATAGTGATCCACTTACCTAGGTCATTACCCCAATTAATCATCTGCTGGCTGAATGAAATCTGTCTATTGATTCTGCTTAATGGAGCTAATAATAATAGAACAACATTTATTGTTTAGTGATTGTTGTTCAAATGTTACCGGATCACAATTCATCGCTCACTGTTGGGCCGCTTAAATTAACCCTGTTCGATCAAGTCTATTCCAGTCAACATATTGATAAACTTTTCAGCCTGTTGGTCATATATTGTTTGTGTTCCAATGCAACCCTGATGTTCAACTTATTACAGACATAACAGTTTGCAGCCGAAAGGTTGGCACCTCCCAACAAAAAATAAACATTTAGCCTGATCCCCATGTTTTAGTAGAGTGAACAGCCAAACTTAAGACATAATCACAAACCAGATATTATTTTGGTAATTTATATTTTTTAGAGGGAGGGGGTTCGAGGCACTCTATTCTTTAGAAACTGAAAAGCAACCAAACAAGGCTGGGAAAGGCATGTTTAGTTTAGACCAGTTAAGCTTCTCAGCCAAAAGCCTTGATACTGGCGTTGCCTTCCCAGCAAATGACTCAATTTCAACCAATCTGTTAAACCAAGTGAAGCGTTTGGACGCAAATATACATGTTGACTGCAGTACAGGAATGTGTGCCCGATTGACAATGGAAGCAGTTCTTGGAAAACAAAATAAGGGTCTTTGTTCGCCAAGAAACAATTGATTAAATATTCATAATTCTGACTACATACCAAAGGGATTTACAATAATAAACTTTAAGCCTCGGCAGAGAATTAATGTGACAGTATTTTTTGCACATTGTCTAGTGATCAGAGCTCTCTATCTGTGGCTCTCTTCTGACTTGATATTATTTATACAGATATTACAAGACAAGGTCACCATCTCACAAAGATACAAAATAAAATTAGACCATCAGCGATTTCAGGCATATCATCTAACAATTTGTATGTCTTGTTTATAATAAAAAGATAAGAGTGCACTGACTATCCAAATAAACCATGTGGAGACAACTTTGGTGGGCAAAACCATGTACATATCATGGGCCTGACAAATGTTTTAACACTTGACTCCTACATGGGTAATCAGTGGTCCCTCTTCCCGACTCTAACTGTTGTGCAGGTTTGTAAAGGTTAATACAGGTTTTAAATGGCACTGCTTGGTCATTTGGAGGGTCAGAATTCAAACCTTACAACGGACATTTCTTGATTCAAAGTAAAGATTTCTATCGATTATCTTGTTTCGACTTAGCCTGATCAAATAGTCCCTTTGGATCAGGACTCAAAATAATGGCGGTCTTCTGTATGTACAACAGCATTGTGCATTATCCTGGGTAAATCTGTCGTGAAATTTTATAGGCAACAGCAAGATTATATTGTAGATTGGTACAAAAGTAATTACAGCAGTTCGCAGGCAAAACTGCCAACAATATACAAGGTGCGGTACTCTATATTGTTTGACTCATAGATGAACTTTGGAGATATTACATATGCAAGTGATATTATTTGTATGGCTACAGGTGAAATACAGTGTAAAATCTGAATGTTAGGGCACTGTCTAGTCTGTTTGATAAAATCTTTCAAATGTGCGATGTAAACCAACAAAGGAGCAATTGTATCAGTACAGCATCTATTAGTAATTAGGGCAGTGAGCAGAGAAGCGATCAGACAGTGACGGTGTGAAGTAACATCCTCTATCTGTTATCTCAGCCAGACACTTGATAGTGTTCTCATTCTCTGCTCTGTAAAAGAGACCAACAAAGAACCATTAGAACAAACTGTGAGAACAAAACCTCAGTATACTTATTGTAGATCAGAGGGAATTTTTTTCAGGCTACGACGGATTCCGGAATAATTGATTTAATTTTCAATGTTAATTGCTTGAATAACTTTCCTGGTCTGCATGGCTTTGAGGTGTTGTGTGAATAGTACTCGAACTTGATCAGGTGGTACAATAATTAATATTATTGCTGATCTATTGCTGGTTCGTATAAGAATTACCTGCTTGCACCGCACACAAACTTTCCTTCTTCTGATAGCTGGAAGCATTGTTTTAATGGCCAGCAGCCTAAAATACAAATTTTTGACGAATTTCACAATACTCAATATGGATATGAGAAGATATGACAGAACTCAGTTTATTTCATCCCAGGAGCACCAGATTAGTTTTGTATGCGATGCCTTATAAGACTGAGTACGGTCCCATGGTAACCTCGTTTTTTATGCACAGGGGCAGTTATGTCAATCGTAACTAAGCATTGGCAACTTTCGTTTAAAAAATGTTATGTGTTTTCATTGCAGTTGTTAGCTCAAGCCTAACTCTGGAACTCAGACAAATTGAGCAATTCTGGTGCGATTACCAAGGTTGTTGTGACCGATAATTGCCAGTTCAGTGAAATTTTAATTGAGCCCAACTCAGTAAGAAAGAAGGCAATTATGGGAGCGCAAAGCATCGGAACAAAATGTCTTGATTAAATCCTATCTCACTGAGACTGTGCTCACAAAACATGGCTGGACATTAAGAGTATGTTATTTTCACTTACTTGGTTCAATAACTGGTTCTGGCAACTCATCACATATCTGTGCAAAGAAACGTATAGTATCAATGCCAAACTGAAACGCTCCACTCATGTCGGCACTATCATCACATGATGCGACGTCATCCCAGAGGAGTGTCATAGCTCTACAAACAAATTTATATTTACATGTTAGTCAACCGAATTTGATATTCTATTGTAGAATGTGAATGAGATGATAATTATGCTATTGACAAGGATTTCCAGTATTGAAGTATCTCAATGTTAGCTAGCCATTACTACGTTTGTAGAATTATCCAGGAGAAGATAATTTATAACAAGTATTTGTTGACTCCAGCAGATGGTTAGTTTAAATTTCCACACAATGATTAACTCCCAGCACATACTACATCTGCACACTGGCTTATTTTACACACAGATAATTTATATATGGACAGTATTTTTGCCCACAGTTTTCTATCAACAACTTTCAACATTGATTTGAGTCTTCACTCACATGTCACAACGTCCAGCCTCTGCTGCTGCTCTAGAAATGTCTCTTGTTCTGTTATCTTCAGCAGCTGCTTCACAACCTGGGAGGAAAAGCTTGATCATTAGAAATTCTGTTAAGATTGCGAGATTTTTTCTTGGTGAGACTGTGTGTGACACCTCACAGTGCTAGCATCTGCTGCTCAGCTTTATACTACTGCTGTCACTCCTAATTCAATAACCACACATTTGATGTTAAGGTGGGATGAGAGACAGAGAGGGGACAAGAGAAGAATCCTAATTAGTATTTGCTTTTGGCAAGCAAGACTATTGGCTGATCAGTATAATAAGAGGCGGAGACTAGCCTTCTCACAGCCAGTCTACGTTGCATTTGGGTTTTGTGTGTAAAGCACTCGATATTTTTCTCAAGTGGTCAAGTGTAATATATAAGAAATTGTGATTCGCATACACCTGTAATTAATGTTGTATAGCAGCGTATCACAGAGTATGATATGGTTATTTCTATGTTGATGATATGGCTATTGCTATGTTGGCTCATCACACTTGGGATTATAGGATTCTATTACAACGGTCAACCTCTGAAACCATAAATCATAAAACATCAAAATCTACCAACTAGAGCCTGTGAAATTTTAAGCTGATTATTTGAAATCAAAGGAACTGGGCAATTTTGTGTAACATCAGATGTATTTTCACCACTTTCCAATGCGAATTTTGCCATAAAGATTTATTGGGCATGTGTATCACACAAATCCGCATCATCACATCCCATCCAATTGAAAACTATTTATTGCTGCTCCTCTTAATCCCGAAATAGCAGGAGGAATTTCAATGCTGCTAACCCTATTTGCAATTGTTGTGGTTTGGGTGATCGCTTTATGTTGACTGGGCCTTTTTTACCCCCTTCCCACATTAATATTGAATTCTGTATAGCTGAAAGGTAATTAATTGCAGTCAAAATCTTGAAATTTTCACCTAGCAGTCAAATAATATGCATAAACTCTAAATTCTGGGTATGAAATTAACCACTAGGTGATAACATCATTAATGTCAAAAAGTAAGACCTTACTTCATCACTACATACAATGAATAATTGACTTCATAGCGATTTTGATGGTTAGTTATATGCAAACTATTTGCCCATCAAGCGACAATGCTGAGATTGCAGCTTCATATAATTAGTTTTGGGCTATATGTCATTTAATAAGCACACATTTGCCTGAGTGGCAGCAGCGTTTTTTGTTATAAGCTTTAGTTTTGCCTCTGTAATTTATTTGTACTTACTTCTTGGACATGATCTTTCAAGATATTTCGAAGTTCTTTTGAGTAATACATTAGCATATCTACAGCCTGCTTCTGCTTCTCGGGACCAACACTCAAGAGCATTAAATCTAATCTGGCTGTCAGAGAAACCACAATATAATAAAACAAACTGCGTGAGGACACAATGTAAAAAGCGCAAAGTATACAAAGTGATTTCACTTAGTTCACCAAGCAAATAACTCACCCAGTATATCTTGGCAAATAAACATGATAAGTACCACATAATGGCCACCCCTCATCGGTTTGCAGCAAAATACCACTAATGCTTTCATCGTTATGCACAATTTGGAAAACGAAACACTTGAAAACATCCAATTGTTTGTCTTGATTGACCTGCATAAAGTAATTATAAATAAATTGATCTCATGGAAAATGATCAGCCAGGCTTAATGTTATGGTTCAATAGGAACACCCCTTATTGCTTCATGCTACTTGTATACCATAAATTCAATATTACTATAATTTTTTGAACTCACTCATTAATTCCACAGCCAGAGAAAATGTCCATTTCAGGGTTAGAAGAGAAGCATTTGGAGATGCTCAGACAAGCTACAAGGAAAATAATACAGATTAGGAGATGTTGGCACCTAAATGACTGTCTAATCTTCACTTTGGTTTTCTTGATAACCCATCTGCATTATTTTTGTGTTGGAAGAATCTTGTTGACTGGGCTAAGTAGTGTGCAGCGGCCCGTTAAATCTTAATAATAATTAATGGATCTGAGGTAAGGTTCTAATGTTTATTTATCGCTGAATTAAGGAACCTTTTTCTCTGTTTTATAATACCTCTATGGTTACAAACTGACCTGGCTCAAGAGAAGGAATTTTCGAATAATCAGAACCCAGACATCCAGCCGCTAAATATGTCAGGTACAGAGGTTCCATGGCTTTTAAGTCATCTGCCCGATCTACTCCCTGCCGACAAGCCAATTCAAACGCTACAATCAATTCTGCAGCTCTAAAAATAAAAATTTAATGGATGTATGATAAAATGCTTGGTAATACAACCTAAATAAATTTGATCTAATAATACAAAACAAAACTTTGTGGTTCAGTTATACATGAGTCTAGCCTGTAGCGTCTGTTTTATTTATCTCAATACAACTATTTTTGGATAAGTTGAGCTGGGAATAAGAAAAATACTCTCACGTCATTGTGTTGTACGTTGTTGTGGGTAGGGGAGCTAATTCCAGTTGATTTGCATGTGCTCGCAAGTTTTCTGTTGGCCAAATGGTGCCTAAGAGTTGATTGAGGAGCGATAAAATACAGATTCTCCCGACCGAAACAACCCTAGGTTCATTTACTACAGCATTTTACCTTCAAAAAGGGATTTCTTCATGAGCATATTTATTATCATCTCTGTTAAAGGAAATTAAATAAACATTGAGAAACACAATACTCTTGTTTTGACTACATGTGATGTGTTTAATTATTGGAACAAAAACATAACATGACTTACTTCTCACATTCGCCGCTAGCAATTGTGGCATTAACCTCTTCAAATACACGGCCATTATCTGCACAATCTAAAAAAAGGTCAGTGAAGAGCTCCAATATCGTGATTCAGTCGTATTTCAGGGAAGTTTGTAAAGAACTGTAGCTATATCTCAACCAAATCTCGGAGTAACTGGGGCTGACATAGTTGAAAGTAAACCTTTGATGAGCAGCATTGATTGAAAGTGAAGCAGGCTTATGCTATTGTCAACTGAATGCTTCATTGCCAAGGACCCTGATGCTTTTTTAATATACAATTATCTATGCTAATATAGGCAGTAAAGCGAGTATACTGTAAAAATAATTAGAATATCCTTCATAGGAAAAGCCGAGTACATTGGGGGGGGGGGGCATATGTGGTGTTTATACAGGAGTTAAATACTATGTATCTTGAAAACTAGTCTTAAGAGTAATATAGAGATCTTAACTGGCTCTTACAACGTGACTCAGTTAATAACTTACACTGTTTAGCCGGTGCAGTCACAGGGGATGGAGGCTGAGATGTACAGATAGCTGGACAATCAGTTACAGCTGGATAGTCACAGACACAGGACCTTGTATTGAATATCAGACCAGCAGGGCAGTCCAGCTGTCTGTCAGGATGACCAGATGTACGTTGGGTGAAGCTAGAGCAGCTGACAGTAGGAGACACTGTGTACGTGTTACCTCTTCTCTCACAGCTACAGGGGGCTATTAAAAATAACATTATTGTTACATGGCAGCTACATATAAGCTGGCGGCAACCTCATCATTAGCTCAGTGATAAACCATTAACAATGATTTCCAAAAATTTAAGGTACTGGAGATAAGTGTTAAAATATAGCAAAATATACATCTGTATTTTTCTCTGTAACGAGATCTGCATCCAAATAAATCAGTGAAGTATGTGAAGTGCAAACACTCACCTTGAGATGAGACAGAGTTGAATAGCCCTAAGGCTAAGACTGCAGCAGTCAACAGTAAAATATCGTGCTGCATCTTTTCCGATTCCTTCTGGTGTCTTCTGTGAATGTTGAGCAGTCAGTGAGGTTGTTGTGCACAGAACCGAACACTTATACTCAGGAATCAGGTAAACACTTCTTAGTAAAATGATTTTGTAGAAAAATCATAAATATTTATTGTTGACTACTTTGAACTCATCAGTTTCAATATTTAATAGTTCCAAGTATGGTAACTATATATAATGTAAGACAATTTTTGCTCTTTGAACCTTATAAAATAGACCCAGATAATTACTTACTTGTTATTTGATCTAACAGAATTGGCTAGGGTGTGAAAAACTGTGATCTAACATTTGAAAAACAAGCATAAGTTAATGGGCTTTTAATCCGAAGGAATATTTATCACCAGTCTTTGAACTTGCATTCCTGGAAAAGACATCTTATAGAATTAAGCGCAAACATACTCTTTACATACAACAACAAAATATTTTAAAATACTTTATGAATGGCATAATCATAAAATTTACAGACAAGATTTTACTGTCTTATCAACAACATGAAATAATGTGAGCGGACATTTTTGATTTATGGACCTTTTGTGTGTGTCGTGTACCTATTCAGTATTGAAAAGAGTGATGTTTGTTGCTTGGAAGACTTTTCTGCAAAACTTTAATACTTGATAAGGATGCAATCTCAAATTAAGGCTAGATGAGAACACACACACTGAGGGTTATATGTTCCATACCAACACTATATAAGGTATAGGTATTCCAAGGATGTAACTGTGTCGATTTTCACAAACAATATTGAAAGGCCTCACGAGCATTTACTGAAGTTCAAGAACTGTTGTCTAGCACAAAAAGGTTAGGTTGTGAACACTCCAGTGAGGACACTAGCTTTTGCCTTATCAACAATTTCAGATAACAGGGATGTGGTTTGTCTCTGGAGAGTTGAGATGGCTCTGCTCCAAAGTGTCACTATTTTGGATGATTGATTGCTCTCCTCACACTATGCAAGTTGGTCTATTTATATGTGATCCTCTTGTGGAGGTAATTGCTCCCATTAATCATCCGCTGGCTGGATGAAATGTCAAAATTACTTGTGTTCAATTCACTGAGCTTAATAAAGCTAATAATAGAACAAAATTTATTGTATACTTATTGCCCTTAACATTCAAGTTCCGGTATGTTTTGTTGTGGGGTTTAAAATATCTTCGCTCCATCAATTTTATTTCAGATGGCATATTTAATGATGATTATTTCTCAGCCTTTTTATCACACATTTGTGATCCCAGGGCTGAGGCTTAACTAATCACAAACATGAAAACGGCAGCTGAAAGTTTGGCATTTCCCAACTAAAAAATAAACACTTGGACTGATGCATATGTTTAGTAGAGCACACATATAATCTTAAGACATTTGTACAAACTAAAATCAGATACTTTGTGTCTTACTAGAGGGAGTGTTTAAGGCACAGGTCTACGATTCATACACACTGAGCAGCAGAGTCTATCTTCTTTGCTCCTCACATCTTCTCATTTTATAGTGATTCACTTACCTAGGTCATTACCCCCATTAATCATCAGCTGGCTGAGTGAAATCTGTCGATTGATTCTGCTTAATGGAGCTAATAATAATAGAACAACATTTATTGTTTAGTGATTGTTGTTCAAATGTTCCCGGATCACAATTCATCGCTCACTGTTGGGCCGCTTAAAATATCCCTGTTCGATCAAGTCTATTCCAGTCAACATATTGATAAATTTTTCAGCCTGTTGGTCATACATTATTTGTGTTCCAATGCAACCCTGATGTTTAACTTATTACAGACATAACAGTTTGCAGCCGAAAGGTTGGCACCTCCCAATAAAAAAAAAACGTTTAGCCTGATCCCCATGTTTTAGTAGAGTGAACAGCCAAACTTAAGACATATTCACAAACCAGATATTTGGTAATTTATATTTTTTAGAGGGAGGGGGTTCGAGGCACTCTATTCTTTAGAAACTGAAAAGCAACCAAACAAGGCTGGGAAAGGCATGTTTAGTTTAGACCAGTTAAGCTTCTCAGCCAAAAGCCTTGATACTGGCGTTGCCTTCCCAGCAAGTGACTCAATTTCAACCAATCTGTTAAACTAAGTGAAGCGTTTGGACGCAAATATACATGTTGACTGCAGTACAGGAATGTGTGCCCGATTGACAATGGAAGCAGTTGTAGGAAAACAAAATAAGCGTCTTTGTTCGCCAAGAAACAATTGATTAAATATTCATAATTCTGACTACATACCAAAGGGAATTACAATAATAAACTTTAAGCCTCGGCAGAGAATTAATGTGACAGTATTTTTTGCACATTGTCTAGTGATCAGAGCTCTCTATCTGTGGCTCTCTTCTGACTTGATATTATTTATACAGATATTACCAGACAAGGTCACCAGCTCACAAAGATACAAAATAAAATGAGGCCATCAGCAATTTCAGGCACATCATCTAACAATTTTTATGTCTTGTTTATAATAAAAAGATAAGAGTGCACTGACTATCCAAATAAACCATGTGGAGACAACTTTGGTGGGCAAAACCATGTACATATCATGGGCCTGACAAATGTTTTAACACTTGACTCCTGCATGGGTAATCAGTGGTCCCTCTTCCCGACTCTAACTGTTGTGCAGGTTTGTACAGGTTAATACAGGTTTTAAATGGCACTGCTTGGTCATTTGGAGGGTCAGAATTCAAACCTTACCGCGGTCATTTCTTGATTCAAAGTAAAGATTTCTATTGATTATCTTGTTTCGACTTAGCCTGATCAAATAGTCCCTTTGGATCAGGACTCAAAATAATGGCGGTCTTCTGTATGTACAACAGCATTGTGCATTATCCTGGGTAAATCTGTCGTGAACTTTTATGGGCAACAGCAACATTACATTGTAGATTGGTACAAAAGTAATTACAGCAGTTCGCAAGCAAAACTGCCAACAATATACAAGGTGCGGTACTCTATATTGTTTGACTCATAGATGAACTTTGGAGATATTACATTTGCAAGTGATATTATTTGTATGGCTACAGGTGAAATACAGTGTAAAATCTGAATGGTAGGGCACTGTCTAGTCCTTTTGATAAAATCTTTCGAATGTGCGATGTAAACCAACAAAGGAGCAATTGTATCAGTACAGCATCTATTAGTAATTGGGGCAGTGAGCAGAGAAGCGATCAGACAGTGACGGTGTGAAGTAACATCCTCTATCTGTTATCTCAGCCAGACACTTGATAGTGTTCTCATTCTCTGCTCTGTAAAAGAGACAAACAAAGAACCATTAGAACAAACTGTGAGAACAAAACCTCAGTATACTTATTGTAGCTCAGAGAAATTTTTTTGCAGGCTACGACCGATTCCGGAATAATTGATTTAATTTTCAATGTTAATTGCTTGAATAACTTTCCTGGTCTGCATGGCTTTGAGGTGTTGTGTGAATAGTACTTGAACTTGATCAGGTGGTACAATAATTAATATTATTGCTGATCTATTGCTGGTTTGTATAAGAATTACCTGCTTGCACCGCACACAAACTTTCCTTCTTCTGATAGCTGGAAGCATTGTTTTAACGGCCAGCAGCCTAAAATACAAATTTTTGACGAATTTCACAATACTCAATATGGATATAATGTAGAAAACGGAGATGTATTTAATGCCCATGAGAAGATAGGACAGAACTCAGTTTATTTCATCCCAGGCGCACCAGATTAGTTTTGTATGCGATGCCTTATAAGACTGAGTACGATCCCATGGTAACCTCATTTTTTTTTGCACAGGGGCAGTAATGTCAATCATAACTAAGCATCGGCAACTTTCGTTTAAAAAACGTTATGTGTTTTCATTGCAGTTGTTAGCTCAAGCCTAACTCTGGAACTCAGACAAATTGAGCAATTCTGGTGCGATTACCAAGGTTGTTGTGACCGATAATTGCCAGTTCAGTGAAATTCTAATTGAGCCCAACTCAGTAAGAAGGAAGACAATTATGGGAGCGCAAAGCATCGCAGCAAAATGTCTGGATTAAATCCTATCTAACTGAGACTGTGCTCACAAAACATGGCTGGACATTAAGAGTATGTTGTTTTCACTTACTTGGTTCAATAACTGGTTCTGGCAACTCATCACATATCTGCGCAAAGAAACGTATAGTATCAATGCCAAACTGAAAAGCTCCACTCAAGTCGGCACTATCATCACATGATGCGACTTCATCCCAGAGGAGTGTCATAGCTCTACAAACAAATTTATATTTACATGTTATAGTCAACCGAATTTGATATTCTATTGTAGCATATGAATGAGATGATAATAATGCTCTTGACAAGAATTTCCAGTCTTGAAGTATCTCAATGTTAGCTAGCCATTACTACGTTTGTAGAACTATCCAGGAGAAGATAATTTATAACAAGCATTTGTTGACTCCAGCAGATGGTTTCGCTTAAACGTCCACACAATAATTAACTCCCAGCACATACTGCATCTGCACGCTGGCTTATTTTGCATACAGGAAATTTATATATTCACAGTATTTTTGCCCACAGTTTTCTATCAACAACTTTCAAGATTGATTTGAGTCTTCACTCACATGTCACAACGTCCAGCCTCTGCTGCTGCTGTAGCAATGTCTCTTGTTCTGTTATCTTCAGCAGCTGCTTCACAACCTGGGATGAAAAGTTTGATCATTAGAAATTCTGTTAACATTGCGAGATTTTTTCTTGGTGAGACTGTGTGTGACACCTCACAGTGCTAGCATCTGCTCCTCAGCTTTATACTACTGCTAATTCAATAATCACACATTTGATGTTAAAGTGGGATGAGAGACAGAGGGGGGACATTGGAAGAATACTAATCAGTATTTGCTATTGGCAACCAAGACTATTAGCTGATCAGTATAATTGGAGGCGGAGACTAGCCTCCTCACAGCCAGTCTACGTTGCATTTGGGTTTTGTGTTTAAAAGACTCGATATTTTTCTCAAGTGGTCAAGTGTATTATATAGGAAATTGTGATTCACATACACCTGTAATTAATGTTGTATAGTAGCGTATGATATGGTTTTTTCTATGTTGATGATATGGCTATTGCTATGTTGGCTCATCACACTTGGGATTATAGGATCTTATTACAACGCACAATTTCAATTGTGACAATATGTTATCTAGGCAACCTCTGCAACCATAAATCATAAAACGTCAAAATCTACCAATTAGAGCCTGTGAAATTTGAAGCTGATAATTTGAAATCAAAGGAACTGGGCAATTTTGTGAATAATTGACTTCATAGCCGATTTTGATGGTTAGTTAGTGCAAACTATTTGCCCATCAAGCGACAATGCTGAGATTGCAGCTTCATATAATTAGTTATGGGCTATACGTTATTTAATAAGCACACATTTGCCTGAGTGGCAGCAGCATTTTTTGTTATAAGCTTTAGTTATGCCTCTGTAATTTATTTGTACTTACTTCTTGGACATGATCTTTCAAGATATTTTGAAACTCTTTTGAGTAATACACTAGCATATCTACAGCCGGCTTCTGCCACTCGGGACCAACACTCCAGAGCATTAAATCTAATCTGGCTACAAGAGAGACCAAAGTATGATAAACAAACGGCATGTGGACCTAATGTGAATAGCTCAAAGTATACAAAGTGATTTCACTTAGCTCACCAAGCAAATAACTCATTCAGTTTATCTTGGCAAATAAACATGATAAGTACCACATAATGGCCACCCCTCATTGGTTTGCAGAAAAATACCACTAATGCTTTCTTCGTTATGCACAATTTGGAAAATCTACCAGAGCTTCCAACCAATAGAGACTTCAGCATGCCCTATGGTAGATTTTCTCTAGGAGAAGGACAAGGGGAAAAAACGAAACGTTTGAAAACATCCAATGGTTTGTCTTGATTGACGTGCATAAAGTAATTATGAATAAATTGATCTCATGGAAAATGAGCAGCCAGGCAGAATGTTATGGTTTAATTGGAACACCCCATGTTGCTTCATGCTGCTTGTATATCAAAAATTTAATATCACTAAAATTTTTGAACTCACTCATTAATTCCACAGCCAGATAAAAAGTCCATTTCAGGGTTTAAAGTGAAGCATTCGGCCATGCTCAGACAAGCTACAAGGAAAATAATACAGATTAGGAGATGTTGGCACCTAAATGACAGTCTAATCTTAACTTTGGTTTTCTTGATAACCTATCTGCATTTTTTTTGTGTTGGAAGAATCTTGTTGACTGGGCTAAGTAGTGTCCGGCGCCCATTAAATCTTTAAAATAATTAATGGATCTGAGGTAAAGTTCTAATGTTTATTTATCGCTGAATTAAGGAACCTTTTTCTCTGTTTTATATTACCTCTATGGTTACAAACTGACCTGGCTCAAGAGAAGGAATCTTCGAATAATCAGCACCCAGACATCCAGACGCTATATATGTCAGGTGCAGAGGTTCCATGACTTTTAAGTCTTCTGCTCGATCTACTCCCTGCTGACAAGCCAATTCAAATGCTACAATCAATTCTGCAGCTCTAAAAATAAATATTTAATGGATGTATGATAAAATGCTTGGTAATACAACTTATATCAATTTGATCTAATAGTACAAAACAAAACTTCGTGGTTCAGTTATACATGAGTCTAGCGTGTAGCGTCTGTTTATTTTTTATCTCAATACAACTTTTTTTGGATAAGTTGAGCTGAGAATAAGAAAAATACTCTCACGTCATTGTGTTGTACCTTGTTGTGGGTAGGGGAGCTAATTCCAGTTGATTTGCGTGCACTCGCAAGTTATCTGTTGGCCAAATGGTGCCTAAGATTTGATTGAGGAGCGATAAAATACAGATTCTCCCGACCGAAACAACCCTAGGTTTATTTACTACAGCATTTGCCCTTCAAAAAGGGATTTCTTCATGAGCATATTAAATATCATCTCTGAAGGAAAGTAAATAAACGTTGAGACACACAATACTCTTGTTTTGACTACATGTGATGTGTTTAATTATTGGAACAAAAACATAACATGGCTTACTTCTCACATTCGCCGCTAGCAATTGTGGCATTAAGCTCTTCAAATACACGGCCATTATCTGCACAATCTAAAAAAAGGTCATTGAAGAGCTACAATATCGTGATTCAGTCGTATTTCAGGGAAGTTTGTAATGAACTGTAGCTATATCTCAACCGAATCTCGGAGTAACTGGGGCTGACATAGTTGAAAGTAAACCTTTGATGAGCAGCATTGATTGAAAGTAAAGCAGGCTTATGCTATTGTCAACTGAATGCTGTATTGCCAAGGACCCTGATGCTTTTTGAATATACAATTATCTATGCTAAGATAGGCAGTGAAGCGAGTATACTGTAAAATAGTTAGAATATCCTTCATAGGAAAAGCCGAGTACATCGGGGGAGGGGGGGGGGCATATGTGGTGTTTATACAGGAGTTAAATACTATGTATCTTGTAAACTAGTCTAAAGTGTAATAGAGATCTGAACTCACTCTTACAATGTGACTCAGTTAATAACTTACACTGTATAGCCGGTGCAGTCACAGGGGATGGAGGCTGGGATGTACAGGCAGCTGGACAATCAGTTACAGCTGGATAGTCACAGACACAGGACCTTGTATTGAATATCTGACCAGCAGGGCAGTCCAGGTTCCTATCAGGATGACCAGATGTACGTTGGGTGAAGCTAGAGCAGCTGTCAGTAGGAGACACTGTGTACGTGTTACCTCTTCTATCACAGCTACAGGGGGCTATTAAAAATAAGATTATTGTTTCATGGCAGCTACATATAAGCTGGCAGCAACCTCATAATTAGCTCAGTGATAAATCATAGAGAATGATTTCCCAAAATTTAAGGTACTGGAGATAAGTGTTAAAATATAACAAATTTAATATACATCTGTATTTTTAGCTCTGTAACGAGACCTGCATCCAAATAAATCAGTGAAGTATGTGAAGTGCAAAAACTCACCTTGAGATGAGACAGAGTTGAGTAGCCCTAAGGCTAAGACTGCAGTAGCCAACAGGAAAATCTGGTGCTGCATATTTTCCGATTCCTTCTGGTGTCTTCTGTGAGTGTTGACCAGTCAGTGAGGTTGTCGTGCACAGTACCGAACACTTATACTCAGGAATCAGGTAAACGCTTCTTAGTAAAATGATTTTGTAGAAAGAACATAAAGATTTATTGTTGACTACTTGGAACTCATCAGTTTCAATATTTAATAGTTCCAAGTATGGTAACTATATATAATGTAGGACAATTTTTGCTCTTTGAACTTTAAAAAATAGACCCAGATAATTACTGACTTGTTATTAGATCTAACAGAATTGGCTAGGGCGTGGAAAACTTTGATTTAACATTTGAAAAACAAGCATACATTAATGGGCTTTTAATCTGAAGGAATATTTATTACCAGTCTTTGAACTTGCATTCCTTGAAAAGACATCTTATAGAATTAAGGCAAACATACTCTTTACATAAAACAACTAAATATTTTAAAATACTTTATGAATAGCATAATCATAAAATTTACAGACAAGATTTTACTGTCTTATCAACAACATGAAATAATGTTAGCGGACATTCTTGATTTATTGACCTTTTGTGTGTGTTGTGTGCTTATTCAGTATTGAAAAGAGTGATGTTTGTTGCCTGGAAGACTTTTCTGCAAAAGTTTAATATTTAATAAGGCTGCAATCTCAAATTAAGGCTAGACGAGTACACACACTGAGGGTTATATGTTCCATACCAACACTATATAAAGTATAGGTATTCCAAGGATGTAACTGTGTCAATTTTCACAAACAATATTGAAAGGCCTCACAAGCATTTACTGACGACAATACACAACAATTAGTACTGTGACCTTTTACATCCTTAGGAGTCACCCTACTAAACATTGTAGTCAAATTCAATCCAATGCTGAGGGGCAAACTCACAGGAAGTGGGCTAATATGCCATTTAGGACCCGGAATTGAAGTTGTGTGTACAGCCAAAGCATATCTTTGATATGTCTAAGAATTCTGTTATAGATTTGGGTATGAAAAATAGTTTGAACAGTTCACCTGTATTCCTTATGACGTATGGCCCTTGACATAGCGGCTCACCTGAAAATGAAAGCAGGAACACTTCAGGGGTACCAGGGATATGCGTTTCTGAACATTTTTTTCAAGAACTGTTGTCTAGCAAAAAACGCTTGGGTTGTGAATGCTCCAGTGAGGACACTAGATTTTGCCTTATCAACATTTTCAGATAACAGGGATATGGTCTGTCTCTGGAGAGTTGAGATTGCTCTGCTCCAAAGTGTCACTATTTTGGATGATTGATTGCTCTCCTCACACTATGCAAGTTGGTCAATTTATATGTGATCCTGTTGTGGAGGTAATTGCTCCCATTAATCATCCGCTGGCTGGATGAAATGTCCAAATTACTCTCGTTCAATTCACTGAGCTTAATAAATCTAATAATAGAACAAAAATTTATTGTATACTCATTGCCCTTAACATTCAAGTTCCGGTATGTATTGTTGTGCCGTTTAACATATCTTCCCTCCATCGATTTTATTTCAGATGACATATTTAATGATGATTATATCTCAGCCTTTTAGTCACACATTTGTGATCCCAGGGCTGAGGCTTAACTTATCTTGCGAGCATTTATTGACGACAATACACAACAAACAATACTGTGACCTCACACATCACAAACAGTCACCCTTCTTAACTTTGTAGTCGAGTTCAATCCGATGCTGATCAGCAAACTCATAGGAAGTGGGCTAATATGCCATTTAGGACACGGAACTGGAGTGGTGTGTACAGCCAAAGCATATCTTTGATATGTCCAGCATTCTGTTATAGATTTGGGTATAAAAAAGTAATTGAGTAGTATAGCAATGGTCCGTATGATTTATGGTCCCCAAAATGGCAGCCCACCTGATACTGATAGCAATTATACTTCAGGGGTACTAGGAATAAGGAACATTTTTTTTCAAGAACTGTTGGCTAGCAAAGAAAGGCTTTGGTGTGAACGCTCCAGTGAGGACACTAGCTTCTGCCTTATCAACATTTTTCAAATAACAAGCATGTGGTTTGTCTCTGGGGACTGGTAATATTTGTCTAATATGGGGTATACACCATGGTACATTTTCAGATACAGGTACATTGGACAGATATTATGCATAGGCAGAAAACTTCGTATGATTTCTCAACTATATCAAATCCCCTGGTCAGTGTATGGAGATACGAGATTTTGGTTATGTTCTGTGGCTAACAGATACTGTACCAATGAAGTAATCAGCTATCTCACCCAGGCTTGCTAACACCTTGAATCACTGATATGTAATGAGAAGACTGTGGCGGGAAACTGCCACTTTGTGTAGTCCCTCCATCCAGGGAGAGTTGAGATGGCTCCGCCTACAAAGTATCACTTCTTTAAGTGATTTATTGCTCTTTTCACACTGTGCAAGTTGATCTATTAATATGGGATCCTCTTGCAGAGGTTATTGCTCCCATTAATCATCTGTTTGATGGATGAAATATCAAGAGTAATTGCGTATGATAAAGCTAATATAGTTCCAGCACTTGTTGTTGGGCCGTTCAAAATATCTTCGCTCCATCAGTTTTAATCCAGATGACACATTAAAGGATGATTATTTCTCTGCTTTATAGTCACATATTTGTGACCCCAGGGCTGAGGCCTAACTAATCCCAAACAAGAAAGTGGCATCTCCCCACATAAATAAACGATTAGACTGATGCCTATGTTTAGTAGAGCACACATACAATCTTAAGACATTTGTACAAACCAAAATCAAATACTTTGTGTTTTATTAGGGGGAGGGTTTAAGGCACAGTTGTACGATTCTTACAAACTGAGAATCAACAATGACCAGGCTGGGAACGGCATGTTTAGATGAGACCAGTCAGAGCTTCTATTGCAATAGCCTTAGTGCTTGCGTTGCTTTGCCAGCAAATCACTCGACCTCCCTGCACGCCTCAAACCAAGTGAGTGGCTTTCATGTTAGTATTTATGTTTGATGCGGCTCAAAGAAGAATGCCTTGTCAAAAGTTTTGATTTATCTAGAGTCTTTCTCAGAAACCATAATTACCTTTGTTGATGCCAAACAACACTTAATTTAATATTAATGTTATTGACTAATCCATACCAAAAATATTTCACCAATAGAATACAATTTTCACCAGAGAAGAATGGTGACAAGGCTCTGTATACTGTCTAGTGGTCTAACTTGTATCCATGACTGCAAATTCCCTTTTGATTTGCCAGAAATTGACAATCTGCTTTATATGCCCAATTAAACTTAAATCATCAGGCACGGTAATCATCTCACAAAAATTAAAATAAGATGATGTTTACAGAAATACAGCATTTGGTAATTAAAATATCTATAAAATGTACAAGTAAAGTGGACAAGAATGCATCATGGAAACAACTGCGGCAATGTTCACTTGGTGTTGTTTACATACTTTTGGTTTTGTTTTATATTTATAGCCATTTAGACTGATTAGCACTTACTATCAAGTGAGATCCTATTATTATTCTAGATCATCAGCAGTGACGACGGAAATTCTTTCATTCCAGCGAATAGAGGTGTGTGTCATCTGTAGTCTAAATTATTTTTCCTGGGATGATTTATTACTCTCATAACACAGTAACAAGTTATCTTGTTATGATCCCTGCTCACCTAGGTCATTGCTCTCATCAATCTTGTGCTTGCTGGATATAATGTAAACGCTCCCATACTAACAAGCTTAATCTTGGGTTACAGCCAAATCCAACGGAATCAAACAAGGCTAGATTAAGCACTATAGCGTGCATCTGGTAGTTTGAATTTTTCTTCCCCTTTTTCAGGAGAGGACAACTATTCAACATCGTAACTTTTGCTACTGAGAATCGGGGAAAAAATTGTATTATTTGTAGTCCAGTGCAATCCACCTTGCAATGCTCTAATAAAGCAGATTAATTATGGTTATGCCATTTATGACTTGGACATGGAGTTACGTGGTACAGCAAACTGTCTCTGAATTACGAAACACAGAGTGTTTGACAAATTTAAAAATATATTTTGTATATATCATGAACTTTATTGAACTGATCGGTGTAGAGAAGCAAATAAGATCATGTTTTACAATGTTTAAAAAAAATGACCAAGAGACAAGGTAGCGAATAATGAAGGAAGGATAAAAAACGGATGCGACATGCCTATACACAAAAATGAGAAAATTATGTCATTTGGTCAGGATTTATAAGTAAAAAAAGTGAAGCTAAAAATATTTATGCAAAAGACTTCTACCTAGGGGCGATGTTTGGCTCGTTGGTCGGGCTTGCTTTTGGTGATATCTGCCTGTGGTGATAATAGGAAGGTATGGATGTAGCGGATGGCATACATTGCTACGCAGCTTCTTCTCTGAGGCATGTGATGTCAAGATTGACACAGAGCTCATTGAAGTGCGCTAGCCGTTCATCATAATCGTCAAGAGCAGGTTGAATGAGTCTTAAGCATAGCTTTCGGTGGCACTCAAGCTTCTTCTTTTCTTTGTCACATAGGAATGGATACAAACTCGGTGCTGCATAGCCTAGTATTGGGAGAACACGAGCCTTGTAAAATAGTAACAAACTCTGTGCCCGTACACAAGCTTTCTTCAGTCGAGTTATTGCATGTACCGCGCCTCTTGATTTTTCAATGACTTTTTCCACATGCGATGAAAAGTTCATGTGGCTGTCGTACGTCACACCCAGTAAAGTTACTATTAGCTTGCATACCTTCATGATTTTTATTAATTTAAAATTTTTTTTGCCACTGTGTCTGAAAGAAAAATTATCAATCAGTATCTAACCTATTCTGAGAGATGTGAATCTGGCTCAATGATGAAGAATTTTAAGTTTTTAGTGTTCCCTACGATAGATCGGGAGTTTGTATGCTAAATTGGTATTGAATAGACATTTACTGCCTCCATGAAATTTTGTGACTCTCCTTTTGTTTTATTTTACGCTTCCTTTATGTATGGGAGAAGACACCACCTCTGTTAATACATAATGCATTAGAAAAACTATTCAGCCCTTCTATTATCATATTCAAATTGTTCCGTGTGTCTGAGTGAAACGATCAGCTCTGTTCATGAATATTGGTGTTGGCTATGAGTGGTAACTTACCCCCCTAAGAACTAAGTAACCTCCTCTTTTGTCACATTTGCCATTTATTCTGTGCCTCTGATAGAACAAAACACCTACTTATTTATATAAATGAGATCACCATGTTTTCACAGTGAAAACACACCTAATTTGCTATGTAGGAATTATTCCTTCAAGAGCAGAGATGCTTTACCTAATAGTACTTGAGCATCACCCTCTTCCGGCTACTATCTATACATGATGGTAAGAAAACAAACTTTCACTGTGTGTGGGTTGTGCAAAATGTCTAAGGGCCCTATGGCTATAGTGCAGGGTTTTTTAGTACCGAATAATAATCGACAGCTGGTGTTTGTATTTGAACACGGATCTTGCCTAACCCAACTTACTAACTACGCATATTTCTGTAATTTTTTTTAAACATCTACGCGTAGCAGAATGAAGAAATAGTTCTCACTTGACTGCAGTCTGTAAAACAATATCGAGCAGGATGCCACTATAGTGTCAATACCAAGTAGTAACTTATTGTTTAACTTAAATTCAGCTACTAGCAGAGTCGGCTGGACCGACAAGGCCAGAGTTCAAAGTGATAAAAAGTTTTAAGATTGCTGGCAAGTAGCGTTTAATTTTCTTCTACAACGAAAAACAAAAATGCCCAAAAATGTGAATGCACCGATCAGGACACTGGCTTCTCTGAATCAGAACCAGCAGACTGAAGCTTACAAGCAGTTCTGGGATTACAGGTGAGTGGTATAAGTCTTTGGCTAGAGGGTTCTCATCTTCTATAGATATTTTACTAAGATATGTTGCCCTTTTTTCAGTGTGTAGGTACAGCGATAATATGAATAGTGATATGAATCTGAAGGAAGGCTTTATTGGTCTTGCAACTGAATCCAGCTCCTCTGAACAGCACATTCACTTCAGATGAGATATCTCACTCATTTCGTTGAACAATTGCTTATACACAAGGGTTCATCTTCTAAATTATGCCACAAAAACGGTTGTCAGTAGGTTAGAGTAAACAGAATTCTTGTGTGACCCAGCGCCAATTATTTGCTAAGTAAGGTTTCAAATTACAAACCATCAAGCCTTACATGATTTAATTCAGATAAGGGCTAGGGTCAAGATTTGGTTGGCTTCCTAGGTGTGCTTACTGAGAGCAACCTGGCGCAGACATTGCACCCTCGCCCTCAAGGCAATCAATATTTTGCCGCCTTGCTTCAGGATGTGGCGTGTGAAATGACCACCTAATTTTAGTCAATCAATCAATAAACCATTCAATTATTCACCTTTTAATTTTTTGCTTTTATCTAGAGAGAAACTGAGATGTTCTGGTAAAAGTACCACCTGCTGTGAGAGGGAGTGCAATCACCATGAGAAGCATAAGGCTAAGTGTATACCCGAAGATTATGGGGATCCGTGCGTCATCAAACAGTGTAACCCCCATCACAGACAGCTCAGATTCCCCGAGAACATGGGGCTAGCAGGTAAGTGTTATCTCAGACAAAGTGCTCTTTCAAAGGGAGAAGTTGAAGAGAGCAAATGATTAGAATAATTTTTTTGTAGCTTCATATAGACTATGTGCTGACTAAAGGATGCTTCAGTTGGTAGAGCAAAGATAGGGACTGATTAAATTGAAAGGAGTGATGGAATGCCAGATATGTTGGTAGCAAACTCAGAAGTCAAAATTTTAGAGAGACAAAGCCATGACATTCATTTTGGTGACCATGTTTGTAACCACATCTACAGGCAGCTGTTGGAGCTCTCAAACAAAAATGTCACAACAGAAATAGGTCAAAAGGTATATATTTTATTTGGAAAAGTGTTGGTATGTAGTGTATCTAATCATATAAATTTTTTATATTCAGATCCACATTATGTTGCTCACATGACAAGAAGGAAGCGAAGACCGTCCAGACCACTTGAGAAACCCTGCTGTCATGGTAAACTCTCAATTATGCTATTTTAATTAGCATCATTACTTCAAAAGTTTAGAAGCTTGATGAAATCTAGCAAGCCTCTCTGTGAGAATGAGTGCAAGAGAAAGGCAGCCTTGCTAGAATTAACAGCTCTTCTAGTCAGGGACGTATTGAGTTTATTATTGGACCCCGGAGTGGCATGAAGTGCAAACGATTTTTTGGGGTTGGTAAGTAATGATCGTGGGTAGAAAATGTCTTTGGTTGAGCTCATTGATCTGGGAAGTCAGTCAAGGGCCAACTAGTTATGTGTAGTGACATGTACCAAGGAGTCACACCTTGCATGTACTCACTCTTAGCAGTATAATGTATGTAATGTGAACTGACCACAATACTCCCTGATTGCACCTTAATATAATAATTTTATTTTGATTTCGCTTGCAAACATAACTCACTGGGTGTGGAATGTGATGAAAAGTGGATTCAAGGAGTTAATGAATACTTGGAATGGAGGAACCGCATGTCGAGGCCTTTCACTGCAGGGATTAGCATAGTTCTTTAGCTGTATTGTATAGTAGCTGTAACAGTGTCATTCAGAACCTTATGGTTCATGAACTTTATGTGACCTCTATATTATATTACATTCCACCAATCAAAAACGTTAAGAGTGCTATAATAGCCAATGAAATATGATTGTAGTCTGGTAACCTAGTAATAACAAAATGGCAGAGCCCATAGGCCAAGTCAAGGTCATAGGTGAGTGGGGAGTTTGAGCTTATCTCTAGCCCGTTTTACTTCTCAACGCCAGATTTCTCTCCCAATCCCAGATCTATTCAACCTCCGAAAAATTAAGGGTATAAATTCAAACCCCACCCCGATAGGCCGGGGGGGGGGGGGGTAGGGTGCACTCCCTATGCCGCTGCTTCTAGTTGATAAGGGTTTTGCTTGTTGAGTAATATTTCATTGTTAAAAAAATTGACTATGCAGGGATGTACCAGTATTCGAAAAAGATATGAACACAATCTGGTAACGCCATCTACATTTACATGGCTATGATAACCTCAGTGTGACCTGTGCGCTATGTGTTACCTGCAACCACAAAGTGACTTATGACCTCATTCTGACCTATAACCCCCGTTTGACCTATCACCTCAGTGCGAACTGTTACTTTATTCACAGGAGATGATTATGAGACAGACTCGGACGATGAGGAGGAGTCAGGTGAGATTGTACCAGTACATTATATAACTAAGACAGGACGAAACTATGTCTTCTCTATGACTAAATGGATACCTGCTATATGTGCCCTGTTTGTAATGTGTAAGTTATAATGCGCTGGTAAAAACAATTGTCTTTCAAGCCCTACTATTTTAAGTTTTTTTAATTCAAAGATTGTTCAATGGTTCACCTGCCTTCATTATATACCTGCCTTTATTATGCATAAAACAAATCAAAACATTATTATCAAATTTTCTCATGGCAAGTTTTAAACTTCGGTAAAGATGGCTGCTATAAGTTTTCTCAAAATAACATTAAAACAAATAAGCAGCAGAAAATTATAATGTTCCGGACTTGGCAAGCCCAGTGTTAAAAAGTTGTATCTTCTAAAGTCAATAAAATTGAGATAGGACTACATGTAAAAGTTATTGTTACTGAGCTTAGACAATAACACATTTTGAAATGTTTATGATACTAGTTTTTTTCGGATAATGACCATTATCTCAGTTTGAAAACTTCACACTTTCTCTTACCTTCCCTCATTTGTATTATCTTGAACGGGCAACTCTGATTATGCTATGTCACGACATCCTCTGAAGTTTATAAATCCATTCAAATAATACAAATCTAACTCATATGGGAAAGGTCAGGTCATCGATAATTATATTTGTTGTAGGGATGTTTTTGATGAACTGGGCGATATATGGTAAAGGGCCTGCAGACACGGAAAGATGATATCACTCTAGGACTATTATGACTTATAAATGGTCTACATTTCATACTGTTCCCGTATCTGTTTTTATGCCAGTCAAACATCTTGTCAAACATTATAAAACAATACAAAGAGTGGAGCGTCTAATAAAGTTTGTTGAATGCTGTTGTCTTATACAATATCAACCTCTTCTTGATCATTTATTATATTATGCATTTGATCATATCCATGATGTGTCACTCTCTCTTCTGCCATCATCTTGGTAATGTTTCGTTATCTCAATTTGCGATCTTCACATGGCATCAGATTGAATTCAGGACAAAATTCTCATGAATATTTATCTCCGAATAAGATGCAACCATATCTATAGATCAAACTGTAAAAATTAAATTTTGCGCAACAATTTGTTGAAGCATCTAGGCCGAAGCTATTATTCTAATGTAACGATGTTAAGCCTTACATATGCCGCCATTGAATCCGGCAGATGTCAGTTACACCTCACAATTCTAGGTACAAAGGATTAAATTATAATTCAGTTTTAAAATTCCTGGATAATGAGACAAAAAATTCTATTTTCTGACCTCATTCTGACCTATAACCCCCGTTTGACCTATCACCTCAGTGCGAACTGTTACTTTATTCACAGGAGATGATTATGAGACAGACTCGGACGATGAGGAGGAGTCAGGTGAGATTGTACCAGTACATTATATAACTAAGACAGGACGAAACTATGTCTTCTCTATGACTAAATGGATACCTGCTATATGTGCCCTGTTTGTAATGTGTAAGTTATAATGCGCTGGTAAAAACAATTGTCTTTCAAGCCCTACTATTTTAAGTTTTTTTAATTCAAAGATTGTTCAATGGTTCACCTGCCTTCATTATATACCTGCCTTTATTATGCATAAAACAAATCAAAACATTATTATCAAATCATATTATAAAACAATACAAAGAGTGGAGCGTCTAATAAAGTTTGTTGAATGCTGTTGTCTTATACAATATCAACCTCTTCTTGATCATTTATTATATTATGCATTTGATCATATCCATGATGTGTCACTCTCTCTTCTGCCATCATCTTGGTAATGTTTCGTTATCTCAATTTGCGATCTTCACATGGCATCAGATTGAATTCAGGACAAAATTCTCATGAATATTTATCTCCGAATAAGATGCAACCATATCTATAGATCAAACTGTAAAAATTAAATTTTGCGCAACAATTTGTTGAAGCATCTAGGCCGAAGCTATTATTCTAATGTAACGATGTTAAGCCTTACATATGCCGCCATTGAATCCGGCAGATGTCAGTTACACCTCACAATTCTAGGTACAAAGGATTAAATTATAATTCAGTTTTAAAATTCCTGGATAATGAGACAAAAAATTCTATTTTCTGACCTCATTCTGACCTATAACCCCCGTTTGACCTATCACCTCAGTGCGATTCCTGGATAATGAGACAAAAAATTCTATTTTCTGACCATGTCCAAACTCACACCCTCAAAATAATCTTTTTCCTTACCTCTATGATTAACAAGATAGCTGGGGTTCCCCTGTAGGAGGGGGGGGCGACTATTACGCCATTTCCATTTCCACTCCTAATAAGTTAGAAATAAAGTGTTTAAGTAAGTACAGTAAGCTGCTGGAGAACAGCATGGGCAGGGCGAGGATTTTATAGGAGGAAATTCGGCCTTGATACTTTAGAAAAGGCAGAAAATTTAGCACCAACCACACATGCACCCAAGTCACCTTTCCCACTGAGAAATATGGAAACTCTAGGTGGTAATTTAGGGCGGGAGGGTGCTCATTTTGACAAGACGACTTGTCTCTTCAGTTATTTAGAATAAAAGGAACGGGAAAAACCTGTTAACTGACGAGATAAGTAAATTAGTATAACTCGCTATAAGGCGCGCCGTGGTATTAGATAATTCTAGAGGTAAGATAAGATAACTACAAAATATGATGGTCAAAGGCCAGGTCAGAGTTAGTAAATTTTACAAGTTATAACACAGTACTGTGTTATTAAATGACTGAGTCTTGTCACATTGCTCAAGAAAAAATGAGTTCTTTAGGTGTAAAAAACTCTTTTTTTCTTACCTCAATGATTAACAAGATAGCTGGGGGTTCCCTGTAAGAGGGGGCGACTCATACGCCATTTCCTGATTAATCCGCATTAAGTAAGTAATAAAGCATTCAAGTAAGTACAGTAAGTTGCTGGAGAACAGCATGGGCAGGGCAAAAACTTTATAGGAGGAAATTCGGCCTCAATACTTTAGAAAAGGCGGAAAGTTTAGCACCAAAGGAGAGGAGTTTATAACAGAACGCCCTTTTGCCAAATACACAGCCCAATAAAGTATCAGTTATGTTTAATATAACTTAAGTAGGCATCTGATTTCCACCTGCCGTGAACCTGTATCTGAGCTGCGGTCCATCCTCTCTTTCTAGCCCAAGTAGCCCCTCCAAGACCGTAACAGCGCAGTGTGATCTTTGACTGTATCCCCGCTCAACCAGTTACGTATTGTAATATTTTGCCAAACTCCTGGGCGGAAACATTAAAGAGTGGTGACTCAGGGAGTTTATGCCCAAACAAATCAAGGTATTGCTGTAGCACAGTTTCAAAGGTTCGCCTGAGTTGTCAACAAGTTTGATCCTAGCCTCTGTCTTAGCGTGTTTGAACGACCTCAGCGTTAAATGACAAGAGGTTTTATCCTTTGATCAATGCACATCTCCGAACTGAAGGGCATGTGAGCTAGCTGTGGTGCAAAATTCTGATGGTCGAAGAAACCCGTAAAAAGCTACAGCAATCATCAGCAAAATTGGCAAGCAACTCTAGGAGCAAGTATTTCAGCTGCCCTGTTAAGTCTGAGCAGATGACTGGAAGACACTGCCATTTCCATGCCTGCTGTAGACTCATTCCTAAACTCTTTCAGTATCAACTTGAGTCCAGGGATACTTTTAGGTCTAACTTGTGAAAATAATGGCGCATGGCGGAGATGTGAGTCAGCACTGTGCTGTAAGCAAGGCCCTATTTCTTCAGATGTGTAATCCACAAGTCCACGGAAGATTTACAGGCTTCTGTCTGGTGAGAAATGCCATGCCATCACAGACACTCCCCAGACACCTCCAAAACCGGGCCTAATTTTTGAACGCTATGGTCATTGTATGTAATAAATACACAGAGAAAAAACTTTTTATCATGTCTTGCAAAGACTCCTACTAGCAACCTACTAACAAATGCAACAGCGGCTCCAAAAATGTAATAATAGGCCCCCCAAAGTTTCTTGATTTTTAGTCTTCAAACCACTCGGGGGGCCTATGTAGCATGTAGTAGTGTGGTGTGTATTAGTCTTCCAAAGACTTAAAAGAATATGTCAACACTGGACAACACTCTCTTTGCAGGTATGTTTTTCATATGGGAGCTAATGACGACTGTAGTCGTCCAACAAATTAATGAATGAAATATATCTAAAATATATTATGCCTGGCTAGCCTCTGCCACATGCCAGTATCAGCTCAAAAACTATATAAAATATGTAAAGGAAACAAATTTATGCTTAGTTGTTACCTGGATCACTACTATCACTACCTAATTCATTGTCAACCAACTCTCTAATATCTGTATCTAAACTTAATCTACTGGAGGCTGCCATTTTTCTTTTTCATAAAAATATGTAAGATTTTCCAATTTGACAACACCTGATTCAGTGACCAATCGTCGTGCTGTTTACAAATACAATAAGTTGATAATTGATACGCTGGTACAAACCAGTTTCACTAATCAGAAAAATCTATCAGCAATCCTTAAGGTGATTTATCAGTTTGTACGAAATTTTTATATGTTATACCCACCAACCCTAGGCACATTTTCAACAATTTTTCACACCCCCAGTGTGTGACGTAACGTCGTGACGTTGCGACAAAGTTCAACATTGCATTTTATAGAGTTATTTTAAAATGAGTTTGGGGGGTAAGCAATTTGGCTGGGGTTTTAATTTCTGCTCAATGAATTCATTCTGTACTGTTGTCTGACTGATGGCTGGCATCCCAACAGTATATGGCATTAAACTTATCCATAAATGTTTGCTGAAAGTATAGATGTTTTTCA
Organism: Membranipora membranacea; assembly: GCA_914767715.1. NCBI lineage: Eukaryota > Metazoa > Bryozoa > Gymnolaemata > Cheilostomatida > Membraniporidae > Membranipora > Membranipora membranacea. The sequence goes on from OU612071.1 coordinate 20,522,563, forward strand.
TAAAAAGCATGCTTTATTCAAATACAGCATAAATAATACAAGAAGTTATCATACAGTTGCTGATTTGCATTTATGAGTTGTATACCCATGAGGAATCAACTTGTGTTTGTTATTCACGATGTATCTAAGCAACCGGTCATGTGACATCATCGACAAACACGGACTTTTCTAGTGTTAGTGTAGGGGAATCTTCGTGCGTGATTACAACAAGCAGAAGACACATTGGGTATTTTTAATGATTGATGAGTCACTACTATGATGTAATACAGGGGTGGACGTGAGATATTGCATTTATTTAGTCAGGTGTGGAATTAAACGGTGATAATACTTTATACTAACTTCAAACACTGGTTTAACTAGACTATTTTTGTTGTAATATTGCAAGTAACTAGTACTCATTTGGGCGTTTAAACTCATATGAATCTTTAGATCATGTACTCAACTAGGAGTGGACATGAGTATTTAGGTTTTATCTGTGTCAGGCCTGAGATATAAACATAAGATTATCATGTCCATTTGCAATTTTGTTGTTAGCTCATCAAATTTGATCTTGCTTTTGTTTACATGTTACCATGGAATTGTTTTTATATTCCTACGCCGGGCATGCGCACTTTGGTCACTGACTAAGCAAATTTACAATAAAATTCATCTGAAGTCTTTCAGCTGAATTCTGCTCTTTCTCTGCTTGTTTCACCTTAGTGGCTAAACATGGGTAATTCTAAAAATGCCAGAAATCGTAATATATCCAGAGGAAGACTGACAAAGAAGAGATTCAATCCTAAGATGAATAAAAAAAGCTTTCACTGTTGTTGGTAAGTTTCTGAAAGTTTCCACTACTTAGTCTACCTACTACTAGCGCTAGTCCCACTCTTTCTAGACCTTGTCTAGACTAAGACCAAGGAGTTGCTAGTTATGTGTGATTAGCCTCACAGGCACGATTATTCACGCAATATACTTCTTCTCACACACTCAGCCCATGGTAGTAAGTAACTGAAAGGCCTTGAATGAATTGGGGACTCTAGAACTTTTTAGATTAGAACTTTTATTGACAACTATATACCATTGTACTTGTTGTTCTACGCTAACTATACAGCCAATTCTCTCTCATGCAATTCAAGTCATACTCAAATTAAGGAGCCTCAATAGTGTTGTACAAACCAAGGAGTTACAGTGTTCTCCTTGGCACAATTGTATTCATTGCATGAAATTGCATCCAATCTCTGTTGTAAGTGTGTTGATAACAGCATTGGTATGTCCACCAGATATCATAACCATTATCATAATACTTGGGTGTGTCATTTTAGATCAATGAAAATCCGCCAACAACTTCAGCAGCAACAGCAGTTGTTAGTGAAGATCAGGAGCAGCTGGTGGTCACACCCTCATCATCTAGTACAAGTGTGTGTACAGCTATGTTGAAATGCGATACAGAACCGATGGATGATGAAGCCGAGAACTGCAGTATGGGTAAGTCTCTTTGCAGTAGCTGGCATATATATCTTTTCATGTAGCTCTGATGTGCTGCACTCACAACTGTACTATTTGTCTGACCAATAATCACACCTTCTAAATCACATATATCACAAAGCAGGGTGGTTCAAATCCACTGAGTCTGCCACCGCATTGGCGCGGCCTGCTAAATAAAATGCAGTAAACAAAACTCAAAGCGATATTCTGCATCGATCCCTATCATATCAATGTCACTTCTTTCCAATCCCTCAGATCTCAAAGCAGGGTGGTTCAAATCCACTGGGACTGCTTACTTTAGCGTAGTAAACTAACACTCTGAAGACTCTGAATCCCTTTCCTCATATCAATATCACTCCAACTACGATACATCTCACTACTTGCATGAAGTCATTAATTTGGCCAAGTTTTTTAAATTTCTTGTAATGCTGCAATATATCTCGCTACTTGTAGTTGCTCTGTATGTAAGCCTAAATTCAGTATCACTCTGCACAACAAATTACATGAATGCCACAAAAATCACCAAGGAAGCTCAGGGAGCATGGAGTCTAAGGGATTGGTGGAAGGATTTGAGAAGGCGATGACAGCTCATCAATGTTACTATCTAGAATATGTTGGCGATGGTGACTCCACGGTAGCAGACAGCATCATTTGTAATGTGAGCTCAAATTATTTCGTCTAATCCTTACCGAATCAAATCTGTTCATCTCAAACACTCTGGCCAAGCCCCTCCTCCAATGATTGATTGATAGATTGTATTTCTATCACTAACATAACATGATATATGTTGTGAAAAAAGGTGTTAAATACTGAATTTACCCATTATCCATAGTGTATGACTAGTTGAGGTTGAATTTCTGATGGTATGATTCAAACCTATGTATATATATGCATATTTAATTTACCATGTAATTAATGTCTTTACTTTTACTTTGTCATTGACTTCATTGTTATTGTTATTATATGTTTAAGGTTTCCTATGGTACTAGCGTACGAAAGATACCTTGCAGCAACCACGCAGCAAAGAATGTAAGAAAACATCTAGAAGAATTGAGAAAAACAGACAGACTACTAACGAAAGAGCATGTTACAAAGGTAACATATAGTGTAAAACATGTTCTAAACATGCATCTACCTGAAGAACAGACCCGAGTAGCTATACTGAACACCATCAATCATGTAGGAGGAGACCACTCATCGTGTTCACCTGAGTGGAAATGCAAGCATGCTGGGACAGAGGGGGTGCTCCCGTGGTCTTTGGAGACATACAACAAGATAAAGGTGAAATATTATTATCTACCTGAAATGCAGGAAGGCTGTGTCAGATAAGCTGTAAAACCTTAACTTTACACCTTTCATAAAATAAGCTTACTAAATGCATAATCATCGGATTTTTTCCAACTCTTCTACAATATCTACCCTATAGTAGTTTAGTTTTCGCTGCATTTAGGATTCGCTTTTCGCATTTTGCCTAGTTTGCGAAATTTAGTGTATCTTAAATTAAACTCACTCACCATAGTTTCATAAACAATGTACAATTATACAGGAATACACCTTATCCAAAAATGCAAGCTAGCGTGGTGTAGTGGTCTCAGTGCCTGCCTTGCAATCAGATGGAGATTTATGCCCTGGGTTCGAATCCCAGCTTGGACATTTTTTTTTAATTTTCACAAGTAAGCCTACTAGCGAAATTTAGTACTAGTGAAATTTAGTACCAGGTCCAGATCCAGGTCCGAAATTAAACTCTAGCTAAATTAAACTCCTATAGGGTAATTATTTCAATCCGAAAACACCATTATTAATTCCAAAGTTTCAGGAATCTACCGGGTCAAGTTGTGGGATTCTTATGTTACGACTAAAATTCATATTCCAGCTGATACTCCAGAGGATGGCTGACATTCCATATATAGCTGAAAATATGACAAGTAATGCAGCTGAAACCTACATGAACATCCGGCGCGTCATGGACGGAAACAAACACACTGACAGAGGAAAATCTGGATCTTGGTCAGCAAGGTGTCACGGTATGTTTTGTTATAAAAATTATTGGAGTAACAAACTATCAATAGAGCTACGTGTATTTCCACTTATATGTCGCAATTAGTTATTTTTGTGACAATGATGTTGCGTTGAAGGACTGTTTCTCTGTATTATAGCTGCAGCACTTCGCTACAATGATGGCCCTAAGTGGAGTGGAAGATTTCTTACTCACTGTGTTAATTCAGAAAAGCTTTTTGATCAGGAGGAAAGGCAGGTGGCAGAACAAAATCAAAGACGGCAGAATCAAAAGGCAACAGAAGTAAAAAACGACTGCCTAAATCAGCTGTTGGTGAGTCCCACATAATCATGACACCTCATATTTCCACAAGCCTTTCAACTTGTCTCAAAATCACATAGCAAATGTCTGTTAGTCTACCTTAAAACATCAGAGTCACCCTCTAACGCATATTCTAAACACACACCCATTCACTTACTTGCTCTACCTCATGCTGTACACATTTTATCTATACCGCAGAGCTCAATTGTCAAAGGCTAATAATACCTTGCTAGCTTCTCTTTTCTGCTGAGCACATCTATCTGACATGCTTGATCAGTTTGCAACAAATATTATATATCCCAATACTGGGAAGCATCCCCTTTTTATCTGTTGTCTTTTCTTTTTGCGGAGGAACACGATTCCCATTCAAGCCTTCTCATCTGAATTATTTTGCACACTGCATGCTTGCTGTTTGCTTGCTTATACTAACTATAATTTCTGAGACGCTTGATATGAATGCTTTTAAAGATGATGTATATGGTCAAGTGGCAGCTCGAGATGCTGATATAAAGCAGGATAAGCTCGAGGAGCTGATGACTGAATTTTTACTGACAATGCCTTCTTCCATCAGCGCGGAGCAAGGCACTCCACAATGGAAAGCGGCTAGAAGAATGAGACTCACTGCGAGCAACTATGGACAGATATGTAAAATGAGATCAAAGACCTCTCCTAAAAATACAATTCAAAACCTGCTATATCCATCCTTTACAGGGAATGCTGCTACAGCATATGGGCTCAGAGAAGAGCCTGAGACTGAAAAAATGTTTGTAGATTTTTTTTCACTCATGCAATCAAGCAACACTCCTTATTTCTGATTTTTTTTCAGTTTTATTTCTGTCATTCCTTTGTATTCTTTTCTAACACTCTGCATGGCACTCGTCCTCACATCCTCTCAACTCTACCAGAAAATATAATGCACTTGGCTGCAACCTTGAACCTCAATAGTCTTCATCAATCATGCTTTTGTTCTCTTCGCCATCAGCAACCACATGTATATCAACAACTCCCTAAACAATAATTTGAGCATGCTCTGTCTTTATTTCACAAAGCAGGGTGGTTCAACTCCACTGAGACTGCCACCGCGATGGCGCGGCCTGCTAAATAAACTGCAGTGAACTGTCTAACTATCAACATTCTTGATCACGTCAATCGCAATCATACTTAGAATTACTCTCAGCTGCTTACCTACCTACCTAAGCATCTGCATAATTACCATGTTAGTCTGTTAGCTAAACAAACACAGTACAAACCATGAACCTCCGTTAAGTGCCACCCAACAGATCCTTATCAAAAGTGGTAAGTTAGCATGAGTGTGAATGATGATAACCTCAAATCAATACAACATGACGTATAAAGGGACTATTTGTTTTGATGTTATTGATACATCCAAAACGTTGTGAGGCGTCTGAGCCAGGAGACATAACGTCATCTGACTATCATAGGAAACATAGGAGACTCTGCACATTTTGTCTCTCAAATTGTGAATCTGTTGTTATAGTTACCTGATAAAATGTTAGACGAAATTTTTAACATCTAATATTGGTTGCATATCAATTTAGGCCACGTCAGTGAAAGAATTTTGTTGATCCGATAAACGGTGTGGATTTCAGATCGTATAGCGATAAATGACCTTAATCATAAAAACTATTGCTGTTATGATGTTTTTGGCGCAGTGCGAGCTCACTCGTCAACAGCTCCCAGATGAAAACCATATGTGCGAGTATACTCGTCAATAGTCCTCGAAGTGTTAAGCGCTATAACACAGCTTGCATTTATGGGCGAAGCGGCAACTAAGTCCAAACTTACAACCGTTGTGTGAGTTAAATTTGTGACAAAGCTTCCTTTTATGGGAGAGCTTGGCCCCCGATTTATCATGTTCGCCAGCTCTGTAAGGTACTCCCCCAAACTATATCTGCATGTTGTGCTTTTAGTTTGCGAAACAGGAAGTCGTACTCGACTGCATCTTTCTCAGCTGCGAGCATTTTTTTTACATTTTGTAGATGGCCTAGTATGCCCTGAGCCTCACCAGTAAAGGATTCCATGGAATTCTTTTCTGGTGATATATGAGCTTAACTCTACAGAGTTAAGCTCGTATATATGATATATGCATCTAACCATTCGTAAAATACCAAGTTCTCAGTGTCTTCCACTTTTTCAAAGTTGCCATCACGTGATTTCTTCCTTGGTTTTTACCCATGAGGATGAGGAAGAAGGCTTATAAAGTCCAAGAACTTACCCAGCCAGACCCTTTCTCGCAATATGATGATAGGATATTACATCAGATGGTGATGATACACAATGAATATGTTTATAAACTTTATGAACTTTTAATCATCCAAATATCATTAATTGCAAGTTATTATTGACATCCATGATGAATATACGAATGTCCCCTAGATATAGAAGAATAGGTAACATGTTCTTTTCTGATCATATCAACCCTTATACCACTGCTGACACCAGCACAGCATAAATGTTCCATCATACAAAGATCATTATCACTTCTAAATAACTGTCATGCTCATTTGCGTTTTGAGAGATAAGAAGCAATAGCCTTATTGATTAATATGCCGTTGAATTTAAAACAGCACACACATGCTCATATGGCACATCAAAGAGAATGTATTGAGAAATGTAAGATATTAAATCCTGTTTACAATTATTAAATAGAGATTGTGAGACTGTTTGTTCTTTTGTGCTGGGTGTGATCAAGTTTGAATAATCAAAAGGCTGTTAAAGTAAAAAGGTTATTCAAGTTCTCAACGCCATCTTATCATTTCTAACCGATTATTCCAGATTTATTGTCTAGAAAATTTAAATAATGTACTGAATATCAATCAAGTATATTTGAACTTCGATGCGCCGGGATCTACACTGCAAGCTCACTGCTGAATGCTTAGATATCTACTGAATCATAACAAAGTGCCTCAAATATCATGCCAGAATTTACAGAATATACATCTCTAGTGCCTAGAGAGCTAGCTGCTGTACATGCTGTGATAAGCATGCTGATACTGACTGGTAACATCCTAGTCATAATGACATTTTGTCGGATAAAGAAGTATAATTTTCAGCAGTTTTACATGATGGCACTTATTGGAACTGATTTAGTCATGTTTGTCGCCCAAACTATCTCTACCGTAATCACAGTCAATGGAGGAGTAGTTCTAGCCAAATATCAATGTCAGCTTCTGGGAGTTGCCACTGCAGTGTCGATAGGATCTACAACCTCTATACACACCATGATGTCTCTCGATCGGTGGCTCTCAATATTCGCTCCTATCAAGTATCGAGCATTTGAAGTCAGAGCAGACTCGAGAATTATTGTATGCCTTATTGTCACTTTGTGCATTGCTCCATCAGTGGTGCTGAGTTTTATTCTACTAAGTTTCAATCTGATTGATGTTCATTTTGAACCGTACCTTCCTAGCTGTGCCTTCAGTGCAGACACTAAATATATTGTTGGAACTTCTCTATACTGTCTAATATTTATTTTGATACCTTTTATCATTCAAGCAACATCGAATGTATCTGTCCTGGTTAAGATCACAAGGTTGAGAGGTACTAACCGTTATCGAGTCTGTAAATCAGTGAAAGTTGTATCAATCACTGTGATGACTCACTATGTATTTTGGTCCCCATCAGCAGTTTACACATTTTGGAAGTATATTGAACCAGGGGCACCTGCTTGGTGGTTCCAATTTCTGACCATCCAAATGGTAGCAATTAATTCAGCTATGAGTTTTCCCATTTACATTTGGACAAACCAAATATTCAGGACTAAGTTTCTTTCTTTTTTCGATTGTTAGAATAATGTTTCATCATTAGGGGTTACAACCTATGAATGCTGTGAGGGTTTGATGTTTGTTGTGTTTTTTCTGCACTTCTTAGTTATTTGCATCTTTTAACCCAACATTTGTCTGGTCTGTTTTCATTGCATCCGCTAGGAGTTTGGTGTCCATTTTATAGCTGAAACTTTATCTGGATAAAATGAGTGCAGACAGTTTCAGAGCACGTTGTACTCATACGCTCAATAGTATACTTTTTCAATATTTAGTCAAGAACCCTTTTTAATTATCTTTTTACCCATCAAGCCAGAAAACATTATTTTTAACTTTAATTTTACATATTGAGCACATACTCATCATTGAGTCAGTTAAATTAAACAACACAAACTACACATTATTTCTGTACTGGTTGATTCACTTATTTGATTGCTGAGGTTTTGTGGAAAGGACACCACACGTGAATGTAGTAATTATGCCTTAAACTATATTTATAAAATCCAACGACTGTAGATTGATGCACAGATTGCTACTGTGATTAGAAGAGCAGATATGAGATGAAGAGTTTCCGAAATCAATATATTTTTAATATTTGGTCTTCTACATTTGTATGACCGAAAGATGAAAGTCTCTATGAGATGATGTGTTATTGATTATTATTGTTTAGAAGTTTAAATGTTGGAAATTAAATTTCCTGCTGTAGCCAGGTTTCACTGACAAAATGCCTATTCAATGTATAAACACACAATACATTCATTTTCTTCGTCTAGTGCTTAAAAAATTTATAGATAAAACTTGTATGGTCATATTACAACCCAACCTTCTGAATATGAAAGTTGCCCGGGTATAATTGAAAAATTGCAGAAGCTCATACCGATTGAAGAATTTTCAAAAATCATTGTAGCAAGCTTAATTTTGATGTATTATCCCTATAACTATCTCTAACTACTGTGTACCTTCACTTGTTCCTGTTACCCGTTCATCGAATAATTTAGTGTGTGAATTCACTTCATTGGTCTAACTGGTCACCCAAAAAGCTCTGTTTTAACAAGTGCCATGAAGAGGCCCTATCATGGATAGAAAAGCATCTGGTAATATTTGATTATTCGTTCACCGTTGGGAAGCTGCTGACCTACAGGGTTTATCAAGGTCAGCCAAAGTAACTCTGTGGCATTGACCCAATGATGCACGTACATCAAACTCTATGACTTTCAAACAAATGAAGGGCTAATGAGGTGCTAGCACATTGTTGCCTTGTGGATATGCGAACGGCATGACCACCGCAATCACAAGGTCAACATGTCATGCCATTCTCAGAGAAAGCTGCAACCAGCTTTTGTCTCAGACAAGTTCAAATCGGATATCATAAAGCATGCATCGGATGGCCATTATTTTAATTTAATTTATTTTGACATAAAAACTTGGACTGGGACTTTTTTACTTGCCTTCTCAACAGATTTTGTATCACTGTCATAGTTTGTAATACATAAGAACTTAGTCAGTTGAGACCGTAAATTGCGATGTGTTGTTGGGGCAAAAGATTTTGGCAATTATATCATTATATATTTTATATTTTTTCTCCGCAATATGATGATAGGATATTTTATCAGATAGTGATGATACACAATGAATATGTTTATAAACTTTATGAACTTTCAATCATCCAAATGTCATTAATTGCAAGTTATTATTGACATCCATGATGAATATACGAAAGTCCCTTAGAAATAGAAGAATAGATAACATGTTTTTTTCTGATCATATCAACCGTTATACCACTGCTGACACTAGCACAGCTTAAATGTTCCATAATACAAAATTCATTATCACTTCTAAATAACTGTCATGCTCATTCGCGTTTTGAGAGATAAGAAACAAGCCTTATTGATTAATATGCAGTTGTAATTAAAACAGCACACACATGCTCATATGGCACGTCATAGATAATGTATTGAAAAATGTAAGATATTAAATCCTGTTTACAATTTTTAAATTGAGATTGTGAGACTTTTTGTTCTCTTGTGCTGGGTGTGATCAAGTTTGAATAATCAAAAGGCTGTTAAAGTAAAAAGGTTATTCAAGTTCTCAACGCCATCTTATCATTTCTAACCGATTATTCCAGATTTATTGTCTAGAAAATTTTAATAATGTACTGAATATCAATCAAGTATATTTGAACTTTGATGCGCCGGGATCTAATCTGCTAGCTCACTGCTGAATGCTAAGATATCTACTGAATCATAACAAAGTGCCTCATACATCATGCCAGAATTTACAGAATATACATCCCTAGTGCCTAGAGAGCTAGCTGCTGTAAACGCTGTGATATGCATTCTGATACTGACTGGTAACATCCTAGTCATAATGACATTTTGTCGGATAAAGAAGTATAATTTTCAGCAGTTTTACATGATGGCACTTATTGGAACTGATTTAGTAATGTTTGTTGCCCAAACTATCTCTACCGTAATTGCAGTCAATGGAGGAGTAGTTCTAGCCAAATATCAATGTCAGCTTCTGGGAGTTGCCACTGCAGTGTCGATAGGGTCTACAACCTCTATACACACCATGCTGTGTCTTGATCGGTGGCTCTCAATATTCACTCCTATCAAGTATCGAGCATTTAAAGTCAGAGCAGACTCGAGAATTATTGTATGCCTTATTGTCACTTTGTGCTATGCCCCGTCAGTGGTGCTGAGTTTTATACTACTAACTTTCAATATGATTGATGTTCATTTTGAACCGTACCTTCCTAGCTGTGCCTTCAGTGCAGACACTAAATATATTGTTGGAACTTCTTTATACTGTCTAATATTTATTTTGATACCTTTTATCATTCAAGCAACATCGAATGTATCTGTCCTGGTTAAGATCACAAGGTTGAGAGGTACTAACCGTTATCGAGTCTGTAAATCAGTGAAAGTTGTATCTATCACTGTGATGACTTACTATGTATTTTGGTCCCCATCAGCAGTTTACACGGTATGGAAGTATATTGAACCAGGGGCACCTGCTTGGTGGTTCCAATTTCTGACCATCCAAATGGTAGCAATTAATTCAGCTATGAGTTTTCCCATTTACATTTGGACAAACCAAATATTCAGGACTAAGTTTCTTTCTTTTTTCGATTGTTAGAATAATGTTTCATCATTAGGGGTTACAACCTATGAATGCTGTGAGGGTTTGATGTTTGTTGTGTTTTTTCTGCACTTCTTAGTTATTTGCATCTTTTAACCCAACATTTTTCTTATCTGTTTTCATCGCATCCGCTAGTAGTTTGGTGTCCATTTTATAGCTAAAACTTTTTCTGGATAACATAATTGCAGACAGTTTCAGAGCACGTTGTACTCATATGCTCAATAGTTTACTTTTTCAATATTTAGTCAAGAACCCTTTTTAATTATCTTTTTACCCATCAAGCCAGAAAACATCATCTTTAACTTTAATTTAACATATCGAGCACATACTCATCATTGAGTCAGTTCAATTAAACAACACAAACTACACATTATTTCTGTACTGGTTGATTCACTTATTTGATTGCTGAGGTTTTGTGGAAAGGACACCACACGTGAATGTAGTAATTATGCCTAAAACTATATTTATAAAATCCAACAACTGTAGATTGATGCACAGATTGCTACTGTGATTAGATGAGCAGATATGAGATGAAGACTTTCCCAAATCAATATATTTTCAATATTTGGTCTTCTACATTTGTATGACTGAAAGATGAAAGTCTCTATGACATGATGTGTTATTGATTATTATTGTTTAGAAGTTTAAATGTTGGAAATTTAAATTTGTATAAACACACAATAAATTTATTTTCTTCGCATAGTGCTTATAAAATTGATTGATAAAACTTGTATTGTCAAATTACAACCCAACCTTCTGAATATGAAAGTTGCCTGGGTATAATTGAAAAATTGCAGAAGCTCATACCGATTGAAGAATTTTCAAAAATCATTGTAGCAAGCTTAATTTTGATGTATTTTCCCTATAACTATCTCTAACTACTGTGTACCTTCACTTGTTCCTGTTACCCTTGTTCCTGTTACCCGTTCATCGAATAATTTAGTGTGTGAATTCACTTCATTGGTCTAACTGGTCACCAAAAAAGCTCTGTTTTAACAAGTGCCATGAAGAGGCCCTATCATGGATAGAAAAGCATCTGGTAATATTTGATTATTCGTTCACCATTGGGAAGCTGCTGACCTACAGGGTTTATCAAGGTCAGCCAAAGTAACTCTGTGGCATTGACCCAATGATGCACGTACAACTCTATGACTTACAAACAAATGAAGGGCTAATGAAGTGCTAACACATTGTTGCCTTGTGGATATGCGAACGGCATGACCACCGCAATCACAAGGTCAACCTGTCATGCCATTCTCAGAGAAAGCTGCAACCAGTTCTTGTCTCAGACAAGTTCAAATCGGATATCATAAAGCATGCATCGGATGGCCATAATTTTAATTTAATTTATTTTGACATTAAGAATTGGACTTGAACTTTTTTACTTGCCATTTCAACAGATTTTGTATCACTGTCATAGTTTGTAATACATAAGTACTCAGTCAGTTGAGACCGTAAATTGCGTTGTTGGGGCAAAAGATTCTGGCAATTAAATCATTATATATTTTATATTTTATATTTTTTCTCCGCAATATGATGATAGGATATTACATCACATGGTGATGATACACAATGAATATGTTTATAAACTTTATGAACTTTCAATCATCCAAATGTCATTAATTGCAAGTTATTATTGACATCGATGATGAATATACGAATGTCCCCTAGATATAGAAGAATAGATAACATGTTTTTTTTCTGATCATATCAACCCTTATACCACTGCTGACACCAGCACAGCTTAAATGTTCCATAATACAAAGGTCATTATCACTTCTAAATAACTGTCATGCTCATTTGCGTTTTGAGAGATAGGAAGCAATAGCCTTATTGATTAATATGCAGTTGAATTTAAAACAGCACACACATGCTCATATGGCACAACAAAGAGAATGTATTGAAAAATGTAAGATATTAAATCCTGTTTACAATTTTTAAATAGAGATTATGAGACTTTTTGTTCTTTTGTGCTGGGTGTGATCAAGTTTGAATAATCAAAAGGCTGTTAAAGTAAAAAGGTTATTCAAGTTCTCAACGCCATTTTATCATTTCTAACCGATTATTTCAGATTTATTGTCTAGAAAATTTTAATAATGTACTGAATATCAATCAAGTATATTTGAACATTGATGAGCTGGGATCTAAACTGCTAGCTCACTGCTGAATGCTTAGATATCTACTGAATCATAACAAAGTGCCTCAAATATCATGCCAGAATTTACAGAATATACATCCCTAGTGCCTAGAGAGCTAGCTGCTGTACATGCTGTGACAAGCATGCTGATACTGACTGGTAACGTCCTAGTCATAATGACATTTTGTCGGATAAAGAAGTATAATTTTCAGCAGTTTTACATGATGGCACTTATTGGAACTGATTTAGTCATGTTTGTCGCCCAAACTATCTCTACCGTAATCACAGTCAATGGAGGAGTAGTTCTAGCCAAATATCAATGTCAGCTTCTGGGAGTTGCCACTGCAGTGTCGATAGGATCTACAACCTCTATATACACCATGATGTCTCTCGATCGGTGGCTCTCAATATTCGCTCCTATCAAGTATCAAGCGTTTAAAGTCAGAGCAGACTCGAGAATTATTGTATGCCTTATTGTCACTTTGTGCATTGCTCCATCAGTGGTGCTGAGTTTTACACTACTAAGTTTCAATCTGATTGATGTTCATTTTGAACCGTACCTTCCTAGCTGTGCCTTCAGTGCAGACACTAAATATATTGTTGGAACTTCTCTATACTGTCTAATATTTATATTCATACCTTTTATCATTCAAGCAACATCGAATGTATCTGTCCTGGTTAAGATCACAAGGTTGAGAGGTACTAACCGTTATCGAGTCTGTAAATCAGTGAAAGTTGTATCAATCACTGTGATGACTCACTATGTATTTTGGTCCCCATCAGCAGTTTACACATTATGGAAGTATATTGAACCAGGGGCACCTGCTTGGTGGTTCCAATTTCTGACAATCCAAATGGTAGCAATTAATTCAGCTATGAGTTTTCCCATTTACATTTGGACAAACCAAATATTCAGGACTAAGTTTCTTTCTTTTTTCGATTGTTAGAATAATGTTTAAGCATTAGGGGTTACAACCTATGACTGCTGTGAGGGTTTGTTGTGTTTTTTCTGCACTTCTTAGTTATTTGCATCTTTTAACCCAACATTTTTCTTGTCTGTTTTCATCGCATCCGCTAGGAGTTTGGTGTCCATTTTATAGCTAAAACTTTATCTGGATAACATATGTGCAGACAGTTTCAGAGCACGTTGTACTCATATGCTCAATAGTATACTTTTTCAATATTTAGTCAAGAACCCTTTTTAATTACTTTTTTACCCATCAAGCCAGAAAACATCATCTTTAACTTTAATTTAACATATCGAGCACATACTCATCATTGAGTCAGTAAAATTGAACAACACAAACTACACATTATTTCTGTACTGGTTGATTCACTTATTTGATTGCTGAGGTTTTGTGGAAAGGACACCACACGTGAATGTAGTAATTATGCCTAAAACTATATTAATAAAATCCAACAACTGTAGATTGATGCACAGATTGCTACTGTGATTAGAAGAGCAGATATGAGATGAAAACTTTCCGAAATCAATATATTTTTAATATTTGGTCTTCTACATTTGTATGACTGAAAGATGAAAGTGTCTATGAGATGATGTGTTATTGATTATTATTGTTTAGAAGTTTAAATGTTGGAAATTAAATTTCCTGCTGTAGCCAGGTTTCACTGACAAAATGCCTACTCAATGTATAAACACACAATACATTCATTTTTTTCGTCTAGTGCTTAAAAAATTTATAGATAAAACTTGTATGGTCATATTACAACCCAACCTTCTGAATATAAAAGTTGCCCGGGTATAATTTAAAAATTGCAGAAGCTCATACCGATTGAAGAATTTTCAAAAATCATTGTAGCAAGCTTAATTTTGATGTATTTTCCCTATAACTATCTCTAACTACTGTGTACCTTCACTTGTTCCTGTTACCCGTTCATCGAATAATTTAGTGTGTTAATTCACTTCATTGGTCTAACTGGTCACCCACAAAGCTCTGTTTAGACAAGTGCCATGAAGAGGCCCTATCATGGATAGAAAAGCATCTGGTAATATGTGATTATTCGTTCACAGTTGGGAAGCTGCTGACCTACAGGGTTTATCAAGGTCAGCCAAAGTAACTCTATGGCATTGACCCAATGATGCACGTACATCAAACTCTATGACTTTCAAACAAATGAAGGGCTAATGAGGTGCTAACACATTGTTGCCTTGTGGATATGTGAACGGCATGACCACCGCAATCACAAGGTCAACCTGTCATGCCATTCTCAGAGAAAGCTGCAACCAGTTTTTGTCTCAGACAAGTTCAAATCGGATATCATAAAGCATGCATCGGATGGCCATTATTTTAATTTGATTTATTTTGACATAAAAAATTGGACTGGAACTTTTTTACTTGCCTTCTCAACAGATTTTGTATCACTGTCATAGTTTGTAATACATAAGAACTAAGTCAGTTGAGACCATAAATTGCGATGTGTTGATGGGGCAAAAGATTCTGGCAATTATATCATTATATATTTTATATTTTTTCTCCGCAATATGATGATGGGATATTACATCAGATGGTGATGATACACAATGAATATATTTATAAACTTTATGAACTTTCAATCATCCAAATGTCATTAATTGCAAGTTATTATTGACATCCATGATGAATATACGAAAGTCCCCTAGAAATAGAAGAATATATAGCATGTTTTTTTTCTGGTCATATCAACCCTAATACCACTGCTGACACCAGCACAGCTTAAATGTTCTGTGAGGAACGGAAAATTATCGGTGCTAGTATAGTATACCAAAATCGTATACTGAATGCTTAAAATATTCAAGGTTCCAACACGTAATTTAATAAGTAATTTGTCTAGTTCTGATTATAATTGAAGTTCTATTCTCTTTGAACTTTCTTTCTAGATAATGGAAGATAACTACAACTTACTAAGGTTCTGTGTAAAATTTCGGTAGCACGTTAATTTAAAATGTATCAAATTAACCTCAACAAAATTCAGAAGTGACGAACAGCTGGCTCCCCGTTCCCGGTTTAGAGAAACCCTTAGAATTGTTTTTAAGTCTGACCCCTCTTGGACTTCGGAGAAGTTCGCTCCTAGCCTTTTCAAAGAGTTGCTCCTGCCGATATACTGCAGAAACTCCTTGGTTGTTCTAACAGTAACTCGAGTGGAGTTGAAAATAATATTCATGCACCACAAAGCAATTATTTTTATAATCCTCTTTTGGGTTATGAGCGTGCTGTTATTTTAAAAAGGGGAGGCTGCTATTTAGAAGATAAGTTTTATGCTTCAAAATATCTTGCAGTCTCAAGAATTATATGGATTAGTAACTTTCAACGTTAAATTGATCTTTGTATAGTGCCTGGAAGTCCAATTAGGTAGCTTAGGCAGTTTAACTCATTGCCTCCTAATGACGTATATATACGCATTCATGCAGTGTGTGGTCTAATACTAATGACGGATATATACGCTCAGTCACTATGACAACCAAATGTCCAATGATAATGCAGTTTTTTCTTAAAAAATCTTTATTGGATCATCTTCCTCATACTCTTATGTGATTGGGTAGAGTTTTAGAAAAGATATTTGGGGACTCACTTTGCTTTCACTTCAAAAAACAAAACTCAAGTTAGGATTTCAGAAAATTTCAGTCACAAAAATATTTCAATGGCAAGCTCTAGGACTAGGATTCATGAGTCTGGTGTGCTTGATGAATGTTCAGGAGGAGTTGGTTCAGAGCTTGATGATGAAAATGAGGTGAGTAGGGTTACACATTATGGTGAATCTGAATATCTAAATAAAATTACTTAATTATAACATGATATATGAGAAAAATGTCATTACCTTCTATCAACTTCAATTTGTCAAAAGATAAAAATATTCTTGTGCAACTAGTAAGCCTACTACTACACCAAACTTTTTTGGTTCATGATATGCATTGTGTTTCACAATATAAAGTAACTTTTTCTTTTACTAGTCAAGTGACAGTGAGTGAATCAGAAGAGGATAGTCAAGTTGGTGAAGTTGATGAGATGGATAACCGATACTCTGCAACAGACGTTGATGCTGATGATTCAGATTTTGATGGTGAGTCTCCCCCCCAATATAGTATACAGTATAAACCACACACCTTTGTGTAACAATTATTGTATTTCTCATGTTATACACAACAACATAACACGCTTTCCTGTTTTGTTGTTTCAGGCTCCTCACCACGAAAAGTTGCTATAGTTGGGGCTGGACATGGAGCTCCTCGGAGGGCGGGTCGACAAAGGAGAGCTGGTTGAGGCAGAACGGCACCTCAGGAGCAGGTTATAATCAGTCATGTTGGTGAGATTGACAACTCTGATGGTGACTCATACTTTTGATGTATGGTAGTCATTTTTGTTTTTACTATCAAAAACTAAAATAATATTTTGATCATCAGAAAATATTTTTTTCAAATTGCTTTTTTCAATCATTTTTTGCTGTTTTTTTATGTAAGTTCAGCTTTACAGCAATAAATATCATAAGATCATCTATCTATCTATCTAATGAGTTTGAAAATAATACTTCAGAAATCACAAATGCTTTATTCCTCCCTTAGGTCAATGGGCAGTATGTATACATGCATTGTCCAATGCATACCAAAATTTAAATCCTAACAGATAAACAGCTGGAAAATTGAAATATTTTTACAGATTGTGGATAGCACAACTGATTACAAAGAAATGTCTATGTAAACCTAGGCATTTTTCAGGATCACAGGCCTTAAAACTGAATGTTTGTTATAGACTTCAATCCACTTCCCTTTAGAACCAGGAGCAGCTTTAGGTCGCTTCAAATTTCGCGTAGAATTTGTAATTTAAAAAACCTGTTCAACCAGTAGAATTATAGTTGGAGTTATCTTTGATTATTCAAAGGTAATGCAACTCCTACTGTGTGTCTGATTTGAATTCGCAAGGTTTAATTTTATGATGACTCTTGAATACTTAAACTTGGTGTTGTTTAAAGTAGCTGATTTGGAAAATCAATCGGTTTGTCAAATGAGGTTAAATAATTCTATTGAGTTTTGTTTTCTGAAAGTATTTTAAAAATTCCAATAATTTTAAGATGTCAAAAATATAATATGGTAAAAAAATATAGAGATAGTAATTACCAAAAATCCTTCCTTTAGCCTTTTCTTCTGTAGTATGATATCCAAAAGGTAGTTATAATATCCAATAGCAGTTAATATATCCAAAAACTAGTTATAATATCCAATAGTAGTTAATATATCCAAAAAGTAGTTATAATATCCAATAGTAGTTAATATAAGTAATATAATATCCAATAGTAGTTAATGTCCAATATAAATCCTTATAAGATGTGAGTAGAAAAAAAAGTGATTCAAAGTATAAGGTGTACTTAAATAATTTAGCTTATGATAAAATAATTCAAATATAGTTCGTAATACAATTCTTGTAATTGTATTAAAAGTGTTCTGTGTGTGTGTGTGTGTGCTCTCTCGCTCTGTGTGTGTGTGTGTATGTGTGTGTGTGTGTGTTTGTGTGTTTCGTCCTTTTTTAGTGACAAATTTTACTCCTTTTATACCCTCTGATTGGTTTTCCAAAGACGGCACGTGTTGCTAACATGTCTGCAATAGCGGCACGTGTTGCTAAATGCTGTTCTATGACGTCTGTTGTTGTAGCCTCATCTCTTTTGTTCTCGCTGGTTAATAAGAAGGGGGGGGGGGTGATTTCTTCCTGAAGTCCAGTATGTTCTTTATTTCAGTTTCAGATTGCACCATTGATTAGCAATATTCGTTTGACTAATCTTCCCTTAGGAAACTGGAATTTCCAGTTCCCTATAGTTTTCTCCGTCTTACTAACAGCCACTATTTATTATAATCATATAGGGCTTGCTTAGTCAATTTTCAAATGTGACTGTATCACTAGATACCATCGGCTTCAGGGTTTAAGTAATTTTCAGGTAGTTGAATTCCATGGTTTGATTTAGATATCCAAATTTCAGCATCCTCAGATAAAATGTTCGGCGATAAACAAAGATTTTGGTTATCATGACTATGCATCGTGCTAATTGGCAACTTATTCAAGGCTTTGGTATTTGTTAAGGTGTTCTGCCGTAGTAAACTATATTAATGATGGTGCGCTGAGGTAAAATTTATACTCTATTTGTCATCAACCATGGATGTTATTTATACCTGCTGTGTTGAATTCTAGCTGGGTATATGAGCATTTGCGGTAACTCAAAATGGCAGTGTTTAGAGTTGTTTTCATTTTTTCTTTGCTGACAGTTCCATAATACAAAATTCATTATCACTTCTAAATAACTGTCATGCTCATTTGCGTTTTGAGAGATAAGAAACAATAGCCTTATTGATTAATATGCAGTTGTAATTAAAACAGCACACACATGCTCATATGGCACATCAAAGAGAATGTATTGAAAAATGTAAGATATTAAATCATGTTTACAATTTTTAAATAGAGATTGTGAGACATTTTGTTCTTTTGTGCTGGGTGTGATCCAGTTTGAATAATCAAAAGGCTGTTTAAATAAAAAGGTTATTAAAGTTCTCAACGCCATTTTATCATTTCTAACTGATTATTTCAGATTTGTTGTCTAGAAAATTTTAATAATGTACTGAATATCAATCAAGTATATTTGAACTTTGATGAGCCGGGATCTAAACTGCTAGCTCACTGCTGAATGCTTAGATATCTACTGAATCGTAACAAAGTGCCTCAAATATCATGCCAGAGTTTACAAAATATACATCCCTTGTGCCTAGAGAGCTAGCTGCTGTAAATACTGTGATAAGCATGCTGATACTGACTGGTAACATCCTAGTCATAATGACATTTTGTCGGATAAAGAAGTATAATTTTCAGCAGTTTTACATGATGGCACTTATTGGAACTGATTTAGTCATGTTTGTCGCCCAAACTATCTCTACCGTAATTGCAGTCAATGGAGGAGTAGTTCTAGCCAAATATCAATGTCAGCTTCTGGGAGTTGCCACTGCAGTGTCGATAGGATCTACAACCTCTATACACACCATGATGTGTCTCGATCGGTGGCTCTCAATATTCGCTCCTATCAAGTATCGGGCGTTTAAAGTTAGAGCAGACTCGAAAATTATTGTATGCCTTATTGTCACTTTGTGCATTGCTCCATCAGTGGTGCTGAGTTTTATACTACTAACTTTCAATCTGATTGATGTTCATTTTGAACCGTACCTTCCTAGCTGTACCTTCAGTGCAGACACTAAATATATTGTTGGAACTTCTTTATACTGTCTAATATTTATTTTGATACCTTTTATCATTCAAGCAACATCGAATGTATCTGTCCTGGTTAAGATCACAAGGTTGAGAGGTACTAACCATTATCGAGTCTGTAAATCAGTGAAAGTTGTATCTATCAGTGTGATGGCTTACTATGTATTTTGGTCCCCATCAGCAGTTTACACGGTATGGAAGTATATTGAACCAGGAGCACCTGCTTGGTGGTTCCAATTTCTGACCATCCAAATGGTAGCAATTAATTCAGCTATGAGTTTTCCCATTTACATTTGGACAAACCAAATATTCAGGACTAAGTTTCTTTCTTTTTTCGATTGTTAGAAATATGTTTCATCATTAGGGGTTACAACCTATGAATGCTGTGAGGGTTTGATGTGTTTTTTCTGCACTTCTTAGTTATTTGCATCTTTTAACCCAACATTTGTCTTATCTGTTTTCATCGCATCCGCTATGAGTTTGGTGTCCATTTTATAGCTAACACTTTATCTGGATAACATAAGTGCAGACAGTTTCAGAGCACGTTGTTCTCATATGCTCAATAGTATACTTTTTCAATATTTAGTCTAGAACCTTTTTTAATCACTTTTTTACCCATCAAGCCAGAAAAGATCATTTTTAACTTTAATTTAATATATCGAGCACATACTCATCATTGAGTCAGTAAAATTTTTCAATACAATCTACACATTATTTCTGTACTGGTTGATTCACTTATTTGATTTCTGAGGTTTTGTGGAAAGGACACCACACGTGAATGTAGTAATTATGCCTAAAACTATATTTATAAAATCCAACAGCTGTAGATTGAAGCACAGATTGCTACTGTGATTAGAAGACAGGTATGAGATGAAGATTTTCCGAAATGAGAAATGGGTTATGAGCGTGCGGTTATTTAAAAAAAGGGAGGCTGCTATTTAGAAGATAAGTTTTATGCTCCAAAATATCTTGCAGTCTCAAGAATTATATGGATTAGTAACTTTCAACGTTAAATTGATCTTTGTATAGTGCCTGGAAGTCCAATTAGGTAGCTTAGGCAGTTTAATCAGAATCACATGCCTTAAAACTGAATGTTTGTTATAGACTTCAATCCACTTCCCTTTAGAACCAGGAGTAGCTTTAGGTCGCTTCAAATTTCGCGTAGAATTTGTAATTTAAAAAACTGTTCAACCAGTAGAATTATAGTTTGAGTTATCTTTGATTATTCAAAGGTAATGCAACTCCTACTGTGTGTCTGATTTGAATTCGCAAGGTTTAATTTTATGATAACTCTTGAATACTTAAACTTGGTGTTGGAAAATCAAGCGGTTTGTCGTATGAGGTTAAATAATTCTATTTAGTTTTGTTTTCTGAAAGTATTTTAAAAATTCCAATAATGTTAAGTTGACAAAATATAATATGGTAAAAAAATATAAGGATAGTAATTACCAAAAAAATCCTTCCTTTAGCCTTTCCTTCTGTAGTATGATATCCAAAAGGTAGTTATAATATCCAATAGCAGTTAATATATCCAAAAACTAGTTTTAATATCCAATATATCCAAAAAGTAGTTATAATATCCAATAGCAGTTAATATAAGTAATATAATATCCAATAGTAGTTAATGTCAAATATAAATCCTTATAAGATGTGAGTAGAAAAAAAATGATTCAAAGTATAAGGTGTACTTAAATAATTTAGCTTATGATAAAATAATTCAAATATAGTTTGTAATACAATTCTTATAATTGTATTAAAAGTGTTCTGTGTGTGTGTGTGTGTGTGTGCTCTCTCGCTCTGTGTGTGTGTGTGTGTCTGTGTGTGTGTATCGTCCTTTTTTAGCGACAAATTTTACTCCTTTTATGCCCTCTGATTGGTTTTCCAAAGACGGCACGTGTTGCTAACATGTCTGCAATAGCGGCACGTGTTGCTAACTGCTGTTCTATGACGTCTGTTATTGTAGCCTCATCTCTTTTGTTCTCGCTGGTTAAAAAGAAGGGGGGGGGGGTGATTACTTCCTGAAGTCCAGTATGTTCTTTATTTCAGTTTCAGATTGCACCATTGATTAGCAATATTCATTTGACTCATCTTCCTTTAGGAAACTGGAATTTCCAGTTTCCTATAGTTTTCTCTGTCTTACTAACAGCCACTATTCATTATAATCATATAGGGCTTGCTTAGTCAATTTTTAAATGTGACTGTATCACTAGATACCATCGGCTTCAGGGTTTAAGTAATTTTCAGGTAGTTGAATTCCATGGTTTGATTTAGATTTCAAAATTTCAGCATCCTCAGATAAAATGTTCAGCGATAAACAAAGATTACGCTTATCATGACTAAGCATCGTGCTAATTGGCAACTTATTCAAGGCTTTGGTTTTTGTTAAGCTGTTCTGCCTGGACAGGAACTTTTTTCCTTGCCTTCTCGACAGATTTTGTATCACTGTCATAGTTTGTAAAACATAAGAACTTAGTCAGTTGAGACCGTAAATTGCGATGTGTTGTTGGGGCAAAAGATTCTGGCAATTAGAACATTATATATTTTATATTTATTCTCCGCAATATGATGATAGGATATTACATCAGATGGTGATGATACACAATGAATATGATAATAAACTTTATGAAGTCTGACCCCTCTTGGACTTCGGAGAAGTTGGCTCCTAGCCTTTTCAAAGAGTTGCTCCTGCCGATATACTGCAGAAACTCCTCGGTTGTTCTAACAGTAACTCGAGTGGAGTTGAAAATAATATTCATGCACCACAAAGCAATTATTTTTATAATCCTCTTTTGGGTTATGAGCGTGCGGTTATTTTAAAAAGGGGAGGCTGCTATTTAGAAGATAAGTTTTATGCTTCAAAATATCTTGCAGTCTCAAGAATTATATGGATTAGTAACTTTCAACGTTAAATTGATCTTTGTATAGTGCCTGGAAGTCCAATTAGGTAGCTTAGGCAGTTTAACTCATTGCCTCCTAATGACGTATATATACGCATTCATGCAGTGTGTGGTCTAATACTAATGACAGATATATACGCTCAGTCACTATGACAACCAAATGTCCAATGATAATGCAGTTTTTTCTTCAAAACTTTTATTGGATCATCTTCCTCATACTCTTATGTGATTGGGTAGAGTCTTAGAAAAGATATTTGGGGACTCACTTTGCTTTCACTTCAAAAAACAAAACTCATGTTAGGATTTCAGAAAATTTCAGTCACAAAAATATTTCAATGGCAAGCTCTAGGACTAGGATTCATGAGTCTGGTGTGCTTGATGAATGTTCAGGAGGAGCTGGCTCAGAGCTTGATGATGAAAATGAGGTGAGTAGGGTTACAAATTATGGTGAATCTGAATATCTAAATAAAATTACTTAATTATAACATGATATATGAGAAAAATGTCATTACCTTCTATCAACTTCAATTTGTCAAAAGATAAAAATATACTTGTGCAACTAGTAAGCCTACTACTACACCAAATTTTCTGGTTCATCATATGCATTGTGTTTCACAATATAAAGCAACTTTTTCTTTTACTAGTCAAGCGACAGTGAGTGAATCAGAAGAGGATAGTCAAGTTGGTGAAGTTGATGAGATGGATAACCGATACTCTGCAACAGACGTTGATGCTGATGATTCAGATTTTGATGGTGAGTCTCCCCCCCCCCCCCAATATTGTATACAGTATAAACCACACACCTTTGTGTAACAATTATTGTATTTCACATGTTATACACAACAACATAACACGCTTTCCTGTTTTGTTGTTTCAGGCTCCTCACCACGAAAAGTTGCTATAGTTCGGGCTGGACATGGAGCTCCTGGGAGGGCGGGTCGACAAAGGAGAGCTGGTTGAGGCAGAACGGCACCTCAGGAGCAGGTTGTAATCAGTCATGTTGGTGAGATTGACAACTCTGATGGTGACTCATACTTTTGATGTATGGTAGTCATTTTTGTTTTTACTATCAAAAACTATAATAATATTTTGATCATCAGAAGATTTTTTTTTCAATTCGATCACAATCATTTTTTGCTGTTTTTTATGTAAGTTCAGCTTTACAGCAATAAATATCATAAGATCATATGTCGCAAATCAATAACCAACACATCTGTGCATATAAATCCAACTCGGACACTCTATTGGGCGAACTGTACTGTGACTAAATGTCATAAAGTGAGTTTGAAAATAAAACTTCAGAAATCACAAATGCTTTATTCCTCCCTTAGGTCAATGGGCAGTTTGTATACATGCATTGTCCAATGCATACCAAAATATAAATCCTAACAGATAAAGAGCTGGAAAATTGAAATATTTTTACAGATTGTGGATAGCACAACTGGTTACAAAGAAATGTCTATGTAAACCTAGGCATTTTTCAGAATCACATGCCTTAAAACTGAATGTTTGTTATAGACTTCAATCCACTTCCCTTTAGAACCAGGAGGAACTTTAGGTCGCTTCAAATTTCGCGTAGAATTTGTAATTTAATTTCATGATGACTCTTGAATACTTAAACTTGGTGTTGTTTAAAGTAGCTGATTTGGAAAATCAAGGTTAAATAATTTTTTTTAGTTTTGTTTTCTGAAAGTATTTTAAAAATTGTAATAATGTTAAAATGTCAAAAATATAATATGTTAAAAAAATATAGAGATAGTAATTACCAAAAATCCTTCCTTTAGCCTTTTCTTCTGTAGTATGATATCCAAAAGGTAGTTATAATATCCAATAGCAGTTAATAAATCCAAAAACTAGTTATAATATCCAATTTTAGTAGTTAATATATCCAAAAAGTAGTTATAATATCCAATAGTAGTTAATATAAGTAATATAATATCCAATAGTAGTTAATGTCCAATATAAATCCTTATAAGATGTGAGTAGAAAAAAATGTGATTCAAGGTATAAGGTGTACTTAAATAATTTAGCTTATGATAAAATAATTCAAATATAGTTTGTAATACAATTCTTATAATTGTATTAAAAGTGTTCTGTGTGTGTGTGTGTGCTCTCTCGCTCTGTGTGTGTGTGTGTGTGTATGTGTGTGTGTATCGTCCTTTTTTAGTGACAAATTTTACTCCTTTTATACCCTCTGATTGGTTTTCCAAAGACGGCACGTGTTGCTAACATGTCTGCAATAGCGGCACGTGTTGCTAACTGCTGTTCTATGACGTCTGTTATTGTAGCCTCATCTCTTTTGTTCTCTCTGGTTAATAAGAAGGGGGGGGGGTGATTACTTCCTGAAGTCCAGTATGTTCTTTATTTCGGTTTCCGATTGCACCATTGATTAGCAATATTCGTTTGACTAATCTTCCCTTAGGAAACTGGAATTTCCAGTTCCCTATAGTTTTCTCCGTCTTACTAACAGCCACTATTTATTATAATCATATAGGGCTTGCTTAGTCAATTTTCAAATGTGACTGTATCACTAGATACCATCGGCTTCAGGGTTTAAGTAATTTTCAGGTAGTTGAATTCAATGGTTTGATTTAGATATCCAAATTTCAGCATCCTCAGATAAAATGTTCGGCGATAAACAAAGATTTTGCTTATCATGACTAAGCATCGTGCTAATTGGCAACTTATTCAAGGCTTTGGTATTTGTTAAGCTGTTCTGCCGTAGTAAACTATATTAATGATGGTGCGCTGAAGTAAAATTTATACTCTATTTGTCATCAAGAAAGGATGTTATTTATACCTGCTGTGTTGAATTCTAGCTGGGTATATGAGCATTTGCGGTAACTCAAAATGGCAGTGTTTAGAGTTGTTTTCCTTTTTCTTTGCTGACAGTTCCATAACACAAAATTCATTATCACTTCTAAATAACTGTTATGCTCATTTGCATTTTGAGAGATAAGAAACAATAGCCTTATTGATTAATATACAGTTGTAATTAAAACAGCACACACATGCTCATATGGCACATCAAAGAGAATGTATTGAAAAATGTAAGATATTAAATCATGTTTACAATTTTTAAATAGAGATTGTGAGACAGTTTGTTCTTTCGTGCTGGGTGTGATCAAGTTTGAATAATCAAAAGGCTGTTAAAGTAAAAAGGTTATTCAAGTTCTCAACGCCATTTTATCATTTCTAACTGATTATTTCAGATTTGTTGTCTAGAAAATTTTAAAAATGTACTGAATATCAATCAAGTATATTTGAACTTTGATGAACCGGGATCTAAACTGCTAGCTCACTGCTGAATGCTTAGATATCTACTGAATCGTAACAAAGTGCCTCAAATATCATGCCAGAGTTTACAGAATATACATCTCTAGTGCCTAGAGAGCTAGCTGCTGTAAATACTGTGATAAGCATGCTGATACTGACTGGTAACATCCTAGTCATAATGACATTTTGTCGGATAAAGAAGTATAATTTTCAGCAGTTTTACATGATGGCACTTATTGGAACTGATTTAGTCATGTTTGTTGCCAAAACTATCTCTACCGTAATTGCAGTCAATGGAGGTGTAGTTCTAGCCAAATATCAATGTCAGCTTCTGGGAGTTGCCACTGCAGTGTCGAGAGGATCTACAACCTCTATACACACCATGCTGTGTCTTGATCGGTGGCTCTCAATATTCACTCCTATCAAGTATCGAGCATTTAAAGTCAGAGCAGACTCGAGAATTATTGTATGCCTTATTGTCACTTTGTGCTATGCTCCGTCAGTGGTGCTGAGTTTTATACTACTAACTTTCAATATGATTGATGTTCATTTTGAACCGTACCTTCCTAGCTGTACCTTCAGTGCAGACACTGAATATATTGTTGGAACTTCTCTATACTGTCTAATATTTATTTTGATACCTTTTATCATTCAAACAACATCGAATGTATCTGTCCTGGTAAAGATCACAAGGTTGAGAGGTACTAACCGTTATCAAGTCTGTAAATCAGTGAAAGTTGTATCTATCACTGTGATGACTTACTATGTATTTTGGTCCCCATCAGCAGTTTACACGGTATGGAAGTATATTGAACCAGGGGCACCTGCTTGGTGGTTCCAATTTCTGACCATCCAAATGATAGCAATTGATTCAGCTATGAGTTTTCCCATTTACATTTGGACAAACCAAATATTCAGGACTAAGTTTCTTTCTTTTTTCGATTGTTAGAATAATGTTTCATCATTAGGGGTTACAACCTATGACTTCTGTGAGGGTTTGATGTTTGTTGTGTTTTTTCTGCACTTCTTAGTTATTTGCATCTTTTAACCCAACATTTGTCTGGTCTGTTTTAATCGCATCCACTAGGAGTTTGGTGTCCATTTTATAGCTAAAACTTTATCTGGATAACATAATTGCAGACAGTTTCAGAGCACGTTGTACTCATAAGCTCGATAGTATACTTTTTCAATATTTAGTCAAGAACCTTTTTTAATCAATTTTTTACCCATCAAGCCAGAAAACATTATTTATAACTTTAATTTTACATATCGAGCACATACTCATCATTGAGTCAGTAAAATTAAACACTACAATCTACACATTATTTTTGTACTGGTTGTTTCACTTATTTGATTTCTGAGGTTTTGTGGAAAGGACACCACACTTGAATGTAGTAATAATGCCTAAAACTATATTTATAAAATCCAACAACTGTAGATTGAAGCACAGATTGCTACTGTGATTAGAAGACAGGTATGAGATGAAGACTTTCCGAAATCAATATATTTTTAATATTTTGTCTTCTACATTTGTATGACTGAAAGATGAAATTCTCTATGAAATGATGAGTTATTGGTCATTATTGCTTAGAAGTTTAAATGTTGGAAATTAAATTTCCTGCTGTAGCCAGGTTTCACTGACAAAATGCCTATTCAATGTATAAACACACAATACATTTATTTTTTCGTTCATCGAATAATTTGGTGTGTGAATTCACTTCATTGGTCTAACTGGTCACCCACAAAGCTCTGTTTTAACAAGTGCCTTGAAGAGGCCCTGTCATGGATAAAAAAGCATCTGGTAATATTTGATTATTCGTTCACCGTTGGGAAGCTGCTAACCTACAGGGTTTATCAAGGTCAGCCAAAGTTAGATTCATTTTTCTCTGATTTCACTTCACTGCAAAATAGAACTTATAACACACCACATTGCGGAAAACTCTTATCACAGCCTATATTAGTTTTCACAATAGCAACTTATTCCTTTTAAAAAACACATATATATTTCACTGCCCAAATTAAATTTTAATTTGACAGCTATAAAATAAGTGTATCATGATTATCCATAAACAACTAGTAAACTAGTGAAAAAAATATAAAATACATAAGTTGTCAGGTGATTGTTTGGGTGCCCATTAAAAGTGAGAGATAATTATAGGTTGATGAGACACCTTTACGGTAGCTAGCTAAACTTTTGTCAAAAGATAGTTTTGGCTTTCTTGTTAATAGCTGATTTTAATGTGTACCTGATCTAAGAGTATTAAAGTGAGATCATAATGCACATATTACACTGCTATCCGGACATCAGCATACTAGTGCATAGCAATGAATATCCTTATACAAAAATGTGGCCTTGCTACACTACACTACACTACACTACGAACAGATATCTCAGATGATGTTTACGTGCAGATAATGGAACTAAGCACATGTATCCATATGTTAAAATAGGGTCCGAAGCCTCAAATATTCTAAAACAGCGAAATTCGAGAAAGCAAGCTTACTGTAATACCGATGTCATGCCTTTAATATAATGTGTAATTATCAAGTCAATTAAAAACCTGATAAGACACAGGTGCCTTACCTGCTGTTTGGTGACCAGATTTATCAATATATTTTCATAATGCTGCTGCAATGTTCAGCTGTTCTGCTAGCATTATAAATTATCATGGTTTAACTCTCGCTCACCTGCATTCATTTTGTTAACATTCATTGTGTTAAAATCACAATTTAAGCTTAGGGCTACCGGAATGGAAACGATGACCAAACTTATCAGCACATCAGATCTCATAGTGAAGACACAATGTTGATATGAAGCCATTGTTTTCTTATGTGACACAAACACCACACACATGTAACAGCTTGCTATGATATTTACTTTTGCATTTTCCAACCTTATGCGAAGGCTTTTGAGTTGAAATTGTTGAGAATCATAACTATCATATCATTAATACCACCATAAGCCATGTTTACCCGTTAAGAAAACATACCCGCAGACAATAAACAAACAGTCATGCTTAATTGAAAAACAGTCAATTAGTGAATGCAAATTAAACATAATTGGTTATAGAATAATTAAACATTCTAGTCTGCATCCTTCAAATATTTAGGTCATCAATTATTCAATGGGAAGACAATGAATGCCTAAATGGACTCAAATTTTACTGAGAACACTTGATTATAGTTTTGGAAAATATCAGCATATCAAATCTAACGCGCTCAATCAATGTGATGACATGTCAGTATGAATAAAACAAGCTGCATCTAATTTATGTCTTTATTCGATTCTAGCAGACATGTCATCAAATTCTTGAATTAAAGTTTGAGCCGGTTCAAATATTGAAACAATTATTTTCATGCAGTTGACTTGACAACATGCCATATAAAACCCTTTCAACACCTTGAATTACTCTTTCTTTATTGGTTTTTTAGGCATTCCTTGGCTGGCTCAAGCTTGGAGAAGATGACTATTAGTTTGATTGGTAAGCTTATCCATTATTTTTACAATAATTTCTGTTGCTTGATATCTGTTTATTGGATAGTAGAACTAAGCATAGTAATTTGTCATAAAAATATGTATTTCATGCTGACTTTCAAACTTGGGAAAAAATTTAAAACCAGTTTACTTGTTTGGAAAACCATTATGTGATGCCAAGTAGTAATTATGATTATCACATGTTTTTGGCAAAGATGTTGCCAACAATTTGATCTTCTTCAATTACCTTTACCTTGAGATCAGAAGTTACAAACACTACACAATCATAAATGAAGAAAAAAACATGCAGATCTATTATATAAAAATATATTGTATATAAAACAAGCTCACACATTATTCCACTGATGTCTTGTGATTTTGTACAAGTCAAATGTAAAGAAAATGTGTGGCTGCCCAAAGACAAAAACCTGTCCTTCGATGTCACAAAACTCATATTGATATTCTGCAGTTATCTCAGTGATCACTGTCTATGTGAGAGGAGAGAATACTGTCTACACAGTATCCAACAATGTTGAGAGTCTGGACAATTACGCTGTATCAAACTTCACACTACCAGACGAAGATGTACTCACAGTATGCTACTGGACAGAGCTTGAGGATAGTGGATTTTTTAATTTACCCACGGAGTCAGCTTATTTCAGCCTCCTGTCATCCTCAGGTACATAAAGTGCTCCTGCAATAATAATCATTCCAATTCACACAACCCAAACTCAAATGCACAATAATCTCATGTCTTGAACCTGTTGTGCTAAATAAACACATTTGTAGCGTAAAGATTGCGACCATAAATTGGTTATATCAGCATCAGTTTTGATGCGAAACAATTATTGATTCATGTAAGTATGACATTGATAACAATAGAAAAATACATTTAGAATCAGTCATGAGCATGCACTCTGAGATAGTCAAATCATTAATATTGACACAACTCTCTTTTATTTTCAGGAATCTATCGATTGAGCATATACAATCTTGTGTTAAACAAAGTAAGAATAGATTTCCAGGAGTTAACTTTTGAGTTAGATGTCCCCTTTAGTTCTAAAACTAGTAAGCGATGGGTGTACTTTTGCTTCCAACACACGATCGAGCAAAGACCAGGCTACATTTACATAATTCTCAAGGTATGATTTGACATCGAAACCCATTTTCATCGGATCAATCTGTTCGTACATCACATAACTGTTGACCTGCATGAGAGTAAAAATATTTAAAAAGAACTTTCATGCTGTGGGGGAATGTGGAACTGGGGAAGTGCTAGACTATAAGTAATAATTATAACCCGTACACTTGTTGGAATGAATGAAGGCGTCAGGCAAGACGTTACTGTGTGTAATACTATTAAATTGTATGCAGTTAAACAATGTTTTGAGGTGATAGGTTATAATTTAACAGATAAACTACAGTGCATCACAAAAGTTTTCATACATTGCTGGATTGTCTGCACTTGAATTGTCCTATATTTAGGGATTTCTGAGGGATACAAATGAGTATTCCTGGTTTGCTAAGATGGAGGCTGAACAAAACATTACATCAGGGAGTCTCACATATCCTCGCTATGGAACCTCAAAGCTTGTGCTCTATCAACGCGTAATAGATTACAATGGTTTGTGACTGTATCTTAAACCCATACCCATACCTGACTCATTATTGAATAAATTCCCGAGGAGAGGAGAGGCGCATCACATGTTGTTCTTTTTGGAGCTTTATCTCAAGTTTTTAGTAATGTTTTGATATAACAAAACTCTTGTTGCAGGAGTGTTCAATGACATATATCCTGCAGTTGGGCGTTTCTGCTGTCTGAACATCTGGGGTGGCCACATGAGTGCAATAGAAATGTTTGAGGCAGCAAGCTGTGACATCAGTGGTGACATATTCAAGCTCTCTGACTCGAATACCGAAACCTTTGGAGCTGTTACCACAGAGATTGGTGACCACCCAGAAGATAATAGTCTCGCAAGTAAGTTTTTACAAGGTTACTCTTCACAATCACGTGCCATTCTTGTGATGGAATCAAAATGAACTTGTAATGTTTTGTTATTATCTGAATGCTGAGTATATACTTTTGGTAAAATTGACATCGCATAGAATCATTACTCTCCACTGAATCCTGGGTATACACACCTCACTCAAATTTGGAGGAAGTGAACAGCAGTCCATGTTGAATTGTTTTTTTTTTATTTTTTCAGTTGCTGCCAAGATTTCAGGTACTTTCCATGTTTACAAACAAACTAGAGTGGCTCATCTAAATCTCACCACAACGACTACTGAGAATATGTGGGAGTGCCTCTTATTCTGCATGCGAAATACTGAATGCTTCTCAATAAACCACTCTGCTGACGATTGGAGTTGTGAGACAGGTACCCTATATCAGTCTAGATATATGCCAGGATTCCAATCTAACAATAGCGTAACACATCTCTCACATGTGCTCATGAAATAGGATGCAACCTTGCTAACAATGATCGATCAAATTATACCCACATCAATATAATTACTACAAAATTGATGATTCATTAGGGACCTGATTAGCCGAAGTTTAAGCTCTGATCGGCTTGTCAGAGGGAGAAATGAGTCAATGCCAGATCAGATTGCACTTCCCTGACCATACCAATTGATATATAGTGACAGTGAAAGCAATACAGTTTAACTTCCACTATATTATTATTAGGAAATTCTGCTGTGAACCGGCATCGGCTCAACCTCCACCCAAGAGCCAATCAGATTACAGACAACACTCTTATATGACTATTATTTTGTAGACCAGATAACTGAAGTAGTTATGGTTTAGACTCGCAAAAAATTATGGAAAGAGTTGGAAGCTTTTTTTCCCCAACCCCCCCCCCCCTGCTCATATTTTATGTTAACGCCGGTTATGTATCATACTGGCCCAGTAGTCTGCTACTTCTACCAAATCTAGAAAACTGTTCATGTTTAGTTCCTCAACGATGGTCAATGAACGAAATCATCTTCTCTTGTGAAGTATCCCTGGCAGTAAAAACATAGTATGTAATAATACATTTTTAAATACTCGAGAAACCAGTATTAAAAAATGTACTTGCTTTTCAAATTTTTACATCATATATGACCAGTGGGAAAAAATTTTAATACTATAGACAATTTAAACCAGAATAATTTGAGTTGCTGATTGTGAAAATATTGCATAAAAACTTATACACTAACTGCCTGGCTCTCTTTCACTTTGGCTTGTGGGTAGCCTTCAATAATCCTCGTAAGTATCATAATCTTTATTTCAAATATACATAGATTATTGATAGACTAAAGTTGTTTATTATTTTATAAATTATAGAATATTAAATGTTATTAAACGGACTCAACTTTTTCACCAAAAAAGATGATTCAAGTGCCCAAATTTGATTGACCACAATTGCGGTATCTGTTGTTGCAGCTTTTTCTGACAGATAAACACTACTGGTTATGGTGTGGATTGTGGGATCGATATTCAGTCAACGCTGACACTCATTGCTGCTTCTGTATTTGTGCAACTTACAAGCATGTTAATTCTAATATCAAAATCAATATGTTTCATGATTATTCAACAGAGTTCTGTTGGTTGAATAATCATAAATCTTTGGATTCAAATTTTATCGCTTTCAAACAGTGCAATAAATATTGACACCCTGATTGAACTTCAAAATTATCACACTTTGGATCGATTTACTGACTGAAACAGCAGACATCAAATGAAACCATTTGAACTACTGCTGAAGTAGTGTTATTTTGCATAGACATATTTCCTTTATTGGCTGAGCCACTTGGCCAAGTTATTATCTTAAAGTCTAAAATTTGCTTACCATGTCATTAATTTCAAAATGTCAATCCTAAGCTAGCTTGTAAGAAGATGGTGACAAGTGATAAGCGATTGTTGATAATTGACCAAAGTTTTCCTTGCTTTGGTGTAGCTTACTTGTTCAATCAAAGCCTTTTGATAGGTGATATTAAAATAGTTGTTATGTCTGAGAAAGTTTTTTTCTATGTTCTGTGAGCTCTGATAGGTTCAGCACTGTATAACTAATATCGCTAATTTTCCTCTGAGTTATCCTCACTTTTAATGAGAGAGCATAACTTCAATTCAACTTTGCTATAGAGCCGAAGGAATATCGTATGTCAAAGTATCTTATGAAACCTATACTTAGCTCATTGTGACTGGTGATCTAATGGTAATTATATCAATATAACTTCATCAGCATAGTGTGGTGAAATTATTGCATAACCTTGAACCGCCATCTGTCTTTTCTCAAAATAGATAAGAAATGTAATACACACTGAGTACTGTAATACCTTGTACATACTTCGATATTGATAATTGCCATCCGGCACTGTCATTGTAAAACGCAGCACCTTTGTTGAGGTTTCATCAGGATTGTATGGTAGTTGTGTGATGTGGATACCGTTGTGTAGTGTTATTGTGCTTCGAGTTAAGAGCAGCACATACCAGGTGTATACTGACCAGGGGAAAGGTAAGTACTAAACTCTAAAGTACATTCTCTCTAATAAGTTTTTAAATAAGGAGATTTCATTGAATTTTTTTGTAACTGAATAATCTTGTTACAGAGAGAACATCAACATCTAATTTGAGTGGCTGAGGATGGGTTATAAAATGGGAATTTCTTAAACTATAACACTAGATAACACGTTTGTTGTGTACTTCTATGCTGCAATATCTTACAGTATTGTCTTGAACATGGTGAAGTATAATTAGGTAACGCAAATTGTTGTAAGATCTTAATTATCAGGAGCTCTGTCTGGAGGATGCCACAATGAGGAGTAGAGTCATCCCAACAGTCAGATGCCATCTGATGAATAATTGTCTTTGAGGATAAAAAATTGCCTGCCACATATTTTTCTGACAGACCGGGCATTTAGGCCCAATTTCCCTCATTTGGAATTCTGGTAAACGGGGAATTCCAATGCATCCTGTTATGTCCATCATTGGTGCCCTCGTTTCCTGAGAATCTCCTATTAATAGCTTTGAAGGAGACATGTTGATCTCACAGTATTGTAACTTCATCTTTGCCCCAAATCCCTGGGTATAGGATACATCGCTACATGATGCAAAACATATAGCTAGGTCTGCTAGCCCACTCACCTATGTATCCTCACACCAAATATATGCTGTTTGTCATATCTGATTGATTACAAAATTGTAATTATAGGTCCGCTGTTATCTCTCACATACTATTTCCCTATTCTTAATCAGATGTTTCAAGGAAAGGCTTCTGTCATCACTTGGCTGCTGCTTGCGGTTATTCTGACTCCACCAGTGCTGAGTATTACAGCCACATTCAACAAGGCTAGTCTTGGTGGAAAATGTAAGTTTGTTGAAAGATACTTTACTCAATGTCACAACATTAACCCAGATAAATATCAAAACCCTGTAGCACACAGAATTATATGAGAAAATACATCAGTTTCATGAGAGGACTCCCACTTAGAATAGCAATTATGATCCAATGGCACAAGCATACAAGCTCTCTAGTAATATACCCTACACCTACAGAAGTGAAGGTGATGTCCTAACAGTAACAGTACCATCAAGGTTCGATCGCCCACATTCTTGGAATCAGACAAAATATTCTTGTGTTGATTCTACAAATAAAAATAGCTCCTCTTGCGTGGTATGATATGTATGAGTGACTTCCTGTGTAGCAGTACTCTTGATTAACTCAATAGAGTAACAACTCTTCTTAACTCAGTATCATCACTTATTCCCCACAGCTGATGAGGCTGTCCTGGCTGTGAGGTTTGACTCTAATTCTGATACATTAGAAGCCTTCACCAATGAGAATGATTACACACTGGAAGTCGCTGGTGATGGTTCAGTGTCAACCTCTGAGACAAAAGCTCATCCTAGGCAGTAAGCTATATCATGTTGTTGTGTGTCAAGCGCTAATCGCAGATTGGGTTATCTACTAGGCTTGCCAATTTGTATCAACCAATCAATCTCCCACATATCAAGTTGCCGAAAATTTGTCAAATGAAGGTCATGGAGATGTGTTTTTATGTGTATTGTGTTTATAGCATTGCAATACATTATATTCAATATATTCTATGTATACAACATTACATAATATCATAATCCTATATTGCGCTATATAGAGTCACATCATCATGTTTTTATTCAGGGAGACGATATTTGGACACGTTCATGTCAATAAAGCAGAGGTTGTTGTGAGCTATTATAAGAGATGTGTTACTTACAAATCCGCAGGAATCAACAAGTCAATAGGACAATGCATCGGTGAGAAAGCCTGTCAAATTTTTCATCCAATTACGTGACAAGATTGAATCAATGAAGATATGATTCTCAGTTGGGAAATTATTACGCTGTCAAATTGGTCAATATTAAAAATGTTGGATGGAAGCAATATTTATCATACATGAAAGAAAGTATTTCTGCATTCAGGAATTCAGGTATTCAAATTGTATATGTAGGGACGGGTAATTCCCCCCGGTTACTGAATCCGGGTTGAGTTGATTCTTAGCAATTAAGCACCCTCTCTGCCTAGCCTAGTTGGTCATATCTGTTGTACAATCAACTAATAATTGCTTGTAACGATATAGGTAGTCAAAAAAACTGCACCATCTAACTGTCTGCATTAGAAAACTTTATTTTGTTTTTTATTCGTTTTGTTGAGTAGGGGAAAAACAACTATTGTTTTAGCTGTGTTACATGTTGCTTTTAAGACAACTTTTCATGGTATGTTTATATCAGAAACAATTTTTTTATTCCCATTTTGCCTAGTATTTTTAGGGTGTCTCTTGATTTTGCAGTAATGGCTGCTTGAGCTGCATTATTTTCTACATCCCGAATATAAAGATATACTCAATACCTGATCCCTGACCTGTACTCTTTTTCTCCTACCTGTTCAAACACAAGTTATTGATACATATTACATTGAGATTGCAATGACATGCAGTTGTCTGATTGTGTAGGATGTGTATTGGGGGATACAACTCATCAATAATTATATCCTATGCATTGACCCAAATTTACTTTTCAGGTGAAGCCAGTGAGGATTTATCATCAGAAGTTGTGTCCCCTTATGCTGCTCTTCTTTCGGCGGATGGACTGAAGGTAAAATTGCCTTCCGACCCAGACCCATTGACTATAAGCTTCATGTCATGATTACCAGAGCAAATGATTCGATAAGTCTATTGTAGTTAGACTAGGAACAAGCCATTATTTTGAGCTTGAAATCACAATGTCGTCTGAGGACGAATAATTCAATGTTTTTTTGCAAGAACTGATCTGATTACCTCTTTTTGGTCTGCATTTAAGGTGCTGATAAACACAGGGGGATAAATACAAGAGAGCATGCCAATTTTTACTGATACTATTTTTCATTGGCACAGTTGATAGATATGTAAAGCTGAAGAAAATACTGCCTGCTCGAAATCTTTGTCATGAACTGCCACTCACTTCTGGTTGCATTACTCTCGCTCACTAAAACATTTATTTCAGATATCCCTGGCCTAGCTTTTGATAGTTGTTTTTTAATGATATTAAGATTGTAATCTTCTCGTAATTAGAATCTCAGAAATGATATTGTGTTGAAGGTGATATTCACAGACTCTGAGGCAGGAAAGGTGAGAAGTTGGAATGTGGCTGCTGACACCCTCTCTACTTTATCTGTTGTGAGAAGACCTAAGGCTATAGTATATGATGGTAAGTTTTTAAGTTTCTATACAGGTGATTAGGGCATATTGTTATTCGGACAAAAGCGCAGATTGTAAAAGTACATCAAACCTACATTGCTACTACTCTCATTGGTTAATATTATAGTTTTGAGGCTTTAGCTATGCCCAATTCTCTGATATTGGTAATCCACCGTTAAAACACAATGTTGCAAACAGAGATGCTGCAAAATTGAGGCCCTTCAACTAATTACATTAGGAGTTGCAGGAGTAAGAGCCGGCAACTCTTCCAGTGTCATCGCTTTAACAGAAACAAATTCATTTTCTGTCAAACACTGTACACAGCACAATTTCTTTACATGTTATATAATGGTGGTTTGAGAAAATATTTTAACTTAGCATCATTGGACAAATGAAAGCATCATCATCATCATCATCTAATTGAACTGGCACCTCTTCATTGCCTGGTTTCAGATAAAGAGTCTACTTATTACGTGACTGCTGAACATGGAGTTTTCTCCACCAGAGACGGAAATTTTATCACAGGAGACAATTCTAAGTCACACGGGGGATTCAAAGATGGCAGCTTAGATGAGGCTGAGTAAGAAATCTTCAAATTATATTAAAATGTTACAGCTTCGAAGGCATGCAAATATTGATATGTCTATGTGTATAACGTGTAAAATGACGAACAGATGAAGATTATGTTGGTCAGTAAGTTTGATTAGATAAGAATATTCTGACAATCATTACACACTTGCTATAATACGAATAGCTGTGAGTCTCAAAAACATCCCCCATCCTCTCTCCTTGTCGAAAATTCAGCTTGGTAATAGCTTGGTTCGTTTTTTGGCAGAACTCATTAGTACAACGATTTTGCATGAATGTTTGTTCTGCTACATACACACTTATTGTATTTTACTGTACTGATTGCCTTTTGAATGATTACAGATTTAGTTATCCACATGGTTTGGCCTTTATTCGGTCAGGTCTTCTTGTGGTCACAGACTCAGCAAATAACCGAGTGAGACTTGTTGACTTGAAAGCCGATTCTGTCACAACACTCAGCGATGGTATAACAAGTCCCATGTCAGTAGCCTATAAACCTGAGACAACAAGTGTATACGTTGGAGGAGCTGATGGACTGTACATGTCCAATGTCCCTGGTAAGTTTTTAATTTGTCAGTGGCACTGCGGTTTTTTCTGAATGATATAAATGAAGTCTTCCATACCTGTCACACAACCCTAATACCTTCATTTAGCGCACCCATCTCATATAAAATACATCTCATTTTCTTTGAGGTTTTTATGAAAAGGCATTATTAAACCTGTACACTTTCTCTTTGTTTATCCACCTTTATCTTCACACTCTATCTCCATTTCTTTCAGAGTTTAAACCTGTAAACTTGTGTTACAATCTGGAGGCCAGTGGAGAGTCTGAGATTACTTTGGAAGGAAAGAAAATGAAGGTAATGTAATCCGGTATACTATTCGCAGACTTTCTCATCACTGTCCAATATTTGGAAGGAGCGCTTGTTCAATGAAGTCTCGGTTCAGACCATAGACCAGTATGTTCAGGGAATCAGGAGTGTCAGCAGCAGCAATATGCCAAGTTGAAGTCAATTGCGGTCTGAGTTCAAATTTGTGACCAACAGAGCCCATTTGTCTATGGGCTATCCCATTTATCTATCAGCATAGTTCTAATTTTTTGAAGCCACAGTTTTGCAGTGCCATAAAATTTTGTCTTAAATGGCAATCTAAGGCTTTAATTTACAAATTCGATAGCCCAGGAATACTTCATCCCGCCATGTACATGACCTTACTGTTAACAATTCGTGCAGGATTTTGGTCTTATTACCAATATACTAAAACCCTTATCTGCATAAAATGTGATACTGAATCATTGTTCAGGTATGGTGTGATCTTGACTCACCAGACGGTCCATGGATAACTTTCCTCAAGAGATTTGACGGCTCCACAGACTTCAGCCAAACTTTCGCAGAGTATAAGGCGGGTTTCGGGGACGTGAACAGGGAATACTGGTTAGGTTAGTAAAGATATTTGACTAGGCAGTAGCAGGCAGATGTGAAGGTGGTACACTAGACCAGTTATAGGTGGTCCTTGTATCCTTGCATACAAAAATGGTTGGAGTATAAACAACTTTTCACATAAAATTTAGAACAATGCTACACTTATGTTGTTTCTTCAAAAAGAGTGTTCACAATTTAATTCAGTCGATTATTTGTTTTTCATAATGTGCGACATGTTATTCGTGATATCCTTTTTGGCTGAGATCAATTTTTGGCTCTTTTGTCAGGTTACCCAATTTACGAAATGACTTAAATATTTCAGTTATCAGCCTAAACTCAAGATGCAATCCATGAATGTTGTCGTTCGCTACATGGCTCTTAAACAACATGCAAGACGCTTCCATTAAACTCTGAATTTTTCCATAATCATACATTTATTTCTCGTTGACAGGATTAGAAAATTTGCACATCCTGACCAAGAACAAGCAGGCTTCCCTGAGAATGGACATGAAAGCAGCCATAGCACCAAGAGGAAAGGAAGCCACAGCATATGCTACCTATAGCACGTTCTGGGTGGGAGACGAAGCATCTGACTACACTCTGCAGGAGATCACAGGATACAGCGGTATGTACTAACGGTACGGTCATTGTAGATTGGACTTAACGCTGCGACTGCATGGATAAACATACTTAAAAGTTTCAAAGACAGCTAAACACTACCAGCGGTCCAACTAGGTAGGCAGATGTGATTCACTCGTTGATTCAGGCAGTTGGTGACGCAGTACGGTTGGGTCATTAGTGTCCCACTTTCTTGATGCATCTTCTTCCTATTGGATGTCTTTGATGGATTTGTTTTATTTGTTCACCATGATTGCCGATCAAATGTTAATGGGATTGATAAGTCTCAGACGAATCAAGGAATACATATAATAAATAGAGTAGGTTTTCAAACATCAGGGGTCTGGTAAACAAACAGTTCTATAGGCACCAGTTACTTTAAACACTTTGCTTTATTTATGCGTTATGCAGGCACTGCTGGGGATATGGAAACATCAGGAGCTTTGAACATCGGAGGCCCACACAAGGGCCAAAGGTTCACCACTAAAGATAAGGACTTTGATGACTTACCCAATGACAATTGTGCAGGTGATGTAAATTCTATAATCATTTTAAACTGAATTTACCAACAATACTAGACAGATCAACATCTTAAATCAATGGTTGGGCTCCCTGCACATAATGCTGTATTCAATTGCTACAGATAAAAATGGAGCAATTTTCAATTTTATTACTCTAGTCTTCAGAATAGATCCTTCAAAACAACTGTACTGGACATTAAACTGCAGCTGTACCCTGCTGTACCTAAATACCTGTAAGAACTGAGCAAGCCAAATTAATATTTAATGAAGGTGATCATTTCTTTCTAGACAAACAGTGCACCCGGTGGGGCACGAAACCCAGGATCCTGTGATCCCAAATCAGTAACTCTGTAACAACGAGCAATCTCTTTCAGTTTTGCGTTGAAACGTACCTTGGGGATACAGGCCTTGTTTGTATTATAAGATGTATTGGATATTGCTTCAGTGGTGTTATCGACTCATTCATCACTATCTTGCGCTTCTGAAAAGACCCATATCATATGCTTGTACTTCGGGTTTTTTTTATTGGCTGATGGGTTTCGGTTTGTTGTTATGCAGAGTTGTCTGTTCAAACCAACACCCCAAACCTGCGTAGATAATTCCAAGTTGTTTGACTGAATCCCAGTCTACTTGAAATGGGGGAATCTTCTCTTCATGTTTCATTTGAATCTTTTCTTATATTTTAAAACACTTATTCTTCAGTGAAATACGCGGGGAGCCCCCATGGTGAATATTTCACCCAATTGCAGTATATACTTTTTCATATTTTCTCTATTCCCTATGAA
Source organism: Membranipora membranacea (assembly GCA_914767715.1). Taxonomy (NCBI): domain Eukaryota; kingdom Metazoa; phylum Bryozoa; class Gymnolaemata; order Cheilostomatida; family Membraniporidae; genus Membranipora; species Membranipora membranacea. The sequence continues at coordinate 20,563,921 of OU612071.1, forward strand.
CATTCACAGATTGAAACAGATCTTTATATTTTAGACGTAGGTCATAAATGAAGCAGCTAACACGTTTTATGCAAAAACCTCAATGGAACTGCCCCAATTGATCTCCATATATCCTGAACGAGAAATAAATGTTCCTAAATTATTTTAAAACAGCCTATAAGGATATGTATTTATATTTCGTTTAAAATTCAAAAGCAATATTCAAAATATTCAAATTTAAATGCTTTATCAGGTGATGAACTTCAGTGTCAAGTCCAACGATGGTACCATTAAAAGTGCAGAAAAAATTTTGAATCAGCAAAATTTACTCGCAATTATTAAGTGTAGAGTTCTTGACACCATGCCGAGTAATTAAAATGATTAGTTGAGAAATGACAGCTTATTTTTGGGTTTGTACTGTGAAGCCTGCTACAAGCTCGGGCTGGCAACATTTTTGTGCCTATACAAGCTATTAAGATGAGTGAATAAGGCTGCGCCAGAGCTTTAGTCTATTGGCAGCCTGGCAGATTAATTTCAACCAGTCATGATAGTTTGCAAAATATCTGATTCTTGTTCTCAGACAATGATTATGTTTTTATTTTTAATTTCCATAGGGTCATACAATGGAGGATGGTGGTTCAGACAGTGTTACTCGGCTTGCCTGACATGTGGGCCTTGGAGTAGGAGACCGAGGCCAGGATTTGCAAAGGCCATGATCTACTTCCCTTACACAGAATTTAAGATGGGCCTACTCGAGGCAGACATGAAAGTCAAACTCCCGAAAAGCATGATTTATGAGAACTAGAACAGCTCGCCCATCATGGTGGTCCAGCTGCTCCGTAATGGGAAAAAATTCATTTCCCTTGAACATTATAACATGTTATGTTGTCCTAGTCAAGCATCTAGACAAGGTATGATGTTTTGTAAAAGTTCTAATAGTTTTCATCTTACATTCGAAATAAATTTATGATACTTAAAAAAAGTTGATCAGATCATTCTTCTCCTTTTTCATTTCATCCGGTCAAGTCACAGAATTTCATGGTAATCTCAGACATAAGACATCAGGTATACTGTATCCATTGACACAGTGGTGCAAAAATAGGCTGAATAAAAATTCATCATACTGAGTATTGAGTGCACAAGGGTATATATATATATCGGTGAGGGCTGGTGGTATGTGTGAAATGGTTTTCGGTTGACAAGAAAATTTGAGCTGGATATTGTGCTCAAAATTTTCGTAGTGTCTGAGCTGTAAGAGCCTAAGATCTTGAGCTTGCGGACCTTCTGACTCCAATCATGGCAATTGAATAACTCACATCCATTTATAGTCTCGTGATACCATGTGAGAAACTTTGATGTTGCTCATTTTTTGTCTCGGTATGAGTACAGGTCTGCGGACTGAATCCTGATGGGGCACAGGACCATTTGAGGTCGGATGCTCTTCCTGACACCTCTGTGACATGCCGAGAATCGAACACAGGACTTACGATTGACAGACCCATGCCTCACCCATTGCGCCACGGCCGCTCCCTAATGGTAACTGAATAGAAACCAATCAAAGAGATTATTTCCAGTCATGATGTTGCACCACAGATTTGTATTCATCAATACGACCCTCATGGTTATCTCACCTTGGCTACCTTGTCCTGGGCGTTTACAGGGTTGAGTAGTCTTCATGCAACCAATCTGTGTAAACTTGAGCCAGATTAAATTAGCAGATTGTGCATCTATCATCACCATTGTATACTTAAGGTAAGGCCACAAGGGATTGTTTTCTCACGATTCAGATAAAATTTTCACGAAAACCTTCGTACGAATAGGGAATCCCATGATTTCGTGAAAGGTTAGATGTTAACGATGCACAAATCAATATCCTGAAAATTTTCACAAAATTTTATCTGATTGGCTGTCTGATTTGATTGATTGGCTGTCCGTTTTGATTGATAAGTCAAGGCCATATCTATCTTAGCAATTTTGGTTAAAAAGATGGAATGGATGATCAATATGTGGAGCTTCTCAATGATTTGGACCTGGAGCAAGAGGGAGAAGGGATACAGTGACTAATGGAATGTCAAATTGAGTATAAATAAGAGATAGTTTCTTCTAGAAGCTGAATCACTGGACTGGTTGGTATAAACAAGAAAATATAGTGTCTGCTTTGTTTAATTTTTTTATTTATATCATTGTTAGGCCTATGGGTTAGATTGGCTGAGGAGGATTACAGGAGGATTACACCAATAAATCATTAGTACGAGTTTAGGAGATGACAATCATGTGTGGCAGGTTGATATTTGTACGAAATTTAATTTGCAAGAATTAGTGGAAATTTGCACAAGTGTGTGGTCTTTCTCCCTGTAGCTTTACTTCCTTGTTGATTGGACTTCATTGGATAATTTGACACTTTATATTTAGGTTTTTGAATGGTTAGCTTGTACTCAGTTGCTTTTTATTCAAGTAACAGTTTTACTTGATCTCTCTTTTTTTGGCTATCTTGGTGGTGACAGAAGTAGAGGCAAACTCCATTTCAACTATAAATTTATACCACTTTCATTTCTCAAAAACTGGAACTATTTGAATCTTCTCAGGTAAATGCTCACTCAAATCCACCTCTCCACCAAAAAATGAAATCCCAGCTTAGGCGGTAAAGTTTTCTTTGGTGTGGTTTAATGATAATAATTTTCAGAATGGCAGTTTGTGATGACATTCAAAAGAATATTACTTTGCATCAGAAGTGATCGCCGGCTAAAAAATTTATGATACAAATTGTTTGACATCTCAGAAACAAGCGTCTGAAATTCAGGCAATGATGATTTATTATCAATCAAATTCTTGACAAACAGTTTTTATCAGCAGGGCTGCTCAGTGCAGCGATAATAATTTCTCCTTTTTGGATGCACATATTTGTTGCGAATATGGATGCCATTTAACATCAAATTTCTTTTGCGCAATACTTTAAACATATAAAATATATCAATAGGTGTAGTGGTGGCTTCGTGTTAGTCAAAATAAAGTTGTAGAGTAGCAAGAAGGTTTGTGGTGTTTGTCCCTCATACTTCTCACAGGAGCAGTCTTCACACACAGTTTTTTTTCAGTATCAGTCAAATTCTTGCTTCAAAGTATCTTGTCCACTCCTTGAGCTGCAGTATTACAATGAAAGCCTGCCTGTCGTTCAACTAACAATTTTGCGGTTCCATGTTTGAGGTCAAAGTTCACATTTGTTAGAGCTTTTCTGATTGGACAAACAAATCAAAAACCTATATTATTTACGACAGTTGTAGACAACTCTTAATAACAAGTAATGGCTGTTTATCAAGGGAGTTCTTCCCAAACACATGGTGTAATTTTGCAACCAAGTTTATTTATTGCCAATCTAGCTTATAATAAGTTTTATCATTTTTTACCATATCCTTCTAGATCCTATTTCGTCTATACCTCCTCTCACCTAAAAATAGTAGAAATACGGAGTGGCACTTTCAGCGTGCCTGCCTCCTTGCAGCTTACAAACACCAGCTTATTTGGTGGCACTGAGTGATATTGTCTAAGTGAGGCTCCTGTGACTGTTATAGATGTGGCTTTTCTAGCTATTTTATAGTGAATCTTTAGAAGTTTTCAAACTACCTCATTGTTTAGTTCACAGATAATATGATAGCGATTTCAAGCAGAGTGATGCAAGCTGCCTAACATGGCAAAAATAGAACTTACCATACAGACTGTTTTTAATTCAGTGTTCAAGGTTATACAATACCCATTCGCATAAACTCTGCTTGCAAAGGAACAATTGAAAACTGGACACCCAATCTTTTGAACTGATTAGATAGACGTTTTGAATTACTCCTTAATATAAACAGCACAGCTATGTCACCTCTACGTAAAGACGAACAGATCTCTCATTCTGTGACCTTCTTCATTCTTAGGGAGCTTCCTTCCTCTGTTAGCTAGAATTGAGTCTTGGAGCTCAGACAGCTGCAATTCGAGTTAGTGGCATTGCATTACCAAACACCAATCAACGATATATAAATTCAAATTGGCATTGTCATGTGTCATGACATTGTTTTCTCAGTATCAAGTTAATATTTTTATTCCCATGACTTCATTTTGGGTCATAATTGAATGACAAAAGCAGCGACCTTGGCACAGTTTAAACTTGCAATTTGTCTTCTCAGCAACACAAATTCAAAAAGAGGCCCTGCAATTTGCATGATATGTCTGGGGAGTAAAACCCCCCAATAGTCATACCATAATAAATGGTGATGGCAAATTTGCAGTTGTGTTCTTAGTTGACGGGAGGACACAACTCAACACAGTTGATAACTTACAAGTTGTTATTATTGATGCCTTCATTGAATTATAAGTAAATATAATATAATTAGGTCTCTGGTTGAAATCAGGAGAGTATTCACAAGTTGGGGCAGGAGGTTATGACCCTTCCCTTTTTTCAGCAGGTCAATCTTGAAAGTCTGCGTAATCAAAATACTGGTGTCAATTTATCAATTGACACCAGTATTTTGATTACACAGACTCTAACCTGACCCATAGAATTACTATTTCGCTCTTTGGTTGCAGATTATCGGTTCGGCGATTTGAGACGGAAAGCAATCTACACATCAACCAAATATGCAATTTAAACAGGTGTTGAGCAGATTTTAGCTCACAAAAACTCTACGAATTACCGACCTCTACTGATCATCAATTGCCTAGCCATCATACCGGTATAATGTTTACTAACAATTGATGAATAATTCTGTATGGTTCGTGCGGTTGAATAATAAAATCTGAAAAAGAATATTATGAATTTTGAGAGGAGGCTATATCGTCTCTGACATCAGCAGTGAGTGCCACATTATAATCTATTTTTGCAGACCATCACTCTCATGATAGGCCTTACATAGCCTCAGGACTTCAACATCAGTAAGGGCCTTAGCATCGGCTATGTACTTGAAAAACAGCAATCTCCAAACTTGTCTTCTGCAGAAAAGAAAAGAACCTAAAATATTATTTCTTCACATTGTAAGATTACACGAAACTAACAAAAGTTTATGTTTCTTTTACTGAATTCCTGCCAGATGAACTCCACACGAGTTGTTTAGGCCTTCTGCATCCAGAGCCTACATCGCACCCTCATTTCGTATGGTAAAACAAGCTTTAGCTCTTAATAAAAATGTAAAGAAGAATTATTTGAAAAGACTGCAAAAATATGTGTTTTTGGTATACTGTATATTTTCTAGCTGCCGTCGACGGGCTCTTCTTCTGCAAATCTTTAAATCCCCAAATCACTATAATTTTGCTCTCACTGATTACAATACATGTATGTAATCAGAACAATGTCATAGGCCCAGGTCCAGATCAAAATTGCTTATTCTCTATAGTTTGTAATAGAAGATGCTACCTAGGAACCAAAGCAACAAAAGTCTGGAAGATAGCTCTGCAGTCGTGTGCAATATTTTCACGCTGAAATCATTCCTTACATTTCTGGGTAGATATTATGTAAGAAAGTGTCCTCCCTCTTTTTCTATGAGAGGTATTTATTCCTAGTGCTGTACAAGCCAATTAAAAAACCCCTTCACAAATACTCCAACTTATTAAAATTTTCGACATAAGTCAAAACAAACTGTCATGTGACTTGTTTATTACATCATATCATGTCGAACGCACAGGTATTGTTAATGTTACATTTGTAGGAATGTTTGTGAATAGGTGTATGAATAGTGTTGCTTTCGAATGCTAAAGTGAAATAATATTTTTTTCAATGAAGAAGGAAGTAGGCTAAATGAACTTCCTCAATGAGCCACTTAACTGCCTGTGATTTATTCAGCTGTTACTACATAGCTAATTTTGACTCAGTGAAGTTATGGCGTCGGCTAATGTGTACTACAATGTTGGCTGTGAAAAGGAAGAGATATATGAAGAAGGATCACCACAGGAAGCAACTGAAAACCAAGTGTATGTTACTTTACCTAGTTAAATTCCATCTATTATGATTATTATATAATCACACTGATACCCGATTCTCTACTGGTGTCATCATTCCAGCATCCTGCATGCACTGAAATACAAGTTGATGTATAAGTATATAACATATATATTATATTGACTTTATTTTTTACTGGTTGATGATCTTGTCAGGCAAATTAAAATGATTCAGGTTTATGATTAAAGGAAAGACAAGCTGAATAAATTGTAAAAATTGGTTGGTGTGAAATGGTTAGTAGCCTATTCTATTCTAGGAAACTTAAATATGGCCTATTCCTACCGTTGCTTTCTACTGCTTTCGTTTGTCGAAAGCCCACTCTTCACAAAATGAACCAATTATATATTTTAAGGAAGTCTACCAGCCTTGGCAATAATTGTTGTGTCCACTTTCACCTTTACTTATGGTCATTGTTCTCTCAGCAAATAATCAGCTGGAGATTACAAAACTGGCTTTACAAACCAATGGCGTCCTCAGGTTAACAGGATATTTATGATTTTGTTGTGAGTGGCGTATGCTATATACATTCATGTTCCAGGCGTGTGAATCTTGGAACTCCCAGTGAGGCTGACTGCCAAAGAAATGACAACTTTGCTGTAAAAACTGAAAGTAGGAAGTCAATGATTCTTATTATCGTCTCCTTTGTGGTGCTTGCCATCCTGTCTTCAACTGCAATCACTTTGGCTTTCCTTCAAGTGAACGGGATGAAAAGGGAGATATCTGAACTGAGAGAAGCTGGAAAACCAGGTGAGTGTTTTAGTTATTTTTTGAACGTTGATAACAGCCAGTAAAGTTGATAAATAACAAACATTTGAAGGTGTTTATAACCCAGTAGCTTAGGCATTATGAGTCAATATCACAAAGGAATGTGTAAGGACATAGGGACATATAACAAACAAGTTCTGCCCGTCTACAAACTTCTCAAACATTCTATACTTGTGGCATCAAATTTGGCTGGGGTCAAATTTTTATTCGGCCAAATTTGGCTCTGCCCAAGTTTCAAGGATGCCTTAATATTTGTTATGTAAACTGTCAGTTGACTTCATTCACGGAAGACTGGTTGACGCAGATATGATTTGTGAGAGCTTCCGTAGTTTTGCTTTCATTAGAGTCGACCTTGTTGGAACTGTTGTGTTAGAACCTTTTTTAGGTGTACGAGTTGTGCAATTGCTCTGAAACCATGCTGAGAAAATGACCTGTGATAATAGTTTGTAGCACTGAAGCGTTTGTGACCAATACTGACACACTGCATGCACTCACAATGATTAAAATCTCCTGCCATGAAAGAGCTGTGCCTTCTACAAAACCAATGTTCATGACCATGCACTACCTCTAAGAATGAGTTATGAGCATTTTTTGTCTCTTATATTTGGAAAGATTATGGGGGCGCTTTAAACATTTATAACCGAAGGTGAGGAATAACACCAATGTTTTTTTGCAGACAGGGTACTGGCCATAATATAAGATGTTGTTTACGCGGTGAAGCAGATGAACACCATCACCAAGACATCCCTTGCATCTAAACAATGGGCAGTTTATAAATTGGTGAATGGGGGAGGGAGATTAAGCCGTTTGACAATAAAATAGTAGCCTATCGGAGGCATGTTGACAAATAGTTCAAGTTAAGGTGACTTGCCTTATAGTTGATTGAGAGATGCAAATTTTCCTCTCCGGTCAACCTTATAAATGTTTTATATCTTGAGTTTGATCACCAAGACAAAAGAGTCTAATGAGGGCAGAATAAAACTTGTTGTACCAAAGTTTATTTTGTATGCCTTTTGCCATATATAAGTTGAAAGCGATCGCTTCAACTGTCTCATCTCATTGGGTCTCGTCTAAATTCATTTAATCTTAAAGTTTTATTGAGGGGAGAATAATGTGATGAGAATCAAAGCAGGATTATCATCTTGATAGTTTCATTTTTGGTTTGTTATTTCCAGCTCAATCATTTTCCGAAAACGCCCCTCAGCTCTCCGAGTTACAACTTCGTATTGAGAACATATCGGTTGATGCTAGAAATCTAGACATTGCTCAGGAATCGATGGAGAGCTTTACAACAACTTTAGCCCAGCAGACGATCGAAAACTTCACTAGATTAGAAAATCTCTGTGAGTACGGAAAACCTAATCATCAAATACGATGAACCCTACACCAGTAATGAGATACTGTATTTGTGTTACCAACACAGTGAACTTGCCCACTTTCTCAAATATGGTGTTTACTTGAGAATATCTCAGCAACCGATAATGTAAATTTTGTCGATGTATTTTGCACACATTAACTAAAAAACTTCCTTAATATTGCTCAAAGCCAGATAAAGTGCTGGTTGATTGGGATTAATAAAAAAATGATTGAATGGTTAATCGAAAATGGTCATCATTTCTAAAACAGCAAACAGCTATGATTGAAAAATCTTCAGGAATTTGTTTGATATGATCTATCTCGTATTACAATCAAGGAGGCTGTTGATCAGATTATCTGGACCAGAGATAATCCACTGTTAATGCCAGCGACAGCATTTTAAGAAAAATATACCTGTATAGTGATAAGAACAAATGTCAATGACAAATAAGTTCAGCTATCGCGGACATAACTGAATATAAATTTTGATGCTATGTACATTTGTGTGTCTATCAAAACAGTTAACAAAGTATAATTTTTGTTCAAGTGTTCTCCAAAGCTGCAAATCTCTCAGATGAACTAACAGTACATTACCAGCAAAGCCAAAACATGTCAGCAATTGATCAACTTAGAATGGAAACCATCGAAGAGAGCATGAGACAACTATCAACTGACCTCTAAAATTTGTGAGATGGTGAGTATGATTTATTCAATAATCTGAGATTCAAGCGCAGCAAGTTTCTCGTCTTTCTCACCTAGTCGGCTGTATCCTTAGCGGGTAGTAGTTCCGCTAGCTCCAAGTTCTATTAGAGAACGCAATCGGACCATATGATATACATCCTCCTGTTCCTAACCCCAACAGCTCATGTCAGACTTCGCAGTAATTTTCCACCACCATCTTTCCTCCTTCTACCGGCAAACTGTATATTTGTGACCTGGTGGATATCTTCCTCCTCCTCACTCCGACAAACATGACCATGCCACTGCAGGCATATGTTCCTTATGATGATGATATTTCTTTCACTCCCGTCTGTGTCCTAATCTCAGTGTTCTCAACATGGTCCACATAAATACAGGGTTAAAAAGCAAGGATATGCAAAAAACTAAGTCGAGTCGAAATTTTAACTATAATCACACTGGTAATAGGCAAAAGCGCGACCTGTTCCACTGGAATAAAATTGATTATTATATAATCAATGTAAAATCCCATACCAGTTGAGAGCTACTGCATATGGGATTTTACACTGATTATTAATAATCAATTTTATTACGGTGGAACAGGTCGCTTTTGCCTAATGTGAAAATATTAAAAACTTTCTGTTGCAGCACAAAAAAACTGACTGTTAAGCATCTTAATAATCTTGCTGACAACGTTGATTTAACCATACATTTTATTGGCGGAGATTGAAAATGTAAGAGTAACTAACCTTCAGTGTGCCCACCTGAAAATTTTCGTATTCGTGAATAATTTATACGAATCATAAGAAATCAACCAAGTGTGGCCTGTCCTTTAGTCAAAGTCGCTAGCCAGCAAAAATTCTGTGAGCTGGACAATAAAATATTTGGCTCAATAATTACATCTAGGAGTTGTAGTTATATTATGTTGTGAGTTAAATTATGTTACAATTTAAATCCTTTACAAAAAGTTTCGTTATATGCTCGACGATTTTATTGTGTGATCTATGATTTTTCCTTTTCTAACAGCGATCACAGTTCCGTCATGTCCCACAGGTTACATACTTAATCCTGCATCGTCCACATGTATCAGGCTTGTTGGACCAGGTGATAATTGGGATGAAGCCAAAGCTAACTGTGAGGCACAAGGAGAGAAATTGGCTGTATTCACCACCAGAGATTCAGTGGATTGGATAAGAGACTATGTAAGGCAGAGTGCACCCTCAGGTAAATAATAATGAATAGAGAAATTATTTACTCAATTATAATAATTATTTTTAATCAAACCTAGCATCAAGCACAGATGATCGTGTTCCCCTGTAGCTATATATGTGCAGTTTCCTAAGTGTTATGTTATGTATGCACTTTAATAACCGATCAATGCCGGAGCAAATAAGATCATGTTAATAGAAAAAGGAGCGAAAACTAAAAGTAATTATCTATCTATCATGATGACATTATTCGTATTTCATGAATTACATACAGGCAAAATATAAAAAATGGTCTGGTCAGGTAAAAGAAAGAAAGTATGACACTTTAACTAGAAAAACCTAAAGAAAAGTGTATAACTCCTAGCAGTATTCCCTGAGTGGTGAGCCTATAATATGGATCTTGATCGACTGGTGATTATACCTAGTTATCTTATAGCTTTTTTAATCGAATATACTGCATGTTACACTGAGTTGATTTATGATGACAATTTTCAGACTGGAGACAACAGTGTAAATGGATAGGGTTGAGACACAATGGTAGTGCCTGGTATTGGAGGGGTAAAGATACCTCCCTACTCTCTGAGTCTTCCAGCCTGTGGGATTCTGGGGAACCAGATGAAAATAATGCAGCTTCCTGTGGGTGTATCTGTATGTATAGTAACACCTACAATGAGCTTCATGACGGTGGATGTTCTCAGACTCAACTGTACTCACTTTGCGAAAGACACTATCTAACCTGACTTACATATCCAACATTCACTGCACTATTTTAATTTTGAGCACCATTGTACTTAAGGTAATGTCAAAGACCTATCCCGATATCAACATATCATATACCGTTGGAAAGCTGCCGAGCTACTGGAAATGAATACCTAAACAAAAACTTGATTCAATGACGTTGTGGCATTTTTGGGAGGAAATGAGGCAGATGGGCGAGTCAAATAAAATGCAAGAAATTTCAAACCAGGTGGAATGCATGCTTTGAGATTGCGTTTATCATGAAATTTGATTTTCTTTGATATATGACTAGTCTAAACTGACTTTTTACGTCACGCCATACAATGCATTTTTTTTGGTGAAACCGTGAAAATATGTGAAATTTCAATCATTAATTCAGAACAGATCATAGGCTCGAAACAAAATTAATTATGATTTTCCCTTAGAGTACACTTCAAATGCCATACCTATTAACTTTCAACAAAGAATGCCAAAAAACAGCTATTTTTTGGGACTTTTGAGGTGTTTTTGGCCATTCTTTTGCGTTAAATTCAAGAAAAACGAAGATGCAGTGAAAAATCTGTTGGCATTTCCTGCGTGCACCATAGGTAATAAAAGCGGCTTCGTATGTGAGAACTTTCAAAAAAACTTTGTTTGGCCACAATAATGGTCATTTGGACAGCACATTTGACGATATGCAAAAGTTGCGAAAAATATCAGGTGTATTCGAGAGTCCACTGTTTTCGGTATATGCAAGTTAATATGTTGAAAGTCAATATGTCTGACATTTGAAGTGTACTAGAAGGGAAAATATCATAATTAATTTTGTTTCGATCCTATGATGTGTTCTGAATTAATGATTGAAAATTCACGGCTTCACAAAAAAATGCGTTGTATGGCGTGACGTAAAAAGTCAGCTTAGACTAGTCATATATCAAATAAAATCAAATTTTACTATGAACTCAATCTCTAAGTATACATTCCACCGCTGTTTTGAAATTTCTTGCAATTAATTTGACTCCTCCATCTGGTTTGACAAAAACAGCGTTTTCTGCCTAATTTCCTCCCTTTAATGACACAACGTCATCGAATCAAGTTTTTGCTCAGGTATCTATTTTCAGTAGCTCGGCAGCTTTCCAACGATATATGATATGTTGATATTCGGATCGGTCTTTGACATTACCTTAATACAACATTCACATTGTTTTATGCAGTGATAATGTTATACAAGCGAAAAATTAATGCATATTTATATCCTTGTATATCACATATATACTTAGAACACCCTATCTTCTTTATCTTATGTCACACATCTTCTATATGTATATTAAAAGTGATTCATAGTTAGCCAGCTATTCCTTGTTTAGCAATTTTCAAACCATCAATTTCTTGTTATAGTACCTTTTTCCTGATTTAGATTGCAAGTTACGAAAATAAGTAACTGGTGCCAATGCATATGAAGAAGAGCTGCCAATAACTGGGAACATCTGGCTCAGACGCCTTACAACCATCTTCATATCAAACCAGGATTGACAGCATATATTAAGTAACACATGATTACATGAATATAATGAGAGTGAGATTTTTTAGAATTTGAGCTTCACAAAAAACTTAACTAATTACTCGCTGTATCATGATTCGGAGTTGCATTCAATCTTTTTAGGTCTAGATAGGTCTAGATAGGTTTACATAGGTATACATAGGTCTATATAGGTCTATATAGGTATACATAGGTGTACATAGGTTTACTAAAATAGGTGTACATAGGTGTACATAGGTATATATAGGTCAATATAGGTCTATATAGGTATACATAGGTGTACTAACATAGGTGTACTAACATAGGTGTACTAACATAGGTGTACATAGGTTTACTTAGGTCTGAATAGTTGTACATAGGTCTACATAGGTCTGCATAGGTCTACAAAGGTCTACATTTGCCGAACAATGGACTTACAGAGTAGCCAGTCCACTCAAGGATTTAGTCTAACGCCTTGGTCCACCGTAGCAATCTAGAAAACCAAATTATCAACGCTGAACGACAAATTTTTATTGGTCGCAGTTTCGGAACAAGATGATATTGCAGGCATAGTACTGATGCTAGTAGACGCAGCTGATAAGCTCAATCTTTTCCCTGTGTTGAGGGTTGTGATCATGTTAATATTGTTGTTGCTTGAGAAGAAATTGATGTTGTTATCCCAAAGCGGAAGTTGAGGTTTTAGTAAACATAGAATATTGAAGTGAGACTGGTTATAACAATATGACATCCTTACTCAGTGCCAACTGTCTATTATATATTGGGTGCAAGTTGACTCCAGAGGGAAATAGATTAGCAGTCCATTGCTTTAACCACTCGGCCACCTTGTCCACAAATTTGCATTGAGTCATGACCTCATCAGGACATTTTGATAACTTGCGTTTATTCTTATCCTGGTTAGACGTCTGCAGTCCTAACGATCTATGAATTAATCTTATTTTAATTGCAGCTATTTTTATTCTTTGTTTCCTGCTAACTGGGCTGCACAGCCTCTTAAGTCTTCTGAATCCAGAGCCTAAATCTCACCTTATTATGTGTTTTCAAACCAGCTTTAGATATCAATGGAAATGAAAAAATAATTCATTTAAAAATGATGACAGACAGCAAAAAACACTTCAATAATAAATATGAATAATGAAAAAAATTCCATCCCAAATTTTATGACAAAATCGAATGCGTTTTTTCTCTGGTAGGTTGCAATGCGGAGATCTTGTGCAAACCTGCAAAGACCCATCTTCTCTAGCCTCTCAGTCAACTTATAGATTTGATAGCCTTCATTAAAGTAGGAAAGAGATATCGAAGACCCCCCCCCCCCTCCAACATTAATCAAACGGGTTTGTGGGCCAACACTACTGGTATGGCCATTGAAGTATCTCCAATAATATGTCAAGGTAAAACAAAACCAGTAATATCACTTTCAATTCGTAGTAAACTCAACAATCTGCTCATATTATGTAGGGGTGGCCAAATGGTATTGATATGTGCAGTTGAATTACCCCAGTTCTTGCCATGTTTTACTTGTAATCACTGATGAGAGAACGAGTAGGCTATATCATCAATATTATTATCTCATAGGCTAAGTCCATATCAAAATCGCAAACATTCTATAGAACCTGTAATTAAAAAAAAGAGGTTGACGGTTGTAAATAGTGACACAGTATGATGCAATAGTGCAAGAGAAATGTCCTGGTGACCCTATCATAAGTGATGAGGACATCCTGCCTCATTTCTGTGATGCAAGGATGACAGCAAAAGTTAACAATTAAAAAAGAAGAATAACGCTCACCATCTTCAATGAAGTGAGGTTACATGAGGAGGAGATGTCATACTGTATCCAAAAGCAGACCATACAGTATCGATATATCCCTGCCCTGAACCAGGTCACCTTCCAAGGTAGGAATGAGATCATTGTTTCTCTTTTACAATGTATTAATTATTATTTTCTCTCTCCAAGGGGGCTTTTTATCTCGATGTAAACATCTTTGGACAAAGAGTATATATTAAACAAACAAACAAACATACCTCATGGTTGTGTACTTTCACATTTTGGTATCACTCAATGGAAAAGGAGTTACAATATGAGTGAGAATTTATCAGCAGATGTTGTGATATTTGTATCAATCTTCTTCAATCAAATATAAGAGAGTATACGACATCTCTGAGGTGCTTTTAATGAGCTTACATTATCAACCCCTGACCGCTGTTGGTAGAGGGCAACTAGAGGTGACAAAGAAAATGTTCAAACACAGTACAAACATAACTGGGCTACAACTCAATTTAAAAAAAATCCAAGTATCAACGAAAATGAATTATCTTTTTTTCATGGAAGAATAATATCTCATGGATGAAACAATTCAGTCTACAATGCTTGTCACCAATGATGATTCAGCCACACAAGTAACTGATAGCCAAGAAATTGAGAGCAGCTTGATATCAGCCGAAACTCAAAAGGAACATGCTGTTGAATCATTATTATATGAGATGTGCTACTTACAAATCCACTGGAATCAACAAGTCAATCGGACAATGCATCGGTGATAATGCCTGTCAAATTTTTCATCCAATTACGTGACAAGATTGAATCAATGAAGATATAATTCTCAGTTGGGAAATTATTACGCTGTCAAAGTGGTCAATATTAAAATGTTGGATGGAAGCAATATTTATCATACATGAAAGAAAGTATTTCTGCATTCAGGAATTCAGGTATTCAAATTGTATATGTAGGGACGGGTAATTCCCCCCGATTACTGAATCCGGGGTGAGTTGATTCTTAGCAATTTAGCACCCTCTCTGCCTAGCCTAGTTGGTCATATCTGTTCACAGTGAATTAAAACGCGATCATTGCCAATGGTTAACATATATGATTTTTTTCTTTCCAATATTTCCAGTCTTGCTTCAGCTAGGCACACCAACTTTTGCCCAAATCTTCCCAGCTACTTACTCATGAAGGGGACTTTTTTGAGTTATGGACAAACTATGGAAAACATCTCTTAAGACTAATTTTTGGTTTTTCTTCGTTTTAGGGCTGCGCCAATACCAAAATCTTATTCTGCTCGTACCGTGCAAGTCACTCAAAATCCATTGAACAATGCTTATATACTTTTGGACGCTAACTTTAATAACCACCAATTGGGAATAAATCTCAATTCCATTTCGTTTCTAAGTAAAGGGAAAAATATCTATTGCAATGCTCAGCCCTAATCTGGGGGAAAAATCGCATTTAATTCACTGAGTTGTACAATCATCTAATAATTCCTTGTAACGATAAAGGTAGTGAAAAAAACTGCACCATCTAACTGTCCGCATTAGAAATATAAACGTTATTTTGTTTTTTATTCGTTTTGTTGAGTAAGGGAAAAACAACTATTGTTTTAGCTGTGTTATATGTTGCGTCATGTCATGATTACCAGAGCAAATGATTCGATAAGTCTATTGTAGTTAGGACTAGGAACAAGCCATTATTTTGAGCTTGAAATCGCAATGTTGTCTGAGGACGAATAATTCAATGTTTTTTTTGCAAGAACTGATCTGATTACCTCTTGTTGGTCTGCGTTAAAAAGTGCTGATAGACACAGGGGATAAATACAAGAGAGCATGCCAATTTTTACTGATACTATTTTTCATTGGCACAGTTGATAGATATGTAAAGCTGAAGAAAATACTGCCTGCTCGAAATCTTTGTTATGAACTGCCACTCACTTTTGGTTGCATTCCTCTCGCTCACTAAAACATTTTTTTCAGGTATCCCTGGCCTAGCCTTTGATAGTTGTTTTTTAATGATATTAAGATTGTAATCTTCTCGTAATTAGAATCTCAGAAATGATATTGTGTTGAAGGTGATATTCACAGACTCTGAGGCAGGAAAGGTGAGAAGTTGGAATGTGGCTGCTGACACCCTCTCTACTTTATCTGTTGTGAGAAGACCTAAGGCTATAGTATATGATGGTAAGTTTTTAAGTATCTATACAGGTGATTAGGGCATATTATTATTCGGACAAAAGCGCAGATTGTAAAAGTACATCACCCCTACATTGCTATTACTCTCATTGGTTATTATTATAGTTTTGAGGCTTTAGCTATGCACAATTCTCTGATATTGGTAATCCACCGTTAAAACACAATGTTGCAAACAGAGATGCTCCAAAATTGAGGCCCTTCATCTAATTACATGAGGAGTTGCAGGAGTAAGAGCCGGCCACTCTTCCAGGGTCATCGCTTTAACAGAAACAAATTCATTTTCTGTCAAACACTGTTCACAGCACAATTTCTTTACATGTTATATAATGGTGGTTTGAGAAAATATTTTAACTTAGCATCATTGGACAAATGAAAGCATCATCATCATCATTATCTAATTGAACTCGCACCTCTTCATTGCCTGGTTTCAGATAAAGAGTCTACTTATTACGTGACTGCTGAACATGGAGTTTTCTCCACCAGAGACAGAAAGTTTATCACAGGAAGTGATTCTAAGTCACACGGGGGATTCAAAGATGGCAGCTTAGATGAAGCTGAGTAAGCAATTTTCAAAATATATTAAATTTTTTGGTTTTTTATAAAAAAAAAATTAAAGGGCAACAAAGGTTTCAAACAACTTCTCATTGATGGCCATTGATTAATAGCAGATTGCACCTTCTGCATGGGGAAAAAGACAAAATATAATTCGGATGATTATACAGCCAGAATTCTTGTGAAACATTTCTTCCATCAGGAACCCAAACTCAGCTAAAAGAGAATACCACATAGCAGTTTCCTGTTCCTGTTATTTTTAGCCTGTGCTCTATAATTATTACAACAAAGTCTTGGAACCTCCCCTAAACTGAAGTGTTACCCAGCTTAGAGACAGCAACCACTTTGAGTTTTGCATCGCGTAATGCACAAAGCTGATGCTGCCCAGCACATTATTTGCTACCCATTAATGCATTGCTGCGAAACCTTGGTTGCCCTTTAAATATACACTTTACTTTCTATTATGTGCCCCTTTCGGGGCCAATGAGAATATGCTTACATTAAGATCTATGATACATGATACAGCTTGTCTATCAATTTAGCACACCCTTGTACATGGTAAGGTTGGGCTAGTTAGGGTTATGTATGAATAACTCACCTGCATTATCAGTATGGTTAGTGACCAGGATTTGCACCTGCAACTCTAATATTGAGAAGCTCAAATCCTGTTTCGAAGGCATGCAAATACTTGTGTTTATGTTTAGAACATGTTAGATGATGGGCAGATGAAAATAGGATAGAATATTCTGACAATAATTACACACTTGCTATAATACGAATAGTTGTGAGTATCAAAAACATCCCCCATCCTCTCCCCTTGTCAAAAAACATTCAGCTTGGTAATAGCTTGGATCGTTTTTTGGCAGAACTCATTAGTACAACGATTTTGCATGAATGTTTGTTCTGCTACATACACACTTATTGTATTTTACTGTACTGATTGCCTTTTGAATGATTACAGATTTAGCTATCCATATGGTTTGGCCCTTATTCGGTCAGGTCTTCTTGTGGTCACAGAATCAGCAAATAACCGAGTGAGACTTGTTGACTTGAAAGCCGATTCTGTCACAACACTCAGCGATGGTATAACAGGTCCCATGTCAGTAGCCTATAAACCTGAGACAACAAGTGTATATGTTGGAGGAGCTGATGGACTGTACATGTCCAATGTCCCTGGTAAGTTTTTAATTTGTCAGTGGCACTGCAGTTTTTTCTGAATGATATAAATGAAGTCTTCCATACCTGTCACACAACCCTAATACCTTCATTTAGCGCACCCATCTCATATAAAATACTTCTCATTTTCTTTGAGGTTTTTATGAAAAGGCATTATTAAACCTGCACACTTTCTCTTTGTTTATCCACCTTTATCTTCACACTCTATCTCTATCTCCATTTCTTTCAGAGTTTTAACCTGTAAACTTGTGTTACAATCTGGAGGCCAGTGGAGAGTCTGAGATTACTTTGGAAGGGAAGAAAATGAAGGTAATGTAATCCGGTATACTATTCGCAGACTTTCTCATCACTGTCCAATATTTGGAAGGAGCGCTTGTTCAATGAAGTCTTGGTTCAGACCATAGACCATAGTGTCAACAGCAGCAATATGCCAAGTTGCAGTCAATTGCGGTCTGAGTTCACATTTGTGACCAACAGAGCCCATTGATCTATGGGCTATTCCATTTATCTAGCAGCATAATTCTAACTTTTTGAAGCCACAGTTTTGCAGTGCCATAAACTCTTGTCTTAAATGGCAATCTAAGGCTTTATATTACAGATTCGATAGCCCAGGAATATTTCATAACGCCATATACATGACCTTACAGTTAACAATTCGTGCAGGATTTTGGTCTTATTACCAATATACAAAAGCCCTTATCTGTTTAAAATATGATACTGATCATTGTTCAGGTATGGTGTGATCTTGACTCACCAGACGGTCCATGGATAACTTTCCTCAAGAGATTTGACGGCTCCACAGACTTCAGCCAAACTTTCGCAGAGTATAAGGCGGGTTTCGGGGACGTGAACGGGGAATACTGGTTAGGTTAGTAAAGATATTTGACTAGGCAGTAGCAGGCGGATGTGAAGGTGGTACACTAGACCAGTTATAGGTGGTCCTTGTATCCTTGCATACAAAGATGTTTGGGGTATAAACAACTTTTCACATAAAATTTAGAACAATGCTACACTCATGTTGTTTCTTCAAAAAGAGTGTTCACAATTTAATTCAGTCGATTATTTGTTTTTCATAATGTGCGACATGTTATTTGTGACAGACATTGATAACCTTTTTGGCTGAGATAAATTTTCGGCTCTTTTGCCTGGTTACCCAATTTAAACCAAGATATATTCAAAGCTGAAAATATCAAAGACACATTGCCTAATTCCTATATTATACCCAAATTTAAGACGAAATGACTTAAATATTTCAGTTATCAGCCTTAACTCAAGATGCAATACATTTATTTCTCGTTGACAGGATTAGAAAATTTGCACATCCTGACCAAGAACAAGCAGGCTTCCCTGAGAATGGACATGAAAGCAGCCATAGCACCAAGAGGAAAGGAAGCCACAGCATATGCTACCTATAGCACATTCTGGGTGGGAGACGAAGCATCTGACTACACTCTGCAGGAGATCACAGGATACAGCGGTATGTACTAACGGTACGGTCATTGTAGATCGGACTTAACACTGTGACTGCACGGATTAACATACTTTAAAGTTTCAAAGACAGCTAAACACTACCAGCGGTCCAACTTGGTACGCAGATGTGATTCACTCGTTGATTCAGGCAGTTGGTGATGCAGTATGGTTGGGTCATTAGGGTCCCACTTTCTTGATTCATCTTCTTCCTATTGGATGTCTTTGATGGAGTTGTTTTATTTGTTCACCATGATTGCCGATTAAATTTCAATGGGATAGATAAGTCTCTGACGAATCAAGGAATACATATAATAAATAGAGTAGGTTTTCAAACATCAGGGGTCTAGTAAACAAACATTTCTATAGGCACCAGTTATTTTAAACACGTTGCTTTATTTATGCGTTATGCAGGCACTGCTGGGGATATGGAAACTTCAGGAGCTTTGAACATTAGAGGCTCACACAAGGGCCAAAGGTTCACCACTAAAGATAAGGACTTTGATGACTTACCCGATGACAATTGTGCAGGTGATATAAATTCTATATTCATTTTAAACTGGATTTACCAACAATACTAGACAGATCAACATCAATGGTTGGGCTCCCTGCACACAATGTTGTATTCAATTGCTACAGATAAAAATGGAGCAATTTTCAATTTTATTACTCTAGTCTTCAGAATAGATCCTTCAAACAACTGTACTGGACATAAAACTGCAGCTGTACCCTGCTGTACCTAAACACCTTTAAGAACTGAGCAAGCCAAATTAATATTTAATGAAGGTGATCATTTCTTTTTAGACAAACAGTGCACCCGGTGGGGCACGAACCCAGGATCCTGTGATAACAAATCAGTAACTCTGTAACAACGAGCAATCTCTTTCAGTTTTCCGTTGAAACGTACCTTGGGGATCCAGGCCTTGTCTGTATTATAAGATGTATTGGATATTGCTTCAGTGGTCATATCTACTCATTCATCACTATCTTGAGCTTCTGAATAGACCCATATGATATGCTTGTACTTCGGGTTTTTTTTATTGGCTGATGGGATTCGGTTTGTTGTTATGCAGAGTTGTCTGTTCAAACCAACACCCCCAACCTGCGTAGATAGCTCCAAGTTGTTTGACTGAATCCCAGTCTACTTGAAATGGGGGAATCTTCTCTTCATGTTTCATTTAAACCTTTTCTTCTATTTTAAAACACTTATTCTTCAGTCTTCAGTAAAATGTGCGGGGAGCCCCCATGGTGAATATTCCACACAATTGCAGTATATACTTTTTCATAGCTACTCTACTCCCTATGAACATTCACAGATTGAAACAGATCTTTATATTTTAGATGTAGGTCATAAATGAAGCAGCTTACACGTTTTATGCGAAAACCTCAACGAAACTGCCCCAATTGATATTCATATATGCTGAACGAAAAATAAATGTTCCTAAATTATTTTAAAGCAGCATCTGAGAATATGTATTTATATTTCGTTTAGAATTCAAAAGCAATATTCAAACTATTCAAATTTAAATGCTCTATCAGGTGATGAACTTCAGTGTCAAGTCCAACGATGGTACCGTTAAAAGTGCAGAAAAATTTTTGGATCATTAAAATTTACACGTAATATTTTAGTGTAGAGTTCTTGACACAATGATTGAAATGATTGAAATGATTGAGATTGAAATGAAATGTTATTGAAATGATTAGTTGGGAAATGACAGCTTATTTTTGGTTTTGTACTGTGAAGCCTGCTACAAGCTCGAGCTGCCTATACAAGCTAATAAGATGAGTGAATAAGACTGCGCCAGAGCTTTAGTCTATTGGTAGCCTGGCAGATTAATTTCAACCAGTCATGATAGTTTGCAAAATATCTGATTCTTGTTCTCAGACAATGATTATGTTTTTTTATTTAATTTCCACAGGGGCATACAATGGAGGATGGTGGTTCAGACAGTGTTACTCGGCTTGCCTGACATGTGGGCCTTGGAGTAGGAGACCGAGGCCAGGATTTGCAATGGCCATGATCTACTTCCCTTACACGGAATTTAAGGTGGGCCTACTCGAGGCAGACATGAAAGTCAAACTCCCGAAAAGCATGATTTATGAGAACTAGAACAGCTCGCTCATCATGATGGTCCAGCTGCTTTGTAATGGGGGAAAAATTCATTTCCCTTGAACATTATAACATGTTATGTGGTCCTAGTCAAGCATCTAGACAAGGTATGATGTTTTGTAAAAGTTCTAATAGTTTTCATCTTACATTCGAAATAAATTTATGATACTTAAAAAAGTTGATCAGATCATTCTTCTCCTTTTTTATTTCATCCGGTCAAGTCACTGAATTTCATGGTAATCTCAGACATAAGACATCAGCTATACTGTGTCCTTTGACATAGTTGTACAAAAATAGGCTGAATAAAAATCCATCATACTGAGTATTAAGTGCACAAGGGTTTATTTGTTTGATCAAATATCGGTGAGGGCTGGTGGTATGTGTGAACTGGTTTTCGGTTGATAAGAAAATTTGAGCTGGATATCGTGCTCAAAATTTTCGTTGTGTCTGAGCTGTAAGAGCCTAAGATCTTTAGCTTGCGGACCTTCTGACTTCAATCATGATAAATGAATAACTCTCATCCTTTTTTAGTCTCGTGATACCGTGTGAGAAACTTTGATGTTGCTCATTTTTTTGTCTCGGCATGAGTACAGGTCTGCGGACTGAATCCTGACGGGGCACAGGACCATTTGAGGTCGGATGCTCTTCCTGACACCACCTTGACATGCTGAGAATCGAACACAGGACTTTCGATTGACAGACCCATGCCTCACCCATTGCGCCACGGCCGCTCCCTAATGGTAACTGAATAGAAACCAATCAAAGAGATTATTTCCAGTCATGATGTTGCACCACAGATTTGTATTCATCAATATGACCCTCATGGTTATCTCACCTTGACTACCTTGTCCTGGGCGTTTACAGGGTTGAGTAGTCTTCATGCAACCAATCTGTGTAAACTTGAGCCAGATAAAATTAGCAGATTGTATACTTAAGGTAAGGCCACAAGGGATTGTTTTCTCACGATTCAGATAAATTTTTCACGTAAACTTTCGTATGAATAGGGAACCCCATGATTTCGTGAAAGGTTAGATGTTAACGATGCACAAATCAATATCCTGAAAATTTTCACAAAATGTTATCTGATTGGCAGTCTGATTTGATTGATTGGCTGTCCGTTTTGATTGATTGGCTGTCCGTTTTGATTGATAAGTCAAGGCCATATCTATCTTAACAACTTTGGTTAAAAAGATGGAATGGATGATCAGTATGTGGAGCTTCTCAATGATTTGGACCTGGAGCAAGAGGGAGAAGGGATACAGTGACTAATTGAATGTCAAATTGAGTATATATAAGAGATAGTTGAGCCTCTAGAAGCTGAATCACTGGACTGGTTGGTATAAACAAGAAAGAATAGTGTCTGCTTTGTTTAATTTTTTTATTTATATCATTCTTAGGCCTATGGGTTAGATTGGCTGAGGAGGATAACAGGAGGATTACACCAATAAATCATTAGTACGAGTTGAGGAGATGACAATCATGTGTGGCAGGTTGATATTTGTACGAAATTTAATTTGCAAGAAATAGTGGAAATTTGCACAAGTGTGCGGCCTTTCTCCCTGTAGCTTTACTTTCTTGTTGATTGGACTTCATTGGATAATTTGACACTTTATATTTAGGTTTTTGAACGGTTAGCTTGTACTCAGTTGCTTTTTATTCAAATATCAGTTTTACTTGATCTCTCTTTTTTTGGCTGGTCACATAAGTAGAGGCAAACTCCATTTCAACTATAAGTTTATAAATTTATACCACTGTCATTTCTCAAAAATTGGAACTATTTGATTCTTCTCAGGTAAATGCTCACTCAAATCCACCTCCTCACCAAAAGATGAAATCCCAGCTTAGTTTTCTTTGGTGTGGTTTTATGATAATACTTTTCAGAATGGCAGTTTGTGATGGCATTCAAAAGAATATTACTTTGCATCAGAAGTGATCGCCAGCTAAAAAATTTATGATACACATTGTTTGACATCTCAGAAATAAGCATCTGAAATTCAGGCAATGAAATTTATTACCACTCGAATTATTGACAAGCAGTCTTTTATCAGCAGGGCTGATAATAATTTCTCCTTTTTTGATGCACGTTTTTGTTGCGAATATGGATGCCATTGAACATCAAATTTCTTTTGTGAAATACTTTAAACACACAAAATATATCAATAGGTGTAGTGGTGGCTTCATATTAGTCAATATAAAGTTGTAGATTAGCAAGAAGGTTTGTGGTTTTGTCCCTCATACTTCTCACAGGAGCAGTCTTCACACACAGTTTTGTTTCAGTACAAGTCAAATTCTTGCTTCAAAGTATTTTGTCCACTCCTTGAGCTGCAGTATTACAATGAAAGCCTGCTGCCTGTACATCAACTAACAATTTTGCGGTTCCATGTGTGAGGTCAAAGTTCACATTTGTTAGAGCTTTATTATTTCTGACAGTTGTAGACAACTCCCAATAACAAGTAATGGCTGTTTATCAAGAGAGTTTTTCCCAAACACATGGTGAAATTTTGCAACCAACTTTATTTATTGCCAATCTAGCTTATAATAGGTTTTATCATTTTATACCATATCCTTCTAGATCCTGTTTCGTCTATACCTCCTCTCACCTAAAAATAATAGAAATACGGAGTGACACTTACAGCGTGCCTGCCTCCTTGCAGCTTATTTGGTGGCACTGAGTGATATTGTCTAAGTGAGGCTCCTGTGACTGTTATAGATGTGGCTTTTCTAGCTATTTTATAGTGAATCTTTAGAAGTTTTCAAACTACCTCATTGTTTAGTTCACAGATAATATGATAGCAATTTCAAGCAGAGTGACGCAAGCCGCCTAACATGGCAAAAATAGAACTTACCATACAGACTGTTTTAAATTCAGTGTTCAAGGTTATACCATACCCATTCGCATAAACTCTGCTTGCAAAGGAACAATTGAAAACTGGACACCCAATCTTTTGAACTGATCAGATAGACGTTTTAAATTACTCCTTAATATAAACAGCACAGCTATGTCACCTCTACGTAAAGACGAACGGATCTCTCATTCTGTGACCTTCTTCATTCTTAGGGAGTTTCATTCCTCTGTTAGCTAGAATTGAGTCTTGGAGCTCAGACAGCTGCAATTCGAGTTAGTGGCATTACATTATCAAACACCAATCAACGATATATAAATTCAAATTGGCATTGTCATTTGTCATGACATTGTTTTCTCAGTATCAAGTTAATATTTTTATTCCCATGGCTTCATTTTGGGTCATAATTGAATGACAAAAGCAGCGACCTTGGCACAGTTTAAGTTTGCAATTTGTCTTCCCAGCAACACAAATTCAAAAAGAGGCCCTGCAATTTGCATGATATGTCTGGGGAGTAAACCCCCCCCCCCCATAGTCATACCATAATAAATGGTGATGGCAAATTTGCAGTTGTGTTCTTAGTTGACATGAGGACACAACTCTACACAGTTGATAACTTACAAGTTGTTATTATTGATGCCTTCATTGAATTATTAATAAATATAATATAATAAGGTCTCTGGTTGATAACAGAAATCAGGAGAGTATTCACAAGTTGGGACAGGAGGGTATGACCCTTCCCTTTTTTCAGCAGGTCAATCTTGAAAGTCTGCGTAATCAAAATACTGGTGTCAATTTATCAATTGACACCAGTATTTTGATTACACAGACTCTAACCTGACCCATAGAATTACTATTTCGCTCTTTGGTTGCAGATTATCGGTTCGGCGATTTGAGACGGAAAGCAATCTACACATCAACCAAATATGCAATTTAATCAGGTGTTGAGTAGATTTTAGCTCACAAAAACTCTACGAATAACCGACCTCTACTGATCATCAATTGCCTAGCCATCATACCGGTATAATGTTTACTAACAATTGATGAATAATTCTGTATGGTTCGTGCGGTTGAATAATAAAATCTGAAAAAGAATATTATGAATTTTGAGAGGAGGCTATATCGTCTCTGACATCAGCAGTGAGTGCCACATTATAATCTATTTTTGCAGACCATCACTCTCATGATAGGCCTTACATAGCCTCAGGACTTCAACATCAGTAAGGGCCTTAGCATCGGCTATGTACTTGAAAAACGGCAATCTCCAAACTTGTCTTCTGCAGAATAGAAAAGAACCTAAAATATTATTTCTTCACATTGTAAGATTACACGAAACTAACAAAAGTTTAGGATGTTTATTTTACTGTTTGAGCTTTTTTTTAGCTCATCACTGAATTCCTGCCAGATGAACTCCACACGAGTTGTTTAGGCCTTCTGCATCCAGAGCCTACACCTCACCTTCATTTCGTATGGTAAAACAAGCTTTAGCTCTTAATAAAAATGTAAAGAAGAATTATTTGAAAAGACTGCAACAAATATGTTTTTTTGGTATACTGTATATTTTCTAGCAGCCGTCGACGGGCTCTTCTTCTGCAAATCTTTATATCCCCAAATCACTATAATTTTGCTCTCACTGATTACAATACATGTATGTAATCAGAATAATGTCATAGGCCTAGGTCCAGATCAAAATTGCTTATTCTGTATAGTTTGTAATAGAAGAGGCTACCTAGGAACCAAAGCAACAAAAGTCTGGAAGATAGCTCTGCAGTCGTGTGCAATATTTTCACGCTGAAATGATTCCTTACATTTCTGGGTAGATATTATGTAAGAAAGTGTCCTCCCTCTTCTTCAATGAGAGGTATTTATTCCTAGTGCTGTACAAGCCAATTAAAAAACCCCTTCACAAATACTCCAATTTATTAAAATTTTCGACATATGTCAAAACAAACTGTCATGTGACTTGTTTATTACATCATATCATGTGGAACGCACAGGTATTGTTAATATGACATTTATAGGAATGTTTGTGAATAGGTGTATGAATAGTGTTGCTTTCGAATGCTAAAGTGAAATAATATTTTTTTCAATGAAGAAAGAAGTAGGCTAAATGAACTTCCTCAATGAGCCACTTAATTGCCTGTGATTTATTCAGCTGTTACTACATAGCTAACTTTGACTCAGTGAAGTTATGGCGTCAGCTAATGTGTACTACAATGTTGGCTGTGAAAAGGAAGAGATATATGAAGAAGTATCACCACAGGAAGCAACTGAAAACCAAGTGTATGTTACTTTACCTAGTTAAATTCCATCTATTATGATTATTATATAATCACACTGATACCCGATTCTCTACTGGTGTCATCATTTCAGCATCCTGCATGCACTGAAATACAAGTTGATGTATAAGTATATAACATATATATTATATTGACTTTATTTTTACTGGTTGATGATCTTCTCAGGCAAATTAAAATGATTCAGGTTGTAAATTGTAAAAATTGGTTGGTGTGAAATGGTTAGTAGCCTATTCTATTCTAGGAAACTTAAATATGGCCTATTCCTACCAATGCTATCTACTGCTTTCGTTTGTCGAAAGCCCACTCTTCACAAAATGAACCAATTATATATTTTAAGGAAGTCTACCAGCCTTAGCAATAGTTGTTGTGTCCACTTTCACCTTTACTTATGGTCATTGTTCTCTCAGCAAATAATCAGCTGGAGATTACAAAACTGGCTTTACAAACCAATGGCTATAAGCGTCCTCAGGTTAACAGGATATTTATGATTTTGTTGTGAGTGGCGTATGCTATATACATTCATGTTCCAGGCGTGTGAATCTTGGAACTCCCAGTGAGGCTGACTGCCAAAGAAATGACAACTTTGCTGTAAAAACTGAAAGTAGGAAGTCAATGATTCTTATTATCGTCTCCTTTGTGGTGCTGGCCATCCTGTCTTCAACTGCAATCACTTTGGCTTTCCTTCAAGTGAACGGGATGAAAAGGGAGATATCTGAACTGAGAGAAGCTGGAAAACCAGGTGAGTGTTTTAGTTATTTTTTGAACGTTGATAACAGCCAGTAAAGTTGATAAATAACAAACATTTGAAGGTGTTTATAACCCAGCAGCTTAGGCATTATGAGTCAATATCACAAAGAAATGTGTAAGGACATAGGGACATATAACAATCAAGTTCTGCCCGTCTACAAACTTCTCAAACATTCTATACTTGTGGCATCAAATTTGGCTAGGGTCAAATTTTTATTCGGCCAAATTTGGCTCTGCCCAAGTTTCAAGGATGCCTTAATATTTGTTATGTAAACTGTCAGTTGACTTCATTCACGGAAGACTGGTTGACGCAGATATGATTTGTGAGAGCTTCCGTAGTTTTGCTTTCATTAGAGTCAACCTTGTTGGAACTGTTGTGTTAGAACCTTTTTTAGGTGTACGAGTTGTGGAATTGTTCTGAAACCATGCTGAGAAAATGACCTGTGATAATAGTTTGTAGCACTGAAGCGCTTGTGACCAATACTGACACCACTGCATGCACTCACAATGATTAAAATCTCCTGCCATGAAAGAGCTGTGCCTTCTACAAAACCAATGTTCATGACCATGCACTACCTCTAAGAATGAGTTATGAGCATTTTTTGTCTCTTATATTTGGAAAGATTATGGGGGCGCTTTAAACATTTATAACCGAAGGTGAGGAATAACACCAATGTTTTTTTGCAGACAGGGTACTGGCCATTATATTAGATGTTGTTTACGCGGTGAAGCAGATGAACACCATCACCAAGACATCCCTTGCATCTAAACAATGGGCAGTTTATAAATTGGTGAATGGGGGAGGGAGATAAAGCCGTTTGACAATAAAATAGTAGCCTATCGGAGGCATGTTGACAAATAGTTCAAGTTAAGGTGACTTGCCCTATAGTTGATTGAGAGATGCAAATTTTCCTCTCCGGTCAACCTTATAAATTTTTTATATCTTGAGTTTGATCACCAAGACAAAAAGAGTCTAATGAGGGCAGAATAAAACTTGTTGTACCAAAGTTTATTTTGTATGCCTTTTGCCATATATAAGTTGAAAGCGATCGCTTCAACTGTCTCATCTCATTTGGTCTCGTCTAAATTCATTTAATCTTAAAGTTTTATTGAGGGGAGAAAATTGTGATGAGAATCAAAGCAGGATTATCATCTTGATAGTTTCATTTTTGGTTTGTTATTTCCAGCTCAATCATTTTCCGAAAACGCTACTCAGCTCTCCGAGTTACAACTTCGTATTGAGAACATATCGGTTGATGCTAGAAATCTAGACATTGCTCAGGAATCGATGGAGAGCTTTACAACAACTTTAGCCCAGCAGACGATCGAAAACTTCACTAGATTAGAAAATATCTGTGAGTACGGAAAACCTAATCATCAAATACGATGAACCCTACACCAGTAATGAGATACTGTATTTGTGTTACCAACACAGTGAACTTGCCCACTTTCTCAAATATGGTGTTTACTTGAGAATATCTCAGCAACCGATAATGTAAATTTTGTCGATGTATTTTGCACACATTAACTAAAAAACTTCCTTAATATTGCTCAAAGCCAGATAAAGTGCTGGTTGAATCGGATTAATAAAAAAATGATTGAATCGTTAATCGAAAATGGTCATCATTTCTAAAACAGCAAACCTCTTCAGGAATTTGTTTGATATGATCGTTCTCGTATTACAATCAAGGAGGCTGTTGATCAGATTATCTGGACCAGAGATAATCCACTGTTAATGCCAGCGACAGCATTTTAAGAAAAATATACCTGTATAGTGATAAGAACAAATGTCAATGACAAATAAGTTCAGCTATCGCGGACATAACTGAATATAAATTTTGATGCTATGTACATTTGTGTGTCTATCAAAACAGTTAGTAAAGTATAATTTTTGTTCAAGTGTTCTCCAACGCTGCAAATCTCTCAGATGAACTAACAGTCCATTACCAGCAAAGCCAAAACATGTCCGCAATTGATCAACTTAGAATGGAAACCATCGAAGAGAGCATGAGACAACTATCAACTGACCTTCAAAATTTGCGAGATGGTGAGTATGATTTATTCAATAATCTGAGATTCAAGCGCATCAAGTTTCTCGTCTTTCTCACCTAGTCGGCTGTATCCTTAACGGGTAGTGGTTCCGCTAGCTCCAAGTTCTATTAGAGAACGCAATCGGACCATATGATATACATCCTCCTGTTCCAAACCCCAACAGCTCATGTCAGACTTTGCAGTATCTTTCAACCACCATCTTTCCTCCTTCTACCGGCAACCTGTATATTTGTGACCTGGCGGATATCTTCCTCCTCCTCACTCCGACAAGCATGACCATGCCACTGCAGGCATATGTTCCTTATGATGATGATATTTCTTTCACTCCCGTCTGTGTCCTAATCTCAGTGTTCTCAACATGGTCCACATAAATACAGAGTTAAAAAGCAAGGATATGCAAAAGACTGTTGAAGTTGAGTCGAAATTTTAACTATAATCACACTGGTAATAGGCAAAAGCCGACCTGTTCCACTGTAATAGAATTGATTATTATATAATCAATGTAAAATCCCATACCAGTTGAGAGCTACTGCGTATGGGATTTTACACTAATTATTAATAATCAATTTTATTTCAGTGGAACAGGTCACGCTTTTGCCTAATGTGAAAATATTAAAAACTTACTGTTGCAGCACACAAAAACTGACAACTGACAACTGACAACGTCGATTCAACCATACATTTTATTGGCGGAGTTTGATAATGTAAGAGTAACCTTCAGTGTGCCAACCTGAAAATTTAAACGATTCGGTCTCATGCATCGTTAACATCCAGCGTTTCACGAAATAGTGGGAATCCCTATTCCTACAAAAGTATTCGTGAATAATTTATACGAATCATAAGAAATCAACCAAGTGTGGCCTGTCCTTTAGTCAAAGTCGCTAGCCAGCAATAATTCTGTGAGCTGGACAAAAAAATATTTGGCTCAATAATTACATATAGGTGTTGTAGTTATATTATGTTGTGAGTTAAATTATGTTATAATTTAAATCCTTTACAAAAAGTTTCGTCATATGATCGATGTTATTGTGTGATCTATGATTTTCCCTTTTCTAACAGCGATCACAGTTCCGTCATGTTCCACAGGCTACATACTTAACCCTGCATCGTCCACATGTATCAGGCTTGTTGGACCAGGTGAAAACTGGGATGGAGCCAAGGCTAACTGTGAGGAAGGAGGGGAAACATTGGCTGTATTCACCACCAGAGATTCCATTAACTGGATAAGAGACTATGTGAAGCTTAGTGCCCCCTCAGGTAAATAATAATGAATTGATAACTGATTCTCTTAGTTAAAACGATTTTTTTTGATCTGACATAGCATAAAGCACAGAGGTGACCATGTTCTCCTGCTGCTAGATTCAACACAGGAAGAGAGCATTATTTGCAGGGACTTCAGACTCCCAGCTGTATTCTCCGAGTTGTGTATCACAGCCAGTAGTGTCAATTTTGTTTGATCTGTGTATGCACATAGCTCTCTGGGAGCATTTACAAGCATTTGCCATCACTATTGAACTGCAAGTCATTTTAAGATTGATTTATATTGACACTTTTCAGACTGGAGGCAAGGATGTCAGTGGATAGGGTTGAGACACAGCGGTAGTGCCTGGTATTGGAGAGGTAGAGAAACCGCCCCACTCTCTGAGACATCCAGTCTGTGGGATTATGGGGAACCAGATTTTAATGATGTAAATTCCTGTGGGTGTATCTGTATGTACAGTAACGCACGCACTGAGCTTATAGACTGTGGTTGTTCTCTGACTAATAATATGTACTCCCTTTGCGAAAGACAAACTGACTAACCGTACTAACCTGTCTAAACTCCTTTGCAATTTTTTAAAATTTTGATTACCATTGTACTTAATTAATTTATTTATTTATAGAGGTTTTCTTAGAAGTGTACAGATAAAACAAAGAATTCTATTATAGGTAACTTGTTGACCTCTGATAACAGCAAAAAAAAAGCATATTACGTTTACTACCAAAGTTAAACACAGAGTTAATTATAATTAACAACACGTGGCATTACATACTGGTTATGAGGTAAAAAAAGTATTGAAGAATAATATGATTGGATAATAGTGTTGCAGTTAGGGAGCTGATTAGCCGAAGAATTAACGGTTAGGAAAATAAGAAATATATGAAAGAATGCTAAAGATATAAATCTATGAGTTTACTGTATCATGTTCCTGTTTAATCATAAGTCAGAAGAGTTTTAGTTGATTTATCTTTAAGTGTATATTGGTGAAATAAGTTTAAAAGGGCTGATTCTCCAAAATTTGTTCGGAATGAGGGTTTAATAATAGTGCATTGCTTCTTAGACAACGCTGATGCTTTCGGGACTTTTGAACTAGATTGAGGATATGCTTTGAAGCTTTGTTTTTTGCAACTTTTTTATGTGTAATTTATGAAATAGGTATCGTCGCCTACTTAGTAGTGTGGGTAAAGTTAAAAGCAATCTACCAGTTGGGACAGAAAATTTCTTGGGAGCAGATACAATAATTCTGATTGCTCTACTTTGAGCTTTTGAACAATTGTTCCAGTGACCTTTTGTGTAGTATCTAGGTGAATTGCTGAGCAATATCCTAATATTGGTCGGACAATGCTTTTGTAAGTTTTAAGGGATTCTTCAACATTCATGTATTTTTTAAGTTTAGAAAGAAGATAGACTAGTTTGTTTGCTCTAGTTGCAACATCAGTAGCATGGGTATGAAATGCGAGGTCTGTGTCGAGAGCAACTCCCAGAACATTGATTGATAGCTGTGATTCAATTTTTGTGTTTTGAAAACTCAAGTGGTAATAATCTTTTAGATTCCTGTTTGAGAAGATACAAAATTGCGTTATCTGAACGTTGAGTTTTAGGAGATGACTGCTATACCATTGAGCTTCCAATAAAGTATTTGATTTTTCTAGAACCTCTGGTATTCTTTTTGCCTCACAGAATAAAAAAGTGCCGTCTGCGTAAGCAAATGAGTTTTCAAAGACATTAACAATCCATTGATAGCAAGGTTGAAGTGGATGGGGCAGAGAATGGAGCCTTGTTGGACTCCACATGTGATTGGTAGTGAATTTGATTTTGACTCTCCGACTTTCATGATTTGGGATCTGCTGGTGAGGTATGATTCATTACCATTACTGAGATGGGTGAGAATTGCCTTTTGCCTAGGGTGTGTAAGAGAAGTTTGTGGTTAACAGTGTCAAAGGCTTTTCGGACGTCTAGGGATATGGCTCCATTGTAGCAGGGAGCAGCCTGATCCAGCTTTGTTTTCCATTCTTGTAGCACAGAAAGCAGCATTTGCTCAGTAGGGTGATTTTGGCCGAAGCCAAACTGCTTGTCAGAGAACAGATTGTGTTTTACAACACTCCCATTGATTTATGCAGTGATATAGAATCTAAATATTTATTCATAGTAATATCCTTTAGCACATCTACTTAGAACACCATTATCGTCTTTAACTTAAGTAAAAAATATTCTTTATTTCTTAAAAGTGATTCATAGTGATCCATATTCATAAAATGAAGCAATCTTGAGGATGAGAGTAGTGTGCCCTAATACTGATCATCTCGATGTCAATAACTTGAGAGCCAATCGTCTGCTTTGCTTGATTTTTCATTCTTATTGAATCTATTCCTTGCTTAGCAACTTTCAAACCGTCAACTTTTTGCTGTTTAACATTTTCCTGATTGAGATAGCAAATTTTAAAAATTAGGCAACCGGTGCCGATTCAATTTTTTCAAAATAAAAGCTTCACAAAAGACTCTCTGTCCCATGTTATTATTCAGAGTTGCATTCAATCTACATAGGTGTACACAGGTGTACATAGGTGTACACATGAGTACATATGTGTGAATAGGTGTACATATGTCTGCATATGTCTGCATAGGTCTACATAGGTCTACATTTGCCGAACAAAGGGCTTGCAAAACCAGTCAGTCCATCCAAGGATTTAGTCTAACTCCTTTGACCACCGTAGCAATCTAGAAAAGCCAAATTATCGACACTGAATGGCATCTTTAATTGGTTGTAGTTTCGGAACAAAATAATATTCCAGGCATAGTACTGATGTTAGTATGCACAGCTGATCAGATCAATATTGTCTCTGTGTTGAGGGTTGTAGTCATGTTAATATTTTCATTGCTGAGAAGAAATTGATGTTTCATATATAAAACATATGTCTGCAATTTAATGGATATCAATCTTCAGATATGTAATGTGACCTTGTGTTGATGTTGGATTTTACTATTTTCAATGGTTCAATGATAGAGCATTAGCTGTTTGCCGCACAAACAGTATTCATGGGGGTTAGCATTACATCCAAAAGATTTCCTCCAAATTTTTGCTAAATAGTTTCAGGATATCCAAGTGATAATTGTACTACAAAAGTTTTTTCTCATTTTGAAGTTTGCGAAAGACAAATTGGGATGTGATGATGTTGGACTATAGAGCTATAAGCTTATAGCAGGCTGCATGTTGGCAGTTATGCCAGTTATTCTATTACTGAATTCAGGTATCTCTTGATTTTATCAATTCCAAGGTGGCAGTTGAGGCTTTCGTATGCATAGAGAGTCTTCAAGTGAGACTGGTTATATCAATATTCATCCTTACTCAGTGTCAACTGTCTATTATATATTGGGTGCAGGTTGACTCCACTGTCCAAAAGTGATGCGACAAGGATGGGATTCGAACCCACGCCCCCAGAGGGAAATGGATTAGCAGTCCATCGCCTTAACCACTCCCACTCGGCCACCTTGTCCACATATTTGCATCAGATCATGACCTCATAAATATTTTGAGACCTTGCTGTATATTCTTATCCTGGTTAATAGTCCTATCGATCTATGAATGAATCTTATTTTAATTGCAGCTATTTTTCCTCATTGTTGTCTGCTAACTGGACTCCGCACAGCGTCATAGGTCTTCTGAATTCAGGGCCTACATTTCACCTTATAACATGTTTTCAAACAAGCTATAGATCTCAATTAAAATGAAAATGAAATCAAATATGAATAGTGAAATTAATTCCAATCTAAATCTTATGACAAAATCAAATGCGTATTTTCTCTGGTAGGTTGCAATGCACTGGTTTTATGTAAACCTAAAAACCCATCATTTCCTATCTTTAGCCAATCAATCAACTTATAGATATGATAGCCTTCATTACAGTAGGAATGAGCTATTGAAGGCCCCCTACAACATTGATCAAAAAGGTTTTTTGGGCCAACATTACTGGGGTGGCCATTATAGTATAAAGTGATGTCAAGGTAAAACAAAACCATTCGCTTTCCGTTCCTAGAAAACTGGCTGATCTGCTCATATTGTTTGCCAAGGTAGGGGTGGCCAAAAGGTATTGATATGAGCATGTGAAGTCCCCAAGATTTTGCCACGCTTTATACTTTTGCTGACTGATGACACAACATGTATATCATCTATATTATTATATCATAGGCCAAGGTCAATACATAAAAATCTTACATTTTTCATAAGCTTGAATATAAATAGAGACAAAAGCTTGCAAAAATAACACAGTGTGACAGTATGATGCAATAGTGCGAGAGAGATGACCCGGTGACTGTATCATGGGTAAGGAGGACAGCCTGTCTCATTTCTGTGATGCAGAGTTGACAGGAAAAGTTCGCAATTAAAATAAGAGAAATGATGCTCACTATCCCCAATGAAGTGAGGTTACATCAGGAGGAGATAGCATACTGTTCCTAAACGCAGACCATGTACAGGACTGATATAACATTGCACTCGACCAGGTCTCCTTCCAAGGTAGTAATCAGATCATGACTCATGGTGACAGTAGGCTATTTATATATTTTTGTAATTGATTATTTGTGTACTACTCAATGAATGTGATTGAGAATTCATCTGTCTAGTAATAGTGTTTCCTTTTATCTTATTAATACGAGAGTACCTTTTAATGAGGTAAAGTTTTCAATTAAGTTCACTTTTGGTGAAGGGCTACTACTAGCATTGACTAAAACCATTGCACAGAAATAAAAGAGTCATACAAAATATCCGAGCATCAGCAATACTATGTATAGTTACTTTTCTCAAGAAAGAATATTATACTATCTATAAAGAGATTCAAACTACAACACCTGTCACTAACAGTGATGATCAAGCCGCACAAACAGGAAATGGCATGAAATTAACAGTAATTTTATATTAGCCTGAGTATGCTTTCTGATCATTAACAGCAGGAATAACCGGTCAAACAGTAACCAGACATATTAACGTTGAAGAACTGATATAAATTGGGTGCTTGAGCAGGTCCTCTGAACAACCCACAAAAAGATGACAACTCATCGAAGGGATTTAAGAACAGAAGAACAGGAACAACCAGCTAATGCTTTTTATGAATATGTAGTCACACAAAGATATTGGCTAAAAAGGTGAAGCAGCGAATCAGAGTCGAACAGGGAAAAAATGATCTAAAGATGCCAAGGGTAAACAGAAAATTAAGCAATGCACCATAGTGAGAGATTCAGGGTAGTATGAGTAGCAGCAGCAGTAGCTCTTATGAAGGAAAATGTGTAGCGATAACCTCAGGGATGAGTTGGAAACAGAGAGATGTTTTTATATCCAGAAGATTTCCAACGGAACGTCTGCAATCCAGTTGCACAAAGAATATCACCAGACAGTGAGGATAAAATGAGAATGGAGAATCCTGATGACCAAATCAAACCGTCATATATTCATCTTATTCTGAACTATGACAGATCAGTGAAAAAGCATGTATATATGTTTGATTGTTGATGGATGGTAATAAAACCATTTTATTTAAAACATCTACTGGTGGACTCAATTGAATGTTTCCAAATCAAGTCAATAACACTATCAATCTGTCAAAATTTGTTTATTGCTTTTGTTTGTCTATAATATTTAACAAGAGTGAAAACACATGAGTCGACAAACATCCTACACATCAGGCAATTACTTGTAGCATACAAATGGCAAATGGATGTAAAACTGATCCATTAACCTCACAGCCAAAACAGCACAGGAAGTTTGATTGGTTTCAAAACACTGTCAGCAGGGTATATTTACTTGCAACACTTAATCCACAATAAATGAAGGTGATTGCTGTAAAAGATCCTCTCTTACTACTTTTCTTGGTGTGAATCATCAGGACCAGCATAACTGCAAACAATTGTCGCAGATAAAAGTGTCTTTTTTTGGGGATGTGTTTCAATGATATAAACAACCTTCACAAAAGTACAAGTAAAACTTTGCGGTGTGTTTTTCATTTGGATGTTTATATTTTTGGTGAAACAATTATGAGAAGCAAATTATATGGGTGCAATGCAAATTGGAATTCAATTTGAAGTTCCACAGAAAATAAGGCAGATCAATCATGTGGCTGCAAAGAAAAAGTACTGCAATAAAGAAAGAGGTAGACTCAATAAACAAACTCAATGCAACACTTGACCGCCTATGTTAGATTCATCTGACACTTCACAACTTCCTTAGAAGCATTTAAATTATGGCTTCGGCTAATGTGTACTACCATATCAGCTGTGAAGAGGAGAACCAGGCAGAGCTGTATGACGATTTAACAACACAGGAACCAGCTACAAACCAAGGGTTCGTTATTTCACCTAGTTAATTATGATTGTTTCCTTCACTCACCAGTACAGCTATTCTGTAATAATTAGATTTTGACTTAGTCACTGCCGTAGGTAGAGTTCTCTCAGCAATCATTTTCTAACAATTGCTAATTTCTGCAATGCCTATCTGTACATGTTTTAAGCAAGCTACATCATTTTGGTACTCCATACACACTTCAGTTAAGATTGAAGATATGGTGTTCAATATGTGAATACAATATTTGCCATGTTGGTTTGATCCTAGATCAATACAAAATTTGCTTCACAAACCAATGGCTTTGGTTATTCGGATATTTACATCTAGTTTAAATGTAATATCATATAAGTATAAATGTTTCAGACTTGTGAATCTTGGAACTCCTGGCGAGGTAATCTGTACAAAAAATGACAACTATGCTGCAAAAAGTATAAGTCGAAAGTCAATAATTCTAATCACAGTTTCCTTTGTGGTACCAGTAATCCTGTGTGCAACTGCAACCGGTTTGGCTTTCTTTCAATTGAATGACCTAAGGAGGGAGCTATCTGAGTTGAGAGAATCTGGTAAACCAGGTTACTACTGTAGTCGGGATATACTTTGAAAATCAGCAAGTGACAAATAGCACAGTGTTACCAAATCAATTATTACCTAAAATATCACATATGATAGCCTGATAACCTTATTGGTTATGATTATGATCCATATTTCATGTGGGAGGTTCCAAGTTTACATTCAGAGCTATGATTCTGTAGTGGGCCAAGTGCTAGTAAACAGGGCCAAGATTTGTATGTGAGGTCATGTTTTAATGGTTAGAGCCATCTTTTGATCACAGGCTATTATATTATTTTGGCCCTGTGTCCTCTTTTGTGTGGGACGCCAAAAAGTTGTGGTAGTTGAGCCAAGTTTTGACAGAGCAAGGTTTGGGTGGTGCCAGATTTGAAAAAAGCTGTTTTAAGGGCCGATCTGGAAGTGACTAGTTATGGCTTCGGCCAAGCTTGGACAGGAATGAGGTTTGATGGCACATGTTTGGCTAAAGTCAATATCGGTTTAGGCAATATTTGGTTTTTCAAAGTCCTTAAAACTCAGCTGACTCAATTTTTTGTGAGACCGGTCAGCAAATAATCAAATACATGATGAATTTTATAATTTGACTGTCATTAGAGTTGAAAACATGCTAGAATGGTTTTTAACCCGAACAAATAACATAATCACATCTGACTCGCTCAATATTTGGAGTTGAGAATTACTTTTTAACTGAGAGCCAGTGGCGTATATTATCAGTCACAGCCCACGGATGTGTGAATGGCTGAATAGTTCAGTGTGTAGAGCGTCTGACTTATAATCATTGTTAA
Source organism: Membranipora membranacea (assembly GCA_914767715.1). NCBI lineage: Eukaryota > Metazoa > Bryozoa > Gymnolaemata > Cheilostomatida > Membraniporidae > Membranipora > Membranipora membranacea. The sequence continues at coordinate 20,602,279 of OU612071.1, forward strand.
TAAAATTGTTGTGGGTTTGAATCCCATCAAGGTCAGTTTTTTTTCAAATCGATGCTTTATAACTGGAGCATTTTTACCGTAATCTTCTACTGCTATTGAGTTGTTTTCTGAAAGTACCCAACAGCTCAGTGAGCTATTGAAATACCTCTCTGCTTGCACTATTTTGCTACCGATATGCAAAGATTTCCGTGGTGGGAGGGCGCTTAAGAGCCCCTCCCACACCCTCCCCGCCACGCCTACGGCGTGTCGATCGGGCTGCGCCCGATCATTATGCTCATCTCTAAAAAGTCAGTGAAATTTTTTAGAATATGCGCCCCTGCAGAGAGCAGGTCAAGTGCTAAGGAAAGCAAAAAAACAGCCACTGTTTATATCGAAGCAATCACATAGCGATGAGCAAAAAAAAAAAATTATTGTGCTATTAAATTGGTCGTTTTGCTCATTGCTATGAGATTGCAATGATATTAAAAATGCTTGATTTTTTGCACCTCTCCGCTTTAAATGATGAGCCAGAATCCGCACCCTTGAATTTGCAATGGGTCATAAGCTATAACTCCTAGCTGCAGTAAAAATTTAGGACAGCAAACAGGGTTGAATCATCGATTGCAGAATTTACCTTGTGTAGTGTAAAGTTTCACTGTGCTTAATGGAGTGCGATTTTGTCCACAAGCATTACTTATTACCCGCTTTTATGTTAAATTCCGAAAAAATGAGCATATTTGATTAACCTACTGAGATCAATTTTAAAATGGGCGACAAATGGTCATGTGCACTATGCTGGTTGTTGTGAATATTTGTATATGTCTTTATTTCAAGTCTACCCTCACACTGCAGAACTCTCAACTGAACAGGTCCAGCAAAGCCAAAACATGTCAGCAAGTGATCGTGTCAGAATGGTAACCATTGAAGAAAGCATAAGACAAATATCAACTGACCTCCAAAAGTACCAGAACGGTCAGTTTTATTTGTTCAATAATTTGAGACTGATGTGTGGCATTATACCGGCGCCGGAATTTTGCCGGACCTGCCGACTGCCGACAGGCCTGTTCTCAGATATTTCAGTCTGAGCATTTGATTGTTGTCCGAGATGAGAAGGTTTTACCTCAGATACAAAAATCCCTTCCCTCCATGGGAGTCGAACCCAGGACCTTGCTAAGCCAGAGCAATACCACTGGGCTATACTTGATTGTTGCCAACATATATACATGATCAGTTTAAAAAATTGTTCCGTTTTGGCACAGTTCCAACATGCTATCACAAGCGCAAATACACAGCATAACGTCCAAGTGATGATCTCCATACAAGTACTTTTGGTTAGAGCAATGTGGTTAGAGCAATAGCGGTTAGAGCAAACATGCTTTCACAAGAACTTTGGCTTTTTGCAGCCATTATTTCGAAAATTGCTAGATGCAGCTAGTCTGACCTCAGTGATTCTATCAATTATTTTTGAATGAAATACATAAATAAAAGAGCCCTCATGGCTACTTCTGTTAATTAGGGGAGAGTTTGTTGGCATCCTTTGATCGTTTCCAATAACAGTTTGGCTATTACAGTTCAACAGGAATCATGCTGAGATTATAGAGTAAATATTTGACTTTCTTTTCATGGTGTAGTACAAGGTATAATAGACTGCAGGTAGTAAATAGGGAAAGACAGATAAGAGTGCTGCATAAGAACTCAGGCTACATCCGGGAATGCGCAGGAAAGAGGCATTAATAATCACGCTGGCTTAGAGAGGAGAAGAGAATGAGAGAAGACAAAGGAGTTGTACCAATACTGGACACCTCAGCATATCTCATGTAAGTTGAATACACTACACATGGTGGTTGCGAAATTTAATAATACCTCTCTGTCAATAGACACACTGTCTATTACTTTTATTTGCAGCTACTAAGATTATAAGAAGTTAGGGCTGGGTATTATTTATGTGATTTACTATTATGCATTTACTATAGATAATAGTCTCTGGTATCATACCACAGTTTGCCAGACAAAAGCAAACATTTTTCAATGTCACTGCTCACAAAATAACTCATAGCGTAAGCTTCATATCATAGTTATTCATCGCTATTGCTCTAACCACATTGCTCTAACCACAAGTACTTGTATGGAGATCATCACTTTGACGATATGCTGTGTATTTGCTCTTGTGATAGCATGTTTGCTCTAACCGCTATTGCTCTAACCACATTGCTCTAACCACAAGTACTTGTATGGAGATCATCACCCTGAACCCACGCTCCCAGAGTGAAACGGATTAGCAGTCCATTGCCTTAACCACTCGGCCACCTTATCCACATATTTGCAATGAGTCATGACCTCATGGGGACACTTTAATAACTTGCGTTTATTCTTATCCTGGTTAGCCATCTACAGTCCTATCAATCTATGGATTATTCATATTTTAATTGCAGCTATTTTTACTCATTTTTTCCTGCTAATGTCAGGGTGACAATTTTAAAGCATGTACCAGTACTATAAACAAATTGATATATTATGTCAGGGTGACAATTTTTAAAGCATGCACCAGTACTATAAACAAATTGATATATTATGTCAGGGTGGCAATTTTTAAAGCATGCACCAGAACTATAAACAAATTGATATATTATGTCAGGGTGACAATTTTTAAAGCATGCACCAGTACTATAAACAAATTGATATATTATGTCAGGGTGACAATTTTTAAAGCATGCACCAGTACTATAAACAAATTGATATATTATGTCAGGGTGACAATTTTTAAAGCATGCACCAGTACTATAAACAAATTGATATATTTCTTGAGATTCGTTATCAGACAGGATAAATACCAGACAGAATTACTGTACCGAAGGAATGGCAAAAAAAACCAACAATAGCAACCTTCTGCGGTGATAGCTCAACCAGAGAGAATGTTTTCAACACCATCTCTGAGGGTAGTCGCTACCATGATAAACCGACAATAACAATTTTCTGCGGTGATAGCTCAACCAGAGAAAATGTTTGCATCACCACCTTTGAGGGTAGTCGCTACCATGATAAAAGCATATGCAGAGATCTTAGTGTTACTAAAGTTTTTTTTATTGAGAGATCTAAGCGAACGCTTCCAACTGCATGCAAGTAGCTGGGCTTGATCCATGGAAAAGAAGCTAGGGTGGTGAAAGTTGCTGACGTTTTTAAACGTGACAAAAAAATGAGACACACAACATCATCTTCCTTCAAACCTCATTTTGAACAAGAGGTGATGGTACAATCCATATCTAAATCCATAAATCCATAATCTTATAAATATTAATGATTTTACATTATAGTTGAATTTTAAGGTGTTGGGATTATATTGTGAAACTAAGGTTAAGTTTAAAAGTACACAGAATTATTAACAGCCTATCAGTAGATAGGATTTTATTTAAAAAAAGAAAAACAAAACAACACTTGGTGTTTTATTACAACTGTAAATTAACCCTGGTTTGCGGAGATTTCTATTTTAGCATCAGCTTATTATTGCGTCTCTGCCTTCTGCTATATATGATGCGATGAACGAGAATTGAAATAATATCATATTACACACTACACACACTACAAGAAGAAAGAGAATATAACTACAAGTCACCACCAACTTCAATAATACTTGCACCAGCCACACCTTGCCTGCTACTTATATCATCAAAGTGAAACTACCTGCTTGCACAACAATTATATATCATCAAAGTGAAACTGCCTGACAAAGCTGCATCATGTATACACCATTGAACACACCAATAAAGATATGCAGCAGCCACAGCTTCAGGCGGTAGCAACAGGACCGTCGTCCTTTACGGTATCATTTAAAGCAGTTAGTATTAAGACAGCAAAGCAACAGGACTGTTGTCCAATTTTAGCAGTGTCTTAGATTGTGAAGTAAAATAATTGATTGTATCATATAATATATTGTATTGTTGTGTAATTCGAAGTTATACCAACTTATCTGTGCGCTCAGTGACTAAATCAGCACTCATCTGGCATTCTGGCATATAACCAAGGATATGAGTGCAAAGGCAGTCAGGTTAGAATATTCAGAACGCCTTTTAATACTTTAATCTTATATAAATATTTTATATGTGTATTTTGTCTCAATTGAATTAAATGGTCAGCGTAATTAAATAAATAGTCTTAGTCTAAACAGATTAGTTTTATGCCTGTCTGGTTGACACAAATAATTGGTAATCAAAGCCGCTTGACCCTTTAGTAGTCACAATTGTGTATTCAAAGGCAATCCAAACTTCACGCACTTGTAGACGGCCTTGTCGGCGCTTTCATGTAATAGATCATAAACAGATATCAAAAGTTGCAATATATATAACTTGTGATGAATTAAATAGACTGTGTATTATAATAATCTGGAATTAAATTTAAGTTAACACTCGTGACGACGTCTAGTGAATTAAGCTCATGAGTAGATAAAACTGCGTGTATTACATTTTGTCAGGAAATTAATTGATATCATTCATTGATGACCATCAGAATTTATCGCAACAGTGTATTGTGTATCAGCCTATAGTAGATCAGTGTATTGTGTATCAGCCTATCTTTGAGACCCTTCTGTGGGTTATATAATGATTCATAATTCGAGCGATGGCTTTCAGTGCTAAACTAAATAGAACCCTAAACTAAATATAAAAGCCCTCTCGCTCATCAGAGTAGACTCGGAGCAAGCTAACTACACCCTGTTGTGTACACGGCCCAGTCCGTTTCTCACACTAACATGGCTGCACAGCACAGCGTCCTTTGTCTTCTGAATCCAGAACCTAAATCTCACCTTATTATGTGCTTTCAAACAAGCTTTAGATCTCAATGAAAATTCAAAAGTCAATTTTTCAAAATTTATGACAGACAGCAAAAAACGCATCTATAATAAATATAAATAGTGAAATTAATTCCAATCGTAATTTTATGAGAAAATCGAACGCGTTTTTTCTCTGGTAGGTTGCAATGCGCAGGTCTTATGCAAACCTGCAAAATCCCATCTTCTCTAGCCTCTCAGTCAACTTATAGATTTAATAGCCTTCATTAAAGTAGGAAAGATATATCAAAGACCCCCCCATCCCTCCAACATTGATCAGATAGGTTTGTGGGCCAACACTACTGGTATGGCCATTGAAGTATCTCCAATAATATGTCAAGGTAAAACAAATCCAGTAATATCACTTTCAATTCGTAGTGAACTCAACAATCTGCTCATATTATGTAGGGGTGGCCAAATGGTATTGATATGTGCAGGTGAATTACCCCAGTTCTTGCCATGTTTTACTTGTAATCACTGATGACAGAACGAGTAGGCTATATCATCAATATTATTATCTCATAGGCCAAGTCCATATCAAAATCACAAACATTCTATAGAACCTGTAATTAAAAAAAAGAGGTTGAAGGTTGTACATAGTGACACAGTATGATGCAATTGTGCAAGAGAAATGTCCTGGTGACCCTATCATAAGTGATGAGGACAGCCTGCCTCATTTCTGTGATGCAAGGATGGCAGCAAAAGTTCACAATTAAAAAAGAAGAATAACGCTCACCATCCTCAATGAAGTGAGGTTACATGAGGAGGAGATGGCATACTGTATCCAAACGCAGACCATACAGTATCGATATATCCCTGCCCTGAACCAGGTCACCTTCCAAGGTAGGAATAAGATCATTTTTTCCGTTTTACAATTTATTATTTATTATTTTCTCTCTCCAAGGGGGCTTTTTATCTCGATGTAAACATCTTTGGACAAAGAGTATATATTAAACAAACAAACCTACCTCATGGTTGTGTACTTTCACATTTTTGTATCACTCAATGGATAAGGAGTTACAATATTATGAGTGAGAATTTATCAGCATATGTTGTGATATTTGTATCAATCTTCTTCAATCAAATATAAGAGAGTATATGACATCTCTGAGGTGCTTTTAATGAGCTTACATTATCAACCCCTGACCGCTGTTGGTAGAGGGCAACTAGAGGTGACAAAGAAAATGTTCAAACACAGTACAAATATAACTGGGCTACAACTCAATTAAAAAAAAATCAAAGTATCAACAAAAATGAATTATCTTTTTTTCAGGGAAGAATAATATCTCATGGATGAAACAATTCAGTCTACAACGCTTGTCACCAATGATGATTCAGCTACACAAGTAACAGATAGCCAAGAAATTGAGAGCAGCTTGATATCAGCCGAAACTCAACAGGAACATGCTGTTGAATCATTAACCCAAGGGGATTCCAGTGAAACAGTATCCCGACAAACTGGTTGCTTGGGCAGTTCCTTAGAACAGAGACCACAAAAAGATGACAATACATTGGAAAAACCGCACAAAGGGAAAGCTGAGGGCTTCAGAAATAGAAGAGCAGGAAAAGGCGGGGAGCAACAACCTACTGCATTTGATGTACAGGCACTAAAACAAAGGGTCCCCAGGAAAAGGTCAAGCAGCGAATCAGGTTCAGAAAAGGAGGAGAAATCACAAATGGTAATACCATCAAAAGAAGCCAGGAGTAGCAGTAGCAGTTTCGATAGCAGTAGCATTAGCATTAGCAGTAGTAGTTGCTCTGATGAAGGAAAGACTGAAGAAATGTCCTCCTGGGAAACGGCGATAACAGAGAGAGGTTCTGATCAACATAAGACTCCCATTCCTATCACCAAGCAGAATGTCTACAATCCAGTCACAGAAAGAATATCACCAGACAGTGAAGAAAAAATGACACCGCAGAATACTGATGACCTAATCAATCCATCAACAAGTATTGCTCACAGCAGTCAGATTAAACCACTAGATCTCTCATTACCTCCTGGTATACTAGACCACCTATTAGGATGTTATGAGACTTCAGATATTCTACCACGGGAACACGAAGACATTACTACCTTCTTAGGTTCGGGTGACCTGAGCCAACATGCTTGCTACCCATCAATAACACAGGACATTCCCGAAGTTGAGTTGGCAATGTATGGTGCAAGTGATGCAGTCAGTACACCAAACGAAGAACTTAGTCGGTATTTCCCCCAGCCTGGTGAACCAACACAGTCCCAGGAGTGTGATGTGTCTATCTATATGCCTCCGACAATCAGTACCCCTTTTCCAAGTACATTTGTGCACTCATCACAGTTTGCCCACACTGAAACGACCTTGACTTCCATTGGTCAAAATCAAATGACTTGTCTAGCCGAGGCTTATCCAGGAACCGTGGTGGCCCATCCAGACACTGAACAACAAGAACAGAGAGGTTGGGGAAAGTCAGCAGTGCTTGGACAGCCAGATCAACATCAATGGATCCCAGCAGCCACATCCGTACAAAGCTACATCCGCCCACCACAATACCCCTACCAACCAAATATTGACCAATACTCAGAAGAAAATGACCCAACTGTAAGAGATGATCAGTCAGCTTACATTTTACATAGGGACCCAAACCTAACGCGATCACAGGGATATTCTGCCTATCATGGATATCCAGCACTGGTCAATGATCCATTTTATCCAGGTTAGTGTTCATGTATCAGCAATTTTAACGCAAATCTACATTGTCTGTAAAACTGTACCGTAAATCACTGTGTAAAAATGTATAGGACATTATGGCTTAATGATTTGAAAAAGAGGATAAAAAGAATTTTTGGCACATAAAGTTCACCATTGGTTATATATTTCTCAATTTATTTAGGACCCAGTTACAATGCTGGAGAATATGAATCACAATGGCAAGGATGTGGAGAATTACACCAGATGTGTATGAATCAGCAGGCTGCTGCCTCTGGCAATTTCACAAGTTATGGTAGAGAAACCTGGACCACCATTGAGGATCAACAGCAGCCTGCAACCAGTCATCAACATCCACCATCAGAGAAACCAGCAAAACAGTCAAAAGGAGCTTCGTGCAAAATTTGCTGCATAGGAAAATCCGAATGTGAAAATGGTAAACATACAAAAGAAAATTGCAAGCAAAGGAGACAAAAATTACTAAAGGAACTTGACTTACGCAAGATAAGAGGCTGTCCATTTAAAAAGGGAGGAGACTCAGGAGGAAGTTGCTCTGTGGGTAGCTAATGAGCTGAGTCACACATTGACACATTTGATCTGTAATAACTTCCACGTTAACAGAGGGACTGGTGACAAGGTATGCAAGGAGGTCTTCGATGACATCAAAGAGCTTGTTGATCATATTAAGAGAACCCATGCTGTATTGAAAAAAGTGAATGGTAAAGTGATATGTGATGTAAGAGTTGGTGAGAATAGCAAAGCATGCGGTAAGGAGTTTGAGTTAGCTAAGGACTCCAACACTACAGACATGTTATTGTTGGAGAACCCGAAAGTTATCGACCATGTGTTCAGTCACTGGTCTCTTTACTTTTGTACAAAGGAACAGGTTGGTAATATTGAGAACAGCAATGATGCTGATAATGATGTTCCTAATAAGGGTAACAGGAAGCAAACCAGGACTTTTAGGAAGAATACCAAGTCTACCCAAGAAGCCGCAGGGACAAGTTCTGATGAAGCTAACAAAGGAATAATTGGACATAAATTATGCGACAAAGTCTTTTTATCTAGAGCACATTTGAATAGCCATGTGAGGAAAGCTCATGAAACGGACAAGATGCTCAGCTGCCCGACTTTGGGAATAAAGGCCAATAACCTGCATAATACTAGAGCATGCTGTGGTTTTGAAGCGCCCAATATGTCCAAACTACACATGCATATGAAGAGAAATCATAAACATGAGTGGGAACTCATGATGACGTGTAGTTTTTGCAAAACAGACAGTCAGAGCCAACCAGCACTCAAGAGTTCAGTAAACGGATTGAATGCACACCTATATACATGCAAAGGACTGATATTAAATAAAAATAAAAAAGACAGAAAAGAAGAGCACTACAACAAAAGCGAAGCTGAGATAAGGCAGCACTATGACAATATTAATCAAGCAGTGAAATGTAACGAAAACTGTGGGCTTTGCGCAATCATAGAGAAACACAAAAGCAAAAGCAAAAAATACTACTGCTGACAGATAAAGGCTGACGAGATTCCAGTGTGATGTGAATTCTGCAGGAGTCGTATCTGAAGCTGATAGATGTTAATGATACACAACATCAACCGACAAGACCTTGTCTCTGTGCAACCTCCGGAAGCTTACATGTTTGATATGGAGTAGGTAATCAATGAATGCTCATCTTCTAACCTACTGACAGTGCACAATATCTTCATTACTTTAGAAAAAACTAGATGAAGATGATGAATAAAGGATCAGTTTTACACTAGGGTTTCTTTACCCTATATTATGAATTATTCATAGCACTAGATTCATCCTTCAATTAAATGGTGAGGTGAAATGTGACCTTATTCCATGGTGTCATCATTGTACAAGTTTCTCCATTTTTTATTCAATTGAGTAAATGTATGCTCGAGTCAAAGACATTACAATAAAAAAAATGACATGACAAATAACCGTGTAGTTTGCCTAACCATTACCTCTGAGCTTAAAGATGACAAAATATGACAAAACATGTCTCCTCAATAACAGAAGACTTAAAGTAGAGAAAAAAAAACTTGTAGTGAAGATCACAATAATATAATGAATACTTTGCATAGCACATAAACCTAGCACCTTATCGGCTGTAAATTACATTCACAATGAGCAGAAAAAGAAACATTATCGAACAAATAGCCGGCCCAAAACAAAACATTCAAATGCAGCCCATAAATAAGCCCAAACAGATTACTTAATTAAACTTAAATTAAATTAAAAAGAGTACATGATAATCTTTGGAAAGCACAAGTGAAACAAACACTGATACCGGTTGAGCTTACAGGTAACCCTCGATAGAACTGGCTGCTACCAAACTATTATATATATATATTGGTACCTTATAAAATATGACTGGATGTGTAGCCCGAGCAGGTTTTATAAATACAAATGTGCTTGTTTGAGTAGTTACATCAGCGTGCTGATAATAAGACAACACCTGATAAATAAAGATAGCATTTTAGCCAGTTTGACTCAACAATGCTGTAAAGTAAGGGCAGTGAAACATGTAGGTCAACAGTAGCCGCACATGAAAATTATACCATACTGCTAGGAAAGTTGGAATAAGCAGATATACTGGATGAACTTTGATCTGATTTCTCTGACCTTTGAAGCCTTAACATTCTACTGGTATGCCTGCGGCTCAAGGGGGAGCAACTCCAAAGAAGGGCGGTGTGATAAAACTAACAGGCTGCTGACCTGTTTTACTACAGTGAGTCCCTATATCATCGACCAGATCATCATCACTCCTAGTATTGCTCATGCGTGCCTACCATGAATTTAGATGTCTCAGATTACACACTAGAGTGTTTTATAACTCACAAGAGCTAATATATAGGCTTATCATAGGTATACCTGTCATGCACTTTTGGTGGACATTTCCTATATCTCAGATAAATTCTCTGTTTTATGACAATAAAATAGAACAGAACTCCTATAACTAGGGCTGATACCAAATATAACATATAACACATGGACATCTCTATTCTACTCAAACCCAGCGAGTTCCAGCTGCTCGAGTATTGTGGCTGCTGAATGTGATGAGATCCTTCACCGATTGGCTGAAGTCCTCGTCTCTCTACCATGATTGGTGCAGCTCTGTGACGGATATCTGTATATATACTGTGTAAGTAGTCATAGACCTGCAAAAAATAAAACATATGATAATGTCATGGAGATCGACAAGTTCAAGGGCCTGAGGCAATCTAAAAACTTTGGTGTCATGAAAAAGTTTAACATATTGAAATCCTCTTTTGTCATCCAATCTGCTGACAATAGATAAAATCCACATTTTTTCCATCCAAGGATAAAATTAAAACTTATACATACAACATCTTCATCCCAGATGCCTTTAGGAGTTTTACAGCTAGGACAGGCCTCTGCTGAGGGAAACTCGGTCTTAGGAAAGTTAGGATCCTCAGACTTATCGCCAGCTAATCTCTTATTCACCTGTAATAATAGACAATTAGAAACTCAGAGAATGAGACTGCAGAGAGAGGGTTCATTGGAGTCTACACTGAGTGGAGTTACCTTCCTAATCTTTATAAGGCGACAACCAGTAAACACTTTCAAAACTTTGAATCTCATAGTGGGAAGAGACTTGTTGTGAAAATACAAGCTCTGCAGCCCTAACTCTAGCTGTTATCTGCAGGAAGAGGAAACACAGAATCAATAATCTGATGGGCAAGTGTACAAAGAAAAGAGTGGTTGGTCGTATCCTATAAATCTTACCCTGTTATGTGCACTCCATAGCCAGATTACAGCCGGCTGATTGCTGATGTCAGCCATCGCCTCAATCTCGACGGCCATTGTGGCAAAGTGCTCCTTACATTCCTGACAGGTAAAAAAGTTAGCTATGTATCCTCGCATAGCTTTGAGTACATCATATGAGGTGTGCTCTTCAGTTTTCTTCAACTTTAGTTCAGGTATGATAGGAATTGTGGCTACAAACAAGACAAACATAGCGATCAGAGATGGGCATAAAGTAGATTTTCATATGCAACTTATCCAACAATGGTAAAAAGATTCAACTTACAGATGACATATGAAAGGGGTGTTGGAACTCCTTAGGAACTCATTTTAGGTAATACACATATCAAATTATAAGTGGGGACAGTAACAATGCGACGGAGTGTGAAATTCTTCTTATTTTATATAAGGTTACCACTCTGTTATAGATGGTGGTATTTGAGTTTTTTCATTGTAAAAAAAAACTTAAGAAGCGTATTTTGCCTCGGGAAGTTTATGAATTTTAGTCGTCCAGTCTCCCTGATAGTCTGGTGGCTGCCCCTGCCTATCTTGTCACTTCCATTTGCACTTTTGGATAGATAAGGTTTGTCAGTTGATTCTGGTACAGTTTTTCACGCTGATCGCAATGGTAACAATGTACCTTACACTAAGTGGCGCAATGGGCCGCTAAGTGTCAAAAACGCTGCAGGTAAAAGGGAAAGTGATAAAAAAATGATATGGTTTCAAAACATCCAAAATCTGAAAGAGCATGTCATAATTAGTGGATCTACAACTTTACATGGATCTGCTATCATAAAAAGCTGAGATGCCGCCAACAACGGTTGCAATACCCCTTTTATCACCCGTGTACAACTATCATTAAAGCAAAACTACTTTTTCAATTATGCTGCTGCCTAAAAAACTGGCTTCCAATGTTCGTATCGATCTGATTTTTTTATGGTGATCCTCCCATCGCATAACACCTGTTTTTAATGCTCTGAGTGTGGCCTTCTTCAAATAGTGCATGTTCTTAGGTTTCCTTTATAGTATCATATAAATCATCTTTATAAGGTTATATAGCGTGTAAAGCAAAAGCTAACTCCTTCAAGTATCATCAGAAAGGTGCGTAGTGCTGAAGAAAATTTTTTTGGTCATTGATGGAGTCAATACAAATCCACCATAAAAAAATTTGATCAATACGAACGTTCGAAGTCAGTTTTCGAGGCGTCTGCAAAATTGGAAAAGTAGTGTCGTTTCAATGATAGTTATATACAGGTGAAATAAGGGGGTTTTGCAACTGTTGTTGGCCACATCTTGGCTATTTATGATAGCAGACCCGTGTAAACTTGTTGATCCACTAATTATGACATGCTCTTTCAGATTTTGGACGTTTGGAAACCATTTCATCATTTTTTCATCACTTTCCCTTTTGTCGGCAGCGTTTTTCACTTTATCACTTTTTTATAAGGTTGGTCATTCACTCAATATTTAAGATATCATGCTCATATTATACCAAAAACTGACCGAGGTATATATGAATCCGATTGCAGAGTTTGAGTAGCTCATAAGGTGAGCACAGGACATACCTTTGAAATATAAAAATAAACAGCAATTTTGGCCATTTTCGGCAGCGTTTTTGGCATTTTGCTGCCTATTGTGCAACTTTGTGTAAGGTACATCATCACCATTGCGACCGCCTCAAAAAACTACCATAGAATGCACTCTTAGAATTTATCCATCCAATTTCGTAAGTGAAGTTGCGTTTCTAGCCACATTTTTGGTAGGCTGCCACTGGACTATGATTTGCCATATTATCTTTGATATCTATCATGGGATCTGATATTATGGGATTCTAAGTAGACTTATTATCATATGGGCACATGTCGCCTCCTCACTCAGAACAGAATATGTTGAGAAGACAAAAGGTTGTTATTTCTGAATCCAAACTATGAACACCTATATAAATTTTATGTGACAGATGGACCTGTCAGATCTGCATAATTGGGGGTTCTAAAGAGAGAAATAGAGTTGAGTGGAGGGTTTTTGTTTCACCTTAAATTAATTATCGCTTAAAGTTGGTAGCAGAAAACCGACCCATACATACATACACATAGCGTAACTCCTCACAGTGACAGTTACCTACCCATCTCATCATACATGATGTGAGGCAATGACAGACTATAACTTGCTATGATCAAATAAACTAAACTATTAGTATGAGATAATCATTCTGTAGCGGCAACCCAATGACAAAATTGGACAATTTAAGATCACATCCTATAATGAGACACATAACTTGGAAATGGCTACTCCATTCTATTTGAACAATGTGGATGACCACCGCCAGCCCCCCTGCTGGTATACCCTACACTGAGGCTATGCTTACCTTGTACAGTGAGAGTATGAAACAATGACCATAAAGTACATGGATACCCTCTGTACTTTGATTGGCTGCCTCGACAGCGAATCAGATCTTCTCTTCCATTAACTGCAGCAGTAACTCCACTATCCTGATGAAAGCACATAAAGCAAAAACAGTGAAATGACATTTAATCAAATTCAAATCAACCCTGTTAAAATGATCAGACATTCTATGTGTAGTTATCAAATTCAAGCTGCTGGGAGCCTTTAGGGTGGAAGAACATCAAACAACGAAGCACTGACCAAGCTCTGAAAAAGTGTAGATCAAAAGTGAAAATATATGTATGAGAGGCCTGAAAATAGCGTCATATATAATAAAACAGAAATTTTAGGCAGTAACAAGTCACGACGGACATATTCACTATGAGCATCAACTCTTCTGTCTATGGCCTACTTACAGCTAATAACCTGGTCCAGTCATGATGGGTTATAGAACCTGTCAACACTTCCATGCTGTCATTCAGTAACTTGAGAGACTTTGCTATGGGCTGTTCTGTGTCAGGAAAATACTGAAAAGAGAATATAAGACGGTTGGGATCCTCAAAATCATGGATATGAGAGAACAACTCACAAACCCTCATCCTAAGTGAACACAGTAGCACAAAAGATTATACAGTTACACAGAAATTTCAACTGGCTAGTTTCAACTTCGCTGTGGGGCTTTGTATACTCTGATTATCACCATGTCCATTTAATTCATTAAACATGAAAATGTCATAATGTTTAGGAGTTGTGCCCTTAATTTACAGGAGGGCATTACTCGTTTAAAATTTATTCATTTCTTCTGAAGACATAGAATAAGGAATTTGGTGTCCACACTGTTTGAAAAGGGAATTGATTGATGATTACTCTCAAGGCCAAATCCTGTAAATGACTCAATATTTTCCAAAGATAGCTCATCTCTAATTTGATGGTGCTATCTAACAAGGAAAATATTGAGTATAACAGTGGAATCTTACCAGAGATAGTATATTAATGTAATCTTTGAGAGCCTGCAGGGCGGGTCCGGATATCTTTATATGCCCTCCGACCTCTCGTACTAATGAGTACTGTAATCCATAGATCAAATCTTCATAGTACAATATTGAGGCGCTGCAAATAGATGAGATCATTGCATATTGGTTGCGTAAATAGATTACCTTTGCCGCAAATGCCAACTTATGATGTTCTCCATAGCAAAAACACACAACACTAGAATGGCCACTGCGTAGTAAAGATCACAAATGCTGATTGTCTAAATCAGATGGTATGCAAAGAGTCTAGAGATATTATGAAGTCAAATCATATTTAAGAACGTGTCAGAACATCTATGCTGGTCCATCAGCCAGTTGATGTCTGATGATGTTCATTGTGTCAACAACCCAAATCCTATCCACAGATGTAGGATATAAATCAAAGAAAACTTGGCTTATACAATGCGTTGTGGGATTGTCAAAACCACACTTGTATGACGTATTTTACATTGCATGGAATGACCTTTCTCTATTCTTAGCCCTATTAGACAGTTGGTAGTCGGCGAACATGTAGTAGACAATGATGACATACGCTCTCAATGTAAATCATGGTAGTTTGCAAGGCAGACATATTGATGGAGGAGTTTCCTTACTCAGATACTGACATCGATAGCCTACCATGCAAGCCTCAATCAAAATTCCAGATTTGTGAAAACTGTTACCCAAAGCCCAATTTTTGTATGTACACTTACTTGTTTTTAGTGACGACCACCTTGTTTTTTTTGTCAGAGATCGGCAGGTGCTCTTTGGTAGGTTGAGGTTTATGAGACAATATGATATCAGATCTACAGCATAGAAAAAAGACAATATAAGTAAATTAACAACTAAAAAGGTATCGTATCAGGGCACAATCATTGAGAAATTATCAATGACAGTGACAATGAAGTTATCCTCTCTTTGACCATAATGACACAACTCCAATTTATGGGCTGCATTAGGCTTATAATTTGCCATTATTAATCGGATCAAATTCCATGAAATTATCACTTATGTGACTAGTGTGTATAATTGTATATACGGGACACAAGTCCTCCCATAAATATCCGTAACTCAATATTATTTCTAAAGCGTTGTCAATTCCTTCTGCAGGTAACTATTTACATCACTCAACATGACCACACTCTGAATATTGTGACGCAGCGCCATAGCTTTTATACCCTAAAGGCATCACTTAACCCTTGAGATCAGATAATGAGGATAGCATCCTATCTAAACCTACATAGTCAAGCAACTTGGTTTGAGGACGCATATACTGACCTAGGTTTTGCATCAGGATGTTGAGACTTTACTGTTCCTTCAGCGTAGGCGATAAGATCTTTAGCTTCATTGAATGTTTTATAAGGCAAGGAAATTTGAGATGCAGTTGTGTTTTTAGTATGACTCGGAATATACTGCAAAATAGAGATCATACATATTAAGTTGGTCAAAGAGATTGAAAGATCAAACACCAAGAAAATCAGGCGGCAGGGAGTAACTGCAGGGGAAAAGAATTACTAGAGATGACCACTCATTTCTTTATCGATTTCTACATAATGAAGGATTAAATTAGTAAAAAACGATCAACTTCCAGGGAGCCCAGATAATCATCTTTTAACGCTACCACTGATATCGATAGACAGTGACCATACATTGTTTCCCCCTCATTGTGTGGCAGTGTTGGTCTCCACACAGTCTACCGGTTATTGTCACTACTGTTGAATAATATATTATCGGATGTTTTAATTTTAATTTGATGCTTCTATTGATATGAGGTTTGGTGTAATTCAGAGAATGTATTTTAGCGGTTGAGGTTACTGAAGGTACCAGTAACTATTTATGTGTAAAGATGATGTGCTATACAGGATCTACCATCACATCATGGATATCATAAGGATAGCCTAAGTGTACTGATTATAGCGATGATATGGTGGGGGGGGGAGGCGTGATGTGCAAATGAAGTACATTTTGCTGCAGACATTAACAGCATAGGCTAGCATTCTCCTGTACAGGTGCAAGTTGCCTATCTAGACTTTACTTCATTATGGCTCATCTAAAATCTCAATCTCTAAAAGGAGAATGTTAGCGGTGACAGATCTACGCTGTAGTTTAGATTGCTTGTGAATGAACAAGACTTCACTTGCACCTCCTAGCTCCCATCTCAACAGTCAACATAATACTGTACTGTACCACAGCACTGAAGCCAGTCTAATAATGTCCAGGATGTTGTGGTATCTCTAGCAAGAAAGACCAAAAATCAAATGATGAGGACTGAAATAGCAGGCTGGCACTTGATTATCTCTTAACCCGAGCCTAAATTGGCTGAACTTGTGGAAGATGCAAATCAGGATGAGGGCCTTCATGCCCAGGTGAGGTAACAGAAAGGCCAAGGAAAACCAGACAATTAAGAAGTATAGGGGGGGGGGGGTTCAATTAGAAAGAGCTATGCTTTTCGAAGCAAATAATCACTCAAAAAAACCGCTCTGGAAATTTGGCCTTTCAATTAGACAAACTTGTTCCCAAATCGCTTACTCAGAATGTATATTTCCACCAATGAGTGAGCGATTGGTGTGCATGACCTGATCAGGTCTGAATCACAGATCACTCACTCAGTAAGAGAGCGATGAGATAGCGATTGTGGCTGTTCTTAATTGAGAGATGCCCCCCCCCCAGGTCCACCGTGACCTTGTGCTCCTTGTCTAACACTTACCACAACAGTCGGGTAGTTAGTAATGTTATGATCTCTACATATGGCTCTATCCAGATCCTTGGCACAGTTAATGGCAGACACTCCCAGGTATTTACTCCAAACTACAATAAACGTAAATAATAGCAATAAATAAAAACGGATAGTTCAATGTCAGTGAAGATAGGTTAAGGTGTGGCACACTTTAACAAACAGAGCAATTATTCCATGCTTTCTCAATCATTTCAACTAATGAGTGAGACGAAAAAAATTACTTAGGCCGAGCCTTTGCAGGGCTGTATCCATAGGTGCGAAGGCGTGGGGACCAAGGGCTTTGTGGCGCAGGAGGGGGTGCTGTAGCAGTGGCATTTTACGGTAACAATAACAAATAATTGCAGATAACAAAGCAATTTGAATTTTTTTTTAGAAACTGGTGTTTTTAAAATTTCCCTCAGGTTGAAATATTGCAAATAAATGTACTTTGAAGTGCTAGAAATTCATCTTTTTGACATAAAACTGCCAATCATGTTTAATATGACACTCTGTTTTAAAAAATTGTTTAACAGTTTTGCAACTTCCAAAGTCAGGTATCAACTTTCCACTCACAGTTTTATGCAATACAACAGATATTTCTAGTTTCAGGAGTTTATGGTTTGAGCGCCATAAAAAGGGATAGAGACATGGTACCTTGTCCCGTCCTGCTTGGGTGGTGCTGGATGCTTTGTCACCAAAAGAAGATTGATTGTATTATTTTAGAATTGTGATGTTTTAAAAAGTTCCCCCAAGGTGGGAATGTATAATTCTTTAAAATTCTTCAAACTTTGGACACAAGTTTTGACATGACACTTTGTTGCAGAAAAGTCTTCCTTGTGGTGTGACTAGGCAATATTATTGTTAGGCCTATGTCAACTTCCAAGTTCAGGAAAGTTCTAATGAGGTAACTGAAGTGATTGCTTTGCACTACAGTTGTAGACACAAAACTGATATTTTTAGCTTTCTTGGATTTTAAATTCGAGCTCAAGTAAAAGTGGTACGGACAATAGCCTCATGGCCAGACCTTATATAGGAGAGGTCATTTTAGATTTATAGGAGAGATTTATAGGAGAGATTTATAGGAGAGGTTTATAGGAGAGATTTATAGGTTATAGGTATAGGAGAGGTCATCAAAATTTATTTACATCAACAAAATGCAAAAACCGCCACACAAACCTTAACTCATGGGGACAAATTGCAATAATGCGATAGAAACATCATAGGGCTATTCCAACTGTAGCAGCTGTCGACCACATGACCAAAGACATCCCGCCAGACCAACTACCAGACCAACTACCAGACCAATTACCAGACCAACTACCAGACCAACTACCAGACCAACTACCAGACCAACTACCAGACCAACTACCAGACCAACTACCGCCTACCTAGGAAATCACTGTAATCATAGGATATAATAACGATAAAGACAGACATTTTAATACCATATCACACAAAATGATTTGAGATGGGAAATTGTTTGGTGATGGATCTGCATCCCTATACCTAGTCTGAGCCCCCCAGAGTCTTGCAATCAGTCAGACGCCCCCCCCCCCCCCCCCCCCTATACCTTGTTATTACTCATGGTAAATGGACGTCGCTACCAGTATGCAAGGGCTCAACATCACATATTTCATGCTACATTCAATCATCTTTATCACTGTCAAATACAGTCCTGGTGTGAAGACATTATCCAGGACTCAAAATCTCTGTTTGCAATGGTAATATTACAGGCCTTAGGCTGTTCAACTTTTCAGGATGTATGAAGGCATATAATTAAGATTTTATGTTGATTCTATGTGAATAGCCGAGGTGCGATGAATAAACATTAGTTTATATTGAGGCAGGTTTTTGGTTTCAGTGATTACAGCTAAAAAAAAACTTTCTTTGAAATTGAAATTTGTTTAAAAGCTCCAAATATTATCACACAGTAAGGGTAGGCCTATATCCTAACAGTCTGATAATACGACGAGGCATGCTATTATGGATTTACAACATGACTAAATAAGGCAGCGAGTTCTGGTCTCAGTCAAACAGGTGTCTACGAAAATTATAATGGTTGTCAGATACAATGGGTGACAACTGTGCAGTATTCTCGCTGTATTGTAGCTGTCAGTAACGACAGCCTTACTGCAGGACCAAGCTACTACTTTTAGTCAGTTCATATTTGCAGCAATTGTCAACTCGCTGTAAAGTGTCTGCCTATTTAGCCTCTTAGTGACACCATTTACATCACAATCTGTTACAATATCCTATTCAAACTCATCAAAAACTACTTAAGAGTTCAGACTATTATGATCAGATAAGACATTTAGGCCAACCGATCATCCATTTACATCAGTTGATAACCTTAGCTGGCAGGTCACAGATTATGTTGTGGTTATGGAGTCCATAGATACCTATATAGCATCCAGTATAGGCCTACTGTTTACCGATCACAAACTCTATGATAAGGCACAGAAATAAAAGCTTTTTATTGCTGTCTGTTTGTGGCCCGTTGGAGTTGGATGTCCGACTCATTGCTGTGGCCAACAGCTTCAACACTGCGACACACCGGTGTTTCTGCACATGGTGCATGACATGGGAACGCTGAGTTTCGATTATCCTGTGTTCGGTTTCAGCCGAATAACCATATGCCACAGTGGCATGACTGCAGTATTCATCATTGCCCTCTGCAGGTCCGACGGCAGGTTTTGTTTGAAATCATTATTATTCTGAGTTCATGATTAAATTACAGTGATTCACTATACCAGAGGGACTACTGTGTCAGTGTTAGAAGCAGGGCCAAGCTTAGCCAGATAGAAATTGAAGTTAAATTCTGTCAAACATGTCACCAAGTTACTGTCAACTTTGAGGATTATGGGCATATACATTCAACCTAAAAGGCCACAAGATCTGATAGCATTTGATACACCTGCTTGTCGTTGCTCACCATCGTATGTGGGTACCACTATAAACAACTGAGGGAGAGTGAAACAACAAGACAACCATAACCATACTGTCTCATAATCATGAAAGACGAGGAATATAGGCAACCATATATTTAACTATGTAAGAGCCTGACACATCCAAACACCCATAGATATAGGAAGGCGCTACCAGCGTATAAAACTACAGTACATCATTCTCCTGTGACAACTCATCAAGAATCCATTTGCCGTCACACTTCCTAAACGCTTCCTAATTTATAAACCAGACCAGGAGGTGAATTTCGCTTCACTTGAGGAAACCTGTTACCTTGACGATTAATCACTACTCTCACTCAACGTGCTATTATTAGCTCTGTACGACCAGATCAATAATATTACTGCTCCACGTGTACCTACTAGGGTCTACTGTGTAAAATTATCACAGCTTTGTTGATACCCTCAAAAATTGAGAGCTAAATGGTCCACCTTAAAATAGATTAAGGTGGACCAGTAATATTAACCATGGCATGGAAGTGGCCGCCGCCGCCCCACTATAAATCGTGAGCAGGTGTCCAAATGTCAGAGCAAATAAATGGCTACAACATATAATGTGTTTGACAAACTCTAGAGAGTAAAGCATTCACAGGAGGAAAAGTTGGTCATTTTGCGCATGTTTGGAGATAGAGAAATTAATGACGTTAGCTAACATTTTCTCTCTCATTCTTGGTACTTGCTAACACTAAATCACTTCCAAACTAGCTAAACTACACTGGGGTTAATATTTAGGCAAGTTGTATCTTAGGCCTCATGCCCATAAGAAGTGAGGCAAATAAGGTAGTGTGGTACCACAATCCA
This sequence comes from Membranipora membranacea, assembly GCA_914767715.1. Lineage (NCBI taxonomy): Eukaryota > Metazoa > Bryozoa > Gymnolaemata > Cheilostomatida > Membraniporidae > Membranipora > Membranipora membranacea. The sequence continues at coordinate 20,623,423 of OU612071.1, forward strand.
ATTGGTGTCACCTGTACTTAATCAAGGTGAAAAGCGGATCACTCACTGTCATATCACAGCTTGGTATCGGCACATAGTCATTATTGGATTGAGACGAGGACATTGGTGTGATGATTTATCATTAGCCTACTCTATGATTTATCGTAGTACCGTAATTATTCCTAACAGCTGAGAATCTAAGCCTTATGTGTCTTCAGAAGTTAACCTGAGAATCAGGCACACCAGTTGGATGGTAAGAGTAACGACAATACTAACTTCATATTCATAAACCGACTTGGCCCATGAAGAAAACTCAATCCAACAAAGGTGGCATGTGGCATGTAACGTATACGCTAGCTGTGAGTTAAAGATCACACCCCTCCCGTTGCTGAACATGATACCTATAAAGATTACAATCACAACACAAGAGGTAACTAGGGACTATCTCTGGTTAGGCATATGTGTGAAGGGTGGTTTTGATTGGCAAAGTGATAAAATACAACACCCTAGCAGAGTAATTATCAGCTATTAGGCTACTTGGTTAGCTAGTTTGGGAATGACTATTGAATGACTATTGTCAATTTTCACTATCTATGGTATCAGTTTATAAAAAAACTTATGTACCATAAATTCAACCAATTCAAGTCTGAACGAAATGCTAAACCCACACCCACCCTACCCTGTGAATACTTAACACCTCTTTGGTAGGACTTGTTTTATGTGTATTTACTGATTACATACCTTGTAGGCTCTCTGCAGTAGTGGTGTATGTCGGTACATAGTTTATACAATGTCCACACCATGATAGATAGAAGAGAACTAGCCATGATCTATCAGAGTCCTTTAAATGTGGATAGAATGTTTTATCTTCTAGATTTATCACAGCACCACCATCTGAAACAAGACCAGTTAGGTTATGAGAAAACAAGACAAACTTTAGTGGGTTTATCTGAAATCCAAACCAAAAAACAAAGGCCTATGTCCTACAGTGAAAGTGTTTCAAAAATAATTGATGTTCATCTACCGGGCTCGATGTGATTCAGGCCCAGCCCTATCAGGTACATTACCTGATTGAAAACTAATCACTATTGAATCGTTTGTATGATGAATTGTCAAACTACTGATAGCTGAAAGCTTTAAACTAGGTTAGATAGGATAGTTTTTTTTCATCAGAGCATCATACAAAGGGGATATAGAGTTCGGTACAATATACACTACCTGGGCAAGGTGTAACATGATTCAAAATATGTGACTTTTCGGAGTAGCTATAAAACCACAATTTTTTCATAACAATGTACAAATCTTAGGAGATGTAACATTACATGGTTATAGTTCACTGGAAAAAAACCTAGAACCAAAACAACCTGGCAGGTTTACTTTTTCATTAGCTTTATGTTTTGTTCATCAAAAATTTGCTAGATACTGAGTCAGCTAGAAGAGATTTCGATATGATCGCCTACATAGGGATTTTAAAAGAGAATATTTGCTAATATTTAAACCAGGGAATTCAACAATTCTGAGAACTTTTAAGATTGAGGTGTCAGACTGATGAAATTGTTGAAACCTAGTTCCACCAGCCAAATTTGATTGTACCTGGGTAAAGATTATCCGGTGGTTTAGAAGTTGTAGCTGCATCGAGTTTCCCTTCAGTCTTAATATCAGCAGTGTTGGCGATCACCACAGTGTATATAAGAATCAAGGTTAAAATGTGTATGGTAGGTCTAAGCATATTGTCAATAATCTTTGGCCAAAAGATGTTATAATGTTGTTTATATTTGCATCGCTGGGTTAACAGCTTTGAATATCAAAACTCTAAGGCAGATGAGGCTGTAAGGACTTTTCTCCAAATATATTTCACAAGATCTCTTTTGGTGTACCGCCTGTAAAATACAAACAACAACATATCATTTATTTGTATGGAAGACCTGTTTTGAAAGTTGACTGTTCTGTAATCTGCTTTGACGTAGGGAGCCTATCCTTTACGATCGAATCCCAAGAGTATAGCAGATTAGAGTTAGTATTTTGAGATACAAGAGCATCGGTTGTTGAATGTTACATAACAACAGGCCTACATAGCTCACACAACCATATGGCTTACTGAATAACTCAGCCAAGTTGTTATTAGCTAGGCCCACTATGTTAAACACATAACCTTCAAATTGATAGGCTATCGACTTAGCATGTAGCTCTATATTTGATGTTCTCTCCGATTGAGCAATACAAGCAAACTGCAGTGTAAGTAGGCCTATAGTATTGGCAACCAGACCAGTGGTTTGCAGAGTGGGTGATGTATTGCACTAATATAAACGTCAAGATGTGTGTCTGTAAGTTCAAGTTGCCAGGCCAAAGAGCCCAACTTATGCAGCTATCCAATCTCAATTTACATGAGTGAGAAGTAACCCAAAGTAAGAAGCAGTTAGTTAGTGTATACAAATAACAATGGGATAATGAATCTGGTCAACACAACTGAGGTTCTCCTTGTCTCACAGAGATATTTAATCATTCACCCAATTCTGTGTTAATCATCACCATCAGCATCACTCACAGTCACACCAGTCCAGTCAATCAATACCATCAACTGACTGGACTCTAGTCTATTATTGTACTGATTGAAAAAAACAATTAACCAATCAATCAGCCTGTCTCATAGGCCTACATAGAAGCATGAAGAGGCCTGTACAGCCTGGCCAGGCTACCTACATAGTACATATATTAAATATGATAGCTACAATGTAGCTTCATCAATCAAGTGTAGAGCAAGCAAGAAGAATACTATAGATAATAGTTAGTAACGATTTCTTCAAGAACTGACTCTCTCACTGTCAAATCTTCTCTTGTATCATTAATCATGCAAGATCTACCAGCTTACTTGTTGCAATTCAGTTTGAAGCCAAACTGTCCAATTACTGCTGATGGCTTCGCAGCTCTCTCCCTCTAACACCACCGTGCTACTACTGTCTACAGTGACACAGTTTTCTAGGATTTGTGGTCATGATGATAAGAAAAGTATGAGCACTGTTCAAAGCCTGTGATTTGATTCCTGAAAATAAATTGCGAACTTGAGTCAATATTTTCTCAAGGTTTGAAAGAATTGAAGGCTATGATTAAAGTGTCGCCTTATTTTACCTCTAATATCAAAGTGTGAACATTTGTCTTGGAGTCATCATCACTTTTTAGAGAAGTAGTATAACTCCAACTAAACTGTATTTTGCAATTTGAAGTCAATGAGAACTGTCATCCCTAGTGGGCATACATGACAAGTTACCTATACCGTAGGGTGACACCGGATATCTGGACTGGTTACCCTATGAGACCAGATGACCCTATAACCACCCCACTTTAGCAACTGAGAGCTTGGTGCAGTGTTATTTGCCAGTTATAGTCCGCAGTCATGAGGTCTAATATTCAACCTATAATAACTAATTGTATTTCGATTAAAAATTTTTCATAACAAAACTCAGTGTCAAACTTGCTAGAATTATTTGTTTTCCCATAATAAAACAGGTTGGTTCTACCCCGTGCCGCCTCCGGAAGATTTTCAGGGTCCCCCAGACCAACCCAGCCTGCATGGTGGTGCACCACCAGATATAGAGCCCAGCCAACTTGTCATGTATGCTAGTGGGGTATTGTATTTTCAGTTGTGATTCAAGAACAGTAAAATATTGTACATTTCAATATTGTATTTGTCCTTAGGGGATGACAGTGGGACGACAACAATAGGGCCTACTACATTTATGTTCAAGAAAATATGATCGAAAACAACATAAACTTTAAGTATTGTTTGTATTGTTGTGTAACTGTGACTGGAGCTCAAAAATAACATGGACAGGCTGTCAGGGTTGGATAGGTGGGGGACAGCTTGGGTAAATCCGTAATAGGTCTGTGTTGTGACCTTGAAGAGGTCATGATGGATTTACCCAGGCGCTTCCCCCCCTGCATCCACCCACCCCTGATAGCCTGCCCAGGCTAGGTTAGAGCACTGGAAGAAATTTTGATCGATCTATTCCTCATTCTTGACCGGCAGTTTTATTGCAAAAAGTCATTTTTAAGAGAATGGCGTCGCTTCACATTATTATGTAAGGCAGGGTGTCAAAAAAATCATCCAAAACTGCCCCAAAAGGTTGTAAATAAATCATATTTTCTAAATTCATTATATATTATAAATATATTATATGTACAGCTTGTAAGCAATCTGCAGCCCGCTGGTTATTTGTCAGTATTTTAACTTGATTAACCATATTTTTAACTTGATTAAGTATTTTAACAGTATTTTAACCATAGATTATTTTTATGACTAGATAAAATTCTTTTTATTTGGTACATTTTTGTGAATTACGACTCTGTCTCCTTTCATATGAACTGGAGTGGCCTAATCACTGCAACCATACTTGAGAAGTCCGTTTATTTGGAATTACCAATAAGAGACGCATGTAGGCCATATCATCATTGATCTCATACTTGGTGCAACCAAGAGCCATTGATTGATTCAATATCAAATTTATCTTTTGGACGGAGCTTTCTGTCTGAATTTTTAATATTTTGGTCTGCTTACTAATCCTATGCTGTTATGTGACAACAGGTCTTTGGTCAAAGTTTATTGAAAATGTTCCACTGCTGGCTAGCGTGCTGTTGTATATCGCTTCCGCTCATGTTGTAGAGGGGCGTTTTAAAATAATGCAACACCTGGTTTCATTGTTTGCTTTGGATAGAGCTGACAAAACAGTAACAAACAGAATGATTTTGTTTTCACAAAATTTGCTGATAAATCAAAGGGTACAAATGGCTAGAGTTTTTAGGGGTTTGTTTGTTTCGTTGCCAGGAGAAGATAGTGTCACACAATTGACAATGTTACTCCAATTATAATACCACGTCGTCTAACTCGTATAATCCAGTGATATATCTGTAGACAGCCTTGAATTGTCTAGTCTATGCATCTTACCAAAATGGATCCCAAGTTCGAACTAAGCTGTGAGCAACCCAATTCATCAAATCGAAATAAATTACCAGCCACATTGAACTAGCATTAAAGCCAACCGAGAGTTTAGAATATTGAATAGAAGGAGATAGTATTAATCATTTCATTGTTTCAATAATTGTCTATATCAGGCAAATTGATTTTTTTTGCGACTAAACTATCCATCTGAAAGGTGGGATCGCATCATCTCTATCCTTATCTTCCATATTTCTTCTTTATTTATTTATTCCATTTTTTTATTTATCTTGGCACACTCGGAAGAACATCATTTTAATGATGAAGATTGCTTATCAATAAACGTTTAAAAAAAGAAAAAAAAATCTCACTCGCTTGCTTTCATCGTGCTGTTTAGAGTCTCATTAGGGAACCATTATTGAATTCCGTTCATGCCCAAGAAACCTAGAGTGTATCTACTTCACCGACGGGTTGACATGAGTTTAACAGGAGCTGTTTGGAGCTATTAATCCACAGAAAACCAACACAAGTTTTAAGGCGGTGTTGTACTTTCGTACAGTGATAATCAACCACAAATGCGGCGTCGCTAAGATAAAACTTCCGAAATTAAGCAGAATATGTCGCTATACAAACAAATTTAGTTAATTTAATACTGGGATATTAAGGTAGGATAGTTTTAGATTGACTACACTCTACAAGGTCAAATTGTGCCTAAAATGCCGGTTAATGTATTTTGTTATTGTCTAAATTCATGATAGCAGTCAAGTTAAACTGATAAAAAATACCACAGTTGTCTGAGTTCGTCAGTGGGCAGTAAGCTGTCGGTCAGATAGGAGTACCAATCAATAGGGGTGACATTGAGTTGTTTTATATAATTTGAATAACACCACGGTTTCATACTACCTCCAGTTAGAATCACTTCTGACGAAATGCATCATATTCAGACGTTTTCTCTCATTCTCATAGTTACTGCACTGACTAGCAGCAACCTCACCTCAGCTGAAGGGCTGCCTGATGATATCAGTCTTTATCCAGGTAGGTCTTTCTTCCCAAGTAATATATATATATATATATATATATATGTATGTTAGTAAACTATTTGCATAGAGAAAAGCCTCAAACTTGCATGAAACACCTAAGTTTATCACTAGCTAATGTTTACTAAACATATTTATTTTATATAGCTAAATTTTGGAGCTGGCCTTTGTTATGTGTCCGCAAACCAAGCTGAACTACTCTTGCCTAATTTTGCTCCCCTATGCTGGATAAGATTGCTCTTTACGTCGTATCGCTTTCTTTTTATTGTAATGTATGTCATTTTATTGTATTGTATTTTGTTGACTTGTATTGTTATTGAACCATAGCACCATAATGTCTTAGACCTTGAAGGATCGTGTATGGTTGATTAATACCGTGTCCCATTTCAGCCATGCCTTGTTTTAGATAAATTGGAACCAGCTGCTAGTAAAGTGGTTATATGAGCTGAGTAAATCGAATATTGTGATTTTATAGGACCAATAAAATATTTAAAATTGTGGAAAAAGGCGTTGTTGTTTCAAAAAATGTATATTTGGGAGTTTTCCCATCCTTTTTTAGCTTTATAGCCAGCAATTTACAAGCTGCATTTTTCATCAAGCTTGTGTCTCAGTTGTGAAATAAACAAACAAGCGTGTGGCCAGCATTATTGTAGCCTTGTTTAACAAAAACTGGATTAGTCATAAGCATTTAGAAACATAGCAGAGCAGTTGGTAAAAGTTGACCTTACCTCATTACAGGTGCATTACCGGCATGGCGGAAATTGACTAGTATAAATGCCTGCCAATCTATCATCTCAAACCATAATTGTTATAAATAATATCTTTATTCACAGAGAATGGGGTTGTGCTAAACTTAGAAGAGGATACATTTTATCCATACGTAAGAAACTCGGAAAAATCATGGCTTGTTCTCTTCTATAAAACATGGTGTGGACATTGTAAAAAGTATGTTCCGACGTATATGAATACAGCTGATAGTCTAAAAGGTATGCAAGAATATTATTTTACAAATTATGCCTGCGTAAAAGGTGACAAGGTACAAAGTAAAACGATGAAGAAAATTTGGATGCCTTTCATATTTTATAGGATCTCTAGACATAAAAAGCATTAGCCGCTTACCACCATATATTGATTAATGGTTGGTATAGTACATATTTTTACAACAGATTTTGAGGAAAACAATTTTATCTATTTACTCTGCATGGTTGACCAGTTGTCTTCTTTCAATCTTAATCTGCATGGTAGCTATTTAAATGAAGAGGAAGAACCAACCAAATTGTACAAGATGTGTCAATAATGAATTGTTAATAACTGGACACCGGCAAAAATTTACTTCTCTATCTATCGCCTGAGGACAGAAAAAAAAGTGTGACATACTCAAATATAGTTTTACTCAGGAAGTTTTTGTATCTGAGTACAAAGCTAACTACTAGCATGTATGTTATTTCAATGTTTTGTAGTATATCATATTATGTATTGTCTACCCATCTTATTCAAGAGTATTTACGCAAAGAACAAATAACTTTTTCAACTCGTTAACCTATTATTTCTGATAATTTAAACACAATTAATGATTTAAAATCTAAATAAATGCAAATGTTTCACTGGTGTTTAGCAAATAACTTTTGTTATAAGTTTCTAGTGGTCCATCTTCATTATAGAATGAGTTATTTGTAGAACTTAAACGTCAACCACAGAAAATAATTTCCAGAGAGCTCTTTGGCATTGAATACTACCACATCTGAAATTTGTTGTAGTGTGGAGTGATAATATTGGAGTGTCAGCAATAAACTGTGCCAAAGAACAGAATGAGGGGATATGTAGAGATCATGTTGATAATACCTACCCTGTAGTGTGTGTAAGTGTGAGACGGCTCATACATTAGTTTGCTCTTTTTTAACTACATAATGTACTGATACTGAATCACTTTTGAATGGAATCTTTCTTTTAGGTTTGGAACTCTTAAGCTAAGGCCACACACTCGTGCAAATTTCCATTAATTCTTGCGAATTAAATTATGTACGAATATCAACCTGCCACATATGATTGTCATCTCCCAAATACCATCCAGTCCAGTGATTCAGCTCCTGGATATACTTAGGCTCAACTATCTCTTTATATTTTTTAAATTTATCCCATTAGTCATTGAATCCCTTCTCCCTCTTACTCCAGGTCCAAATCAATGAGAAGCTCCACATAGGCCTATTGATCATCCATTCCATCTTTTTAACCAAAGTTTTTTACATAGATATGGCCATGACTTATCAATCAAAACAGACAGGATATCAATCAAAACAGACAGGCAATCAATCAAATCAGACAGCCATTCAGATAACATTTCATGAAAATTTATACAATTCCGAATTGTGCATCGTGAACATACAATGTTTCATGGCATCGCGGGAATCCCTATTCGTTGTGTCACTGCCTATGGCCGATAAGTGCCTGTTTCAGTTTCTGGCAGCTTGCTGCACACTTATGATTAAGAGGTCCACCATGGCCTCACCTCTAGGATGCATTCTAGTTTACTAGGATGTATCACACTCTCAGTACGAGGACTCCGGGCAACTTGCGTCCCTCTTTAGGGGCAGCCCACCCTCTGTTTTGTCATAAACAGGGCGGGAATCCCTATTCATACGAAAGTTTTCGTGAAAACTTTACACGAATCTTGAGAAAACAACCCCGTGTGGCCTGACCTTTAGGTAGTGCAATGAGAGAAGTCCTAAGCATTGGCATTGCCGCTTGAGTTATTTATGCGACAAACACTATTCAAACAATTGTTAAGGTAGAGACACTGGGGTCAGCAAATATGGACTTTCATATACACCTCGAATAGCGCGCCACAGAGTGGACAAAACAGCGAATTTAAGGGGCTTTTTTAGGCATTCTGTGGTGCGCAATGTGAGGAAAACTGATACGCAGTGCCATTTTCTGTTGGCCTTTCCTGTTTGTACTATGCTTAATCACAGCAGCTTTGTATGTGGGAATTTTCAAAAATAATTCTTCTGGCCTAAGTAATGGGCATTTTGACGGCATGTTTGGCGTTATGGAAAAATCACGCCAAATGTATCTACCTTTGACGGTCAGTGCTGAACTTGATAAATTTTTCATACTGCTGAAAATTGGATTGTGTCTTATTTAATCAGTCCTCCGGTGGAAAATAGCAAACAAATTGGTTATTACTTATTCAATCTATCTCAAATCGTTGCTTAAAATTTAACATTATTTCCTCAAATTTAAAAAATCACTCACATCATAACGTGGGGTAAAAAGCCACTTTGGGCTCATCAAATATCATTTTCAACCAAAAATTAGGATGAACTATGTCTCTAAGAATGAATATAACTTGTTTTAAAATTTATAGCAATCAATGTTGCGCAGCCATCTATTTTGCTAAAAAGAGCCTTTTCGGCCTCCTTTCTCCAATTTTGATGAGCTATTAACGATCAGTAGCTCAGCAGCTTTCCAACTGTGTATAGAAAGTCCATATTTACTGACCCCCGTGTCTCTACCTTAAAGACTGTACGTATATGTTCTATTATGTCCAATTAACTTGATCGGTATGTCAAATTGATATAATATATATACATAACATTATATATTTATATCAATTTTATTTACCAATCAAGTGAATTTGTTATTAAATATTAATGTGAAGGAGGGCCGATCTATTGAAAGTTTGTTTATAAAATGTATTTGAGGTAACGATGGTATGGGGGTTGGACCGCGCTCCCTTTCAAGTGTGGTGTCCCTATTTAAACAGTATTAATTTCTCTATGCCTCTGTTGTGTGATGTGAGTCAACATTCAATTATTTTTTACCCAATGTGATGACTTGTTATGTATATTTTATGCAGTTTGTCCCCAGCCATACTGATGACACAGCTGCATCAAGAATAAAAGTTTCCTTTGACACATCGCATGATGTTAAGGATTTTGTAGCGTATGCAGAAGCCAAGATTAAATCTCAAAATCCTCAAGCTAAACCGAGGTAAGATCACTTGTGTCTTCCAGTTTACTGTTCTGACTGCGGTCTGCGGTCTGTGCACTGCGGCCTGTGCACTGCGGACTGTGGAATTTTGCTGTATTTAATGAATGCCACTACCAAGCAGCACAGAAATTCATAATACAATAATAATACATTTATTGTCAGCAAAGATTCCCTAATGTGTTTCATTCAAGAGATTGAACCTATAGCTCCACTTGTCGTATTAACGTTTTCTTAGAATCCAATGAATTGTCTGTAAAATCTTTGAATACGTTATCATTCATCATCTTTAATTGGTATGTCAATGCGACATTTCAAGAAAATAAATTATTTGACCTTTTTTTTAACTTTTTATGATGCAGTTCTCCTGTCATAATATCTCACAAATACAATCAAACATCATACGTGGAGCCAAAATCTGTCACAGAGCGCCCAGATATATTTGTCACAGCACAAAAGTTAGTAGCTTTACTGTTTACATATTCCTTCACACTATAAAATCCTATTTTGTTTTATCTCTCCAATCAGTAAGTTTGTCACCTAGATTTCAACATTGGGGACTTTTTAGAGCTTTTGCAATAAAAAGACTGATTAACAATATTGACTTCTTGTTGACATATTGAGTTTGAATGTTTGGAATTAATAGGAGTCCAAGTGACATATTCTGTGACGCTTGACACAGTTGATGACATAGGCCTACAAACCATAATATTTTGTGACATATACAGCACATAGATTTACACACATAACATGTATTTTACAGCGCCTCGTTGCTGTTCTACGAAGATTTAGTCTACGGTTTAAAGGAGTCTCTAGAAAATGAAGTAGGAGGGCGTAAAGAAATATCCGGTGCTGGCTTGCAAGCGCTCAAAGATTACATTGCTATACTATCTCTGGTAAGATATCCAGTGCTAACCATCTTGCCTTGTCTTATCTGGGCAGGGGGAGGGTAGTGGTATGAGACCGTACTCTCCAGAGAACAGGTGATTGACACATATAGTCCTTAAAGACTGCTGGACAATTTTTGATTATTACTGATAGAACACATCTTGATAATAATGATGATTTTGATGTTAGAAGTATGTAATTTGGCAGTGTTGTGGTTATGAGAGCTGTCTGAGTTTTGAATATGGGTGATTTGTTAGAGTAGTTGGTTGGAGTCGTTTTGAGTTTTTGTGGTTTGTTGGTAGGATGAAGCCATGGTAAATCCCTCAAGATGAGTGCGGGAACTGAACCCGGCACCTCTCGCTTAGTAGCCAAGGTTGTGATCATCAAAGTTATAAAAGCTCCAACGCTAACCGTGTCAAGTAAACTATCCATGGTGGGATTACTCATTTTACACTATTCGTTAATGTAACATATTTCTCCCCCTTCTGGTTCTTTCCTATAATTATCTGTAAACTTTCTAGAAAACCTCTTGAAACAAATAAATATAATTATGTTACATAGTTATAATCTCTCTGGTAGTGGAACAAAATTATACTCTCTCTCTCTCTCTCTTGTTATGTGACAAACTCATACTATCTCTGGTCCATGAGATATACTTTACTCTTTCTGGCAAAATTACATAATTACATCATTACATCACAATACTGTACTCTCTCCCCCAATATAAAAATATTCATTATGTAAGAAATCACATACTGTCTTGTGAAGAGGGCACATAGTACTGTACCTGGCAAAATTACACATTAACCATTTGCTTTTCTTATCACACCAGGGCCAGTTTTCCTTCTCATTACAAAGGTTTCTTATGGGGAGAAGAGAGGGATACTACTAAAGATTTTTTCACTTATTTAACAGTGGTACTCCTGTGTATTTTCAGCATTTTCCTGACTCAAGCATAGTGGAATCTCTCGAGTTACTAAATGATAACATTCAGCTTATGCCAGGGTCCATCACATACGATGACTGGATCAGACTTCTGACGGTGAGTAGACAATAGGTAGAAACAACAGTTAAGTACAGACCAGCTAATAGAAAAGTAATGTATAGAGTACAGAACCAAATGTTTTAGAATTATGTTATGGCATGCATGATCATCATACTGAAAATCTTCTCATGTAACCTTCATCATGTCAATCACTTCTATTTTGGGTCTGGAATGGCATCAGCACCCAATACTGGTGTAACCTCTTCTTGAACGGCTTAAAAATCTGAATGATTCCATGTCAAACATGATATTATTTTTCCTTTGTTATCAGGGTAGTGGTTTGTCTACCAAACTGAGTGTAACAGACGATCTGATTCGCTGTAGAGGTAGTTGGCCAGGGTACAGGGGCTTCCCGTGTACTTTGTGGTCACTGTTCCATACTTTATCTGTACAAGGTAAGTGTGACCATGGTACACTTTGAGACATCATGCTATCACTGATTGACATCACACACTTACTGTATGATGCTTTTTAGTGCTGTTTGATACTTTTCCTCAGTGGAAGGTTTTCAATGTTACGCTTGAGATATCACCGTTACGCTTGGGAAAAGCTTTCATCATTCAAGTCAGCAAATGAGATTTCTGAAGTACAAGTAAATGCAATTGAAGATGCGAAGTTTGACTTGTCAGTTCTGCAGGAGCGAGGAATTCAAAAGCCCACATTTTCCTGTGTAGCGGCCATAAAAAAGCGAGTTAACGTGATATATCGCTTTTTAAAACTTCTTAATATTGTATTGGTGATCATGTCTAATAGTTAATTTCACAGTTGAAACCTCCCAAATATTTGACATTTGCGCAGTGACCTCTGGAAGTTCATTTTAGGGCGAAAAGTACCCTGCTTAAATTGAGCCCTTAGTGCTTTGTTATTGAGGTATTTGATTAGCTTATGCTTTCATCACATAGAGACGGCATGTCACAAACTGGAGGAGTGACATAAGTCAAACTTTATTTTTTTAGGCATCCAGTTTGTGACTTAAAATTGATTTTTGCATTAGTAAAGGGGCCATTTATGACCCCTCATTACATGTAACCCCAATAAGGCAATGAACCATAATTTCCATATTATCATACCATTTTAATCTGGTACTGTCACTTCCATAAATAATCTTACCAGCTTACAGATCCTGGTTATCACAATTGTAACAGATAATAACCCAAATTTTCACTATTTTATGATGAATCTTTCCAGCCAAAATCAGAAATTCAGAATGCTGTCAGTCAAATCCTTTGTCAGCATGATGAATAGCAGGATTTTCTCTAGATTTTGATCGAAGCGATTATTGATTATGGCTTTAAATCTTGAAGTATTTGGATTTTTGTGGCTTAGCTAACTTTATTTGGTCCAAAACATGCACTCCTCTCCAGCCAATAAAACTGGAAACAGGTTAATCATCATGTTATACACACTAGCTTCCATTAAACTAGAGAGTATTTCCGAGGTTTTGATCGTGGAGTTTGATGATAAATTCGATGGAAGTGAAGTTATGAGCATAAACTTTTCTCTCTCAAATGCTCAACAATCACCCAAAATAAGTGATCCATTGTTGTGCACAATGTGCTTTGCATGTAATACTGCATAGTTTTTCAACACGCTTTTGCATAACTTAATTTACTGCATAATTTTGCCCATCGCTGCCAACATGTTTTCAATGTATTTCAGTTTAATGCACAAATCAAATTAGAAACAAACAGTTTAAAAAATTTGCAATATGAAACTTTTGTCACTACTACTATTTCTAGCAACGTGACAGTGAGGGAATTTTTGAGATTGGATAAGTAGTTCCTGAGCAACTGAAAAGGCGAGATATCACGTTAAGTTAGCTCTCAAGATTTCGTTGTAGCCACAATTCCTGCTGTAACTGGACAAAAAATGAAAGGATCGAATGAGCACGCCTCTTATGATGTACTGCGAGCTATGAGAGGATATGTGGTTAACTTTTTCTCGTGCTATGTTTGTGTGGAGCATTTTGCTACGATGGCTGTGGAAATTGAGGCCATGACTAACAGAAGTAATGAGGCGGCTGTCCTCTGGCTATGGGATGCACACAATAGGGTAAGCTAAAAACAGTAGTGAACTACGCTGAGAAAAGTTTTTGCAGAGGCATTTTAGAAGTTTTATTTATAATAATTTAGTGTAAATCTTTCTAGCATGGAATTCTGAACCAGTTCAAAGAGATCCTACCACAATAGGTGTTTTCTAATCCTAAGTTTATTGGTCGTTGATACAAACCATTATAAATAACACAGGCTGTATTGTGTGTATCTGATTAAAATCTCCTAGTCCTGCTAATTAAAAGTTTGCTTCACTTGACAAAGAAATCTAATAATTAAACATTTTTTTGCACCTGCTATCTATTTTTCCGTCTACATTTACCTACCAGGTCAATGAGAGATTGGCAGGAGATGAAACAGAGGATCCAAATTTTCCGAAGCTACAGTTTCCGTCGAAGCAGGATTGTCCAGATTGTAAAACACCTATGAACCTCTGGAACATAGATAAGGTATGTTTATGTCGAACATCTCTTCATGGTTTTGGGAATTAAATTATAAGGAGTAAGGAACCTTTTTTATATTGACTATGATAACCCACCTCTCCTTTCTGCACAGTGTTCAATGGAGACAAAACATAAAGGATGCGTTTGATGACTGACACGGCTCATAAACTTAGTAGGCTATTCTGTATCGATATCTTACAATCTGACACACTGAGCTATTCAAGCGATGAATTTGACAGCCATGTTCTTCTTATAACTTTCTCATCATTAACTGAACCTCAAACTAAGTTTACGGTTACGAGCCACTCTCTAACGAACATTTATCACTGGGTTGTCTCTTACACAGTGGCTTAAAGGGCAACCAAGGTTTCAAACAACTTCTCATTGATGGCCATTGATTAATAGCAGATTGCACCTTCGGCATGGGGAAAAAGGCAAAATATAATTCGGATGATTATTCAGCCAGAATTCTTGTGAAACATTTCTTCCATCAGGTACTCAAACTCAGCTAAAAGAGAATACCACATAGCAGTTTCCTGTTCCTGTTATTATTTAGCCTGTGCTCTATAGTTATTACAGCAAAGTCTTGGAACCTCCCCTAAATTGAAGTGTTACCCAGCTTAGAGTCAGCAACTACTTTGAGTTTTGCATCGCGTAATGCACAAAGCTGATGCTGCCCAGCACATTATTTGCTACCCATTAATGCATTGCTGCGAAACCTTGGTTGCCCTTTAAGTTTTTCTGCTCTTTTTTAAGGTTTATGAGTTTCTCAATACCACCTATACTGATATACGACATCCTGCAAACCCAAAGACACCAGAGAGTCAAGCAGAGACTCACGGTATTAAAATTGAAATGTCTATGATTTACGCTGCGGTCATGGTCATTGTAGCAGCAATTTACAACTTTCTGGTAGGTAGATAAAGCTAGTTAAAAAATTCATTTGAAAGCAACTGATTATAATCATGATTCCTTGAGTTTTATGAAAACAGGCAGGCAGGGTGGCGTAGTGGTTAGGACTCGATCTTCTCAATCTGAGAGTTGCAGGTTCGAATCCCCGTCACTACCCATGCTGCTAAAGGAGGTGAGCTCTCTGGACAATAGCCTAGCTTGCCCACTCCCACCTTGTACAGGAGTGCGCTAAATAAATGTGATAAATCTCATATATACTGTAAGCATATTCTCATTTGCCCCGAAAGGGGTCTTGAATAGCAATAAGGTTGATATTATTATGATATTATAAAACAGATTCTTCTATATGACGCTTGAAATACGTAGTAATATAATCATTGTGAGCTGGTTTAACAGTATACAATGTCATAAACTTGCTTGCTCTTCATGCAGGATTGTTGTTGGTTCACTTTTATTGACACTTGCTAGGAAATAAATTTTATCTGAATGTACCATTTTTTCTTTCCGCCATTCTGTCTGAATAACAATATTCAAATTTCAATGTGCCTGTTTGAGCAAACACCCGTCTTTGGAAACCAACGGCAACGTCTCACCCTTCTGTCTTACTAAGGTTTCTCTATCGTGTCATTTGTGTTAAATGATTTCCTTGAACCTTGATCCTTTAACCTCTACTCAACTAAAAGCTCTGACCCCAAATAATTCTTAGTAATCCATCCAAAGTGTATTGATAAACATTATTTCACTTCACTTTTTGCGCAAAAGATAAACAATTTTTTAACACCTCCATTTATATATAGAGGATTTAAAAACACTACCAAGTTCAATTTTCGTGATAAACATTTACTTTTATATCATACAGACAATCTAAGATACAAAGTTTATGCAACATACAAATCTTTACCGTTACATTTGAGATCTAAAAAGAAGTTCAGTTCATTCAAAACTTTACTTTTCAACAATATATTATCGACTTGACTAACATCAGTGATGATATTATTTCCTTTCTGGCACTGAGTGCAAAACATTTCGAATGAGATGACTTTGGTTGCCAATAAAAGTATATATATGGTCCTCTCCCCAAGACCAGTAAACCCTCAGGATTTAGTATTAATTGCCAGTGATTTAGCAAATTATTTTTCTGATACCCGTCCCATCGTTGACAATGAGGTAGTTTCAAGGCTATGTTCAATATAGCGAGCCCAGTAATACTCATTAATGAGGGCACAACTCTTGCAAAATCAATCCAAAGCTGGATGGATGTACTATGCCTACTAATTTGAAATATTCTAAATATAGAATATTCAAACATACTGTTTCTGATCTGTAAAGGGTTATCTACCCTGGTTTAAACTTCAACATATTATACCAATATTATGTAGACGGTTTCACATTATATATATTTATCACAGAAACAATCTCACGGACATCATAAATATATATTCTATACACATTTAATCCTGGCAATTATCGACATGGAATTCCATATTGAGACGGCTGCACCGTCTTATAGTATTATCACAGACAGTCTAGGCCTATATTACTCTCACTAAGTGCATTTCAGTGTCAGTCTGATTATTAATATCAATACACCTCATATAGCTAAGGCTACACAGTTAAGGTTCCGGGTACGTCCCGCTTAATCTGCTCAGAGGGCAAGGTCAGGGTACGTCCCGCTTTGCAATGTATTCTAGCAGATGTAAATGCACCCGCTACAAGCTCCACTTGTAAACTACTCTCCAGACACCAGCTCTGCTAGGTTGGCTTTGCCACCAGTACGACCCTCAGTATAACCGCTCTGCTAGGTTGGCTTTGCCACAAGTACGACCCTCAGTATAACCGCTCTGCTAGGTTGGCTTTGCCACCAGTACGACCCTCAGCATAACCTCTCTGCTAGGTTGGCTTTGCCACCAGTATCACCCTCAGTATAACCGCTCTGCTAGGTTGGCTTTGCCACCAGCACAACCCTCTCCAGGCCGAAGCCCTGACAGGTTGCTAGTCTGCAGAAGTTATCTATCCAGGAGTTATCCTCTCTCCGCTCATTTATGGTGAGTTTGTTTTGCTAGATACTGTTAGCCTGAAAACCACACCTTAGCCAGGTAACGGCCAGGTGTTCCACCCTTTTGATATTTCCCGTACCACAGACAAGTGTGCTGAAATAGACCTACTGTTGAATGCAAGTAAAACAATCAATCGATCAATGTGGTGAATAGTTGTTGTCCTTGGCGATGAGAGGATACACACAGAAATACAGCTTTGATACTATCCATTCCAGCGATTCTAGACGAATGTCCGCCAACAATGTCATGACACACAATAATAATAATAATGACATTAGGCATAATAATGAATTTCTTTTAAATAATAGTAACATATGAATGTTTAAAGTAGACCTGTAAATATTGTTATGATAACCTCAATTTTGTTGATTTGTTGGATCTGCCTCGTTACAGGAATCTATCAACTGGATGTCTTTACATAAATAAACCACTTGTAATGTTAATAACTTGTGCTCAGGGCCTTTGTGCTGATAGCGGATACCCGCTGTTAACGATTTTGTGCATTGGGAGGTCCCTGTTAGTATATCTAACACAATATTTGGATTCCCCATGTCTTTTTACATCTAGAGTCCAAGTTCCAAATCTCTGTGACCAGTCTGTGAGGAATAATAACCTGGAACAGAAGTGCTGACTTTATTGGCTAGAAAACTTTATATTTGGGAATCCCTCCTTCAGGATGACGTAGGGGCGGAGCTCACACCATCACAACTACCATAATATTAGTGATTTCTGTTGTTGTTTTCTGCTCATGAAATAACTTTATAGTGTCTAATACCCATCTCCTTACTTAACTTGAGGACATTTCAACTCAACTAGAAGAAGATAATAGAGTGTTACAAGACACCAACAGAAAACCACCAGTTTTCAGCTTGTAACATAGCAACAGTGGTAATGTTACTTCCGCCAATACGTAATTCTGAAGGAGGGATTCCCAAATAAAAAGTTTTCTAACCAATAAAGTCAGCACTTCTGTTTCAGGTCATTATTCCTCACAGGATTGTCGCAGAGATTTGGAACTTGGCCTCTACATGTAAAAAGACATGGGGAATCCAAATATTGTGTTAGATATATTACCAGGGACCTCCCAATGCAGATAATCTTTAAGGGCTATGTGGTTGGAGAGAAGGGGTCGATCTCCCCACCCGACCACAGCCAAAATGAAGATTCAAACCAAACTTACCGGCAATGGTTGGCCAATGTGTTGGCTCTGATTGGTGGGCGGAGAGAAGAAGGTGCCAGGTCATATGTATTTATTAGGAATGTTCCTGTCCTTTGACCTTTGCATTGCCTAACTTAATGACAGTGGGATATTACATAAGATGTAAATATGATACCCAGGTGTGGATTCTAACCCACAACTCTCTATTCTCTAAGCAGGCGCTCAACCGTTCGCACTATCAGGATAAACACATTCGCTTGCAATTGGTTTGGTTTTATTAACTGTATTTTACGGTCAGATTATAAACTAAATCTGACACTAAGTTTAGATAGCATCTGATATATATAATAATAATAGTAATAGTTTTTTGTCTGATTTTTCTCTCTTCATAAACACTGTTACTAGAAGCAAAGCCACAATTCTTAATATCAATCAAATGCCACACAGATGTCACTCAATGGCACTTTATGGTCAATCTTGATCGATGCGTGACCCAAAACTATATTATTTTATATTTTATGTTTATTCCGGAGTTTTATGCGGCATCATACTGTTCATAGCATCTGAATTGAAATCTCAAGACGATCTGCTTCTCTCACTGAAATAAAAGAATGGAAAGATATAGGTGGAAAGAAGATCACTTGCCCAACACTGGTTAAATATCATAATGTTGAAATTATTTTGCGAAAGATGGTGAAACCTGTCTTACAGTGAACATGAATTTCAAGTCACACAAAGCAAACAGGTTGATAGTATTACATGGTACAGGGATATGTACTGATGGGGAGAGGTAGTGCCAGAATGGAAGGTACCCATTATTCACTAATTCAGCAACTTATAGAACCTTAAATTGCCTTCCTTTCCTTTTTTTGTTTTGTTTGTTGCTTACTATAAGAACCAGAATAAATAGAACTGTATTAAATGTACAAACTAATGTTAAAAGTCAATGGGACAGTCAGATAGCCCGAAGCTAGAACAGAGACTGCCCAACTAGTGCACTCAATGTCACTCTCGGCAGCCTGAGGGACAGAGCGAAACCTCACCCTCTCATCACCCTAACACAGTTTGTTCTTGTCCTTTTTTGAATGTTAATTGTTGGATCTGGTATTATATTAAAATATATTAAATATATTAAAAACAGTCTCATTGAGAGGTATTGGAATAACATATTCAAAGGCATATCTAAAGTCTTAAAAAGAGTGTTCTTTTGGTTTTTACTTTAGAATTACTCCCACACAGGCCTTTTGGAGGAATTTAACTCGTTTTAAATCATTTCAGAAGTGTTACCCTAGAACTCTATTCCATAGGGCATAGGCAATTTGTTGCCTTATTCATTTATGTGCGGCCTTAAAAGTAACATTTGAATCAAGGACAATACTTAAAAATTCCGTTTCACTTTTTAGCTCAAGTGTGTTGGTATTCAGTTTGATGACATGATCATCAGCTTTGATAGCTTTTCTTGGGAATTTAAAATCTCATGGTCTGTACAGAATATAATTAGTGTCGTCTACGTACAGAAGGTTATTTAATTTAAAGGCATCTCAAACCACTGCTGACACAGCTGGGCTTTGCCCAGCAGAGCCACAAGTCAAAAATTTAAATGGAGAGTTGTGGCATCAAATCATCTAGCCAGTAGCTTTGCATGGAGTTATATGAGTGTATACAACATTTTCATTAGTGTTGGATCTCAGTTAGATTTAAAGGTACCTGATTGGTCAGGGTCAACTTTTGTCATCACTAATGGTTGATGACTGTGGAAGAAGATACTCCCTACATTTTGAGAGCTCATATAACTCCATGCAAAGCTACTGGCCAGATATATTGATGCCAAAACTCTACATTTAAATTTTTGTGCGGTGGCTATGCTGGGCAAAGCCCAGCTGTGTCAGCAGTGGTTTAAGGTCATTTGGTCATTTAAAAACAAATGTGGCTAATTCCAATTCATCAATCTCAGGAAAATGTGTCGTTATTTTGAAGGGATGTGTGAGTCATGAATACATATTTTGGGTTTCTCTGTCTTTACAATCAGACATCCACTTCCGGTTTTTAGCGTTTGAAGCAGCAGAAGTAGTTGAGTACAATATCTTGGGCAGCTCAGAGTCATCAAATCTTTCCCATTGGCAGACATACTCAGTGTTCTGAACAGCAACCAGATAAACAAAATCGGCATTACAACCCCCATGGCTCTGAACAAGGTATATCCCTCTGGATGTGATCTCCTGTCCTGAGAACTGGTCACTGTAGCATAAAGAGTTTATATCATCAATAGTTGTAGTTGATAAATTAAATAACATCACGTCAGGAGCTGCAAGTGCATCAGCTGCAATTTTAGATTTTCATATTTTCTGCCCCCTTTGAGTGAAAACATATAGTCTTACCATCCATAATTAAAAAGCTTGGATCAATGTTGAAATCATTCTATTGAAGCGAGTTGAATACTAAAATGATCAGTCTACAGATGAAAAGTAGATAGCCATATTTCAATAGCCAATTAACAAAATTATCTCTTATGACAGTTTAGGCCTCAAGATGCTCAGACTTAAGAGTCCAGATTCAAAATTATTTACTAAATGCGTGATAGGGAGGCTGTTTATGCTAAAGGTAAGTCAGATTGCCATCTCTTCAGCATGGCATGACATCGATGGACAACTGATATTATGTTATATTGCTGAGTTTGAATAGCTACCTTTTCAAACATGGTGGCTTAGTGGAAATGCAAATGACCTAAGCTGTCAAGCTTGTTTACCACCCTGTTCTAGTTATAGTTCTTTTTCTACGCAGAGGTTAGTTAAATTTTGAGAATAGTACCCAAAGTTCTGATGTGGTTCCAAAAGTCAGTATGGGCCATAGACCCATCAATCAATCATATATGCACGAGGGGTAAATATATCTGACCCTGAGCAAGCATATGGCTATTTTTGTTTGTACGCATTTCTCATCTTCGATTGGTCTCCAAGTTCAATGATGTAATACAGTCGACCCCTTGTAATATAGTTTAAAGGTTGTTACTGGGATGTCAATCTATGCTTAATGTAAAAGCTATTGATCTGAATGGTAAATATGGCCCTTTTGGTTCCTATGCATTTTATATTTATAGCAAAGTATTGTTATGAATAGATAAACTGGTCTGACTAGTAAACATTCTAAGTACAAATCAAATCAGCAAGCCCCTCTCGTAGAAAGAATTATTGCACAATATTGTATCGCATATATCTATACATACGGTGTATTTCGCCACCACCAATCTGCTCTCAAACTTCTTGAGTTGAAATTAAGCCAACTGCTTGTTAATATCTTATCTTTCGCTAGCCAAGAATCCTGTGTACTGCCAACACCATTGAACACTGCATACTGTACTTCTTCATTGTCTTTGTACACCGCTATCTTTACCTGCAAGTAAGATATACACATAAACCAAATATTAGGGAGGTTGAAAAATCATGTTATGGTTGAAGTCTATGTAAATGTAAGCTAGTCTTACAATGCAAGATGAGGAACATTTCCTAACTTCACTTCTCAATGTTATGCTGGATACTGTGTCATACCTTAGTCACATCCAACTTGGACCAGAATTTGATGGCTTTGTTTTTGAGAACAGTACTAGCTAAGCCTATTGAGGAGAAAACCTCTGGTCTCGCCATTGTCTCAGTATAGAAGTCAGTGTCTAACCATGGTCCAGAAACCTGGTTATTCCAGTGAGGTGTCTTTATACCATTTGGCCTGCTATAAACCATCTTCCATAAATCTGTAGCAATTTGCAAGAGAAATTGATAAGGTAAAAAACTAAAACAAGTTGTTTTTTGGGAACAGTGAGGTAGCTAGTCATTGAATAGAGCTCTTTAGCAGCTGAGTGCCATTATTATCTTTTGGAAGCAAGCCATGTAGTTCAACAAAAAAAACCTTATCGGGTCAAAGCAAGAAAATTCTTTCGAGAACCTATCGATACAGATAACATTAGTTATTCCTCGTTAATCTTTAAATTTGAATTTCGAGTGCTCATAATTCTAGTGTAGGCCTATCTGCTGATCAGAGATTTTTTTTACCTGGTTTGTATTGATAGAATGAGTTTGTCCCATGCTCTTGCAGAGTTGAGGTCCAATTGATATAGAAGTTCATTGTGGAAATCCTGCATGTTCTTGTGTGATGATTGAAGCTAAAATATAACAATAAATACACATACATCGATAGAACTTTGGTAAGAAAATAGTCTACCACAGGTTAGAATTTATCATCAACTGCGCATTCAAAACTATAAGTGCACTAAAAATCGGACCCTAATAGAATGGAAACCACTTTTGACTGAGTCATAATTTGGGTTTAAAAACGATTTGACTGTCAGTGCTATTGTTATAGTTATTGAGCAGCGTAACACAGATCAGGTCAGCAGCCTCTTGTGTATGGTAGCTTTGTAGATATTTTTAGCTTTCAATATCATGTTTTCAATCCCTTTCGCCTCATGAAGTTTTTCTACCAGTGATGAGAATATGTGTCCATCACAAGCAATCACCATTTGACAGTTTCAAGAGTCTGTTGTTTTCATATATTTATTTAAATTATGGTTAATTGCCCCATAGATAGTTGATTGATTTTATTTCTATCACTCCCATGATATATGTGGTGAAAAAAAAGGTGTTAAATACTGACGCCAATGATATTAAAAATGAAAGCAGTATGACAAACATGGCTTTAAAATAGGAATAGAATGTATCTGTGGCTGGAAGTCAATTAACATAAATTATTGCACTAGTTTATTTAGGTTGTGTTCTAGAATCTCAGCCCCATGTGCTTTTGCATTTCATAGTTTTATACCGTCCTTATGGGCACTTTTCAAGAGAGTCATTTAGAAAATGTCATCATGTATATATTGCAGTAGCAAGGTTTTGGTTTTGGTATCTTTTAGATTGTCAATATCGCCAAGATCTTCGATACCTAGACTTAGCGCCTCTTCAAACAAAAAATACAGGGATGTATAAAGAATTTGCAGGCAGTAAGTAAGAAGGGAGATAATAAAACTTTTACATAGAATATCATCACGCCAATTGAAGTGCTTGAACTCTTTGGTTCAATATCATGCTTGAAGAAGGAACATGTTGGCAACATTTCTGCTCATATTATATATGTACACGTAAATATTGCACTTTTGTGATCCTGCTAGTATCAATATGTACCTCATTATTACAGGATTACAAGTTCGCACAAATAAAATGCTACTGAGCTAATCATCGTCTTATGGTCCATACCAACACAATAACCTAGCCTTGTACGCGTGACAAGAATAATGATAATCATTGAATCATTATTGTCCTTGTGAGCGAAAAAAATCAATCAATCTCCTAAATCAGAGATATTTTGGACAAATCGGTCGAATGCAACTGTAATGTCCTCTTAATGTGTATAGTTTCAGTTTCAGTCTAAATTATGATGAATTTCTGATAAACTTCACATGATATATTGACTTCAAAAGTTCTCCTGCTTAATCTATCAGTGAAAGTTCCCTTTCAGTTGACAGTAGCACTATGTTTACAAGGTTACTGTTTGGCGGCTAGAGGAAGCAATATGAGTGGAGTGTTTATTTGATAATAAGGAAACGATGGCATGATGATTTGTTCAAGGTGATAACCAAGGCCATCATACAAAGTATGGTGTTGACAAGGCTTATGTATTCATAGATACTGCCACAGACTAAATAACTGAAACAACAGTTGATGCAACCAAGCTTTGATGACTTTATAGTAACATGTTTGTGGTATCATATAATATAATTGGCTTCATTTGCTGATAACCTCATATTGCAGCTACTGATAATTGGTAAAAAGCTAATATCCCATTACTAAACAACTCTTTGAGGAAATATAGCTCCCATAGATGAATTCGTGATAATTCCATGTATCCTCTAATCAGACAACGAAAGATTCCCTGCATTACGATATCACTATATCAAGAAGTGTAATACAAGAAACAATTGGTAAAAGCCTATACCAATCACAAAGTTCTTTCTCCCAAACTTCTTTATATAATGACAAAATTATGCAGGGTTACCTTCCCTTATGGGGGGGACACTTTTTGACCATCAATAATTCATGCCAAATGAAAATGTTTTACCATGCAAATCTCTCCTTATCATAAGTTACTGCTTGACTATAACATGCATTGGTCTCTGTGTAGAGTTTTAGTATAATTGAATTGTCTTGGGATAATAAGTGCATAATTCAGGATTAAGGTCAAAAATATTGAATTAGGCGCAACTATTGAGTATTTTGGCAAGATAATGGTATTTTTGACCAAAATTAAGTATTATGTTGAAATTTTGTTTCAGTTCATTTACTAAATTGGAGAATCAAGACACAGGATGGGATTCAAGCTTGTTATTTCATGAAGATTTTTCCATTACCAACAGGAGAAACTGAACTGGTATCACATAGTGGTAGTTGCAGCTAACAAACACATTATATACATGATCTTAATAGGCAAAGGTGATTGTTCGTTCAGTTTAAATGATTGATAATAGCCTTTACAGCCTGATGATTGCTGTTTACTAATAATATGATTATCATACATTTGGAATGAATAGGGAGGAGTGAACATCATCCCTTTACTGCATACCTGTATACACCACAATCAGTCTCATACTTCAAGAGACAGATATCAAGACAATGCTCAGTATTGTAGGCCAGTGACTGCTCACTCCTGACTGCGCTGTTATCGGTTTCACCTGAATGAATTACGACATTCTCCAGCATTCTGTATTTCAATCTCAACCTCAGCTCTACTACATCTAAACACAATGAAAACTGTAAAATGCTTGATGTGCGATTGGTGGGTTGTATTGATTTTGTTATTTGTTGTAAAAGCAGTATCCTTGTTGTCGACCATCATTCCAAACTTGAGAATTGTGATTGTCAATGGTAGTTTGGTATAATTGGGTATGAATATTCCAAAACGGCTGCATTTTAACTTATAAATCATCTGAACATAATTTAAAGATTTTACGATACTATGTAGAATGCTGTAATTGTCTTCTAAGAAGTTGTTTACAAAGTGCAATATACAACAGTACAATATATTATGTACATTAAAAGTAGTGGTTTGAGCTATCTTGAGTCTTGCTGATCCATTTTTTGAAGGAAATGAGATTCCATCATATGTTTGATAATGTTGTCTGTTACCATTAAATGTAACTTACATTTAGAGTTCAACACAGCAAATGCCGGATCCAAGACGGAGGCAGAGCTCAATGATATCAGCATCATCACTCCCAGATACAATATTGCTTTCATTCTGCTACAAACACAAAACAACATTGTAATGGCCTGGGTGTTTGTGAAGAGTTGAAGGCCTCAACGAGTTCCAATACTCAATAAAAAGCTTTAGCCTGTGTACACTAATTAAGATTTCTTTTTTAAGGTAAAATTCAGAAAAAAACTTCCAACAATAACATATTATACAAGAATAATAGAAACATTTTGGATTTCTCTTTAATTACAACATTATAACAGTTATATATTGAAAACAATGATTTGATGTGGAGACTTTACCTTGCACACATTGCAACCCAGACTGGCAATGTTTGGAGTACGATTTAGTGACAAGCAAGCGCTTCCTCAAAAACTGATGCAATGAAGTATAAAGTGCAGATCAAACACCTTTATACTTGATACTTAGTAATATGTATATGGACATGAATATTTTATAGCATTTTGTTGATAGACCATGGGATTGCTTGATCAAAGTATAAACAGCATTTCATATCTCATAACAAGCGTGTTAAAGCGAGCCGAAGTAGCCTGTGGCAATAATATATAATTATATGTGAGTGGGACTGGCTTTGAAAATAATCCTCTTTTTACCAACAAATTATCACGCTGACCACCGAATAAAAGCAAGCAGATGAAGTAGATTGGCTTATCAAGACCTTTAAAGCTATTTTGTCTCTTTACTCAAGTTTGCTGGTAACTATATATATCAAACAAGTGGCTGGAGTTAACCCATCAATAAATATGAATTGCAAGAATGAATAAGATAAAAATTGTTAGAACAGCTGCTAAATTTGTCTCCTCAGAGATACCATCAGAGCTGTTTTCCCTGAGCCCACAAGTAAAACAGTGAGTGTTAAGAGTCAGTATGTCTGATTGATGTGATCTTTAATGGATTCTTGGTGGCAGAGTTTGTTTTGACAACATAGCTGTACTAAGGACTAGTAATTATAGAAGTACAACAATTACCTTGGAAACTGAAGTGCCCAGCAAATGAAGAACTTTCAGTGCAGTAACAGAAGAACCTGTCACCCTCAGGCCACCAATCTCTTTCAGCTGATCCACATGGATTCATTGGCCACCTCAATCAATACACAAAGATTAGAAATATCATGACATGAGTCAAGAGTGGACAATTTCTTCAAAGCCAAGATGATTTATTTTTTAACACAATATGATTTTATACGATTTGCACCTATTACAGTATTATTTTTTCTCATACTCATGAAATTGAAATAATCCGACAAACTCAAATAAGTGATATTGTTTTTTTGTAACACTGGAATATTACCTTCTTTGGATAAGGACGGCTATGTTTAACCCATCTGTCTCACTGAGGTCTCTCAATTGTGTCGTTTGTACTGAAAACTATCCTTGAACAGTCATTAAAATGGTATCCCATACAATCAAAGTCCATATGATCGTTAGGGTAACAATCAGTATTCAACACATAGTTTTTTGATAAACATAGATAAGATGAAGATAAGATAATAATTTATTACAACTCCCACAGCATCCAGGGTTTTATAATGGAATTATTTCACATGAAAACACGAATAATTTCCGAAATGTAGTGTGACACTCACTTTATATGCATGCACAAAAACTGGATATAGCATAATATATTACAAGACAGCTATTGACGTTCTTAGCAGTGCGGCATTCAGGTATAAGGCTCTGGTGATTGTTGCAGAGTGAGTGTTTGGAGTTGTTTGGTTTTTAGTACGGTTCAGAGGCTGTTGCTAATCCCCAGGAATCTGTTGAGAATATCCAGCGCTCCTGCCATGATGTAGCAGAGAAATGTTTGGTTTCTTTCAAACCTCCTCATAGCAAATTAAATCAATTTTAAGTCAACTGCGTCATATCTTTCATAGCGTCTCTCAACTCAACAAATTTCGGTTGATGAGTCACATGATCTCAGCATACATAATTCTTAATGCATCAAACTTACCTGACAAACTTCGGGAGCTATGGGGTATTGTTGTTAACCTTTTCATAGAAGTGAAAAATTTGTTTTGGTGATGGAATTTAATTTAAAACTGCAATTAATTTTCCCTTCAATGGACCTTTCTTTGATGATGTTCTAAATAATTGGGATGCTACTATATGACTGTCTTGTCAAATGATGGTTTCTTTCATCCCTGACTCTCTGTGCCAAAAAAGAAAGACTTGTCCATGTTAGACTGAGGCTTTGGCAGCCCCTCTCATTTATGATGGGGTCCAACTAATGTGCATTCCTAACTGACAGACTATCATCCAGCCCTGTCAGTTATTATGATGCTGGTGCAAGAATGAATTCAAACTGTTATTAAATGTTTGAAATTAAATCTGGTAACTAAATATTCAAGCACGTTAATTTGACAGGGTTTTATGAGTTTTTCGTTAGATTTTTTATGGGATCATAACTTTTAAATTGTTCTAAAACATATACTAGGCATATACCACAATACTGTAATTTCTATGACACTCTTAATGTTAGTATGATTACTGTATCCCCTCGTGTTATGTTTCAAAACAATTGTTTTCGACCAATTTTCTGATAGCTGGTGTACAAAGGTAAGAACCGGATCTCAGTGGGTTAAATGCAGGTCCTTCTCCACCTGTTTGATTCCTGATGGGTGCGGTGGTATCAGGAAGAACATCTTCATCCTTTCTTACTCAGGTAATGTTACTCCATAATAAAAAAATCTCAATTCTCTACGCCGGCAGTCATTCCTAATTTGGTACTATCACAATGTTCACCCTAACCAGGTCCACAAGATTTCTCTTTTTCTCTTCCCATGGACAATGTGATTGAGTCTATTGCTTAATCCCAGAATTGTCACCTGGTGGGTCAATATTTTTACCAAATGTTTTAGTGAACGTCAACAACGATGTTTTTCCAATTGTACCATCCAATATAAAAATAAATTCTAAAAATTAACAATAATAAGGCTAGGCTGAAAATATTTTTTTTCTAAAGAAATGATTTGTTTTAAGATCTAGGATGTTACGGAAGACTGTTAAAACCAATCGCAATCCACCATCAATCGGTGTCATAGACAAATTAACTAGAAGGTTAGCTGAGAGCCATACAAAATATGTAAAATATAAAATATGTATTTGGTAAGGTGTCCCAGCAATGGGCCATGTAAGGCCAACAACCCTAACACGTACGCTGTGTTGCATAGGGTGGCAATGGTGGAGTGGAAAGAGCTATGGGACGAGAGAACACAACTCTGAGAAGTGAATGGTGGGCATGCTAATTAGTACCATCAACCCATCCTTTTTTGGGGATGGTGAGATGTCGCAATCGGTTAGCGTGCTTGCTATTCACTGCCCGGTGATTAGTGCCGCAAGAGTTGTCGGTTCGAATCCCATTGGGGGAGCTCTCAAGGTTGATTGTTCCAGCCCCCAGCCCCCAGGGTGTATACCTCTTTTGTGATATGAGTAAGGCATTCGATTAGATGAATAAGGGTAAGCTGATGATTATGTTGGTGGAGCCGGGCATCTGCACCAATCAAATAATCCACGGCTTCATAGATAATCAACACCAATCAGTAAGGATTAAAATTATGCAGTGACAGGCAGTTGGAAACGGCACACCCCAGGGAACATTGCTGGGACCAATTTTTTGGCTTCTTTATGTGGACACCCTCAAACTACCCTATGATATGATTGAATATACAGATGACCTCACCTTGATTGGGCATCCAACCTAACTTTTAGAGAATCACCACAGCCTACAATCTACAATTGGTGACATAGCTCAATGGAGCTCTGATCAGAACATGGTTGCAAATGCAAATAAATAACTGAAAATAGAAAATGTTCCCTGTGTGCTTTTACACCCCACATGCAATAAAAATATCTCCTTTTTTTCTCTTTTATGTAAAGAGCCTGATTTCCCAAGGGCGATGGGAGTCTATTACTTAATCCAATAATCGCCACCTATTGAGCCAATATTATTTGCACTAAATGTTTGTGGATGTCAATAATGATGTTCTACCAATTGTACCATCATATAAATGCAAATTAGAAAAATTACCATCAAAAGAAAGAGGTTGAAAATACTTTGTTTCTAAAGCCAAGATTTATTTTTGGATCTTAGGTGTTGCGGAAGACTGTTTAAACCAACAGAATAATGCTGAGATAGATATCATTTGAGGGTTTTAGTATATGTTTATTTCTCCCTGGGATGTGATGTGGAGCAATAAATGGCGGTCAAATAATTAGCAAGCAAGACCAAAAGCACGCTTTATCAAATGATAAAAGTTGTTTGTGATGTAATTCTTAGTTGTAGTGTAGTTGACATGTGCAGCTATGGTTTGGGACAACTTCAAAATCAAAAGTCAATTTTTTAAGAAATTTTCATCGAATTTGTCAGCATCTTGAGAACCTACGAGCTTGTTTAACTTTTTGGCTTTTTTAGACTGGTATAATAAAATGGTGACCCTGCACTTGTCATTTCTGCTTAAATGGCATATACTAACAGTTTTGATATGTGTATGCCTCTCGGGATCGCTACCAGTTATAGTAACTGTGATTGCTTTCTATGAGTGAAACATCACCCAACAAAGATTGTGACTAGAATGTGGTGATGACTATATTGTCCGACTTACATCAAACATTGTTATTAATTTCAAGATCATTGTTACCTGGTCTTTCCAATATTTTGATTTTGGGTGATCAATGTTGTCAACATATGAATTCATAGGTAGGACCAGTGGGTCATGGCCCAAGCACTTTTTCCAGTCTGTCAGTTTTGACAAACCCCATAAAAATGCCATCAGTACCCATCTTGTCAAGCTTGTCAAGACAAGCCATATCAACAGGTGCTCAGAGGGACCATTGTGCTATAATTGGTATAACTATGAAGGGATACTACTGATATGACAGTCTTCATTGGCAATTTTATACATGTTCAACAATAAATTGCTGGCTTAGAATACAAACGTCATAAGTGATAATTGCTTTAGCTAAGTTAATTGGCCGTCTGTGTTGCATCTTCCTTTGTGATACAATGCGAAGTTGGAACTTCAATCAGATAAGCTTGGCAAATGACGACACAACAGTGAGCACTTGAAGGATGGATCCAGTCAAAATGACAGATCTATCCTGCAAGTTGGAGAAAAAATGGCAACCCCCCCCCCCCCCCCCCGTATACAATAATTTACAACACACACTCATGGTTATGGCAGAAAAAGTTGGGGAGGACGGTGGGATCAATTTGCACAAGTAGCTCTATTGAAGTCAAGACTGAAAGGGCCTTCACTCAAAAGAACCCGGCTAAACGACGCAATGACCTATCAATCATTAGGATGATTGGTTTGTGAGGTATTTTCCCAAGGGTTTCCAGGGTGAGCCGCATAGTGAAAAGGGATTCCAGCCTAATGGTATTTGGTAACTCCTAACTACAGGTAGCTGATAACTCCAACTAACTGTCAGAGCCAACACAGAATACAAGGATATAGATTTCAGATGTTTGCAATATTTGTTATTACAATAATTTCATGCAGATGCAATTAAGAAGGAGATACCCTGAAGGTATAAAAATAAGTTTTCATTGGCATGAGAAACATTTTTCTTTGTGACGTTCAGTAAAGTTAGAAAGATCCTTTTAACCATTGATAAAATTTAACAGTATTCAATTTTTCGCCATATTCGCTGACCACTCTCCAAAAAATTCACCAAATTTGAATTTATATTTCAATCACAGTAGAGATCAGAATGAAGCCCCTCAAATAAAATTGTTGCAAATCCCTTCCTCTGGTCAATTGCTTCTCAATGTCTTCTATATGCAATGTGCAATATCATCTACATGGCTGCTGAAAGAAAGGCTTAGATGACCAACCTTTATGCTGTTTGCTGTAGCCATGATTTCTGTCCTACTTATCCCATATGCATCAGTCCTTATAGTTAGATTCTCATTAAATGTGTGTTACTGGTGTTTAGCATCATATTGTTGGGATTCGCCTTGTCAAACAAGTTGTTGAGGTCTTGCTGCAGGTGTTGACTACCATTATCTACATCAAATTTGTTGACAATATAATATATAGTGATTTCATCTGTGGATTTCACAGGTTTAGACTGAGGTTCAAGATTGTTCACATATATCAGGCAAAACCAGGGTCCCAGATTGATATTCCGAGATTCTCCAATTGTGACTGGCTTTGTTTGACACAATGTGACAGTTCAAGGCTTGCTGCTGTTGATGAGTTGTATCAGCCTATCAGAAGTATCGCACTGTTGCAGCATGTCTACTAATGTGTCGAGGTGCATTCTTTCCAATGCTTTTGACATATTAACCAAGGCAACAGAGATATGGTTGGTTTTTTGATCATATAAAGCTGATCAAATAACACCAACCATAGACCATGTCTAACGACGCATCTTGAGGTTTTTTTTATCATTAAGGCTTCAGACCAAATCTTTATATTATTGAATATAAAACAGCACACAATGTTTCTTGGAGTTGGCTTTACATTCAGGAAGGTAGAACAACTCTTAAAGCAAAATATTATCAAAAGTTGAGGAATCTGAACCAATTTTAGGTCAAGTGCTTCATATCTTTCATAACGACTCTCATCTCTGCAAAGGAGTTTGATTAGCCACATGACCTCTGAATGCATAGTGCATTCTCAGTGCATCAAACGCAATTAAAATTATGAATATTCAGGAGGGTAGGGTAGGAAAATATTGTTGTCCGTAAGAAAAATTTTGGCATCGTGACCATTGACCTCAGTGGTAAGAGTTACAAGATGGAAAGATATAAGCAGTTATCCATGGAAATTGAAAGAAGGGGGAGTAAAAAAAGGTGGTTAGTATTTGGCATGTGGTGATGGGTGGCAGTGCTAGATGGTCCAGCCTCTGCTCGTAGTTGTCAGAGAATGGCAGCACAATCCAAATAGCAGAGCGCTGGATCCTCTCGAGACGTGTTTTATCGGTGTCTGATAGTAGATTATACCATGCAGGGCAGGCGTAGGAGAATATAGACTTAATGTTAACTATATAGAAGGTTCTGAGACCATCACTATCCATGCCCATGCGTTTTAGCAGTCTCATCAAGTATAATCGTTGAGAGCATTTAGATATAATATAGTCAACATGATTGCTGAAAGTTAGTGTGTTGTCTATGAATACACCTAAAAACTTGGTATGCTCAGAGGGAGAGATAAAGAGGTTATCATCTCCATAGGATATACCAAGGTGCATAGCAGGTTTGTTTGTAAAAGCTGCATTCAGTATCACAGTTTTGCTGGAATTCAAAATCATGTTGTTTTGCTCAGACCAGGTGGTCGCTAACAGTATTGCATCAGATATGTTCTCAGTGGATGGATCAACGATAGGCTTATAAAAGGTTGTATCATCAACATATTTGATACATTTTGTATCATAATCAAAAGATTTTAAGTCATCAACATAAATTAGCCAAAGGATGGGGCCCAGTTTGGTTCCTTGAGGGGCACCTACTTGAATGGGTTTGTAGTCAGAAAAATTATCACAGTATTTTACACATTGTTGTCTTGACTCCAAAAAACTTTCTACAAAGGCAATGACATTAGAGTTAAAAATAAGATGATTCATTTTATATATCAGTATGGGGTGCTGCATCCTATCGAAGGCTTTGGAAAAATCAAGGCATGCATTTTGTATTAGTTTCACATTAGTATTTGAGTCCAGAACGGATGTCCAGTCATCTATCAACTGCAGTACTGCATCGGTGGTACTGAGTTTCTGTTGGTAGGCATACTGATTAGCGTTAAGTACTTCTGCTAGGTGAGATTTCATTATGGATATAATTACTTCCTCCAGTAGTTTGCCGAGATGGAATAATAAGCTGATAGGCCGTTAATCCTTGTATTGATTGGTACTACTTGCGCCTTTTTGACATAATGGCTTGGTAGATTCACCTCTCCCGCAGCAGGATGCAACAGTGGTCATTGTTAGCGATCGGGGCCAGTTTGTCACAGTATTTGTATGATGGTATGTCAGTCAGAATAAGATCTAACTTGGCATCTCCACGAGTGTTAAAATTAACTACATTTGATAGTCCAAATTGAGTAGCGAGTTCATCATTAGGAGTTGTGCGTTCGCATGTCGTCTGGATAGTTTGAGGATGGTTGATTGGATATATTCTAGTGTTGTCTCTTGGTCTGCACCAGGGGGGTGATAAATGCTGCATACAATGTATGGCCTATGATATCCTACACTTGTCAAGACCCAGAGTGCTGACACAGTTTTGGATGAGTGAGAGGCTATAATTTTGGTTGTAAAGCTCTGATTGATGAAGATAGCAACACCTCCATCCAATGCGATTTTTACGGTTGCAGAAATAGCTATTGAATCCATTAATGTTTGCAGATTGTTCTTCAATATCGTCAATCCAAGTTTCAGTCAGGCAGATTATATCAGGTTTATGGGTGTGTGTGTAGAGAGTTAATTCATCAAGTTTCCAATTATTAAGTGACCTGCAGTTTGTGTATAGAACGACAGGATGGCTCTGTGAAGTTTTCTTAGCAATCAGTGCCAGTATTGGATCTGGTGTCTATTGTTGAGTCAGTTGTCTGGTTTTATGTTTAGCAGCTCTGCGTTTAGTTTTCTTCGAGTGTAATCCATTCTTAGTTATTGTGTATTGTCTGCAGTTAGTGGTTAATCCTTTTATGCACTAGTTTGAGATATTGTGTCTAAGATCTGTTTGTTGATAACTTGAAATCCATTGCTGTTGCAGCTTTTTAAATTGAGTATATCTGCTCTGCTGTGGCTAGTATGTTTATCCGACATATATGAGTGTATTGGCAGCGTCAAGATCTATCCGCTAGTATGTTTTGAGAGTTATAGTCTAAGTTTTGAGCAGCTAAATCAACTAAAAGCACAGAGCACCATTTAGGTGCAGCCTACCCCGGCGCAACCTAAACAATGTATCGACTTGTGTTCGACTTGTAAGAGAGTGGACCTGCACCAGCGTAAATAAAGATATTTTAACTTTAAAAGTACTAGTTAGTGAATATGTAGACAGCAATATATAAACGTGTTTAGGCTTTCACCATGAACCTCCCTGTCTAAGACGGTGCGCCCTGCTCGACAGTACAACCTTCATTTTTTGTTACATCCCAATAATGTATATCTCTGATACCTGATCTGATCTCAGCTCAATTACCATCAGAATGAAGATGGTGTAGCGGTGCAAGGTCAATTCTATTATTTAGAGGCGGTCACATGCTATGAACATGTTCTAAATCAACTCTTCGATCAGAGATACACATGCTATAGTGTGTTCCTGATCTCAGTTTGGTACTGGGATGTAAATCAATGAATGAAGTATAAGCTGCAAGGATTTGGACTAGATCTCACCACTGGAACAATGTCGTATACTGATGTAAACTCATTTCAATGCCATAATTTGCTTTGAATCTGAATGGTAAATATGATCCATTTGTTCCTATGTAGGCATTTACAGCAGATGTTGTGGTAGCGGAACAAACAGTGTTAATCAGCAGGCCCTTAGATAGGATAATGTACAATATTTTATCGAAAAATTCAAATATTCTGTCCATTTCTCCACCACCAATCTGCTCTCAGACATTGTGAGTTGAAATTAGGCCAGCTACTTGATAAGATCACATCTTTGGTTAGCCAAGAGTTTTGAGTGCTGCCTACACCATTAAACACTGCATACTTCACTTCTTCATTGTCCTTGTATACTGATATCTTTACCTAAAAACAAGATATACACCTAAAACAGATATTAGGGAGGTTGAAAAAATCTGGTTATTATCTTCTTCTAGTATGTTGAATTGTTGTCACATATACAATCACACCGCAGTCTCTTATAACGATATATTATGTACCCTTACAAACAGAAACTGTACAATATTTAGCAAAGCATTAAGCACAACATCATGCAATTGTTGAACCATGATATTCTGCGATTATCCTAAAAGTTAACGCTAGCTGGAGTTTAGGTTAGCTGCTCTGTGATACCAGCACTTAATGTTGAACACTTATGATTGGAGTCTGCATAAATGTTAGCTAGTCTTAGATTAAAGGATAATGAACCCTACCTAATGCAGATGCTGCACTTATCAAGGGTAACTGATAATGTATTATACCTTGGTCACATACAACTTTGACCAGAATTTGATGGCTTTGTTCTTGAGCATAGTACTAGCTAAGCCTATCAAGGAGAAAACATCCGGTCTCGCCAATGCCTCAGTATAGAAGTCAGTGTCTAACCATCGACCAGAAACCTGTTTTTTTCCAGTGAGGTGTCTTTATACCATTTGGCCTGCTATAAACCATCTTCCACAAATCTGTGAACATTAAATGTTTGAGTCAATGAGGAATATTCAGGCTACATGATAAGTGTCTAAACCACGATCATAGCAGGTTGAAATGGAATTGTTACATCGCAACCATTCAACTAACATTAGAAAGAAACCATCTCCATTATCTTAGGTAGCTGGTAATTAAATTCAGACTATTAGCAATTGAATGTTTTAATTTCAATTCTACATTGGAAAGCATACTATTCAGTTAAATGCCGAGGAGTGACAACTTTGGTACTGGCTTACCCTAATAACAAAACATTCTTTTTATTCATTTTCAGAATTTCAGTACAAGTCAATTATCATTTCTCTATTTGCTTAACAGACTTGAATTTCATGAGATAAAATCCTATTACTGTAGGCGTAGGGTATCTGATACCCTTATTAATTTTGTTACCTGGTTGATATTGGTAGAAAGATTTTGTTCCATGCTCCTGATGTGTTGAGGTCCAGTTAGTAAAAAAGTTCATCGTAGAAATTCCGCATGTTCTTGAGTGTTGATTGAAGCTGTAGTATAAAATTCACAATACTTATTCTCTCAAGTATAAGACTGAAGGAGAAAACTGAATAACCAAAAACCAAAACACCGAGCCAAAATTCTTGAACAAAAAATGTAGATACCTGTGGTTAACACGTGGTTTACAGTGACCTCTCCCCTCTACAGTTGTTGGCTCTCTCAGGGGCAAATTGCTCATTTGACCTCGTGGCTGCAATGGCAGGGGTTCAATTTCTTACTCCCCATTAAGGCGAGTATGATTAAAAAGTAACAAATAATGGTATTTAAAAAGCATTTTAATGGGCATAACTTGATACTCGGAAAAGAAAGAGGTCACATGACCATGTGGCGGATTTTGAGTATGACACGAAGAGATGATTTTTGAAGCAAATAGATGTGTTTGTGGTGAAATTTTGCGGCGTGATCATAAAATTCAATACCACAAATTAGATGTGGATAAAAGAATGTGTAATACAAATTGATCATCATAGGAATATTGAGATATGATCGTACACTATGCATTAAAACTAGGATGTAGTTCATTTTCCGACAAACTTCTTAAATGTGTGTCTTAAAAATGATGCTCTCATCAAGGTGAATGCCAAAAATCCCTGTGCTATTTTTTGTCTCCAAAACCTGATTACCAAGTTTAATTTGGTACTGTTCAGGATCGAGAATGTGTTTATTTTTTGGATTTAAAAATTACTTGAAATGTTTTTGTATAGTTTGAAATCAATTTATTACTCAAGCACCTATGTTCAATTTTATGGACATTTGATTTTGAAATATCGGTATCATTGGACAATATATTTTTGTCATCGGCAAAGTGAATATACTTAAACATTGGTGCGGATATTACCAAATCATTAATAAAAATTAAAAATTAAATTAGACCTAATGTGGATCCCTGAGGAACTCCTATATCAACCTTTTTCATTGTACTGGAATGATCGTTGATTTCGACAAATTGTTTTCTGTTTTCTAAATAAGATTTCAACAAGTCACATACATCATTCTAAAATTATAAAAAGGCAATTTATTGATTAGAATAACATGATGGTTGAAAGCCTTGCTGAAGTCTAAAAATATTCCTTGTGTAATTTTACTGTTATCAAAACTGTCGTACAGGTGTTCCATTAGTCTAGATATAGCAGATGTTGTGTTCCGCTTTTCACAGAATCCGAACTGGCGATTAATTGAAATATGGATGGATTCGGATGGATTGTTTTTGAGGTAGAGAAGCATTGTCTCCCCACTGCTCTAAATTTGACATTATGATAGGCAGTCATAATAGGTAATCTACGAAACCGAATAACATCGTAGTGATGAGGATGGAGACATACATTCATTTAAAGTGTGGATTGGATATCGTTTCTCCATTCATTACTGTAAGCATGAGATATTTCTATGTTGTGTAAATATCGAGGGAGACATGGTCGTAAATGAAACGATAAAAAAACAAACAACAACCCCAAAAATGACCTTGGAGGTATCGTTTCTATAGTTTCTTGTACAAAGTTAAGATAAGGTTGTTTGGCACTGCAAGTAACTCAAAAAAAATTGACCTTTACAATATTTTGATGTTGGAATTTCAAGTGAAGTAGAAGCACTTAGGACAAAATAGCGCACTTATGATACTGGATGCCCTAACCCTCCACTGCCTTTGATATTGTGATAAGAAATAAACGCCTCCTTCACTTCAAAAAGGTCAAACTTGTTATCTCAGGAGTAAAGACTGTATCATAGAGCAACCCATTTAACCATTTAAGTCATCTGCTAGGATTTGTTTCTCAACAATAATCAAACCTCAATATATAATGTTTTCAAAATTATAAGTACTGCTTTTCCATGATAGAACCTTAATTCACATTCACAGGAACACGAGCCTCTTAGTATGAATAAACTATTCTTGGTCTTTGAAGCATTCAATAACACCCCTTCTCTACATACCTGTATACACCACAATCAATCTCATACTTCAGGAGACAGATATCAAGGCAGTGCTCAGTATTGTAAGCCAGTGACTGCTCACTCCTGACTGCGCTGTAATCGGTTTCACCTGAATGAATTACGACATCCTCCAGCATCCTGTATTTCAATCTCAACCTCAGCTCTGCAACATCTTCATGTAATGGCATAAAAAACACTTGATCACTAGTGATAACGAAATGCTGCCTGAACCTTTGTCTAAACAGTGATAGGTTTCTAAATAAGGAGAGGTGTGCACATGAGGGTGCTTGGACCATCACCCTTGAAAGTCTCCCATTGGAGTGAGTGCCCGCTATTTACCACACAGAGATGTGAATAAAAATTTCCTATGATATCAGTATATTTGCAGCTGCGGTGGAACTATAACTTTTTCACATGATATTGTTGGTTTCAAAATAAACATTTTCTCAGCGAATTTGGGTAGTCAAATCAAAGCTTTCTAAAGAGTTGACTCTCTATAGCACAGGCATTGGAAGCTATGGTACTTCTATTGTGACCCTATACCCTCACCTGCAGGATGTCTGACTTATTGTAATATAAACACTGCAAAGGGGGATGGGTATCAGGGGTGTGCAAACAAAGACAACCTTCGCTACTTGTGTCCCTTTCCTCAAGGTCATATAGGTGATATAGATAATTATGTCTAAATAGAAATGTTAAATGTTAAAAAAGTGATTTTTCAGGTGAACCGGATAAATCCAGGCAATGATTTCAATAGCATCACATTACATTAATTATGCCTTTCTAGACTGGCGCCTCGATTCGTCAGCCCTTAAATCAATATTTCTACAAACGTCATATTTTAACATCATTGGGATACATTTTCGCCTGTGGCGACAGCCTTGGTTAGTCCATATGAATTGGTTCATCTGGATCAAATCTAAAATTGACTACGATTTTATGATTACGAGAAATGCTCTAGGTTTTTATTGATTTGATCGATATTAAGATTATATGGTTAATTTATCTGTTATATTTATTTATTTTCTAAAATTACCCAGAAGGCCTGTGGGAGAGGGAGTAAGCGGTACTGGCTGAGTGGGGTCTGTAGAGTGCTTCTGCCTTGCTAAGAGCATTTAGCATTTGGTATTTAGATCCCTAGCAAGAATCTGTAACTTTGAAACTGAAATTTAA
This sequence comes from Membranipora membranacea, assembly GCA_914767715.1. NCBI lineage: Eukaryota > Metazoa > Bryozoa > Gymnolaemata > Cheilostomatida > Membraniporidae > Membranipora > Membranipora membranacea. Next base: position 20,663,090 of record OU612071.1, read on the forward strand.
TAAAAGAATTTGATCAAACATATAAATTGTGGGAATATATCACTTTATGGTGTGATAATAGACCAGTAAATTAAAAAAAAGCTGTTAAGAACAGTCAGGATCAGGGCAGGATATTTATCTCAACCGGCTTCAACTATTGGGTGTAATTTGATGCCTGTCAGTAGAATTTTGAATCAAAAGTATTTGCTTTCTTGTACAATAAAATGAAGTGGGAGAATAGTGCTACTATTGCAACCTTTTTCTCTACAATACAACATTGAAAACTGAAATCTGAGGGCGGGCAGGGGTAGGGTGGTGTAGCTTATAAGCACACAACTGTTGAAGTTCATGAGTTTTTATAGGTGATTTTGGGTGATAAAGAATGGTGTTTGAAAACCTGCACTACTCTTGAATTGGTACAAGGCCCAGATATGCATAAAGCCCGAGCATTATAATTCTTATGCGCCCTTTGTTGTCCATGACCAGCTGCTGTCGCTTCATTCACATCGCATATTGTGTCGCGATTCCCTGCTATTGAGGTGACACAGATGCCTGTCATATATGTTCGTGATTACATAAAAGCTGTTTTGAAATTACAGAATATCCAAAATATGATGGAAATTTGTATTTGATTGTGATTCCCTGTTGTTATTTATATTCTTATGCTTTTTCTGTATCAGGAACGGGAGAGGTATACACCCGAGGGTGCCGGGGGCTGGAACAATCAAATATGAAAGCTCCCCCAGTGGGACTCGAACCCACAACTCCTGCGGCACCAATTGCCTGGCAGTGCATAGCAAGCGCGCTAACCGATTGCGCCATCTCACCATCCCGAAAAAAATTGGGTCGATGGCGCTAATTAGATAGCCCGCTATTCACTACGCGTTCTCTTATCCCACAGGATATTCCAGTCAACCATTGCCACCCTATGAAACACAGCGTACGTTTTAGGGTTATTGGCCTTACATGGCCCATTGCTGGGACCCCTTGTAGTAGGTTTAGCTGTCTTTCCATCTTGTCAGCATGTCTTTCCATGCTCTCACATGTCTTTCCATGAGTCAGTCAGTAGACAAGTACACAGGAGAGGTATACTGTGAGGAACGGAATTGGTACTATCCTATACTAAAATGTATGCTGTGTACTATTAGTATGTTTAGTTGATCTATAACCGACCTACTTCTAAATTTGGTTCTAACTATGGTTCTAGTAATGGTTTAAATCTTGCACTCCGGACACTTTTAAATGTCACTTTGATGTTGTGTAATTTATTTGTAGTTCTAATTTGGAGTTACCTCCTCTTTCTTGCACTGAAGAAAGACAAGATCGCTCAAATCTATAAAAACGTGGTTCAAATTTGTAAAACTTGCACTCTGGTGAGTACGAGGTATTTAACTTATTAATGTCTAGTAACGAACAGTTGGTTCCCAAAACTCCACAAAGTAATTTATTAAGGGGTTGTTATTGAGCCTGACCTTTTCTTAGCTTCACTAGAAGTTGCCTTCAAGCTGTTTAAGAAAGGTTCCTGTCGATAACCTGCTAAGACCCCTGTATTGTTCTAACGGTAATACTCTAGATGAGTTTTGAGACAATGCTCTTGCACCACAAACTCAATATTATCTTTAGATGTTAGTACGACACAATCGCTATTTATGAATGTGTTCAGGTGCGTTTGATATTTTTGTTATTCAACTTAGGTGACTGATAATAATTATGGGCACCTAGTTGATCTCTGTGTAGTGCCTGGAAGCCCAATAAGGTAATCAAGGCGGTGTATCAGTATCACAGGCCTCTTAGCCAAGTTAATTTAGCTAAAGACTCCAACCCAATTTCTAGTGAAGGAAAGAGGTATCAGTCTGTGGTCACTCTAAAATTGATGTTCAAATTCTATATTCAAAGTCCAATTTATTTTTTTACAGGTTAGAGGTTTCTTATCTTAATTCAAGAGTGGCCTACTCATTCAAAACACAAGAATCTAATCCTAAACTATTATTCCGAAACTTAATCAACTTAACCCCCGAGCAGATATGACTACTACTTATTTCTGTTCTGCTTTAACAGTAGTTCCCAAGGATACTTCTCAATAATTTCACAATGATTTCCGACTTGATATGAGCACAGATGCGAATTACCTGCGTTTAACTGTGGGTCATAATGATTTCCGACTTTGATATGAGCACCGACGCGAATTACCTGCGTTTAGTGGTGGGTCACTGATTAAACCTCCTAAAGTTAATTTTGAATCCTGTTTCAGAGTGTTGTTATAGTAACAATTAACCACAACTTACTGTAGTTGATTGCAAAATTGTCTTTTAAACTCTAAGTCAGCTGTGGGCCTTTTTGCCGGTGCGGCCTAATGGTCAATCTTATGCGGCCTAATTGGGGCCTTATGTCTGTAAAAATTATTAGGTATAAATGTTGTATTACTCGTACGCATCATGTATAAATAGGAGCACTACTATGTTAGGACCTCCAAACTTTTGACCTTTCTGTTCCATTTGTGCAGCTAAGCAACAAACATACAAGCATGTTAGGGGAATTCCCACGCCACCCCACTCAACAAATCACAGCGGGGATACCAACTACTCTTGATCAGAATCGCTCCAAGCGTGACATTGCCAATTCGAATATTATGGCAGCTGCCAAAAGAAAAATATCAGAGGAAAATCGCCGATTCAATGACGATTGGACAGACGAGTTTTTGATGATTGGGAATGGTGGGAAGGGTATGATGTGCTTGATCTGCAACGATGTCCTCAAAACGTTGAAGCGAGTGAATGCAAAGTCGCATTACGCATCAAAACATGCTGGTACATATGACCAGATGGCACCAGAGCTCAGGCGGGAGCGAGTTGCTGCCTTACTTCAACAACGAAGGCGTCAGGAGACGATGATGAGGGGCCCAGTAGAGAGCAATGAAAAGACTATGCTAGCCAGCTACAGAATCACTCATTTGATGATGAAAAGAGGTAACAGCTAGTTTAAATACTTAATGGATATATGTATTTATTTCCGCCGTTCAAAGACCATGTTATCAGCATTGTAATTGTTTTTTTAATGCATAATTAGGGATGACTAAATACTCAATTGATCAAAATTCTGCACAGATTGTTACTTGAAAGATGAAATAATATTTCATCTTTTTAATTTACACAATACGTACATACTACTACTCATGTTATGAGTACTAGTATGTATGGATTGTATAAATTCAAATTCAAGTACAAATTCAAATTTTATCCAGGCAAACCATATACGGACGGAGAGCTTATCAAAGACTGTATCATTGTTGTTGGCGATACAATCCTTCCGAACGGAGACGCTCGGAGATCTGTTACAAGAAGGGCCGAGGAGCTAAGCCGAAACCTACAAACTCAGCTGGCAGAAAAAATCAGGACATTTGTGTCTTTTTCTCTTGCATTAGACGAGTCCACTGACATCGTTGATACAGCTCCGTTAGCAATATTTATTAGAGGTGTTGACAGTACCCTTGCAGTAACAGAACAGATGTTGTCACTCCAAAGCATGAAGGATACCACCACAGGGGCTGATATCCTCCAAGAGGTAAAACATGTGATTGAAGAACATCAGCTAGATTTAACCAAAATAGTGTCCATAGCCACAGATGGAGCTCCAGCAATGAAAGGTACAAACTACATACTCACTTAGACCTGCACTATACGTATATATGGCAATAGCATAGATAGACAAATTATATTAGCCTATTAAAATATTAGGAGTTATCTCATTTGTAATTAGAAACAAACAACTCCAAATAGCTAATTGAGATTGATAATGTTAATAGGCAGGGTGGGAGAGTATATCCCTTCCTGATGTTAATAGTCATCATGTATTGTTTATCCTGACTCATGATAACAAGATACATATTATATTACCATATTAATTTCCAAACATGTCAATTTTGATGCATAATTTTAAACTTATATATCATGGAAAAAACCTTTATTTTACAGGAGTTAGAAATGGTTTCACTACACTGCTGCTGAATGAGATGCGAGAAAACGGGAAATCCCCTTTGTCTCAGACGTTCCACTGCATCATTCATCAGGAAAATCTCTGTGCCAAAACCCTCGAGTTCCAGAATCTTATGAGTGTCATAAACAACATCGTCAAAGACATCAGACGTAAAGGGTTGAAACATCGGCATTTCAGAAAGTTTCTGGAGGATATTGATTCAGAGTATGAAGATGTCCCATATCACGCAGAAGTACGTTGGCTATCAAGGGGCCGGATGATGAACAGAGTCTATGATCTCAAAGATGTGATAACCGAGTTCTATAGAGCCCAGGGGTCTGATATAGAAGAATTCAACAATGAACAATTTATCAATGATTTTGCATTTGCGGTAGACATTATCTCACAGCTCAATTCCTTGAATACAGGACTCCAAGGAAACAGTAATGTCATTGCCGATCTTTACCATCATGTTGGCGGTTTCAGCGGTAAGCTTGGTATCTTGATGTACCAGTTTATGGACGGAGAGCTAGACAGCGATTCATTTCCTCATCTTTTTAGCAGAGAGGATATGAATCTGAAGTTAGACAGCTACTCCCAACTCAGAGATGAGTTTGCGGCACGCTTTGCTTTGCTTCCCATTGACTGAAACATGTGATATATGTAAATCTGTTCTAATCAGTACAAATAAACAGTACCAACCAAAACCTCATATTCCTTATTATTCCTATATAAAAATTGCGGCCTTTTGAGTTGAGCTTGGCCAAAATGCGGCCTTTTGCAAAAAAAGGTTGCCCACCCATGCTCTATGTGAATTTGACCTAACGTCTGAGTACCTGACGAACAGTCCCGAATTACTTCGCCATTTACTATATGCATACATATCAACTACAACAGTTTATTCACTAAATTTATGGTTTATTGTCTTGATACTTATAAAAAAATGATAATGTAATTCAATTTACACTCACAGTATATATTGGTCCTTAGACTCCACTTAAGTCTTAGTCCTTAGACTCCACTTTAGTCTTAGCGTTCTAACAAAGATCTCTGATTTAAAACTAGTATTTATTAAATCAAATTATAATATCTTATACTAGCTATGTAAAGAGGTGACTGCGTTGCTCAAAGAATTAAACAGTACTGATTTACTGTTCAAAATTTCGGCCTTTATATAGGTGACGTTTATTGTGCTGACTCTGTTTGTTGTCGTCTGACTAGCTGTCAGCGGATTATTGGATTAGTGTCTCTTGTTGCTTTGTTATATGAAACCGTTCTGTGGTCACGTCACATGGTATATTGCTGCTGTTCCTCAGTCTACCCTCTGGAATTTATTGTTCTAATTTTGGGCTGACTTTGTTGTTGTCACTCCATGATTTATTACTTCCGTGTCACCCTGAAGATTACTTGGTACTTGGTACTATATGACGTATTGGAAAACCAAATTACTGCGTCATTGGAATTCCTATTTCCTGACCGGATTAGCATGCTCCGGTTGTCTTTGTTACATCTATGATGGATCACCTCTGCGTCTCTCTGCTCGTTGTTTATGCTTGTGATTACTAAATACCATGGAGGTTACTGGGTGCATTTGTTTGCATATCTATCTGTTCCCTCTGACTTCTGCGGCTGGCTGAATATAATACATATATCAAGTGCCCATCTTTGGTACTGACAATACACCCTAGGGTGCTGGGGGCTGGAACAATCGGCAATGAAAGCTCCCCACATGGGACTCGAACCCACAACTCCTGCGGCACTAATTGCCTGGCAGTGAATAGCAAGCGCGCTAACCGATTGCTAGCGCCATCTCACCATCCCCAAACAAGAATGGGTCGATGGCGCTAATAAGATAGCCCGCTATTCACTACTCTATCAGGAACGCTGATATACAGTGCAAATTGCACACATAGTATCCTTTGCATGGATTTGAAAGCAAATCTGGCTATGTACTCTCAAATTATTATTTGACAAACAGTTTAGTCTAGGATTGCTTTCAGAACAATGTGACTAGCTCATAATCCAAAGACATGAATGATACGTTTGAGTTTAAACTGGTGCCAATATCACATTCCTATCAACATTATCCCTTATTATATAGGCAATAATCTTGACTATGGATTGAAATGAAGTTGTTTTTTATTAATTCAGCGTCCAAAAACTAATTTGTCAGTAAAAAAGATAGCTTTTGGATTCCTAGCCAAATTGAAAAATCTCATATCAAGCCTCCAGCGATGGCCTGAAAACCTTGTATGTAGCTAATATCACGTCTGTAACAGCCACGCCCGCCTTGCATGGTACAATCTGCTATCGGACATTGTAAAAACAAGACTAGAGAAGATCCAGCACTCTGTTATTCAGATTACGCTGCCATTCTCATAACATTACATACCTACATTTACATGCATGGTCCAGCATTAAAAGAAAAATTTATATCGCATGTTGTGTTGCGATTCCTTGCCATTGAGGTAACATGGGTATGCCTTTGTCGTAATTGAATGGAAGCTGCATTGAAATTACAGAATATCAAAAATATGATGAAAGATTTGATTTTATTGTATTCCCTGTTGTTATTTATATTCTTAAGGTGTTTCTGTATGGGAACACTGAACACAACACAGAATTCAAACATAACAAACGTTGCACGGATTTGTAGGCAAGCCTAACTAAGTCTTGATCAAAAAAGGATGATTCAAATCATATGAATTATCACTTGCCACATCCCGAAGCATGGGCGGCGAAATTTTAGTGCCTTATTGGCGAGGCTCTCTGTTTCCAGGCAGGTCGAAGCACATCTAGGGGCCAACCAATGCACGAGTAGGTGATGGACCGCAGTGGGATTCGTACCCTTGACCTTCAACATGTGCATGCTGAAGTCCGAGCCACCTCATACTCTTCCCAAAAGAGATGATTCTAGGATTGCTTTCAGAACAATGCAACTAACTCATGATCCAAAAAAATGAATGATACCTTTGAGATTAAACTGGTGCCAATATCACATTCCAATCAAGAGTATCCCTAATTACATAGGCAATAATCTTGAGGATTGATTGAAATGATGGTGTTTCGCTAATTCTGCTTCCAAAGCTCAACCTTAGCTCAGACTGAACCTTTGTTAGAGAGTGCTTACTTTTGGGTAACCTCTATCCCCCTCCCATCTATGTTAGAGTGCAAGGTCATCGCTAAGCTAATATTATTGGATTTGATACCCCTTCAGTCAACTGCTGCCAGGTTATGTTCGGCAGTCATGTCTGCAATGTCGATCTTGAGTTGTCCCAATTCATGGCCATTGAGGCAACATGGACACCTTGTCAAGTTGGGTGACAGGAATAATATTGGACAATAGAGCATTTTAACAATGAGAGTGTTGAGTGTTTGCAGTAGCTACTGTCATCTTATATTATTGGTTCAGCTCTATTTATCCTAACAGTCAATGGAATGAACTCTATAGCAATTTGGGAATATAACTCTTACAAACAAAATCTGTAGTGGTACTGAGAGCCTGAAGGCAATTGATAACAATTTATTATGAAACTTCAGAGTGTTTACTGCTCCATAGCAATGTGCACATCAATTGAGCACAAAAATATACTGGTCTGTACTGAGAGCCTGAAAGCAATCGATATCAATTTATTATGAAACTTCAGAGTGTTTACTGCTCCATAGCAACGTGCACGTCAATTGAGCACAAAAATATAGTGCCGCAGGAGTTGTGGGTTCGAGCCCCACTGGGGGAGCTTTCATTGTTGATTGTTCCAGCCCCCAGCACCCTCGGGTGTATACCTCTCCTACTGGTCTGTACTGAGAGCCTGAAAGCAATTGATATCAATTTATTATGAAACTTCAGAGTGATTACTGCTCCATAGCAACGTGCACGTCAATTGAGCACAAAAATATAATCGTCTGTACTGAGAGCCTGAAGGCAATCGATATCAATTTACTATGAAACCTCAGAGTGTTTACTGCTCCATAGCAACGTGCACGTCAATTGAGCACACAAATATACTGGTCTGTACTGAGAGCCTGAAGGCAATCGATATCAATTTATTGTGAAACTTCAGAGTGTTTACTGCTCCATGCTTTATGCTACATGAATCAGACCTATGCATAGCGACTGCCTAATCTAGCAATGGGCCAGCGACAGATGTTAACAACAAACTAGCATAACAAGTACCACGTCGTTTTTTGAATCACCTTCACACTTTTTCCAAACCACCCTTATCAAAATGTTGACCATACCCAGCCATACCTTGTTGGGATGGAACTAGATTAACTGAACAGGAGGCCACCCTCCCTCACGTCTCGGGAAGAACCCTGATCTAGCAACTCCCCTACAGTGGCGTTAATAATCCAGAACCTGACTCACCTGTTTTGGCCATTTTATGGGAAAATTTTTGACATTTTAACTGAAAATTGTGAAAGTAACAGATGAAGAGTGGTGCTTCATCAAAACTAAGGCCAAATTTGGACACCTCGCAATGCATGATTACCCTATAGGCCTATAAACTATCTGTTTGTCAATATCTATTAATTTTGAGTGAGTCGTTAGTTGTCAGCTACGCCACTGCGTCCCTTGGAGAACATTCTGAGACACTCAATGTGTGTAATATGCGAGCGTTTAGCTTTTCTAGCAATGCAGTTTTGCAACCTCTTTGAGATAGTAAGAAAAACTTAATGATGCTTTAAAAAGACTGTTCACCGTAACATCCGATGCTGTGTAAATATTACGATGGTGAACAGCGAAGTGCTTTTAAATGAAATGAAATTGTGGATGGGCATTTTATAAAAATAACTGGCTGCAATGCCATTATCGGTGATATATACTGTTGGAAAGCTGCTGAGCTACTGATTGCTCGTTGCTTGGATTACGTTGCGTAATTTTATCGGAGAAATGAGGCCGAAAAGGCTGTTTTCAGCAAAGTGGATGGCTGCGCTACATTGATTACTAGAGAGTTCAAAACAGGTTACATTCATTCTTAGAGACATAGTTCATCCTAATTTTAGGTTGAAAATAATATTTGATGAGCCCAAAGTGGCTTTTTACGTCACGTCACGTGATTTTTAACTTTGATGATATAATGCGAATTATACCAGCCAGAATGCCGAAAAACACCTTGAATTCTGTGTGGTATAATTCGAGGAAGACAAATACATAGTGCCATATTCTGTTGGCATATCCTGTTTATACCATGCTTAATCAAAGCGGCTTCATATATGAGAATATTCAAAATAAATTTGTCTGTCCTTAGTGCTGGACCTTTTGACAGCATGTTTGACGTTATTGATAAATGGCGCAAAACGGATCTACCTTTGATGGTCTATGCTGATATTGATACGTTTGATATACTGCTGAAATTTGTGGTGTGTGTCATTTTAACAACAATAATATAGTGGAAACAAGCAAAAAAATTGGCCCTTTTTTATTCGAACTGTCTCAAATCGTTGCTTAAAATACAGCATTATATCATCAAAGTTAAAAAACAACAAGCATTATATCGTGACGTAAAAAGCCATTTTGGGCTCAACAAATATTATTTTCATCCTAAAATTAGGATGAACTATGTCTCTACGAATGAATGTAACCTGTTTAGAAATTGGTAGCAATCAATGTAGCGCAGCCATCCACTTTGCTAAAAACAGCCTTTTCAGCCTCATTTCTCCGATAAAATGACGCAACGTCATCCAATCACATTTTTGATGAGCTTTTTGTAAGCAACAGCGACCCATGATCCAATGACTTTGAGTCAGTGCCCATCCCATAGGTGAAATTTACACACAATTGCGATGTAACCTAAAAATGGGCAGCGTTGTTGCAAAAACAGCATGAAAGACCGAGAAAATAAGACCAGTGTCATTGCAAAATAAACACTGAGTCTCAAACACACAGTTTCATAGGGCGAGTCAGCCCTGCGCACAGCGCAGGCACTCCAACGATTGGTAGGGGTGGCAAAGCGCAGAAGCGGCGGTAGAATAAGTGCACACCTCTCTGCGACTATAACACAAAGGTCTCTGCGCGCAACGACATCTCAGAACGACGAGGGCCTGGGGTAGAGATATTGTCCAGCACATATTCCCCAGAACCCCAATATTCAAAAGACAAGGCCGATAATGGTGATTGTGTTAAAAAACTACAAGTCTGTTATGCCGTAATGATTCACGTAATCTTTTGTATTGGATTTACTTGTGTAATATCCTCATTAACAAACCTTAAAGCCAGCAGCCAATAACCATTTGGGCAGTGGACCATGTGCCCTTAGAGAGGTACGGAAGACTGAGGTAGGTAAGGGAACACCTAGCCACGGGCCTATAGTGGGGCTCGCTCCCCGCCTCGGCAAATAGGAATGACCTACATACCACGTGATCGGTGAGCCACTCGATCTGTGACGAGGGACCAGCCCTAATGCCCATGCAACCAACCCACCAACAGCTAACAACCAGTCTAAGGGACATGTACAAGTGTCTCAATGAGAAAATTACTAGACCGAATACAATACAAACAATTATAGTAAATATTAATTAGCCAGAGAGTCTTATTAATTAGCCAGAGAGTCAATTATTGTTTGTCACTGAGAGACAAACAATAATTGATAGACCAACAACCAATTAAAAAGAAATACCCTTAGTGTGTGTATTTTGTCAGTTTGTGGTAGGGCAGGGAGCAAACTTTATATGACTTACCACACCTGACCAATGGTTTTGTCTGATTTATCCATCTGTGTGTTCATGGCAGTATGGCAATTTTTGCATTGCATCCTTGATTTAAGCAATGCAACGGATTGCAGCCAGGATATAGTTTCTGGTTTGCAGCGCAGAAAATCTTCTATGGGCTGACATATTTGTGGTCTTGCACCTCTAACCATCATAAAGCCCAGTAATAAACCAGCACAGCACACATCTATTAGCCTAGTATAACAGTGAGCCTGCACTCTGGTAGTAACTTTAGTTTAGTTACATGACCGAAATAAAATCAATGGACTAGAGGTAATGTGCTATATCTGAAATAAATTATTATTTAAAAATAGTCCGTGAGAATTATATCAGGAAGCTATTAAACAAATTATTGCGTGTTAGAAGATTTATTTTAATAATAGTTTTAGTAAAAATATTAAGGAAATTGACACCTTTGTAAATATTTAATAACAGCTATTGCAGACAATATTACACTGTTCGGAAAAATCCGGTCGCTTACAATGAAAAAGTAAACAACAAGGAAACAGCTTGAGCCTTCTTCTTCTTGATGGGCATTGCCTGTGCGAAAAGGAGCCAGCACTCTCATGATTTTGAAAGAGGACAAGTCAGGACTGACCAGGGCGATTCATAGCAAGTGAGTGGCTGGAAAGTGCGAGGGTCGGCCATGTTGGTACATCGCACATACACCGCACAGCAGTTAAACCATGAGCGAGGCATGTGCGATTAGGTGCAATGTGTTGGGCGTAGTATAGGCGGTGTATGGGCCATGCAAGGGCGGGAGTGAGCGTTGCATGGGCGATGCACACCCCCGAAATGACTACTTACCGCATACTGGTCTTTATTATAAGTAGCAAATTTTTCTGATAATTCTGCTAGCATGGTTTAGCTGATGTATTCTATTTATGCAGCTGCTGCCAATATTAACAGATTGCACAAAATATATCGTAGGGTATGGTACAAAACAGAAGAGTTGAACATAAGTATTTTGTCGGGTCATCATACTCATTACTAAGGGTTTTCTGTGCTTACAAAAATTGTGAGCGGACAATTCGAATGGAATGCTTTTGATTTCCATCATGACGAAAAGAAAAAATTTGCGCCGGCAGGGATTTGAACCTGGGCCTCCCGCGCTATAGACTTTGATGCTATCTTGCACAACAATATCTATTCATTACAGGAGATCTTGCCTGGTCATCTAAATACAAAATCATTGAATACAATGTCAATCCAATTATATAATATTGACTAGAACTGTAAAGGCTTATACTATAGCTATGCAATAGCAATAATGAACCTAATTTATTTAGCATGCAGGGTTAATTACGCAATAATGGTTGCTGGTTGGGTAATGATATATGGGTCGGTTTCGAAAAATTCTAGAATTGTACAGAATTGTCCAACAATTCTTGGGTATGAAATGCAGTGTATATTATTTTCTCATTTATTTATTTTTAGACATCAGATGTTCAATAATAATAATATGTAATATTCTGTCCGGTTAACTAAACCTCTACCTTTTGGGGTCAGAATTAAGTAGGGACAACCTGCCCAGGTATCTTAAACCTAGTTTGTACCTTACACTGTAAGACTCATTTAGGTTTCAATATCACCACGCGGGTTAGTCATGGGTGGAAAATTTTTCTGCCTAATGTGAGATAAGGATTTAATTTCGTCATCTAAATCTCTGCTGCAGTTAGTAGCATCTGAATTGCAACCGTTATCTCAGAATATGAATTCTTAGACTTGGATCAAACACTTAAGATTACCACCATGAGCCTTATCTTGAGGTTATGTCGATGACCGATCTTTATACTTTTACAGTAAGTAAGCTTGTCTTATACATCAGATTAAGGACTGTGGTCAACTGATTTAGTCTCAATCCGTTAAGCTTAGATGTCTTAGTAAGAGTAGAGTGTAGTAGAGTAGACCTACATATTATTGTGCCCACGTCACCGTATACAGGTTGATTCTGTAACAGGTTGTCACAAAGAACCATCTGGCTGTCACTGGACATGCCATAATTATAATAATTTCCTAGAGGAGAAATAATTACATTCAAATACACATTGCAGTTTCTGTTGGATGTGAACTCATTATTAATCGCTTTACTATTTCCTGCTTTTTAATAATTTAATGGACATCACAGGATATCACATGATATCCTATTCTCATATCCTTTTTGGTTACTATATAAGGAGGTAATTTTTAACTTGTTTAAATTGGTATTAACTGAGAGAGAAAATGCATTTTAGTTATGCACACATACGCAAAAGAATATGGTCTTATCTTCACCACTGGTGATTGGCACACTGATTAAGTGCCGTCACAATTCATTCCAGTCAGTCTGGCACATCATTAACATTTGTGCTTAGTCTTACTAACTCGCCGATAAAGTTCAATGACAAATATGGATAAGAAAAGCGAGGCAGGAGATGTTGAGCGGATAGGATATGATTACGCTTTGAAGAAATATGCCACTGGGAGATATCTTGTTTTCCAGTTCAGTGAGTTTTACAATTCTGTGTAAAAATTTGAAATTATGCATTTTTTTTATTTTTCATGTTTGTATTTTTATTTTCATTTCCAGGTCAGTCTTTTCCACAAAGGGCATAAGGCTAGTCTCATCCTAGGCTAATTGCATGTAATATCAGCCAGCTGTTGTACAGCCAACTTTTCTTTCTTCTTTCACATCAAGTTATCTTAACAGTTGGCATAACTAAATTAATACATCATCTTGTGACCTAAGCCTGACGCTCGAACGCAGCAATATTTTGGGTTTTGCAAGCTTTTGCAACAGTTCTGCAATTCTGAACAACAGAAATCTCTATAGTTTAGGTATCTCAAAACACTTGCAGGTTTGGCAAGACCAGTCTCATGAATCTGACGGCGTCAGAACTCTGAGATTGATGCAAGAGAGTTGCAAAGCGATATTGTACAAGAATCCTTTGTGATCTGTAGGGCTAAGATATAAATATAATCTGAGAGATTCTACAATCAATTATGAACCATAGTCATAGAAGTTGTGACATTATTGCAAAACTTCTGCAAGACTTCAACAGTGAGATTTTATGCAATCACAATGACCACAATGTCTCAAGACCGGTAGGATACATGAAAGAGCATTGTAATGCTTTTCAACAGTCACGAGACTCTTGAGAATGTATTCTGCAATTGGATGCCTGGCTTTATAGTAGGCGGGTATCCATTGGGGGTTATATTCGGCGCCAAGTTTCTCTGAGTTTGAGGTCAGGTTGAAGCACATCTGAGGCTACACCACAGCCCCAGTGTCATTGGACTGCAGCAGTATTATAACCAATTACTGACAACTACCGAATGTCAGAAGGCAGAAACCCTGAGTTAACCCCTACTCCTGCTACTTACTAACAGATGATAGTTACATATATGTGATGGCAACTTATTTCCCTACTTTCAGGTCTTTTAATCTTTACTTCATGGGCAGCCGCCATCAATAACCTTAGTAATGTGTTTATTGGAGCTGATATGAAACACACCTGTCAGGTGCCATCTGATCAAACCTTTAACTTGGATACTACTGTCAATGTGTCGTTCACCTTACACTACATCCCAGGTGAGTGACTGTGCTGGTCTCTAGTGTACTTTAATCTCCAGTTAAAGTGTCTTCTTCACCATGCCTCTGTCTGCCAGTCAGTTGTTTGAGATTGAGAATAGGGTGGCTTTCAGTTAGTTCAGAACTACAGTAAAGATTGCGCCGTGCGTAATTTTTTCTGTATGTCCAACACCTCTATTTATTTCTCCATTGCTTTACATGCGAACTATGTTGACTTATCACCTCAATAGGCCCGCTTCAGAAATATTCAACTAGACCACTCAAAATGATGGTATGCTTGTGCTCTTCCATATTGGTGACAACGGGTTGAAAATTAGTTTTCAGAATTTTTCAGTGGCTCCATTGCAATTTTCACATATTTCAGGTCTAGTTTTCCTTAGCCCATTCTTATGAATTTATCCTCCTAGAAGGATTTTGCAAAAAGAATTTCAAACTTAAAATCAATAAATTTCCATTGCAAATACATCTGAAAATATTTACAGGGTTCAATATCGCTGACAGCAGTGCTCTTGAATTGGCTTCAGCCTCATTTGTCATCAGTCATACTAATCAATTTATTTGAGGATGGGTGCAACCGTAGTCACTGGTAGAGTTACTTTTGCACTGAGAAAAATAAACCGCCACTCTCTGTAGAGCTCACACAGACTTCAATTTGCTTAGGGTGGAAATTATTGTTCTAAGTTGTTTTTCTCTGTACAGATAAATGCACTTATGACAAACTTGCCGTATACACAAATGGAACTAATATCACCTTGGAAGAGGGGGTGAAATGTAACAGCTGGGTTTATGACAAAAGTGAATTTCAGTCTACTATCATGTCGGAGGTTAGTACATATGTAATAGAAAAACTGATATATTCTTTCTTCATTTATTAAATTTGTTTCCTTGGTTTTTCTCCTCCATATTTTGGCTTCTTATAAAAGAACACTCAACGAAATTATTAAAGCAGTCAATGAGATGTATTGAACAATTTTTTTTTCTTTATTTTTGCTGACAAACCAATGCTCTCAGGTGACTATCGTTTCTATTGAACGTCAAGGATGTACCTGTGAAGAATTGTCCCAATTTTTATAGTGGGATCTAAATGAGTGTGACGGAAAATGGCAGATTAGTCTGGGTAACTTTATTTACATGCTCGGCTATCTGACAGGCTGTATAGTATTAGGAGATCTCAGTGATAGGTGAGTGAGAAAATCAATACAAGTGAATTCGAATGAAAAGTATTGCAACTCGGGCTTTGGAACTGTCGATTAATGCTTTATCACCTCTCAAAAAAAAACAAGAAAACTCCTCAGCAAGGGGTTTACCATCTATATTTCGCTGCTAATAATTTGTTAAATTTTCTTAACACATGTGGAAAACCTTTGATTGAAGAAAGTATTCATTCTATTTTGAGAAGGTTCAACTGTATACTTGAGTGTTGGAAAGAGAGCATTTGGCAACTTTGTTTCACCCCTCCCAACCTACTAACACAACTTGCTAAGACAGGTTAGGTCATTATCTGACAATTGGCGGACAGCTTACTTTGAGATAAACTAGGATTGTATTACGCACAGAAAAATTACACGGAAGATTGGCTGCAGGATATCCGTAAACTCCAGCCATAGAAATCAAAGGTTGTAAAAAAAGTGTTACACCAGCATATTCTAATTCATGTTGCACTGGACTGCGCTTACTGAATGCTGCTTGCACTTTGTTAGTGGTATTATACACTTTCTGTTGTGCAAGTGGAATTACCACAACTATTGTTTGCCAAATGTTAGATATGGTCGGAGTAAGCTGTTACTGATATCGAATATAGGGATGGGTGTGTCTGGGATAGCAGCCAGCTTCTCTGTTAACTTACCGATGCTGACAGCTATGAGATTTCTATTGGGAGTTTTCGTTGCTGGAGCCAGAAACTCAGGATTTGTTCATAGTATGTACCACTTATAATAGTGAATGAGTTGTTGCATCTCTCAATCCCAGGCTAAGTATACCATAAGCCATCAAGCCCCACAAGCAGACCTGCACTGTCTCTTTTGTCTGTCTTTTTTACATTTACTTAGTTGATAAGAAGTGCGTAGCATACATGAGAAACTCATTTACACATTCACCATACAAGTAAACTCTAACCACGATCTCATAGTTCCTGCATCTCTGCATCGTTTCTATACTTTTATGATATGGTATAATAAAAGTTTCATTGTTTTGCATACATACTAGCAGATCCGAAATCAAGAGGGACATCCTGGTGGAATGCTAATATCTATAGGATTAAAGTTTGAGTGTCAAGACATTGTATTCCATTTTTAGCGTGTGAGATAGTCTGCTCCAAATACATGGCGACCATGACCTTCCTACATGAGCCGCTGTACGCTATCGGAGCTTTGTTCACTGTTGGACTCGCTCAGCTTCTCAATAATTGGAGACATTTTCAGCTGGCCTCTGCCTGTTTATTCCTCCTGGGTGTGCCCTTTTACTGGTATGTTGACCTGTATTACCACATCTGACCTATAAAATTGAATATGATAAACATCTGAGGTGATATTTCTTCATTAAGTCTGGCTGCCCAGTTTTCCACAGTTAATAGTGCCGTAAATGATATTAATTAATTCATTGTAACGATTAAATTTGAACTTCCATGAACTAACATCAATTTATATTAAGTGACGGATCACATGCTCTCAATTAATATACAAGCAGCCATTAATTTGTCTCTTTCTCAGGCTTATTCCAGAATCACCCAGATGGCAGCTAAGTATGGGATATAAAGATGATCCAGTTAAATACTTCAAAGTGTCTGCGAAAAAGAGCAAAATAGAGATTCCAGATAAGCTCGATGTTTATTTGGAATATCAGGTATCACTTAAACAGCGCTTTTCATATCCCAGATACTGACAACAGAGACTAAAGAATGTTTTCATTACATGAAGTCCTTATAGAAGATTTGTTATGCTCAGTCAATCTGCCACCATATCGTATGGAAATGGGAATAAGATTGGTCATGGCATGCTCCTGCCTATTTAATAACATGATATCTACTTAAGGTATGATGGTGCTACCCCTTGGAAAAATTTGCTTCCTAGATCAGTATATGTTTATTATACACTTATACAGATTCTGAGCTAGTGAGAAGTTGAATGTCTTGGACTACCATAATCTTAAATTCTAATCACCAACCCTACTTGAACTTGAAAAATAGTGTTCATTGTCTTGTCTGCAGCCGAAGAAGGAAGGAAACGTTCTGTCTCTTTTCAAGACTACGAACATCCGTAATAAGACTTTGGTGGTCAGTAGTCTGTGGTTTACCTGCGGTATTGTTGGCTTCGGAATGACATTCAATGTTGGTAAGTGTTTATCTGGCAAGGTTGCCCAGGATTCATTTCACCCAACACACTTTTTTTTAATCGCAAAGTCAAGCTTGTCAAATTGAGCGGGAGGGAGGGGTCAAGGCCTCAGACTCAGGATTGCAGTAAACTACATGTTTTTCAGGCTGTTACCTGAATTCTCTCGATCCCTAAATTAGAGTGAAATTCCATCGAATGAATCCATCAGTGGTGTTTATTGCCCTCTTTTCTCTCTCGCTGTTTCAGGTAACTTGGCTGGCAATATCTTCCTTAATTCATACATATTAAATGGAGCTGGCCTACTGACATTTGTTGGTATATGGTACATAGACCTGGGAAGGCGCCATTCGATAGCCTCAGCTTTCCTTATAACAGCCGTTATATCCGTCATAGTTGTGGTTCTTGAAAAATCTGGTAAGTGACACTATCAGTATGCAATTTTATCAATTTCATATTGCGTTGAATAAAGCCATTCAACAGTTCAACCTGTAAAAAGTGAAGTAACATGCTATACCACATTTTATTCGCAGCAGTTAATTTGTCAGATTGAAAGCCTTTGTGGCTGGTCCTTATAGGTCCTGGATAATAATAATGGTGAATTAAGAAAGAAATACCAGCTGTAAAGAATATGCTGGATAATCAATAGCCTCCTCTTACTGGATAACAAATGTGTAGGATCTTAGCCTATAACTTATTTACTTATGAACTTATGCTTTAGAAAAACTAAATGACCATTATCGCTTTGCTCTTCATTATATTTTCATTGTTACTGTTCCTAGGAGCTGGCAGCATTGTAATAGCATGTGTTGCTATGTTGGCCAGTGCTGTGGTCGGTTGCATCTTCATGTTTCTTTATGTTATCTCGGCTGAGATTTTTCCGACTACTATGAGAGTAACAGCCCTGGGAATGTGTTCTGGTATAATGAGGATAGGAGGAGCTCTAGCTCCTTTTGTTGCCCTACTTGTGAGTACATTACTGGAAGATTTATAATAGTTCTTCTGGCAGCCGGTCGATTTTAATTTTCTCTGTGAAGAAAATGCTTATCCAGATGTCTGCATATATGCATGCGTCAATCAAACCTGTTCTGCAAATTATAAGAGTAAGGTGATGGGTTTTTTAATACTTTATTGGTTTATCTTTGTAGTTGTTTCCTTGTGACAAAAGAGAGGATAATCCTATATGTAAGCTCCTTGACATAATTTTGTTTGGACATTACTATGCATTAATTTTGTCTGCGATTAAACATGACTCGCATGTACCACTGCTGTTTTTGTAGAATGATTCTGTACCCGACTTACCTTATATCTTATTTGCTGCCCTGTCGCTTGCTGCTGGAATTATTGGAATCAAAATCCCCGAGACAAAAGGGCGAGATATTCCAGACTCATTGCATCGTGAGTAAATAATAACTTACTCTTTTCATTTAACATCAACCTTGCCATGAACTAAAAGCATCAAATGTTCTTACATATCCCGAGTATTCCCACTAGTGAGTTATGTTTTTTACATATTAAGGGAGGTTCATCAGAATCTTTGTTAACTCCTAGCTGTTTCTATTACAGAGGCGGAGAATGAGTTACCCCTTAGTTCAATTGTTTGGTGCAGAAATGCTAAAGACGCTGACTCCGATACTGATGATGTAGACTCAATCTCACAGACCAAGCTCTGAAGGATTGTGTCACAATTCATAATAAACACCAGACTGCCAAAGCCTGCAGACTTTTATCAACAATTTACAACAGATTGCCTAATCTGTAAACTTATTTGATTAAGTAATTTCTTCAGAAAATATCAACAATTCCTTTTTAGCATTGGACAAATCAGCTTTGATTTCTTCTGATTTAGTCATGACCCATAATAGCTCTGCCACTTTCTGGTGCTGTACACAGTTTTAGTCAAAATGAGAAATATTTACATTAAATATAGAATCGCGGAATAATTTTCATTGCAATCACTTTGATCATAGCTTAACAGTTAGGCTGATGGCTGAAGCTTCTATCTGTGTCAGGACCCCATTCTCTCGATCCTAACGTCAATAACAGCATGTACTGCGAATACATGTCAAGTACACATAGCTCTATTATTGGAAGATAAGAAATGACAATTTAATAAGCTATAAACCATGATAATATGTAATAGTGAGATTTTATCTGAAGAATGTGTCTTTTTGATCACAGTTTATTTACATAAAGTGTCCTTTCCATTAGGCTAATTTTAAGATCATGTCACTGACCTTTTCCTAATACAAACATATCATATACTCATCACGGTTAGGCTTATCCTGAATTGACCACTTGATAGGGAATTGGATCCCCACATGAGTTTTAAGTTTTGTCACCAAAAGATTGCTAGTTGTTTGAGTAGATTTGTTAACTTTAGTTGAACACATCATTTGGACTTTCATTGGTAAAAGTTTCGATGCAAACGGAGAGCAAATGTCGACTATCCATGTGAATGACTTGAGAAGAAAAGAGGATCTCATAGAGCAGATAGGTTATGATGCCGCATTGAAAAAAATATGCTACTGGAAGATATCTGGTGTTCCAGTTCAGTGAGTTTTCTTACTTCAATACTTGATTGATGCTGCTGATGTAGTTATGAACCATATGATAAGCTATAAGTTGGAATTGATGTTTTGAACCCTCGCTGCTGGAAAAAGGAAAAATCAGAGGTAAGCACGGATGAAAACTCTCTGAGATTTCCTCCGTTTTGGCAGGAGATAGTTCTCTTTTAGACAGTTTTAAATTCAGTGGTGGTTGTCCTGGTTTTCCATGACTTTGCCATTTGCGGATTACTCAGCCTTCATGTTAATAATCTTAAAGCCAACATCATCATTATTTTGCCTAATTGCAGTAGCAGCGATATTCTAAGGACTTGGTATAAATAAAAGAACAAGCATATTCAAACATTGCTGCCATGTTCACTACACTACAAAACTATAGGGGATCATAAAATTGGGTAGAATGAAGTGTTCCTTTGCATTCAGCGGATCACACATCGTATATCCTCAAGAGCAGTAAAGATATGCTTCATTAGATTTCACGAAATTTTTATAGGTGTTAGTAAAATGTCATCACATTAATATCTAAATATTATGCATACATTTTGAGGAAGCTAGTACCGGCTGAAAGTCATCAATCTTAATTATTTCCTGATATGCTTTGTAGCATTCCACATAGTTTTTGGAGCCATTGAGTAAAAAGTATCAATCATTAATTGTGATCACCTGCAGCAATTTCTGAATACATTTCAAAGCACTTCACAAAGTATTTCATGTTGATGGGAAAAGTATTTTAATCATTATTTCATATCACATGCAGTGTTTTGCATTCCGGAAAGTAACTGGCATTATCCAAAGATTCACTGCTATCATAAAAATTGATAAATCATATAGTACATATCTGATATGCTTCTTTGCATTCCTGAAAGTAGTTTGTTTTATTAAGCAAAGCATAATTATCACCTAGTGGCATTTGTTATTGAACCATTCCGATCTTTTAGCCCACAATGTACGACAACTCTGATTCAAAGCAGACAGAGGCTTGCATCTGAATAATTATTCAAATTATTGCAAATATTGTAGTGTTGATAATGAACTGTTTTATTTTTGTAGAAAAAATTTGTAATCAATGGGAAAAACTGCCTGAAATTTTGTACAAATGCACTGGATATAAGAATATTATTTCTATAATTTTCCGTAACACTGAAAGACATAACGCACCATGAAGCGAGCAAATATTTTTATTTGCACAGAATGACATCATTTTTCGTGCCAGTTTTTCTTAAATGCATGCAGCGAAATACTACATATCTCGGAAGTCATAAAGTACTTCAAAGGGTCATACAGAATAGAGATAGAGTACTACTACTTCAAATAAAGTACTGGAAAGTTATATCAAGTATTAGCAACAATGATAAAATTCTACTAGAAAAAAATGAGTAATGGAAAGAAAAAAAGTGCTCAAGGAAACAACGAAATAAAGTACTAGGGAGTAATACAAAGTACCAGAAACAATGCAATTAAGAAAACTCCAGGGAGATATAAAGTTTTAAAAGGAATAAGGTACTCAAAAGAAATACAGTACTACGATGCAATGCAGTATTAGAAAATAATATAAACATATTTTTAAGAAAAAATTAATGAATAGAAGTGCTGCAACGTAATGGACCAATAGGAAGAAAAAAAATCATTTGAATGTACTGAAGTAATAGAAAGTGGTTTTTTTGGGAAGGAAACTTAACTTCTCATATCTTGCTTTTGAACTGTTGGGACTCGACTTGACACCCACCGAAAGCGTAGAGCATACTCTCATCAACCTTTGGACAGTAAGAGATTGAGGAGAGTTTTATCCACATTATAAAGAAGAGACAACTTTCTTCCCAACAACTCTAAAGCAAGAGCTGGTGAGCATTGACTCATCAGAAAAAATTTGTTGACAGGCTAAAGAGAGTGTTGATGTACAAGGAAAAGTGATGAAGCAATGATTTAAGAGGAGGGTAATCTGTTAACCAAATCCTTGGAGTTGGTGCCCAGATTGACCTTCTTTTTCAATCTGACACAGCTGAGCTTTTCAATAGCTCCGTATACACACTTCATGGAGCTGTTGTATTTTACGTTAAAAAACAAAAATGAGCTGAAAGGCCAAGGTCAGTGCTGAGGGAAAGTCCTGCACCTCATAGCAGGTCCCTCCTTCAGCACAGACCTTGAATCTTCCATTGAAACAATTTGTAACAACATTTGTTACCTTCTCTGCTACTGTTACTGGGTCTGTAGTGGTGAGTACCTCTGCGAGGTTCATCTTGTGGCTCAGCTTTTTCAGTTCTTGTGTTATCAATTCTAAAACCAGAAGAAAAGATGGTTAAATGACAATGATCATCGCAATGGTACTATGGGGAACGTAACTCCTATGCAAAAGTGATCTTCTCTCCAATACCACATATTCAAACAAAAGACATAATTCAAGAATCTTTCTACAAAATAATTTGAACACAGATAAGTAATTTCGACTGGCTGATTCCACCTCTTAGGAGCTGCTGGATGCCAAGGGTTCTAACAATTTTATTGGATATATTAATCAAATTTAGTTTGAAAGTTCTATTGGGATAAGGGTATGATACCAACGCTAATTCATTGCCTTTTTCGGATATATGAATGGACCAAATATGTAAACGTTGATACCTTAACCTTGGTTTACTCTTTTCTAATTGGGCTTAATAAGTGACAATGAGTTCTTTGTAAAAGCGTAGTAACAATCAATAAAATACTAACCTGCGGTATCACATTCTTTGAACCAGTCGGCCAGGTATCCCTTCAGCTGGGTTTCTTGGAAGGATGGTTGCATCCTTTCAAACTCCTTTCGAATCTTCAATATAAAAATAAAAGGCCCTGCCCTGCTAAATTCAACAAAGTAATCTAAATCTGTTTTACAACCTTGCACAGTTTCATAAACTGTCAAAAATGTTGCACTCCAAAGTCTGTTCCAAAACCACTTCCTAAACAGAAGCGCATAAACACATATTCAAGGTAACCAATTTATTGATTTCATCTCAATTTTAGACACCACCATAAAAATGGTTCATTGCAATTCACCCAAATCACAATGTTAGCTGAAGGGCTAACATGCTGTTCATCTTGATTCAGATAAAGTTACCCGAGTGGGAAGTGCTCATTACTTAATGTTGACATATTTTTTTAATGCCTGTTTACAGTTTATGCTTGGTAAGTGATTATGAAATCCTTACCGCTTCTTGGTTTGTCTTGAAAATAGGAGGGAAGACATCCAACACCTTCTCTATAGTGGGTTCTTCTGTACTTATCCATGCACGCCTGTACACATATGTCTTATGCATTGCCGATTCCTCCTCTCTCCCGTAAGTTGATGTTGATTCAAGCTCACCAACTGTAAATTAATAAAAGATTAATTAATACTATTCTTAAAAAAAAAGTGAAGCCAGTAGATAGCTGCCTGACACAGAAAAAAATGGTATTGAATTGTTTAAAAACCAGTTAAAATTGTCAGACGGGCTGGGGAGGAAACTGATTAGTACACTCAACATTTTGTGTACTGTTAACCTTCTTTAAATTTTCTTTTATTCCCTTACCTATTTTCCTATACTCCTCCTGATTGATGAGGGCTTCAGGTACTAAAGCTGCCTCCTGTAATCTCACCCTCGCCCTTGGAACTTGGCTTCTCTGTTCCTGAAGGCCATCATCAGTGTACCGTCCTGATATGGTTCCTCTTGGAACAACCACTCCTGAAAAACATGTCAGTTATTAAACTATAATATTTAACTAATGCTTAGCCGTCTTATCATGTTTAGAAATTATTGACATGTGTTATAACTGTATGAAGCGATTTCAATCCGTCAATGACTTAGTAATCAGTGGTTAGACAGGTTTCTTACAATTGTTAGTCCTCCTTTTACACGCCATGCGAAAAATTGGATAAGAAGCAAATACTTGATCAGTCAAATGGAATGCAAGTCATTTGCGAAAAAATTCAATTATGATACATGAAAAGATTGGACCAATGATTTAAAACTTAGATGTCCAGTTTTTGAGGCGATCTTGTCACCAAGACATGGAAACATGGCAACCAGCCACCTAGCCATATGTGACTTAACCACCCTGTTCACGTAACTACAAACACGAATTTGTTAAATATACTGAATATGTATATATATTATATATTGAAGATCATTTGCAATAGAATGAGTATAACCCTGAAACATGTACACACCTTGCTTTGTCTTACAAACAGGCATATGTTTCCAAATATTTCACAAGGGGCTTTGTAATTGCCCATGTTGACAACGCATTGGCATCAGTGTTTCGTGTATCATGTATGTATGCATGTATGTGTGTGTGTGTGTATGTGTGTATGTGTGTATGTTTGTATGTATGTCTGTATGTATGTAGTCATCATTCACAAACAAGACTCCCAGTATAAGACTCACCTCTTCCCAAGGTACTCTGAGTACTTAATAATGACGTGCTCAATGAAAATCTCCAAGATCCCTGAGCGATGTCTCAGAGGCATTGTGGCCGTTGGAGGTAAGTTCCGGAGCTTCTCCAGCTTTTCCCCCTGGAACTTTGGGTACAAGAGACATGTGTCTAGCACCAGGTTTTGGATCTACAAAAAATTATAGCATAACATGAATCAAGTGGTAGAAAGAATTGATTTGATCGTATTGTTATGCATAAAAATGTTCTGAGCCCTAAAACCTAATTTGAGAAGTCGCAATTTTGAGAAAATAAGTTTATCATCAAGCTCAATAAATTATAGTTACCCTCCCTTACCAAAATAACAGAACACAGTTCCTAATATTATTGACTAAAGCGGCGCCTAGCGATGGTGGTATCTTAAGTCGATTACTCAGCACTCTAGGTTTGTCGTGCTAAGCAGTGGAAAATGTTCTAATGGGTTTGGTTCTCCTTCGCTTTCCAGCATCTCAAATTTCTCGAGCTACAGGTACAATAGTTAATTTTCCCAGAAGCTGTGGTTGATGTTCTGATTTTTCTTCAAATTTAGGGAGGCCATTTCATAGCAAGTAGTACCTTGTACCATTGTCATATATAGGTGAAAACTAAAGGTTTCAATCTTTCCCATACTTCGGGGATTAACGCATTATCAACACGTAAGGAGCCTTGGGCTGAGAATTGGACATGCCCCCCCCAAAGTTTGAATAAACCAACATCATAACCATAGCTCAGGATGGCAATTGATGCTGCAAAAGCAGTAATTTATGTGACGCTTAACTATAAGTTCCAACAAACAAAGTAATGCACCATATTGATCTATTTTCAAAGTCCGACCCAAATATCTTGTATAGGTGTTTTGTAGTCATCTTGTACATGATAAGGTTGATTAAAAATCAGATGTCATATCACACGCCAGATATTGAAGCATGGGCGGAGAAATACTAGTTGCCTTAGAGGCTAGGCTGCAATATCTGCGCCCATTTGCACTCAATTTCCAGGCAGGCCGGAGCACACCTGGGGGTCCAATCAAAACCCAGTGGGATTAGAACCCACGACCTTCAACATTTGCATGCTGAATGGGCGGCGCTCTTACCAACTGAGCTACCTCCTATTCCTAAAAGATTATGATCATTTATACTTACAAAATTGTTTATGTTGTAACCGTTTTCTATAGCAAGATTCGGATTCTCAGCTCTTCGATTCATATAGATTCCTGACTGACTCTGTGAAAAAATTAACCAAGTAATCTTTGAAAATTTCATAGGAAACGAAATACCCAAAATGAGAAAGCTGTCTGCAGGAGAACTATTTTATTATTTAGCATATGCTTGAAATGGCACAATTTATTCCTAGCCTCTCACCTGTCACCAAATTTGCAAACCGAAATCAGTCTTTGCCAGGGACTCAATAATAAACCTAGACAGGACTAGCCTTGTCACGCGGCCACTGGTTCTTGTTGTTTTTTTGTTTTTTGACCAAAAAACAAACACCCAGTGGCCGCATGACAAGGCAAAGACAGGACACTATTTGGAGCATTTACATTGAGGCGCTGAGGCATTTAATTGTGGGCAACGCAACAACATTGGAAGTGTAGAAGCAATGATGCTATCATTGATTTACTGTCAAAAATCCATCAGGTTATTTGTCAATAACTCTGTCTAATTTGATCGGATTTTGAGTTTGAAAATTACAATAGATTTAGCAGCTTGTCCTGAACAGATTGATATTTTGGGCAAATAAATAGAGTTAAGTAAATGACAAGATGCACCTGATTGTAAAGCTATTTTCAAATTAAAAATCTGAACAAAATTGGTCAAGTTATGAACAAAAAACCTGGATTATGGACAATAAATCAATGATGGCATAATTGCTTCTACACCTTCCAATGACGTTACTTAGCTCCACAATTAAGTGGCTCACTTCAGCTGTATATGGCGTCCTGTTTGGGTTTTTATTAAGTCTATGGTCTTCGCTAACATTAAGTCCCAAGTAAACTTGCCATAAACAAATATCTAGCTCGTATTTGGGGCTCTGTAATTAGGAGTTGTTTTCACATTTTTGCAACAATAAAATAATCCGATTCAGAATTGTTCTCCCTTATGCTACCAAACCGGTGTATAAAATTAGTCCACTGCAGTAGCATTATGATTGATGCACAATATTCTAGGCTTGTGCCCTATCCAGCAAGTTGCTTCCTGTTGATAGCCAGTCTGCGCATGTGCGGACTGTTGAGGCATACGTTCGTCTCTACAGCATAGGGTTTGAACTAATTCACCTAGTCTGAGTACCAAAAATGGGAAAACAATGGAAACCCTTAATTTGTAAATAGTTGGGCCTAAATGGAACACTGGTTTTGATATCTCATAACCTTGAACCCTGGGAGTTGCCTTTCTTGATGGAACGCATCGCCACCTCTGCTGTGCTGCAGAGATAGACTATGTCACAAGGCTATCCTGCAAGCAGAATGGTTGATAGCTGATAGGAAATTTATAGCTGTGGTTTGCCAATATGACAATATAGTCTTTTCTTATCTTATGATACCTCATACAATCATATGTGAGTTGAATAAACTCTCACCTGTGGTGTAATTTCTATTGCGGTTGCTGTGGATTCGCCAGATGGTGATTCTGCTTCGGTTATTTTCGATAGGTCCAAATTCTATAACAGAATTGATAATCTTGGCTATGTATATTGAAAGAGGAGCATCAAGGATAACAAGTCAAGACACAATGTCAAAATAATCAGAAGAAGTTCATCACAAAAGTTTTATCTACTTTGGAGTTGCGACATCATTTATTTGCCAATTAAAATTTCATTTCCTTCAAACCACTGATATATGCGGGGAACATATGGAACCCTGAAGGCTATGTATGTATGGTATTTTAATTGACAAATAAATGATGTCGCAACTACAAAGTAGATAAAACTGTGGTGTTGAGCTTCTTTGATTAATTTGATATTGTATCTTGATTTGTTGGATGGAAAGAGAACATAACTAACCCTGAACAACCATATGACTATTTATGAATGGTTCTGTACTCAGAATCAGAAAAGCAATTAGCTGACCCTTGTAAATTTTTGTCATGCAGCTTGCCTGAGGTTTTGAAATTTGTTACTAGGGCGTCAATCAATGCATGTTGATAGGCTGCCAGATCTCAAGCTTCATTCAGATCCTGACACAAAGCTTTAAACTGATATCATATCTCCACTAATAGCCAAGCTATGTATTTTAACACTGATCCATAAATTCAATTATATAATTGCCTGAAACCAACTTCCGGTCAAGCAGACAACCACATGATAATGGTCTAATGGCAATAATAACTAAAGACTCACTGTGTAAGTGTAATATTATAATTTTACCTTTGGCGTTGATATGACTTTGCTGCTGTATGCAGCCATTAGCCCTGTCTGTTCTGTCTTCACCGCCTACAATAAAACTTGAACTATGAGATCTGACAAAGAATTTTGAATGTACTTAATTAATAATGGATAGACTGTCGCGATTACATA
The DNA here is from genome assembly GCA_914767715.1 of Membranipora membranacea. Taxonomy (NCBI): domain Eukaryota; kingdom Metazoa; phylum Bryozoa; class Gymnolaemata; order Cheilostomatida; family Membraniporidae; genus Membranipora; species Membranipora membranacea. Next base: position 20,691,145 of record OU612071.1, read on the forward strand.
TCTTCATCGACAATAAAAAAACTTAAGTAAAAAAACTTTAGCTAAATATCAATTAGATGCATGCTAATATAATCAGTCATGTGTTAATCCTTGCCTTACTAGGTTTCTATCACAAAATTGAATGTATGCATTGCATGGAGTAAGTAAAGTAATTCCTCCAATAACTTCCTCCTCATCAAATAAGAATGTAATTAATTGATTTCGATGGCCTCATCAGCCTTAAAACATGAGCACCCCTTTTTTTCAATTTATTTCACATGGAAAGAACAATACCTTGGCAGGAGGCTGGTACTGATGAAGGAGATCCATGTGGTTAGCCGTTTTACTGAGAGGATTGAACAGTGTTTCTCGCTTACTATCATCATCATCACTCTGTCAACAAAGAATAGTTTTTACGCTTGTTAATTCCCTCATGAATGACCTAATCTATATTTGACAGTATGCTTTTGAAAAGGACGACAAGTTTTAAAATTTTCGCTACCAGCAATTAGTTTCCCGAAGGATGCAATGACTAGTTAGTCATCTGCTCTTTTTTCCTGAGGGGATAACTACCACCTTTGTTTTGACAAGAGACCTACTAATCATTATTTTATTATCTTTTATTAGTAGGCTGAACAAAAATTTACTGGATTAAGGATAGTTCTCCTATTACTAAAATTAGCAATATCCTAATACACCCCTCAACACAAATGTCAACACCTGCAAAGTGCTAGGTACTCTTTTTTATCAAACGATATAACTAACCTGCAGACCCTGTCTTTGAGTTGAATTTGGAGTGCTTGATAGGGAAGGTTTTCGGTCAAGAGTCAAAATAGACAGCTCCGGGTCATGATCTGATTTCTGCAAGTGCACAAAGTAAAATTGTAGTCGGTTATGACAACAGGCATGGTACTCACAATAATCACAATTAGGGTATTTTGTGGTCCCGTTGTTATGGAACGAAGGCTAAATCCTCCGAAAAATTGATTTGGTATAGTTGATGGGAACGAAAAAATTGAGAGCACTAGATATATTCATATAATTTTTTAAACACAAATGGGAATTGGTTGTGTGTAGAAAGCATCAGTTTATTACCTCTGTTAGCGATTTATATTTATCTTCCTGAGCTTTATTAGTGCTATCGCGTCAGCTCCGCAAATCTCTTCAAGATCGGAATATTCTAACTCGGAGAGGGTTTCTGCATTGTTGATATGCCATTCTACAAAACGGTGTCAAACTCTGTGTTCAGGTAACACAGTTACCAGAATTTATGTCGAACAAAATGTGCCACTAAGGCAAGAGGGTGATATTTCATTATGAGAGGATATTGGGCTCTTTTTGACAATCAAGAGTAAACTGTTAGATCTATCTGTCCGCAGTATAAACTATGTATTATTTTTCTTTGCAAAATACTATACACCATTGTTTGCCATATCCACTGCAGCAATGCTTTAAAAAGTTGAGTAGAGGGAAAATTATTTGCAGCGCAAGTAATTCCCAGCCTAATTTCATTCAATCCTATTTTCTGTGAATGTAAATATTAGACTATGTGTTTATTGACAGTGAGGTTTTACTAAATTTTTTCAATAGAAGGTGAATCATCATCTCTATTCAACTAGTCATGATGTCCGTAGCTTGGATCAGAAGCTAATGTGGTGAATTGCTTAGCCAAAATCTTATTCATAATAATTTCAGGTTGTTAGCGAGCCATCCCTTATTTGACACAAACTGAGCTGAGGCCTCATTTACTCCAAATTTTTTTCTTCATAATCAATCCGTGACTTTCTCTTTTTCTAACAGAGGTACAGCTATGTAGTTTTTTCATCATAAAATGAAGGTTATTATCCTAGCTGTTTTAGAAATGATGTCCATTTCAGATTACCGTTGATTTTAATTTTAAGAAAGTTTTTGTTTCCTTGCCTATAAGCAAAAACAGAATCAAAATTGAGTGACCAGTTGCAGAGGTATACACATGTAAATACCAATTTTGGAAAAGTGCACTGGTTGGCTGCTTATCATAGAACCCTTCTTTAGAAATTATGAGTATAACCATGAAAATGAATTTTCAAGTAGCTGATTCATTTTAGATAATTTTGGAAATTCAAAAAAATTGATTCTACTGAGAAGGAACCCTTGATTGATTAATATTACTCACCGATTGCAGCTTTGACAACTTTGTCACCACAACTTTTTAGAAAATGGTCAGCCATCACCATATTTTCACTGTATGACTTGGAGTAGTCGTAGCTGTAGTCACTCATAATAGTTTCTTGTGGTCGGATCAATTCTAGAACTTGTGATCTGCTCTGTGTCAAATTTATCACTGCATACCTTGTAGCCTAATTGCAGCTATATAGCTTGTCAGTGGTACATTTACACATTTTATACAGCTCTACTTAAAGATGATTGATCTAAAAGACATTACATACAATTTGTTGACTGCTGTGGGCAACATTGAAAAATGTTCAATGTAGACACAATAAATAAACCTATGCAACTGATGCTGTACATTCAACTGCTTGCAGGATTTGATAGCCATATTTAAAAAGGGACACTCAAAGAGTAATCCTACTTGGGGTGACAGGGGGGGGGGGGGGGTATGAGAGAAGTTTGCCAATGGCTGCCAATCTCAGCCAATCATTATCTTTTTGCAGCACTGTGGCACCTGTTCATTCCATACAACTAATACAAAGCTGTTTTCAGTGCACATCACAAAGATGCACGGTCAGGCGAAAAATTCCTCAACAGGTGGGAGAGGCTATATCAATCACATATATTGAATTTAGTTTGATAAGTGTTCTTCACCAAGTTTAAATGCCAATAATCAGAGGTGCCAACACTGCAATGATTGCGAGGTGACCCTCAGCAACTTGCAGAGATTTATTCATCAGACCCTTTCAAATACGTTGGTCGTCTATGTGGGATTGTTAATATACATACTTTTTTTGTGACGCATTGGACATTTGCAACCAAAGTTTCATGTTGTAAATTTAGCATTTGCGTATATGAGGAAAGTGTTTAAATTTTTACATCACTTCTACTGATATATATATATATATATATACATGCAGCTTATAACTTTTTCTCATTCAAAAATACAATTGCCAAGCTACAGACTTTACAGAGTGCTGTTTGTGGTTTTGACACACACGACCAAAAGACTAATTATGCTGGTACTTTGACAGATTTATGTATCTCTTCGAATAGAGGGGCAATGAAGTGGAAACTTTTAGGGGATGTGTAGATTGATTTGGTGTGACACAAAAATCTCTAATTGTATTTTGCTTGCAAAATACTTATCCCTAAAGTGACCTAGTGCAGAAAGGGGGCCCATTTCCCACATCTCTATGATGAGGTCAAACCTGCAGTTTATCGTACAATAGTGGTAAAATCATTGTGGAATCGATCTCACCAAATTATTTTTCATTTTATATCCCTCTGTTAATAAAACCTTACCTACTTGGCCAAAGTGTTGCTGTAAAACTTTGATAAATAGCCATGGCAATAACAATGCCAATGATAATAGAGCCTGGCTTGGCAGCGAATGAGGTCCGGAGTTAAGGTGAAAAGGACCTGCGGGGAGGATGAGGGAGGGGTGCCATAGCCGAAAATTATTTTAGGTTTAAAACTCCGAATCAAGGCATCTGTTTGTGACCAAATCACCAGTTAAACAAAGGCTGTTCTGATGGAATTCGATGGAGGGAGTATGTAGAATAGATGTACTATATCCAACCAAATAATGTATACACCAGGGCTAATGCGGGATAAATTGATGTCCAGGAATCCTATGTTTATAATTCACATGGTAATTTCGTCCCAATCCAGTGAAAGAATAACAATGGGAATATTTTTATGTTATGTTGAGATTGTAAATTTTTATTGGTACTGATCATATATAACTAATAGACAGAGACTACAGTGGCTGCGGCAGACAAAGCTTTGTCTTGTGCATTATTATTTCTTATTAAGTTTCATTGCTCATTCTGACAATTTCTCAAAAATTAGGAATCTAAAATAGCTTAGCTATAAACAGTTTTCTGAGCTCTGATTTAGGCCTCGACTCGGAGTTGTCCTCTCTCCAGTTTGGTACTTTTAACCCACGTCGCATAGGAAAAACGTGCTGAAAAGAGGGTTATCTTGATAACCGCTTATAATAGGATAAAAATTATTTTTGAATCAGAATCTGCAGCATTGAAAACTCAAATGGTAATAGTTTGGAAAATAATTTTAGTATTTGGATAGTCAATTATAGCATTTCCTGCCTGTCTGCGGACAATTTGGCAGAATTTTTCATAAGTTACGTCACTAAAATTAAGATTAATCAACATTCAAGCCTGCAAAACCTGATTCAGAGTCTGCACCATTGAAAACCCTGTGAGACAGGGTTTCCACTTGCCATGACTGCCTGCCATCAAACATCATTATTATGACTTTTATTTTTTATTATTTTTGAAGATTTGTGCTGGATCTCTATAGCAAGGGGAGTACAACACGGTCCCAGATACAGAGTGTTGTTGACGGGGCATCTACGCTGCTAACATCAATATTAAAACACGTTAGAATTAGATGTAGAGAGACCCTCAAAGGTATTTTAAGCCCAATTCTGGCAGTTTGCTTTAATATTATACACAAGTGCAATTATGAGAATGTATTAACCTAGGATAGATAATAACACCAATAAATTTTGTGGAATCAATTTGTGAAACCATCAGACCATCTGACCATCTTTGGAGGGAGATAATACCAAAATCCCTTCCCTCCCGATGCTGTGCATAGTACGATAATTTCATTTATAATTAATTTTTTTACTCATTTTTGAAATATAGAATCCTTATTAGTAATATTATAATGCAGTTATACAAGAACCTGGGTTTTCTTGAGGCTGACCTAGTCTATTAATGTTGTAGGCAATACCAGTGCTAGACAAAAAGTAGATGAGATTTTTCTATCGTTGGGCAATCCGTTCTCAGATAACAGCACAGACTATCGCCGTACAAAAACATTCGTGTCAAAGGGAATGGTTGAGGCAAAGGAGATAGCCATAGGGGCGCACATTGATTCAAGATCAGCTGCCACTCGCACTACACTATCCACTACACAGTATGTCCCACTACTGCAAACTCTACAGCTTTTGTTCTCAAAAGAAGAGTTTAGGAAAACTCTCCAAAATGACAAGGAGTGAGTTCTTTAATTTAACTAAAAGAATTTGTTCTGCTTTACTGCAAAGCTTGATCAAAGGGAGGACAATTAGAATTTCACAAAGCCTTTGAGGTGAAATTTAATTGGTTGATTACTGTTTTCAAGTCATCATTGCTTCATTTCTGGTGCGCAAAAAGCCCTGAGACAGAGACATCAAATATCTTGCCACCAGTTATTTGAGATGTGGCCTGTGATAAGACTCTTCGTCAACTGATATCTTTTAACCAGGTCAGATAAAAATTGTGATGGCTGAATGAAAATCCTTATGCACTAACTAATCTTCGTTGGTATTTCAGCCTTCCACACAACCCAGGGGTGGCGACTTTAACACAAAAATATCTTTGACTAGACTACCTTTGACCAATAGTGCTCTGTGATCATTTCTTGTGCAAGTGTGTGTACCAGCCTTGTAAGGTCCTAGGTAGGCCTGGGCTAGGCTTACTGTTATACTGTGAGTAGATCATCATTCAAATGTGAATCTTTGACAGGGGAGATAACATACTCTAGACCCTTCTAGGCCCTGGATTTTTGCACTGATAATTAGGTTACATCATTTAATAGTGTCCTAGTGCGGAAAAATATGTTTTTTTTTTTTAATGCATTGGCAATGCTTTGATATGAACAATGGTTGTTTTTTGCTTTCCTTAGACACTTTAAGGCTGTCATGGGTGTTGTGCTACAGTTTCCTACCTTCAATATCAGGAGTTACAAACGAGATGTTATTAAACCATTTTCTGCAAAAAATGTGCTAGAGTGTCAAAAATTAAAAATCCTAATCATAAAATTCAAAATTCTCTTTTCAAACTGCAACTTTGGTATATTTTACAAGAAAACACATGATAAGTTAAACCTTTACAAACTGCAACTTTGTATTTCTCAAATAAACACATTACATATTGGAAAAAATACCTTGCGTCGTCTGCATTATCATCAGGCCATCTTTTTGGCAATTTTAATTGGAAAAAAACTCTCCTTTTCTTTTAATAATATCTCAAAGTTATATAAATTTTGGATAAAGCCTCATATTTTGTGCATGAGCTACATAATATGTTCTCAGATGCAAGGTAGTCCAGGTATCAGAGGCTTAAACCGGTCAGCCGAACACTAACAAGGTTACCATATTAACAGAAGAATCTGTCTCTAGCGCAATACACAGCCCCCGCACCTGATCCAAACGCATGTATTGACAAACTCATATAATACACATAGTTAAGAGTTATCTTGTCATGAGGCCAGAGTGGCTAACTCCTTCAAAACCAAGATGATACCCAAGTATATCTGATTCCAACTTTATATCTAACATCCTATCCAATGGTCATAACCTTTGAAAAACCTAATTGTATCAAATAAGGAGTATTATTTTTCGTAATTTTGAAGTATAAGCTGTTAGTTTTACATTTCATATGGTGATTAGATTATGTTAACATCATTATGCCCTTGTACTATTCTTGCACTTTTTGTAAATTGTGTATGTCACACTGATCGCAGGAGTTTTTTTCAGTTCGTTGCTATATTACCTGGTTTTCATTTAGTACATTTATTCGATGATCCACCTGGCGTTATGAGACCTGCTCACTGAAACACATATAATCCGATTTTAGGACTGACAGCGGCTTGGTATTTGGGAGGTATGGCGGTCTATAATCTGACCTAGCCAGCAGATATTAGATGACTCACACTACAGTGTAAGGCCGTAAAGTGGCTCGATTTCTACTGGCCGAGTTCTAGGTATATATTGTATAACCTTACAGTTACCGACCAATTTACAGTCGATATCTGAGAGTAAGCTTACAATCACACTTATCTAGCTAATCCCTTAGACCGAGAGGATTGTATCTGTTCTATTCACTGGTAGCATTATATTATTTTCTCCATTATTTATTTTTAGACATCAGATGTTCAATAATAATAATATGTAATATTCTGTCTGGTTAACTAAATCTCTACCTTTTGGGGTCAGAATTAAGTAGAGACAACCTGCCCAGGTATTTGAAACCTAGTTTGTACCTTACACTGTAAGACTCATTTAGGTTTCAATATCACCACGCGAGTTAGTCATGGGTGGAAAATTTGTCTGCCTAATGTGAGATAAGGATTTAATTTCGTCAACTAAATCTCTGCTGCAGTTAGCAGCATCTGAATTGCAACCGTTATCTCAGAATATGAATTCTTAGACTTGGATCAAACACTTAAGATTACCACCATGAGCCTTATCTTGAGGTTATGTCGATGACCGATCTTTATACTTTTACAGTAAGTAAGCTTATCTTATACATCGGATTAAGGACTGTGGTCAACTGATTTAGTATCAATCCATTAAGCTTAGATGTCTTAGTATGAGTAGAGTTTAGTAGAGTAGACCTACATATTGTGCCCACGTCACCGTATACAGGTTGATTCATTCCAGTCAGTCTGGCACATCATTAATATTTGAGCTTAGTCTTACTAACCCACCGATAAACTGCAAATGACAAATATGGATAAGAAAAGCAAGGCAGGAGATGTTGAGCGGATAGGATATGATGACGCTTTGAAGAAATATGCCACTGGGAGATATCTTGTTTTCCAGTTCAGTGAGTTTTACAATTCTGTGTAAAAATTTGAAATTGTGCACTTTTTTTAATTTTCATGTTTGTATTTTTATTTTAATTTCCAGGTCAGTCTTTTCCACAAAGGGTATAAGGCTAGTCTCATCCTAAACTAATTGCATGCAATATCAGCCAGCTGTTGTACAGCCAACTTTTCTTTCTTCTTTCACATCAAGTTATCTTAACGGTTGGCATAACCAAATACATATTCTTGTGACCTAAGCCTGGTGCTCGATCTTAGCAATATTTTGGGTTTTGCAAGCTTTTGCAACAGTTCTGCAACAGTTCTGCAATTCTGGACAACAAAAACCTCAGCAGTTTAGGTATCTCATAACACTTGCAGGTTTGGCAAGACCAATCTCATGAATCTGACGGCGTCAGAACTCTGAGATTGATGCAAGAGAGTTGCAATGCGATATTGTACAAGAATCCTTTGTGATCTGTAGGGCTAAGATATAAATATAATCTGAGAGATTCTACAACCAATTGTGAACCATAGTCATAGAAGTTGTGAGATTATTGCACAACTTCTGCAAGACTTCAACGGTGAGATTTTATGCAATCGTGGACCACAATGTCTCAAGACCGGTAGGATGCATGCAAGAGCATTGTAATGCTTTTCAACAGTCATGAGACTCTTGAGAATGTATTCTGCAATTGGACGCCTGGCTTTATAGTAGGCGGGTATCCATGGGGGGTTATATTCGGCGCCAAGTTTCTCTGAGTTTGAGGTCAGGTTGAAGCACATATGAGGCTATATCATAGCCCCAGTGTCTTTGGACTACAGCAGTATTATAACCAATTACTGACAACTACCGAATGTCGGAAGGCAGAAACCCTGAGTTAACCCCTAGGCCTGCTACTTACCAACAGATGATAGTTACATCTATGTGATGGCAACTTATTTCCCTACTTTCAGGTCTTTTAATCTTTGCTTCATGGGCAGCCGCCATCAATAACCTTAGTAATGTGTTTATTGGAGCCGATATGAAACACACCTGTCAGGTGCCATCTGATCAAACCTTTAACTTGGATACTACTGCCAATGTGTCGTTCACCTTACACTACATCCCAGGTGAGTGACTGCTTGTGGTTTCTAGTGTACTTTTATCTCCAGTTTAAAGTGTGTTCTTTACCATGCCTCTGTCTGCCAGTCAGTTGTTTGAGATTGAGAATAGGGTGGTTTTCAGTTAGTTCAGAACTACAGTAAAGATGACCCGTGCAGATTTTTTGTCTGTATGTCCTACACCTCTATTTATTTCTCCATTGCTTTACATGCGAACTATGTTGACTTATCACCTAAATAGGCCTGCTTCAGAAATATTCAACTAGACCATTCAAAATGATGGTAAGCTTATGCTCTTCCATTTTGGTGACAATGGATTGAAAATTAGTTTTCAAAATTTTTCAGTGGCTCCATTGCAATTTTCACATATTTCAGGTCTAATTTTCATTAGCCCAACCTTATGAATTGACCCTCATAAAAGGATTTTGCAAAAAGAATTTCAAACTTTAAACCAATAAATTTCCATTGCAAATACATCTGAAAATATTTACAGGGTTCAATATCGCTGACAGCAGTGCTCTTGAATTGGCTACAGCCTCATTTGTCATCAGTCATACAAATCAATTTATTTGAGGATGGTGCAACTGTAGTCACTGGTAGAGTTACTTGTGCAATGAGAAAAATAAACCGCCACTCTCTGTAGAGCTCACACAGACTTCAATTTGCTTAGGGTGGGAATTATTGTTCTAAGTTGTTTTTCTCTGTACAGATAAATGCACTTATGACAAACTTGCCGTATACACAAATGGAAGTAATATCACCTTGGAAGCGGGGGTGAAATGTAACAGCTGGCAGTATGACAAAAGTGAATTTCAGTCTACTATCATGTCGGAGGTTAGTACATATGTAACAGAAAAACTGATATATTCTTTCTTCATTTATTAAATTTGTTTCCTTGGTTTTTCTCCTCTATTTTTTGGCTACTTATAAAAAAACACTCAGCGAGATTACTAAAGCAGTCAATAAGATGTATTGAACAAATTTTTCTTCTTCATCTTTGCTGACAAACCAATGCTCTCGGGTCACTATCGCTTCTATTGAATGTCAAGGATGCACCTGTGAAGAATTGTCTAAATTTTTTAGTGGGATCTAAATGAGTGTGACGGAAAATGGCAGATTAGTCTGGGTAACTTTATTTACATGCTCGGCTATCTGACAGGCTGTATAGTATTAGCAGATCTCAGTGATAGGTGAGTGAGAAAATCAATACAAGTGAATTCAAATGAAAAGTATGGCAACTCTGGCTGTGGAACTGTCGATTAATGCGTTATCACCTCTCAAAACAAAACAAGAAAACTCCTCAGCAAGGGGTTAACCATCTATATTTCGCTGCTAATAATTTTTGTTAAATTTTCTTAACACATGTGGAAAACCTTTGATTGAAGAAAGTATTCATTCTATTTTGAGAAGGTTCAACTGTATACTTGAGTGTTCGAAAGAGAGCATTTGGCAACTTTGTTTCACCCCTCCCAACCTACTAACACAGGTTAGGTCATTTTCTGACAATTGGCGGACAGCTTACTTTGAGATAAACTAGAATTGTATTACACACAGAAAAATTACACGGAAGATTGGCTGCAGGATATCCGTAATATCCATCCCTAGAATTGAAAGGTTGTAAAATAAGTGTTACACTAGCATATTCTAATTCATGTTGCACTGGACCGCGCTTACTGAATGCTGCTTGCACTTTGTTAGTGATATTATACACTTACTGTTGTGCAAGTGTAATTACCACAATTATTGTTTGCCAAATGTTAGATATGGTCGGAGTAAGCTGTTACTGATATCGAATATAGGGATGGGTGTGTCTGGGATAGCAGCCAGCTTCTCTGTTAACTTACCGATGCTGGCAGCTATGAGATTTCTACTGGGAGTTTTCACTGCTGGAGCCAGAAACTCAGGATTTGTTCATGGTATGTACCACTTATAATAGTGAACGAGTTGTTGCTGCTCTCAATCCCAGGCTAAGCATATCATAAGCAATCAAGCCCCACAAGCAGACCTGCACTGTCTTTTTCGTCTGTCTTTTTACCATCACTCAGTTGATAAGAAGTGTGTAGCATATATGAAAAACTCCTTTACACATTCACTATACAAGTAAACTCTAACCACGATCTCATAGTTCTAGCATCTCTGCATCGCTTCTATGCTTTAATGATATTGTATGTTAAAAGTTTCATAGTTTGGTGGAATGCTAATATCAATAGGATTAAAGTTTAAGTGACAAGACATTATATTCCATTTTTAGCATGTGAGATAGTCTGCTCTAAATACATGGCAACCATGACCTTCCTACATGAGCCGCTGTACGCTATCGGAGCTGTGTTCACTGTTGGACTTGCTCAGCTTCTCAATAATTGGAGACATTTCCAGCTGGCCTCTGCCTGTTTATTCTTCCTGGGTGTGCCCTTTTACTGGTATGACTTAACATTCAAATAACTATGTTGGCCTTTATAACTGCATCTGACCTGTTAATTCAAATGAGATAAATGTCTGAAATGAAATATCTTTATCCGCCGCCCTTTGCTGGCACCTTTCTATAATCTGTGATGCAGCACACCATGCAGCAGATCATGTAACTGATGCAAACATGGCAGAGGAATAACCAATTTGAACTCAAGTAACTTTTTATTACTCTTATTCATTATTTAGGATAATCATGGTTGTAAGTTTTCTCATATTCGCAATACCTCAAAATTTAGAAGGGAACACTAGTTCTATTCAAAGACCTTTGGTAAATATTAAACTATATAGATATTGTAAGAATGGGGCTTAGCTTCCTAATGATTAAAAGTTTGTTTTATTCAGGCTCATACCGGAATCCCCGAGATGGCAACTAAGTATGGGCAATAAAGAAGATCCTCATGAGTACTTCAAAGTTTCTGCAAAAAAGAGCAAAATTGACATTCCAGATAAGCTCGATGTTTTTTTGGAATATCAGGTATCAATGTAACAGCCTTTGTTGAACTCTTTTTGAAAAAAACTGGCAACATAGACTAGAAGATGGTTTGAATATAAATAATCCTTGTGGAGGACTAATTGAGCATGGTTTTAAAGCTTTCATATGATGCCATTGATGTAAAAAGGGGAGTAAGATTTGCCATCGCAAGTTCCTGCCTGTTCAATAATTTGATAGCTACTATAGGTATGATGGTTCTACTCCTTGGAACAGTTTTATTTTCTAGATCAGTATATTTGAATAGTATATACTTATATATATATTTTGATCAAATGTGTAAGCTGAAAGCCCTGGGACTACCCTCTTCTTAAATTCTAATCACCAACACATCTTGAACTTGAAAAGTTTGTCTATTGTCTATTTTGCAGCCGAAGAAGGAGGGAAATGTCCTGTCTCTTTTCAAGACTACAAACATCCGTAATAAAACTTTGGTGCTCAGTAGTCTGTGGTTTACATGCGGTATTGTTGGCTTTGGGATGACTTTCAATGTTGGTAAGTGGTGACTTAGCCGATTTCGGGGATAATTTCACCCAACAAACTTTGTTTCATCACCATGCATGCTTGTGCCCGTCTGAGAGGATGGGTATGGGGCCTAAAACTCGCAATTACATGTCCTTATATGTTGTTGTCAGATGTGTTTACAACATGTTTTGGTGGCCGTTACCTGAATCCCCTTCATCCCTAAATTAGACATACATTACATCGAATTGATCCATCAGTGCTAATTATTGCCACCATACTTTCTTGTCTCTCTCACTGTTTCAGGTAACTTGGCCGGCAATATCTTCCTTAATTCATACATATTGAATGGAGCTGGCCTACTGACATTTGTTGGTATATGGTATATAGACCTGGGAAGGCGCCATTCGATAGCCTCAGCTTTCCTTATTACAGCCGTTATATCCGTCATAGTTGTTGTTCTTGAAAAATCTGGTTAGTTACCCTATCTGTATGTCAGTGTATCAATTTCACATTGAGTTAAATAAAGTCATTTAATGGGTCAACTTATAACGATGAAGAAAATCAATTTGGAAGCGACATCCTATACCACATTTGATTTGCAGCAGTTTATTTGTCAGATTGAAAGCCTTTGTGGCTGGTCCTTATAGGTCCTGGATAATGACAATATTGAATAATTAAGAAATGTGTTGGAATAATGTTGGATAATCAATAGCCTCCTCTTACTGGATAACAAATGTGTAGGATCTTAGCCTATAACTTATTTACTTATTAACTTATGCTTTAGAAAAACTGAATGACCACCATTTCTTTGCTCTTCACTATATTTTCATTGTTACTGTTCCTAGGAGCTGGCAGCATTGTAATAGCATGTGTTGCTATGTTGGCCAATGCTGTGGTCGGTTGCATCTTCATGTTTGTCTATGTTTCCTCGGCTGAGATTTATCCGACTACTATGAGAGTGACAGCGCTGGGAATGTGCTCTGGTCTAGCAAGGATAGGAGGAGCTCTAGCTCCTTTTGTTGCCCTACTTGTGAGTACATTATTGGAAGATTAGAAACGGTTCTTCTGCCAGCCGGTCGATTTTCATTTTTTCTCTGCGAAGCAAATACTAAACAAGAATATCAGCATATATACATGCGTCAAATCAAACCTGTTCTGCAAATTATATGAGTAGAGTGTTGGGTTTTTTTTTAAAACTTTGTTGGTTAATCTTTGTAGTTGTTTCCTCATGACCAAAGAGAGGATAATCCTATATGTAGGTTCCTTGACGTAATTTTGTTCGACCAATAGTAAGCATTTGTTTGCGGTTAAACATGAGACGCATATACCACTGCTCTTTTTTTTAGAATGATTCTGTACCTGACTTACCTTATATCTTATTTGCTGCTCTGTCGCTTGCTGCTGGAATAATTGGAATCAAAGTCCCCGAGACAAAAGGGCGAGATATTCCAGACTCATTGCATCGTGAGTAAATAATAACTTATTCTCATTTTTCTCTCTTTTACATCAACTTCGCCATCAACTAAAAGCATCAACAGGTCGTATATACCCTGAGTAGTACCACTAGTGAGTGCAGTTTTACATAGTAATGGAGGTTCATCAGAATCCTTGCTAACTCTTAACTGTTTCTATTACAGAGGCGGAGAATGAGTTACCTCTTAGTTCAATTATATGGTGCAGAAACGCTAAAGACACAGACTCCGATACTGAGGAAGTAGACTCAACCTCACAGACCAAGCTCTGAAGGATTATGTAACAATTCATAATAAACACAAGATTGCCAAAGCCTACAGACTTTCACCAACAATTTACATCAGTTTGCCTAATCTGTAAACTTATTTGAATAAGTAATTTCTTTAGAAAACACGTGATCCGATCACAATTCATCTTTTACAATGGACAAATCAGCTTTGATTTCTTCTGTTTTAGTCATGACCCGTAGCTCTGCGACTTTCTGGTGTTGTACACAGTTTTAGTCAAAATGAGGAATAAATACATTAAATATAGAATCACGGAATAATGTTCCTCAAAGTCACTTCTGTCATAGCCTAACTGATGGCTGAGGCTTATATCTATGTTACGCGATAATTCTCCCGGACTGAACAGCACATACTGCGAATACAACTAAAGTACACATAACACTATTTTTGAAAGATAAGAAATGACAATTAAATTAGCTATGAACTATGATAATATGTAATAGTGAGAATTTATCTGAAGAATGTGTCTATTTGACCGCAGTTTATTTACTCAAAGTGTTGTTGCCATTAGGCTAATCTTAAGGTCATGTCACTGACCGATCCTAATACAAACATAACATATACTCAAGGTGAGGCTTATCCTGAATTGACCACTTGATAGGGAAGAGTCGCCACAAGAGGTCTAAATTTTGTCACTAAAACAGTGCCAATTGTTTGAATAGATTTCTTAACCAGTTGAAGGCACAATTTGAACTTTCATTGGTCAAAGTTTCGATGCAAACTGAGAGCAAATGTCAACTATCGATGTGAATGACTTGAGGAGAAAAGAGGATCTCATAGAGCGGATAGGTTATGATGCTGCTCTGAAAAAGTATGCTACTGGAAGATACCTGGTGTTCCAGTTCGGTGAGTATTCTTATTTCAATACTTGATCAATGCTGCTTATGTAGTTATGAACCATCAGATAAGCTCAAAATTAGAAATTATGTTTCGAACTCTTGCTGTCAAAAAAAGGCAAAATCAGAGGTAACACAGATGAAAACTTTCTGAGCTTTCTTCCATTCTTGCACCAGATAACTCTCTTGTCGACAGTTTTAATGTCGGTACTGTTGTACTGGTTTTCCATGACTTTGCCTTTTGCCATTTACTCAGCCTTCATGTTAATAACCTTAAGGCCAACATCATCATTATTTTGCCTACTCTATAGGAGTTTAGTTTTCGCGGCATTTAGGATTCGCTTTTCGCCTTTTTGCCTAAGTAGCGAAATTTCATGATAGCGGAAATTACTTCCTAAGCAATAAACACCACTCAGTTGCATTAACAATGTGTAGTGGTCTTAGTGTCTGCCTTGCAATCAGATGGAGGGTTATGCCCTGGGTTCGAATCCCAGCTTGTACATCTCTTTTTAATTTTTACTAGTAAGACTACTAGCGAAATTTAGTGTATATTAAATCAAACTCACTCACCATAGTAGCGAAATTAAACTGTAGCTAAATTAAACTCCTATAGGGTAATTGCAGTAGCAGCGATATTCTAAGAACTAAGTATAAATAAAAGAACAAGCATATTCAACACTGCTGCCATGTTCACGACACATATGAAGAAGACAATTTTCTTATCTCTATTTTCAGGTCTGCTAATCTTTGCTTCGTGGGCAGTTGCCATCAATAACTTGAGTAATGTATTTATCGGAGCTGATATTAAACATTTGTGTAAGGTGCCACCGGATCAAATTATCGAATTGAGCATAACAATCAACGAATCATTCACCATACACTATACCCCAGGTTTGGCAGCAGCAATGCTATTTTACAAACAGTTTTGTTTTAAGTAGTATGTCTTGTTGTTGCCTCAATGTTAGCGTGATCTTAAGGTAGAGAAGTTCTATACACCGCTGGAAAGCTGCCGAGCCACTGTTTTCTACTAGCACATCAAAAATGTGATCGGATGGCTGAGCTAATTTGATGGCTAAAAATTTCAAAACAGGCTTTAATTATTCTTATAGATATATGCTTTTATTATTCTCATAGATATATTTCATCCTAATTTTCGGTTGATAATAATTTTTTATGTGCCCGATGTCGCTCTTTACATCACGTCATAATGTGTGTTGTTTTTAAAATTTGATGATATAACCCAGTGGGCAAAATCTAGTTGCAGCAAGTACATATTCTGACATGTGACATCACGTGGTGTGTTGGTAGGAAAACGGTCCCTTTTATCACGTGGTTGAGCAACCACTTGAACACATAGCTAGAACGTGTTAACCCCAATGTAGCAGCGATGTTGCAACGTGTTAACCATTTAGAAGTCTTGGAATCACCCCTTGATTACTATATAACAATAATGCTACTTTATGGGCTAGAAGCTCATGCTCATGCTAGTCAATGACACAACAACAAATTTCTGTAGTACCACTAGTAGTGAGTAGTGATAGTCTTGAACATACAAGTAGTACGGTCGCACAGTCCTATGAGGCTGAAACTGCTTCACTAGTATGAAGTCAGTAGTCAGTAGTTACATCTATGCAGTGTAATATTCTCTCAATATCATTTATGAAAATTTTCAGACCCTAATGAACAGCCATCCAAACATAAAAGGTGCTGATTCATCCAAATGTATACAGCAAACGAACCATTCACAATTCTTTGTAGTATAATTTGAACCCTGTGAGATAGTTACCAATTACAGCACACTTGATTTTGTCGATGACATTTTTGGAGGGAGAAAAATGATTTTGAACGGTGAAGAGAACGGGAAAAATCTCAAAAAGACACGTCACTCAACTCCCAGTTTCCACCTCGTTGCAAGGCGACGTAGCAGCAACGCAGTTCATGTCTCCAGAGCTTAATTTTTCATTGATGGAATAGCTTTTTGATTAGTTTTTTTTGTGCCAAATTGATAGCAGACTGTAGTAATTTCATTAAAGGATAGGGATTCATTGAAAGCAGGACAGTCTTTTTTCTTTCTTATAATGTAACAGATTATGGGGAAAATATTTGCATTTGTAACCGAAAGTGACGATCAACGCCACTGTATATGTTGTTTGGCAGACAGGGTACTTGCCATAGTATTAGATGTTGTTAAATCTGGTGCTGAATTGACGAACAAATGAACACCATCACCACAAAATTGTTAGAATTTCAACAATGTACAACATAGGTTAGTGAAAGGGAGGTGGGAGGGGAATTCAAGCCGACTTTTTTTCTTTCAATACTTGCATGCTGACCAGTTTCCTGTTTGAAGGAACGATGTGAATAACATAAAAACCTATCATTGGCTTTTAACAATAGTTCTAAGTTTTCCTTACCATTAGGTTTTCCTTACTTTGTTGAGGGAGGGCAACTTCTCATTCTAGTTGGCCTGGGTATTAGTCAAGTCTTGAGCTTGACTGCCAAGACAAGGAGAGTGTTATAAGGGCAGAAAAAAACCTTTTTATGTACCAAAAACTTTCTTTTTTCTTTCTTATAATGTAACAGATTATGGGGAAAAAATATGGGGCGCTTCACGCATTCGTAACCGAATGTGACGATCAACACCACTGTATATGTTGTTTGGCAGACAGGGTACTTGCCATAGTATTAGATGTTGGGCGGGACAGTCTTTTTCCTCTCAAGGATGATACACGATTCTCATTACGTCGACACAACCTAGTTTTACATCGGGGTCACCGCCACTTTGAAAGATTTCTCATTAACTCGATTAAAATTTCAGATTTCTGGATAATAACAATACTTTGAAAAATACAAGCTAAATACAACATGAAAAAAGATTGTTAATCCACAGGGAATTCATGTTCAGATTTACTCATAGACAAGTCAGCTCAATATCACATGTTCAACTGGCCGCTATTTTTCTATATTATCCCCACATGTATAGTATTCAGCAAAATGCTATACAATCGATTTTGAATGAAGCCACAAAACACGGTGCTAATATCCAACTCAGTCTAGACGAAGCGATCAAACTAAGATGTCAGAAGTATGTGCTGACGATCTATCGAGATGAGACTCATTTTATTCATAGCATCATCGAGACAACGCCATCAGGACGCCTGCGTGCTCCTAAGATCAGGTCGTCAAAGGGAACGGACTCGTTTTATCGTGTTTTAGTCCGCATCATAAATGCAAACCTGTTTCAACTCTCTGGTCGCTGTTTTATTTTTCCCTTAATTTTCAACAGTATAACAAATGTATCAAGATCAGCGCAGACCATCAAAGATAGATACATTTGGAGTCATTTTTCCATAATGTCAAATATGCTGTCAAATATATCAGCCTTGAGGTCAGGCAACTTTTTTTTTAAATTCTCACATACAAAGTCTCTTTAATTAAGCATAGTAAAAACAGGAAATACCAACAGCATATGGCACTATGTATTAGATGTTCCTGAATTGCGCACCACAGAATGTCAAAAAAAGCCAATATAAGGGGCTATTTAAGGCGTTTTAGGTCGTTCTGTGGTGCGCAATACGAGGAAAACTGATACGTTATGCCATATTGTTTGTACTATGCTTAATCAAAGCGGCTTTGTATGTGAGAATTTTGATTTGAATTGAATAATGAAACACGAACAGGTAATTTGATGAGGATCTATTTTATAGTGGGATCTTAATGAATGTCAAGGTAAATGGAAGATTAGTCTGGCTAACTTTATCTTCATTCTCGGCTATCTGACAGGCTGTTTAGTATAAGCAGACCTCAGTGATAGGTGAGTGGTGTTTGAGCTGTCCCATCCCAGTCAGTAATATTTGAATAAATCATAAACTTTATTAGTGATTCATTGTTGAACATTGTGCAGAACAAGCATATCCTTATCTATGCAATGACAAGAGATTCCTTTTTTTACCTTGAGTTTGCCCTATAGATCTGTTTCTGGCAAATGAGTTTGTTGAGGCTTGCACTGGAACCTGTATCCAACCAGAGGTCTCAATATGTATTAATATCATATTCTGATGATGTGCCACTTTGATGACGCGATGTATTTTTTCACTTTTTTAATCATTACCAATTTCGCGTCATCTCATGCTAGATACGGACGAAAAAAACTATTGCTGATATCAAATATCGGAATTGGTCTGTCTGGTATAGCGGCCAGCTTCTCTGTTAACTTACCAATGCTGGCAGCTATGAGATTTCTACTGGGAGTATTCACGGCTGGAGCCAGAAACTCGGGGTTTGTTCATGGTATGTAGCTGTAGGCTTCTAAGAAGTGTAAATAAGCTTGTGGTTTAATTCTGAATATTTGATGTGTCATTTAGTCCAGCACTTCTAGCCGAATTTCAAAACTTGTGACCTGTCTTGAGCCTACAAAGTTCTTTAAAAATTCAACAACAACATAATATAATAATCATTTGTGGTTCCAATCCTCCGCATTTATCAAAGTTGTTCTCTGATAAATAGTTCTATTACATTTCATACTTTTTTATAATAATTAGCAGATCGAATTGTGATGATGGGAAAGCATAATTGAAATGCTGCAACTTGAAAAAAATAATATGGCTCTTATTTTGCAGCGTGTGAGATAGTGTGCTCCCAGTATATGGCAAACATTACATTCCTGCACGGCCCGTTTTATGCTATTGGTGCTGTATTTACATTTCCAGTTAGCTTCTGCCTGCCTATTATTTCTAGGCATTCCTTTTTACTGGTACGTTATAATCATTCACAGACTCATCAAGCTACTACTCATTTTACGTTGCTTGTGTTTGGTGTGATTTTAGTTTTTGGAAAATAAAATTAACAATGGCAGCCTATATTTCTAATTGTCTGGGTCTAATATGTTACAGTTGCAGATACAAAAGTGACAATTGCAAGCAAATCATTACCTGAATATTTGATTTGCTCTACATCACTCACAAATGTTGGTGAATTCAGTTAGACCTTTGCCAAAACATCTTCCTACCCAAAGTATATACATTGTTTCATCAAAGGTTCCATTGTTTTTCAGGCTGATCCCAGAATCACCCTGAAGGCAGCTGAGTAAGGGCAATAAAGATGATCCTATTAAATACTTTAAAGTGTCTGCAAAGAAAAGCAAAATAGAGAATCCAGATAAGCTCGATGTTTATTTGGAGTATCAGGTATCACTATGATGTTATGAACTCTAGTGTTCATGTTATTTTGAAAATAATAACTGTGATGATTACTCAAACGATGTAGATATCTTAGTCGTTTGCCATTTTCATTGGGTATTTAGAAGTTTAATTATTGTTGTATAAAACAATGTGATTAGCAGATTTATTTAAATTTAGGAAATAAACTTCCTCCAAATCATATTTTAGATCTGATCATTGTTATGTTCTTTTTATAGCAGTCGTAGCTCATTAATAAGCTAACACACTGTTCTGACGCCTCTTTTCTTTTAGCCTCATCATATTTTTTTTGCAGCCGAAAAAGGAGGGAAATCTCCTGTCTCTTTTCAAGACCAAAAACACCCGTAATAAAACTCAGGTGCTCAGTATTCTGTGGTTTACCTGCGGTATTGTTGGCTTTGGGATGACTTTCAATGTTGGTAAGTCATATATCAGGCTAAATGTCCTTCTAGTAGTTTAGTAAGATGATCGGCAAATTATTTCTCTTGTATTCGAACTATAAAAGTTAATATATAGTATGAGGGGTATATAAATTCGACGAATCCCATATATGCATATATATATATATATCATATATGCACTAGCAGTCACCAAAAATGGAAAATGTAATTTATCTGACTAGACATCAAGATATCTTAAAAATTCACTTAAGTCACCACAGGTTAAATAAATCATTAATCAGCCCTTGATTGTTATATTGTAACATGCCTAGACAGTCGACAATGGATTCCCGCTGCTCCATTCCATTAAGTTACTATTCCAAATTCGATAAAAAAACTAATTTGAATGTGAACAGTAATCATATCTTTCCAAATACAGGGCATTGCAGTTGATGATAATTGCATGTAAAAGATATAATGCTATGAAATTTTTGTATAGCACTTTTTCAGGTAACTTGGCTGGTAGTATTTTCCTCAATTCATACATTTTGAACGGAGCTGGACTATTATTTTTAGTATATGGTATATAAACTTGGGAAGACGTCATGCTATAGCCTCATCTTTCCTGGCTACTGCTGTCTTATCTGTAATAGTTGTGGTTCTGGAAAAATCTGGTATGTGGGATCACTTATTTATGTTTATGCTTATTTGTGTTTATTGATGACCCTTAACCTTAAAATGACACTTTTTGTCCGAGCTAGAGGGAAAAGCAGTTATTGGTATAATCTTTCTCATACCTCGGCATAAATCATTTTACTTTTCTTTCTAGGGGCTGGCAGTATCTTGTTTGCATGTGTTGCCATGTTAGCAAGTGCGTTAATAGGCTCTATCTTCATGTTTGTCTACATTTCCTCGGCTGAGATTTACCCGACTACTATGAGAGTGACAGCGCTGGGAATGTGCCCTGGTCTAGCAAGGATAGGTGGAGCTCTGGCTCCTTTTATTGCGCTGCTTTTAAGGAAAAAATTCCTCTTCACACACTCACAGTCGCATCAATCTACCAGTGACACCTTGTTATAAATTTACAAGGCAAAGTTAAAATGTATCATGTGCACATACTGCAATATACTTTTGGACAATCTATTGTGATCAAAACATTATGCCCTTTGTGTATTGTGAGCAGTAGTGAAACATCCTTATAAAATCAGATGATATACCTTCTGACAGGGGCAGGGGCAAGCCTGGACACGGCGATGTATTATCCCTGAGATCAAACAATTAATAAAACGATATTGGCCTTCTTTTCAGAATGACTCTGTACCTGACTTACCTTATATCTTATTTGCTGTCTTGTCGCTTGCTGCTGGAATAATTGGAATCAAAGTCCATGAGACAAAAGGATGAGATATTCCAGACTCATTGCATCGTGAGTAGAAAAATAACTTTCTCGTTCATTTCCTAAAGTTTAGGGTCGAAGACTTGCAATTTTTCAGCAAATGCACAAGTATGCCTAGGATATCGATATTTTCCACGATGCAGTAATAAAGGAGTTTCGATCATCACAGTACACTAATGGTGTTGGAGTACAGTGGCAATGAAGGCACTGAATCAACAAAATATTACATGTCGATACCTATTCTGCAGTGCAACAAATTGCCGTATATCGAAATTCAGGTGCTAGTCATACTCCTTCTGACTGTGAACCATTCTGCTAAGTTTTAGGTACCTTAAATTTTGTTCATGTTTGCTTGTTTTTGACCAGTATTGGAAAGAAACGCGCCAACAGATTTTACAAATCCCAACTAGTAGTAGTTATCACGAGAATAGAGGAGGTTTTATTAAGGTCATGTTTGCTAATAGCTGCTTGTTTTACAGAGGCAGAGAATGAGTTACCCCTGAGTTCGATTATTTGGTGTAGAAATAAAAAACCGGCAGCCTCGGATACTGACGGGGACTCGTTATTAGACATAGTACATCGGTCTCTACTGTTTGATCAATTATCATTAATAAAGTGTGATTTTAGTAAGGTAGTTGTTCTAGTTTGAATATTGAACTTAAAGTGTCTAGGAAAATGCCTAAAAAAGCAAAAAAAAACAATCGATCTTCATATCAAAGCTATGTCAATGCAATGAACAAAATAAAAAAATATTTTCGCACAAAGACATTTTTACATGATGTAACCTAATTTAAAGTGCGACATTACAAAATTTTATGCAGTTCTAAATGGGCATTAAAAACCGTCGTTGGCGACGACGAGTGTTGTATGAATAGCAGCATTGTTGTTAAATACGATATGGCATTGTTGTTTAATACAATGCAGCATTGATATACAGCCAATATCGTTAAAAATCCTTTGTTGGATCAGACTTAGTACCTAAACTATGTCTTAGCATGCAACATGGGCTGCACCAATAAGCCCTCTACTATGAATTTTTCATAAAACTGGCTATTGGTCACATAGAACTGGACTTTTTGTGTAATGGAAAATCCAGGGTCTGGAAGGGTCTAGAGTATGTTATCTCCCCTGTTAAGAGGTAACACAAAAATATCTTTGACTAGACTACCTTTGCCCAGTAATACTCTGTGATCATTTTTTGTGCAAGTGTGTGTAGCAGCCTTGTAAGGTCCTAGGGAGGCCTGGGCTAGGCTTACTGCTATACTGTAAGTAGATCATCATTTAAATGTGAATCTTTGATAGGGGAGATAACATACTCTAGACCCTTCTAGGCCCTTGATTTTCGCACTGAAAATTAGGTTACATCATTTAATAATGTCCTTGTGCGAAAAAATTTAGTTTTTTTGTGTAATGCATTGGCAAAGCTTTGATATGAACAATGGTTGTCTTTTGCTTTCCTAGACACTTTAAGGCTGTCATGGGTGTTGTGCAACAGTTTCCTACCTTCAATATCAGGAGTTACAAACGAGATGTTATTAAACCATTTTGTGCAAAAAATGGGCTAGAGTGTCAAAGAGGTAGAAATTAAAAATCCTAATCACAAAATTCAAAATTCTCTTTTCAAACTGCAACTTTGGTATATTTTAAAAGAAAACACAGGATAAGTATAACCTTAACAAACTTCAACTTTGTATTTCTCAAATAAACAAACACATTACAAATTGAAAAAAACCTTGCGTCGTCTGCATTATCATCTTTTTGGCAATTATAATTAGCAAAAAACTCTCCTTTTTCTTGAATAATATCTCGTAGTTATATAAATTTTGGATAAAGCCTCATATTTTGTGCATGAGCCGCATAATATGTTCTCAGATGCAAGGTAGTCCAGGTATCAGAGGCTTAAACCTAAGACACATACAAGCTAGGATGTATAATAAAGTCAGCCGAACACTACCAATGTTACCATATTCAGTGTGAGCAGTACAGACATTTCAACTCTCAGACCGAAGGACTGTGACCCGATGTTCTTCTTGGAGTTGTTTTGATCGCCATCTTCTCTATTTGACTGATATTCTTCTCCATCATACCAAGTATTTACAGGTACAGCTCTATGCTTGATATCTGTGTAGGCAGCATGCAAGAACTCATACACCTTCAAGTAAAGTATTATAATCATTGATATGAATTAATGGATTAGTGGTAAAAACACAGTATGGCTATTTGTGGAGAAATAACATCAGTATACAACTTTGTGATGAGATGAGATGAGATGAGAATACAGGGAAAGAGAAAGAGAGGGAGGCCAAAGAAAGGATGGATGGATATAGCGAAAGATGACATGCTGAGATGGGGCCTCTCAGACGAAGATGTTGATGATAGTCTCAGATGGCATTCTCTGATAGAACTTGGTGCCCTGCAGGACCGCCACCCATCCCGGAACACGGCGGACTAGGTGAGAAAGGTGAGAATACAACTTTGTGTCAGTAATCGAATCTAGCCAAATTTCTAGCAGGTTTATCGTTCTGCATTGACTGACGTCCCAGCAACGAGCTTTAAAAACTCAGGCAAGTTACGTTACAAATGTATACAAGAGGCTGTAGCATTACTGAACTTTTGGACCAATCAAAGATGAGAAATTGCTTCCAGCTATCATACATAAATTGCCATATGCTTTTTAGGGCCAGATATGTTCCCCTTATCTATGAATATATATCAGTGATTATAATACAGCATAAATAGAAAAATGCATCACTAACTATGATGAGAGTGGTGGGCTCATTTGAGAGTGGTATCAAGAGTTTTGGGAATCCAAAAGTCTTGACTTTTTCTCCAATAGTCATTTTCTACCAGATTTTTAAATGTTGAGAGCGGTTGCTGTTGTTGTGATAACCAAAATGTCTTAATAAAGGACAGCTTCTTATTCATCCACAGGAGAACTTCACAAAGACCATAGGCGTTTAATACACTGAAGCTTTTAACCCTGTCTATGAGTGCCCATAAACTGTACGGTGAAGTCATATACAACAATACCAGCAACATGACAGAAATAAATCCTGCACCACACACACAAACACTCAATTGTTTGGTTAATTCTGCCTGAGTATTTATGGTTGGATGTGTGTAATAAGGTATCTCCAAATGTATTCCTTCAACAATTCTGTAACAGCTTCATGCCCTTATCACTTTTCACACATATAATTTGGTTATAAGGGCACCTAAAACTATTCATTAAAGTCACAAGGTTCTGTGTCAGTGCTTTGAGGACGTTGACGCATTATTTGGTACCAAGTTGTTCTCAACCTCTGACCTGTAACACTTGCATGTTACAGGTCAGGCCCTCTAACCAACTCAGCTACCTCTTACTCCTTCGTTTGCTTACTAGTATTCAGAATGAACTCACTATATCTATGTTCCATTCACCATCAGGAGTTTTGCACTCTGAACAGTCCTGTTCTGAAGGGAACTGTAACTTAGGGAAATATGGGTCCTCTACTCCATCTCCTGCTAACCTCTTATTCACCTGGGTAAAAGTGGTGGTATAAAAATAAAGACAAACATATACTTGGAGTCATTCTTGAGAACCCCCACCCTCTTTGTATAGATCAATTATGATTGTAGTTTGTTGCAGGTGTTGAATTGCAGGTGTTGTAGAATTATTTAGAATTTGGTTGTAGCTGTTTGGTTGCATCAAGCCTGTTGTCTTGTTTATACTTGACTGACTGATTCATGATCTATGAATATAGGATATAGGAAAGTGTAGGTATTTTAAATGTAGAAACAATTGGGGGTCAGAGGTTATAAATCTTAAAAATGATTCACATGATTCATTTATGGATTCTGGAGTCAGTTACTAAAAGTCACAGCATTTAATAATAAGTTAAGTGTGGCCTGGACAACTGATGTGATGCTCTTGAGGAGTTTGTAGCTCATGGAAGTTTTGATTACTATGTCAAGTCAAGGTGAATAGGAACATTCAAACCAATTGCTTTCATTTTAACAGGGCCTTGAATTTCATGCTGTTTGAAGGCTTTGAAGTGCCCTGATCTAGCAAAAGACCGTCTTGATGCTAGAAGGCCACTACAAGAGATATGACCAAGTCCACTACTGTAACTAACTAACCTTATTGTGAGTGCTCCATAGCCAGAGCACAGCCGCCTTATTACTAGTGTCATTCATTGCTTGGATATCTCTGGCCATATTTGCAAAATTTTCCTTACATTTTTGACAGATGAAAAAGAAATCTATGTAACCACTCATTGCTTTGAGCACATTGTACGAGGCATTCTCTTCATACTCCTCCGGTGACTCTCCAGAGACAACAGGGATTGTCGCTGTAATATAATCACACATTTTATTCCACTCTCTGGTTATTGCCAATAAAATGATGTTGTCATTAATGGCAGTAAGCTTGATAAGGAAGTCAGAAGAAATTCTAAAACTGCAGAGCTAAGAAAATACCTTTTTGAATCAGCCTGAATTGCGAGTTCAAATTTAATGTCCTAGGCAGAGACATATCTAACCTTCAGCTGAGCAGTGTTATAATTTTGCAAGTTTGCGAAGTTAAAATTTGAGACATTACTGTAGTCAGATCATTGTTACTTTCATTATAATGTATCTGATATAGGAATTGAAATTGTGAGTACAGAGCGTGGTTGAGACGTTAGCTTACCTTGTACGGTCAGGGTATGGAATAGTGACCACAAAGTGCACGGGTAACCTCTGTATTGTGGCTCGCTACCTTTACAACGAACCAGATCATCGGTTACACTTAATTTCCCAAACATACCACTGTCCTGAAAACGGATGAAACAGAAGATCATGGAACCGACTTGTAAATTACACAGCAGCTTTCATCCTGCATCAGTTTTGATCTCAAATCAGACCAGATATGTAAGCGGACATGAAATTTGGGACCAACAGAAGGTTTACAGTAACCAACATGAATGTTCTTAAAATCTTCAATAGCTGTGATCTATCTTGCTTATGGTCTACTCACCAACAGAAATCTTGTCCAATCACTTTGCATTAACGACCCTGAGATGTTCTGTACTTTTTCATTCAATGACTTGAGAGATGGCCTCAGACTGGAGTCTGGATAATACTGAAAACCGAGAGGGGAGCGCTTGTATAAATTATGTAGATACCATGGTAAAAGAGGCATATAGAAGGTCGAAATCAGTGACCAAAGATCCAAAGGCCTAATGATTGGCTTACCTTCCGAATGGGATACCATTCCATATGTGCAATTGATGTACTCAAAGACAGACAGATCACACTAATAATTATCTAACCATAATATTTGACAAACACATTTTTCAACTTAAGGGGACTTTTTTCAAGGCAAGGTACACTTGGCTTCTTTTGGCCAGGTAGCGAAGAGAGGAACATGCAATAGAACACATAATAGGAGTGCGTCAGCTACATAAGACATGAAATCTCCAATATTTTTAAAAGTGAAAGGGCGCTGACATCTGGTCAACCTTCAGTTTGTCTGTTAAATAAGGAAAGTACCCTATGGGATAACAACTCATGAGTGGATAATCTCGCACATCATCGCCACTTGATATTGTTTTGTTTTGTTTTGATTTTGTTTCAAAAGATTATAGAATGGTAAAATAGGTAATCTCACCAGAGATTGTATTACAATGTAATCTTTTAGAGCTTGCAGGGCGTCACCGGATATCTCGATATGATCTCCAACCTCGGTAATAAGTGAGTGTTTCAGAGCATAAAGTAAATCTTCGGAGAACAATTTCGAAACACTGCAATATAAAAACAAAACCTTTCAGATGCCACAAACTTTGATAAGTATTTCAATCGGTACACAATCTTGATGCCACATTTTACAAAATGAGAATACCAAAAAAAACAATTAAAATGGAGGCTAAGGCACTTACTTGTTACTACCGACCCTTTCCCACTGTGGTGGGTGCTCGGTGAGAGATGCCGGTGGGTACTTGTAGGATATAATGACATCAGATCTGCATTTAAAAAAGATATATGATAATCAGTGGATTTTAATTTTTACATCATCCAACTCCCAATATATTCATAAAATACAGGAACATATTCGAATCTGTGCAAAACATGGCTGTTTATGATTGGTCCAGTTATGCATTTAATCAACATGATTGGGCGACAATCCTGAGGATTCCGCTGATGCATGACCTTAGAGCTGTAAGATTCAAACCACAGATATAAAAACAGTATAGAAGGATATTATGTTCCCATCCGCATCACCATTGTGCCATCTGCTGTGTCACGCTGTGCATAGCGTAACTGCCAGCAGGTTTATTCTCAGAATATTTCCTCCCATTCCATATGGGCTTGTTGGCTGAGCTATTAGCGCCCAGCACAATTTCTTCACAGAGTTGCGAGTTCGAATCATCAATGGGCACTCTTTTTCATGTGTGTAATAGTTTTGGATATTTAATTTTGCAGGGATGCAAGTAGTGCGCTGATGATGGGTGAATCAGTGACCGCCATGTTAGGTTCATTTAAAGCTGATCTTCAGCTTGCCTAGCTTGAAAGATTTTCGTTCACAAATGTGCTCGTATCATAGATTTTGGTAAACAGATGATTCTTTGTCAACTTAAGTTATGCTAAATATTCTGTGGACAGTTAAACTGAAAAAATAGGGCTGAGAATCACTTGTCTTAACAAGGATTTTCAGTTGAAAGATGGAAATGGCTATTTGATTGTTGGGCTATCCGTGCACATGACATATCAGGGACATAGACTATTGTCAGAAGCCAATTATCTTTCAGGTCTGCAGAAAAAAATGAGTATGTACCTTGCTTAGATTGATTCCTATGCAAAGAATTATGGAGATTTTAATGGCATAGGTGTACCATATATATTTTGTCACAAAAACTTTAAATTCCAAATTTCTCTTAAATTTAAGGAGTTATCCTCCCTTTTTAATTCATTTATATACTGAGTTGCTAAAATCACCATTTTCTAAAGTCCATGTGAGTGACTGCATTGGACAGTTGTTTTGGATGTAAGATCTTAGCCTATTTTTTTCAGAATGAGGCTGGATGAATTGAGAATTTTGTTTTCATTAGGAAATGTTGCTTTCTTCATCATGCTAGCAGGTTTTGTCCATAAGTAGGATGGAGTGTGTGCCATTTAGAGCATAAAGGCTCAGTGGAGACCCTAGTACCACTGAGGAGTGAAGAAAAGCTGAAGAAAGGCATCAGTGCTGCTGAGAAATGGGCAGCCTTAGATAAGGAGCCACAGGCAACTGTGGCAAAAGCCATCATATCATCAAGAGAAACCATAACTATTGACAGCACATATCATCCAGGATGTTTGCTCAGATTTGCTAGTGACAGCAAAATACATGCAGCTGCAAAGTCAACCAAAAAGAAGATAAAAGTGAGTGCTTACAAACCAAACCTGTCTCTTACTAATGTACTTTAGTTACACTATAGAAAGGTCTAGTGGTCAGCACTGAATTGAATTTCTGAAATAAGTTTTTGACTCAATTTTTCCATTAAAATGCAAGTGACCTCTGGATCACCAACCAAACTCACACAATGAGCCTGTGTAAGAAGTTGTGTCCTTAGGCTACTTGTGAGTTTACTTTTCTTCAGTTTCACATCATAATAGTTATAATATATCTATTTTAAATTTGTACCCATATGTTTTTTATCAGAAACAATATTCGCTCTTTTCAAATAGCCAAGCAGTTCAATGGTAAACGGGTAGATCTTGTCGGAGATAGGTACGACGTGAACTCAATCAAAGATTTGGAGAGACGCCGAAGGAATCAATCTGTGCTACAATTCAAGATTGATCGACCAGATCAGACCCTCCCTGTCCAATGGAAAGAGTTTCTTCGCTCTGGTGCAAACAAAGCAACGCTGCAAATTTTTCTATCTCGTCATCCACTTCAACAATCAAAGGGAAAGATGACTATGGTGCTTTGAACCAGGTGCTGCCACCATTACACAAGATCTCCCACATCTCAATAGTGACCATGAGGAAGCTGTCACAAGACTTCTTCTACACGCCAATGACTGTGCTTCATCCTCGAACACCGTCGTAATCTGGTCACCAGATACAGATGTTGCTGTAATCGAGATCGGCTTGGCAGAAAAAATATCTGCTAATCTGTTGCTTTAACAAACATATCTGATTATATAAGACGGCTCGCACCTGTTCTCCCCCAATTCCATGCATATATGGGGTGCGATACAACCTCAAGCTTCTATGGTAAGGGAAAGAAGGCTGCCTTTACACTAGCTAAAGCCAATGATGACCAAATCACTGCTCAGCAGCTACTAAGAAAGGATTTTGCTCTCTCCTCACTTCCCCCAGGAATTGAGAAACTGACCTGTGCATCGTATGGTAGCAGCGCTTCAAACATCGATGATGCTCGATTTGATGCATTCAAGAATTGCACAACTGGGAAAGCTCTACCTACTAACGCTGATTGTTTACTACTGCACACCAAACAAGCAAACTATCAGTCCAAAATCTGGCTATCGGCTCTCCAACCGATGATCACAGCTGAATATCCTGATGGCAATGGATGGAAAGAGGAAGGAGGAGATCTAAATCGCCTAAATCTATAATGAATACCACGAAAAGTCAATACAAGGCAAACCCATACACTGGCATCCGATGCTCATGTTTGAAAGGAGGAATGAAGTGCACAGCCCTCTGTGGTTGCCGTGACTGCAACAACCGCAGGGTCGCTATGGACAGTTAGGAGGAAAGTGATGACGATGATGAATTATAACTATGCATTGGGAGCAGTGTATGCACGTTATGTGTTTGAACATTTGTTTTTGAGGCAGTTCGTAGTATAATATTATTTTGCATAGGTCGGCAGTACATATTCTAATAAGGTATAGTATCGACAGCTGCATTTGCTAATAATATCGGTACAGGTACTCTCAAGTATATATTTGTAAAGTTATTATATTATTTATAATAGTGTGTGGTCACTTTTCATGTACAGCCTATATACTCTGGGTCATTTACTAATCGCATGGGTTTTTAAATTTGTCAGAAATACACCAGTGTATTCCGAAAATGGTTAAATTGATAAAACTAGGAGTTCTCTCCTCCGACTATGCATATACATGCCATATATTGTAAATATGAGTAGAAATTTAGAAATATATTGGGCCAAACGTCCTCAATAATAAGTCTAACCATGATAAATCAAAAAATATAAAGGCCAAGTAGTCAAATGCAAATTCTATCGCTTTAGATATTTGTATATAATATAAGCGGGACAAACGCTGACGCTGCCTCTCTCGGTGACACTTTTTTTACGGTACATGATGTTGGCTGTAATCAGCATATAAAATTACCCCAGAAAAGATTAAAACAAAGTAAATACTCATTATTTTCTGCAAGAGGAAAATTTTGACTAACATATAACAAATGGTTTTGGTGCATTTTTTGGCATGATAGTAGCCAATCTCACCTAAAAAAAAATAGTTATGTATAACACCAAATTTATGATTAATTTCCCCCTCACATGTCATGAGAAGACAACTCTGCAGCACTAGTTATGCCTAAATGTCCCTGATTGAAATAAGCAAATGATTCACAAACCAACAAGTAGGTCAATAAATGCCTTAAAAAAATTTGAATACCAGCAAAACTAGTGGAGCTGCCTACCTTTCACTCATATATAACGTAAAAACAATAACTAGAATCTGGTATTGCTATCAGAAATCAGACTTTCAACTGAATGGCTTGTCGGATAAACAACCTGTGGACTATGCATTTAACAGGGAGGGGCCGACCTCGACACTTCACCAAAAGGGTCTATGGTGGTAACAAATTGTAAAGAGTTGTAATTTGTGTGTGCAATCTTTCAGACAAGATTATATTTGTCAGCTCACCTTGGTTTTGCCTCAGGATGAAGGGATCTAATCTTGTCCTGTACATAATCCACTAATGTCTGAACCTCCTGGAGTGTTTCATATGGCAGCACCATTTTTGATGTCTTCTGTGTGACTTTGAACAAACTATCGAATAATAATGATTTATTATCAGTTTGCCTCAGTGGTAAGAAAGTCTGCCATTTAGCCAGGGGTACAGGGCTATAGGGTTTCTAGGAGTTACAAACTTGACAGGGCCATCATGATATGGTATCAGACAGTCAAATAATATATTCATATTGGCTGTGACTTCACCATATTTCAAGATTGTTTAAGCGAGAGGCAACATGATTATTCAAGGTAGCTGCCTAAGATACAAAGCTGCTGGCTAAAGGCTTTTTGAACAAACTATTCTGTCAATCATTCTTGTTAGCACAGCCGTATTACACAACCAATGTTGATTATATATTGCCTAAAAGCTTGCACGGTCATTGATAGCGTTGGGCCAATGACTATGACATGACACTCCCGCTGTTCCCTGTCCACAGCAATTCAAGCGTGAAAACGAGTGTTTGTCATTTTGGATGCTGTGCTCGCTTGCTCTGTTTATATAAGATTACAATGTAGAAATGATTTCTTTCTGCAGACATAGCCTTACTTATTTCAGATTTGCCTGAGAATGGTTCATGCAATTCTCTTGATTTTTTTTACATGTGTTACCAGAACATATGGGCCACAGTCTAGGCATTTATTCATGTAGTCAGTCAATGGATTTTTCAGATATATTTGATTTAGTGGCTAACATTCCTTTGTGAGATGAGTAAGACAAGGTACACACAATACTAGATAGCCCTTACATCAAACAAAGTTTCCTATGACCAACAGTCATTCTAAGCTGACCAAAGGAAGGTGTCAGATTTATGAAATTTGTCATTCACAAGCTGAAAACTAGATAAAAACAGCCCAAAAACAGCCTTCTTTTCTCCCTCCCCCTCCAACATAATCTTTTTGTGAACCATGAAAATAATCATTGTTACAAATCACCTCAATCAAGATATTTACTTGAGAACATTTGCTCCAATTTAAGAGGTAAATGTGGCTATAGAGACGACCCAAAAAGTGTCCAGTTCATAGCGCCATAAGGACATGTCTCTTCTATACATATGCTAAGCAAAAATTACCCAACCATCTGCATGAATGATGGGGCCTTTATTTTAGATTGAGCTTAGCGTTATAACATGAAAACTCAGGTCCATACTCTAGTACTTAACTACATCAGTGAAACTCCACCCATAATCTCAGCTATCATATAGTTAACCTACCAGGCGTTTAGTCGCTGGCAAAATAGTAAGTGGTAAGATCACCACAGTTGCATTTATATCACCTTCCCTTGGTAGTCAAACTAACGTTAGTCATGTTTCCCCTCAAACGCTATGATAAGGCCGATGTCACTTAGTTGATCCTACAGTGTACTTTATAGTTTTTTACCAAATCTTGCAATAAGATCCTACGATATCCTCTCGAGTATGATCCATACTAACTCGATACTCAAAAATTTGAATTAATTTTCAAAGAAACTGATCTGTGCATTGACATAGACTGCACTTATTCAGTAATAATGATAGTCCATGTTTAGATGTGCTGAGTAACTGTGGTGCACAAATGGACAAGATCTGATTCCACAAAACAGAAAGCTTCTCCAAGTCACCCACTGCTAACACATTTCAATACTACTCTCTAGGAGGCCGTCAAATTCATTTGGATTTTTTATCACCCTGAAGACTGAAATAACTAGATAACACATTTATTTACATGGATCTACTTTAAGACATGCAAATACTAGTTTTTGATGTAAAGAGAACTGTTTATCTGAGTAAGTCTTGTGTGTCAAAACATCTTAAAGTTTGTAAGGATTGCTAAAAAAAATCCTCAAAACTCAAAATCACTTGTTAGTAATCATCACATGATTTTGATTTTTACATCATTGAGATGCCTGAAATGTCTAGATCTAAAATATTTTTATTTGAAGTTTCAGTGAAATTTGGAAATACATAATTTTCTTGAAAAACAAACAGGCTACCTGTGTAAATTTTGAATTTCCTATTGAAATTCTATTGAAAGCCACTAATCATAAAGCTCATAATTGAAGCGTAACACTCGTTTTCATGCGGCCGCTTGCCTATTCAACTGAAGACCGCAGTCTGATAGGAGTGTCATATCTTAGTATTTATAATCTTTGGTTGGGCCCTTTGATCATAATTGAGGGTTAACCTCAAGACTACCACTAAAAGTCTTACACTTACCACCACTTCAGGGTAAGCAAAGTGCCCATAACCTCTACAGATCTCCACATTTAGGTAACTGTTACAGTTGATGGCTGCTACTCCGAGATAATCACTCCACACTACAAACATGAAACCAATATTATATCACAGTTGTATAGTGCAAATTTCACAATTTTGAACTGTGAAAAAATCCTCTAGTAATGATTGCTCTTGGTTCGGGAGCCCTGCAGTTTGTTTTCTTGTGAAATAAAGATATACAAATTAAGTATCAACTTAAAGATGCATTGGTTCACCTTACTCAATACAATTCATTCACCTCTTTACATGAACGCAATTTGTAATCTTATATATGATTTAAATTACATTCAGATTTGAATTATAACTCGAAAGAACATATCATGGGATCGGGTCCTGGAGGTTTTGGCTAGTCTGGGATCATATGACAACAATTTTAAGATTCATGTTGCATGTTATTTCATGTTCTGTAATGGCGCACATTCAAGCTCAATTTCTTAATCTCTCTAACATGGGATTGATAATATACAGTTAGTTTGGCCTGTCCTTGTATAGACTGTTTATCTACAATCGTGAATCAATCATTCTTGATGTCAATATTTTAACTAGTGACATTTTAAGTACCCTACCAGTACATTGTACCAGGAAATAGTATTGACAAGTGCTACGTTTACAGATTAATCTGCCAAAATTCCATAATAAATATTGATGTATTGCCGAGAATCCACAATGCTATAACATAAAATGTACTGTATAATCTAGGTGTTTGCTTCAATAATGACCAAAATTTGGCCTGTGAGAGGCTTTCCAGCATGCTCGACTAGACTGATGTGAGAAAAAAATACGAACAAATATTTTATGATATAATGCAGTACTTTGATAGCCTACCTTTTAGACTTTCTGCTGCATTCTGGTAATTTGGAGCAAAGGTGATACAATGTCCACACCACGTGAAATAGAATTGTACAAGCCATGATTTATCTGAGTTTATTATCTGGAGATCAGTTACGTTCCCTTTGAGGTTTATCACAGCACCATTGTCTGAAGTTAAAGTAAATAGTGAGACACACTGCAGTCAGCTCGTTAAACGAGTGTATTATATAGAAAGGAAAGTGTTACAAGGTTTTCATAGATTGATTGTATTTATATTTCTTGCTGTTCATACTGTCCGAATTGAGCTGCAAAAAATATATAACTAGAGATAAACTAGCTATTAGAACATAGCAACAAAAGGCTTACAAAAATTTAAGTCATAGTCGTGCTTGTGCCAATATCTGATATGCAGTACATGTGATGTAAACAATGATTGAATAGAATATGGGCAAATATTTGTCTCATACATAGTCGGGTGCTCGGCAGCCTGTGGTCAGAGGGTGACTTGATACTGAACACATAGTTTGTGCTGGCCTCAGCCCCCCAAACACTTCCCCCGCCTGTCTGACGGCCCCTGGGGAATTGTACATATTGGCAATGGGGCTTTTCATACCTGACAAATCTCCCTATTTGTTAGGGAGGCTCCCAGTTTTGAGGGTTTTTGTTCCATCCCCTCCCTATCTCCTTTTTTTCCCCTTTTTTCGATTCTGACACAAAAAAAATTGTTGAGCTTCTTTTTGCAAGGGAAACTTTGTGTTCCCACCTTCACAGTACATATACCTATGTAATTGGTTACTACCGTTGCTGTTTGCATGCAGATATGCATTATACTAACCTAGCCTAGCACTATTATGAGGGCTGACTCTCTTAGTTTAGATAAAGCGCAACAATATCAATTGAAAAATCAGGTAAAATGATGCTATTCATAATATGAATGCTCAAGTTTTGTCTTTAAAAATATGACAAAAGGGGGCCAATTGACCCTCCAATTTCCAATTCTAGCTTGTCAGCCTTCCGGGTGTGCTTAGATTCACTTACAAACTGAGTCCAAATTGGCGTTGCTATTGCGGCTACGCTCATATCTTTGGCCGTTCTTCGGGCTGTGGTGAGTGACAAAGCCTTGTGGTGTCAACCAAGATTTAGTTACTTCTCTAGCATCATCATTCACTTACGCCAAACTAAAGATATTCTCGGATCAAACTGAAAACTTTATAAACCGCCAAAAATGTGGGTAGAGAAGACGATGTACAAGTGTGTGTATTTGTAAAGTGAATATTACATACCTGGACACAGACTGTCCGGTGACTGTGCTGAAGTATTACATACCTGGATACAGACTGTCTGGTGGCTGTGCTGAAGTATTACATACCTGGATACAGGCTGTCTGGTGACAGTGATGAGGTATTACATACTTGGATACAGACTGTCCGGTGGCTGTGCTGAAGTATTACATACCTGGATACAGACTGTCCGGTGACTGTACTGAAGTATTACATACCTGGATACAGACTGTCCGGTGGCTCTGCTGAAGTATTACATACCTGGATACAGTCTGTCTGGTGGCTGTACTGAAGTATTACATACCTGGATACAGGCTGTCTGGTGACCGTGCTGAAGTAAACTGGCTGCTAGTCATTGCAGCCACTAAGAGCTTGACAACTAACACCTTGCAGAAAAACATTCTGTTGATCTCGAACCTGGAGCCTTATGAAGTAAGTAGGAATGATTTTTACTATAATCCTGTTTTATCTATTCCTAACTGGTCTAAGAGTTGAAGCCATTCAAGCCTGACAGTAAATTACAACAATGTTTCCCTGCAGAACAACAGCTGTAAAGTGACAGCCAGCCTCACAATATTTTCACGTTTGGCTGAACATGATTAATTCCATCATGCCAATTAAATGTGTTATTTTTGATACTCTGCTAACATCATCACACAAACATTAACTTGGCAGTGATCACATTTTTGTGTGTGGTTATTAGCATGCTAAAATACAACCATGCGTTCATGGGGTTTGATCTGAGTGTCCTTTATATCTATACAGGCTCGATGAATGTCTTGTATGTACAGTAAACACAACAGAAAGTTGTGAGATGTGTGATGTTCGTATTATTTAGCTAGCCTGCTCCTCACTACTCAAAATCGTGTACTCACATCCCACAAGCTGATACAAATACTAACCCTTAAACACATCGTGATTGTTGGGTTATTGGGCCTTACATGGTCAATTGCTAGCACACCAGGTCTTGTAATATAACAATCCAGCATGAAAGCTCTCTTGTGGTGAAGCAGGCCAAACGAAAGTGTCATATCACCAAGTTGCTGGCGCTTATTAGCTGTCCTGCTTTGCACTAGCTTGTTCCACTATTTCAACCCTATAATACAGCATATGTATTACATTTATTGGACCTTCCGTGGCCAACTGCTGGGACCTTTGGTAGGTTCAACCTTTCAAGCTGGCTTTCAGGCTCATGCAAAATGTTGTTTGAAATGTTTAGTTAGTGCGTCAATCTCATACCATTATGTGCAAATCAACTACCCATTAGGTGAAAATTCTGAGATTAAAGCCTCTAATATTTATCTAGGAGCTAAACAGAGTTCAATCAGCACAAATTTGTCTTAGTGGCAGCAGCAGTTTAAAATGCTGTTATACATTTGGTTTAATTTCAAAGGTTTCCCATAAACCTCAGAGGAATATCACTGAAAAAGTTAATCTTGATCCTCGGATATCAGTAACCTTTGCGATAGAGTTAAACTTTATAAATTAAATCCAGCATTGACAGACAGCAAATTTTATAATTATAATATTACTATATTATATAATATACCCTATTTCATAAAGTACCTTACTGCTCTTGAGTAATGTAATGCAATATTTTACGAGCATCATTTATTGGGATCAAAAAATTAACAAATTGACAATTCAAGAGGTGTCTTCTACTCTGTGTAAGAGGAGCTAACTCCTAATTGAGCCAATTGTTACTCTACAGTGAAATGTATAGTCTAAGAAATATTTCATAATATAATGATAAAGTGCTAAAAAAGCAATTCAAGCTAAAGTTGATTATGCCTTAAGCATGGAATCATAAATTTCTCACAAAAATAGAGCTGTAAATTCCCAGCCTGGAAATCTAAATAATGAACTAACAGAAGCAACTAGCGAAAGTTATAACATATGACATTTTCATGAATTTTTTTGTAGGAGCAGTTTTTTGATTGTTGTCCAACTTTAAATTTTGTGTTGTTTTATGTATTATAATGTAATAAGGAAATTCATCGTGTGGGCGACATCATAATGGCACACATTTTACACACCATAAGGAGATGAGTCTAAAGATATTTCAACATAATGTGTGAGATCTAGCGATGTTGTCCCGGAAAAACAGAAAAAGTTCATCAATTTCATTACAGAATAATTGTGTGCACATAGAGGCCTACAGCCCTCTGACAATAACATATACAGAAGAACACTGACCTTAGCAGTTCTTTCCATTATCACCATCAATTTCTGCATCATCGCTGTCATCAACTTGCTGTATGTATTTATAATAGAAACACATTTGAATTGTTTGTCTGTATTGATTTCTATCATCTTCACTAGCTCTAGCCTTTTATTGACACTTGAACTTGTATTTATCAAAAACACTCAAGCTAGAACTTATGTTTGAAACAAGTTAAAAGTAGCTAAAACAAGCTCTAAATATTTACTATGTATTTATTACAGAATAGTAATTGATTACATTATATTAACTATATTAATATTAACTATTAATATTAATATTCATAAATAATAATTTATTAATATTAATATTCATATTAATAATTAATAATTAACATTAATTTTTTATTTGTTAATATTAATATTAATAATTAAATTATGAATTAAATTCATTTATAAGTTTATTAATATTAATAATTACAATAATATCAATATTAATAAATTAATTTAATTAATAATTTGGTTATTGATATAAATATCAATTAATTAATATTGATTTTATTAATATTAATATTAATAATTAATTTATTATTTAAATTATTTATTAGTTTATTAATATTAATATCAATTATGATGGACTTGGACCATAAAATTCTTCTGAGAAAATTGACAATTTACGGTCTAACGGGCAAACTGCACTCTCTCATAAAATCTTTCCTAACAGATAGGATACAATTTGTAGCAATACAACAAGGTGAAAGAAGCTCAAAAATTCTTCCAATAGACATTGGTGTCACCCAAGGCTTAATTCTGGCACCAAGTTTATTCCTCATATATGTCAATGATCTTTTATCCTACACATTACATTCCAAGGCATTTGTCTACGCTGATGATACAGTTTTCGTGTCAAAATCTGACAACTTTGCTGCTACACTTAATAATTTATGTGATACTGATCTTCACTTGATAGAAAGTTGGTGTAGGAATAATAGGATGATATTAAACATAAAAAAATCGCACTATACATCCGTCTCAAAGAGCCACATCTCTTGATTTCGATCTAAAAATTAACAATAAAAAACTTAACCGAAATATCAGTAACAAACTCCTTGGTTTTACTTTGAATGACTCATTGACACGGGATGATCATGTAGACCAGATTTGCACCAAAATAAACAAAAGTTTGTCATTATTCCAGAAATGCAGGGCATTCATAGATAGTAAATCATCTCGATCTTTTATTACCAGGATGTCTTTTGTCATATGATATATTATGGCATCCGCCCTCTTTTGGAGCAAGTATATACTTTCAAGAATATATTGTGGTGATAGGTTGCCATATATGCGCCTAATAGCAATAATGTCAACCACATACCCTTCCATCAAATACATACAAGAGATTTACATACATCTCTTGGTCTGATTCCTTTTCCTCTCCTTGCTGGTCATTTCATCAGTATTATTGGTTTACAAATTTTGCATTTGATATCATCATACTTCCTTTTGGAAGGATTTATTCCAGCTAGCTCTAAAGCCTTTTTTAGAGACAAACATCTATTACATTATCACAGCGATCAATTAAGACCAAAAATCACTAGAACTTTTAACACTTTACCAATTCACACACGCTCAGCAACCAAACTTACTCATTTTAAAAAACAACTATCAAAGCACTTTAAAACCTATTAATTATTATTACATGCTTTGCTGTTTCACTCCGCTTAAGTGTTTTTTTGTTCTGCACTGTATGTAAGACATTCCTGAAGATGATTGTAGATTGACATTAAAAGTATATATAACTATAAATATAAGCTAGTTGAAACACCCCTAATCACCTGCAAATAACAGTCCATTGCTAAACATCATAAACAATAACTACAAACCTGGATCTTTGGATCAACGTTCCAAATTATCATTATGATTCTCAGAATTGTGTGAAAATAGAAATAGCGAAAGATTGACCTATTTTATGTATGTATGTATGTAAGTATGTATGTATGTTTTGTATTCGTCTCAATCTCTG
This sequence comes from Membranipora membranacea, assembly GCA_914767715.1. Classification (NCBI taxonomy): domain Eukaryota; kingdom Metazoa; phylum Bryozoa; class Gymnolaemata; order Cheilostomatida; family Membraniporidae; genus Membranipora; species Membranipora membranacea. The sequence goes on from OU612071.1 coordinate 20,731,455, forward strand.
AGAAATAAAATGATCATGCATTCACATGCTTCTATGTCAGAAGCTGATGAATAATTATTTCAAAAGAAACTATATAGTACGTGGCAGCCCCTGCCTATCTTGTCACTTCCATTTGCACTTTTGGATGGATATGGTGTGTCAGTTGTTTCTGGAACAGTTTTTTACGCTGGTCGCAATGGTAACAATGTACCATACACTTAGTTGCACAATGGGCTGCTAATTGCCAAAAACGCTGCCGGTAAAAGGGAAAGTGATAAAAAAATAATGATATGTTTTCAAAACATCCAAAATCTGAAAGAACGTGTCATAATTAGTGGATTTACAGCTTTACATGGGTCTGCTATCGTAAAAAGCTTAGATGCGGCCAACAACGGTTGCAATACCCCTTTTATCACCTGTGTATAACTGTCATTAAAGCGAAACTACTTTTTCAATTATGCTGCTGCCTAAAAGACAGGCTTCGAATGTTCATATTGATCTGATTTTCTATGGTGACTGTGTATTGACCCTCCCATCGCGTGACACCAGATTTAAATGCTCTGAGTGTGTCATTTTTCAAATAGTGTGTATTCTTAGGTTTCCTTTATAGTATCATGCAAATTGTCCTTTTAAAGCTATATAGCGTGAAAAGCAAAAGTTAACTCCTTCAAGCAACCTCAGGAAATAGTGTGGTGCTGAAAAAAAATTTTGGTCATTGATGGAGTCAATACAAAACCACCATAAAGAAATATGATCGATAGGAACACTCGAAGTCAGTTTTCGAGGCCTCAGCAAAATTGAAAAAGTGGTGTCGTTTCAATGATAGGTGGGGGGGTGCTGGCATGTTCCCCCCACCCCACCCACCCACCCACCCCGAACAAAGCTTGTCACGACAGGCTAGAGTTGACCATGATGGCCGTCCAATTAGTGTAATTAGGCGTTAAGTGACTTGGAGTTATGCTTCCTCTTCTCAGGAGGGGACAACTCATTCTGTCTCACAACAGGAGTTGTTAGTAAATCCAAAGCATGTGATGTGATAACTTTCGTGCTTTCTCTGAACTTTCCAGTCAAGCGTAAGAGTGTTTATACATGTGATAATCTTAGTGATTCACCGGTCCCCAGAGAAATTCCAGTACAGTCAACAAAGTGTATGGTAGTTGAACAGACCGTTTCAGTATTAGATTCTGAGGTTAGCTTTCTCGCACTCAATAGTCTAGTCTTAGGCAGGTCACTCTCAATCAACCCTGGATATTCTGTAGCTTATGAATCCCTAAGTAATCAGCTTAATGTAGTATTACCGTGTCTAATGAGTTCTGGAAAAGATGGTGCCAGTTCTATGTTGTATTATAAATATATAATACAACATAGAATATAATATATATATAATATATAATACAACATATAATAATATGTAATAAAACAATATATAATACAACATATAATGTATTATAAATCAGTGTGTTCAAACAATGTTTACAAAGCAGGGGAATAATGAGAACCATCGGAGCCTGAAAGTTTTGATGCAGTTGTCGTCGATGAAACTTATCCTCTCATACAGGGTTACTGTAGAACGAGGGTTAAGTTGGTGAATTCAAGCAGGGATGGGTTGGTCCGAAGGTGGCCCTGGTCTATAAGAACATCCGTGCTGGGAGTAAGGTGTGCGAGTACAGGGGGTCCCCAGATGACAGCTTTTCAATACAGTATTTGATTTTTGTTAATTATTACAATAACAACATACCAGACTTCTCGTAAGCTTTTGATGTTTTTCCCATAATATAATGTTATTAAAGCTATCAACAATCGGTATCCATAGCACAACTGTGATTGGGTATCTTCTACCATTAACTTCGATATAAGCTTTAAATTCCAACTTAGTTCTACTGACAGAAAGTTAACTTTGTTCGAAAAGTTTGTCGGATTTGCATATAATGATTCGGGCTTGATATACAGCCTCTATATTGGTAGGGACTTGTATCACAACTGTGTAGCAATTTAGGCTGGTCACTGCTACTAGACTTGGACTTGGACTGTGACGAACAGCGTGGGGACAATTTCTAATATTGTGATTGGGATCACTATACTGAAAACAATGATTCAAGCCACTTCTGGTCTGGGAATTTCAACCAACTTTATCCTTACTTTTTCTTCTAACATGCCTGTCTTTACTATTATTGCACCTATCTCCACAGCTCTAATGACCTCTACTGTCATTTTGCGAATTCCGGTCACGTGAACGGGTGTTATCATGCCTAACTCTACTATTACTACAACCGTCACGGTGATATTGCCTTGAGTCATGCCTGGCCTCTGCAACCTCCTGATTTATGGGCACCGCAGGAACTAATATACTGGTACATTCCAATTTCTGATCTAACTCAGCAGCTGTACCACGGCAGGACAGAATATTACAAAGTGAGTCCCGATCATGGTCATGTTTGGCCATTAATTCACATCTTAATTTTAAATCTTGAAGATTATTGTCTACTATAATTTGTGCTAAGGTTATCCTAATTCTTTCCAGATCCATATTCACACCAGCTTTGACTTCCAGATTAAATGAACTGTGTGTGGATTTAAATATACCGGCCTTACGGGAGAGATGGTCAACACGTCTAATGTAATCCCTACAATCTTTGCTTGTCTGCTGGCAAGCACTGTTAAAATTCCTTAATGTTACACTTAAAGACTCTTTTCGTTTGTACGCATTTTTTAATGCTTGAGAAACCTGGGCATAGGTCAGTTTTTACGTTCGGAAGATCAAAACCTTGGGCCTGCCAGCCCGGAAGCTTTCAATACTTATAGCCTATAACAATAAACATAACTTCATCTCTTCGCTCAACACATTAATTTTGGTGTCAACTGAAGAAACTGTCAACTTTTTGGTTCCAATCTCAAATCTGACCGCGACAGTAATCCTTTCCAAAAAAAACTTCCAAGAACCAAACATGTCCTTTGGGTCAATATCCAAATTAGGGAAATCTCTATATTTTGAGACCAAGGTGACCTCAGGGGGGTTAATTTACTTTTTGTTTTGTTTTGGGAAGGACAGTTGAACAATAACAACAAACAGATTTCACCTGATGCACTATACAACAACAGTATAACTGTTTTGGGATGGACATGTTTATTTATGAAATTTAAAAGACCAGTTAATTAAGGTAATTAGCATTTATTATTAAATGTCTTCATTATAACCAATAATTTTGGTATAAACATAGCTACAGCAGCCAGCTATTTCTCTCAGCTGTTTGCACTTTCCTATTGTTCCAAGTTCTATAGCTATGACTATGAACTCATTTGTTTTAACCATCAGCCAGCATTATTACACATGGCAGCTGTTTATCATGTTTTCAACTCGCTCCAAGAAACGTTATAGAACCCTACACCATGTAAGTTTAATTTTTTTAATGATTGAGTTTAATCTGATGCGTTCCTAATATGTAGCAAACTGTTTGTGGAGATTTCTATCAATTGCTATGGCTGTAACTTAATTTTGAGCATATTATTATGTTAAGTGTTCCATATTCATTATTATCATACAAACAAACGTTATATAAGACTATATATACCCTTTTTAGCTTGGAGGAATTTTGTTCTCAACAACAGCTGGATAATTCAACGTCCTCTCCTATCAATAATTGTAAGAGCTTAAATTCATTTTGTAATTTGTGTACTTTGTTTATTGTTTTTTTGTCATGTTTGTAATTCTGATGACGATTTAAGTTTATGTTTAGCTTCGTTGCATACCACATGTTAAATCATTTCGTCTTGTCCAGTTCCATCGTTACATTGTCAGTATTTTTCATAGGTTACGCCTTCTAAATAAAATAATTACCCACAAGTCAGTTGGCAATTAATACGAACGTCATATACCACCACAGTAACAATTATTTACTCTCAGTAAATTCAACTTGATAACACACAGTTTTCAGTCAGTTTGCCTTTACCAGCTGGGTAGCCTTCTTAGGTCTTGGGTCCTTAGGTGCTGGGAGCCCTCTCCTCTTAGCAATAGCAGCTTGTCTCTTGTAAGTGTTGAGTTTAGTCTCAAGGATAGCTGTACGTCTGGTGACATCACTGTATGGGTTGAGTCTTGTCATGATAGCCTGGTTCTTAAGTGGGTTCTTCTTGATAATCTTTCTCAGACTGTGAGCCTTGGGACGACGGATAGGATTCTGGATCTCATCAGATTTAAGAAGACGACCAAGATCACTGTGAGTCATGGTCAACTGTGGCATGTTGTAGTTAGATTTATTCAGACTTGGTTTAGTCCATGTTTCATATAGAGCATCGAGCTGTTTGAAGGCAGACTCGGTCCAGACACAGAATCGACCAACGTGACCTCCGGGAGCCAAACGCAGGTGTTAACTCCGGGATATTACGGAAAGCTTTTACTACTCCGTTACCTTTGTTGGAGACTACAAGTGGGCCAAGTTTCTGTGTTCGGCGTCTGTTCCTCTTCTTACCTCTACCAGCTCTGAGAGCCTTTGACTTGTATACTTTATCGATATCAGCCCATGCTCCAGCCTTTCTCAAAAGAGTGACTGCCTCCTTGGTCTTCTTGAACTCCTCAACCTCATCAAACACAACAAGAGGCACCTCTGGGATTCCTTCAATTCTGTGTCCCTTAGCCAAAACGAGGGCTGGTACTCCAGTAGCGGCGATACAGCTGGTCATGGCGAATCTTGTCTGTGTGACATTGACCTTTCTGTGCCATCTTCTCCATGTCTTGGTAGGAGCGAACATACGTCCACCTATGCATATGTTACCGAAGGCTCCCTGTCCGGATCTGTGGGTTCCACCTCCAGGTACACGCGGAATACGAGCAACGGCACGTCCAGTACCCCATGATTCAGCTCTAGTCTGGTGTCCAGCGCCCTTTGAAACAGCGAATGGTTGTCTGCTGTTCTTTTTGACGTTGGTATGAACAAACTGTACTACATCAGGTCTGACTGGAGCTCTGAAAACAGCAGGCAGCTGTACTGTAGTGTTTGTTGCCTCATTCTTCTCACTGTACACTGATACCATAGGCTGCGCAGCCATTTTTGGGGACGATTGGGAGTTAATTACCCACAAGTCAGTTGGCAATTAATACGGACGTCATATACCAACACAGTAACAACTACCGGAGATTTGGGTATGGTTAGACCCTGATGTCACAGATGTATGTGTGATCTCTCAGACAGTTACTTGTCAACCATTATACTGCTTGTCTCGTCTATCTATCAACTCTTCTCGTCACATCCAGTATGGAGGCTAAACTCAAGCAACTCAAAGAGCAGCGTAAGTTGCTTAAAACGAAAGTCAATCGTACTGCAAATTTACTCAAACAAGCTGTCACTAACAAACGTCTGGCTGAGCCAAATCTCTGCATGAGTCACTGGTTGATTTGTTCCACAATCAGTTCGTTAATCTTCATTATGATTATGTAGAGACATTAGAAGATTCTGAAGAATTTAGTTTTGATTAAGAGCCCTATAAAGTAGTTAATGGCAAGTCATGTGATCAGCATTTAGAGGCTGTCAGTCGAGTATTTTCTGATTCTAACAATTTATATGTCAACTTTTGTAATTTGTGTGAGTTTACTGAGTTGTCTGCTCTCGTTGACCTACCGCTACTGTTAGCCGATCAGACCATAAACGAGTTACAGGATTTTTTAGGTAATGATAAATCTGTGCTATCTAGTGATGATATTTTGACTAAAGCGCAGCAATCTACTGATGATTTAAAGTCTCATTATGAGCATTGTAGGACCGAGTCGGGTAAAAATGATCAGTGCGGTGATATTTTGTCTACACTATCAAAAACTATTTTAGAATTATCTCAACATATGACTCAAGTCACTGGTCTAGCAAAGTCCAAGCAATCCCCAAGCTATCATCAATCACCTGATTTTTCAGTAGCCAATTTTCATGTTCCTCAATCACCACCTCCATCATCTCATGTACACTCCACTCCAACCCTAGCCAGTGGTAGTGGTAATCCTCAGCTTACTACTCAGGGTACTTTTACTAGTTCAGAATTACAAGGGGGGATAATAGTCCAGTGGCAGCCTACCAAAAATGTGGCTAGAAACGCAACTTCATTTGAGAAATTGGATAGATAAATTCTAAGAGTGGATTCTAGAGTAGTTTTATGAGGCGGTTGCAATGGTGATGATGTACCTTACACAAAGTTGCACAATAGGCAGCAAATTGCCAGAAACGCTGCCAGAAATGGCCAAAATTGCTGTTTTTTTTTAGCTTACAAAGGTCTGTCCTGTGCTCGCCTTATGAGTTGGGCTACTCAAACTCTGCAATCGCATTTATACATACCTTGGTTTAGTTTTTGGTATAATATCAAGATGATATCTCAAATATTGAGTGAATGACCAACCTTATAAAAAGTGATAAAGTGAAAAACGCTGCCGACAAAAGGGAAAGTGATGAATAAATGATGATATGGTTTCAAAACGTCCATAATCTGAAAGCTTTACACGCTATATAACCTTCTAAAGACGATTTGTATGATACTATAAAGGAAACCTAAGAATATGCACTAATTGAAAAATTACACACTCAGAGCATTAAAATCTGACACAGTCACCATAAAAGAATCAGATCAATACGAACATTCGAAGCCTGTTTTTTAGGCAGCAGCATAATTGAAATAGTAGTTTCGCTTTAATGATAGTTATACACAGGTGATAAAATGGGTATCGCAACCGTAGTTGGCCTCGTCTCAGTTTTTTTTTAGCAGACCCATGTAAAATTTTAGATCTACTAATTATGACATGCTCTTTCAGATTTTGGATGTTTTGAAACCATATCATCATTTTTTGATCACTTTCCTTTTTACCGGCATCGATTTTGGCAATTAGCGGCCTATTGTGCAACTTAGTGTAAGGTACATTGTTACCATTGCGATCAGCGTGAAAAACTGTACCAGAAACAACTGACAAACCTTATCCATCCAAAAGTGCAAATGGAAGTAACAAGATAGGCAGGGGCTGCCACCGGACTATAAGTGCTGCACAGTCAAATCGTACAACTGTGAATAGTTGTCGCTATAAGTTTTCTGTTTCCTGGTGCCGACGTGAATGGCTGGAGTTTAAGGCAGTATGGCAAAATTATGCTAGTACCCATTATGATAATTATCTAGAACGTTCTTATGCATTAAAAGGGGCATTGTCTCGGAGCCCAATGTACCATGTACGCCCCATATACTCCAGTAATCCAGGTGTTTATGATGAAAATTGGGGTAGGCTATTAAAAATCTATGACGATGTTAGTCTCAGTGTACAATCTGTATTCAATGATCTGAAGCGCCTCAAACCAGTAAAAGAGGGTGATCCAAATGGACTAGTCAGGCTAGAAAATGACATTGAGATGGGTTACAGTCAGCTCAAACAGATTGGAAATCTTGAGTGCGTCACAATGATTAAGTAGACAAAGTGTGTGAATGCTTACCGCCAAATATCAGATTTATGGGAGGAGAAATATCACTCGTTATCAGGTCCAGAAAAGCTTCATCCGTTCATGGCTTTTATGGATTTCCTAAGTATAAAACGTAGTATGAGCTTACGTAGGGCAGAAAAGCCCCACACAAAGCCTTAGTCAGATTCTCATAGTAATAACAACCCGTCAGATGAATCTAAAAATGCTAGGACTTTCCATTTATCTGTTGATAATAATGTTGATGTACAAAACAAAGCTGAGAGACCAGATATAAAGTGTGTCTTTCATTCTAGTGACGGTAGCAAGTGCCAGCACAGCACAGAACAGTGTGTAGATTTTGGAAAGCTCTCATTAGAAAGCAAAATGGAGACACTGAAGAAGTGCTATGCCTGCTTTCGCTGCTTCAGCACAGTGCATCATAGAAAGTGGTGCCAGGAAATGACGCCATGTAAACATTGTAATATGACCAACCATCACTCTTTATTATGTATGAAACATTTCTCTCAGTCATCAACCGCTCTTAGTGTCAAATCTCAGAACTCTAAAGGCTCTTACTGTGTGCTGCCTATTGTCGATACCAGAGCATCTATCAAGATTATTACTGCTATATTTGATAGTGGGTCTGATGCTACGTATAAAACCCACATTGCAGCCAATCAAATATGTGCAATGCGTGGGCACTCTGTAACTCTAGATATACTGGGTATCGTAAAACCAGTACTCGGCATGAGTCATTTATTTATGAGCCTGACTTGTTCACCCCTGATAATGTAAGTAAAACGATATACGCCTTTGGTATGGACAGTATTACTGGACCCATATCAGCATTAGCTTACAATGCAGTCAAGGAGTTATTCCCAGTTATTACAGCTGATTCAATTCAGAGAGGTCCCACTTTTGAGGTATTGATAGGTGCTGATTATTTAGGCTATCACCCAAAAAATAAAATCGCTAAACCTGGCGATCACCTGAGTGTTATGCAGGGAGTTCTTGGCACGTATTTAGTAGGTAGTCACCCCAAGTTATGTGATGGTACATCGCATAGTAGCGAAATGAGATTAGTGTTGACTCATTGCTGCATATCATTACCCAAACCTGTACGTGTAGGTGACGCTGGACTAGGCTCTGATCGTGACCAGTCTCAGACAACTCTCTTGTGTTCGGCCAAAACTGTAGTGTCCGATGTCGTGCAAAAATGGTAGGTTTTTCCTTCTTGCCCGATGTCGTACTTGGTGAAAGTCTAGGTTTTGAGGTACCACAAGTTGATGTGAAAGCCATCTGTGCAGATAAATCTGACCAAGGTGGTTCTCGTGTTTTAGGAGTTGCTGTAAGTTCAAATGCTGCTATTCGGATTTGGGGTTGTGATTCGGCTCGGGGTTGCCCACGAGGCTTTACTAAATGCTGCTATATGCTACTTTTTTGAGTCTTATATCTAGTTATGTCATCTTACTTTCAATTAAAGCAGAACAAGCAGCAATTAGGCATGAATTCCGCAATAACAACCTTTTATTGTGGATCAACACTGAGATAACAAAATAATACAATAATATGTATATGTATGATCGCAATAGTAATCTGAGTTGTCTGATTCTCCGTGGCAGGTCCTCTTTAACTGAAAAAGAGAAGCAATCGCTTAATATATAAATAGGATTCTACTAGACAATATGTGCATAGTGAATCCAATATATATCTCGCATTGGATCAAAGGAAGAGATTGCAATCTGACCTGCTGATATCCTAGAGTGACAACTCCGGCTAGCGTAGGGTTGGTCAATGCTCTATATAAATGTTATAGGTATATCATCCACTTCTGAGGTGGTACAGAGATTGAGAGCGTGTTGTGCTGACCTGCTGTAAACAAACCTGCTATTTAGGATGCAAAGGTATCTATATAGAGATTGCTTGGTGCTGAACTGCTTCTGGTAATCCTGCTAATATGGTACCGTAGTACCGTCCGACCCGGAGGTGGTATAGCGATTTCCTGATGCGGAACTGCGGTAAGCAAACCTGCTATATATGTGATAACCTAGTATCCTCTCCTCCAGAAGGGGGAGTATAGCTAATGCTTGGTGTTGATCGGCTGGTATATGTCAATGTTCTGATGGCAGCTGCTAATCAACTATGAAATACGGCAGTATCTGCCAGCCCGCAGGTGATCTAATAGAGATTTATACACTATGCGCATACTGTATAAATCTTATACCATCCTTCAATTCCCATGTACTGATACAAGCTGTTTTCATCGACTATGTGATACCTTGGTACCATCTAAGAGGACTGACAAAAACAGAGGGTGGGCTGCCCCTAAAGAGGGAGGCAAGTTACCCGGAATCCTCACACTGAGAGTGTGATACATCCTAGTAAACTAGAATACATCCTAGAGGTGAGGCCAAGGTGGACCTCCTAATCGTAAGTGTGCAGCGAGCTGCCAGAAACTGAAACAGGCACTAATCAGCCATTGGCAGTTGCACTTTGATCTTAGCCAATAGGCCGAGAAGCGAATATGTCGAGATGTGCGGTAGAATGTTAGCATACTGTATATATCTATATCAGGACTTGGTTTGGTTAAGTGGCGACAGGGAAGCGGCCCAGAGAGGATCGAGCCGGCATAGATTGCTGCGGTCATTTGCATCGATATCTCCATATTTGCACTCATCGAGCGTCTTTAATAATATAACATAAATGTCAGCTGTTCTGTGTAGCTGTCAATAATTGCGTTTGTATTCTCAGTTGAAGTCTCATGGCATAAATTAGTTGAGAGTATGAGACTAAGGGAAACAACTGATTGAAACCTGCCATGTCACAGTAAGAGTTGACCTAGCCTGTCTTGACAAGCTTGGTTCGGGGGTGGGCGGGTGGGTGGGGGGTGCTGGCACGTTCCCACCCACCCACCCACCCACCCCGAACAAAGCTTGTCACGACAGGCTAGAGTTGACCATGATGGCCGTCCAATTAGTGTAATTAGGCGTTAAGTGACTTGGAGTTATGCTTCCTCTTCTCGGGAGGGGACAACTCATTCTGTCTCTCTGCTAAATCCAAAGCATGTGATGTGATAACTTTTGTGCTTTCTCTGAACTTTCCAGTCAAGCGTAAGAGTGTTTATACATGTGATAATCTTAGTGATTCACCAGTCCCCAGAGCAATTCCAGTCCAGTCAACAAAGTGTATGGTAGTTGAACAGACTGTTTCAGTGTTAGATTCTGAGGTTAGCTTTCTCGCACTCAATAGTCTAGTCTTAGGCAGGTCACTCTCAATCAACCCTGGATATTCGGTATCTTATGAATCCCCAAGTAATCAGCTTAATGTAGTAGTTACCGTGTTTAATGAGTTCTATGTTGTATCATAAATACATATATATAATACAACATATAATAATATGTAATAAAACAATATATAATACAACATAAAATGTATTATAAATCAGTGTGTTCAAACAATGTTTACAAACCAGGGGAATAATAAGAACCCTCGGACCCTGAAAGTTTTGATGCAGTTGTCATCGCTGAAACTTATCCTCTCATACAGGGTTACTGTAGAACTAGGGTTAAGTTGGTGAATTCAAGCAGGGATGGGTTGGTCCGAAGGTGGCCTGGTCTATAAGAACATCCGTGTTGGGAGTAAGGTGTACGAGTACAGGGGGTCCCCAGATGACAGCTTTTCAATACAGTATTTGATTTTTGTTAATAATTACAATAACAACATACCAGACTTCTCGTAAGCTTTTGATGTTTTTCCCCATAATATATTGTTATTAAAGCTATCAACAATCAGTATCCATAGCACAACTGTGATTGGGTATCTTCATGGCTTGCAGACAATAAACTCATCGCAACAGTGAATAGCAACCGTTCTTCTCAACGACCAGTCACCTCTGCGGTACCTCAGGGAAGCGTCTTAGGACCGTTATTTTTCCCAATTTATATCAACAATTGATGATGAGCTATTTAAAAGTATTTGCCGATGACGAATACTATACCGACCAGTAAACAACTCTACTGACATTACCATATTACAAAAGACCTAGATTCCCTGGACAAGTGATCAGAGGAATCTCCGATCAACTTTAATGTTAATAAATACCAACATATGAGAATCACTATTCGCAGTCGCAGTCGCAATCATCGCCATCAAACCTGTATTATGTTTTCTCAGCCCGCCAACTCAGTAAATGAGATTAAATACCTAGGCATTATTATTGATGAATTGTTATCATTTGACAGTCATATAATTGAAATATGTAGTAGAGCTAATAAAACACTGATCATGCTGATGCACAATCTTAAAAAAGCCCGACGTAGGGTATGGTACAACACAGAAGAGTTGAATATAAGTATTTTGTCGGGTCATACTCATTACTAAGAGTTTTCTGTGCTTACAAAAATTGTGAGCGGGCAATTCGAATGGAATGCTTTCGATTTCCATCATGACGAAAAGATTTGCCCTGGCGGGGATTTGAACCTGGGCCTCCCGCGTTATAGACTTTGATGCTACCTTGCACAGCAATATCTATTCATTACAGCAGATCTTGCCTGGTCATCTAAATACAAACTCATTGAGTACAATGTCAATCCAATTATTTAATATTGAATAGAACTGTAAAGGCTTATACTATAACTATACAATAGCAATAATGAATGTAATTTATTTAGCAGGCAGGGTTAATTACACAATAATGGTTGCTGGTTGGGTAATGATATATGGGTCAGTTTCGAACAATTCTAGAATTGTACAGAACTGTCCAACAATTCTCGGGTATGAAACACGGTGTCAGCTGTTGGCATGCAGGTGTTTGGCCGCCAACAATGTTTGACATTGATTCCGCTTGCTGTCTCTTAGGGCACAGGGTAGATCAACTATAATTGGCCTCTAAAGAGATGATAAACTCCCGTCCATTTATTGTCTTGATACCCTGTGATACCATATGAGAGGCCATGATGTTGCTTGGTTTTTTTGCCTCGGTATCAGTGTGGGTCTGCAGACTGGATCCTGATGGGGCACAGGAGCATTTGAGGTCGGATGCTTTTCCTGACACCACCGTGACCTGCTGGGAATCGAACACGAAACCTCTCGATTGAAAGACCCATGCCTTACCCATTGCCCCACAGAGATGATATGTTGTGTAATTAATATAAATCAAATCAAACACTTAAGACACTTTGCCTATTGATTCAACGGTTCAAGCAGTGAGCCCTGCTTGAACTTTATTATGCTTGGTCAGTAGATAGTAAGGACTGCATACAACATCACGCGGTAAATAACCATTTATTGATCTGAAATGATTGTGCTCCTCTCAGTAAACCTCACCCTCAGGGCCATGACAGCCTCCAGCCAAACTATCGAATAATACCAATGTAATCAAAAATTCACCTGCTGTTGATGATATGACAGTATACAGTCACATGGTTAAAATCAACACTCACAAATCAACTAATCTAGAGAATTTTTTGTGCTTGGTCAGCATCCATCTTCTACCCAGCCATTGATTGACATTATATATTCAGTTCTCATGAATTAAGGATTCCAAACAATATGGAAATGAACAGAGGTTACTCCATTGAATTCAATTCTGTTCAAACACTAGGAAAATCTCATCACCTATTCGTCAAGGAAAGATAGCAGAAATAAACTTAACCAATAAGGATCAGTTTGTCTACAAAAGCAGCATAGTACCACTGATAACCTGTAAAGTTATCCATCGAAAAACCTGTAAATTACACACCAACATTTGCTACAACCTTTACAACAAAGACGCCATTGCAGTACAAGCTTGACAAAGCTTGAAGAAAACTCTCACACCTTGGAGTTAGACCACTACTTCCGGTGGCAAAAAACCTCTTCTGTGAATGCCAAAAATGGAGTGAAATAATGTGATGCATGCTACTTCTATCACTTAAGGAAATTTGGGTTCATAGAATACTGAATGGTTTACAGATGACAAATGGAGCCTTGTATTTAAGAATTGCAAAAATGATATTGTCAAATACAGGGTATGTAATCGAAAAATGCCGAAAATGGCTCTTGGAGAAGACGAAACGATTTGAGTGATCTGCGTCCGAAAAAAACCTCTGATATAAGTCATAAGACTTTGAGTAATTAGGTACGGATATGAATTTGTATCACAAGAAACAGTCCATATGATTAGGACTTTGATATCAAATTTTCCTCAAGAAGCAGACCAGTAGAATTTTTTAACTCACCACGTCCTTAAACCTCTTAAACACTCAAGAACACTCAAGTCATCAAAAACCTAATACTCAGATACAGACTCGATCCTCAAAGTCTCCGGTCAGTTTGTTAATTCAAAAATCATAAAACCCTTTGTTATAGTATAGATAACATTTTGTTTCCTGCGAAACTGACCAAATTCGCCCTACAAACATATGTTTGTGTAACAGACCTCAATTACCAATAACATATCGACAATGTAGCTCTTTAAAGTAGAACTCAACAACAATTCTCTTGTCAATGAAACTCATTGAGGATCTTCTATACACATATGTAGTGAACTAGCCACTATATGCACCATGAATAACCACTCTAATCACTGATGGGGGGGCTAAATCACACCTGCCCCCAAGGGAAGTAAACAAACAGAAAAACCTAGATTAGCTACAACTCCCAAAGACTCTCAAATAAAAACTAATAGAGTTCTTAATTATTTCACTTAGATCTCTTCAGGGTTATTATTATTTATATTTTCTCACACATTTATATTTATCTAAACTTCAAAGTGATTATTTATCAAAAAAGAAAACATGAAAATCTAAAAATCAGTTTTTTTGAGATTATACACTTCCCTTTCAAATCAGCCATCGTCCATGTGGAAACTGCTTTTGTATTGCTCCATAAATCATTGACTATTTCAACTACTCTACTGCTCCAACTTCAATACAAGATGTCTGAACCAGTACCATATGCCTTTGAGCCAAGAAGGAAACGCTCTTTGGATGGTGATAGGGCTCAAGAAGAAGAATTTTATGCAGATAGTGACTGCTCTGATCTCGAGCCGATGGATAATAATAATAGAAATTATGCTGCTTCATCAGAAACATCCTTACCTCATCATGCTGCTACTATTGTGCACTATTGCTCAAGAGACATAAAGCTTATTGAACCTAACTCTACCAGTAAATGTATTCTCCAGCTGGAAATGATCCATGATGCAATCACTGACTCCTCAATTATACTTGCTTGGAGAAAGGCTCAGAGAGATTTCTGGCACAAAAGATCTGACATGCTAGCTTTCTCAAGGATGACTCCGGAGAATCATCGTTTTCATGGCTACCAGAACTATGTAGAGTTTGTCCATGGTCATCTGGGCAAGGGCTGTAGAAGGGCGATCCCACTATGTGTAGTAAAACATCTCAGGAGACGTTACCAGAGTGCGAATGAGAATTACAGAGGCTTTCAACCTAGCGTTGCTGGAGATTTGACTGATGTTGTATGCGCGCTTGCTGATCTCCAAGATTAAGAAGAATATCACAAAATGCAACCATGCATGTAAGTGTTACCAAAACCATCCACAAATGGCTCTTACAATCCGACCCACCACTCTACTACAAAGATGATAGTTTAATCGTAATCGGTACAGACATGGAAGTTGTTTGGGTAGTTAAAGGGCAACCAAGGTTTCGCAGCAATGCATTAGGGTAGTAAATAATGTGCTAGGCAGCATCAGCTCTGTGCATGACGCGGCGCAAAACTCAAAGTAGTTGCTGACTCTAGGCTGGGTAACACCTCAGTTTAGGGGAGGTTCCAAGACATTGCTTTAATAATGATAGAGCACAGGCTAAATGATAGCAGGAACAGGAAGCTGCTCTGTGGTATTCTATTTTAGCTGAGTTTGAGTACCTGATGGATGAATTGTTTCACAAGAATTCTGACTGAATAATCATCCGAATTAGATTTTGTCTTTGTCCCGATGCAGATGTTGCAATCTGCTATCAATCGATGAGAACTTGTTTGAAACCCTGGTTGCCCTTTAACTGATAATTAAAAGTTTAAATCGGAAGTTAAATGATCTCTTCTGTCCACAAGCTTTTTGAATCATTTGTCTGTCCAATATCGTGCATCAGAATAACAATTTTGTGACACATTTACACTACGGTCATGGTTGGACTCAATTTATTTATTTTCATTTCTCATAAAAACAGAATTTCTTAACTCAAACAATACGTAACTATATAGTAGTGCCATGTAATTCAGTTGTAAAATGTCATCTTATCACTGCAATTTACTCATTGCTTTACTATTGTATGTTTGTAGGTGATGACGACAGGATAGCGATCCCACTATGTGTAATAAAACATCTCAGGAGGCGGTACCAGAGTGCGGATGAGAATTACAGATGATTTCAGCATATCGTTGCTGACGTTGTACGTGCGCTTGTTGATCTCCAAGATTGAGAAGAATACCTTTAACCACAAAACGCAACTATGCATGTAAGTGTAACCAAACCCATCCACAGATGGCTCTTACAATGTGATAGTGAAAATTTGCTTTGAAAAGCATTGTTCATTATAGTTGAAAGACCCCACTATATATCCTGAGGAGATGTAATCCATGTAACTCTTTGATTTATTTATCAGTTTTCCCCCACCAAGTAAAGCCAGAACTCTGGTCCATCTGAGTTTTGGCCAGCCCTAGAGAGTGTTGTGAGCTCCCACCGCACTACTACAAAGATGATTGTGTAATCGGTACTGACATTGAAGCTGTTTGGGTAGTGAACTGAAAATCAATAGTTTTAATCGGAAGTTAAATGCTCTCTTCTGTCCACAAGCTTTTTGAATCATTTGTCTGTCAAATATTGTGCATCAGAATAACAATTTTGTGACATATTTACACTACGGTCAAAGTTGGACCGAAGTTATTTAATTTTTTATCTCATATAAACAGAATACGTAACTATATAAGAAACAGTATTAGGTATAGTCTGAAACCATATAGTAATATGACAAAAATTATAATGTAGTGTAATGTTAGTTGTAAAATCATCTCACTACAATTTACTCTGTGTTTTCTACTATTGTATGTTTGTAGGTGATGATGACAGGATAGAAAAGTAGACTAGAGTGTTCGTAGTACAATTATTGCGATGCAATAACAGTGCATACATCTACTTGCTGGTTATAACAACAGACAAAGTAAAATGAGGTGAGTACTGCTCTATAATATATTTCTGTCAACAATACAAACGCAGCACTGTACAGGCAAAGACGCTGTTGCTATTTAGTTTCCTGAATGATGGATGGCTGGCTTCAATTTTTAGTCAACCTAGTAATGTGTCGATCCTTCAACTCCTGGTTTGAGGGTTTGGGTACTCTAGTTGGGTGTGCGCTCTGTGTGTCCTGTAATAAAGTTGTGAATACATATTATGTATTGGGTATTGTTAGGCCATAGGGATGGCGCTGCACCAAGTTGAACTGTGATAAAAGTTCATGGCTAAAATATTAAAGCTACAATTCATTATTTTGAATTCAACCTACTGGTCTTTTTTTGACAGTTGGCGCTACTGAAGCTTGTAGTACTGCTGCTTTTACGACGTCCCTAAACTCCTGTGTCTTCTTTGCATACTTAGCAGCACACCTCCACTCTTTCGACATTTTCGACCAGTATCCTTTCACCTTTTCCTGATTGTTCTCATCTAAAGTGAAGTAATAAGAAAGAATGCTATGTGTGTTTTTATTGAACTCATATTTTTATTGATGTTTGGTGGCAGATGCCATGCACATACACTGCAGTCTTATTTGATTTCAATTCTTTTTAATTCATAGGATTGTTCTCTCACCTAGAAGTACTGGTCTGCCGACATTCTCATTGTGATCCATCACCGCTAATCTGACTCTGCCCTGAAACGACGGGAGCTCAAAATCCAATCTCTTAGGTGCGTATTTGTTTGTCACGCTATTTATATTCTCTAGAGAACCTGTGTAGAGAATATAACAAAGTGTAACATAAATGTTAAAACTCCTAGGTATGAGAGTCAAATGCCAGAAAGCAGGTTATTGACAAATTTAAGCACATAGAGCTGTGGGATTGTCTGCTTGCCTTTGATCACAAATTTATATCCTGCCGACAGAAGATGTACTGTTTAGTGCTTTGTTACCTGTATGGATTGATCTCTCCAGCTTTCTTAAAGATTTGGTGAAGCCATCTCTCTCCAGATTTTTAACAAGAACTTTGTGTGCTTCGCTGCCCTTATGTAACCATTGTCTATCTTGTTGCTCCTCCCTGTAATATAATTATTTTATTTTTAATTTAAAATGGCTTCTTGAGGACTACTACATCTGACAAAGTAGACTAGCCATGGTAAGGACTATTGACACAGTGAATTGGATTGAATTGGGGTAGGAGGCAACGTTCAATGTTCTTAGTTGCATTATTGCTTATTTGTTGACTTACTTGTCATATGGTTCATGTAGGCATCGAGCAATTGTATCATAGCATCCTTCAAAATCATGAGTGTTGGTCAAATGGAATTTGACCGAGTCGAACATGTCAACCAGCAGCTGTATGTCCCCACCACAATGTGATGCCGCGTACCATAGGTGATTCTTAATGTGTTTTAGCCATGGCAGTAGTTTTTTCTTCTCCTGATGAAAGAAATTATACTTTTATTTTTAGGTAAATTGGAGTTGTCTGCCTGTCAAGGTACATGTTCAAGGAGGAGAAAACTCTGAACTGGGTGAGGAGGGCTGGCAATAAAATGGAAATATACTTACATTGGTAGTACATTCATTTGTCAGACGCTTGATGAAATTCTTTGCGACATGCCACACATCTAGCTGGTGATTAATGAGACTGTGTTCCTTCTTAAGATTACTCGCTATTCCTGTAGGAAAATATTTTGATTTTAACAGTCATTGCTGGTGTGTAAAGGTCCCTCCCTACAACTTATGAAAGCCTGTCATTTAGCAATGAATATAATACCTGTATGGCCATCTGTGGCTATGCACTCCACGATTATTCCTTCGTTCAGTACTTCCTCTAGTCCCTGTATGAAGCCAGCTTTTTCCGCCGTGACAGCGCTGCCTACAACCGCACTCTGTACAACCACCGATTTACATACTTTTCCTGTTTCCTGCAAAAAAAAAAATACAATTAACTCTCATAATCAATCTATGCTGTTGTAGATGAAGAAAAAGGCTACGTAGCCGTTGTCTGAATACATTTGCTCTTCGCAGTGATCGAACTACGCTGAGGTTTTCAAGTTAATGAGGGTATGTACTAACATTGTATCATAACTTTCATATTCAATGTAGAATGTCTTACATAGTCAATTAGCAGATAATGGCAGTATCTGGCAGAATGCCCTGGTGAGTCGAATCTGCCATCTCCTGTCAGAATCACCGGCTTATCTGAAACAACAACATGGCTATTATCATCATGATCATATATAAATTAGTATACATGATAGCACAGCACCTCACTCCTTAAAAAAAACAAATAATATTTACCTCTTCTCTTCATATCACTCAGTATAGCCTGCTCCTGCTCCTCATATAGTCTGTTAATTGAAGGAATCACGAACTGACTTTGGAACCTGTAGAAAGTCTCACTACTGATGTTGGCAATGCCAAAGCATTTCATAAAGCTGTTTGTAACCCCATATGTACTGCCACTGAAATATCATGATAATAAAGTTTTGATATATGATGTATGATGATTTTGCTATACATGGTACCAAGAACAGGACAATAATTCAGAGAGGAAGAGCTGAAACTAAACAATAAGTAATTTGTATTATTTTTGTTATTCCAGGTATGGTGAAGATTATGATCTAGTTTGGCTGGGAATGTACGATCAGAAACCACAAAATTGATTTTGCTCACTTCAAAAATGTGCAGGTAACAGACAGCACGTTGCCTGCAAATTTCCCAGACCTGCCACCCACTCGAGGTTGGCTTTCCCAATGACTAGAGCCACCACAGCTGGGGCAGCGGTAGCTCACAACCAAAGCTGAGCCAACCTCTCGTGGAGTGGCCACCATAGGTCCCACACACACGGGACACCGTCTTTGCATGAGCAGCTCCTGTAACTGATCATAGAAAACAATATAGGCTGTGGAGTTTCCAAATTCATTCATTAATGGTATAGATTTGTTGCTCATCGTCTCATCACTCTCAGCATCAGATGGCTTGTAAGCTGAAAAACACAGAATAAATTACATTCTCACAATATCAAGATAGAAATACACTGTATATTTATTATTGTACTGTAATCCGACCACCGATATATTCATTGTTAAATAGGCATGAGCCGTCATTTTCTCAATAGACCCGAGTCTGTTCCCAATACAAACCAATAGGCTATATTCATTGACATTTTGTTGTTAGCTTTTATAACAAATCACAGGTTTGTTTTTCAGTGAAATGTAACTCACAGGAGTCTAATGTGGTTCTTGAATCATACAACAAGTTTGATATAGATGACACAGAGGCTGGTGTTGAAGTAGAGGGAGGAAAGACTGGTGGCAGAGGTAGATCTGCGCAGTACTCATGGTCTTCCCCACGATCCATCAGTAACTCGCAGGATACTGCTTTATCCTACACAAAGAATTACCTCAGGAAATTATTATCATAAATTAGCGTTAAAAAACCAAAGCTTTCTCTTTGGCATACAGGGAAGGCTTCTGTTTATGTATTTTATAAAGTATTGATTGTTTGATATACAATTTTGAACTTCATGCCTCCCATCTTCATTTCTTTATATGGAACCAATACAGCACACATACAGCTCGAGTTGTTAAGAGGAAAAGAAACTCAACAAAGTTGCAAGGAGGAAAACATAGCAAAAACAAGCTGAGTTTACAGAACAAAAACCAAGTATCACAGTGCCACTGGTTTATGCCACAAACTCCCTTGTCCCAAACTCCCTTCTTCAGCCACTGATATCATAGGAGTTGGCTTACCTTTTTGGTCAGGTAAAACAACTCCCAAGATTTGATAGCATGGCATTTACATATCTGTATCACTAAAACCAGGGAGTTTGGGACCTATATCCCAAACTCCCTGCTCAAACAAAGCCAGTAGAGGCACAGCTCAAGATCTTATAACATTATTGGAACATTATAACACAGCTACTTACAATACACCCAGGAGGTTTTGTAGGCTGAGAAGAGAATATATAACCATATATCTTTTAGTATCAAGACACCTGCCAGAGCCACCCAGATCGCACCGGGCTAAATCGTACTGCGAGCATAATTGCGTTTCTGATTTAGAAGATGGGCACATACACCTTGTTCTTTTTTGTTTGCATCCATAGATTCGAGTGTAAATAGCGAGGATTACAGCAGAACATTCTTGGTGGTATCAGTTCGATTCTCAAGGCATCTCAGTTCTAAAGCACTTGGAGATGTAATGATCATAAATAATGTTAGGAATTCAAGAAACATACATACCTCTTCCGTAACTATGCTTTCACTTGGCAGGGCTTTGGCAAGCAAAGCAAAATTTATGTGGCTGCCAGCCCTCACAGCAACAACCGAACCGTGGTGGAAATGTCTCCCACATATCAACGGTTTGGTACTCAATTTATGTTGGAAATTTGGCAGCGCTTGTGACCACGCTGTGTGGTCACTACCCATATCCGGACCAGTGAAGAGGGGAATCTGATGACTACGCACAACACGGCATATTAAACATCGTGGTGGCATGTCGGTTTGTTCTACAGAAAAAAGTTACATGTTTTTTTGTTTCATGGAGTCCATGATACACCACTAGCAGAACTCCTCTACCTACTCAACCCCAGTCTGTGTCTGAGAGAAGCACAGCATTGATTGGGAAAACAATCCTGAAGAGAATATATGCTACAAATCAGTTGATCAACTCCTTGAACAATCTATGCAATGAGAAAGTTGATTGAATTTTTTGGTGGAAATCTTGTATCTCAGCTTGATCATTACTTTCCTTTTTTGCTAGCAGCTGTGGTTAGTTAGAATTTACAACATCAACTCATACATCAATCAGCTAGGCCAACTATGACTGATCATTCAATGGAGTCTATTACTCCCAAGTAAACAGCTGTCTTATACCAGGGGGAATGTAACCTGCCTGCTTTTACAACGAGTGAACTAGGACTAGTTTGTTTAACAATTATCAATACAATGAACTCCCACTCAGCTCTTTGTTCAATTCTCTCTTCAATTATTATGTGTGGGATTAACAGATGCAATCAATATTCCTAAGCTGAATTATACAATGTGCATCTTAGATATGGGATAGCAAAGAGCTTGGGAACCCTGGAGTTCTAGGATCATGCTCTGATTGTAGATAATTACAACTACTTCCTCAATCGTGGGCTAGTAATTGTAAACAAAGATTTTCCCGCCTTTTTTCAACTGACCAATCAGAACAGAGTGGATAGCTATAACGGAAGTGAGCTTTTCTTATTAGTTTTATTTTATTATTTATATATAATACCACACAGAAAAATGAAAAAATACAATTAAGAGTTATATAACTTGTCATTTAAGAATAACTCATAACTTGTGGTTGATTTCCACTTTAAAGATTTTCTGACGTATTATTGTATAGTGCAATGGTCCTGTTTACAGAGCAATGCATGGCAGAAAAAGTCACAACAAATTAGCTGAAAACTAAAACTATAATGATGGAAAAAGATATAATTGAGAGAATAACTCAATTTCATAATCAGTACTCATAGATTTTGAATTTATACCTAACATGAAAGCCACAACAAATATTGTGTAGATGAAACAGTCAAAGAAAAGATTCCAAAATATATTATTGACAAATTGCCAAAATGCTAACCATACCAAAAACCATACTAAAAAGGTTGCACAAGAAAAGTACAAAAAAGCGTTGATGTGTTTTAGGCATTTCATACTTAACATGTTTTTTCGTGTTTGCATGTTAGGAGATACAATTATTTTGTTAAACAACAAGCGAAGCATCTCATACAAATTTCAATGGCATCCAATATCAACAATAAAGCTGTTAAAAGACCAAAAGCTTTATTCAAAGTGAGCCCTGAAGCAATGAGTAATTATTGAGATAACTAGCCATTATGCTGAAGAGAGAGAAGGTATTAAAACTTGAAACACACTCTACGCAGCATGTTCTTTGTTGTCATTTGCATTATTTTTCATTTTTTTTCTTTTTCTCATCCTTTTCGCTTTTTTTCTCTTCTTTGCTTTTTCTAGTTTCTGCCCGTTTATGAGATCCCAATTTTGTTAGGGATTTTTCCAACCATTTTAGAAATTTATCGAATTCAACATGAGAATTTTGCTTAAATATTTCCATTCTATTGACAAAATATAGGTGGTCCCCAATAACCTGAAACACTGCAATTTTATTCCTTGACAATTCTCTTACTGAATCAAGTTCACCTTTATAAGGATAATAATATATAACAATGTGGGGGACATAACTTGTTCTGATCATCTCTACGATGTCGTGTACACACTCCTGCTGATTGTAACAAGGTGACAATTTTGAAGTCAGTATAATTGCACATGATTTATTTATTGCTAATTTCAAAATTTTATCTGATGCTTCATCGATATATACTTTTTCAGCGTGGGTAACTTTAGTTGAGTTTACATCTTTTTTTTTATTTTCCCGACTTGCCCCCTCTCCTTCCAACATTTTACCATCAGAAAGCTGTATTAGTTTAGCTATAGCCATCTGTTTGTCGGCACATTCGGGTTCAGGTAGCATGAGTAAGGCACTAAGTATATTTGAGACATCTGTATCCGTATAGTTTTCTGCCTACAAACAATATTGTCAATACAAGACTAAAGGGCAGAGCACACTATAACGTAACCACACGTAACGTAAGCGCAATTGCTTTGCGGAAAGAGGTCAATGACCGGATAAGCTCCGCATCGTTGAAACGCATCATTCCCATGACTAGTGGGTTGACGACGCAAGCGTCGGAGTGTGATTGGTCAATTTATACCACGTGATTGACTGACTGGATTAAGTCATTTTAGCGGGAAAGCAGATAGAATAAACTAAGTTAGTGACCAGTAAATTTTGAGCAGAACTTCCAGAAGAATATATTGATAATGTCTCTTGATGTTGAGAAACTTATTGAGTTGGTCAGAGACCATGAATGCCTGTATAACATGAAATCAAAGATGTACAAGGATGAGATTATGAAGAGGAATGCTTGGAATGAGATTGCTGGGAAGCAGTGAGCTGACTGATGCTGAGCCTGGTATGTACTCTCTCAGAGTAGCTGTTCTAGCAGAGTCACTAGAATCAGCTAGAATCACACCTTCTCTACATTATTTCTATATCCTTGATGGTCATAACTCAGACAAGGAGTAAAAGACTTTTACTCATTGACTCAGATAACATCATACACACTCATACCATAGCCGGGAAACGTTGAAGTGTGTTCATCAGTGCGTTACGGATTACTGACGCACGCCGTAACTATTACGTGCTACGGCCTAAGATACGTTATAGTGTGCTCTAGTCTTAATAGACAAAACCTTTCATTCAATTGATATTGACTTGATGCATGAAAATGATGATGAGTGGTATAAAGAAGTTAAAATACTACAACATAATACAACCAGCCTATATCATCAAAAGTTTATTCACATAGAGCAGAACTCCTGTGATTTCAGGATTGGGTCAACTTAATACTCAATATTGATAAGTATAATATTTTGCTTTGATTTTCTCATCTTCTACTCAGTTTTGGTTTCATGTTGTAACAAACATAACTAACTAACAAGATTGTCCCATCAAAGATACAATTAGAAGAGCACACAGCTGTACCAACCTGACGAATTAATGAACCGATGCGTCTCCCTACTGCACGTAGAGATCTCTGAGATGATACAGAGATACTGCCGTTGTTTGTTCTGTTTACTAGATTCTTCATATTCTCAAGCAGCTGTCTATTCAGTTCATTGCTACGATCAATTTTCTTTCTATTGCTGTCGAATTTGCCCTTGGAAAATGCATCAAGATACTTTAATTCGTTTGATGTTACCTCTACAAGCCTTACATGAGTAACACACACAACAATTTTGATAGTTTGATATTTAATTATCCTTTCATTCCCATTCAGCACAGATTTATTTTATGACCTGACAAAAAGAATATGGCTTTTCATACCATCGGAAGTTTGATTGATATTCTTCTGAGGCTCACCATGGATGAAATGAAATTATCTCAAGTCGTAGATTATTAAAGTGTCTGTAAAGGAAACAGGTTTTTGGTATCATTCTAGAGCTCTCAGTCTAGTTTAGAAATTTATTCTATGTCCAAAACCAGCCTGTGGCCCAGTTAAGAATTATTTTCACTCAAAGTTTGGATGAGAAGGTACTAAAAAGCTGCTGTTTTTCTCCTTTGGAGTTGTGATTACTTGTTGAAAATAGTACCTTTTTAGTACCTTCTATTATGATGGGAATATACAGTACCTCGTAAATAAGACTTTTGTTATTACACAGTGGTGTTGATATTCCCTGCGTACATTATCAAACCACACAGAATTTATCTATTGAATGAATGAGTGGATACGAGGCAAATTTAATCTGTCCCATGTTATGTGGCCTAGCTGGTATAATAGGATAGTGTATAACATTTCATAATTGAATGACAAAGCGACCGATCGAAATCAAGCATTGTAAGAATTTACAGCTCTAGCTCAATGAGATCATCATAGGGAAAATATCCCTGATGAGGTAGTCCCACCACTCAAGTTTAAATCTGTATGATTTCAGCCACTGGAAATAACCCACAGTGCTTTGAAAGATACAACATTTTCCGTTTACTGCTCGAGATAGAAATTTGCAATATAAAGGCAGATCAAAATGGTACATCGCTAAATTATTTCAAGGTTTTGTTCTTATTTATATGATTAACAAATGAGATTGTGGCTACATCATTGGCTACATGGATTGTATCAAAGGTTTTTTGAATACAAAGATATGACATTCCAATCAAACTCCGTCTTCAGCCAGCATGAAAACGAGTGATATACTTTTTTAAATCTCGACATTTCAGGCATTAGGATGATTGTGAAATCCGAAGCATGCCATGATCAATACTGAGTGATTTGAAGTATTGAGAATCTTTTCAACAATTTTTGCAAATATTCTGATTTTTGGACACACAAGATTTTCCCGAATAAACTGTGTTGTTTACATCAAAGATTAGAATTTACAAGTCACAAAGTAAATTGAACCTAAATAAATTTATCATCTAGTTATTTCGGACTTCAGAGTGTTGTAAAATTTAAATGAATTTGACTGCCTCCTAAGGAGGAGTATTGATAATCGTCTTTACATCAAATCTTGTTCATCTGTGCTTCGCAGATAGTCAGCACATCTAAACATGTACTATAAATATTACTGACTGAGTGCAGCAGGTCAAATGAGAGCCTATGTCAATGTCACACATCAGTCACTTAGGAAATTAATTTGTCAAGATTTTGAGTTATTGTGTCAGTATGGATCTTATTTGGTGGGCTAGCGTTTGTATATTCTCATAACATTTGGCACCAACTATAAAGCATTGCATGGACCATTTTTGGGTAAAGATAAAATAAGGAAGGTTTTGTCAGCAGGAAGCATCTATTGCTCGATTGGAATCTTATTTAAACAGAGCAAACAGGCGCGGCTGCCTGAAATGAAAATCACTCGTTTTCACGCTTGAAAAGCTGTAGACATGGAATGGGTCATCGTCATAGATTGTAATTTACAGTGGTTCTTCAAATATTTTCTTTGACATGGGCTCATAACAGAAATAATTGTTGTTTTGATTAGCGGTCTGTACCCATCAAATAGTATGCATACAAATTATTAGACTTTCTTTGAACTTTTATGTCATCGACAGACTTGTTAGTGACTTTGTCACTCATTTGCAAAAGTTGTTATCTAACCCCAATAGCCACTAATATTACGGTATTTCCCCAACAACATCACAAATCGCCTGGACTAGTTGGGCTGTGCATGAGAAGGCATCTCAAAAGTGTCAACTTATAACCCCCAAACCTACCAGACCAAGTAACTCTGAAGAGTTATTTTTCATGCGAACGCATGTGTGATAGCTGTCTAAATCTGGTTTCAAGCTCAAAAATGATACCAAGAAACCTGTTCCCTTTACAAACACTTTAAATGTGAAATAATCTGTTTTTTATTGACTTACAAATCCACGCATTTCATGTAGAGTTATGAAATTATAGAAGTCTCGTAGCAACGATATTATTTTCTCTTTGCTGATTTCCTTGGATTGTATATCCTTAATCACCTCTTCAGCAGCTTCCTTTGAATATGAATAAATTGTAGAGATAATTCTGATTGACCTAACAACACTGCACATTAGATTTTTTCCAGAAAAGGAATACCAGTACCAAGCCTCCTTTCAAATAGCCCTTTGGAACCAGTATTTTTCCCTTTCATGGTTTAATTTCATAATATAGTATATATATATGGGTGTAAGTATGTTTATGCATGTTAATTCACACATATCTCCAGAGGCAATTATTGGGTTCTCAAGATAATAATATTAACAAAACAAGTGGAACATTGGGGAGTAGAAGATCAACTAAAATATAGAATGCGAATATTTATGCATAGAACATGCTCGCATGTAGCCTGTCTAGACATGCTTTGTTGGTCAAGGGAAAACAAGGTATATCGGCTATTGCTTCAAGCTGTCGAGAAGGGAATTGTCCCTACTTAAGATTGGGGAGAAAACTCATCAAAAGTAATTGCATCAAGTCTGTAATAAATTGAATAGTGTTCTTTCCAATTTTAAGAAAGCTTAACTCTCTCTTTGACAGTTCCGGCACAAGAGTTCCCTCCTTCATCAAAGCTATTCCAGACAGGAAGTTATTATTCTTATGCACACAGTTATTATTGATTGGCATCGGCTACCTATTCATACAGTAATCATAAGCTAGACATACCTGCAGAGCATCAAGAGGGGGAGCTGAGGAGCATGGTACAAAATGATCCAGGCTGTTTCCAATCAATGCAATGTCAACTCTTCTCAGTGGTTTGTTAGAAGGTGATATAGTTAAGCTCCTTGTTTGCAATGGCTCAGGGAGTCCGGTAACATTTTGCACCGATATTATGACAGTGATTTCAATATTGAGGATATGAGCCGCGTAAAAGGCTTCAATTATTCCCACATAGTTACCACTCCTGTTAGTGTATAGTGCTTGCTCCCTAATCGTGGCAGTGAGATTGATGTCGTTACCTTCATTTATTATATTAAAGTCAGCGTGGTCATGCAGAGATGTTGCAATAAGCCTGTTCCTTGTAGTATAAGAAATACTTATGTTTAATAAGCGACTGACAAAATCTGTTGTGAGAAGTTCAGGATGATCAGTCATTCCTCTTGCGATTACTGATCTCAACACTCCGGCATTGATTGATTGATTGCCATATAATGCCAGGCTAAGCGACCTAAAAAAACAATCTCCATCCTGATCCACAGAATGTGGTATTCTGTTATCGAATCCATGCCTTCTAAAAAGACAAAGCAAATAACTTTTGTAAAATGATTTTGCTGAGATCATTGACACAAATAGAAGATATTATTTACTGTTACAGAACTCACTATTGCAAAATCAACTTTTGTTGCAGCCCTGTAATATTGGAAGTGACATAACTGCGTATAAACGTCAGATATATGTGTATGATTGGAAGTTAATGGCAAGGAAATGAGAACAGCACAGACATACCATTGGTGGATATTTTAACCGCAAGCAGAATTCAGATTCCAATAATCATTTGGATACCTGTGGTGCCTTCAGTTGACACCTACTGACAATTTATAAATAATTCATAATAAATCACATTCCTGATATATGAATGTTGCTAAAATTACAAATCTGAAGTCTGAAAAACAAAGTCATCTTTTTTATTTTACACTACTGCTGTCATTCAGTCAAATTTGTGCTCATTGAATTCTGTATAGTTCCCAAATAACTAATTGAGGTTTTAATCACAAAATAGTCACCTAATTGAA
Organism: Membranipora membranacea; assembly: GCA_914767715.1. Classification (NCBI taxonomy): domain Eukaryota; kingdom Metazoa; phylum Bryozoa; class Gymnolaemata; order Cheilostomatida; family Membraniporidae; genus Membranipora; species Membranipora membranacea. The sequence continues at coordinate 20,759,830 of OU612071.1, forward strand.
AAATGATTTGCTCTTTGCTTTGATCTTCATGAAATTTGAACACTAGCCAATGGCGTCATTATCTTTAGTCTAATAAGACTGTAACTAACACACAATGTACACAAGATAACTGATTCATACACTGATTTTGATGATCAGTTTGTGCAAATTGTTTGCCCATTAGATGACAATGCTGAGCCATACAGAAATCATTAAGCACACATGTTATGGATAAGTTTTTATTTTTTGTGTAGTTTTTTTGGATAATGTTATTAAAATTTCCTTATTCATTTTCGCTAACATGTTTGCTGTCACATTGCTGCCAACCTATTCATAGCCTAGCTCATAACCACAGAGAAAATCAGACTTATGACCAAGGTTTTATAGCCAAATCATCCTTTACAAAAGCAGTTGTAAACGACTGTAACAAACATTGCTACATATAAAACCAAGACACATGTTTCAATCGCTGTCTTTGTTTTGTGAGAATATTGCGATGAAGACGAACCCTCATTTTACAGAATCAGAAAATATTAGGGATGTGTGTTGCTTCCTTCTTGAAGATACAACTAAGGGTGATTAAGCTGAACAATCAATGAATGATGTATATGATTATCCAAGACATCTGGAATGTTGCAGCTAAAGATGCCTCAGGTGTATCCTTTTCTCATTCCACAAAATTCACAAACAATTTTTTCCCATTACTGACCTCAGTTGAAAAGCAGCCTTGAGGTCTTCTGGATAGTCTTGTAAGTTGACATCACGGAACTCCGGAATACTTGGTGTCTATAAAGAAGTCATATTTTTTGTCATCAATTCATGTTCACTTCAAATCATTACCTGACTGTTCAGGTTAAAGTTTTTTTTACTGTTGTTGTCATGAGAATGAATACAACTTTATCTTTGAAATGGAAAGAGTTTCCCTTCCGATGTTCCATATGCAGAGACCCATTATACTCATGCCGCACCCTAAACCTATGTCTGCCGGACACATGGGTACTCTTTATATCAATGGGGGTTCTTTTTACTGAGTGATGGGTGTTCCATCATACATTTCAATTTCTCAAGTTCATCAAACAGTGGAAGCCTCATGAAGGTTCCTTGGTTGAAGACAAATGACATAGGGGCAAGCTGCCTTCCCCCTCAGTTTTAAGTAGACAATATCCAGGCTTATGTCCTATGACTGCCTCTCATTCAGTTGGTACATTGTTTAGTCAATTCTCATTGGGAATAAGGCCATTACCTATCAGTGTAGTTCTTCACAATTAGATTTCAATAAAACAAATTGAGGATTGGATGAGGATTGCTAGTAGTTGAGTTGGCAAACTATTTGACATTTATTACATGAGCTATTGTTCTCTGCCCTAAAGCGTCATAGCAATTGAATGACTGTAGATCCAAGTAACATCAAGTAATCTATTAATCTCATCATGGAGTCTATGATTTTGGAATATATGGCGAGACAAGATTTTTTCAGTGTGACAGTTGATTGAAAATAAATGTTTTAAATAGCACATCAAAGGGTTGACTTAAAAGCTTCACTTTAACCTGACAATGATGAGAGCAGTTAGGCCAATTTAAGATGACAAGACTGATAGAGATACAACATACAGTGGGGGCGTACCACAACACAACACACAGGTCTTCAGCTAGAAACCATGAGTCAAGGGCTGTTTCGAAGACTTCTTTAGTACAACCTCCTAACGGCCCCAGCAGCATGAGGCACCCCTGTGTGTTGATGTGCATCTCAATCAATCGCATCGATCCCCCATTGCATTTTGTCAGTTTCGGTGCCAAACCCCAAGGTTTTGAGCATCATTTTCAAGGCCAATTTGGAGAGGGTCAATACACACTGATCCCGTCATGCGAAAAAATTTGATTTCACAATCTGAAACCCAATGCTGCTATTTAATTTAGCATTAAAAACACATATATACACAGGTTTACCCTCCCGAAACTAATTATATGCCATTTTTCCTCCAGATTAGGGCTGAGCATTGAAAAAGATATTTTTCTCTTTGGCGTTTCATTCTGAAAGGAAAATGAATTGAGACTTATTCCCAAATTATTGGTTATTGTATTAAGCGTTCAAAAGTATATGAGCATTGTTCAATATATTTTGAGTGACCTGCACAGTATGAGCAGAATAAGATTTTGGTATTGGCACATGAAAATTCAAAAATTAGTTTTTAGAGATGTTTTTTCAGTGTTTGTCCATAACTCAAAAAAGTTCCCTTCAAGAGTAAGTGGCTGGGAAAATTTGGTCAAAAGTTGTTGTGCCTACCTGAAGCAGGACTGGAAATTTTGGAGAAAAAAAAATCATATTTGTTAACCATTGGTAATGATAGCGTATTAAATCACTGTGAATTTCTTGGCTTACATTGAAGCTGAAGCTGAACACATAAAATTCTGCTTTACTCTTCAAATTGCATAACTCACAAATAAAGTACGTATGCCATGATCACCGATAAAGGTGGTCACAATTTGTGTCCGCATTGTGTAACAGCAAACATAGTCTAACAAGGACCATGATTGAAGCACACAAAATTCCTTGAAAGTTCTCACACACACAGCCGCTTTGTTTGAGGGCAGTGCGGTAATGTTAACATGATGTACATGCATGTTCACATTTCCAGGATCAAATGCCCATAGAAACAAGTAATGCCTCAAACAAATCTTGAAATTAGCAGTTTTTTTGGTTCTCTTGCTTTGGATACAGGATACTGGATGTTCAGCGCAAAATTATGTTTGACTTTTGAGTTTATGTTAGTTGTTGCATATTGAGATTTGCAGATTGAACCGGGTTTGCTTCCAAAACTTACAAATAAATGCTTCCATACCTCACTATTTTATTGAGGGAATCTGTTCAACAAAGGGTAAGATTGGAAATTAAACACCATGAAATATGGTATGATCTGTTTGTTTAAATCTTCATTCTATAACTTATTCTGCTTTGGTGTGCTCTCCAACTCTGAGTATGTTATATTGCAAAACCATCTCTGTGCATCGTCAAAATCAAAAATTGACAAAAATTATCAAACATCCCTAAGCACAAAAGATGTGGTCATTAGCATAAGAAAAAAACTTAACAAAAAAAAAACGTTTTGTTCATAAATGCAAAGAAAATAATTAGCTTAGAATTAGAGCAGTGTTTAAAATAAGCAATTTTTTGCGCTGTGCATAACATATAGTTTAGTCAGCAGCCACGACTGCGGGGCGTGTAACTTTGTTGTATGGAAGAAATTGAAATTCACATTCTTTCTTTTCAGAAATGACTGAATCTTCAAATCAAATCTAAGGCTACACTACATACTGACTGCTAAATTTGAATGTTTTCCACCATCAAATGAGGCACATCCACGGGCATAATAAATCTGGGCGAAAGAATCCTGTTCACATTATAAATTTTGTTTTCTTTAGATGACAGAAACTTGATCTTTCGAGATTTATGACTTATTTACGGCTCCAAAACAGTTGGAAATGGAAATCAATATTGTCTAACATCATTAACAGCATGTTTGCTATGCAATTATACTTAATCCATCCATCCATAAACGATAAACATAATATAAGGGTTCAATTTTACTCACCTCAGGCTTGTCATCTTCTTTCTTGTCACTGTCATCCACTTGCTAAATGGAAAGATATTCAAAATTTGAATTTCTTAGCATACTTAATTAGTGAGTGCAACAGACAAAACCTACATCAGAAACAACTCTTGAAGGGCAACCAAGGTTTCACAGTAATGCATAAATGGGTAGTAAATAATTTGCTAAGCAGCATCAGCTTTGTGCATTACGCCATACAAAACTCAAAGCAGTTGCTGACTCTTAGCTGAGTTACACTTCAGGTTAGGGGAGGTTCAAAGACATTGCTGCAATAATGATAGAGCACAGGCTAAATAAAAGCAGAAACAGGAAATTGCTCTGGGGTTTTCCATGTTAGTTGAGTTTGAGCATCATTTAAGCACCTGATGGGTGGAATATTTCAAAGGAATTCTCAGTGAATAATCATCCGACTTAGATTTGGTCTTTTTCAATATGTTATAATGTGTGCCCCTATCTGTGTTAGGGGTACAGAAGTAACGAGTTTGTGTTTTAGGTTACATTATTCTAGACTTCTATTGCGTGTAATAAATTATGCTTGATAGCTATATAAAGGTCTAGAAAAGACTGAATCTAACAGGCAGTATAAAATATAAACAGAGACTGCTGCCGCTGCAGTGTTGACAGCTTGACAGTTGTTATGTCACACAATATAACACCCTGTACATAAGGTGTAATTTGTTATCGATCAATAGGAACTAGTTTAAAACCTTGGTTGCCCTTTAACAGAGTTGACATAAAATAACTACTAAAAGGTTCACAATCAATTTAACTATTTGCCTCAATATTTTGTGTAAGTGGTTAATTATATAGTAGAGAACCCAGCACTGCGTCAAAAAATGGAGTGGCATTTCATCCAATTTTACGTTCGATGGTAGGCGGTGATCTGAACTTCCATTAACTATTTATTCATAGACTTACCTGGCTATCAGCATACTCCCGATCCATATCACTTTCACCTTCTGGTTGCTTATGAAAAAGAAGTATAAAAATTAAAATTTACATGCTTTCTTTTCGGAAATGAGTGAATCTTCAAATCAAATCTAAGGCTACACATACCAACTGCTAAATTTGAATGTTTTCGACCATCAAGTGAGGCACATCCACGGGCATAATACATCTGGGCGAAGAAATCCTGTACTCATCATAAATTTTGTTTGCTGTAGTTGACAGAACCTTGGTATTTCTAGCTTTATAACTTATTTTGGGCTCCAAAACAGTTGGAATTGGAAATCAATATTGTCTTACATCATTAACAGCATGTTGGCTATGCAATTATACTTAATCCATCCATCCATAAACGATTAGCATATAAGGGCTCAATTATACTCACCTCAGGCTTTACATCTCTTTTCTTGTCCTTATCATCCGCTCGCTAAATGGAAAGATATTATTCAAAATTTAAATTTCTTAGCATGCAAAATAGTAAGTGGAACCAAACCTACATCATAAATAACTAAGGGTTACCACCAATACAACGATGTCCCTCAATATTATATGTGACTGGCTAGTTTTACAGTAGAGAACACAACGTTGTGTCAAAAACTGGATTGGCATTTCATTCAATTTCACATCATTTATTCATGGACTTACCTTGATATCAGCATACTTCTTATCCATATCACTTTCGCCTTCTGGTTGCTTATGAAAAAGAGATAAAGAACTTATAGTTTACAATATTTCTTGTCAAAAATGAGTAAATCTTTTGATCAAATTTAACGCTAAATGAACTGAGGCCACTTTTACTCAGGATTTACTAATCCTTGCTAATCTGTGATTTTCTCTTGTTCTAAGACAGGTAGAGATTCAAAAAACGTTTCATCATAAAATTCAGCTGTGTCTGCTAAAGCAAAATTAAATTTATCTCCCCCAAATTAACACAGCATGGATTTACAAGCAGCAGTGGATTATCTATGTCATTCTTAATCTGATCAACCAGCACACTGATCCCATGGTGAGATAGATCATAAAGAACAAATTCCTGAAGGATTTTCCTCCTAGCTCTTTTAGAAATGTTGTCCATTTCATATCCGCAGACATAGTTTTTAATTAATCCCAATTAAATTTTTATATATACGATATACTACGATAGTCTTTGATACCCTGTGTGAAATGAAAAAAACAGAATGGTTATCTGCGTACCGGTTCCCAAGAACCTCACATGTGAAGTCAATTTTTGCAAAAGTGCACAAGATAACTGTGAAATATTGCAGGTTTTGTGCGCTGTGTGCTTGTATTATAATAATAGAGTAACAAAATATACCAGTTCTTAAATTTTAAGCTGGACCTTTGAGCTGTAAAGAAATAAGATACAAAAACCTCTTTCCACATGGTTGCCGAGCATTTCGTAACATGGTGTAAAAAGAACCTTGTACACCCAGACATTGGTTACTTTCCCCAAGGATAATGATGGCGGAAGGCGGGCTTAATAAATAAATTATACTATCTTATTTTAACCAGTCATTATGACCCCAAAGCTGTGGCTACAAACGCCGTATTTCTATATGATTGGGGCACTTTCAGTACGGCCAGATGCATAGGATAGCTAGGTTAGATATGCCTGATGTTCCAGTTAACAAACTTACTCGTTCAATCCGTAGTATGGCTAGCAAAGCCTGGCCTTTTCCTTTGTTATTCGTGAAAGACGTACGGCTTTTTAAATTAATTAATAATGGTTTATTTCATTCAAGTTGAATAATAGGAAGGCAAATCAGACATAAATTGTTTTGCTATTGAAAGGCCTGTGTAGCACCTTGACCAAGCCGTAGCCTTTCTAAAAGTCCCAATCCTATGGAAAATACAGCATGTGTAGGCAGAGATAAGGTAACATGACTTTGCTCAGTTATTAACCAATAGCAACTCGGTATAAATGGTGCATATAATCATGTTGAACGTATGACATCATCATTAGCCTTCACATCCAGAAAAAATTAGCGTTGTTTTGATACTGAGACAGATCCCCTACTTCACCCTTGCATTTATTGCAATTGTTTTATGCTCAAATGACCTGCTAATTGAAGAACAATCAGCTGTGATTTGATACGCTGAAATAGTCAATTATCGTTGAAACTGGACGAAGGTTATTAAAGATTAAAATCAATTCTAAAATATGATACATATTTGATAAATTATTTGGGTGAAGTGGGGAAATTATCTTGGATTTAATAGGACTTTTCTATGATGCTTATTCCCTTTTGATTATGAGCTATAGTCATGCTGATTCTAATTTTTTTCCATTGTGCATCAACTGAGGCATGGTTTTGAGGCTGCAGCCAGATGTGGGTGGATCTGAGAAGCTGTCAAAGGGCTCCTATATTAGTTCAAATGCAATGAAAGCTTGAATAAATATGTAAAAGACTATTCCTCACAACTTCTCATGCAGACTTTATTCTGAGAAAAAAAACAAGCTTGTAGTCCCACTAGCAAAGCAGTCGATTTGATTCTCAACATGACTGTCTGCATTCTCTCCTCAACTCACTAACACCGACGGTCGTATGACATATGATCAGCAGTTCGCCAATTTGTAGGATTTAGAAGCTACACTCAATTTGATCTAGTTTGCATGTTTAACCTTAATTCATCACCACTGAGTATTAAGACTTTTGCCATTAGAGTAACAAAATAGACCAGTTCAGAAATTTAAAGCTGTCACATCAATCCTCAGCAATATAGCCAAATAAGAGAGGGTCACAAGCCTTTTATAACGCATGATAAGATTTGAAGCAATTTTTTAGAACAGATCATAGGCGTTTGAACAAATTATTTTAATATTCTTCTTTTAAGAACTCTTCAAATGATGTTGACTCTTATCTTCAAAGAGGTAGCTTAATCACAATGGGTCATTTTACGTTGCCTTACAAGAACAATGACTGGACAGTTCTTTGGCAGTTCAATCATCCAAACATCTGCTTCAGTGAACAATGGTACACACAGTGAGTGTCAATATAATTCTGTGCTGATATTCAGCTTTCCATGTTTTCCCTTGTTATTAAGACATTTATGACCTCCTTATATGTAAGCATAGAAGTAATCTACTTTTTGTGCAGAGGAAACTTCGAGGAAAAGATATGCATCAATTTCGTGACTTGACAAGAAATTTGATGAAAGAAAAGGACCAACTTACCTTTGGCTCTTGCTTTCCTGTGCCTTCATCGTTGTCATCTCGTCGCTGTAAAATAAATTTTACCCATTTCGGGTCATGTTCTCATCTGTGTAACCAAGTCGATTCCAATTATAAGACAAACTAGCATGCATAGTCCGCGACTCATAATTTCGATAAATGAGTAGTTTGCTTAAACCACTACTGCCACAGCTGGGCTTTGCCCAGCAAAACCACCAGTCAAAAATTTAAATAGAGAGTTGTGGCTAGCTGAGATCCAATATTTTCATTAGTGTTGGATCTCTGCTAGATTTTAAAGGCACCTGATTGGTCAACCTTAACATATTTCATCACTAATGGTGGATGGCTGGGGTAGAAGATACTCCTTACGTTTTGAGAGCTCATATAACACCATTCAAAGCTACTGGCTAGATGTTTTTTATGCCACAACTCTATATTTAAATTTTTGACTGGTGGCACTGCTATCCACTATACACGAACTACATAGGATTGAAAATATAAAACACGGCAATAAAACATTGGAGGCTTCCCCAAAGATAATAAGAACGTTACCTTGTGAAAATCAAAATGTTTGATGCATTTGAGGTCGACAAGAATCCTCCTAGCTCAAAGATTCTTGCACAAAAATTTAGTGCTCACCAGCTGGTCCTTTGGTGTTAGTGGGCCAAGCAGTTTGACTGAGAGCTATTTAGGGTTCAATAATTTGGACCTCACTTATCTGTTTCCTACTCTCATACCTGTCGTAGTTGTTGATCATAATCTAGAGGCTCCTCTTTCTTCTGCTCTCCTTTTGGCTTCTTTTCATCTTCATCATCATCGTCATCTCCCCCCGCGCCAGAAGTACCTGAGTCAAAATATGCGGTGATTGTATCATAAAAACATAAACTACTGCGTCATTCAACAGAATTTCTGAACATCACCCATTGTATTTTACACCCTCACAAATTCATATATTCAGCACGTCTTATATTGTGTTATGAAAAGATTGAACTAAGTACTTGATGATGATGATTGATTCCTCTGATGTGGTATTAAAACTAAATTTTGCATATTGCTGAATGAGAGATACACTAGGCAGAAAGCTATTCTGACTCAATGGCTGCGTTTCAGAGGATAACATCATTCAGTTGATCAAATCAGAATCTAATTAAAAGAAAAACTTGTTTCAATAAGAATTTCTGGGCGCTTGAACAATCTTGATACTTCTGAAAATACACTATGCTTGAATAATTCATTCTTTGTTCTTTGCTTATGGGTAATTTGGTATGACTCCAGATTGATGAAAATCAGGTGTTATTCCAAGAATTTGTAAAGGTGTATCACCCTGATACGACCTCGCAATGCTATTGTATTTTCATGAAATATAGACCATCTTCCGTGACAATTAGGCTTCCCTCAAAATATATACCTTATCTCAACCTTAGTTTCCAATATTTTATAAGGGATAAATTTGGTTGCCTGCTGAGTTTAGAATCTATTTTCAAAGTAGAGGTATGGAATACTACATAACATTGATTGTTAACATATTTACTTTGACTGCCAGTACTTGTCCTTGAACTGCTTGCATGAGCTGGTCCTCCAATAATATCAGTGCTACCTTTTGACCCCTCAGATACTTCACTCTTTTGTGTCGTTACTCCCGATTGGCCACCGTCTGTATTTCTTACAGAGTAAGTATACTACAACATATCAATTAGTGTTGATACTAAATATTGTATAAGTACCTTCAAGTATAGAACTGTATTTCTTGAAACTTGTTTCATCTATAAACATATAACATATTTTAAACTCAATTTTTGCCTTCCAATATTTTAATGCATGATTCAATTATATAGATGTCTGGTGCACAGTTAGACTGGGATTCAGTTCAACAATTCGAAGTTATCTACTCAGGTCGGGTGTCTTTGTTTGTTGTTTTTGTTGGACTGGGTAACATAGATCACATTAGTCAGTCAACCATTCTTATCCCATGTAATTTTCCTTTCTAAGCAACCATAAACAAATAATGCCATGAAATCACTTCACTGTATTCCGATGAGGTATAATCCAACCCTCAAATGGCATATTTCCTAACATTAAGGATGTACCCATTCATATAGGAAGTAACTATTAAAACCTATGCATTAAGTTATAAGCCCTGTTATTTTTCTTCAGTCGTTGTGAAAACAAAACTATACTAAATAGAATGATATAAAGCCAGTTTCATTGCAAAATAAATTTACCCCGGGCCATTACCATTTTCAGGACTCAAATTTTCTTTTAGAAACGAATAAGATAAGTCAAATAAGATCCTAATACTAAGGACATGTTTCCGATATGATTTCAGACAAAGAGATCGCTGGGTAAATAGCTTATTTTTACAACTTACCTTTTCTTTCATTTTACGGGATGTCATTTCGTTCGCTGTCTTCAGTTCTTTTATAGCCTCTTCAATTTCTGTTAGCTAAAATGAACATAACCAAACAAACTTTTTAGGTCTATTGGGGTTCTTCCACTTGAAAATAAAGTCATGACCATATTTGATTAAATGAGCAATCAACATCATAGTGACTTGAATTTGACCATGATGGTTATATTTGTATTCCAACTCAATAGTTGATTATTATCAGATTATACATGAAGAATGATTAAGAATATTGTTTTGTCATGGCGATTTTCGTTTTTGAGCTACAGATAATAACTGTTATAATATTTCATCTATTTTCTAGGTTGCCGACCACCAGCTAGAACATCTTGCCAGCTAGAAGCTGCTAATTTAGCCGAAAGATCAAATCAATTATTTAGTCAAGCGTGATAATAGCTCCATCCCACTCCCACAGCGACATGCTATGTATATGGATGATAGATTCACCTTGAATGTAGGTATTTCAGATGCCTACGATATTTGAATAAGATCATACTCATTCCTTTATAAAGGAACAATCAATCCAATCCAATAATAAACTCAACCTGGCCTTATTAATTGTGTAAGATAAGCAAGGAGCTATATTACTCATTTGGGAATCGCTGCCTGATGACAATGAAGTATTTTCAAGATAATGGTGGTGAGTGCAGTGAGGAGATTTAATTGCAATTAGCACACTTTGCTAATCAGATCAAACTTGGTTAGTTTGATTGATGAAACCAAAGTAATACAACTCTTTATGAATAGTATTTTGAAAATGGCTGATCAGTTGAAGAAACAAAGAAAATGTAGCTTACATCTAAAAGTTCATCTTCGGCATCCTCATCATCAACAGGTTGCTGTAAAAGAAAATATCAGTCACTATGACTTTAGCGATCATAACCGGTAAGATTATGTTCCAAAGTTGAGGACTCTTTTAGTATCAGAATCTAACAATAATCAAATGTGATGATACACAAGCTCTGTGCTAAAAGATTCTACTCGCATTTGGGTATCTGGATTAGTAGTTAGAATAAAGTAATGAATCGACTTCCGTTTAAAGAGGGGCTTCAGTTCAGCTTCACTTTTCACTTTACTTAAGTCAATAAGTCACTGATTGTCACGCTTTACGCTATCTTGACAAGACATGCTATGCTCAGTGTAATTACCATGGTGGTAGCAAATTGGTTAAAATAAGGCATATAAATTATTTTAGTCCAAATTATTACTCTCCACACAATTAAACCCATGTAGCTGAACTACCCAGTCACTATAATAAATTCTGGATCTGAATTACAGTCTATCTCTAAGTGGGTTTAGAATATTATTTTTCCTTTTAAGGTTTTTTGTTTTGGTTTACCTGAACATTTGCTTCACACAAGTTTTCATCACCTTCTCCATCTGGGTGCTAGAAGAAACCAAAAAAATGATATATATGTATATCCTAATCAACACTTGAACGCAGCTTCAGCTCTATTCTAATGTGTTAGAAAAGCAAGAAATATCACTTGTGAATCACTTTCAGCCATTGGTTATAGTGACAGCGGCTGTAGTCCTAATGTGAAATACTGTGATGCGCAATTAGATGTAGATCATAATCATCAAAATCTTATAACAATCCGATCAAAGTTGGGGTCTTTAATTGATGTGAGCAAAATTGAACAACTAATTGATTGATTAAAAATCCCTTACATACCTCTGAATATTTTACCTCATCGAACTCATCATCGAATGGTTGCTGTAAAAGAACGAACAGAGTTATAAGCAATTGACGCTGGAATGATTATATTCTAATATTGATAACATATTCAGTATTTAGTGTCTAATTATTTTGAAATGATTCTTAAAGACTCCTCTCTTATAATTCTTAAACACTCCTCTCTTATAGGGGATTAGAAAAAGAAATGAAACTTTATAATGAATCAATTATCAGTAAGCAGGCCTAGCACAGTTAAAACTTTATCCAATGATATATTTCTTTATCAGTAGGCGCAGTAATATTTAAGGGTTTTGCATATTTTTATCCCTGGGAGGCATTTACCGTTTGCTTCACACAAGTCTTGGATACATATATATATGACATGCTATATAAACTTTATGGTATCATAATAGTAAATAAAGTTGCCCCATAGCGCTCACTGTCCCCTCCCCAACCAAGTTTTCCCCGTTACATCATGGCTGGCACATTTATAATTCATCATTATCATCATCTTTAATCATGGTAATTCATGTCATTATCATACACTTTTGGAGCATACAAAAACCAAGTTGCCGAACTTGAGAATGACCATGTTTGCCATCAACTGCCAATATAACCATTGAATATTTCCACGCATCACATTGAAGATCCGGGGCTAGAAGCTAGAGTAACATATAAATCAGATGACCTCTCGACGACTGGATACTTAATGAGTAAAAACATTGGTACTCGAATAATACATAGATTTCAAGGGTGTAGGCCCTAGATGTGTGATGGAAAATGCTGATCCCACTTTATATCACTTTGTAATTTGATTAACTAATTTTCAATGACAAAAGAAGAAGAATCATAGCAACAGTGTGAAAAATAAAGTGTGTACATCAATAAATGGCATTTTGTCCTGTTCTACATTTAATAGTGGATGGTGATCTGAACTTCCAAACTTTCAAATATTTATTCACTGACCCACCTGGATATCAGCACAGTTCTTATCCATAACACTTTCGCCAACTGGTTGCTTATGAAAAAGAGATGAAGAAATTATAATTTACAATATTTCTTTTCAGAAATGAGTAAATCTTTTAATCAAAGTTAAGGCTAAGGCTTAATTTGAATGTTTTCAACTATCGGTTAGGCTCATAGTTAGGGGGTGTCGTGTTCCTATTTTAAAACTACCCTCTGAATAATAAGGCGTCTCAGTTCCTGTCAGTGATCATTTTCACAACAGCAAATCATTCATTGTAAGTCAAGTAAACTATCAGATGAGTGAATCCTTTCTAATATCAATACTTATAAATCCAAGACTTTTTACATTTCATGTACGATTTATTCCATAGGCTTACCTCGGGTGTGGCAAAGCATGGTACAAAATGATTGACACCTCTACCAGGTACAGTTTCCATGAAGGCAAGTGTTATCTGTCCAGCTAATTCTCCAGCAGGTCTTATGGGAACAAGCCTAGAGCAAAATGGTTCGGGAAGGTAAAGTCGATTTTGCTGTAGAATGACAAGATTTATCTCAATATTGAGTAGATGAGCCGCATAAACCACTTCAACTAATCCTGCATAGATACCATCATTATCTGTATTCTGAGCCCGCCGTCGAATAATCCCTTCAAGATCAGTTAGATCTCCCACAGCTAGATTTGTTGCATCATCTCCATCTACTGATGAAGAAATAATAAAACTGCGAAGTCCATCATCAACCTTTCTGCCTAAGAGATCCCCGATGAATCTATTTGTAAGAATTCCAGGGTTATCTCTCATATCCTCGGCAATTAGCTCTCTCAAAAGACTGGCATAATTTGTTGTACCAAAACGTGCCAGGCTGAGTGAGTAGTAGAAGCAATTACCATCACCGGGAACTTGAAATGGTGTTAAGTGAGTATATCCCTGCGATCTAAAATTGAGAAGAATGTTCAGATGAGGAAATCGTGTGATGGCAGATCTACCTCTGTGTACCAAAATGAACAATTAAAGGATCAGAGGAAACATCTGTGATAAAAAGCAAACTCAATTACCCATTTAACTATTTGCCTAAGGATATTCAGTAAAAGATTTTCTAATTCTCCTTCTAGCCAGTTTCGCTCAGTGGAATAAAAGGAATTAACATCCTCTGATTACGGTTATGCGAATATCACCTATGAAGTCAACTTCATCAAATTTATCTCTTTATGTCTTAAAGTGCAACCAAGGTTTCAAACAACTTCTCATTGATGGCCATTGATTAATAGCAGATTGTACCTTCTGCATGGGGAAAATGACAAAATATAATTCGGATGATTATTCAGCCAGAATTCTTGTGAAACATTTCTTCCATCAGGCACTCAAACTCAGCTAAAAGAGAATACCACATAGCAGTTTCCTGTTCCTGTTATTATTTAGCCTGTGCTCTATAATTCTTACAGCAAAGTCTTGGAACCTCCCCTAAACTGAAGTGTTACCCAGCTTAGAGTCAGCAACTACTTTGAGTTTTGCATCGCGTAATGCACAAAGCTGATGCTGCCCAGCACATTATTTGCTACCCATTAATGCATTGCTGCGAAACCTTGGTTGCCCTTTAAGTATTCTTAGCAACATGCAATAAATGCACTCTTATTCCATTGATACTTACCTTAGATTTTCCAATGCTTTCATATCTTCCTTGATTAACTTAGGTGAAACATACGGTATTTCCTAAAATTATCACAGATAAATGTAAAAGCCTGCAATCAAGCAAGCAATAAAAATCAGCCCCAATCCATTTTACCAAATTAATTAAGACAGAGACAGCAACAAATATTTACTTTATGAAGAATATTGGAAAGCCATTGAATGTTGTAAGAACAAAGAAAAATAATTTCTTTTTCCAAAAAATGAGTCGAGCAAAATTGACTGTGTGATGGAAAATATAATCAACAAAGAAACAGAATTTTAATAACACATATTGTGTTCATCTCATGTTTTGAAGAATCCGGAAAGAGCTGAGTTCCAGAGCCATATATGGTCTAACTGAGCCCTAAGGAAGACTTTAATAAATCTCAGTAAATTATTGGTCCGCCTATTATGCCCCCACAGGTGTGTTTTAAATTCTAGTCATCAACACTGATATTTATATTGACCCGGCTTCTGAAGTTGTGTATGCACTTCCAATGTGATTGGCTATAATTGTTCCAATCAGGGCTACTCTTATACTCTAATAATAGACTAATAGACCAATTCCTTAATATTACATAGTTTGTTTAGGGTGGTCTATATTATCCAAATTAATCCCAAGTTCAACATGCCTGGTGCGTTAAAAATGTCAATGTTCAAGTTCTATCTCATCGTTCAAAAGATTAGTAGGTTAGCTTAGTATGCTGTTGATGACTGGTATTCGTTAGCGCTGATGTTATTTTGTTTGATGGTCACAATATAGTATTACATGGCATGCTCTGTTTGAGAAGCCACAATGCTACATGAATGTTAGCACGCCCACCCAACATCAATTCTCATGCCAAATATTTTATCATATAAAAGCTTGGAATGATATTCACGGCAAATATCTGCTCTATGGTACAAACATGTCTACACTATATACTGACTGCTAAATTTGCAGCATACATTATGCTGAGTGGAGCAGACAAGACCTACATCAGAAACAACTCTTAAAATACAACCAGGGTTTCACAGTAATGCATAAATGGGTAGTAAATAATTTGCTAAGCAGCATCAGCTTTGTGCATGACGCGGTGCAAAACTCAAAGTAGTTGCTGACTCTAAGCTGGGTAACACTTCAGTTTAGGGGAGGTTCAAAGACATTGCTGCAATAATGATAGAGCACAGGCTAAATAAACGCAGGGACAGAAAACAGCTCTGTGGCTTTCCATGTTAGTTGAGTTTGAGCATCATTTTAGCACCTGATGGGTGGAATATTTATAAGGAATTCTCAGTGAATAATCATCCGACTTAGATTTGGTCTTTTTCCCTATACATAGGTGCAATTTGCTATCGATCATTAGGAAGTAGTTTAAGACCTTGGTTGCCCTTTAAAAGAGTTAACATAAAATAACTACTAAAAGGGTCACAATCAATTCAACTATTTGCCTCAATATTTTGTGTAAGTGGTCAATTATACAGTAGAGAACACATCATTGTGTCAAAAGATGGATTGGTATTTCATCCAATTTTACGTTTGATGGTAGGCGGTGATCTGAACTTCCATTAACTATTTATTCATGGACTTACGTGGATATTAGCATAGATCTCATCCATATGACTTTCACCTTCTGGTTGCTTATGAAAAAGAAGTATAAAAATTTAAATTTACATGCTTTCTTTTCAGAAATGAGTGAATCTTCAAATCAAATCTAAGGCTACACTACATACTGACTGCTAAATTTGAATGTTTTCGACCATCACCTGAGTCATATCCATGGGCATAATACATCTGAGCGAAGAAATCCTGTACTCATCATAAATTTTGTTTGCTGTAGTTGCTGTAGGTATTTCTAGCTTTATAACCTATTTTGGGCTTCAAAACAGTTGGAATTGGAAATCAATATTGTCTTACATCATTAACAGCATGTTGGCTATGCAATTATACTTAATCCATCCATCCATAAACGATTAGCATATAAGGGCTCAATTATACTCACCTCAGGCTTTACATCTCCTTTCTCGTCATTATCATTTGGTCGCTAAATGGAAAGATATTCAAAATTTGAATTTCTTAGCATGCAAAATAGTAAGTGGAACCAAACCTACATCATAAATAACTACAGAAAGGGTTACCACCAATACAACGATGTCCCTCAATATTTTATGTGACTGGCTAGTTTTACAGTAGAGAACACAACGTTGTGTCAAAAACTGGATTGGCATTTCATTCAATTTCACATCATTTATTATCAGCATACTTCTTATCCATATCACTTTCGCCTTCTGGTTGCTCATGAAAAAGAGATAAAGAACTTATAATTTAAAATATTTCTTGTCAAAAATGAGTAAATCTTTTAATCAAATTTAACGCTAAATGAACTGAGGCCACTTTTACTCAGGATTTATTAATCCTTGCTAATCTGTGATTTTCTCTTGTTCTAAGACAGGTAGAGATTCAAAAAATGTTTCATCATAAAATCCAGCTGTGTCTGCTAAAGCAAAATTAAATTTATCTCCCCCAAATTAACACAGCATGGATTTACAAGCAGCAGTGGATTATCCATGTCATTCTTAATCTGATCAACAAGCACACTGATCCCATGGTGAGATAGATCATAAAGAACAAATTCCTGAAGGATTTTCCTCCTAGCTCTTTTAGAAATGTTGTCCATTTCATATCCGCAGACATAGTTTTTAATTAATCCCAATTAATTTTTTATATATACGATATACTACGATAGTCTTTGATACCCTGTGTGAAATGAAAAAAACAGAATGGTTATCTGCGTACCGGTTCACAAGAAATTCACATGTGAAGTCAATTTTTGCAAAAGTGCACAAGATCACTGTGGAATGCTATATTGCAGGTTTTGTGCGCTGTGTGCGTGTATTGTAATAACTCAGTTCCATACGAGTAATAAAATATACCAGTTCATAAATTTTAAGCTGGACCTTTGAGCTGTAAAGAAATAAGATACAAAAACCTCTTTCCACATGGTTGCCGAGCTTTTCGTAACATGGTGTAAAAAGAACATGGTACACCCAGACATTGGTTACTTTCCCCAAGGATAATGATGGCAGAAGGCGGGCTTAATAATCATATGATCAGCAGTTCGCCAGGTTGTAGGATTTAGAAGCTACACTCAATTTAATCTAGTTTGCATTTTTGACTTTAATTCATCACCACTGAGTATTAAGACGTTTTCCATTAGAGTAACAAAATAGACCATTTCTGTAATTTAAAGATGTCACATCAATCTTCAGCCGAATAACAGAGGTCGCAAGCCTTACATAACATATGATAAGATTTGAAGCAAATTTTTGGGGCAGATAATAGACGTTTGAATTAATTATTATAATATTCTTCCATTAAGAACTCATCAAATTATGTTGACTTATATTTTCAAAAAAGTAGCTTAATCACAATGGGCCGTTTTACATGCTCTTACAAGGACCATGACTGGACAATTATTTGGTAGTTCCATCATACAAATGCTTTGATGAACAATGGTACACACAGTGAGTGTCAATATAATTCTGTGCTGATATTCAGCTTTCCATGTTTTCCCTTGTTATTAAGACATTTATGACCTCCTTATATGTAAGAATAGAAGTAATCTACTTTTGTTGCAGAGGAAGCTTTGAGGAATATATGCATTAATTTATAAGTCAAAATAGCATGCATAATCCGTGGCTCATAATTTTATCAAATGAACAGTTTGCTTTAGGAGCGCACTCTGACTAGGCCATAGGTATAGGCCTAGACAAGATGCTGTTGCGTTGAATTGCTCCTTCGATATGAAAGTATCTGCAGAAAATTCACTTCATTTTAGTGTTTTTGTTTTTAAGTGGAACATGGAATGTATTGAAAAGTAAAGCTGAGCAACCAGTTGTCTGAGACACTAATCCTCTAATTGTTGGATGTTCTGCACATTCTCTTTGCTAATATATATTATGTGCTTTTTAATGTCAAAATGTTATCATTGTTTTTTAATTGGATGCTAAAATAAAAAGGAAGAAACATAATTCGAGCAAATATTTACATGAGTGTATGAAGTGAGATATCTTGATAATTCTAGAATCCACTATACACAAACTACATAGGATTGAAAATATGAAACACGGCAATAAAACATTGGAGGCTTCCCCAAAGATAATAAGAACGTTACCTTGTGAAAATCAAAATGTTTGATGCATTTGAGGTCGACAAGAATTCTCCTAGCTCAAAGATTCTTGCACAAAAATTAAGTCCTCACCAGCTGATCCTATCATAGCAAGCATGATGGTGTTAGTGGGCCAAGCTGTTTGACTGAAAGCTATCTAGGGTGCAATAATTTGGACCTTGTATTGGTATGCAACAATCGTGGTCATAATTAATGACACATTTTGATTATTATTAAAAACACACACACTACAACATGACTAATAATGCCAGCTTTTAATACTTTAGCTATCTATTGTTACAAACATCATTATACCAGCTTATGTGCTGATACTTGTACTGCAACATTATTTTGTACCATCTTAGACTTGCACCGTCAACAAGCAAGTTCAAATTTTGTGATCGCTAGTCTCATCTCAGCTAATATGAGACAATTTTATCCATATACGACTCGATCTGTTTTATGAGATTCTAAGCACTTTATATCAAGATCTCAATACTCTGCGCTGTATCTATGTGACACACATGTAAGTTAAAACAATATTGTATTTTCAGTTCATATTTGGTGTGGAATAACAACAGCGAAGCTCTTGTATTAAATTACTGCATGGGATAATCTATATTTCATTGATGACAAATGGCATTTTTATAAAGTGTAGAAAGCATTGCTTTATCGCATCCACTGGTATCAAATTATTATTGCTACTATTTCTCCTATCCGTAATTAGGTATTTAACAAAAGTATTTTAATTGCAGGCACCTATTTATCTGTATACTAACTATCAGACACTATTATTGGATGGAATAAACCCTATATCCGGCATCAATTTTGTGAGTTAACTAATAGGACGATTGTGTCAATTTTATGTCAATTTATTACTACGCACTCTTTTATATGCTGCCATCCATTATTGTCTTTTGATGTGCTGATTATCGTCACAATCTATGCACATCATTATTTTATTTATTTTACTTTGATCATTTTATCAGGGTACGACTTCGACTTTGAATATGAAGAATATAATGACATACAGTATCCAACAACAACTCAACACTTCTTATTTCGTCGTCCGTTGCCATTAATGCTGGGGTTAGAGTGATAACAAGAGCCATCCCAATACAGACCTCACTTATCTGTTTCCTACTCTCATACCTGCCGTTGTTGTTGATCATAATCTAGAGGCTCCTCTTTCTTCTGCTCTCCTTTTGGCTTCTTTTCATCTTCATCATCATCGTCATCTCCCCCCGCACCAGAAGTACCTGAGTCAAAATATGCGGTGATTGTATCATAAAAATATAAACTACTGCGTCATTCAACAGAATTTCTGAAAATCACCCATGGTATTTTACACCCTCACAAATACATATATTCAGCACGTCTTATATTGTGTTATGAAAAGATTGAACTAAGTACTTGATGATGATGATTGATTCCTCTGATGTGGTATTAAAACTAAATTTTGCATATTGCTGAATGAGAGATACACTAGGCAGAAAGCTATTCTGACTCAATGGCTGCGTTTCAGAGGATAACATCATTCAGTTGATCAAATCAGAATCTAATTAAAAGAAAAACTTGTTTCAATGAGAATTTCTGTGCGCTTGAACAATCTTGATAATTCTGAAAATACACTATGCTTGAATGATTCTTTGTTCTTTGCTTATGGGTATTTTGGTATGACTCCAGATTGATGAAAATCAGGTGTTATTCCAAGAACTCGTAAAGGTGTATCACCCTAATACGGCCTCTCCATGCTATTATATTTTCATGAAATATAGACCATTTTCCATGACAATTAGGCTTCCCTCAAATAATATACATTATCTCAACCTTAGTTTCCAATATGTTATAAAGGATACTCTAAAATTTGGTTGTCTACTGAGTTTAGAATGTATATTCAAAGTAGAGGTATGGAATACTAAATAACATTGATTGTTAACATATTTACTTTGACTGCCAGTACTTGTCCCTGAACTGCTTGCATGTGCTGGTCCTCCAATAATATCAGTGCTACTTTTTGTCCCCTCAGATACTTCACTCTTTTGTGTCGTTACTCCCGATTGGCCACCGTCTGTATTTCTCACAGTGTAAGTATACTACAACATATCAATAAGTGTTGATACTAAATATTGTATAAATACCTACAAGTATAGAATTGTATTTCTTGAAACTTTTTTCACATATAAACTTAATTTCAATTTTTGCCTTTCAATGTTTTAATGCATGATTCAATTAAATAGATGTCTGGTGCACAGTTAGACTGGGATTCAGTTCAATAATTTGAAATTATCTACTCAGGTTCGGTGACTTTTTTTGTTGTTTTTGTTGGACTGGGTAACATAGATCACCAACAAAGTGGCAGTAGAAAATAAGCAATAGGTTTGACACTTGTCCGAAATAATTAATGAATGGCACAATTTTTGTCTGGCCAAAGCAAAGCTATATCTGGCCATCAACTATAGTAATTACACCGATTCATTTCAGAACTTGTCAAATGTTAAGAAATGATAGATACTTATGACCTAGTTGGAGTGTTCAACTCATTAAATTGAAATATTTCAATGACCGCAATGACTCATTATCTACTCTGACTTCCGGTTTATGGCGAGGTG
The DNA here is from genome assembly GCA_914767715.1 of Membranipora membranacea. Classification (NCBI taxonomy): domain Eukaryota; kingdom Metazoa; phylum Bryozoa; class Gymnolaemata; order Cheilostomatida; family Membraniporidae; genus Membranipora; species Membranipora membranacea. Next base: position 20,781,009 of record OU612071.1, read on the forward strand.
CTGTTACCTCTATGTTACCAAGGCCAACAACCAACATCTAACATGTGCAGACAACTTCATACAAACTGAAACCTATCAGCCAATCAACAAACCAAAACACAAGCACATGGGCCTATTTGGAAATGTACAATAGTGAATAGATAAAACCACAGACACAATATCCAACACATCCCATAAAACAGACAAGGCCCAATTGTTGGCCTGAATCTCTAGGCTAGTGCACAGTAAAAAGTTGAATGCTCACAATTTGAGATATTACATGCTCATCCATTCTACACTATAATATACAGGCTATGATGGACATACTATATTATATGTAGAATACAATAAATGCTGATGCAAAGGTCCAATGAAGAACCCAACTCTGATGGCACATTGTGATAACCATCATTCGAAGATTCAGGATATGCTGGAAAGATGGTTTAAATACAATCCGGCGATGCTTCTGTGAGACACCCATACATTGCCACGTGCAATAATATGGAGGAATAGATTGGCTAATCAGCTGTCATGCTGAAGGAAGGGCATGAAAAATCTTACCAAAATTGAACAATAATGAGAAGTTTATCTGCTCAAATGAGCAAAACGTTCCGATTTTAGTCTTTAGTAAATGGAATCACAATAATTAATGTTGCAAAAGAAATAGGGACTGAGAATTGGGTTGGCCCTTCAGGGAATTGAGGCAAATCTGTTTCAGAGTGATTTGAAATCAATCAGATTGCTTGAGTTGATGGTCGACCAATTCAGGTCAATGTCTCATTTATTTGGAGTTGGAGTGGGACAAATCAAATTTCAAATCGAAAGAAGATTTAGTAGCACTATTTGTGATAACCTATATCTAGGAACGGTCTTTGTGAAACTGTTCTGAATAAATGCATGTGTATGTGTCTTTGCAAAAAATTAACATAGTTGAAAGAACATTTTAAACATAATAATTGAGCTCAATCAAAGTACTAAAACCCGTGCATAGAGGGGATATTTTATGGGTAGAAAGGGTTTTTTGTACTGCTCAAATTGAATTGAAGTACAAAGCTCTCAAGAGAGAATGACAGCAAAACATTGACGTGAACATAACCAATATGTTGAAACCTACTGAATGACAAATCTGAGTGATGATGTACTGTGAAAACGCATCCGGTTTACATGAATTACAGTGAACTGTAGTGGAATTACATGTTGTACTCGAGTTCACTCGAGTTGGTGAAAATGGTCAAAATTGCTCTACTCTGCTCGCTCTACTCTAACCTCATTTATCTTTATATGTTAATGAGCAATAAAGAGGGGACAACCTTAGTGGTTGAGAAGAGTTGAGAAATAATTTAAATTTAAGTAAAGCTGATGGTTTCAACTGTGTCCAAAGCCTATTCAAAATGCTGCACTGATTCTCTTAATTACACTGAGCCCTCCAATATGATACCAAATATAGGGAGGCGCAACTATAGCTTTAAAGACCCAAATTTAATTATCTGGAGACCATCACAGTTTCTGTTTTGAAAACTGATCATTGCAACTATCTGGACATGGGCGGTTGTGCTTGGAAACGATTCATAAAGCCTGTGGCTAACAACCATTAGGGATTAAACTGTCGCCGGGTTGAAAATTTTGATGTCCTGATATTTGCCAATTGACTGAGATGTTTAATCAAATAAATATATAAATCAAATGCGCAGCCCTATGATAGGGAGTATCATGTCCATGTCAAAGATTTCCCCAGTTACAACGAATATAACTCATAGGTTGTTACCCATCAAAACTGAGTGAAATTCCCCCACAACCAGCCACCGCATCACTGTTTTTCTATACTTTTATTCAGTAAATGATCTTTTGCACAACATTATAGCGTCCTGTTATAACAGCTTACCTTCAACAAATCATTCCATTATTATTCGCATAACATGATAACATTTTTCTGCCAATCTACTTTTAATATATTTTTTTATTTTTCGAGGGCTAATATTGCAAAGCAAATTTATAAATAAAAAAAAATACTCGACTTGCATGCAAATTAAATTCATCATCTCAATTTGACTTCCCTGCAATAGTAATTAACAATCCAGAAAATTTCGTTTCCAAGCAATCAAATTAACCATTAATATAACTCACCTGCTGCTGATTGCTGACACTTCCATAACTCATGAAAACAACATTTATAAAAGTAGCGATGAAGAAGAAGACCATAATTGCCCAGATGAAAACTAGTATTATGTGAGTCGTAATCTACAATCAAAATTGGTAATCATTATTTCGGTGGCAAAATGAGCATGATGCTACCCAAGGAAATTCTGTGTCACAAGTCTTCCTCTTGGTTTTGCTGTTTGCGCCTCACTTGTTTCAAATTCCCATCAACATGGAGCAATTGCGATGTATGTTCAACAGAGTTATTTTGTAGTTACTAACGACAGTAAACTGTGTATTGAGAAAGTTTTGAGTTTGGCTATGATCTTGGCAGCCTAGGTTTTGAAATGATTTGAATTAAAAAAAATTCCTCTATACATTGACTAGTTTTCTATTAAAAAATAAACGTATCATATCTCAAGTATGATGTGTTTACTGGAAACTATTATTAGTACAGAAACTAGATTGACCTCAACAGATACTTTTCTCAAGGTTACTTGTGTGAACAGGAACCTTACGCTTTCTCATCCTTGCCAGTAAAGGAGTGTTTTAGGACGTTTAATGCCATGGTTTTTTTTATAATTATTAGATATTGATGCAATGACTATGACCATGAAAAAAAAAGACTTTAACACACATTTAGATTCACCATCACAACCTATGATTAAATATGAGAAATTATGGTGCTCCACTAATGAATACTACGCAGAGAACTTCACAATGTTGTAGATAGGCTCAAGCCTTATTGTGTAAAAAGAAAATCATTACCAGCTAACTTGTAAATGAAATCATGTAACACCAGAAAAGTGTGATCTGCAGGAACCATCAACGCATGCAAACAACAATTGTGACTTATACTTCGCAAGCTATATGCAACTATGTCCGAACTCTCTCGTATCATATGTTTCCTAATGTGCCAAGATAACACCCTTGATCTTGTGCTTACCAATATTCAGGAATTTATGAATTCTACCAAGAAAATAAGTCTAGCAGCGCCTAATGTTGGAAATAGTGACCATAGCTCAATCACTCTCTCATCGCATGTTAAACCTTAAAGTGACAAATATCCAAATCCAAATCCTAATATTCACTGTGCTTTTGACAGTGAATCATAGCTACGATCAGTCATCTTGGCTTTGACATGGGAACCAGAGTCCTCAGATTGAAATTTTTTTTTTACGATTTCCTAGGTAATAAATTGAAATATGTGTTACTTGCCTCTTGTTTTTCTAAATTATCCAAAACCTTTGCCTCCCTCCGACTTGACTTTGTCTCTTTTTCCTGAAGAAGACCAACATTGAATGCAACATCTTAAACCAACTGTAATATAAACTTGTATATTTCCATATCAAATCTGGCAAGAACAACATTAAAGATTTTTCAAATTTCAATGATAACCTTGTCCAAAGAAAATCCTTAGCCTACTAAATAAACAAAATGCAGAAGTTCATGCAACCATTTGATGTTATTTCTCAAAATTTTCACATACCGTATTGGCAGATGGCGTAGAGATTGTCCGCTTCTGAACATGTCCAGGGGCCTCCGTTTGTTTCTTCTTAGGAGGACCATGTTTCTGAACTGCATCCTGTAAATAAAAAGTAGCAAAAAGTAGCTAATAAATTTGATTGGTAATGTTTCATTGTTGAAAACAGGATTATATTTATGAACCACATTTTATATTCAATTTTATAGTTGCGTCGTCCTTTGAATGCACCTAAGAAGGATCTTCTGAGAGTTCATTTTAATCATCCAGTTGGTTTAGCCGATTTTGCAAACAGTGTGACTGGGCTTCTCCTTTTGGGAGAGCACGCAGGTGCAGCATAAATCACAAGAGGGATCCCATTATGACGATCAAACTAATCATTATCAAGTCTATTAAATTTTGCAAATTATCTCAAAGAAATTTTGAAGAAAAACAGGTTTTAAAGATACAATTGACCATTGGACCTGTGTTTCCTTTTAGGTTGGCCATACTTTTCAGATTCGTTGTTTTGTTCATTTCACACTGCACAATCTGAAAGCTGGCTGTCATCTTGTTCACAAGTAGCAGTGTCAACGTCTGGCAAAGATATATTGCATTTCTGGTTTCAATGCCAAATCTCACCCTCAACTAATCTTCTTTTTGTCAGCTTGGACACCAATTAACAGTACTTTCAAATTGCCTTGAAACAAACATGTGTTTATCAAACAATGTGATACTGAGTTATTATTATCAATGGTCGTCTTCTCTCATATTTGGAAAATCACTGACACAGGTCTTCAATGGATCAGTTGCAAACCTTTAAAAATAATTTACTCACCTTTGCTTCCTCAGGATGCGGGAGCACTGAACGACCATCGCTGATACGAATTCTGTTATGAATTCTGTTGAGTAGATCAAGATAATATTTCACCACCTGCCACCTGCCAATTTCAGAATATATATAAGTTACAGTGGAGTTTTGTCATGCAGACATAGCCACCTTTGATAGGTCATAATTCATTCTGTATTTATCCTAAAGACTGATTTCTAACTTTTCTGAAATGTCAAATCTTCGAGCTATACACCATATTATTGTAATTTTTAGGCTATGAGTAATCCAGGTTTTTAAAATGAGTTTTATCATATAGATTTACATAGGGCTTAGGTCAATGCACGGACATTTTCTAATTTTGATGACCCGCCGTCTATCAATTGTCACATGTAAATCTATATGACAAAACTCATTTCAAAAACCTGGATTACTCTAAGCCTATGAATCCTAGCAAAAAATGACAATAATATGGTGTATAGCTTGAAGCTTGGACATTCCAACAAAGTTGGAAATCAGTCTTTAGGATAAATACAGAATGAATTATGGCCCATCAAAGGTAGGGATGTCTGCAGGAAAAATGCCATTATAACATATAGAGATAATGAGTTTTTGGCATCCAGCTGTGCACAATTTTCCCCCAGTGAATCAAAAACCGCAGGCACTGAAACTATTATTGAACTGTCCGCTCTGTATATCCTTACTCTGTGATTTGTTGAAACTGTTATTTTCAAACCAAGCTAATGCAGATCAAATCAGCATGTAAAACTAGATATGAAGCTTGGATGGGCTAGAAACTTTAAATTTCAGAAGACATAGCAACAACATGATTTGGCATGTCCTTTCAAAAGAATACAAGCTCATTCAGAGCAAGCTTCTCATAACATTAAGAATTTGTCAATGAATCTTCCATCAACACTGTATTGAGCTTTCACGAAACATTTACTTGCAGGCTAATAGAATAATTTTGCATTGCTATCTGGTTTGTCTTGCACTCAAATCGTCACCGCTTGATAGTTTATTCACAATTTTAAAACAAAAGAAGGTGAAGAGTTCGACCCAAATTAGCACTTTCTATAAAAACATTCCTCATACCAACTCTATACAAGGTCGCTAGCTTCCAGCTGAAAGGTGATGCATTTTTTTAAATTCCAAAATATAATCCTATACAGGAGAAATCAGTTTAGTTTCGCTACATTGAACAAGTTGGTAGGTTAAATTCTGCCTCAACTTTTCAATTTATTCATCATTAACATTGTTTATAGGATAATGTTGGATTATTGTCTATTGTAACACTGGCCTTATGGTAAGTAAGTATGGTTGAGTATAGAAGGTGTCTCCTTTACTGCTTAGAATTGAATTTGAGTACTTACGGCTGTAAAACCACAGTGGTCGTGCTCGAGGCTGTAGATGGCGCCTTCTCTTGTCTGGTCAAGGACATTTTTTATGGTGAAGCTTATAGAAAGTTGTCATCTAACTGGAGACGAGAAGATAACTTTGATTAACGTTCGCAGACATTTGCATTCAGAATTCTCGACGCTTGCCATGAAAAGGGTGATTATCTGCTGAAGATAATTTCGTCCCATTCTCAGGAGGCGTTGGCAAATAACAGTTACATTTGAAAGTCTGTTGTTCAATCATCCAAGGCATTACATACCTCATGCAATAGTTTGTTTTGCAGCAGGCTGAGGGGTCTTTCAATTGCAAACTACCGAAAGTCATAATCTATTTGCTCCTAGCTGAATATGCAAGACCTACCAGAAGCCTCTTTCTCAAAGTGCTCAATGATTGTGGAACTATAATCATACATTCTGAAAGTTTGGTTTAAGAAGAATTGTGGCCAAGCGGTAGTGATAATTTGATTCATACAGCACAGCTCCTCCTAATTGAAAGACTCTGAGACCTTTCGTTTCGTTTCAAAAAGCTTACTTACATACTTTGTGTACTTTAGGTAAAGGAATCAAAATACCGCTTGGTGTATATGTCTCCCCCCACAGATGTCTGGTTGGCAATTTGTCTTATTGAGCTCGTTGGAAACTGATGTGGATGACTATATCTTGTTGAGGGTAGTCGATATCTGCAAAAGAGAAAGATATTGTGCTGTACTCTTTACCATTCATGTAAAAGTTCATTTTTCAAGTCTATGTAACAAAATATAATAAATTCAATAAAATAAATATCCAACGACATAGTCATGGACGCTATTTTAAGGCTGGAGTTATCGATGCTCTCTCCAGAACACTTCGCAGGTTTCCAATTGATGGGCATAATCCTCAACTAATAAACCATTCAGGGTGTAGGGATTGCCAGGCAGGTTTCCTTGTCAGCTTTCTTGAGAGTCTAGACAGGACACTAGTAAAAATCAGTTACAATGTACAAGCTCACACAAACCAAATGCTCCATGTACGGAGTCGAATCAGATGGTAGTCGTGTATAGGGGTAAGTTGGATGGGAGATAAGCAACACTGAGAAGTGAATATTACGATCGCTTATAAACGCTGTCAATCCATCATTTTTTTGGCATGGGTAGATGGCGGAATTAGGAATCCTCTCTGAATGATAATGAATGATTTAGGAGTAGCGGGTTCAAGTTCCACTGAGTGACCATAGGTTTCCTCCAACAGTCTCTACCCTCGGATGAATCTATTTCATGCACAACTAGCCTGTTAACCTACAGCCTATAGTAAAACCCTGTATACAAAAAAATCGAACAAGTCAAAATACTATTCTCTCATCATAGGTACTATCTTAACACCTGTGTCAGAAACTGGAACATGATGCTATTATATTATATAAGTTTGCTGTATTATGACAATATTCCAAGTTTGACAGAGGCTCATATCACAAACAGCTAAATTTGACATGCAGTTTAGTACCACAGAGTAAGGATATATCCTTACTTTGTGTTTGTACTTTTAGTCCCTGATATCATCATTAATCATCATACCCTTCTTGCCTACTACAACAAGCCCAACAAGGGGCCCAACCAAATCGCCAACAATAAACGAAAGCATGACAACACAATACGATTCGACCTAACTTAATAACCGACTGAAAAGCTTTTCACAGCCTATTGTCCGCCGTGCAGAGGCTATAACATGTCCACACTTGTCACAATAGTTTTTTAGGAGAGTTGCTTTGTTCTATATCCATTTGTTTGAACTGAACACATTTATACAAGCTAATCTTTAGAATTCAACCTTGCGCAAGTCTTACCTGATCCAGTGTGTTAGCACGCTTTACGATGATGATGAAACTGATGAAAATTTTTAACAGAGAAGCTTTCACCTTAACCTCACCTTGAAATAGACCTAGATAAACGAGGTATTATTGGCCAGCAGAAAGTGCTGTAGGCACAGGTGCCTAACCCTGACTTGACCTATATAGATGAGACCAGTAATGACTGGACAGTCACACTAGGGATTTACCAGCAGGTACATTTTCCTTATTTAAGTTATTTATAGGTACAATACCTCTATTTATCTCCCCATTGTGTTAAATATGAATCAATTGTCTTGCTAGCTCCAAAAGCCTGCTTCAAAACGTGATATTCACCATGAATAACCACTCAAAATGTAGCTCAAAACCTTTATTTTAATATATATCATTTCTGTCAAAATCTTACCATTGAAAACTTTTTTACAGGCCTGCAAAGAGCACCAATCGAAATTTACCCCATTTTTACTGCACATTTCCATTGCCAACATGGACACCATCGAAGGCTACTATTAATGCATTATGCTTTAGATTTTATATCATTTGATTTTTCGAATTACAATTCTTTACACATTTGAAAATATTTCCATAGTATTCTTCAACTCACCAATGAAATAGCTCGGCTTTTCCAGCTTGTGTTTGATCAAATTTGTAATTTTTTTTTTTCTAGCAGTGGTTCAACAGGCCCATGATAGGTCAAATAGGGGTGTTGTACCAATGGGTAATCCATGGATCTTTCAATTGAAAGGTCCCGTATTCGATTCCCGGCGGATCACGGTGGTGTCAGGAAGAGCATCAGACCTCAAATGCTCCTGTGCCCCATCAAAATCCAGTCAGTAGACCCGTACTGATACCGGAACCAAAAAAACCAAGTAACATAAAGCTTTCTCACACGGTATCACAGGGTATCAAGACTATAAATTGCCGTGAGTTAGCTACCCGACTTTGATGTGTTTCCCTAACTGAGGTTTATGGGCATAGACAAAACACACAACACTAGACTGGACACTGAGCATCAAAAAGTGTCCTCATTAAATACTGCGACGCAACGACATCTCACTGTGGTAGAAAAAGCAATGATGCATGTGTTTTTCGGAGTAATCTCCCTTTGAGGCAGATAATTTCATAGATTTTATAGAATTTGATACAGAATAGCAGCAGCAATCTTCTGCAGCACAGGAAACAGCTTTATTGATATTCTGTCTAACTCATACCTTATTTAGATTGAGAAAAAATAACATAGAAATACTAGTTAAACAGCAAATCATACTTGCCAAGTAATCGAAACTGCACGTCATCACAATGCCCTGAGAGTGCGAAGTACCCGAGGGATCCACCTGGGGGTTTAAGGGCAGTGTGATCCCCCAACAGGCTCCGGGATAGAACCCGGCTGCTGATGCTCTGAGAGCGTTTCCAGCCACTAGGAAGGGCTAGAAACGCATATTTGATACCAATTAATTTCAGAGAAACATGAAACTATTTTGGATCTCAATACCAGTCACTCATCGACAAGTGCTTGGAAATTTACTAAAAACTGTAATAGGGCTGTTCTCTCTCAAATCTGGAGGAAATAGTGCATGAGAATAACTACAAAAAGTGGGAAGTGGGCAGAAATGGGTATAGAAATCTGGACGGTCCCACCTAAATAGGGAGACTTGGCAAGTATGTTAAACAGTGATTGTAAATATAATGCTGATACGTAGTACCCATTGGAGCCTAAATCATGGAACCTGATATTTTGAATATGTTGATGAAAGTACCTGCATGCTACACTATCTCATCTCGAAGGCCATTATAACATATAGCCATTTGCACTTGAAATCAAACCGAGCATCGTTGTTCTAGGTCTAAATTCGTTATTTTGTGATGGTTGCAAATCAGAGCATACCGAAGAATAAGAGTTTTAACAAGTGAAGTAAAGTGGGATGCACATTTAAATTTGCCATGAATGTTGCTAAGTAATACATTTGATAATGTACGAGTGACAACCATATTAGACAAATTTGGCGCTAGCCCTTCGGTACCACTAGTGTGTCGGACAGCCCTTTCTGCTGCATGGAATTTTTTATCTACAACTGAGTTAGTGAGTTGAAAACTCCTTGGTTTGAGGCCTCCCTATTCTTGCGGCGGAATAGAGAGCAGTCCAACGCTGAGGGATCACTAGTTGCACTTGAAAAGTCTGCACCCTCAGAGCAGTTTAGTTTTAGGCCTCTAAGAATGTATTCACCTAAGAAATTATGTATAATAAGAACTAATAATGGGCAGCCAGCCTGATACACTTAGGGATATCCATACAGGTATATACCAATCGTACAAATTATAGTTTTATTGTTAACAAAGAGCATGTGGTGGTCTAGCCTGTTATCACAAGCTTTGTTATGGGGGTAGGGGGTTCAACAAGCTTATCAAGACAGTTGGGGGTCATTCAAACAGACTTCGCTAAATAAAACTGATGCATCAACTAATCCAGCACACAAGATAATTTTGTAACATTGTATGGTGAAAGATGGATTCCCACAATGCAATTCTAGATTGGAATTTTTAAAGTGATCAGAAGAAAATCCTAAATCCTATTATAATACTGATGGGAATCAAACCACAATGCATTATGGGATATCGCTGTAAAGTGGTTGTGACCCTGTTTTCAGCTGTTGTGGTAGGAAATGTAGAATTCATGGCTTATGATTATTACCTAATATATATTAAAGAATTTTAACAGATCACATCTTTTTCAACAAAACCTGATAATAAACCCGTGAAACGATTTGAGCATAACATCGCGTAACAGGTGCAACAGTAACAGTGTGGTTGGTGTTGAAATGGTACAATAGCCCACCGAGCCCCTTATCGACCGCCTATGGCCAACCCAAACGCCGTTAAGAGCTGGCTGTACATAATAGCTGACAAATATCCCCTATAATGGTGTGGAAATTTAAAGCCGTCAAAGTTTTAGTGGTCTATCCTAAATACCTTTACAAGATGTTATCCTAATCTAACCAAAGTTGCGGGGGGAGGGAATTCAATTCCTTGTTTTGCCTCATACTTGATTTTTTAATTTCAATCGTTAGTCGTGATGATTGAGCAGAAATAATGACCACATACAGACTACACTCATCCCATCTAACATCGGGAAGGCTATTATACACCTTGCAATGCTTTGTGGGAAGATGAAATTCTTCCAACAATACAATGTAAAGAGCTTTGAGAGGGTTCGGAGAAAATCTTTAATGATATTATATACTGGCTGACCTGGCTTGGAAAATGAAGAAATCATACCAAATAATTTTTTTGAAGCATTAGTCAAACAATCCTTCAAATCATTGTATTTAACAGCGTGTAACGTTGAATATACCTAAAAAACCGCTGCTCGGTTTGATTCCAAGTGCAAATAGCTATATGGTAACATGGCCTTCGAGATGAGACAGTGTAGCGTGCAGGTACATTCATCTACATATTCAAAATGTTCAGTACCATGATTACTAATATTTCTATATCATTTATGCTCAATCAAAATAAGTGATGAGTTAGACAGAATATAGTCAAATATGTCAAATATGCGTTTTTAGCACTTCCTAGTGGCTTGAAACGATCTCAGAGCATCATCGGCCGGGTTCTATCCCGGACCCTGTTGGGGGATCACACTGTCCTCAAACCCCCAGGAGGATCGCTCTGGTACTTCGCACCCTTGGATCATTGTGATGACATGCAGTATCGCTGTAAATTGAACTCTCCCACTTTTGAATTTAGATTACTTGACAAGTATGATATGCTGTTTTACTAATATTTCAATGTCATTTTTGCTCAATCAAAATGAGTGATGAGTTAGATCGAATATAGACAAAACTGTTACTGTGCTGCAGAAGATTGCTGCTGCTAGTCTCTAACAAATTCTATAAAATCTATAAAATTATCTGCCTCAAAGGGAGATTACTCCGAAAAACACATGCTTTATTGCTTTTTCTACCACAGTGAAATGCCGTTGCATCACAGTATTTAATGAGGACACTTTTTGATAGGCTATTCACTACACAGTGTCCAGTCTAGTGCTGTGTGTTTTGTCTATGTTTATGGGTATCACTATTTTGCTCTTTCAGTTTCCTGTTTATCCATGCTTGACTCATGTACTAAACTGTCTTATTTCAAAAGCTTTATCCGATAAATCTAACTACTTTAAAAATTTCCAGATCTATCTCCTGCGATGTCACGAGTGCACGGCTTTCTTATGGCATAAGGTCCTTTTATCTTGCAATTTCATCGGTTGGCCATGAATTTTTTGTTGGGCATTCATAACAACAGAATCATACGTATGAAGGCAACTTTACATCTTTTGATATCATGACTCGATTGATGATGGACATTATTTTCACATCTATTTCATAATCAGGGATAGATTCGACCAGCTCATCCTCCACATTGAAACCCACAACAACCTGCATCGTCCAAATTATGAACCTTGCTGCATATTAAACGAGGGGGAATCAAGACCCGCAGATCCTGTTGGAGCGTATTTGGACGGGATTTTTTGGTTAGTGCTTTGGAAACCGAGAGAATCTACTCTCGTCTCAGACTTTTTTGGTTGATATATTTTGTTTTTAAATGGCTGTGCAATTAGTTCATAATTAAAAAAAAAGGACCTCATGTCAAATAGCCATGCCAATCATGAGCCTCTTGAAATAACATTAAACAATACATAATCTGGTTTTCAAAATATACCTTGACAATTTCAAATAAATTCAGCTTGACACTGTTTCTAAGGAGTTGCCCGCTTCCTCAACAGGAAGGGGTTACTCCTAACAGTAACAGTGGGGTAACTGTTCTGCTTGGGTGTTTGGCCCCTAGTGGTTCAAAACTATCTGACAAGCTTAATGATTTAGAGGTTTCAACTATGAAAATAACTAGTCGACATGATCACCAATACAGTACTAAAAACTTTTACAAAGCAATATATCACGTTAAATCTAGCATTATTTACACAGAGTTAGAATGTTTAGAATCACTCACTTTGCAACTGTTGAACCGACTCACAGCAGTCCGTTTGTTTGATTCAGTTTCTGCAGCTCCTATATTACTGAAAAAAAGAGGCACTATAGGTCAACTCAAGCCAGTATGATAAAAGCCTTTTAGTTAGACATTAGGCATAAGCTAGTCTGAGCCCACCCCCTGCCTGTCCGCCGGCCCCGCACAGCGGGTCAATAAGCCAGCATGCGTTGTGGAAAGGAAAGTGATTATTAATAATAAATTTTCTTTCCAAAGTGCCAGGCTTTTGCCTATCATAACATAGAAGATTTATTAATCAAAATTTTAGGTATATTGTTTAAAAAATTTCTATTCTTGTCAGCACAAATTTGAAATATCAACACAATAGGTTTGTTCGTAATATTGATGTAATAACTGTGTAATGAATACTCGTCAATCAGATGTTTTTTTACGCTCATTTTTCGCTTGCTGGATATTCCTCCGTGGGCTTAGACATTTGAGCCACGTTTAGTGTTTACACAAAACTAAGATCCTTATATCAAATACCCTTCAATCAATCACTTAATCAATGTAGGATATGTTTTGACAGTTAGGGCCCTGTTCACTGTTTACGCAAGACTAGTAATGTGTTGTCTCTTAGCAACAAAAAAGCAACACAATCTTGGTCTCAGAGCAGACATAGATTTTCCGTTTGGAGGAAACTCTTCCCTGTGAAACAATCTGTAAAACAGAGGATGTGAAATCACAACTCCTCGTTCCAGGGAATCCATCTCGTTACACGTTCAATATGGAATGAAAACCTTTACATTGTCTTGACATTACTTTAAATTGTCTTTTCTTATCTCCAAATTGCCTTAAAGGCAAAAGTAACCAACAACGTGAATTTATTGTGTCAACAATTCCATGTACCGGAAGAAGACAATTACAAAACTTTGCAACATCTCTAATATCACTAACCCCAGCTCATAATCATCATCATTGGGGTTTGGGAAAGCTGCGGCCACTGCGGCCACTGCAACCACCACGGCCACTGCGGCTTTGACCTATTAACAAAGTTGTGTCACCTTAGATTGCAGCATATAATAAAAGTAATATTGATGTCCATCACTGCTGAAAATTCTTGCACCTTATAGGAAGTGCCAATAAAGATATTTGCAGCAATACCAATTAATTAGACCAATCCCGCTAGCACTTTCAATCTTAATCAGCAGGAAGCATTATAAGAATGCATCAAAACTTTGGGTTTTGACTTTCTCTTCCTGGGATTGGCAGTGCATTGTAATTGTTTCGTACCAAGGAGGCATTAGTTACCAGTGATCGTCAAAGTCAGGTTATGAATTTAAGTATCCAGGGGGGTCTTTCAATTAGGAGATCACAATCGCACTTTGATCGCTTTGGGTATCGCTGGCTGAGTGAGCGAGACTTTCTGTTTCAATTACAGATAAAAGCGAGAGCGATGTGATGACTTACCAAATTGACTGAAGAAAAATAGCAAGAGCCACAGAGGTCTCGCTCTCAGATCACTCACTAATCACTCACTGAGAAACTGAAGAATGCAGACTGATATTATCTCCTGTTACAAAAGAATATCTGATATATGAGACAATAACTCCTTATTAGTCATGATGTATAACTTCAATAGACAACTGTTAAATGTTATACAGATATCAAAACTATTTATCATGTAATTTATTGTCTATGGCTTGTATCAGACCATCGTCTGCAAGCACCTGCTCACTTTTCTTACTACATGGTAGAAGTCTATTTTTATTGCTCTGTTAAAATTGTTTGTATATTCTATCCTTATTCTGTCTAAACACCCTCAACACTGTAAGTAAGTATTTTTGTGGTTGTTGTGTATAGTGTATTAGTGTTAAGTATGTAGCCCACACAAGAAGAAAAGAGGGAAACAATAATGTATGCAAAAACTCACTGATTTATTGGTAATAGTGAATGTTAATGTGTAATTGTTACATTGAAACCTCATAAAAACCAATTTAGCTAATTCTTCTTAAACTCTCAAGCTAATAAGATCTGATTGATTTAACTAAATTTGAGACAGATATGTATGGTTTTTATAAACATATATAATAGGTTATTACTACGATCAACAGTGAGTAGCACTACATCTTCCTTACTCGTCACAACATTATACCGTACTACAAAATAAATTCCAGCAGCTCTATTTGCCAAGCTCTGTCTCAATAAAACGCCTGACCATGCTTCATTTCATACAGTGTGGATTTTGCATATGTAAAACTGCTATTGCTCATGTTGGTTTTTGTAGTGTTGAGTATGTTGCTAAATTTATTACATAGTATATGATATGTAAATTGGGACTTCATAAACATCAATGGACTGCATGGTGTTAGAGTTAGATGATGATAAACAACAGGGAAATCCAATGGTTTGGGAAATCCCAACAGGTGGACAATCCCAACATAGCATATCTTTGGAAGAAAGGGAATTCCCTGTTTTTAAAATCAAGCTAAGCCTCATGTTCATACTGTTTGAGTTGTCTGCCCTTTAGCAATACGGCTTGATGATATAGCTCAGACTTCAATTAGTTAGGTGAAAGCATTATACAACCTTAGATCGGGCAACATTTGGCTCCGAATATTCTCTATAGAGAAGCACGGTTCAACATAACCATTATCCTTATTAAATGTGGAGGATATTTAAGCCAGGTATAAGACTGAACAAAAATAATGTTGCATAGCACATACATGATTTATCGTCATTTCTTAGATGCCACGGGAGAAAACCTTTAGCGAGGCGGAAGTGTGGGCTTCAATCGAGGCGATTAAGCCTGTATATGGAAAGCTGGTTAAGGGTTTCGCCAACAATTGGACTTTTGAAGACAGAGAGAGGTTGTGGCTCCGCATTACTGCGGCGGTTAATGCAGTTAACCCAGAAGCCAACAGGACCGTAAAGAAAGTAGTTGAAAAATGGACACATCTTAAGTCGAAAGCGTGTGTGGCCGGCAGGGCACACAAGAAGGAAATGGAGAAGACAGGAGGTGGTGAGTTGGAGAGCACCATCAACCCGAAGTATGCAGCAGTTTTAGAGATTCTACCCCAAGAATCAATCACAGGCCTTGCTGGTTGTGAGAGGTATGTGTAATTTTTAATAGATCATGTTATTTACCTACTCAATATCAATGAAGTGACTTGTTAATTCAAAGGTCTCAACATGCCTTCATTATTGAAATGAACAGACAACACGTAAATGTAAAATGTGTGATAAGCGCAATACCACTAAATAAATATTATTGATGTCAGCGAGTCAAGGTCAAATATCCAGTCTTCCTGTTCTTCATCACACAGCTGAGGTGTTTCTTGTGGTCTACAATAACAAGAATATTGCATTTATAAATTTTAGTGGTGCAAACAGCAATGCAAAGAGACTGGTGCACGAGGATGAAGTAGCATCAGTAGCATCAGAGAGCACGTCAGTGTGAGTTGTCCTTTATAATTTGTTTATCAAAGCTTAGACACATACAGGTGTAAAATTACAATACCAAAATGTACCAACAAAGAGTTAGATTAATTATTTAGATTATTAATTAGATTAATTATTATACCTTTGACCGCTCTGATCGACATGTACTCTTATGTCACACATTAGTAATAAAATTTATTGTTGATTGTTTCAGATGCCAAGTAACGAGCAAGAAGGCTAAGATCGAGCCTCTTTCGGAGTTGTCTCAGAAAGACCTGGAAGCATTGGTCTTTCCCGAGCTCGATGATAGGTGAGTGCGGACATGAATTATGATGAAAAGATATTCGGAGATCAATGCGTTGTCTGATAAAGGTTCCATTCACGAAAATGTTCTTGCCCTCATCCCCTAGCACCTATGCTGGATAGCATCTTTGCCAATTTCTCAAATTTATTTTGATTGGTCATGTAATTTTTATATAAATCTCTTCTAGGAATGTTCAAGAGACTGCACAGCTCGAACCAGAGCCGGAACCAGAGCCGGAACCAGAACTATCACCATCAGAACAGAGTAACCAAGCAATCACATCTAGACCTACTCAACCAGGCAACACTGAAACTACTAGTCCAACAGAAGCTCCTGTGGAGATGACTCCACAAGAGCTTATCCTAGTCCTGCAACAACAGAATAATGCTCATCTACAAGATATAAAGGAAGAACTGAAATCATTAAATGGACATCTTGCTATTATTGCCCAAGTGATGTTAAAAAGAAGCGAACAATACAATTAAATTGATGTTTTTTTATAATTTGTTAGCAATACAATTCTTATGACTTTCAAGATCACCAAACAAATTATCATTAATGCCAATCAAGATCTAAGGGGTAAATAAGATCATGCAGGGGAAGGTGAATTAAACTTTTTTCCTGTAAGTATTTTTGTATGAGAATATCGTGCAGGCCATTATGTTTTGCATACCAAAAAGTTGTCGCACAGGACTCCACTGGCTGGGCTTTCTCACAGCAAGCTCATGTTAACATTCAATATCAACAATTGGTAAACCAACTAAGACATCATAACATGGGAAGGTAATTTCTTAATCAACAGGAGATCAATCAATTAATCAAGGAGAGCATCTCTAATTCAGAATGCACCAAATATCAGATATAAGCATCACCAATTAAGGCAGAAGTATCTCAGGAGCATTTTTGTTAGGCCCGCAAACACAATCCAATAATTGCATGTCGATGTATCTTCTTACTCGTGGTTTTTTAAGATGGCACGCTTTCTCCTTCCGTTTCCGGAACTAGCTGGTGGAGCTCCAGTAGAGCAGAGGGTAAGGAGGTTTGAGACCCGAAGAGATGATTATGAGCGCCTCTCCGACAGAGAGTTTAGACAGAGACTGAGATTGGATAAGGCGACGTTCGCTGAGTTATTACATCAGCTAGAGCCAGACATAACTCCTAAAGTGCCTACCAACAGAGCAGTGTCAGCAAGCTGTAAGCTGCAGTGTGCGCTGCGATTCCTGGCAACTGGTGGCCTCTACCGCCCAAACTCAGACCTCTACGGAGTCAGCCCTTCATCAATGAGCCGCCACCTATTTCAGGTGGTTGAGGCTATCGTCAACCGGGTAAGATTATATGGCCTTTAATATGCTAACAGAACCCAATATCTACCAAGTTTAAATTGTTTGGTGATTGTCAGATATTTGATTATTTGCATGAATCTAAGTAAATATTATTTCCTACAGATCGATGAATATATATACGTACCGGAGAACCTTAATCCTGTTAAACAAGGATTCTATGACATTGCTGGCATGCCCAACACGATAGGTGCCATTGATGGAACACATATCGCGGTAACAGGACTCTCGCATGAAATTGAGAGCATCTACGTAAACAGGAAAGGGTAGGTCTGAATCACGTCTATCAAGAAAAACAGAATAAAATATGAATTTAAATTTAACATTCCGCTCTTTAATTTAGAAATTCCATCTGATATGATTTCAATTATTGTTGATGTGCCGATTTCAATTATTTTGTTCATTCCATCTCATTTGTTAAGATAAGACATAACTTTAATTTCAGATACCATTCCTTGAACATCCAGGCAATGTGTGACTCAGAGAGAGTGTTTACAAATGTGGTGACCAGATGGCCCGGATCGACACATGACAACACCATACTCACTCAAAGTAGTATTTTTGAGAACCTCAGTACAGGGTACTACGGTGATGGCTGGGTTTTAGGTAAGAGAGGATGAAATATTTAAGCTGAATGTCATATCAATCACTACTTGAATTGAATAATATTTTAAGGATACCGGGAGAAGGAAGCTTGTCAGGCTTCAAATCAGACCTTAATCTCAGTGCTTTGAGACAGTCTCCAGTTATAAGCTGTTTGTTAGCTTTTAGTTACACATATCTTCACATATCTTCTATTAGTTACACATATCTTCACAAATTATCATCTATAAGTTACCAAAACTCACCTTTTTATCTGTGTCACCTCTTTTGAAGGAGATAGTGGCTATGCCCTTCAACCGTTTTTACTCACACCCTTTACACAGAGAGAGAGAACTCCAGCTCAAGATCGGTACAACGTGGCCCACAAAACAACTCGGGTGGTGATTGAGCGTGCATTCGGGGAGTTGAAGAGCAGATTCTGCTGTCTGAATAAACAAGGTAAAGAACGATCAATCCATGCTACCAGTTGTACATTGCATTCTAAAAAAAGCAAGTGATAAAAACATTCGGCCACTGAAGATTGGATGTTGAACCAAACACTAATTTCCACAAACAAGACAGAGCTACCTCCCAGTGTTCAGTGAGATGATGAAAATAAATCAGATATATTCAATAAATCATCTGTCAGGGGAAATCAAAGACTTATTAAGTATGCAAATATGGGCCTAGTTAGAGAAACATTGAATAACATTGTAAATTTTGTTGAAGGTGGAGCCCTCTATTTCTCACCAGAAAAGTGCTGCAAGCTGGCGACAGCATGTTTCTGTCTGCACAATGTTTGTAAGAGAAAGGGCATAGAGATGGAGGCGGACAATGAGATAGGAGTGAATGGAAATTTAGGTGGTGGTGATGGAGAACAGGGGATAAACCGAAGGAATCATGTGGTTACTACTTTTTTTACTTAACTTTCAATTTGTGGCATCTTTTGTTAATTCCTACACTTAATAAAGCTATACTTACTACCATCATCAATCAGAGTTTGTTATCATGCAGCTGTTGTCAATGGTTTCATATTACAGTCATCGATGCAGCTGACTGTAGTGAGCTTCATGAAATATTCACAATTGTTATTAATCAGCCAATCCCCATTTACTTTGTAGCTTGCTTTGAAACATAATTCACTTGCACAGCAGTGAGTTCAACACAAGACAACGCAAATAAAGATTCATGGCAGTAGTGCTATGGCTTGGGTTCAGTTCAGCATCCTAATCCATTGGTCTTTCAATGAGTGATTCCAGGAAACCAACAGTTACCTTACTTTGAAACATAAAGATTTTCAACAACCCTCACCCTACCTTCTATCTATAGATAGATAGTATGATGATGTATTCTAGCAACTACTTGCAACTATACTTGCAACTGTCTCCTGAAACTACACTGGACATGGGCAAATAATATGTATCTGAGCCCTACAGCCTACTCTATGGTAGTAGGTTAGTCATTGCAAGTTGATATCATGTATAGTTAATTTATGTTTGTAGTTGTAGCAGGCAGCACATGAAATAATAACTCTTCCTTCTACCACCAGTCCACTGCCTGTGACTGACTTTTTTGACTTACTTCATACTTTTTTATCCAGTTTCTCTCTCAGTCAATAGAAAATAAACACTGACATGATGAAAATAAGTTCACATTTCAGACTTCTGTCGAATTGCCTAACTCCAGACTATCAAATGACATGCCTATCAACCTCTATTACCCAAGGGTGTACCTCATTAGCTCACTAATTCAACAACAACTGACCAAAATTGTCATACCGGAATAGATGATACTGCTGCATGATGGGAGAAATCAGCGAGCCCAATTAAGGATATTGTTAAAGCAATAGAGAGAGTGATTTAAGAGCGAATTTAAATGTTTGAGTGATTTCTGAACGATTTGGAATTGAAAGGGGGTCCAGTGATCGCTCTCACATCACTCAAATTATCGCTCACACATCGCTGTAGAATCGCAATCGCTTTTCTAATTGAAAGACCCCCAGCAATACCAGTACGCAATACCCCTCCGAACACACTGAAGGTATATTTATCCAAATGTGCCCGTGATGTGGACGGTTTGGATTAAGTTGAAGGTAAGGTATACGCATACTAATAGTGTAATCTCGAAATCAGTGTGGTTAAGGTCTTCGCACACAAAATTAAAAAAAATTATCAAATGAAACAATCCTAACATATTTACCTGTTTTGTTAAGATTCAGCCTATTATTGTAAATGACCAATAGCATCCTCTCATAACTCACAACACTGACTGTCATTGGTCACAATATAAAGTAGCTAGTCAAGTGCATACATTTAGTTTTCATTTCCTTTCAGATCACACATCTTTTAGTATTAATTTTGTACTGTCTACTCTAGTTAAATTTAAGTGAAGGAAAATAGAAACCTAACAATTCCAAAGGTAGGTCCACTACAATTTAACAAAGCTCGGACCAAAGACTTTGAAACATATTTAATGTTATTCAATCAGGAATAATAGTACCTTATCTGGATTCTCACTGTCTATGACTGAGCACATTATTTTCAGATCTTGATGATGATGCATGGACACTTGTAGCCTGTCTTGACAGGCAAGGGCCCCTGGGACTTACATGCCTCTACTTTGCCAATGGGGTGTTTGATACTGGACATTGACAATGTAAAGGCATGTGTGTAAGAGTCCCAGGGGCCATGGATTGATTGTAATTGTTTAAAGTGTATTTCACCTCAGTTTGATATTTTAGTACTAGTACAAAAATGAAATTATTTGGGGTCAAATATACCTTTTTAACCCTTCCTGGTGGCTGGAAATACTCTCAGAGCTTCTGCAGATGGGGCTCCGCCCCGTACCCCGTTGGGGGGCTCACACCGCCCCCTCAAACCCCCAGGTGGGTGACTCGGTCGAAGCACCACGTTGTGGTGCAGTATCGCCGTAAAATGGAATCTCACTATTTTGTATTGAGATTACTTGGCAAGTATGCCTAAACCTTAGCATTGAGCTAAGTTGAACCACCATAGCATCAGAGTGCAACTGGGTATCAGACCTATCAATTTTAAAATACATTACATGGGATTTTAACTGGTTAAAATGGGGTAGAATCCAATAGGAACTGTTTTCTAAAGCAATCTTCCTCTATAATTCTTTGCTGTGGGTTCTCAGTTTCCAGTCCACTCACTTCTAACACAGCTTGTATAAGTTAGGACCTGTGTGTTTATATATTGTGTGTATATCACAGGTCTACTCTAAAACCTGCGTCACTGGGTGGGTATCTGACAATGTTTGACTGGCACCCTCTTGGGTGTTTGTTGTTTGTAACAAAAACCCAAGGGGGGCAAGTCAAATATTGCCCGACGCCTACCCAGGTTTTGGAGTAGATATGTAGACGTGGTGTTTAGTGTTTAAAAAAACTGCTGTTAGATAGTGCTCCTGTAATTTTGTTGCCTGTATGGACTTGCACAAACTGCAATAAACCTTTGACACATTGTCGTCGTTGTACAGAGTAAGAGAGATTCTTGTGTGTGAAGTACATGTAGGCCTACATGTTTTATATTTAATGTCTATAGTCTTAGGCATTTCTTCTCTGAATTGAGCTGACTACTAACAACAGCAAGCCAAAATTAACTTCTATCCACAGTGACAGTTGGCTCTCTTGTCAACCTCTGAAATTTGGTGGACAAGAATCAGGGTACCACCATGCTTCCAACTATTGCCAGTCAGCCATTCAGTGCATAATTTTTTTGTGGTGATGCCTCTCTGTTCTTCAAAAACTGCATGAGGAAGCAAATGCATGTGCAATCTTCAATGTGATTTATTCTATTCAAATCCTATCCCCAAATTGATACTTATATTTTACAAATATATTTTATAGCCAATCAATATCATTAATGTGTTTAATTGAATGTGCAATTTACGCTTAAACTTTATTTTATGATACAGATATTATGGAGTTCGGTCCGCATAGGCCAGCTAGCGAAGCAGGAAAAGTCATGGCACTTCGGCAGAGAAACAAAGATAGTAAGTTTAACATTTATGGCCTGACGATACAACATGTGATGTCATACCAGTCAATGATATTAGTATGAGTGAGGTTAATGAGTATATGAAGCCTCTCAATATAAAGCTTAGGATGAGTTCCTGTTTTTGTGCAGTGCTAGGGTGAAACTTAACACAATGAGCAACATCTATTAGGAATGGTGACATGACATAATTTTCCTGTGTTAATTACCTTTTAAATTGAAACGTTTGTTGCCGGGTGTCAAAAGCAATACCAAACTTGGCGACAGCAATATCATTGAGCACAGAGTACCATCTCAACCCCAAAGCGCCTGGTATGTACCCTATGTACATTATTATCGATTATTTCATAGTTAGTTTATTCAGGATATTTTGTTGTGACTAGAGTGAAAGAGTATGAGAATATACAAACATGAATTTGTCTACCATACATAGGTACTGTGCTGTCACAATTGAGATTGAAGCAGAAAGGCATGTCAATGCAATTGGTAGCCTTTCACTTGACATAGATTTATCTCTCTCATGAGCTGATCTTGCATTTACAACTGACTCCCTCAACATGATATGTGATTTGTTCTTTGTAGGAACCTGTGGTAGTTAAAAGGAAAGGCAAGGTTACTCTGACAAGACATGGTCCTCCACGGAAATGGGACATCACATTGGTTGAAAGTAAGTTAATGATGAACACCAAACTTCTATGTTGTCCTGTATGGTATTCTTTTCTATGTCAGTACAATTCCGAGAAATTTCACTGGACAGACATGTGTCTGTATTATGTGTCATAAACATCTTTACAAAGAATATATCATAGCTTTTCTTACTTTATTCGTTTTTGACCCGCCATCACATGTCATGTATTCAATACCTCATGATGGTTGAATGAATATAGTCACATGTCGTGTTTTTGAATGTGCCAAGATATAAACTTTTTTTGAGGACATACACTGCTGTTTCTCCCTATGGTGTTCAGCTAAACACACTCATGGTTACAGGTTCATCTGTAAGACGTCGCAAAGCTACAATAAAAAGGAAGAAATCCGCAAACTCTAAAACAAGAAGTGTAAGGAAACCACACCCAGCTCCTGTCCATGCCGAAACAGAAGATGCTGGAGAGCCAGATGATGTGCATGACGTGATGGTGAACACAGACGAGGAGCACACGGATGACCTATCAGCTCAGCCAAGTGGTTCTAACTGCACCTACATCGAACCTGAGGTATGTTTCTTTCAATAAAGCCGATTACAATCACTTCATTCACCTACTCTGAAATTGTCCATGTACAGCTCTCTATGTTGTATTTTTTTACATACTTTACATGGAAATTAAAAAGATGCATTTATTTTGTCATCACTTGGATTTGGGCCTGTACATATACACTTTTATCTGCAAATCTGGTTCCTTTCTTTAAAATAACAATTTTCTTACAGGTGGATGATGTGTAGCAGTACTTGCATGTGAAGCGGTGAAGCATCATCAGAATATTAACCACATTGACCGTGATGCCAACATCTATCGCAGTAAGTTAAGTGGGATATTTCTGTTAACTGCCCGGCTTCTTGTCATATTTGCTATACACAATCAATTTATCCGACAGTGAGATTTTGAAGTGGACATGATACTGATTAGAACTTTTTGTGCATAGGGTACATGTTAGTGCATGTAAATACTGTGCAAGCTAAATTTCCTAACCATGTCAGGTTTTAATTCTACTATCAATCATTCACAGGACAGCAAAGGTTATGTAGCTCTTGTACAAGTGAATGGTGTACTTTGTTGTTCCTGTAGTAGTGGGGACATGCAGTTGGTACTCTCTCTGTGCCGTCTTTCTACTGGTTTCCCTGAAGGTTAGTGGCATTATAAATCGTTTTAGTCGATAGCTGCTTATCACATCAATCATCAGTCATTATATTCTGAGCTAAGGCTCTAATAATAGGTTTGGTTTTGTGTAATTATGTTTTAACATGAGTTAACTAGGTGTTCTTGTCATATTGTTAATCAATAGGTGTAACATACCAAATACTTAGATCCATCTTATAATCTAATATGATCTGGAATTTCTTTACCATTGTATCTGAATATGATGGTGCAGATGAATCCATTGAACATCCTCTTCCCTATTTCCAGGTTACACATTCCCAGAGTGCCTTCATCTCAGAGTGGCTGCTAGAGCAAAAGTTTCCATCAGTATGTCTAGCAAAACCTGGTCGTGCTAACTGTGTTCCCTATACTCTTTCAAAATCATGCGTCCATTATGATTTGCTCAAAATGTACCGAAAAGGTTTGCATGCATTTGTGCGCATGATTTAGAAATTGTCATTATAATGTTTGTTTTACTCTAAGATGAGTGGTCTATGCAGTCTGAGGTGCAGCAGCATCATGAGTACACCTGTCCCACAGAGCCACATCAGTTCTACGTCATCAACCAGCATACCATTATGCTTCTCATCGATGATACATGCCAATCAGTTTATGCCACAAATGGGAAGCTGAAGTGCAGCTGCAGCATTCATCATGGCTTCTGCAAGTTTACTCAGATCGTTCAACAGATGCTAGATAGCCCCAGCAATGACCAGATAGCTTTGCTTGCCGATTCTTTGAAAGAACCTGTTGTCAAAACAGATCTCTATCAGCAAACAAGCGTTTCCAGTCATTTCATAGAATTTTGTAGGTAAGGGAGTCTATAAATTCTTTTATCTTACTTAATTAAATAGATTAAATAAATTCCAGTAATACTGTTGGAATACTGTTGGAAATTACAATCAATTATATGCTTGCTCCTTGTAAATATTTGTTGTCCTCTAATTGGAGTTGTCTACCTATTGTCAAAGAGGAGATGATTTTAGCCAATGTGTCAATGACCTTTACAGAACACCAGCCAAGACATCAATGGAGAATACCATCAGTCCTCCTGCGTGCATGGTTTGTGATGAGTCACAACAACAACTGAGATGTACAACAATCTTCCTTTATGATATGTGTGACATGCGTCCAGTGCAATGTAAGTTAACTGCATCGCCGATCTTATATTGATACAAAATGTCGTTGTATTAGATAAGACTCTTGAAACACTTCACTGTTTAGCTTTATATAAGTTACACGCCTTTGAAGTTAATGGCATATATTAAACCTGAGTGGAGATTTGCGGTTCTATCTTGCATACATACATATGTACATACATACATACATACGTACGCACATACATACATACCTACATACATGCATGCATGCATGCATGCATGCATACATACATACATACATACATACATACATACATACATACATACATACATACATACATACATTCATTCATACATACACACCCAATATTGTAATCTATAGAAACTGTTATTGAATTTCAGTGTACCATGGGAAATGTTTATGTGGGAAGATGTATGTGGATGGTTTAGATGAGGGATTTCTTAACATGGGAAATTACCTCATTTCCCACAGACTACTCGCTGAATATCTCCACTCTGTTCTTCTCAATGGGTAGGTCTTACATAATTTCTAATATATACTATACATTATATTTTTTAATCTTTTTCAGGTTTTGACAGCCGCTTGACTAAATTGTGGAGAGGGAATAGGCATCAATGTAAATCTTTCAATTGTTATAATGTTTGTTATGAATACCAAGTGTGAAGCAAATTCTCATAAGTTGGGTGTAAGTTTCCTATCAAACCATGGGAAAGGCATTGTTGTATCAGGATTTTCATTTAGTAAGTAACCTTTTATCTTTTTTCCAGATGTACGATGTACAGCTACTATCGCACTTGGGGCTGGAGACTGCAATATGATTACTTGGCTAACCTCCCGTCCTACTCACAATTCCGATTGGCCTGGATGGCATTCTCCCAGCTGAATGTGATCCCTGGCTCTATGTTTCGATGTGACGAGTGTGGCTCAGAGCCCACAGTGATAGTGTGTGATGGAATTTGTTTGAGTTACCCGAGGCGCTATAGTCAAACCAGTAGCAACTCAGTCAAGACTTCAACAACCAAACTAAAAGGGAGCAGGTTAGTTTACAGGTTAAACGTTTCATGTTCTCTATCCTCATTCATGGGGGTGTTAGGTAACGGTATCATTGTATTATGTAGTTCTTTCCAGTTTGTAAGGTGCTTCTTGTGATCTATTGGCCATTGTTTTTCAATTGAAAATGTGGTTTGACTTCTAGCAGCAAAATCTATTGTCATTTTCGAAACCAAAATATGATCTAGTTGTCAAAAAATATCTGGATTATTGATTGCTGGCAATGATATCATTATTGCTACTACACAATTTAATGCCACAGTGTCTCAATGCTCATGCTTCATAAAGTGATCTGTCTAGGGTTTTTATTCAGTGAGTGGTTCACAACAATTATGTGTTAAATGGCAGATAGGCAGAACCCTTCTGTGTTTTCACATTTAGATCTGCTGCAAGATGCCTCCCCATAATGACCTCTGTTAGAAAGCAACTTGTAACACAACTCTCTCAGAAGGATGTGTCGCTGAACAGCTGTCTTACAACTTTTATGGGTACTTGCCTTCAGTCTGTGTTTGAGGCTTCAGTTGAATGTGGTGAACTCCCAGCCTACTGGACTAACCTCATAAAAGATGTAAGTTAAACTCACAGGCTCTTGGCAAGCACCATGATCCTTGGGTTACAAACATAACATTATGTCAGGTTTTGCTGTAGACTTAACAAGTCTATGGGTTTTGCTTAAGCTCTAGCTTCGAATGTAATCCAGACCAGATATCGTGATACAGAATACATAGGGGCGCATACCACTGCTCAACACACACGTCTCCAGCTTGAACCCATAAGTCGAACGTTGTTCCATGGTATTTTCTTGCACAACCTTCTCACGGCCACTCAAACAGTATAAATCAACCCATGCGTGTTGATGTTGACGAGCATATCATTCTTTCAATTCTAGCCCTCAGTAATTTAACATATTATGCTCAAGTCCCTTAGTGCTCAATCTATGGCGCATATTGATGGCTCATTTCCTTGTTTCACCCTTTGTTGCACAACCTTTCATGTCACAATGCGCAAAATGAGCTTCATTATTAATGATCAATAGTACATTGGATGGATATAGTATCTCTATTCTACACTCTACTTTTTTGATAACTCTTTTATCATCACCATCAACAAGTTACTTTTTAACTACTCTGATATCTGTAAACTTTCTAGAAAACCTCTTTAAACAAATAAATAAATAAATTTTGAGCTGAGATTTGGTCCGATGCCTCAACTTTGCGTTTGTAACCCTCAGTCGCAGCCAAGCTGGGCTCTTATCATCAGCTTTTATCATTCAAATGTTTAAAATTAGATCTCTCCCATGTTAGTCTTTTATATGTTGCTATGTTATGACTCTTGTAATTTTATGTTGTTCAA
The DNA here is from genome assembly GCA_914767715.1 of Membranipora membranacea. Lineage (NCBI taxonomy): Eukaryota > Metazoa > Bryozoa > Gymnolaemata > Cheilostomatida > Membraniporidae > Membranipora > Membranipora membranacea. The sequence goes on from OU612071.1 coordinate 20,808,669, forward strand.
TCTCAGCTACTCAAGAATTCTCCAGTAACAGCGCTTGTGTATGGAGACTCACTGGCCAATGTACGCAACTTAGGTGACAAGCTACCCAATGGAGATGCTCTACAATCACTCCGGGTGGAGTCACCTGTGTTTTACAGGTTTGCCAAGGATATGAAGGAGAAGGATTGTGGGATGGTGAAGCCGATTGTGGAGAGCTTGAATGCCCCTTTTCTTTATACTCGGTCACATCAAGCTCACCAAACAAGAGAAGTGGAAGAAGCTAGTGGAGACAACCATGTGTACTTTCCTGGTAATCCAACAATCTGGTACAGAGGGAGGTACGAAATGGATGTCACCAAGCCAGTGGATGATCGGAAGCTTTGCGAAAAACTTTTTCCATCCCACAAGACCCTCTCTCCTGGACTCTTTACCATACATTGTCCGCATGGTAAGCAATGCACACACTCAATATGTATGTATCCCTGTGTAACAAACCACATGTGATAGCCGACCACAAATCAAGCTCCGCAAGCTATAATTATTAGCACAAAGTTCATGAAATGATTTCCTGTCCGATCATGCATTTCTCTTGGGGAAAATCTTATCGAAGGCAATATATAGAGCATGAATATAGTTTAACTATATTTTTTAAGGTATTCGCTATGGATTCAAAGCATTGGATCAGGTGGAGTCGCCTAAAACAGCCTTTACAATATTTCGAACAAGATTCAACAAAGGTAAGGGTAAATTGTAAATTTAAAGCTTCGCAGTAAAGAATGTGCCATGCAGTCTCATCTTTGTGCATGGCGCCATGCATGAGTCAACAACAGGAAACTGCTCTTCATGGCTCTACATATTAGCTGAGTTTGAGATGCCTTTACTACTTGATGGATGAAATGTTTTACGAGAATTCTCACCGAATAATCATCAAATTTAGATTTGATCTTTTCCGCTATACATAAGGGGCAATCTGCTATTTATCAATGAGAACTAGTTTGAAATGCCCTTTAAGGTGTATGTGGCCTCTATGTACCAATTATAGGAATCATTAGTATTTAGCTAAGACCACCAGGCAGGCCCTCAGTGTCTATGTGTATGACCCCCTGATTTGAACCAGCGAACACTATTATCACTTGATGTTATTGTTAAAAACTGTCAACTTTGAGAACCATAACAGTCAAGACTGGTGTATTTTTATTTTAGCCCCAAAAGTTATCATATATTACAATGCCTGCAGGCTCCACATGTATGCTCTAAATAGGGACCCAGGATTCTTCTCGGACACCCGCTTCTTGGTTGATCGTTTTCATTAGAAAAATCATACAGGTAAGCTTCCACATATTCCTCCATTAGATGTATGATAAGTAGTCAAATGAGAAGTTGATACTCAACAAAGAAGAGAAACTCTGACATAAATATATTGTAGTAGCATTCTGATGCATGAGCTGATCCCTGCAACTTTGAGTCTCGAATATCCGAAGCCATTTGAATGGCCACCCGCCTTTGTTGCTACTCTTTCAATGCGTTATCAATGAGTTATCTTCTGTTGTCAATATTATTACATGTTGATCATCAATTTATACAGGGGACTGTCTCATTCTCCCTGACCAATATTGCTATTAGGACCAGAACTTAAGTCTTCGTCATTGCACATGCTTCAATCAAAGTCATGCATGATGCATCCGATGTGGTAATGATGTGCTAATGATAGCCTAGTTTATAAGCGATCTACATGCCCAGTCCCGAGAGTCTGCATGCGGTAGTAGTATTGACCTCTGATATGAATTGTTTTGTAGGCTGCTGTTCGTCATATGATGTCAGGCAGAATTCAGACCTGGATGGGGTCAACACTCAGGTGGCGGAACAGAGTATTTCGTTGCTGAACAGGCTGAAGGGTATGGTATCCTACATGACCGAGCATAATTTCCTGACACATGTCAAGATGTTCCTGGCATACAGGAGTATTCTCCGCGGACGTACGGCATCAGAGCTTTGTGAGGGAGAGGCAGCAATCATATCCCATTGGAGGAGATTCACTCATCATAGTAGATTATAGGTATGGTTTTTGCTATTCTATTCTATTAAAGAGAAGATAACCGTTAAATTGTACATTATATTGAATTTGGTTTGCAACCGGAGTTTGCAACAGGAGCTTGTAAGCAAAACCAGTGTTGTAAATGCATAAATAAGCCAAAAATTGCAAGTCCAAGTTCATAATCTTGATTATTTGCACTTAGGTATGACAGCAAAAAGATGGACAGAAGGAGAGAAAGTTGAGCTGCCTTTACCCGCTGTCAGATATGTATTATTACTGAAACCCCTTGTCAGAGCTGACACGTTATCACATGGGACACGGCTATGAAATTCTGTAAACTGATTGATGCAAAGTTGGTAGCCTACAATCTGAAATTATTTTATTACCGACAAAAATTTCTGGAATTTTCACACCCGGCTATGAAACGCTGTAAACTGATGGATTCTCAGGGGCTTAGGTTTGGATTGAATACTAAATAACACTTTGCAGCAGGTAAAGGATACTTTTTGTAGTAAATACTAAAACACACAACGTAGTTTATAACTTAAAATTATTTTTTCTCCACTTCCTATTAGAGCTGACACTTTATCACCCAGCTATGAAATGCTGTAAACTGATGGATTCTAAGGGGCCTTATGACCAGATAAATTATCTACAAGAATATTTTATCACAAAATATATTCTTGAGGTGAAGATTGCTGGAAATTTGGTAGCATATAATTCGAAATTAGTTTTTAACTCCCAGCAGCGCTGACACATTATCACACGTCTATGAAATGCTGTAAACTGATTGATGAAAAGTTGATAGCCTACAATCTGAAATTATTTTATTACCGGCAAAAAGTGCTGGAATTTCAACAACCGGCGAAGAAACGCTGTAAACTGATGGATGCTCAGGGACCTAAGGTTGGATTGCTCAATGCCTGGTATATCTCAAGACAACATCAATATTCCTGAAGTAAAGACTAATTTATTTCAACTCCAAATAACACTGACATTGTAGCGGCCGGCTAAGAACTGCCGTAAACTGATGGAAAGCATCGACTGCTTGATTGCTGATTAGGAAATTTTAAGAAACTATGAAAAGTTTTTGGACGACTAAATTGATGCATGCTTGCTTGGCATGGTTACCGACCTTCGTTTTTCCGATGCTTTTTCTGCAATATTGAGCACTTGATCTGGTCTCTCCATGCTCTATCTGTGAAGAATCACAATGGTACACTACAAAACGAAGGAATCACATGGATACATTATCCCTTCAATAATCATGGATCAATAATCAGCATAGAAGTAGGTGTGGCTTATTAGTTGTCTCTCATTGGCTTCTTCATTGTATACAAACATTGTGAGAGCACATGGTGAAATCAAGTATATTATTGTGAACCCAGAACTTGACTGTGTGTATGTATATTCAGGGCAGTAGTTTAGGAAAAATTATAGGGGAGGCAAAAACCCTTGAGGGTGAGGAGTAACATCAGACTGCAGTGGGTATTATAAGCCACTCCTGAGCCCCCAGTGTCCAGCCTCCAAAGCATTTCAATGATATAAATAGCAAATGAAAGTCCCAAACGAGCTGATTCTGACATGGAGTATTCAATTATAACACTTAATACTTACATATTATTCAATTAAGCGCCCCTGCCTCCCCTAGAACTACGGGCCTGATATTAGTCGCTAATACAGAGCACATAACATTCTTTAGAGTTAGTGGACTCAAAAATTCCTTTCTCACAAGGGAAAAAGGAAAGTATGATGCCACAAATTTGCACTTGCAGCCGTCTTAATACTTAGATTTAGGGACAACCTGCTATACTGCTATCGAAATGTTATAAGGAATCACGATAATTTAAGGTTGCTGTTGTCACAAAGGTGGAGGATATCTCTGTCCTTGAACAATGGCAGCTGTGGTAATATTATATATATGTCTATAATTTCATAGAAAGGACAATCATCTTGCTAACAAGAAATATGAAAATTGCAACTAAGCGAAACGTTTTTCTGTCACCTTTTTTTTTCCGGCATATCGGGCTAAATATATCTGGCAAAGGGACAAATAAAATGTCTCTTTCCACACAATCACTGCATTAAATAAATTGAAACTGAAGTGTATTGTCTTGTCTTTTCATCACATTTTGAAGATAAACGGGCGTTCAGATTATTCAGTAGCCAAGTACACTTTGTCATATTTCAAGAGACAACGGTGAGTAAATATCCTCAACTTCTTTGTCCAAAAATTTTTTTGCTGACCAAGTGTTATTTTAAATTTGATACTGATGAATCCTTTAGGTTTGGTGCTCAGTCGTTATTATGCTCGGAGATGGATTAATTTCTTACTACCACAGCTTGACTAAAATAAGAAGTTGTCTTCACTTTAATAATCTACAAACGATTAATAACTGGCAAGCCACGCCTACACACCTCGCTCATAGCATTGCTATTTGTGGAGATATGTCATCTGTAAAAGACTTTATGTCAGGATCTAAATAAAGCCATAAATGAATAATTTTGTGTCAGTAACTGGATTAAGCTAAAAATCTGGCAGCTCTTACGTTGTGAATTGATTGATGCACCAGTAACAACCTTCAAAAAACTCAGGCATGCTGCTTGACAAAAGTTTATATGCGGTTCAGCAACCATACATAAATAGCCAAACGCTTGTTCAGGGTCAGATATGTTCCCCTCATCCATATAATATATATATATATATAAATATCAGTGGAAATTGACCTTACCATAAACCTTGACCTAAAATAAAGATAAAGACATAGGGCTTTTCATCTACTTCCCACTAAATGAGAAGGAGAATTGGGGATTTAATGTGTGATTATGTAATAGTTTCCCCCCCCCCCCCGGCATCAATTAGACTTTTACTAGCATTTCCATGGAGGTGGGACAGATGTATGTTTGTACACAATAAAAGACAAATGGGAAATAAATTAATGTAGTGGGTAATAAAGATTAGCTGGATAATAAGACTAGGGTCGAGACATTGTCTTATGGGTGCTTTTGAGGTCAACTTCAATTCAAGTGGTTCTTTGCTGCATCTTTAGGTTCCTCTAGATCAAATTTTTCGAGACTACTTTTGAAGAAGAAATGCTCATCAATGATTCGGTCGAAACAACATTTATCCTTTATTGATACTGAACATGTGTGACGCAGGATTAGGTTTCTACTATCAATTAAATATTTGGCTGTGGTGGTGCCAAAACACCTCGATTGATGGTTGTACGGTTTAGTTATCAACCACATCCCTTTCATTGATGGGAAGTGTTTAATAATGAAATATAGGTCAATACCATCAAATCAACGCAGGATCTCACTTCACAATATTTCTTTACATAAGGAGGCAATTAAAGCCTAATGTGTCCGGGAAGTCCTATGACTCCCAGAGATCACAACTCATAAAACAGCAGAACTTGCAGTCTACTTTGACCAACAACTCTGATTAAAATTACTTATTGACGATATTGCCAGATAAAATCCCTAAAACCTAACTCTGATGTACTAATTTTCTCAATATCTATCAAAATTCGTTCCACTCTCATTTTATAAATATTTCAGACTCTTCAAAATTAGGTTATTGCATTTAAATATGAAGGGTTGGGCCGGTTTTAAAACGCTCTCGGGAAGAAGAGGGGGAGCAACTCTAAAATGTAGCAAATACATTACACCGCAAGACCAAGGGCAAAACATTTGAGTTAAATGTTTCTAAATGATACCATTTTTTCGAAATAAATATTTAGATCAGAATGGATTTCTAGACGATGTTATAATTTGCAATCCTGGCAGCTACTGAAACTAAGTAAGATGGCACATCAGGATAAATGGTATGATACAAATATATGATACAGACGTATAATACACACGTATGTATCAGCGTTTTCTACTGGTTTTAGTGATCAGTGCAGCGATAACATGTTTTTTTACTTTTATTTATAATAATATTCTGTACTTCCAACCAAATTCTATTGATTGTGATCAACAATGAGTGCGACAAAGATACATAATACGTTATAATGGGGTTCAGGAAAAAGCACACACACAATAAGAGCACCAAATATTGTGACTGAAGTTATAAAAAAAATCACTTTGGGAAATTCTCAAGAGTTGTCTCGTACTCCCTATGTGAGGAGAGAACTCCCAATTTTGTCAATAACTCTAGGATTTCACACAAACACAAAAATAAATCTTCAAATAAGCCATAATAATATTTGTCTCCACGAGATGTGGGACACCGTGTCTAGCAATTCATAAAAGTAGAACCTCTATACTGCTTCCAGTAAAACCCAGAAAAAATAATAATGTTGAAACAGCATCAAAAATGAAAGTGATTACTCTGCCAAATGTGTCAATATGTAATAAACCTTGTCTTAGCATTAGAGACTTGTATGATAACGTTAGCAACCTAAATGCCAAAGTGAGTTACCGCCTATTGAAAGCTTGTAGAAGTTCACTTATTAAATAGTTATAACAATAATTAGTACTGTAAAAGTAGACCAAGTGATAACGACACCTGGTGGTGATTCAGACTATGAATATAATCATCATAAATGTGAGGTATTCTCAACCTCCTAATATGAGATTTCTGTCTTGTAAAAGGTGTTGAGTAAAGCTGTGTGTTAAAATTATTATTAGCTTGAAGAGATTTTGAAAGTAAAACAAGATTTTATTAATGGCAGTTTTCTAGGTTTTAAAAAGAAAAAGTCGGATTGTTTGAAATGTTCTTTTCGGGAAAATTTTTGGCTACAAATCTTTCTGACATAGCTGCAATTTCAAATTCAAATGAAAAGAATGTTCCTTCTCCTAAAGACTTGTAACAGTCTCAGGAAAATGGTGTCAGCGTCGGCAGCAACTGAAATGACCATGTGATATAATAATCATGTATAAATAAAATCTGTAATACGGCAGCGTTCCAAAGCGAGACCGTGTCAAGATAGCATACTCTGACAGCAGGCGTTTTGTCTTGGTCATTCAATTCTAAAGGCAGATACCGGACTGAGATTCTAGGATATTATTAGTCTGTATCCTTTGAGGTATTGTAGGAAGGTCTGGTGATGGTGATGACATCATAGCATGAAGATCAAGGCCGTCTAAAGGTGAGTTGGAAGGGATTTTATCATCTGTGTGAGATCTTGCACTAGTGTTGCTGCAAATGAGAAAGAAACCAATTGAATGATCACAGATATAACTACTTAAGATTTGCTATATCTCAAACATATTAAATATTGTCCTTCAGTTCTAGATATAACCTGCCATTGTTTTGAATCTGGCCGACTATTAAATTGCCTGACAAACTCCTACAGAGCTTTTTTCCATTTTTGTTCATGTCTTCTTTTAAGGCCAAGTATTTACACCGAATTTCGCAACATGTAATATTGTCTGTGATATATAATAAATCAATCAATCAACTCAGCAGCGCAAAACATCAATAATATTTATATACCATAAGATAGGTCACAAAAGAAAACACTGTTCTAAATGTTTGCTATGCCTTAATGGCAATTGGCAGCACACCCAAGAGCAGAGCAGTAACCACTGATGATTAGTGGTTTAGAGGTAGTAAACAGCTGTCTGCTCACCTCTCGAGCTCGTTTGATTCGTTATCACTCATCATTTCATCATTCGAGTTATTTCCTTCAGGGTTCGGTGAGTTGTCTCCTTCTTCGTTTCCGTTGTCCTTAGTTCCGTCACCTTGACCTCGTCTGAACTTGGCTCTCGCATTTTGAAACCACACCTGAAATAGCAAAGTGGCGTAAACCAATTGTAGCGTGACCATAGACTGAATATTATTATTAAGTCTATGAGTATGACTGATTTTTAAGGAATACAATTTGGTAATCTCTCAATTTTGTGTACATGGCAATAAAAAGTATTGAGATTTATCTTATCAAAGTGTTCGTATTTTGAGAACAAACAAGTTTTTTAAAACCTTACTGCCGGATAATTAGAATACTGAGAACAATTATTTAATTAACAAAACAGTGATCTTTTATCCCGATTCATATGTGGATAGTTTCGGAGTTATCCACTCGGCACCAAAGGATGGGCAACTCTCTATACATTTGATGCACGTAAATATTATCAGATAGTTTTATAGTGGTCTTATCAAAATTTCACAGACAATTAGATTTGTGGTGTCACTCCCAATTGAAATTTCTCATAACAGATATTTACCTGCAGTACACGTTTGCTGAGCCCAGTTTTCTGAGAAAGCTGTTTGAGGTCCTTTGCGTCTGGATTGTGGTTCAGGTTGAAATATTGCTTCATGATTTTCAGCTGATGGTGTTTGAATGAGGTCCTCATTCTTTTCTGTTTGACTTGAGATTGGCTGGGGAAACCAGTCTCAGGATCTATCATTGTAAGCCCTACAAAAAAAAAGTTTGTAAATAGGTTAGATTATTGACACATTTTACGCAGTTATGATCAACTCATAGTTTATAGATACTATTTCTATTTCCTCAAATTCTACAAGATTTTTATCGTCGTTTCACATTTGTTACAGCTCTTCTTGGTGATTGTTTGGGTTCCCAACAAAAAGAATCGCCAAGTTACTTGGCATTTCAGAATGATACTTTAGTTAGAAATATTTTCTTCAGTCGTACATCAAGTTTTCTTCATAATATTCAGTAGCAGCGGTATACCAGTTAGGCATAGCTGCCTTTAACTTTTACCCAGTATTGTGAGTCAGCATTTCACTGACTGGTTATTTGTCAGCAGAAGGAGGTCAGCATGAGTGTATACTGATAGTGAGATAGGAGGCCGGTTGGCTATGTATGATAGAATGAGTCAATCTACTTTAATGCCTATTCACAACTATGCAGGAATCTTCTTCCTATATTACGTTGTGTAAAGCGCTACGGCTGGCAGCAGCATCAACAGCAACAGCATGCAATGTTTACAATAAATACAGGAATTCAGTTCTTAGACAGTGTGAGTTATGAGAGTAGATGATGAGATGAAGGGCAATGTGTTCCCAGTAGTAAGATGTAAGCTTAGGCCATGGATAGCAATGTGTACCACAGTGCCCTTCTATCGCCTGTCAGCTTCTAAAGGCTGTAGGATGTAGTAGGGCACTGCCTAACCAAACGGTGGGCAGATTAAAACTTATATATTATTTTTGGAAAATCAAGATTACATTACAGAGTCAAATCCTGCCTTTAGAAATTGAATTTAATAAAAACCAGATTGATTTGGATTAAAAATTAAAAATCCGATTGCTCCCAGGTTAAGTAGCATGGCAGCTTCAGTTTTACCTTTGTTTCACCTTTACGCTGACATATGATGGACATGTTGTTCGTAAACAGCCGTCGGTCACTTGAAATGACTCAAATCTTTTAATCCAAACTCTTAGCCGATTACTTAATCAAATAGGCATCAGGCTTAGACTTTCTAAATCTGTGGTTTGGAGGCTTGGTATTGAAAGTTAAACTGAAGGAATCTTGTTTGGAATTTTGACATTTTGCGGGTTTGACTTTTTAATCTCCAAAACAACATAAGCGACATCGTCTGAGGCCCTGGGGTCAGATTCAAGATTGAATAAAATGTTTCCCGATACATGTTCAGATATGCTGCTTGTCTACATGCCGGAACCTTTCCCACTACCTTTCCACTCGTTTTTTCTTGTAAGAGCCAAATCCAAGCCTGTGAACCATTTCAGGGATAACCAGTTTGGATATTGATGCTGTATTTATGATATCATAGTTATCAAACTCAGTACTCACCTATCTGCCATTGTTGGTCCGGTCTGGTGAGTATTGTCTCCCCTTGTCTTCTCTTTCTTGATCGATTCTTAGTCTGTCCGCCGCCTCCGTTAGCATGATGATCCTGAGTAATGCTCGGAGGAAAGTCAGGGTGAGATAGGGTTGGCGGGTACTCCCCCGCAAACATATCAACATCAAAGTTTGAAGCGTTATTGGTAGCCTGTGGTCCTCCTAAATGACTAGATAAGGTTTGTTGGCAGGAAGAGGGCATGGCACCGATGCCCGTTGTGCCTGTTATTGATGAAGTAGAGATCATGTTTATGGAACCAGGGCTATTGCTGTTGGGCGATTGAGTAACTGCTGAGTATTGAAGGTTTTCAAAGTCAGATCTACAGTATATTTTAGAGTCGAATATCCCGAAGTGGTCGCCTGTCTGTAGCAGTGAGTGACACACGGTGCAGGTGAAACACTTGACATGGTATATGTTAGACTGAGCTCTCATAATCATCTCCCCTGAATGGATACTGTCATAACAGTGGGCACACTTCTGGGCCCCGAACCGACTAAAATAAACAAGAGAACACAACTTAAAAAGACATCACTGTGAAAATTAAGTTTATTTGGGAGAAACATGGATCATCCTAAACACAGTGACTTCTGTTTTCCTGTTTTAGGTTTTATCATCCTGGATGAGTATGATATTGTGTGAAACTATCAACTGTCAACGTTTGGCAATGCCAATCTTTCCTCTTACCCTGCTGACAATTTATTTTCGAAAGGAGATAGGTAAGCATATTTTATATCAGACACAGTATTTTACGTATTGATTGCGTGACCAGACTCTGAAAGTGAAAAGTCTCCCTCCAGGCATTTCATGCTAAGAAAATGGTCAAAAAGTCACAAAATCAGTGAGATTACATCAATAGCATGATCGTATTTACTATATTATTTTGGAATGATCTCCAAAACAGGTTTGTCTGTTTGTAGAAATGCCAAAATGCCACCCAAAATATTTTCGACAGCTTAGCATGACAGCTAATCTTGCATTCAAATGGTATATCCTCATACACGCCAACAACTTAGTGATGACCATGAGTGTATACAGCGGAATACATACAACCATTTATGATAGTACCGAAGGTATACAAGCTGTCTTATTCAAAATTCTGAGTCAAGCCCAGTTTCCACGCAATTATGGGATTAAAATTTACTCTAAAATTGAAGAGTGATGGGATTAAAAATTTGCATGCCCACCCCAATTCAGTGCAATGTTTCTACTGAGCATAACTCTACGTACTTTTGCTTGGGACCACCGATCAATCAAACTAACTGATATTGGACACATTATTGTAATAAAGCGCTCCTTTTGAATAGATTTTCTTGAAGTTGGGCACCATGTACCAGTTTTAGATCTGGCCACTAGAGATGGCTATTCAAATCAACCTGCCAATGGAATCTGCAATTTGACGATCTGCAATTTGGTCCCAACTGAAGAACACAACCATCGGCTCCGCTTATATAAATGTGTAATCATCGCTGATTTGATACAAGTTTGATGATTGCTCTAATTATTTAATTATTAGTTTATAATCTAGAATTATATTATTATTAAATTATCCCTGTGGTTCAGTGAGTCCTCTAATCACTTTCTCACAAATTATCTCAGGCAGATATTAGTTGGGAACAGTTTATATTCCAGCCCAAAACTAACAATAATAAGCTGTTATTGGTGATATTTTCTACAACAATCGATTTGATTGGCTCACTTTAATAAAAATGTCTGAATTAACCTGGAAATGAATATAACAGGGCCACGATTACAAATTGTGCAGAATTTCAGGAGTATTCAAGGAATGGATATGTGATATTCGCTAATGAGAAAACAAATTATTTACCTGTGATATGAAAAGTAAATCGCGGGTAGATTGATTATCGGAAATTCAAACTTTGTTTTAGCGATGGGTAGACAACTTTTACTACTCATTTCACCCACTCACCCACCCACACGTCCTACTTACACATTACCTATCATAGTCTTATTTTTGGGATCTTTGAGACAGTGGGCTGTAAAAATTCGCGAATAAGTGCCTCTGGTCTTTTAGCCCTTCAAACAAACTATTACACGAGTGTAATCACAGCGATTCGTGGAAGAAGACTAGACAGCAATAAACATTTCCAGCTAAGATATAAAAAGAGTGGATATCAGTTAGAATAGTGTGGTGAAGGGGAAAAGATATCCTAAACTAAACTAGATTGATCACTGATCGTCTACAGCTACATTTGAACACACAGATGATATTGACGGCCGAACCAGTTTTGTACCAGCTGACGGAACTTCCAATATTTCTCTCCATTCCCTCCCTATTATTTATCCGATTGTCGCTCAATGCGGCATATATTAGCAGCTCGCTATGTGATGTCATCATCGACAGCAGATATCGGCAGCAGCACAGGACATACATCAGCTCACAGTCAGACAGCGAGCATTGCAGGACTTACTATATAAACACGTCCGGCTATAAAATCAGCGATAACTGTTCTGATAATTTGTTAGGGTACCCTTCCCACCACCCTTCTCAAGAAGAGAGAGCTCGGACACTGAAGCTACAAACAGTGACTGAAGTGGAGCGAGCAAAACCATTGCGAACTGGAGAAATTATGACCAAATTTCTGTTAGAATTCTAAAACTCCCAATTTGAGTGTAACCAAGTTTTCAAATACACAATCAAGGCGCAATACAGCCACAAAAGCACTGAGAAAAACATTGGCTGTAGCTATAGCATTACTGGAGGAGGAAAGATGGACAGCTTTATGACATCACCGTGAGATGATATATTCACCAGCGCAGAGCAGTGGTGACTCATACACTCGGGTTTATCATCACTAGATCAGACAAACCCATCACCAGTAGTATTACTCAACTAAATAAATACACTTAGCTGGTAATGTCCTCTCTTTAAAACCATTGCGCTTTACGCGCACCCCCTCCTCCATGTACAAAAAACTCAAGATTTGAATTTTTCAGGCCTTAATTCTAACAACTTTGTCGCTTGTTATGCCACATATTTTTTAATGCTTCATGAAAAATATTTATTGTGTTTTACACTGTACATAGTGAATCCACAAAGACTACAAATTTCACCTTGCAGGTGTTTTCGACAGAAATTTATTATGGTCAAAACCCAAATCAGGGTCTACCACAAAAATATTGAATTTCTCAAGCTTGATGGATGGTTACACAACATTTAAATACCATCCTACTATAATATGATTCTCCTGACAAAGGTGGCAGCATTAATCTAGATGAGAGTTTGAAGAATACTAAAACCACAGCCTTGCACCTGCATTCTACACAGAGGAATCGCTCATACTGTAAAATGTGTAAAAAAGAAGTGATTCGATAGAATAACTGCTTGAAATGTGTCTGATTTTCTGCTTTTGATATTTAGTGAATCACATAACATCAAATCTTAATCCTTTCATCTCTTTGTTATAATTTACTCTCTGATCTTATTTTATATATATCCGGCAGCAGCTTGAAAACTTATAGTAGTCAGGGGTTCTCAGTACAAAACTGTGCTGCTTGAGCTAGGATAACCCTGTACTCAAATAAAACACTTGACATCCATTGATCTTTTAGGACCGCTGGTTCCTCCAACTGAAAAGTGGGGCAAAATCCCACCACAGTTGTGAGAGAAAGGAACCACCAGGGTTGTTGTGTTGTATTGTTTACTCTCTGACCAATAAAACCCTTGATACACCAGTGAGAGAGAATTTTCACATGAACCCAATCTAAAGCAGGATGAATTAAAACAGGCCGCATGTTATTTCCTCTAATAAAATCTTATCATGCAATAAAAACAACACAGTTATACAGTGCTGTGTGAGCTAAACTTTACGTCTGACAATGACATACAAAGATATACATCATTGACGGCTGGTCGTAAATTTTCACTGTCTGCCAGTGCTGTCAAAGTGAAAAGCCTGTGATTGGCCGTAGGCACTAAGCGTGCCATTTATTACAAACACACATGTAAGAACAATATGAATCCCAGCAGGAATTCCACTGCTGTCACTGTCCGACCCTACAATTGGCTGCTCGTCTCACAAACTGTCACGCGATTGGCTGGTTATCATTCATCTGTTATCTCATTGGCTAATTGATTGTTATCAGATACAGATGATTGGGCAATAAAATAAACAATGTCATGCGGAGGTTCGCTGCCAGTCGTGATGCTATCTTGTGAATTCCGACAGCAAGGCTTTGAAGATTGTAGTAGGGATGGGTTTGCACTGTGACGTAAGGTACTGATTTACCTAAAACTTCAGCCTTCAGACTACAGCCATTAGACTGCATACTGTTAGTCTAGCTTAGACTTGATGTTACTCTTATTTCCTATTCTGATCACACAAAATGTGGATACTACGAAAGCCACATCACTGTACAAATGTGACCTATCCATCAATTGATAATTAAAATAATGGCTCAAAAGTGTTCCCGAATATGTTAACTATAGTAGAGGATTCTACACTCTATCTAAACATGGGCAGTATTCACTTATGTTAACTACCCTACCGATGCTGTTCTCTCCAATTGAAATAGCGATAATTCAATTTTTTTCGATATTATCTTTTGAAAACATTTTGCTGCGATTATTAAAAATTAAAATCCGATGTCATATCACACGCCACATCCCGAAGCATGGGCGGTGAAATAGTAGTTGCCTTAGGGGCTAGGCTGCAATATCTGCGCCCATTTGCTCTCAGTTTGCAGGCAGGTCGGAGCACACATGGGGGTCCAACCAAAGCCCAGTAGTCAATAGACTGCAGTGGGATACGGCTCTCTAACCAACTGAGCTACCTCCTACTCCTTGAGCTACCTCCTACTCCGATGGCAATCTAGCAATATGTAATCCAGATGTTTTGATATTAGAGTTTTTAAGTTTTCAAATCATTATAATTTCCCATAATGCATCATAATTTAGCACTGACCTGAAGTAATCTTCTTTGCAGTAGATAAATCCGTCCTTTACATAACAAGAGCCTTCAGATTCTAAATGTCTTCTACATACACAACACCTATAAATGTATCATATAATATATAGTCCTAGTAATAATATACAATTAAGATAAATGTATATACATTTCATACAACATAGTACAATGAATATAAACAAAAAAGAAAACATCCACAATTATAATGGTCATCAACTTCACATGCCTACCGCAGCTCCTTCTTAGAAGTTAATTCTGTTAGAACTACGCCTATCATACAATCACCCCCCCCCCCTTCTCTTCTGGGCTATACAGAGAATATAATCAGATTCTGATTATGATATAGCAGCATTTACGCTCATTCTAAGCGGATTAAATAGACCCTGTATGTCACCAGTTCCCCTTGTTCCGCCCATTATACAACTTTCATTTCAAGTTAGATAAAAAAATGATTTGTGTAAAATTAAGTCATACCTCAAACAAGAGTTGTGCCATCTTCTCTCAAGAGCAAACAGGTAGAATCTATCTATGATTGCCTCTCCACATTCGGCGCAGGTACCCCCACCCTCCATCGATCCTGTACAGCTTGATGTAGAACCTGGGCTAATCATCGCACAACTATTTGACTGCTGCTACAATAAAAAAGAGAAAATCTGTATGAATAAGAATTGTATGGTATATAAGAGTATTCGAGAAATAAAATGTTTACCCAAAAAAATCAAGGTGGCTACATATTTGTTTGCTGAATTGCAGAGGTATTTTTCATAATTGCACCACTTGGAACGTGTCACTGAATGTTCATTTTATCAGTGCTGTTTTTGTGATTGATAAAGTGAGGTGTTATGTCTGTCTCTTGACAGAGGAGATTTCGTTTGTCATCAATACTTTTTACAATAAACGAGCAGACCATATTTTTATTTCATTACGTAAAAATATGCTATGTAATAAACCATCCCCAAGAGATGATCGGAAAGTTAAAATCACACCAAGTAGCATCTCTTGTTGATAATAAGGCTATTTATTGTCACATAATTCCCCTTGTGTTCTTATCACAGAGACAGTGAGGCAGCCCATATCGTCAGCATATCGTCAGCATAGCGAGAGATAATTAGATTATATCAAGGATTAATCTGAGGTTAGTCTGTGGATAATCTAATACTGACGACGCTCTATAATCGCTCTCATCATACACCTCATGGGGACAGCTCGACCAAAAACCGCTCAGTTATTTGACAGATATTTTTACGTTACGATTTTAACAGGGAAGCTTTTTTCACATATTTGATTTACTGAAATCTATTATTTTTACATACAACCATCCACACAAATTTAAACCTATCTTTCTACCACTGAATCAGTTGTTTTCTCCAGCAGTTTCAGCATGATTCTATAAAATCACTCACTAATCTTGCAGGTAATTGTTTCATAATTGGTTCTTGCAGGATTTAGTGACATAGGACATGATAATGTGCGATAGTACAGGATTTATTCTACCAAAATAGCTCTGTGTAACGATGAGCTACTTTGTCAGGACTAGATAAGCATCCCATAACAGAACCTATACAGCATCAAGAAGTATTATTATTGTACCCACTACAGATTCTCAGGGATATTCTGACGCACACAGCGCACAACAAAAGTCAGCAGTGCAAAGAAACTCACTGCTGCCAGATTTCTAGCTTCAGTTGAGGATCATGCAATGAAAACAAAGGAACTTTATGATGGCATCAACACGGCGCAACAGCATAAAATATCTCCTATTTCTTATAAAGTCAGCGTTCAGCAGCATTTTCTGACATGCTGACATTAAAACAATAGGAGCAAATAAAAAGAGCTGCTTGGCATTTGTTTATATATGTGTGCTATTTTCTTTGTTCAAGCTCTGGCCATTTGTTTCATATGGATTTATTAAGTTTGTGCATATAGAAGTAGCTCAATATGCCAAATACTATCACGATTTATCGGTACAATAAAAATATTATAAGATTCATACTGCATTTAGTAAAATTATTATCTTGTTATTGCTGTTGCTGTAAAATCAGCAGGCGAATAGTTCAGTGTCAATATGTATTTTACAGGGAGGTATTGCTGGTGTAATTTTGCAAGAGATATTGTGAATTGTGTGCTCAAAAGATTCACACCAAACCATGTCGCTTGCACACAACCAATCAACACTCTGGTGAGAATACTCCAAACCAATCACAGTAACCCATACGTATGATCAGTGCTGGGAAAATTACAACTGCTTCATTTTGTCACCAAAGATGTCAAAATCAACCACAGCATTTGGAAACGACAAATCAATGCTATGTTTGGAAGATTCTAACCAATCACAAAGACTCTTGCAAGAATTTAGTAATTGGAAAAGCATGAATACTTTTAGGACAAAAGTCATAGTCATTACTATTGTTAGAGATATTGATGGAATATCGGCTGTGAAGACAGATCAATGTCCTAATGTGCCAAAAAATATCATCGATAGGCTCAAACAATAGACTGTAGGTACTTAGAGTTCGATTTCTTAGCTAATGTTTAATCAAAGCAATACAAATTCCAATATTAGCGCATGTCCATCATTGTGTTATCTATATAGTACAACGGAGCCCAACGAAAAGGATCTTATTAAACTTCGATCTAATTTGTGGCTCTTTTGTTCTAACTGCAGTTACACCGAAATCGTCGTTTGTGTCTAAATTACTACCTTTATTAGCTGCTTGGAATCTTTTTGAAGATGTTATTTTTAGCAAAAATTAATTAATTTGTTACGTATGTGTTTAGAAAAAATAAAAGAGGCATCTTAATGATGATTCGCGTATTGTGATTATAACAATGGGTGTTAATTGCTTGGGTAGTTTTTCAGGCCCGGCGGCATGATGTTTCTGCACCTTTGCAATGTCACCGCAAACAGATGGTCCCTTGCAAAAACATGTTTGTCTCTGACAAGGCCAACCTAATCAAATAAGACATGCCAGACTTGGTCCCCTCCAGAGGTATCTTCCGCGACACATGCATGATATGAACCAATCGAATATGGCATTTTCGTGTAGCAGCCAAGCAAAAGCATCTGTAGTTGCAGCTACATTACATAAATGCACTCATTTCATTATATCGGCAATAATTATATCGGCAATAATAAAATATATATATATATATTTTAAGCATTTTACATTCACTTTTCAGACTCATGATTCATATAATGCAGTGCTAATACAAGACCAGTAGCTCTCCAGCACAGTATAACATTACTAGGAACTACACTAGTATAACTCAAGAGGTTATCTCCCACTCTGTCCACACTACAACTCCTAACTAAGGGAGATAATCCCCTGTATCACCTACTTGAGCTCATGTTGACATCAAGGATTACAAGCACAAGACATTCCTTCCCACAATGCATTGCTAAACAGAGAAACTTTCAGAGGAGTGTTACAAAAGCTCCAGGTTGAGGCTCTACGCAGAGAGTTCAGTGGACTTGGACTGCAGTGTGGAAAATCTCTGACTTCTTGCAATCAAAATAGCTCAATCAGACAAAAAAATGTGTCTTGTGTTCTTTCTTAGCAAAGACAACCTCTTAACACAGGGAGATAATGCCGATATTACCCACTTGTAGTTCATGTTGACAGATAAGATTATTAGCACAGGGTAATATTTACACGAGCTTGTATTCACACTCCCAGTCTTACTCTAATCTGTAAATTTTATACCAAGGCATGCTGGGTAAATCTGACCTATGTCACGGGTACACAGATCCCCAGTATCGTTTTATACATTGCCTTCCCAAGGTATTGCGTATGGTGTTGTATACATATTTGCTGTAGGTTCTCATGAGAATGCATAACAATTTTTTCTAGGTTGTTTAACCATGGTAAAGATGTTGATACGCTGTGGTCATCGTCTTTACAATCTTTACAAAAATACCGATAAAGCGAATGGATACGTGAAACTTTGTATCTCAAAATTTGGCTCGCTGCTTAAACTTGAGATTTATGTATAAAGGTATCATCAAATATAATCTAAGCAGCACTTTTTATTTAGGGCCGCAGCATAAGACTGGGAACTGTAATATTTTATCACAAGCAGTAGATACCAGGTATGTTAAAGGCTCCAGTAGTATTGCCAGTATTTGAGAGCGGTCGAGTGCAGTGGAGAGGTATTATGGGTAATATGATACTATAAATAGTGTGATCTAGCTGTATTAATCCCCAGCCTACAACTCTCCTCATCTTATAAGCAAACATTATAAAATGTTAAATGTTCGCTTAATGTGAATATACCGTCTTATACGATCAAGAGGTGATCAAACACTGAAATGAGGAGTGGAACTAGATTTAGCCCTTGAAGCACACCCCCATGCCTCCAACCTAACTATTTATGGAGGGCTATTCGGATATCTTCAGAAGCATTCCATATAACTTTGTATACACTGTACAGGTAGCTTGATTAAATCCTAGATCTAACACCTATTAATCTTTAGTGTGTTAGACCATATCCCCCCACCCCTAAGCCCCCTAGGTGCACCGATAAGATCCGTCACTGAATACCTCTGTGAGTAGACAGAGCCAAGAGGCAGTATGTGGCAGCAGCACTTTATGCGGCAGCAGGAGGAATGCTGGCAGACTATAAACTATTCGAGTATGTAATAACAGCTCTAAGAGTGAGAGACAGACTATTAAATGTAATCTAACACTTTGAACTGCTATTGAGAGGCATTCTAGCTACACTTTGGTCAATATGCAAACAGAAGTCAGAATTCCATCGCAAATACTGTACATTCAGGCTTAATCAAGCTTTGACCTCAAGAAGCACCAAATACCCCTCTTGTGACTTGACCTATTCCCTCCCAGAAGCCCCTACTACCCAAAAGGTCAGACAGAACCATCCAGTTCTGACCACCATGTGGGCTGAAATACTTAGATAGGAGTCACATCAATTTAATATTAAAGTCTCTCAAAACATCTCTGACTGTTTTTCAGAAAGCTTTGAACTTGGTTCACCTTCTGTTGTGCATGAGATTATACAATGTGGAGGCAAAGAGTAAATATTGTCATCCCGCACTAACCGAGTGTGTACTACACGCTAATTAAAAGTGGTCAGCAGAAATTACTCTTGTTTATATCAAAATAGACGACATCAAAAACTTTGCTCCAGGTTGTTGGTGTCGCAACGCCTGAGTAGTGATAAAAATAGGTGGCTATAAATAGGCAGCTCAAGGGCTGATGAGTTTTTTGTGGTTTTCAACGCCGAGAAAAGATTTACTCAAGTCTTTTCATCAAAGGGTTGACTCTTACAAAACTCTGTGTGACAAAACCATAAACTTGTGGACCTTGAGTTTCCCTGAGATACTTTAGAGTAAATTCTCACCACAAATCAGGCATCAAGGGCAGCGGCTAAACAATAAATCACGAAGATGAGTAAATAGGAAATTTGTACCACCAGCAAATTCACAAAGCAGCAACTGTGGATTAATTTCTTCTATGAGTGTGAATGATTGGATCCAAATTATCACTTGCTCAAGGAAAACTGCGTTCATGTCTTTCCATTTAAATCTGCATGCCTTCAATACGCCTGTACAGCAAGTGAGAAAAGACAGACCATATAAGATGTACACAACAGTTTGAATTATGCAAACAGCTTTTCTTGAATGAGCAACAAAAAGGATGAGCCATATTTGTTATTTTTTTGACAGGCACACGCCACCAACTGACAGGTACAAGCGGCAGCACAAGAACAAAAAACAGCTGCCTGCCTGCCTGCCTGGCTGTCCGCTGCCTCCTCGGCATCGGGCAGCGTATACAAAGGAAACAGGCAAGAGCTATTAAAAATCTCTTTTGTTATTTTTAAGTCAGCATCATCTCCAAATGTAAAAGTAATCACTCTAACAGGCAGCGTTTAAAATACAATCTAGAGAGCTAAGCGATAGTAATTGTTTATTATAGTTTTGTTGAGATAAGGATGGGGGTGTTGTGAGGTGCCCCATGTAGTAGGTGTAAGTTTGGGGTTTAGGGCTATACAGGCATGTGCCGTCCATCAATCATTTCTTTCTAAACCTAGTCACTCTTACTGAATAAACATCTTCCCCTGCCGTAGTCTCCTGCCGTAGCTTGCTGGGCACACTTTAAGCTGATTATAAACTGTCACAGACTGAAGATTAGAAAAGTCGCCAGCCATCGCAGCCTAGTCTTACTCCCTTCTTTGTTTGCATGTCTTTGTCCAGGTTTTCAGGCACAAAATTCATAATGCATTAAAATGTCAATGGCGCTGACTTTTCCACCTTTTTTTCTGTAAACTATGCAAAATCTGAATAGAGTTTTTTTTCAGCCACTGTCAAGACATCGAACTGGTAGCGGAGTAATGGCCCCCATTAATTTTTCCCCTTGGAAATAAATTTGGAAAAACTTAAACATGTATTTGTAAGACCATATCCGGATTCAATCTATATATATATATATATTGTTATCCTACGATTCCCAAATATTCTTTTTCAAAACTGTTACGCTGTATGGCTTAGATAAATGTTTTGACTCATATACCGCTGGTGATATTGTTGCCTTCCCTATTTAGTCACAGATTTAGATTTGTAATCTTATTACAGATCAAGAGGTGACTGACAAGAGATTCAAGTCTGCTATGATTATTTTGAACAATAGATTTGATATAGAGACATTTAAATGATTCAATCTCCGGAATTCATGATACACATATTTTTGTAAAGTTTACATGCAGCTTAATCTTTTAGCTGGCCCCACATTTGGCCCCAAAACCCCACAGAAACACACTAATCCATTTACCTAAGCCTTAATAGCCACACAGCACATCACAAAGGCATTAACATATGGAAGGAATTTAAGCAATGTCTTGAAATGTACTAAAAGCCTACAAGATTCTTAGCCTAATCACCACAGAAATCACACAAAACATTATTCAAAAACTCTTTATATAAGGGCTGATGTGAGGTTATATTTGAGAGCAGAGGCTATTTCTGTTTTTGCTGTCAGAGTGCTATTAATATTATACACAATGCTCCTCGGCATCGAAATAAATATACACAACGTTATAGAGAGTCAGCATGTGCATTTCCTGCCGAGACTCTTAATGTTATGTAAACTCGCTGCCTCAAGAGCCGCTGTGATGGATATTTATCTCTTTGTCAGAATTTATGGTTGTTGCACATCTTTCTGTAGCATAGTTCAGATGTATTGATATGTCTTCATCATGGCCATGATTCACATCACATTTACACCAGCAATTACAATCATTGTTGTAAAAGTCTGATGTAAAAATTTTTCCGGAGTAAAACTATCCTTCAACATTCCCAATTACCCGCCCCTCTCCTCCCTCCCCTCCCCTCCCCTCTTTTCACTATGAGCTTGGCTGAAACTCAGAGTAGTTGCCCGAGCCACCTTGGAAAGAATTCATCAACTTCACTGACGGCCAATTGGGCGCTTTCCACCAAAAATGATTTTCCATTCTTTTTAAAGATCCCACTAAATGTACATTATAACCTAGCCTATTCAAGTTCCTGTCCCCACCAAAACAAAGCTAGCTTGGTATCCCACAATGCACTGATCTCTGCAGGAAGAGTCATTGAGGCTACTAAAGGAAGCAGGTCTGCCAAATTCAGTACAAAGACAGCGGATAAGATCATCTCTCTCATCAAACATTAGCCTGCTTCTGTATACTAAACTACTCAAATGGCAGGCTGGTACATTGAACTACTGCCTCCCTAGTAATCTACGCGCTGATCATAAAACTGATTATTCTCCCCTCTGGAAAGTTGGATGAGATCTGGGAATTTCAGTTACACTATACTGCATGTGAGATTTGATTTGATATTCCCTAGAAGAATAAATATTTGCAGCCGGGAAAGTTGTCCAATTTTTCACAAGCTTGAAATGCAGAACTCTAGAGCTAGCTAACATTTAATACTTCGGATCAGCTTAATCAATAGCTAGTGAAAATTTGTGCTAGCTATCTTTAAGACCCCTGCAATCTAGCTAAATTAAACTCTAGCTGATATTTACTCCTCTATGGTACAATACATTCTTGTATAACACAACCGGCCTTTTAAACTTGTTGGCAACTTAAGTTTTGATTGTTAATAACTAGACAGAAAGCCAGACTGACAAATAGACAGCTGATTTTTTTCAATTGAAAGACACAAAACTGAACAACAAACTCTTGTATATGCTGACGCACAACTGTGAATTCGCTGCCAATCTAAGGACGGCCTACTGTATACTGAGAACAGCAATGTTTGATTTGTGACAATAGTAAATAGTGTGAAACTGTTTGTTTTGGAAGGATTTATAGTATTTGACAAGCCAGATAATGCCTGGGATTACACAATAATATACTTTTATAATATTGATAGGAAGTCTTATAGCATTAAGTCTCTGCAGTGTGTATAACACACAGTCCGCATCTTCTATGAGCTGCCAAAATGATTTCAATTTCTTTTTAAATATACTTCAGACACCTCAATTTCAAGTTTTCTCATCGTTTGATTGAGGCTTTAAATATTTCATAATCAGTAATGGTAAGGAAGCGCAATGCTCACCTTGATTGCTGATACACATAATAAGTAGCTAAACACAAGAGGATTATTCTGATAGAACCTTCCCATAGATACCCTTACGACATAAAATCTACAAACTAAGCATATGCTGTTTTTTCACATACCTGCGGCTCGTGATGAAGCGGTGGAGGTAGTCCGCTGACGCTGTGTTGGTGTGGATGTGTCCCGTGCTGACTCGTCAGCGAAGTGTTATTAGATGGAAAAACCGCTGATGAGCTGCAAACCATGCTTAAACTGTCAACTAATGCAGGCTCGGAAAATTCGACCATGTTTGATTGTTTGATTCTATGTCAATATATATTTTCTGTCGTTTATAAGTTGTTGTTTTTTAATAATTCTGTTGCGTACTACACTGTAGGTATTGGTTTTGTCTCGATGATGAAGCTATGTGAGGTGTAAATGCTTGCGTTGTGAGATGAGGTAGACTGAATGAGTCGTCGGCTGGTTCAGATAGAATGAGTAATTTGATGTAATGCTGGCAGAAAGCACTTAGAAAGCTGACTGTTAAGTAAAACAAAGCTGCTCCCAGTTAGGTATAAGTCAGGTGGCGGACACGAAAAGCTGTTATATAGTAAAAGCATACAACAAGCCCCACAGCAAGCCAGCTACGCTAGTGCACTTTCTCTATTGTACCTGACAGCAACCACACTAAATCTCAACATGTGCTTGCAAGGTGCCCTTTCAACTATTATTATTTTTGGTAGGTGGTGCAGCAGTCATAAAATTTTAGACAGGTACCTCAAGGCGGAGCCTATGCGCTGATCCCGTTGTTTGATTGGCTAATTTGGCAGCTAGGAGTGTGCCACACATTATCGTTTGCGATGATTCCTTTGTTTTCTTTGACAGATTGCTGCTTGCTGCCCGCTAGTATAATAAATAAAGCTAAAGTCAGCAATCCATTATACACTATAATAGCCTATCCCTTATATACAATCATTCATTGCTCTTTCATTAGCGGCAGCAATGATCGGTGCATGTTTACTTTACAATGTAACTAAGATTTAGGGCTAGGTGTATCATTCAATAGGTATAAACAAAAGGGTAATAATGCCATTATCTTAAATACTACAACAGAAAAGGAAAATGCTGCCGCTATGTTTAGTGCCGGAACAAAGGCCATCAACAGCGGTGATGATATTAGTAGTAACAGTGATTTTAGTGAGAAAGCCATAAATGATGCGGTGGCTTACTGGCCATTTAAATACACATTAGCTGGGATTCTTAACTCGTTTAGAGTGGCTTACCTGGTCATCATAAAAACATAGCTGTTTTTTAAGAGGGGCCTAAGTATTTCTATTAACATGAAACGGGAGCATTGTACACATCCAAGGCAAAAAGTGAAAGCTGTTTCATTATTACTCAATATACATTCAGCGTTGCGTACCTGATCTTCATAAACTCCCCAGCCAGGGCAACTGTTGTGTTTTATGAAAAATAACTCTGGCTGTTTGGGGGAGGGGGTCAAGACATTTCTATTTTGGGGTGGTGACAAGTAAGCACTGGTTTATTGTTCAACATCCGCTTCTGGCATATCATTAAGGTTAGGGATAGGGGAACCTTTTCTTTTACATTACCCCTCCGTGATCAGACAAGAGGGAACAGCGTTATTCTGTGTTCGTACTATTATGTGTTCTATTATAACTTAAGTTGAGATGTACCAACATATTCTTGGCACCCAGTTTGCAAAATAATAATTCCCAACAACGCTTTCGTTAATAGACCTCGCTGACAGTCCAATTGAAATCATTTTATCGGTCAGTGATAATTCAGGAAAACATTTATTTGAGAAATAATAATAATAAATAAATAAATAATAAACAGCCGACCATCCTCTCCCGAAAAATTAAAACTGACTCATTTTCTTAAAACTTACATACAGGAAAAATCTTCTTCTTAGTCTTTAACTTCAGCCAACTGTGATAACTGAAATATTGGGACAACAAAATGTGTAGTTTACCAGCAACTTTGGAATCCACTGGCAATAAATCTGTACAAAAACATCATTCAAATTAATCTTGGTTTTGTTGTAGCGGAATCTACATTTCATAGGTTGTACTGAGGTGGATTGCGGTTTTGATGGATATGATGACTCAGTCAGAGAGTTTTAATAGGTCATCGTCCATCTCTCAGGAAGCGGAGGCGCCAGCCTCACTTTGGTTATCAGTCGGAGTTTTAGGCTCATGACGTGCAACGCTCATATGCTGATCAAATAGGTTTTGTGTTGTCTCATATGCGAGTGTTGTGGCGTCGATTATCTCTCTGAACTGTTTCATGGCCTAAAGAGAAGAGGAAAAGAAGTTATATCTTCATCAATTTTGATGTTGGCGTTTTCTTAGCTGCTATTTTGAATTCATATGGTTACAGTCAAGCTGCAAGGTTAACTAGATGAGAAGTTTTTCTCAAGCCCTAGTTTGTTGCAGTTTGTTGCAGATTATAATCTGACTGATACATTTTAGAAAAGATTAATGTTTATTTTTAATTAATTGTTTAAACTGGACGGCGCATAATAAATCACTTATCCAATCTTGTAAGAGTTTTCTTCCCACTGAAAAGTGGATGACAACTCTGCAAAAATAAATCTGCAAACCTGCAGGATAAGTTGTGGGGTTATTAGAGCCAAATTTCCTGAAGGGTGTAATCTCCATTACAGATAGCAGCAAACAATGAGACTTGAGTACCAAACCATTGGAGGTTAAATCTAGCTATTGTTTGATTGATCCCTAGGATAATCTCAATCTCAGAGTATAGTGAAGTTTCAGTTTCATACTATAAGAGTATTATAGCACGCCACTGTTACCCTGATTAATAGTATGCCCCTGTTACTTTGATAATAATACGCCCCTGTTAATCTCACCATTTCCTCTGTGTAGTTAGGGCCGATCCTCGATATAAGAGTACTTCTGGAAGGTAACACGTGGAACGCTAGAGTGGCTGTTTTTCTGATCAGCCAGCTGTGGTTCTTAGATATGGAAGCTTTGTAAGCATCGTTTACTATCTTCTGCATTTTAGAATTCGGCTGTTCCTAAGAATGAGGTGTTAAACAAAAATTATATGCCATGAAGTTTTAAAAGAAAATTACAAGCGGAGACAAAAAAGTGATTATAATTGATTATAATCAACGAAGGAGGTAAAAATATTGAACTCGGATTCTATGTAAATTCATGCAGTCTAGTAACTAATTATGTCGGACTGGTACATCCATCCTTTTTATCATGCCATGACAAGCTGGTTAGTTTTTCGGGTCTGATAGAAAACACTATAGATCATCTCCTCCAACCAAACCATAAACCAGAAACCTTAAGACCAATTATTTGTTTAACCAGCCTCCACTGGAGCTTAGCAGTTATTGATTGCGTATCAATAATTTCAATAATTTTTTTTCAAAATCTTGTCTCTAACACAATATGATTTGGACAGGAAAATTGGGACAGCTGTCACTCTTGTCTCTGTTGTATATCTAGATGAATCATTTGCTAGTTGTCTTGTTCTATCTCTTTGTTTTTCATATAAGAATATAAGAATATCAATAATTTTAGCAATAAAAAGAAAAAATTAAGCATCAAAGATCTTACAGCGCAGTTGGTGAAGAAGAGAACAAGAAAAGCGAGTGACTGATGTAACCTGAACATGATCCTTGTACCGTATCTTCTCCCGCTTTTAGTCTTAAGTAGCTCAATTCCTTCTGAGTTAACTATACCTTTCTCTAGCTGTGTAGAATAAAAAAAAACATGATTTGTTCTGTGGAGAGAATACAGAACTCTAACAGCATTCCCACAGTGCAACTCTAATGAGTTGTTTCTTGGGATTTTGAGATAACTGCATAGGGGTTTACTCATATACAGGCCCTATTTGAGCTGTCTGCTTTGATATAACCAAAATCATAAAATTAGTAATTATATTATGTTTATAGGTGTAACAAATTCCTTTCATATGTGTTTTTAAAAAGAATAACATTCATACAATGTCGGGATGAAATTATACCACTTAATTACAAAACCGGGCTGGCAGTGACAACGAAATACAACTAACCTCAAACGCTAAAAGGTCATCTAAAAATAGATAGTGTCTCTTATGCTCAGAAGCGAGTAATTCATCCATCCTAGAAATCTACAATTGAAAAGCAGCGCAACTATTTATGACTGATGTAACCAGTAGCACGGAGTCACTTCTTGTTAGAAACAGGGGCAATATTCATACATGGTTTTAGCTATAGACGTCAGCATATACTGGTTATTTTGAGCAAGTCTATGTTAACGGCAGTTTTGAAATAGCATAATTCAGTGAAATATATCTTTAAAATTTTCAAGTTATTTTTTTTTCTCAAAGCATTTGATTAAAACATTGCCGCTCTTAGCTTGTTTAATTTTCAGCATCGCCAAAATCTCATAAGATAACAGGGGCAATATGGTGTATGGTCAGTCGGAGGATAGACAGTGATCGCTTTTGACACATCCGTACCTTGGCCTCGATATCTCTGCTGGCGAAGGCGAGTAGATTCCCAAGAGCACACAGAAACTTTACAATTTCCTTGAAGCCTTGAATATACAGCCGTATGTGAATTCTGTTATTAGGAGCAACGCAATCTACAAATAAAACAATGATGGCTATGACCTTATTTTATTATTGGAGAAGAAATGAAGAATTTTGAGATTAGTCCAATCTAGGCTTCAAGAATATATTTGAATCCAAATCTATTGTTGGAACTGAAAAGGCCAAGGCTATGTCTGCCGGGCGTGGTGGTAAGAGATTGGGGAGGGCGGTTGCTCAAAATAGGCAAAGCCTGATTATGTTGTCAAAATGGTACCATTGACTAATACTCATTACTCACCTCTGAAATATTCAGTCATTTTGTGGAGGTTGGGCGGCGCTCTAACTAGACTGCTGCGTCTGAAGAAGCTGGAGCGCTGAGGTCTCCAGGTTAAAAGGTCAGCGTTGTGATCACTGCGTGTGGAGGGTGAGGAGAGGGCGTGTGGGTGGTGCTGGGGTTGGCTTGAAGCTGTAAACAAGCATGTGGGCAATATAATCAAGCCGCTTGACTGTGGCACATTCAAAACATTTACCTTGGAATTTAATACGTTTCGGTAAGTCTCACGTATATTTTCTCAATGACATAATCTATTTTGGAATCCCATATCATAACAGTTCTCATATGGAATGCTATTGTGCATTTGGTTCTTTTTTTGTCAAAAATAAAACAAGAAGGTCATTAGACATAGATCGATTATTGAAGTTTGCTCCTCCTATGTTCTTGATCTAGATCTTGTTAATTACAAGCATGATCTCATTACCCTCCTGCAAGCTTTATATAATGGATGATATCACCACTTACCAGCGCCTGTAGACACATGATCTTGGTTAGACGATACGTTAGATCCTCTATGAAGAAGTCGTCTGCCCAGAGATCTCACTGAGTTACTCTTATGCTGTGGCATCGTATGTGACTTCGGCCTCGTTGAACTTTCTGACTCCATTACTTGACCTGATGATGTCGGAGTGATTGAAAATGCAGGCGGCAGCGGCTGCTGCTGCTGCTTGTCAGCGGTGGAATCATAGTTGAGAAAGTCAGCATCCGCCGAGTGGAATCCTCTGACCTGGTGAGTTGCTGGAGTACCGACGCTGTCATGTTGGTCCTTCACAGATGAGGAGGCCGCCATGATCGCACAGACAAAGATTATCCGACCTCCACCACTATGTATCTCTTATATATCCCTCCCTGATCCACCTCCTATAGACTTCTTGTATAGATAGATACTAGGTGCTAGTTGCTCTAGTCTTTAGCTGTGATGATTTGTGGGTCCTTCTTACCCTAGACAAAGCTTATTAATATGCCTTTTGATGAGCTGTACATGTCTCAAAACTCGCTGGTTTTTGAATTTCCACCTCTTGCTCCTATTGATTCATAATGTGTAGATTACTGCTGCAATGACAATTTAAGGATTTACCTATATTAAGAAACTTCAGTCCAAGGTTTTACGTGCTGCACAATGTTTGATTGTTTGGTACACAGACATGAAATGACATGACACGCTGAAAACATGAAAGTGAGATGACTGTACAGTTTGCTGGATGCCCT
This sequence comes from Membranipora membranacea, assembly GCA_914767715.1. NCBI lineage: Eukaryota > Metazoa > Bryozoa > Gymnolaemata > Cheilostomatida > Membraniporidae > Membranipora > Membranipora membranacea. The sequence continues at coordinate 20,838,026 of OU612071.1, forward strand.
TTCCTAAAAAATTGATCGTATTGAAATGAAGACAAAAATCCTCGGTTTAAAAACATCATGTTATAAAAATTACTGTCTCTTTGAAGTCCTCTGTGGTATGGGTCAAATTTAGCTTTACAAGAGTACGTTCTGATTATTTAAGTAACCTGGTAACCTTTTAATTCATTCATTTCAAACTATTGCTGCCAAATTTCCATTGCAATTATCTGTGAATCCAACACCAATTTGTTGTCAGACAGAATCGGCCCAGGTTTAGTTTAAGCGGGATAGCTTGTAGTTGCATTTCATTATCAACCACTTTCCCAACAAACTGATTGATAATGAAATGCTACAACCAGCTATCCTGGCGCAGCAGCGTATGCGCTTAAACTACCTAAAGGTTACGTCTGAAGACAAATTTGACACATTTCATGTAAACCTTATTTACCTTGTAATTGTAATCAATTCATAATGTTGCAGATCATGGCGGAAGGTAAGGAGAAGGGGGGTCATAAGTATAAAAGAATTAATGGGCTAATAAATAGCCTATAAGATTAATACTTTTGGGGCAAAGCAGTGCTTGATTGATTTCATTTATCCAATGGTTTTGGAAAGAAGTTATATAAATCAAGCTACTGTTGAAATAGTTGCCTCCAAATGTGTCCGCATTTTATGGTTTTGAACAACAAGGCATATTAGTAAAGCTTTGAAGCTCCCACTTGGTTCACTTTTATATGTAGCCTTATCTCAGCAGCCACATTTTTGTTTTGTTGGAGGTCGCAGAGATAAGATGGAAATCTAAACAAGAAAAAATTAGATTTATGCTTCACAGTATCCATCCATACCTAGCGCATCACTCTTCTCAGACATTGCTCCAGAGGTTTTTGACACATTCAGATGTAGCTTTTTGATTTTGAAGTAACCAGGGTTTTCTCCCTAATAGAGCTGTAAGAAAAATACACAAATTAAGAGTTACTCCCTCTTCGCAAACAAGTTAATAGCGATCGCGGGTAGCAATTAGCAATGTCTAGAATACTTGTTAGAAAACTCATCGTCTTTTCCAAAGTGCAACATTTCGAGTTAGCTGAGGTCAAACATCGACAGCTGCCATAACGGATAAGAAGTCAGACAGACATGGCTGATTGATGCAAATATTTTTTAGGAAGTTGATATTTTGAATAGAACTAAGATTACTACTGCACTCAGGACTAGCAATCTCTTAAAGTAAACTCTCTACACACCTTCCATATATCTCTGGAATGTAATGAGCAGCTCTATGTTATTCTCCCATGTTCATAATGGGAATAGGAAGCAGTCAAAGTAAAGAGCCGAAACCACCAAAGCATTCAGGAAAGCTTTCTGGGACAAGCAGCAGGGCAAGTACAAGGGCCCCTTCTGTTGTCTCAACTTCATCTCAACCTCTTTTCAACAATGACCTCGGTAAGCGAACGCACAGTACCTCAATATGCAATAATCTTAGCCATTGCAGGAGCATTGTAAGTGGAGTAGTTCCATAGTTGAAATAACAGGAAATGTGTGCCAGCTTTGTTGTTGTTTTGGTTCAGGTTGACATGATTTGGCAGGTGCCCCTTTATACATTCAGTGTTTATCATTTTTCTATTCAATCCACTTGGATTCTATCTCTTTCATACATGCAAGAGAATCTATCCACACCACATTCAGTTTTGCATATTTCCATAAACTGGGTGTCATTCATCATGCATTCATTCATGATATTGATTGTCTAAATCTACCTTACCTACACACAAATTAAACAACTAACTAAGGATTGATGGGACGGGAGCAGAGGTTCATCTTTGCTAAGAGACAGACCATCATCATATGCCTTCAGTAACTTAGAACATCGAAGCTCAGCAAGGAATATTTAACCAGCTACCCATGGGGGAATGATTGATTTCTATCTCAACGTTCCAGATTTGAAAGAAAACTTGCGAACAAACCTTAGTCTGCTGTAACTGATAGATAACTCAGACATTCTCCCTGCTGAGACTGAGAGATATTAGGAGAATTATCTTTAAAATTTGTTTTATTATTTGGCCTAACAAGTTTGTGCTGTGGCCTAGGAATTGTAGCATGATGTTTTTGCCACTAAATTCTTTCAATTCTCGATGAGGTATGAGATCTTATCGACGTAGCTGCATCAATGCAGAAAGTTATAAAAGCTTTATAAATTTGACCTAGCAGGACACAGAAGTTTTATGTCATGCTTAGGCTAGACAACATAGCATAAGTTGGTATCGCTGTTATCTCACTGCACCTCAAAATCCTAGCTGCAGTTGAACATATATGTGGGCCGGCTGCAATTCAGCCTCATGATACACTAGAGTATATCTAATAGCCCCCTTTCCTTCCTCAAACTGTAAAATGAATGAATGCTCAGGTTGGATAAGTGTCCAGTGCTCTTTGGTCAGACTTCGGCCTGCTAATTTTATCTTCCTCCTTCATTATTATATCAATAATAGTGTTTGTTTGTACGATCACTTCCTGTTTATTCTGGTGTGTGCAATCTCTCAGCTCCAGGGGTAAGAGGAACCTCCACAATTTATTGAAGGTGATTTACAGGGTTTCTGCCTGGGCTACTGAAAACAAGAAAATTCTCTGGGACCTAAGCTATCAAAATCATGCGGATCTACTAAGCAATTAAATAACAAAGGACCAAGACTGACGAAATGTAATGAGCAAGAGTTGGACTGTAAAATAGAGATCTCAATCACTCATTAACTAAATCTAATAAGCTCTAACTAATTTCCTACTAAACCAACCATCTGGTTAATTAATAAAGGGTCAAGGTTTAATTGGTTATTAATAGCAAATCATAGGCCTATTTTGAGTTGACAGCAAGTCAACATTTTTGCTTTGCTGTCAGAAGTGAAAGTCTTGATTTGATGTAGTAGGAAGGCCTGAAATCAAGTGTGAACCTTGATTTAAAATATTTGTATCAATTTGTTATCAGTGCAGAGATAGCAAAGACAATAAACTTGTAGGGTTGCGCATGATATCAAGGAATGTCAGATGTGGCCACCAATATTCATCCAACACATTACCTGCTGGTACGGTGCTTGAGGCTATATTGCTGAGATGGGATATATAACTTTTTTTACTAACTTGAAGCATCTTGTTATACAATGATGGTCTTATTAAAGCTCTTATCATGATAAGATCCTAAGCATTAAAACCTCAATCTTAGTCTAGTTACAATATTGACCACAATCGGCCATCTGTAGCACATACCACATTAATTTCACTAAGAAGCTGCTGCTAGTTTAAAACATAGCAGCAGCAGCAGCTTATGCCAGACGTAGTGAGAGTAGATTCTTATCATTTCAATTATAGTGAGAATAATCAGCGGAGTTATTAGAGGCTTAGCTTATACATTATTACTACACACTCAGCATGTTCTGGTAGGGCTGCGCCATCAACATAAAAGGAAGTCTTCCTCATGAGCAGCTTTCGGTAGTTGGCACCATTCCTGGGCAGATGATATTTCATTCTGTTGATGGTGATATGAATTCATGTGGGAGAACAAAGTTTAGAACATCATATGCACAAGGAAAACTTGTTATGCTAACTGAGGGTGGTGATTTGTCAAGATTCTATACGCTGCACTATGTTGCTTTTCCAAACCAATCGAACGACAAGTGTATATATGTTTAGGCTCAATGGCAAGGTCAGCTTGACCCTGAACATTTGACACAATGTTAAGAACGATGTGCTGAAAAAAGAGGGTTTCCAGGAATGTAAAATATAGAGGAGTGGCGCAGCTCTAACAGCTGCTGGACATTGTTTGCAGGTTTTTCAATTTTCTGCTCAATTCTTATCACACTAATCAAGGCCACACATTTTAATTCAAGCGTAGAGATTAAAACTTCAAGCAGCTCCTTAGTTCATATCAATATGAGATAACATGGTGTTATAATGCAGCTTTTATTTCTTATCTCTCATCTAATGGCCATCATCTTCACACCTCATCAGCCACTAAACCCTCACTGCCTTCAGCCCTCTCGACCCTCTCAATCCTCTGAGTGAAAATATCAGCCCTATGTAAACAGGAAGTGTGACCTGATACATAGGGGTAAATAGTGTGAGACTAGAAAAGTACCTCACATCGTATTCAGCACGATTAATTCCTGATGGTAACAAATGGAGTTTTTGGCACCGTCTTTGCAGCTGTTGTTAATTTATGAATCTTTGTTTAGGTCGCCTCTAGGTCTGGCAGGATGAAAGGCCGAGTTGGATTATACTGTGTATACCATAAGTATAAGTTGCAGTAACTTGTTATTCTGTTTCTCCTCCCTCAATGACACTCTCCAAGAAATCTTCAAAACATTCCATATCAGTGTATTACCTCTGATTTCTCATCTCCCCAGAGTAAGGTTATATTAGAATCTCTAAGTCAATAACAGTACACTGGTGCTATCAATCACTCTCTCCATACCCTCATCTCATCTCAATACAAGTATGTCAATAAATCCACTAATGTAATCATCTGATTTCGCCTGAGACTCCACTATGAGTATTCACCATAGTGTTTATATCTTAGTACTCACTCACTATGTTCTGATGGATTGGCACTGGGATATAATCTCACCAGTGACTCAGGGAGACAATCTGGAGTTTTGCTGGTATTACATAGCTTTGTGGCCCGACAAAGCTACGCACTTTTATATTTGCTGTCTTGTTTGAATGGAGGCTCAAGATCCACAAACTGGCACCATTCCTACATTTCAGCCTTTTGTACCTGCTGGTGTAGCGCTACCTACTGTTGGATGGGTGGATGTATTTGGCCTAGATTAAGATTGGGACTAGATAAGTCCTTTCACGTACTATAGTTAGTCTTCAGACACTTAATTTCCTCCCAGGCCACCTCAACAACTTCCCTTCATTCAATTCCATAAACTACTCATTCTCAATTCATATACTGAGTACTCTTAGTGCTTCCAGTCTGATATGGAAGTTTGAGGTATTCAGCATCAGTTGAATACTTCAAGTTCAAAACCATTCACTACATACACAACACTGCTATCAGTACATCAGCGTTATATAACCTATAGGAGTCACTCTTACTAGGTGATCCATTTCTCTCAGAGGTTATTGTATCTGACATATACCCTGACTGGGAGTGCAGGGGTATTAACTTGTTTATTTAGTTACCAGCATGACCCTGTTAGTGCTGTCGCTCTAAGTACATGAACCCTAGGCTTAGAAATGATGAATCAAAATGAACTGATCAGGTGGTATTATGTTTGCGCTGGTGTGCCCGAATGCTGATGCTGTTGGGGCACATTGCTAACATTATCTTCGAGAGGGGAGCAAAACAGTTGAGGCTTCTGCTAAGACTTTCTTTGACCAGAAGAATGGAGACAAACAATGAAAGAATCAATCTTACTCCCCATCACCTTGGTGACTTGCTAAATTTTGTCGCTATTAAAAGTACCAAACTTTGAATATTCTAATTTTGTAGCATCTGCTTGAAGGATTATCGATAAAATGCATTCCTTCTGCCTCTGTCATGCTGGACACGTGATTGATCTGTGCAGCAGGGCTGTCAATAATAAGGGGTGGATTGGCAGACATAAGGTTATGGGGGGAGGTTCCTGATTTTTTACTAGCTGCTCCCCCTTTTCAAGAGGTGATAAAACTACTGCTGGATCTTGGATAGGGCATCATTAGTTGTAGGAATAAAATTACTGTGATATAAAATTTAAATATATATATCAATATATTGTCTTATTGAAATACTCTGAAGCATTCTCCTCACTCCCCTGCCCGGCAGCCCCTCCTCACTTCACAAATTCAGTCTGGCAGAACCCTTAAACTTCACATGTATCTCTGAATGTTTCAATGAGGAAGTAAATCTCATTATATATCGAATATGCAGCAAGGGTATAATTTGTTATACACTGCGCAGTGTCTGGCCTGGTGATCTTTGCACTTCCTTCATCTTTGTTTACGCTGACTGTGACATTGACATTGGCTGCTCAGTGACTGTCACTTATTGAGATGCTCCTGGGCTGACACTGGCTGATCAGTGCTTGTTTGAATGGCCTCTTATCCTCTCTCACTCTAAGAATTAAGTCTCAAGCACTCAGTTGTTAGATTTCTCCTCCGATCAGAGCGGATTGGAAATCACTCTGTTGCATTTATCCCTTTTACTCGGCCTGAATAGTCTGGTCTGGAACCCAAAGATACTAAAAAACTAAAATGTCATACATTGTTTGAACTGGTGCTTCTTTGAACAAAGATACTTGTGGTTCTGAGTACCCTTTAAGATCTACAGCTACTCCCACTGGTTTGTTTCATCTCTTTTCAGCAAGCAGCTTTAAACCAAAGAGTTAACTCCTCGTTTAAATCATGTGATAGGCCCTTCTATGTTACTCTGTGCGTTTTATGATGCATCTCCATCTGTGATGATCACGTACTACTTGACCTCTGAGAAAAGATTTCTTTTTTCTATTTCAGATAACTTTCCACCAGTTAGTCAGACGAGTGGACCAGGAACATTCAATGCCAACAGTCCATTCTTAGCGAAATGGAACTCGAGAGAGAATTTACTACATCATGGGGCCAACCAGGACGACCCGAGCCTGTTTGTGGCGCTGTACGACTTTCAGGCCGGAGGAGACAATCAGCTCTCAATAGAGAAGGGTTTGTGTTCCCTAGTCAGTGTAAATCTCATCTTTAGTCCATCAAACAAACAAACAAGTGTTACTAGCTTGGAATTGAGGATTGTAACACCTATATTGTATAAGGCTCCCTATAATTCTACTTCAATTGTTACTGTCAAATTCTGTGACAAATTACCATTGTGGTGAAAATCACACATATGAATTACAGGAATGTTTATCCCAGGCCCTAATCTTTACAGGTTTATGTTAATTTTTGCCTTCTCACGGAATCGTGACCATAAGAGTCAAGAAGAGTAAAACTTGATTCAACTAGGTCTAATTTGTAAGTCTTTGAACTCCCTTTGCAAGTTCATCGGATCAGTGAGGACTGGTGTGAATGCTCTAACCCTGATATGGGCAAAACTACACTGCAGAGGATCGTAATACAATTATTATTGAACAGAGATATTCAGTAGGGCTATGTTATTAATACTCAGTAACACAAGAAATATCCCTTTGACGCTTGACCGTAGTGGCTGTCTATCTAAAACCAAGGACCCGGCAACTCCTTTTCACCAGTGTCTAAATTACGGAAGAGCTGATTGAGCGACAGGCGCTGGATCTCAGTGACACAATCAAGCCTAATAATACATTCGTTACCATACTGGTCGGTGTGCAGTGATTTAACAGCCCTAGTTTGGGCTCATGCCAATATCATATACCCTGGCTAAAGTCTCATAAATAGAGCGGAAAACGTTAACACAAACTTTGAAGTGGCTACTACCAAACTCTTTCCTTGTGGCCAAAGACAAGAAAGTTTGAGACATATTCTGGTTCTAATACTAGGGAGCATATAAATACTGGTTATATGTTTATGGGCATGCCAAAGTACCAGATTTTAAGGTGGTGCTATCCCATAAAGAGGTACATGATATCGGAATCTCTTTATATTATCCTCCATCGAACTTTGAGGACATCACCAAGTTGTAGCTAATACTATTATCGGATTAGGAAACAAACTAAAGGCTAAGACTATAGCTATGAGAGATCATAGATCCGACATTCATGACATGACATTCCAGCTGGAAGATGTCACTTGTTCATGACAGTCTATTATTTTATCCTGAACCTTGGGGTCTTGTTAATGACATCCCTTCATACGATGATGAACTAAATGCCACTATCATAAGCCTTATGTGGAAGATTACGTACGCGGAATATACTATGGCAGGCCTAAAACCTTGTCGTGTCAGATTTCACCCCAACATTCAACTCAGATAACCAAACTAAGCAGCCACCATGCAATTTAGCTAACTTCCGCGACCCTCAACATCTAATTACAATTTAACTTCCCATGTCATCTTCTCTCGTTTAACAGGAAGTCAGATGGTAATGTTAGGATATAACGACTCGGAGGAGTGGTGTGAGGTTAGGAAAGCTAACGGAGAGACGGGCTGGGTACCGAGTAACTACATCGCTCCTGTCAACAGCCTCGATAAGTTCTCTTGGTAAGTGATCATGAGGTCACCATTAACTCTCATTGAGCGCAGTGTGTGCAGAAGGGTAAATACACCCCCCTCCCACTCATACTGCCTGAATAGTGAGCCCACTGACTTACGTATTTTTAAGATCGATAGGCCTGCTTGTATAAGGGTCAAATCCGGATCAGGATTTGAATCTAGTGATCAAGATACATATGGTAGTTGATGATTGTTGGCCTCTCATCCATCGGCCAATCACATCGCTCAGCTCTGTACTCCTCAATGCTAAGACTCTCTCTCTCTCCTAGAAAGTCCTAGTCGGCAAGTTACAAGTTTTAATGGGGCTTACACACTGAGACAGCATAAACAGCGGTTGTATTTATCAAAACAACATTGAGTTGAACTCAGGACTTGATTCGTTTGTCATACTATCACTGTATGCTGGTACCAGCTACGAAGGCTCTCAGATCCTCGCTGGAAGCTGGAGGCAGATAACCGACAAAATTAGGGACAACGGGCTGAGAGTGACAGATTATGGTTAGCTCTTGCTCACTTGACCTGAAGAGTGAACTTATTGGTTGACCTGATTGTGCAGTCATGGTACTTAGGCTATCAGTCGACCCAGGGTAGGTCATAGAAGAGTTGGGAGAGATTCGAACGTCTCGTTGTTGCACAGGAAACTCAAGCACTGTCGGGAGGCAGGTGCAATGGGTGTTCACTGCAAAATCCATTACTTGCCTCTTAACTCAGCGTAGTGAGTTGCTTTCTACTCAAACCTTCACTGACAAACTACTTAAACAAGATGGCGTGTACTGTCCTGTCATCAACTGGTATACGGGGTGGGGATACATGTCAACACCCTTCAGGATTTGTTTGACACTATGAAAAGGAAAGCGTAGCCACCTTTGATCTACTCTTTGTGGTATGTCACCAGGGTACTATGTATGTATGTGTGAAAAAAGAGACAACATGCTGGTCCGCTGCTGAGGACAAACTTTACTAAATCCTTGATCAGTATTAGAATCATGGAGAACTTCTGGTGGTAGTTGAGGACTTTGCTCTTGTTATCGATATGCTGGTGCCTAAAGGCTGCCTGAGGTCAAACCCTGAACAACACAGACACTTTGTGTTGTATATAGCCTATATACCGTAAAGCAGTAAAGTTTTGACTGGATTAAAAGTTTGCCATTTTGTGCAGATTTGAAGGAGCAACAAGACCTGGCCAGCTAAAATACTTAGGACTACTCAACCTGATTACAACCTGATTACAATATGATACAATATTTTGAGAAAGTGAAAATTGGTGCTAGCAAACACTCCCAAATCAGCTAAACTAAACTCCTGTAGCTTACAATTACTCCTCTACTCTAATTTGGGCAATCGTAGCACTTTTATCAAGGCTAAACTCTCATGCAGATGTATGTTTGTACTATGAAATCTAGCCCTGTGTCTTGATGCCACAATTGATGAAGTTTAGTTTTGTTTTGATATATAATGATAATCTAGGTATTGAATTGGAGTATCAATAATGATTGAATTCTCTGGTCCATTGTCCACCCTGATCTTGTAATGCTTTGTTTACACAATAGAGGGAGGCTAAACAGTGCAGACTCATTTAATGTCTGCATTGACCTAGAAACTAAACTCTTATATGTCTCATAGGTAGTACCATAGACTGTGTTTGTCTATGGGTAGTACCATGACGTGATTGACTCCCTTGGTAGTACAAGGCAGTACAAGATGAGTGTCATAGGGTTGGCAGTGGGGCCGTTAGTTGGATTCAGTCTTAAATTATCAGATCTAAAGTGTGTTATATATACTAACCAGCAATGTTTTTTTTTCATTCACCTTGCTCTCTGATACAGGAGAGGTTTAAAATTAGCTAGTTTGGGCTGTTAGCTAGCACCAATACTTGCTAGCTAAGATTAGAGTTTATATGATGCAATGATGTGAGCTACCCATTATCATTGATATATCAAGCAAGCACATGCAATCTTTCCCTCCTGCAAACACTTCACTCTTCTATTGAGGTAACAGATACTATCCTCTCTGTCTCTACAAACTACCAACCCGAAATAAGTTATCATCACTAGTTATCAGAGATAATCGACTCTCAGCATAATTTTGCTGTCAAAAACTGAGACATGAACATGTTATGTTTGCTTACACCAGTTATTTACAGCGCATAACCTGTACACAGTCTCTAATTTACTCATCTCCGGTCACAGTCAGAAGCCGAATGTAAAGGGAGCAATTCTTTAGCTTTGTAACATGGTTGGATGGATTCCAATTCATCATGACCTTGGGCCGACCTTCCCTTCCTCCGCTCTACTTACTTTCCAGTATGTCAATTCACTTTTCCTGGAACGATATGGTGATGTATTAAATCATGCATGCAAAATTCAGGACATTAGGCCTAGGCCTACTTGATATTAACACGCTTATAATTTGCAAGAGGTAATCTTGTGGTTTTGCCAAAAATATAATATTACCTCCAACATTCCGACCAAACTTAGGCTCCAAATGGTAGCTGTGGTGAGATCTGAAGGCTACCCAGCCTGCATTTCTTATCCTCATAAATATAGCCATCTAAACGATGAAACCTTACAAAGTTACTGTGGCAGGCAAAAAGTGATACAATGGTCGAGATAAAACGATGAGAGTATTTCGGTGATTGATTGACAGTTCTAAGTAATCCATCTATTACTTCTCTCATAGTTTAAGTATTCAAACTCTGCCATGATTGGTGGTAGTGGGCTTCCATTATCAATTTCACCACTTTCAAACCTTGTGGTTGATGATGGAATGCTTCCACCAGTAACCCCAGGCAGAGTTGGAGCACTTTAACCACACACAAGTCGGAGTCAATGAGTTTGATGAAAAAATAAACTAGTATAGTCTTACAAAGCATGGATTTTATTGGTTATCAATACAAACACTGTGAGCAGCAGCAGTTGCGGCAGATGTAACATTGTAAGCTCAATTAGCTTACTACTATACAAAATAAGTGTGGAACTATAATCACTCTCTTCAGTGATAACCTATAAATTCGGCTCTTGTAATGCTTTCTATATAAGTAGATTTGATATTATGTGTAGGTCCAGTGGGACAGATATACAAATATTACATCCCTGAAGCTGCAAGTTTGCAAAGTTAAGTATTAGTAGGCCACTGCGGGTCTATCTCAAGTTTAAAACATGGAAATTGTGCCATGCAATTACAATAGACGGGTAAAGTATTCATGGAAGGAAAAGTTCGCCATTTGGCACGGCCTTGAAATAGTATTTGTATAATAAACACCCTCTTTATTTTGTGCTAGCTAACATTAAGTCGACATGACTAGTAAAACTATACTCTAGCCTATATTAACTGCTCCAGGGTAGTTTGAATGTCTGTAGATACATTTTAAGATTATCATCAAGCTTTGAATATAGCTCTTCAAATTCTGGCTAGCTGTGAATGAACTGAATAAGATTATGTCTTGCTTTACTACATTACATGGTGAAATGCACTCGTGGAATGCATTCAGTTATCTTTTACCATCTTCGTCAAGAGCAAACTTACGCCCACTAGCAAATACTATGATGTAAAGTTTGAAAAGTTTAACTCTCTCCACTTTGGATGATGAGAAAGTTTAGGTCCATCAATCAATCAAGCTTTGTGACATGGACAGATGTTATGTAAATGTTAATCTGTTTGTAATATTAGTTTACTAGGGCAGTGGGACTCCCATATGTACCTGATCACTTTCAATACCTAATAATTTCAATGCTTTTGTCTCATTGTGTTTGCAGGCCCACAATTTTCTTTTGTTTCTTGACCACATTGTTTTGCAACTCAATTTGGTCACTGTTTCCCAAGGTCCTACCTATTGTGGCTAAAATTAAGTTGAAAATAAACCTCAAAATAGTCATCAAATCTGAAAATTGTAGTAAAACCAGAGACTATAGATATAGTCTCTGGTATATCTATAGTCTCTGGTAAAACTATAAGTCTCACAAGGAGATATAACATAAAACGGTGGCATACCACTTCACACCATGCAGGTCTTCAGCTGTAAACCATGAGTTGAACACATAGACTTACTATTAAGTCAATGGTAGAGCACTGTTCCTAGGCCTTCTCTGGTGCAACATTTACCGTTATGAAGCCACCCCTGTGTGTTTATGAGCATCTAATTCCTTCACTTAATTCAATTCCACTCCAACGACCTAAAAATACAAGGATGGGGAAGCAAATATTGATAATAAATACTGATAGAGTATATATCTTCTAGCTAGCTCCATCTCACTACCATCTCTGGCCTGGTCTATACCAATCTTCAGGTTTTTACCTTTGGTGACCCTGTCTGTTTTCTATAATTACTGTCTGGTAACCAGGGCAGGCTGTACTCTCTAGTGAGTCATCTATAGCCGTGAGCGAAACTCAGTCCTACACTCACAGGATATAGTGGGCGGCGGGCGTATAATTAGTAACCTGTATAACATTCCCTACTCTGCAGCTACGGAGCGCTAGCAGTAGTTCAGACCGGACGTTTTGCAGCCAATTTTCTCACAACGTCATTTTTTATTAAGATTCAAGCAGCTTAATGTTGAAGTCATGAATAATTATGTATAGGCCTAGTTTAGGTGTATGATCCAATATACTGTGTTGGATTGTGATATGGATGATAGATAGATTTATTCACCGATGGGGGCGCTAGCTGATGTTCCGTAATTCCTGGAATTCTTGAAATCCTCAGAGAGATGAAGTCAATCCAAGCCTGATCATGTGCTATTTGGGCCTTCTTGCATCTTTGGACCTTTGCTGACATGACCACTAAGTGTACTTTTTTGGCTCATAAACTCACGTTCATTTATAGTCTCGCTACCTTGTGATGCCTTGTGAGAAACATTGATATTATTTGATTTTTTATCTGTATCAGTACGGGTCTACGGACTGTATACTCTTTTGGTACAGGAGCATTTGAGGTCGGACCCCTTCCTGAAACCACTGTGGCCACTGGAAATCGAACTTGGGGCCTCTTGATTGTAAGACCGGCATGCCTACCCATCGAACTGTGGCCACTCCTTATACATATACAATGCCTTATTTTATATGACCCATTCTCCTTTGTTTCTGCAGGTATCACGGACCGATATCACGTAACGCTGCCGAGTATTTACTGAGTAGTGGAATCAACGGCAGCTTCCTGGTGAGGGAGTCTGAGAGTAGCCCGGGTCAATGTTCTATATCTCTGAGATGTGAGGGGCGCGTCTATCACTACCGTATTAATGACGACCAGAGTGATGGCAGAAAGTAAGTCTATCTATAGCCATGATCACAAACATTTTTGTTATAACCAATGTTATGCATGTCTTAATAGTGTCCTTTTGTTCGCCTGGTCTGATTCTACAGTGCCCTTGTGGCTCAATGCAGATTAAAAGTAGAATGTCACCATCAGTTCAATTAGGATACCTATCAAAGAGGATTGCAAAGAGATCTCCAATACCTAAATCTCAATACCTAAATCTCAATAACTAATTCTCTAAAATCATAGAGTAGGGATACGGACCGTAATGAGCTCCCTTTACTGCTGACGCTAGGGTCTAGTTCATAGTACAAAATACTTACTCATGTCTATGATCCCTGCCTTAGTAAGTCACATGATGTCTATACTGTACACTGTCTGACCTGTATGACACATGGTCATCGCCTTTCTGTGTAACCGATGCTGCCCTATCAGGAACACTAATTAAATTTTCTAGATTAATTGAATGATCATCAACCCTACATGCTAGCTAATAGTCAGGTCATTAACAGGCAGGCAGGCAGGGAGAAGTTTACTTAGGTTTATTATGACTGGCAGGATTTGATTGTATGTTTTTAGTCACTACCCCCATCTACAGTGTAGCGTGTTAGACAGTCAGGCTTGTCAGGCTTGTCAGGCTTGTCAGGCATGTCAGGCTTGTCAGGCTTGTCACAGTGTACAAACTGAGTGGGTGTCAGGAATAGTAGAGGCTGAATACTGCTGTGTTCTTATTCTATCTGTAGTTTCGGTGGTAAAATACTACTTTCCTTAGTATAATATCTCCTGAATATACATGGCCAGGATTTAACGTTATCCTACAACATATAGCCATAAATAAAAATATAGTGGGAGTTTTCCACTCTTTTCAGTGATCATCTAGTTCTTATCTGTTTCCAGCATCACTTGGTGCTTTGATTGAGACACCAGCAGCAATGGTTCTCGGAACAGCCCCCCCCCCCCCCAATAAGGATGTTAATGTTGGTTCTGTGTTTGCTTCAGCCACTTCATTGAGCAGTGCAGCAGCAGTAATATTCCACAGCAGACGGGGTTCGGATCTTGCCAAAGACCAGTTTGTTTCAAGTCTCCCTCTTATTTACTTGTAGATATGTGACACACGAGCATAAGTTTAACTCATTAGCCGAGTTGGTTCATCACCATAGCACTATGCCTGACGGGCTCGTCACCACCCTCCTCTATCCAGCACCTAAAGAGAGTAAACCCACAGTCTATGGAGTCAGTCCTAAAGAAGATAAATGGGAGGTAGGATAATAAAATCTTAGGCATACTCATAGGCAAAACACACACAGATGCTTTGTTTATGGGTATGCTTCTACTCCCATAGAAAAGTGAATATAAGCTAGAGTGTTTTTACACTAGTTTAGGAATGACATAATGTTACCTACCACCCATTTTTACTGGCTGAGGTGTGCTTTTTTATATAAAGGAATGAGGTTGAATATATTTAAGCTAACCATGAATTTGCTATTTCAAGCCAATGCCAGTCCTCCAGTGAATACTTAGTAGGGTAGCGGTAATATAAGTTTTATCATGGATCACCTCAATACAGGACAGGAGCAGTGTAATAATTATATGATTATTTAACGATCAGGATCACAAAAGACAGCTGATGACATTCTAAGGACAAAACCTTTAAATTTTGATATTCCTCATTCTTTGTTTACCCCTGTCTGGCTCAACATTCTCATCCATTCATGGATACTGGCTGGGAATGCTTCATTGGTCACCCTACCCTAGCTTATGGTGCAAAAATGATTTGATTTGCTGTAAATTCTGGTCTTTTTGCCTCAGGCTTTGGGTTGCTCAGAAAACCAAGGAAATATCTCGTAGGGAATAATACTCTATGTTATAAGACTGTTCTAATTCTCTGAATATATCCCCTTCACTCTTACTCTAGATTGAGCGTACAGACATACAGATGAAGCATCGTCTGGGCGGTGGACAGTATGGAGATGTATATGAGGCTTACTGGACTCGCTATAATCGTACCGTGGCAGTGAAAACTCTACGAGAGGAACACATGAACATACAAGACTTCCTCGCCGAGGCCGGCGTCATGAAGAAAATGAAACATCCCAACCTCGTGCAACTTTTAGGTGTGTATTATCATCAAATTAATATTTTGTGCACATGCTTTGTAGAGCCAAGTCACTATATACCTGAAAATAATCCGGTGATTACATGATAATGTGTCATAATGTTATTGGAGATATCTGAGATCCTAAGTTTTTTCAAAAACCTCTTCAATGAGAGCATAGGGACCTAAATTAGCCGGCAGTGCTGTGGATACCTTTTTGTGGCGCTTGTCATTTCTATATACATGACAAGCGCCATAGAGTATTCATATATTTAGGCTCAATATATGTATATACTATTTTGTACATTTCTAGCCGAATGATGTGTCTATACATTATACTTTTTGTGATATTATAGGTGTATGTACACGGCAGGCACCGTTATATATCATCACAGAGTATATGTCTCATGGTAACTTATTGGATTATCTGAGGAAGACTAAGAATGAAGATCTCGGTCCGTCTGTACTCATGTATATAGCCAGTCAAATAGCTGCAGGTATGTGTATTATTCATCCTGATGTGCAGGTCAGGGTGGTGACAGTAAAGCTCCACTGACCTGTCAGTAGAAATGATCGGTTCTCAAGTTAAAGGAATATGTAACACACTGAGTCAAATCTACAAAATGCAATTATTATTGTGTTCAGTACATATTTTTGGGAGTTACCCACTCTCTGACGTTGTGGTTCAATTAGAGGGCAACTCCAATTTGCTATACTAATTTTTTATTTCTAATCCTAATTGTGTTAATATATATGTTTCAGGCATGCAGTATTTGGAGAGTCACAGTTTTGTACACAGAGATTTAGCTGCCAGGAATTGTCTGGTAGGAGATAATAATACTGTTAAAGTCGCTGACTTCGGTCTTGCCAGGTTTGTACAGACTACTTGATCTCTCTCAGTATATACCCTAGCTTATGTGTAAGCTTTGATAGGCTTAGAGGGAGAGTGCCAATGTCAGGTCAGATTTCCTGAAAGTACCTATAGATCTATGGTGAATGCTAAAAAATTTCAGGTTCCCTTTCACCATAACTCTCAATACTTTCATTGAACTGGTATTGACCTTTTTCCCACCCGATGGCCAATTAGAGCACATTGGCTATAGATACCTGGAGGAGTGAATCATTACATCCTAACAGTATAATCTCCAAGTCAGTGTGCAAAGGATAAAGAATTTGAATATGAATAATTATAATGATATTGCTATGTATATATTTATTTATGATTCTTGTTTTACATAGAATGATGCAGGACGGTACATATACAGCTCATATTGGTGCTAAATTTCCTATAAAGTGGACAGCCCCTGAGGGACTGGCCTATAATAAGTTCAGTATTAAATCTGATGTGTGGGCCTTCGGTATATTACTGTGGGAGCTAGCCACATACGGCATGTCACCATATCCAGGTAAGAGAGCACCTGTTAGCCACATACGGCATGTCACCGTATCCAGGTAAGATGTCACATTGTTTGTTTTATTGCTGTCACCACCAATCAATCTTTCTTATTACCTAAAACATCGCTGAAATCTTTGATTTTGGTTCGTCTGTTTAATTTTAATACTATCTCTCTCCTGAGATGTAAAGTAGAAAACTTCACTAGGCACCTTATAATAACGCTAAACAGAATCCCCCTTGAGTAGGGCAAAAGCAAAAAAAAAATAAATGAATAAAATTAGTACATTATGGTTATTACATTCCTTACACCACCCCTTACACCACCCCTTACACCACCCCTTACACCACCCCTTACACCACCCCTTACACCACCCCTTATAACCAAGCTGGTCTCGTATAGCCACCTTGTCATGCTGCTACTTTTCTTGTTTTGAAGGTAGCCAAAATAAAGAAAGTCGTCGCGTGACAAGCCTAGGTCCCATTAGGGTTATGTGTATCTAATATCAGCGTGCAAATTCCAAGTTTAATTGTTACAGTCAAAATGAATTCTCACAGCTGTGGTAGGACCTTATCTGATTGGTACACAATTCACACCAAAGATTATCGAATTACTTATGAATATATTAGCAGTGATTGAATTATTCCCACTAAATATTGCCTGATGTTTCGTCATACATGTATCTCTACATATTATCCCACATACAGGTATAGACATGACAGAGGTATATCACTTACTAGAGAAAGGTTATCGTATGGACAGACCCGATGGTTGTCCTATAGATGTCTATCATCTGATGAGACGCTGCTGGATGTGGGATCCTAAAGACAGGCCTACATTTAAAGAAGCTCGTCACATGCTCGATAATATGTTTACTGTGAGTGAAGAGGTGGCCCACATATAAATATTATATTTGCTGTTGAAAGCCTTACCCACTGATGTCTTTGATTTTGCTTTGACCGTTAGTGTAGTCCGGTTATGGCCAGTGGGTTGTGATATAGCTTAACTACCCAACGCCAGCTAATGACCTATGGGCCTGTTGAATGGTGCAGTCAAAGATAAGAACAAATATATATATATATAATCACAACAAAAAGAGACATAGTGTGCTATTGTAGCACCTCAGTACTCTTTTAATTAACATCTTACTATTATGCCGCCAATGACTAAAATTTTAATTTTAATTACTATTGATAAATTCTTTGAATTAACAAGCAAATCCAATCAGTCTCCTGATTTGCTTTGATGATTAAGCTTACTACGAGCTTATTTAAAACCTCTCTCAGGTTGTGACTTTCTGTATGTTTCTGTCTCTGTAGGACTCGAGTGTCAATGATGAAGTAGAGAGAGTATTAACAGATCCAGTATCGGGGCATCAGCGACCCGCCCCTCCCTCCGCTGATAGAACTAAAAATAGAACACCAACTACACTGAGGAGTAAAACTCCGCCTTCTAACCGAGGCCCACCTCCTCCACCGGGACGTGTCACACCATCTCGGCCTGGTGCCCCTCCTCCTGGTAAGTACTTACTGCGGGGCGTGTTACAACCTCCCCGACTTTCCGCCGGGTTGTGTGCTAATAACGAAAAGTGTTTTATTATGCAAGCTTCATTGGGATTTCCAGTGGAACATGATGATATCATAAGGGTTGAGCCTGATCTTTTAGGATACGGCAAGGCATGGTGGCTAATTTCATTGAGAAACTGACATAGGCTCACTATCAATGGTTGATGGCCAACCAGAGAGACTATCACTTTTTGAAACCAGCCTGCTTTTGTATGAATCAGACGCGATTTTAGCTAAATATCAGGAAGAATATAATGAAAATAGATTTCGGGAACAACTGTGTCTAGTTGTATGATTAGTGAGTGAAATCTGGGAAGCCATCGATCCATTGTTTATTACTTATTCTTCACCAGTATTATTGATAAGAGTTATGTGGTCTTAGTTTTTGCAATAGAAAACAACTTCTACTATTTTGTAAATTTAAAAATAAATTTTTAAGTTTTATTTGAAATTAGTCAAAGTAACCAGTTATTATATACTTTGATTATAGCTGTGCCTCCAGGGAATAGCCCAGATTCTCAACACAACATATCAGCTGCCATAGAGAGGCGATCTTCCAGTGAGTCCCATTACTTCAAGAACTCAAAATAATCAGATTTCATAATTGATAAACAATGTCTTTGTGGGGAAATTTAGGTTTTCCGGCAATAAACAAATTATTTAATATTTTTAATGCATTAACAAGTATCTAGTTTGTCCATCCCCTCTCCCAGCTTGAGTTTGGTGTTGTATTAGCCGGTTAAGTTAGGTGCTAACAAATTGGTCCTCGGGCAGTTTCACTATGTTATTTAGAATCCTATTTTGCGTAGTGATATTTTTTGTTGAGATTTCAAAGTTTATTTTAATTTTTTCAGATGAGAGCCAGAGAAGTATGAGTAATGCTACTCGGACTCCACCAATGAAACACAAGAAAGGAGACAAGACGTCGCGTCCTGTCCCGCCCACTAGAACTGTTACAGCCAATCATAGGAGTGACTCTTTTAGTGGTAAGATAAAAGGCTAATCCAAATCTGATTGGTTAGACCAAATAGTTAGACTCTAACTTCTTGGTTGGACGGATAATTCAGAGTCAGCTGTGATGTGACGCAGTGTCTTACATTCTGTGAGCACATGTGTCTTGCCTCTTATATAACCTAATACTTACACTACATGATGTTTTGTTTGGGGTAACACTAATATTTAATAGTAATCTTCAGCTCTGTGGCTATAGAGCAAGCTTGCTCATTCTTCTTTCCATAGTTCTATACCTGCGAGTTTAGTAAAAAGAGGTCTGCCTGAGTTGCTTGGAGCGGTATTCAATTATCAACCTTGACCCAACCAAAGAGTTGATAATAAGGGAACGCCACTTACAGCGACCCAGTAGAACGGGAGCACTTTCACAAGCTGAAGTGTGCTATTGACTATTAACACATTGTCTGTCTGTTTGTTACTAGGAGACGAGGACAGACTATCAGCTAAGCACAGTAATCATGGACCACTCCCCTCTAAGCCTCTACCTCTACCTCATCATATAAGAATGAACAGACGGTAAGAGAAAGTCATGGTTTGATCTGCCTGAATTCAGAGATTGTTTTCATTCAATTTTCTGATTTGTTCATGTCATTGATATTATATATATTTATCAAGTTTGTGATAAATAGAATAACTCAGACGTGGGGCTAATCACATAGTTCGAAATTTGAGCCGGTGGATGCTAAGCAAACGAATGAGGCAACCCTGAAATACAGGCATATTTGATCAAACTTGATGGAATGAATAAATGCGTTCAACTTTAGTCCCTTTATCTTGATGGCCTCTTGCAAACTGTATTTTCCAGCCAAGCGAATACTTTACATGGATGATGTAACTATTCAAGGTTTTGTAGGAGGAATCAGCACCAGTGCATGGCCCGCTTGAGTGTTTAAGTATTAAGCCTTGGCATGTTGGGTACGCTGTTGATTAATTTACCGAAAGCTTACAATGTTTTATTTGCAGGTCTCGAGAGTTTGAGGACTTGCCTAACTTACCCGGTGGTTACCCTATAGATAACATGCACCCAACACCAACAGGGGGCGTAGTACACTCCCCCTCATTATCAGGGGGCATACATACGACGAGCATACCCCCTAATACTAACACCAGCAGAATAGGTATGAGCATAGAGGCTGAGGATATACGAATAGCCTTAGAAAAGTTTGGGACGATACCCAAGTCCTCCCGCATTGGTGCATATTTAGGTAAGTTGGCTATTATGTGTTCTATGAAGTTATGAAAGAGTGATACAAGTGCATGGAATCCTCTTGTGAAGCTTTTACATTACACAAGGCTGGTTTTAACCATGTGATGTGCTGAGCAATGGAAAGTGTGTATCATCTTAAATTTGAGTCACATAGTTTGTAAATGAGGAAAGACTTGGATATTTATGTTTGCCCTATTGAAAGAAGATCTTGGGGCTATAATTTTATCTGAACACTTTCTTGCTCTTGCAATTTTTACTTCTTGATGATAGGTGTTGTAATTTAATTATACTGACTCTTTGGAACAGGTCCATATCTGTTCAGCTCCTTATTGATCATCTTCATCCATCCTCATCAAATGTTAGGTCAAAGTTTGCCAATCAAAACTATACCTGAAAACCCTTTATATGAAAAATTGATTGGCCATCAACTCAATAAACAAGATTTTAGCATTTTTCTTTTTAAAAATTAAAAGGAGCATGAGTCTTCTTTTCTTTCAATTGCTGAGAATTCCACTTTTTCTAAATAAGAGAAGGTGAAATTCTTGACACAAGAAGAAGTTTGGTATCAAATATAACATAATATAATATATAATAATATAAACTTTGTAAACAAATATATGAGTGACAGAGTGTTTGTTGTTATTTCCTGTAGCTGCTAAAAATGTTAGTAAATCTACGTCGCGGTCGGCGGTGCGTGACTTCTCCCCTGCTTATAACACTCTACCATGTGAGATAATTACGCAACGTAACTGTAAATGTGGATATTTTGTTTATTTCAATTTTGTTTAATCACTGTAGTCGTTGTTTTTGTTGTGTCTGTTGTTTTGTGATATGTTGTGTGCATGGTTGTGTATGCACTACATATGTGTATGCCTTACATAGTGTTTGATTCTCAGTGGTACAAATTTTCTTTCTACCACTGAGAATCAAACACTATGTAAGGCTGATTTAGGGCATGGAACAAAAACTAAAATGATCAGTACATATGTCGTATGTGCGCTTTGTAAACCTGAATAGCCGGGTTCTGGCTGGGTGAAAACAAATTATTTTGGTAATCAATCAATTGCTGAGTTAGTTAATTTCAGAGTCAAGTTTTGATCATCCTTAAAAAAATAATCAACTTCCAATAGCAAAATCAAAAAGATTAAGACAAACGAGTTTTTCAGTGTTGTCATCGATTCATAAATTATTTGAGATTTCCAACTATTTTAAGAGTTGTCTCCTGCTTGGAATCAAGACGACAACTCCTGTAATATATAGATTAATTTGCATTATTATTGTATAATGTAGAGTATCACTGTATTGTTGTTTTATTTTGTAGGCTTTGCATGTCATGTAATATGGGTTTTGGAAAAATTATGCTTTCATCTGCAAACTTGATTCCCCTCTACTTCTAGCTATGTGCTCAGCAGAATTATGCATTTTTGATAGATGCGACAAATTTTAGTTTGTTTTGTCATTTGCAGCTTTTGGCCTTTGTTATACGATCGGTGGCCCATGTGTTGTCTGTGATTGGCTGCCCGAGCCACTCAGAGAGCCAATCAGAATCAACACATCGGCTATTATGATTGGTGTAGTTACATCAAATTGCATAGATGTAGTGCTTACTGAATCATGGGGAGGGCTGATTGGCTAAGCAGTGCTTTGCATCGGCCAATGAAATGCAATGATTCTATTACTCTCAAAGAAACCTTTGAACCTCTTTTGGTGGCTCTGGAAAAGTTTATTCAAGCATGTTCTTTCAAGTATTATAGTTGCCACAACTGTTGACCCCCTTCACCCCATGCACTGCAATTCTTAGACGTCCCCTGCACTGCCAAGTATTGTAGAAGCGCAAGCATTAAATGAAGTAAATCATAAAACTCTGCTAAATTGAAAATTCATCTATAAATTGTGGCTTGTCTTGATTAGTAATTAGATTGTCCGCTCCTTCACATGGTTGCTTTTGAAAGATTTTTTCATTATTCTACTTTTAATTACGCTCCTTTTACAGCCTCCATGGAGCAGCACAAACAGCAATCATCCAATCAGCATCAGTCTCATGGTCAGGCTCCTACCACTGGGGGCAGGGTCGGATCCAGACATCTACCAGCTGGGGGAGGTGACAGGTTCTCTCAGAGTATGAGTGAGAAGAGAGGTCGTAACATTCAAGGTATTATCATTATCAGCTGACACTAATTAACTGACCGTAGTTTTGAGTAACCTGTAGAATTGCAGTATATGCATGTAATAGTTACTCAATGTGTTGGCTCCGATCTGATTGCCTGTGGGTTTGAAAAGACATACATGCATATCATACATTGTACACCGTGTGTGATATGCATACTTACATTTGTTGCACAAGTTGGCGTGTAAGTAGTTTAAATTAAATTTTATAGTATCAGGAAACGCCTCTAAATTCATAATCCTTTAGACATAGGTGAATAGCTAACTGAGATAACTACCAAATCTCTACTCATTCCAACGTCACCTTTCTCAGACTTCACTTAATTAGGACAGGATGGTCTGACCTATGTTTAATGGCACTGATATTAATAATTTGAATGTTAATTTTTTTTTTTATTGTTTATGCTAGTTGTCAGCTGTCAGTTGGAGTTACATTTCTTGTAACTCGGATAACTTGTCAGTAATGGTGCGTGTTTGTTTTCAGGTCCTCGAGTTCAGCCTCCTTGGATCAAAGTGAAACAGGAAGCTGCCATCATGGAGGCAGAAATGTCCAAAAGCATGGGTTCAGCTGTGCCTGGGGGAGGTGGTGTGGTGCCTGCTGTCCCTGGGGGAGGCATCAGGCCTACCCCTCCCAGACCTTCATCTAGTCAATCTCCTAGCTGGGTATGTAGCTTCTCTGTATCCCATTTGTATCTCCCTTTGTTACATATGGTTACCACTTTATCGGCATTCCTAGTCTAGCTGAAGTTTCTACTAAAACAGGAATCAGTTGATGTTATAAAAGACAAAATGTGATTTACCTTTGTAATGTCAAGAACTAAGGCTCATTTGGTTCAGGTAACTCACTAGCAACATCACCAAATATTGGTCGGACCTCTGATCAAGGAGCATTGTTGGATCTATCAGAGATTTTCAGCGTGTTGGTAATACGACATGCAATTATGGCTGTTGAGACAACTCACAACCATTACTCATTGTGTCTGTAATGTTATTCTCACTCCCTTTTCTACAGTTACCATCGAATGGAGCAGCTAACCCAAACACAAATACAGTGCAATCCCATGATCCTGTTAGTAGTTCACCTGACCCCGGCAGCATTACATCGGCAGCGGGTCAAAGGTCAGCTGGCAGCAGGTTACAGAGTGCGTCTAGTCAAGCCAGTATACAGTTCCCACCTCCACCGCCCGACCCGCCATCTCTTACTGGTCATGAGGAGGTAAGAACATCGAGTTAATCATAAGTCCACACTATAAGCCTGTGTATCTCTGATCGTTAGAGTCAATGTAGTATGAGTACCCTACATGTACCCGCCCCTACATGTACCCGCCCCTAATAAATGAAGTTGACCTCTGGTTGTCGCACCAATGAACTCCCTCTCGCAACCAAGTCCTTCTGTTAATACTCATACAAACAGAATTAATTCTCTCTTTATCGACCAGAGATAAGCAGACAACTAATATATCACGTGATCAGTGTGTGACTTATCTTTATATTGAGAACTAAGGTTTAAATTGAAACAGCTGTCACATTTCATAGGCTTTTTAGCTGAACAAAAAATAGAAATTTTGTAAGGTTAAACGCAGTGTTGCCTTTTATCAAATAGTCCGATGCCTGGAGAGCAGGCTAACTGCGTGCCCAGATCGAAACTAACTCTCTGGGTTAATTAAAATTATCGTGGGCGCTCTTGTCTTCAAAATTGCTAAAGCAGACAGGAAAAATTTTGATTTTGAAAAAAACAAACCTGAGATGTTTCTATCTCTCTGGTTAAATTCAGGCATGCTGCTGCCTGCTAAATCAAAAATTTGAAAGCTTATTTTCATTGAATACTTTCATAGCTTTGGCTGTCTTGAGCTTTATTTATTAATATCTAATTTTTCCGGGAAGCGAAACCTACCATATATGTTTCCCTTTCGGTGAAGTTGTTGCCAAAACTGTTAGGATACTCAGGTTTCCAGCTTTATGTTCAATTTAAAATTTAACTTGACTTCGATGAAAGTTGATACATTTTAGCAATTTCTGTTTTAAGGGATTTTGGTTTTTTGTTTGCTGTTGTTACCTCTTACTCTCATCACAGAGCTATGTTGATTGTTGGGGGTGTTTACCCCACCCCCTTATCACTTGTGTGTAACTTTGCTGTTATGCTTAAGCTACTGGCTGTTGCATGAGATATGCTTGTTACTCACAATCAAAAGTAGTTTGTTATTGCTCTCCACTCTAGAACGGTCACAACAGCAACCACAACAACAGTACAAATCCAAATATGGAGGGTGCTAATCTGGCCAAGGTCAAGGTCGTTGCTGATGCTCCTAGAAAACCGAACAGATCATTGGCTGGTGGCGGCAATGGTGATAGCCCGGAACCTGTAAACCATGCAGGTAAAATACATGTGCCTACCTGTTGTCAATGCGTCAGTGTGCTAGATATTGTTCTCAGGCTACACCAGGAATATATAAGAGATGTCATATCATTTTGCTTTTGCATTCTGCACCCTTGCACAAAAGAATTACTGCCTATCTATAAACTTCATTTGACTATAAAAGTCTGCAGTCCAAATTATACCAACAGGGTATCTTTCGAGCTGACCAACCGAAAACAAGCTGCTGTGGTCATATTTCAAACTGCACCTACTATATAATTTTAATGCTCAGCTTGACTCTAAGCCTAACCTGTCTATCTATCTTTAGTTCATCTATCAAACAACAACAGCAAAAACTCTCGGTGGTTTTTGCTTCGTGCTCAGCATTTCACTGGTAAGAGCTGTAGCGCTTAGCACTGTCCCGCCAAATGCCGAGGCCTCGATTCCGCCATTGAAAACAAAAAATTATGATCAATAATACTATGATTTAAGTCTGCTTCTTCGAAAGTGGGTACAGATGATAGTGGAAATTCATCATCATTACTTCTTCTTCATTTTTGTAAATCACTTATCACAGTAAGCAGACTGGAACGATTGCTAGCCTAGTGAGGATAGATGTATATTTTGCTGCACTGGGACAACAGATGCCAGCATGATTTTTAAATTTGTTAGAACAAAAAAGGACAAATATTTCTCTTTTGATTTCAGGTCCAGGTGATTTCTCTAAGCTAGAAAACAGGCCACTCAAACCCTCGCACATAGCTAATAAACCTATAATATCAACTCATTCAAAACATAACAAGGAGCCAATCACAAACTCTGTCACATTGAATGAGCCAGCGGGAGGCTCTGTAACAAACAGCACTCCAACATTGGAACTAATGCACAAAGATAATCAGACAATATTCACATTGAGCTCTTTGAACCAGGATTCGGTGAGCTCCACACCGCCAGGTGGGGCTGTTTCAGGCAGTCACAGTCGATCGGACAGTAGAATATCGACAGACTCGCAGTCCATGTCACAGCAAAGTGAACACGCAGACAATAACTTAGAATTTCAGTCAATAGAAAAGCGACGGTCCAAACTCATGGAAACTTTTGCAGCCAAATCACCCAATGAGCAACCAGGTGTGGCTAAGACACGCCCAATTATGGAGGTGAAGCCCCGCCCAACTTCCACATCATCTGACACTAATCAACCTGGGCGGCAAGTACTTAAAGGAGGCTCCAAGCCTGTGTTCCCTAAACCCTCGGTAAAACCCAAACCTGCCGGGAAGAAACTTAATGCAAAGAAACAGCAAGGAATACAGCAAGTAGTAAACGAAGCACTCAGTCTTATAGATACTAATAGGGTTGGTTGGACCAACGAACTGGACCCATTTTTGAGGTAGGTGAAGATTGATTCTAGCTCGAAATTCAGTAAATGAGATAAAAACATTGTGAGCTATTACTAGGCTCCAATGAATCCAGATACGATGGCACGCATCTAGGGTTGTCTCCCTTAGGAAAGAGGTTAGAGTTAACTGATCATGAAATTCCAGTGTAGCTATGAAATGTTGTGCATTGCCAAATATAATCTCATCATTGATTGAATTTTTGTTCCCTTGTGATGAAAAGATAAAATTCTCTTGGCAACAATGAATGTGTTAAATGTGTTTAATTTTGAATAATTTCAGATTAGCTAAAGAGCACACAGAACAAATACCCCTGCATTCTAAGTTTGCTTATCGAGAGGCTGTTAATAGGCTGGAGCAGATATGTGGACAGCAGGAAGATACCGGACTCAAACAGCAGGCCAATGAAATATTAAATCAGATCGTCGAGGCTGTACAGAGGTGATGTCCGCCACCACCACAACAACTCATTACATTCATCTGTTGGTAGAAGTTATAGTCTCTGCTTTGACTGGTGTAAGGTGCCTCAATGCCTTGCCAATCTACGGACTGTTAGCAGCAATGGTTCAGCAATTCTATGCTACATAAGCGAGCCTATTGGCAGCCGTGAGTCACTGGCTGCTGAGAGACAGGAAGTGCTCTTCATTTTCTGTATCACCTATTTCTAGTTTATTTGATCTGATTGCTCAATGTTTTCTTGATTTTATACTCAGAACTTTGTATTTTCTGCAAACCGCAATTTTCAAAGTCGATTTTATCCATGACTGGCGGGCTGACTAGGACTAAGTAGACAAACCCCAGTAAAAGTTTAATTGAAAACCTGAGGAGCTGTCCTCTCTGCATCATTCTGTGAACTATGGGAAGATTCCGTCGTATGATGATCTGATGATTGTTTTTGTGCAATGACGCAAAAGAAAGGGAGATAACACCTAACTTTGCACAATATTACATCACTACTGAACAGCTGTCACCAAAATCTAATTCTATACAAAACGAGGGAGACAATTCTAACTTCTATTACTGTGGTTTTATACATATTTCCTTCTCTCCTTATCTAACGACTCTTTTTCTAGTTATCCCGAGATCGGACTAGTGATGGGGGATTGCTTTCATCGTCATGTCAATATTTTATTATTAATGCTATTTGTTCTTTTTTTTGTACAAATGCGAATGTAGCAGACCAGGTATGACGTCATTTATTTTTGGATTATAGATATTTTTTCTCCTTTTTTTTTTGTAACCATTTGGACGCATATTTAGGACTCACTGTGGTCTTAATTGTCTCTCTACTTGACTCTACTCACCTGTGTAGATATCATTTAATGTTGTAATATATAGGCCATATACAGCAAGTGAAATAATAGAGTGGAATAACGTGCCCCCCCCCCCTCCCCCTCTCTGATATACAGATGGAGCACCTGCTGCACTCCAATTTCCTCATTAATGTGTCTTGTGAGTTCCACACAGTAAGAGTAGTTAGTCTGCATTGAACGAAGTACTCAACGTCAACGAATCTTGGCTCACAAACCTAATCTTTGTAATATTCAGTTTTAAACTTATAACAAAACTCCATACTGTTCAAAATCAGCTGTTTAGGCTGTCGATGGTACTTACTTTCCACTAGCTGCGTGTACACCTGGCAAATTGGATGGTAATCTGATCTTTGGCATGGTAGCTGGACTTTGTACAGCCTGTTCGGAGCAGGGCTTTAAATACTGGAGGCCCGCTGTATGTGCCGTAACACAACACACGCAGGTTAAAGAACCCTCTCTACATGGTGGAAATCCATGATAGGGGCTGGTATAAGGCTGCTATAAGTTATCGAGGCAACTACTGACACCAATTTATGATAAGGTATTATTAGCAGTCATTAGGACTGTAAGCTGATTATGAGTGATGGACGGGATGAGATGGGAGGGCATGTCGCTATGATTGTAGTTGTAGTGTTCCATTTAGTTATAACGGTGGACGACCGTTCTCGGCTCTTTACAACCCCTAAAGAGCCAAGAAACCCATACCCAAGTAGAAAGAATTAATCCATAAAATGTTAGGCCTCATCGAGAATTAGCACTGTATCCAAAGAGTTTAGCTTTGACGCTCAGGGTTTTCTTGAATATGGCCTTCAATTTTAGCTTACGAAGTGTCAGGTATTCACTACATGATTATGAATCTGGGTCTCAGCTAGGTCAAGGTTCATTCAGCATAGAAGAAGGGTCGTCATGTGAGATTTCCTCAGCAGCAAAATTGCCTCAGATCTGCGATTAAGTCGGAAACGAACAGATACTATTGGTCTTGCACTGTCTGTGTTCGGAGTGGGTCTTTTATATAAATAATACATGACCAGTTGGAAGGGAAGATTTTATCCAATAAACACAATGGTGATGAGACCGGACAGATGAGGAAACGCATCGTCACAATCTTGCTCACATCAAAATTGGTGATTTCAATTTCTGCAAATGGTCAATATCGCAATGGGAACATTATTTTCCTGTCCAGGAGTAAATGCAAACTCATGCGCAAATCCAAACCCTTGGCCTAAGTATAATGCTTATCAGAAAACGAACTCAAACAGTTATAGGTTTTGGATAACTCCGAATCTATACCTATCGTGTATACATTGATTATAAAGAGTACACTCCAATGGCTGAATTTGCTAAAGATGGCCGACTCACTCATCTCCCTGCACCACTACAGGTTATAGCGGAGAAGGCAATGAGTGGAGAGGTGCAGGATCGCTGTGATTACGAGAAAGTAGTAGAAGGTAAACAACTTAATAATATATCAATATGTATGAGTCAATGATATTTTGTATACGGTTGCATCCTAAAAAGAAATTTAGAAGTGAAAGAGTCTGACAATCGCAAAGTTTTTTGGCAAGTGTTCCTATGCTGGTGGCACAATTTAAAAATTGTAAAATATTGAATGGACAAAGTGGCTTGGGTGGCATTACTCATGGAGCTGCTCCAAGTAGAAATTCAGCAGTTACGAACATAGCCCAAGTAACAAACCCAAAGCACAGCAGCAATCGAATTTATAAACTCAGGCTATGTTCTAAGGTTTGTTATTTTGTTTGTATTAATGTTATTGTAGATTTTAGAGCCTTAGATGCTAGACAACCAGGAGAATGTAAAAATATTTGACGCTTTTAAATATTGCCGCACAATTTTACTTATGGACATGATATTAGGTAGGTGTTTGTAGTCGATTTCTAAGCAAACATAACATCTTGATTCTAAGTAGAATGGATAAACATAATTTCTACATATGGTTCTATTTTCAGCTCTCTGTGACAACACTTTTGTATTCGTGTCTTGACTGAGCTACTTTTTTATCTCCTTCTATAATACTGCTGTGCAGTTCTTTTACATGTTACACATCCTTCATTGTATGCAATCTCACAAATATAGTATTGAGATTATTTAAATATAACTAGCTAAATCAATTCTATAATTGCATCATAATATGTTTCTTTCTCAAAGCTCATGGAGACAATAAGAGGATGTTGAGGATCTATAACAAGATGGCTGAGACCACAGATAGACATGGTAGGAATATCCTACACTTAGCTCTGATCTTCACTGAGTTTGACTTCTTTGACTTTTGTCTGGAGAATACAGACCCAGACCTGTTAGCTAAACTCATTTTATCTAAATACATGCCTCGAGGTCTGACTGTACTACACGAGGTAATAGAACACGGGTGAGTAAAGGCCATGAATAAATACTCTATTTTATGTTACAGACAGATTCAACGCTTGTAACAGGTTATAAGAAGCTGTGACAGTTTTATTTGGTCAGCGGAGACAGTTATTTCATATATGATAACGTAGACTGTAAAACTATTATTTGCTTACAGGACTTAACATCACGGAGTGACTCATTTATTATTATTGGTGTTAGCCTGGTCAGTAGTCTGAGCCCCCCCAGACTTTGCCCCCGCCCGACGGCCCCCTAGCGACCTTGTCAGGTGTGTCTAGCTAGTGCATTGTTGCGGCTTGAAGATGGCATCACTTGATCTGACCTCTCGCCATCCTTTCCAGTTCAGACTATTGTGTGGTGTATAGTGACCCTACATACTAAGTATTTTAACGTTACCGTTTTGTTAAATGACAGATTTGAGGCTGAAGATAAGGACGGACTTCTGGTGAAGGTTTTGAGTAAGGTCAGCGCGTCACAGCTAGGAGACTATCTACTTAACGATAAACCTGACCCATCATCTCGCATACAAGGCGGACATTTTCTTGGTGAGTTTAATGGAATCCTTACTAGTTTTGCTTATGTTTCATTATTCATTGTGTTTTAAGGCAGCAGACTGAAAGACCCTCTCCACATATTCTGGCCGGTGGTTCTAGGGGGACAGTGGCCTTAAAACACTTAATTGGATAATCCATGTCAAAATCAGCTCCTCTGAGATTTCCATTTGCTAATTATATGCCTTGCTTGGGGAGGAGCTTACAACATCCCTCCTGGTGATGCTTCGGACTCGCCTCGGAATTTTGCCTTCCCTATATTTTTTTTCTAAACCACTGTCCTATTACATATCATATCATAACTCTCTTTTTTTCACATAATAGTCAGAGGATGGAGCATGTAACAGATTTGGTCTGGCTTGTACATATGTATTAATTTGGTTGGCATCCTTCAGTCAATAAAATTTGTTTTATTTTGTCTTCTATCATTCGCAAAAGTACAGATGTCAAGATATCAAAGGAAACAAAATTGTTCTGGATTTAGCTATATAATTGAGCGTTGTGGAGGTGAAACCTTTCTGTTTCTGCCATGTTTTAGCTTTAACTTCAGATGTGTAAAAAGTTTATTTTCTCCAAAAATAGTTTTCTTGATGGACTTCGGTAATATATGGATAAAGATGGTACTGGACAAACTTCGTGATGAATCAGATGATGTGACTCTGTGTGAGAGAATCATCCTCAGGCCTGATTGTAACCTGCTAGAGATGAGCAAACTGGACGAGGAATTCGAGGATAAAAACCAGGACAATAACGAGGACAAAAACCAGGATAATAACGAGGGTGGAAACGAGGGCGATAAGGAGGACGAAAACGAGGGCGATAACGGGACCGAAGACATTAACAGTATAACTACAGAAGCTTTGTATAGGAGATATCTACCTCATAATAACCTGTGATGTAGATGGTTGTAGAGCGGAATAGTTGTTGCGGTTAGAGTTTAGAGTTTTAGAGTTTAGAGTTTTAGAGACTATTGGAAAATGCATGATGTTTTTTATTACAGTCTTCCTCTAGATCTATCCTGTATACCTCTCAAATCTGACTGATGAGAGACAATCCAAACATCATCAAACAGATCTAAGTTTGTTGGTATACTTAATTCACAGCTGGATTACTCACCCTTAGCGCCACCTTACTTGAGCCAAACTTCCATTAAGTCCATTCCTACAGAGATTTAACTTGCAGTAATCAAATCAAGCTTTTTTTTAGGAAAGTGGTTTTAGAAGGCTGATTATTAGTATTATTATTGTTGTCCTACCTTTATGCAAGGAGAGACAATCCTGGTACCTTCATCATCAGATCTTTATTTTGACATAATGTCATAATCCTATTGATTTAATAAATCACAGCTTTTACAACTGTTATCATTTCATAGTTTGCTTGTGGCCTGATCTTTCACATCTCATAAACATGCATAGTGCTAAACACATAAACATAAAAATTCTCATAAATATACATAATATAAAGTTTATTAATGAACTAGTGCCAGATAACTGCATCATACTTGCCAAGTCTCCCTTTTTAGGCGGACCCTCAGGATTTTCACACCCACTTCCACTTTTTGTAATTCTCACTATATCCTCCAGATTTGAGAGAAAACAGCTCTATCGGAATTTTTTAGTGACTATCCATGAACTTGTAGATTAGTTACTGGTTAGGTCTTTGCACACAAAATGTGCTATTCAATATGTTAACAAATTTACCTGTTATATGAAAATTCAGACTATTATTGTCAATGAGGTGGTTGATACTGGACGTTGGCAATGTAAGGGCATGTATGTACCAGGGGCCCAAGTGTTACATGTGTATTTCCTCAGTTGGATATTTTAGTATCTCAGAGCGGCATAAGATGAGGCTCCCCCGGGAACCTGTTGGGTGCTCGCATAGCGCCCCCCCCCCAAACCCCCAGGTGGATAACACGAAGCACCACGATTCAGTGCAGTATCGCAGTAAAACGAAATCTCCCACTTTTGAATTTACTCACTTGGCATGTATGAACTGCATACAACGGCCATACAATATTAGTAAGACTCATATTATTGATCCGCTCATTTGCTTTGGATGGTGCAATAAAATTTCAACAACAATATGGAGTATTGAGACAACTCCTTGATTGAGATAACATCACATCACATTACAATAATAACGCTGATTGCGCCATTGGAAGCAATAATTTTTGTTTATGATATCATCGCATCAATAAGCCTATAAGTAGAAACACGCTGGCTAGTAATTCAGTGCGGTGGAGTTAATACATTATCATCGGTAGCTGTAACATTGCTGCGATAGGCCTATATATATTCATAGTGATATTTGATTGATTAGTTTTTCCTACCTAGATATATTTTCCACCATAGTAATGGTAATGACTGGGATTTAGAGGTAGTTATTACTAAACACACAAGAGAAGGTTACCCATAGAGTATCTGTATAGAGACAGTCACACACAGCCGGAGTATCACTCGCCTTGAATTCTCGGTGTTACTGAAGCTGCTGAATGTCAAGGTAAGTCTCTACCGACTACAGTAAGAATAAGTAAGTATCTCAGCACTCAGGTAAGTGTCTAACCCGCACAGTTAGTCTATCTTAGGTATCTGATACTGTGCCCGCAGAGAGGCAGGTATCGTCAAAATACTGCTGGGGAAGATCTAATCACTCAAGTCAGTTTATTTGTGATCTTGTTACGCTAAGGCCATAAAGCTCATACTGCATTCTGCAGTCAATTTGACATAGCAGGTCACCTATGTATGCTAACCAAACATACAAACAAACATTCAATGATAGTCACATTCCATAATGAAGTCATCCCATTACTGAATGCCACTACCAGCTTATTACTTCCGTACAAAGTTTGAGCGCATAAGAGCACAAGATCACTAGAGATTCCAAAAGTTTTGTTAGTTGGTCTAACTCCTTATTTGGTCGTTGCGTTTTAGAACCTTACCTAGTGTATCATAATACTGACCAGATACACTCGCAGCACCAAGCATTCACAGTATAACCACTACAGATACACTCACAGCACTGCAAGCATTCACAGTATAACCACTACCTCATAAGTCACAATGTCGTGGAGAGAGGTGTTCCCTCCTGAGCTTCACGAACCAATAGAGAGATCGCTACATGGAGAAGATGAAGATGCCTCTGCATACATCAGTATAATTCCAGGTAAGTATGGGAAGGAGGTAAAGAAACTGAGCTATTTTTGGGACGAAGAGTCAGAACCCCTCACCCCCCACACATACCTTTGAATGTACTATTCAAGATAACATCAATTGCGAACCTGAGTGAAAAACAATTTATAAAATGTGACCATACGCGCTTATGTGTAGATCAAGGGTGATTCAATTTGCCTTAATTTGGAGTTGCTCCCCCTTGACACGACGGCCAACCAAAGGGTAGAGTAGACCCAGAACGCAGGCAAATTGGAAAAACTTGATCTGCTAATGTGGATCGCAGATCAGTGTGGTCAAGAGAAAGTCTTCTCAACAAAGTTCTACTTTTGTGTCATGCTATGCATACTGTCAATGAAACATAGGAGACTATTAGAGTGTATTATTTGTAACGCCACTTCCAAAATGGTATCTTGTTAAGAAAAAGTACAGCGGTGTGGTGAAATGGGTTGTGGGCTTGTTATTGTATTAGAATAGTTCTTGATCTTATCAAGGGCTTCTTCAAGGAGGGTGATAGACAAGATTGAGGTCTAACTTTTCTCATCTAAGCTCGCTTGTTTGATAAGCCATGTTATCACACTACTTTGATTTTAATGTCATATTTATTTAAAGATTTACAAGCTGTCGATGTGAATATTCTGCTGTCGGTACTCACCCAACAGATATCAGACTATGGGGAGACAATGCTAGATAATACATTCAAGTATAAGATGACTCACGTCCTGATGGACATCATACTAGGTAGGCTCTAGTTATATAGTTATAGTTATATAGTTATTGCGGTATTGCAAAAAAGAAACTGGGCCAGATGAGTTTAATCCTGGGGGGTCTTTCAATTAGGATGAGCGATGCTTTACTAGAGCAAATTATCGCTATATCACATCGCTCAACATTGTCGCTCACTTGGTGTTTCAATTAGACAAACTCGTTCCCAGATCACTCATTCAGAATGTAATATAGTTCCGTCAATGAGTGAGCTATCTAAGAGCGAGACCCTGGCAGTGAGTGAGCGATCAGAGTGCGATTTAAGCTGTTTTTTATTGAAAGACTGCCCTGACCCAACTTACCAGCATGTAGAGATTCTCTCCCTTATTTGTTTGCTGCTTGCATTCTTATAACATTAATTATTGACACACCAGGATGGGATTATAGAGCCTGTAGTTGTCTTTCCCTTTCCAAAGAAAAGACAACCATATTATTCAGTTGAATTGAACACTGCCGTCAGGGCCTCCAAATATTGACCTAAGTGTAAGAGCTGCATTTCAAATCAGTTATCAACATAGTTTTAACTTAGTAACTCTGTTGGTTACCGTGGGGAACTTCTGCCTTGCTTTGGAAAATTCAGTAGTAAGCAGCTGCTTAGAATAATAAAACAATAAATAATCAAACGTTACATTAAAACATAGGAGGCTTGGTAAAAGTAACAAGCGACTGCCTAACAATAAAGTGAGTTTCTTCAAGGCCAGCATGGGAGAAATGGGCCAGTGCGTACCTATTAAAATCTCAACACTGATCTTGTCCTTTCAATATTATACAGCTCACAGAGATAACTCACACATGATGAACATCTACCATCAGATATCAGCTTATTCAGACAGACATAACAGAAACCTCCTACACCTAGCTCTGCTCTTTATCAGATATGACTTCTTTGACTTGACTTTAGATCACACAGAACCTGCTCTCCTAGCTCAGCTTATTCTCTCTGAATACAACACAAAGCACTTCACGGTTATCGATCAGGCTGTCGATCACGGGTAACGTCTAGCCTAGTTCCATTCTTTCCCAGTTTGCCTCTATTTTATGTTACTCACTCTTAACTGTTAGGCTGTTGGTCTGGTTGCAGGCAATTTGGATCCAAATTTAAGCCTCACATATGAATGTGTGGCTACTTTATAGGGCTCTAGTTTATCGGTGAAGTTATTAGTGGTACATGTATTCCAGTTGTTGACAGCTCTGTTATAAAACAAAGATTAAAGTGTCTAGGAAAGCAAAAAACAACCACTGTTCATATCAAAGCTAGCCATTGCAATGAACAAAAAAGTAAAATTGTTTCGCACAAGGACAAGTGACAAAACTTTGATATGAACAGTGGTTGTTTTTTGCTTTCCTAGACACTTTAAAGGCTGAATTCGCTCAAGTATGACGCCCAGTTGTGTCGTAAACTATTTTTGGCTGTGCAGACTGGATTTCCCTTTTCAAATATATACCCTTCTAGAAAACAAAATACATTACGATTTGTATCATCTATTATAACTAAGTTTTCTCACTTTTTTAGACAAATAGAGCTTCTCCCAAGGATACTATCTAAGATCTCTGCCGACCAGCTTGCTGATTATTTCTTGAGCGATGAAACTTACCCATCTCTGTTATGTAAGAAATAGATCACAAGAGTATTACAAAACTTCAGATTCGTAGCAAACCTGTACTATATATGTATATATACATGTAAATTTATATATATATATATGTACATACAGGTATTCAATAAATCAACAACTGTACAACAACAACAGTCATGAAAGACAGACTTGTCCCAAACTCCCTGATTGGTTGCAGATATAGTTTGAAGTTACGCCCACCATATAGCCAATATAAGATGACTCTTGCAACAAATCCTGACCTGCTGTGCAATATAATTGACGTCGAAAAAAAATTCAAATTATTTTTTGGAATGCACTAGTTCTTGAATCTCACCAGCCATCAAGTGCTCATAACTCACTCATAACGCCCACCTCTGATTACAGTATATACGTATGACTTTGCCCACCACTGATTACAGTATATACGTATGACTTTGCCCACCTCTGATTACAGTATATACGTATGACTTTGCCCACCACTGATTACAGTATATACGTATGACTTTGCCCACCTCTGATTACAGTATATACGTATGACTTTGCCCACCACTGATTACAGTATATACGTATGACTTTGCCCACCACTGATTACAGTATATACATATGACTTTGCCCACCTCTGATTACAGTATATATATATGACTTTCCCCCCTCTGATTACAGTATATACATATGACTTTGCCCACCACTGATTACAGTATATACGTATGACTTTGCCCCCCACTGATTACAGTATATACGTATGACTTTGCCCCCCACTGATTACAGTATATACGTATGACTTTGCCCACCACTGATTACAGTATATACGTATGACTTTGCCCACCACTGATTACAGTACATACGTATGACTTTGCCCACCACTGATTACAGTATATACGTATGACTTTGCCCCCCACTGATTACAGTACATACGTATGACTTTGCCCACCACTGATTGTAGTATATACATATGACTTTGCCCACCACTGATTACAGTATATACGTATGACTTTGCCCACCACTGATTACAGTATATACGTATGACTTTGCCCACCACTGATTACAGTATATACGTATGACTTTGCCCCCCACTGATTACAGTATATACATATGACTTTGCCCACCACTGATTACAGTATATACGTATGACTTTGCCCACCACTGATTACAGTATATACGTATGACTTTGCCCACCACTGATTACAGTATATACGTATGACTTTGCCCACCACTGATTACAGTATATACGTATGACTTTGCCCACCACTGATTACAGTATATATATATGACTTTGCCCCCCTCTGATTACAGTATATACATATGACTTTGCCCACCACTGATTACAGTATATACGTATGACTTTGCCCACCACTGATTACAGTATATACGTATGACTTTGCCCACCACTGATTACAGTATATACGTATGACTTTGCCCCCCACTGATTACAGTATATACATATGACTTTGCCCACCACTGATTACAGTATATACGTATGACTTTGCCCACCACTGATTACAGTATTTACGTATGACTTTGCCCACCACTGATTACAGTATATACGTATGACTTTGCCCACCACTGATTACAGTATATACGTATGACTTTGCCCACCACTGATTACAGTATATATATATGACTTTGCCCCCCTCTGATTACAGTATATACATATGACTTTGCCCACCACTGATTACAGTATATACGTATGACTTTGCCCACCACTGATTACAGTATATACGTATGACTTTGCCCACCACTGATTACAGTATATACGTATGACTTTGCCCACCACTGATTACAGTATATATATATGACTTTGCCCCCCTCTGATTACAGTATATACATATGACTTTGCCCACCACTGATTACAGTATATACGTATGACTTTGCCCACCACTGATTACAGTATATACGTATGACTATGCCCACCACTGATTACAGTATATACATATGACTTTGCCCACCACTGATTACAGTACATACGTATGACTTTGCCCACCACT
Source organism: Membranipora membranacea (assembly GCA_914767715.1). Taxonomy (NCBI): domain Eukaryota; kingdom Metazoa; phylum Bryozoa; class Gymnolaemata; order Cheilostomatida; family Membraniporidae; genus Membranipora; species Membranipora membranacea. The sequence continues at coordinate 20,876,357 of OU612071.1, forward strand.
GATTACAGTATATACATATGACTTTGCCCACCACTGATTACAGTATATACGTATGACTTTGCCCACCACTGATTACAGTATATATATATGACTTTGCCCACCACTGATTACAGTATATACGTATGACTTTGCCCACCACTGATTACAGTATATACGTATGACTTTTCCAACCACTGATTACAGTATATACATATGACTTTGCCCACCACTGATTACAGTATATACATATGACTTTGCCCACCACTGATTACAGTATAAACATATGACTTTGCCCACCACTGATTACAGTATATACGTATGACTTTGCCCACCACTGATTACAGTATATACATATGACTTTGCCCACCACTGATTACAGTATATACGTATGACTTTGCCCACCACTGATTACAGTATATACGTATGACTTTGCCCACCACTGATTACAGAATATACGTATGACTTTGCCCACCTCTGATTACAGTATATACGTATGACTTTGCCCACCACTGATTACAGTATATACGTATGACTTTTCCCACCACTGATTACAGTATATACATATGACTTTGCCCACCACTGATTACAGTATAAACATATGACTTTGCCCACCTCTGATTACAGTATATACGTATGACTTTTCCCACCACTGATTACAGTATATACATATGACTTTACCCACCACTGATTACAGTACATACGTATGACTTTGCCCACCACTGATTACAGTATATACGTATGACTTTGCCCACCACTGATTACAGTATATACGTATGACTTTGCCCACCTCTGATTACAGTATATACGTATGACTTTGCCCACCACTGATTACAGTATATACGTATGACTTTTCCCACCACTGATTACAGTATATACATATGACTTTGCCCACCACTGATTACAGTATAAACATATGACTTTGCCCACCTCTGATTACAGTATATACGTATGACTTTTCCCACCACTGATTACAGTATATACATATGACTTTACCCACCACTGATTACAGTACATACGTATGACTTTGCCCACCACTGATTACAGTATATACGTATGACTTTGCCCACCTCTGATTACAGTATATACATATGACTTTACCCACCACTGATTACAGTATATACATATGTCTTTGCCCACCACTGATTACAGTATATACGTATGACTTTGCCCACCACTGATTACAGTATATACATATGTCTTTTCCCACCACTGATTACAGTATATACGTATGACTTTGCCCACCTCTGATTACAGTACATACGTATGGGTTCAGTGATGAGGGGTTGGAGTTACTACTAGAGAAGCTCTCAGAGGCGACGGATAAATCAATATGTGAGAAGATAATACTACATCCAGATTATAACCTTCTACAGGAGTGTATAGAGGTGGAGGACATGGATACTGTAGAAATGATACAGCGATACCTCAACACTAACAAGAAAATGAAGTTTGGTTGAGGCGATTACATCTGACGAATCTCCGGCCAGATGGCTAATAGAGGGAGTCTGATGAAGATATTCTCAATAATTATCATTTATCACACCCCAGATTATTGGTTTTGATAACTGGGATAAAAGTTATTTCCTATTCACTTCCCATTTCTACGAAGCGATGAGAATGAACATATAGAGAGAGTTTTAATGCTAAGGCAGATCTCCGAGCTCTCTTAAGAAGGGGCAGACAACAACTCCTGCAACTCTCAGAACCCCTATCAATATTGAGTGAGTCACTTCTGCAATCAGTAATCTTTAATTATTTTTCTGTTGAATTTATAAGCCTAGAATTTAATATAAATATGAGTGAACTCAACTCTACACTAATTTGGTAAGTTTCTGATTTCCGAAGGATCTATTTTTCTATTTCTGTTTGGCCGATGTAAGGCAAGGTCACATTCTAGTTAAAGGTCAGGGATTTATTTTACCTCAATTGGTCAATATGTTGCTAGAAATACAGTTGGGTCAGAGACTCTGGTCTGCACTGAACAGGGAGTCGGGACCCAACACCTCACATGATAATTAATTACCACCAGTACAGGAAACATGAGGCTTCAGAATTACAACATTCCTGAAGTCTGTCAGGCGGATGTAAACATGTAGATTATTGCATTACACCTATTGACTTATTGTTCAGGAAATTTCCCACAACAGGAAGCCCATTACACCCAACACAGAGATTTATGACCAATGATCCGTAACTTTGATGAAAGTGATTTATATTGGCGATCAAATGATAAAAAGGATGCCATTATGAGGTACAATGAATCATGCAAGAAACAAAACTATGTATTATGGTTGATTATGAGATAAAAGAGCGAGTTGATATCACCAAGAACAAATTTATTATATAAAGGAGGCATCAAAGTGACTCCAAAGAAAATCTTCCGAGCTTAAAAAATTTGATTTGTAGTAGATTTTGTGAAAGTGGAGATAAAATGACTTTGATACATTTTAAGATGCACGGGTGTCCGCCATAAAAATTTCATGCTTTTCTAGTTTCGATTAATTTTTAAGCAACAGCTTGGCATAAATTCCACCTGCCTGTGGATTCTCGCTCTGTATTTGACTAGAATGAAGTTCTGTACACATAGTAACCCGGGTCACATGACAGTCACATGACAGTCATATGATCATTCACAGTAGACCTGATCCTGGTGCATTGGCTGACAGAAGACGGTGGAGAACCTTGTACCAGGTGCTGTCTGTACTCTGACTCCTCGTCCAACTCCGAAATCCCACAAATAACTCGTACATCCTACAGAAAAAGATATAATGTAATAGCTAATATTATACAATGGTAAACCTTCTTTGCATATATTTGTATTGCTGCCAAAGTAAACTTTTGGGCAGTTTGATAAGCAGTGAATAGTGATCCTTCCAGCTCCAGAAGAAGTTTGTTCAATTTATGGATGCGGAGGGGTGCGGTGCTGAGCCTAGATACCCAATTTTTGCAATATCGCTCCTCAGCCACAGAGGGAACAGACTTACTCTACCTCCGTCTACCATTAGGTTCTGAAGGGAGACTGGCAGACTAGTAAGATTTCAACAGTACAAACGTAGTCTTTTACCTTAAGAAGTCACAATGCATACTAAAGCTTTTGCCGAAGTTTGACTGGAATGCGTAACATACAGCAAGAATTGCCATACACTTTATTTAGATTGATAATTGATAGGACCGAGGAGAGACTATTGGGCAAGAAATCGCCGGACTACCTAGGTCCACAAGCATGATAACTAATCCAAAGATTGTCAAACTCACTCACCCACAAATTCAGTAATAAGATTTCTATTGGAAGTGGAGGAATGGCAGTATTATACACAATATTATATAGAATTACCTGGACCAGGAGTATATTATATAGTATTACCTGGACCCGGAGTATATTATATAGTATTACCTGGACCAGGAGTATATTATATAGTATTACCTGGAGCCGGAGTATATTATATAGTATTACCTGGACCCGGAGTATATTATATAGTATTACCTGGACCGGGAGTATATTATATAGTATTACCTGGACCGGGAGTATATTATATAGTATTACCTGGACCCGGAGTATATTATATAGTATTACCTGGACCCGGAGTATATTATATAGTATTACCTGGACCCGGAGTATATTATATAGTATTACCTGGACCAGGAGTATATTATATAGTATTACCTGGACCAGGAGTATATTATATAGTATTACCTGGACCCGGAGTATATTATATAGTATTACCTGGACCCGGAGTATATTATATAGTATTACCTGGACCGGGAGTATATTATATAGTATTACCTGGACCGGGAGTATATTATATAGTATTACCTGGACCCGGAGTATATTATATAGTATTACCTGGACCCGGAGTATATTATATAGTATTACCTGGACCCGGAGTATATTATATAGTATTACCTGGACCAGGAGTATATTATATAGTATTACCTGGACCAGGAGTATATTATATAGTATTACCTGGACCGGGAGTATATTATATAGTATTACCTGGACCCGGAGTATATTATATAGTATTACCTGGACCCGGAGTATATTATATAGTATTACCTGGACCAGGAGTATATTATATAGTATTACCTGGAGCCGGAGTATATTATATAGTATTACCTGGACCCGGAGTATATTATATAGTATTACCTGGACCCGGAGTATATTATATAGTATTACCTGGACCGGGAGTATATTATATAGTATTACCTGGACCGGGAGTATATTATATAGTATTACCTGGACCCGGAGTATATTATATAGTATTACCTGGACCCGGAGTATATTATATAGTATTACCTGGACCCGGAGTATATTATATAGTATTACCTGGACCAGGAGTATATTATATAGTATTACCTGGACCAGGAGTATATTATATAGTATTACCTGGACCGGGAGTATATTATATAGTATTACCTGGACCCGGAGTATATTATATAGTATTACCTGGACCCGGAGTATATTATATAGTATTACCTGGACCCGGAGTATATTATATAGTATTACCTGGACCGGGAGTATATTATATAGTATTACCTGGACCCGGAGTATATTATATAGTATTACCTGGACCCGGAGTATATTATATAGTATTACCTGGACCCGGAGTATATTATATAGTATTACCTGGACCCGGAGTATATTATATAGTATTACCTGGACCCGGAGTATATTATATAGTATTACCTGGACCCGGAGTATATTATATAGTATTACCTGGACCGGGAGTATATTATATAGTATTACCTGGACCCGGAGTATATTATATAGTATTACCTGGACCCGGAGTATATTATATAGTATTACCTGGACCGGGAGTATATTATATAGTATTACCTGGACCCGGAGTATATTATATAGTATTACCTGGACCCGGAGTATATTATATAGTATTACCTGGACCCGGAGTATATTATATAGTATTACCTGGACCGGGAGTATATTATATAGTATTACCTGGACCCGGAGTATATTATATAGTATTACCTGGACCCGGAGTATATTATATAGTATTACCTGGACCCGGAGTATATTATATAGTATTACCTGGACCCGGAGTATATTATATAGTATTACCTGGACCCGGAGTATATTATATAGTATTACCTGGACCCGGAGTATATTATATAGTATTACCTGGACCCGGAGTATATTATATAGTATTACCTGGACCCGGAGTATATTATATAGTATTACCTGGACCCGGAGTATATTATATAGTATTACCTGGACCCGGAGTATATTATATAGTATTACCTGGACCCGGAGTATATTATATAGTATTACCTGGACCCGGAGTATATTATATAGTATTACCTGGACCGGGAGTATATTATATAGTATTACCTGGACCCGGAGTATATTATATAGTATTACCTGGACCGGGAGTATATTATATAGTATTACCTGGACCCGGAGTATATTATATAGTATTACCTGGACCCGGAGTATATTATATAGTATTACCTGGACCAGGAGTATATTATATAGTATTACCTGGACCAGGAGTATATTATATAGTATTACCTGGACCCGGAGTATATTATATAGTATTACCTGGACCAGGAGTATATTATATAGTATTACCTGGACCAGGAGTATATTATATAGTATTACCTGGACCGGGAGTATATTATATAGTATTACCTGGACCCGAAGTATATTATATAGTATTACCTGGACCGGGAGTATATTATATAGTATTACCTGGACCCGGAGTATATTATATAGTATTACCTGGACCCGGAGTATATTATATAGTATTACCTGGACCCGGAGTATATTATATAGTATTACCTGGACCAGGAGTATATTATATAGTATTACCTGGACCGGGAGTATATTATATAGTATTACCTGGACCCGGAGTATATTATATAGTATTACCTGGACCGGGAGTATATTATATAGTATTACCTGGACCCGGAGTATATTATATAGTATTACCTGGACCCGGAGTATATTATATAGTATTACCTGGACCCGGAGTATATTATATAGTATTACCTGGACCCGGAGTATATTATATAGTATTACCTGGACCCGGAGTATATTATATAGTATTACCTGGACCGGGAGTATATTATATAGTATTACCTGGACCCGGAGTATATTATATAGTATTACCTGGACCGGGAGTATATTATATAGTATTACCTGGACCCGGAGTATATTATATAGTATTACCTGGACCCGGAGTATATTATATAGTATTACCTGGACCAGGAGTATATTATATAGTATTACCTGGACCAGGAGTATATTATATAGTATTACCTGGATCCGGAGTATATTATATAGTATTACCTGGACCAGGAGTATATTATATAGTATTACCTGGACCAGGAGTATATTATATAGTATTACCTGGACCGGGAGTATATTATATAGTATTACCTGGACCCGGAGTATATTATATAGTATTACCTGGACCGGGAGTATATTATATAGTATTACCTGGACCCGGAGTATATTATATAGTATTACCTGGACCCGGAGTATATTATATAGTATTACCTGGACCCGGAGTATATTATATAGTATTACCTGGACCAGGAGTATATTATATAGTATTACCTGGACCAGGAGTATATTATATAGTATTACCTGGACCCGGAGTATATTATATAGTATTACCTGGACCAGGAGTATATTATATAGTATTACCTGGACCGGGAGTATATTATATAGTATTACCTGGACCGGGAGTATATTATATAGTATTACCTGGACCCGGAGTATATTATATAGTATTACCTGGACCGGGAGTATATTATATAGTATTACCTGGACCCGGAGTATATTATATAGTATTACCTGGACCCGGAGTATATTATATAGTATTACCTGGACCCGGAGTATATTATATAGTATTACCTGGACCAGGAGTATATTATATAGTATTACCTGGACCGGGAGTATATTATATAGTATTACCTGGACCCGGAGTATATTATATAGTATTACCTGGACCAGGAGTATATTATATAGTATTACCTGGACCGGGAGTATATTATATAGTATTACCTGGACCCGGAGTATATTATATAGTATTACCTGGACCCGGAGTATATTATATAGTATTACCTGGACCCGGAGTATATTATATAGTATTACCTGGACCCGGAGTATATTATATAGTATTACCTGGACCGGGAGTATATTATATAGTATTACCTGGACCCGGAGTATATTATATAGTATTACCTGGACCGGGAGTATATTATATAATATTACCTGGACCCGGAGTTTATTATATAGTATTACCTGGACCCGGAGTATATTATATAGTATTACCTGGACCCGGAGTATATTATATAGTATTACCTGAACCCGGAGTATATTATATAGTATTACCTGGACCCGGAGTATATTATATAGTATTACCTGGACCCGGAGTATATTATATAGTATTACCTGGACCCGGAGTATATTATATAGTATTACCTGGACCGGGAGTATATTATATAGTATAACCTGGACCCGGAGTATATTATATAGTATTACCTGGACCCGGAGTATATTATATAGTATTACCTGGACCCGGAGTATATTATATAGTATTACCTGGACCCGGAGTATATTATATAGTATTACCTGGACCCGGAGTATATTATATAGTATTACCTGGACCTGGAGTATATTATATAGTATTACCTGGACCCGGAGTATATTATATAGTATTACCTGGACCAGGAGTATATTATATAGTATTACCTGGACCCGGAGTATATTATATAGTATTACCTGGACCGGGAGTATATTATATAGTATTACCTGGACCGGGAGTATATTATATAGTATTACCTGGACCGGGAGTATATTATATAGTATTACCTGGACCAGGAGTATATTATATAGTATTACCTGGACCCGGAGTATATTCCCCGTAGGGAGTTTTACAGCTAGCTGGCTGTGTGCACCGTTCTGTCATCGCTTTCCTAAGTATATATACAAGCTTAGAGGCTGCCTCAGATCCTGTATCAGTCTGTAGACAGGCCACGGCCTCATCTCTCCTACAGGCAAACAGACAAATCATGTAGGGTATCCCAGAATGCAACTCTCTGGGATATCAAGGAAGATCAGGCCAATGATGACATAGCGTACAAGATGAAATGAGAATATTCATTCACAGGTTTAAATGTAAGCAATGTTTCATCTTATAAATGCTGTAAATTTGCCATAATCTAAAGAGTAGAGGAACTGTTATTTGGCAAATGTTCAATTAGTGAAATAGCAAAAATCAAACTATTTCAATTAATCTCCATCCTGTAGTCTCTGCTGCCTAACAGACCAAAAATAGAAATGACACTGACAGAAATCTCCAGTCTTAAAACTTTTCATAGCCTTTCGCTGAACTATGTCTCTTACATTAAAACATAGCAAAATTAAACATCTGCAGACATATATTGTTGTTGATTTGTTATTTTTCGTTTCAATATGATTTCAACAATTTCGTTGTTGATTTGTTGTTTTTCGTTCCGACTGGATCTCAAAAACTGTGTAACGTTATGCAATCAATCCTGTTGATATATGGTGAAAGTTCACACTAGAGTAAATTAAATTAATGGGGCTTTGATTGATTACAGTATTTTTTACTACTAAATGAAAATATTTGTTATGACTTCCATAAACAATAATTTGCAATGCTTGACTGACTCATTTCATGAGGCTCAACTCTAACCACAAGGTGTTGCTATTACAGGAGCCTTGCCCTCATTTTAACTGTTGCAACAAAATTTCAAGACCAGCAGAATAAGGTTCAATGTCGGTTTGATTCCTATTATCCTCGGTTATGAACTTTAATTTTGAGGGTATTGGTGTAGGCAATAAACTTGATGAAGGTGTGTGTTTGAACTGCCTTGGCTTGGCACATTGTATAGGGGTGAATTACATCAATCAAAGCAAACGCCTAACAGTTTCATGCCAGCAGAATAAAAAAATTGCGAAAAATCTGCTGTCATGAATCAGAATCTCCCTCATGAATGAGCGAATTTTTGTTGGGCAATTTACATTGATCTGACCTTGGTGCTAATATTACATACTATTTGATAATTTTTTGGCTTATTTTGGCGTTTAAATCCAGGCGGTTGTGTTCTTCTGATTAACACAAGCAGCAGGAGATTCCTCCACCCCAACTTCATATGTAACACAAACACAAGCATTTCTGACTGTTAGCTAATTTCGTATGGATTTTCTCAGGTTTTTTGTGAGGAAGGCAAAGTAAAGAAGATCCCTCTTACATATCTGTTTAATCAGTTTGAGCTGTTTGACTGAGAACAAGAAATGTAGGACTTACTTTTCGACGGTACATCTCACTTGATTCTCATCGACAACTATGGAGTAACACTGCAGCCCGTGTGGTGCGCCTACAACACATAAATATATCATGTAAATTAGTAATTTTGTGTCTAAAACAGTGCAGTTATGGTAAATTTAATGTGACTGTTAATAACCGTTGAGGGAAACTTCAGGTGTCAATGTTTATTGGGTCAGGTTACAAATATTAAATTTGCCTACTAGCATCATATTGAGGACAGTTTAGCAAAGTCTGTCAGAGGATTGTAATATCAGTGGTGTCACTGAATATGAAATATACCAACAGTTGTGTTTGGCAAAAAATTCAGTTTTTATGATGATAAGTTTGTCATGTGTGCGAACATTTCACAAAGCACCCACTCCTTTCCTCTATCTACACAATATGTAGCTGCGGTTCACTCACCGGTGGCTGTCTGCAGTGAGGTGAGGTCACATCCTGCCTCCGATAGAACAAACATAAGCTGTCTCATGTGATCGTTAATCTTCTGTGGGTCTGACGGACGACAGTATGACATCAATTTATCGAAGTCTGACACCAATCTGTAAACCCAGAGCATATACACATAAACCTAACATATTATATTCGTAGTGTTGCGTTTTTGTTCATACAAATATGGTGCGTAAAACTTCTCTTTTTGGTCTTATAATTACCAGAAGAAAAAGGTTTTTAGAAAGTGACTGAAATACACAATGGGGCTTATCAGATAGTATAAAGGAGGTTTATTACAGCCAGGTTCAGCACTCTATTTTCCCAACAGCAGAGTTGCGCTGCCAAGGGAACAGAGGGCAACAATCAACTTCTGTCCAGCTCCCACAGGCGAGCTGCCAACTTTGTGAGTTAGTTTGGAATTTGGCTGATAGCTGATCAGTATCCCTTGATAATCAAACTCGATGACTTGCCAAAACTTTTGTCAGTTTTTTGTGTGAGACATTTCACAACCTTAGTCATTTCCATTTCAAATTTGATGAAAACATCCGATTTAATCAGCAGCAAAATTGTGTGGAAATAAATAAATCAATCAGATAAAC